>JASDDO010000022.1:200827765-202302838 GCA_030015575.1 Agapanthus africanus | reverse complement strand
TCAAAACAGATGTTCCAACTCCGTGATGCCTACATCATCACATAAAACATCTTGCACACTTTTCCGCTGCTCTCATTGTCTATGAAGCCCTCTGACTGTGTACTTATAGTCTTTCTTTTCTAAAACATCATTTAGAAAAGCAGTCATGACACCCAACCGCCAGATATCGTAGTCATGGTATGTAGCCGTGGCAAGTAGGATCTGGATGGACTTAAGCATAGCTCCTTAGAAAAGGTTTCATCATAATCCATACCTGGTCAACGATGCAAACCTTTAACAAGTCTAGCTTTGAAAGTCTCAACTTTTACATGTACACCAAGTAATCTTCTCAAGATATACTTGCTCCTGATGGGGATTTAACCCTTCAGATAAAGCAACCAAAGTCCATACTTTGTTGGTGCATAAGGATTCCATTTCAGATCGCTAAGCATCCAGCTATTCTTACGGAGTCCCACTCTTGATAGCCAGCTCGAAACTAGTTGGGTCATCATCTCATGATGCAATCCTCGCTCCCACTGTCATAGAGAAACCGAAGTATCTCTCAGGTGGGTAGGAACCCTGCTAGATCGGCGGAGAGGCTGAGGTTCGTTTGTTTCTATTGAATCCTTCAGTTCTACCAAATCATCTGTTGCAGTTTGTATAGCTGGAACCTTCCCAGTTCTACATAACAGACCTTGCCTCGAGCTTGTCCAGATTTTTCTTTAAGACATAGGCTGGACAACCCCAAATCTTAACAAACTTAAGATATGGGCTCTTCCCTTTCCATATCACATATGAAGTGGTAGGCAACTGATTTGATTTGAACTTAATTCAATAGGTATATATCTTCTCAAGTGCATAACCCCCAAAAGGAAAAAGGTAACTCAGTAGTACTCATCATAGAGCACACCATATCATATAGGGTGTGATTGCTCTGCCCCGATACACCGTCGTGCTGTGGTGTATGCGGAGGAATAATGCTAAGAGTGAATCTCATTCTCCTTTAGAATAGTCCCAGAATTCTATGCACAAGTATTCTCCTCCCTGATCTCATCAAAGGACATAATACGTATACCCGTATTTTGGTTCTCTACTTCTAAGTTATATTCTGTAAATATCTCAAAAGTTTCGGACTTGTGTTTCAACAGGAACATGTGTCTGAATCTTGAGAGATCATCAGAGAATGTAATGAAGTACAAAGAACGGTCATGGCATGTGTAGACAGGGGACCTTCATATATCAATATGTATCATCCTAAGAGTTTACCAACTCTTTCTCTGTTTCCAATAAACAGAGCTATGGTCATCTTATCTTTGTGACATGACTGGCAAGTTTCACAAGATATAAATTCAAACTGATTTAAATATGCATCTAATATGTAACTTAAGCTAGTCGGGTTACATTGATATGACCTAGTCTACAATACCTCAAGAAGGAATCGTTCATTCCTGAACTCTTCCTCTTGTGTGTGTTCTATATACAAGGAACTGTAGTTTGATTTAGAACGTCAATGCTTTTAGATAACGTCCCTGAACCGATCATCTTTTGATATAGGGAATGTTCAAAACATTATCCAACAATACAAAATTATATCATTTCTTTACTAATAAAGAGACTGATATGGTTTTGTATATCAGGTTCGGTATCTAATAGCATTTGTTCAGAATCAATGTATTCTGGTAATACAGGGTGATAGTGACCAACAGACTTGGCTGCAACACTTGTACCGTTTTCTGTCTCATGAAACTTATCACACGTTCTCAGTTATTTACCTATCTATAGCCCATGTAACAGATTACATATGCGGGATCCTGATCCGGTATCACATACCCAGGACGTAAAGGATACTGAGAAACAGTTCTCTGTAACGAACACACCCGAAGATGATGCATCAGCAAGCACTCTCTTCGTTTAGGCGGCACGTGAATTCTGGTATTCCCCTATTTCCTGCTCTGTCTTATAACTATTATAAGTTGGAGCGGGACCAACGTTCCCCAGCTCAGTATAACAAGCGGGTTCGGTCAATAATCCGTATTATTATCTTGATTATGGCGTGATATGGTCGCTACCTGGAGAGAGAGAGAAGAAAACACTCAGCGTATGCTCTTGTAAGATCAGATTGGTTATTATTTTATCTAATCAGGATGGCTCCCACTGTTTTTATCAAATCTTCCTTCAAACCCTAAAAGGAAAGACTAGCCGGGATTAATTACACGCTACAAGTTCGCCAATCTTTCAGCCAGGCCAGTGTCGGTACTTTGAGGGAGGTACCCCATGCTTTCGCACGAACCTAATTAATGTTAACCTCGTTTTCCCAGAGTCATAACCTCGTTAACACCTTTCTAGACACCTACTTGATTGGCTAATTGTAATGTGTAAAACTCTCCCAGGAGTAACTCTTACTCGCAGCGGGTATCGGGATCCAACTCTCTCATAGAAGGTATGCAATCTCATTGCAAATTTCAACACTTGAAATTCTCGATAATATTTTACCCCTAGCGTCCTATGACCTTGACGGAGGCCAAACTACCCATAGTCCGCTAGTCAAGTTCAACCCGTCATTTCCTGATTGAATTAAACCCACCCAAACGACCCTTGACGGAGGCCAAACAACGCCGTACGAATACCCTAATCCAATCGCATCATATGCTAGCAGATAAGCACTAGTTAGCTACCGTACACTACGCCTTGAAGGAGGCCAAACTACCGCAGCACGAATACTAACTAGTACTTATCTGAAATGACGGAGGGCTACGACAGGTTTTTCTGAAAACCTATTGCGTAATGAACTTGATATCGTTGTAGAATCAAATGATTTTAAAATGGAGTGTTTTTAAGGCTTTTCTAGTTTTGCTAAAGGGGTCACTTCCGGTGAAGGGATCGTCGGCCCTTTCCTCGTCGAATGAGGTGCGGGATATATCACATATATCACTGTGCAAAGAAGAAACTATAGAAGAAATCAAAAGACAAACCTAGTGTATAGCATCTGCCAGTTGTTGCTAAAGGGGTCACTCCTGGTGAAAGGATCTCGACCCTTTCCTCATCGAATAAGGTGCAGGATGTTCTACAAGGAACACCGCGATGCAAAGCAAGAACTGTAGCTACCTGGTTTTGAAAATTCGATTCCATAACATCTTTAGGTTTCTTTTATTTCATTAATCACATTAATGAATTCCTATCATTTAAGTCCACCTAAACATCACAGATAAATATAACGTACGCTTATGCCATCCACATTCGCCTCGATGTCTCGTCTGCACCGTTAGGTTAGGTAACTAACGCCAGAGCGAAGCAGGGCTAGCGCGGGTGTAAAACATAAGCCACGTCTATATAATATATCATATATACTATATGCAATATCTATCTGAACATATCACATGATCACATCACAGATAACGCAGCAGAAAATATCATATGAAATATTGGATATACTAGGACGTCCGTGTTTTATTTTGAGCCTCTATAAAACACGGATTCCACGGTCGTGATGAATAGCCAATCCCACACCCTTAGACCCCTACGAGAGCGGCAAGCAACCCTACCAATTCTAGAGTTAGGAGACCCGGACTCGACTCCTCGAGTTGGTCTCCTACTGGACCCCAGAACCCGGTTACTTATGCTCCCCTCCTTGGGTCTATCCTAGTGCGGAAAAGTAAATAATATACAAATGGTGACATCTTCCGCAACCTGGAAGTGCCCCAATAAAAGAATATTACATACAAGTTTTTACATGAATGAAAATGAAAAAACACTCATCTCACATAAAAACCCCCCGGCTATTCAAACACGACGATCCAATATAACATATCCAGCAACCCATAACATCACATGTCATCAACATAAGTAAGTATGCATACACCGATTATCGTCGACGTATAGTAACGACAATCGGCAATACCGCTACATACTACACTTACGGTCACAGAAAAGAAAGTGTAAAACTACAACAGTTGGAATCCGCAACCTCATTAGACATCACATGCCTAACCAAATGAATTCCATCGACATCACATGCCTAACAATTATAAACCCGCATTTTAGTCTCATTATCGAAAACTCTTTTCAATATCAAGTCGGGCAATTCAACAAGATTCCCGACATCCTGATCGAATGCTCGTCGCAAACTTTAGTAGATGGCCGCACCCCCGATGCCGTCGACGAAGTGCACTAAGGCGGAACACCGCTGCCGCGAGCACCCGAACGAATGCTTTCGGCGATGGGGTTCTCCTACAGTCACTTGGTCGGGGCTATGGGATGTAGCTGTCTATTAAGTTTACCCGGCGAGTATCCGCGTACGCTACGTGATTGCGACGGACTTTTGATCGCATCAAAATTCCATGGAAACCGATCAAGTGAGACTAAAGTGCTATGTTTATAACAATCATTCAGTTATCTCATAACTACTTGTGGATTCCAAATATTGTATCACATTCCAGATAAATAGAAAATGTTAAACTTTCCGATCGAACAATCAAACACCCAATGTTTCCCGAAATAGCTCAACACTTGAAATAAGTTCAAAAACATCCACTTCAAGCCTCAGTACGAACGGTCCAGCCGTAGAAGGGTCAAGCCAACGCCTCACATGTGGCACGCCGTACTGCCCCAAACCCTAAGGTTCAAAGGGCAGTTCAAGACGGTCACATAATCGAGTTAAGGTTTGTTGTCTTCTAGAGGGTCCATCGCGTTACTTGCGCTACTTAGAACATTCTTAAACTACGGAAAAATCTAACCCTTAGAAATTTCCCGGCAGGGGAAAAAGTGGGTATTTATATCCGGCCGAACTTTTTAACAGTTTCTAAAATATCCGGAAAAACATAAACGAAGTTAAATTATCCGATCAAATTAACGAGTACCCAATAAAACCCTAGAAAACTCAACACTTGATTGGAATTAAAAAATTCCCATAAAAAATTGCCAAGAAAGGACCTAAGAATAAATATATGAAATTTCAGGGACTAAGTCCAAAGTTTGGCCACGGAACAGCCGCCAAACCCTTGGTTTCGCCGCAGTTCCGCGGTCAAATTATTGACTTAGTGGACCGTATTTCACAGTAATTCTTAGTTTTTCCTGCTTGTTTTTCTTAGAATTTTTAATTCACAAAAATCCACTGTTTTGAAAAATGTACAGAGAAGGGTTTTGTCGGGGTTTACGGGTTCGATCGGACTTCTAACTTCTTCTACACTTCGCCTAAAGCTCTAGCTAGGTTCTGATACCACTGTAGGGTTCCTAGGCACACTCAAGAGATTCCACAAGGCATCAACCATGCCAAATTCAAAATTTTCCGGTACCGAGAAACCCTAAACTAGATCGTTAACTAGAGATTAGGCGAAACTACAAGCTACTAAACTGCTTTAGTACTAAGTGAATGGAAGTATAACCTTTGTAGATCCGGTCCTCCACTTCCTTGGCTCCGTGATGACGTCCCTCCTGTGCAACCATCGAAATCCTGGACACTCGCGGTGGTTTCATCGGAGAAAAGATCGGGCTAGGTCGTTGACTTCGATGCCGAAGATGATCTACGTCGAGGCAACTCAAGATCAAGCTCCAACTTCACCAAGTCATGAAACTTGTGAAGAAAATACACTATACTACATGGAAAGTGGTAGAGGATGAAGAAATAGGAAGTTGGTTCACTTTGGATTTGGATTTCTCACTTGGAATCAACACTTGAAAATTATCTAGCAATGGTTTTCTTTCTTCTTGAAGAAGAAGAAGAAGAAAGAAAAAGAATGAATTAACTAAATAGAAAATTCAAGCGATGCTTATCATTTTTGCAACCATGGGTTAGTGTAACTCATGTAGAGAATAAACTAGGGTTTAGGTAAATGTTAGGTTTTTGAACAAAACAAAAATGGTAAGACTTTTCAAAGATGCTTGAAGCAACAAGAAACTTCAAGCAAAAATGAAGAAAAGCCACCATTTATTTTAAAAAAATCAATAAAGAAAAGAAAACCCTAACCATTAACTAAACAAAGGTGTAAGTCACACACCCACCCATGTTTGCATGTATCATCAAATCATGATACAATCAAGTGCACAAAAAATATATCATATATACAATGCGCACCATCTAGTGCGAAAATAATATTAAGTGAACCAATACTAGTTAATGTAAAGTAATATATCAAATATATAATTATACATTAAATCCTTAAATCAACACATGATTTAACGATCCGGTCATATCGCATATGACCGACTAATATCCAATGTATCGACTTATCGAATCAATCCTTGATTCGATAACTAGGTTATATCGCATACAACCAATCGATACATTCATCACGAGAATAGAATACAGTATCACATACTAGTATTATTCTCGGTTCCGCACATATCTCATATGCGCTCCTATTTCGTTTCGCTTGAGCCAGGAAACCTCTGTGTAGGACTCTAAAGACTCGTCAATACGCCGGCAGCAGGTGATGATCATATCAAACACCCATATGCTGCAAGCGGTCTGCTAAACGTAACGGCTACCCGGGTATTGATCGATCAGAAGATCAACGAGCAAGCCCGCTCACACTCCTGTGAATCCAACCAGTAACACTTACCGTACAGTCCGGTCTCGTCGTCTGATATGTCGCATATCTCGCCTAGGGGTGGTAAACATCAGACCCCAGTAGCTCGATAAGTCGTGTCGATATGAGGTCTATAATAGTTCAAGAAACTACTGGTAACACTTCCCAGTAAATCTCAGCAACCCTGGCCAGAGATTTCCGGTTATAGCTAATCGAACACAGCGCAACATCAACTCCCTATACCGGGAGAGACGAATCCCCTCTTATCGCTCATTGCCTCCATGTGATTCAGGACTGTACCCAAAAACCACCATTTTGCATGCCTTCTTGGACGTGGTAAGGTGGAAATCAAAGCACAGTGGGAATCACACAAGACTCTATGACAATCTCGGGTCTACAGAATAACCTGTACCAGTGTCACCAGAGAACTGCCATCTGACGTGAGGTATAATACCATCTGGGAGTTCTCGGCTAGTCCGTCTAGTATACCCAGTCTCCACTGAGCACCTGTATATCATCTCTGATGTCAAACACCAATGGATATGGGATCATCCATCGCCCATCTGTATGGGTCGAGAAGGTATACGCTAGTCTACTCTGGTATATCGATGCCCCGTCTCGACACACCCACGACTAGGGACCTTGAAGGATATACTTATGGACTACCATGTCCCCACTAGTATGATCCGCATCATAGTCCAGGTAGTCAAGTACACATCCTAAAGGCTTTACCAACATGTAACAGAGAGACAATCAGTGTACACGTTAAGGTAAAGAGCAACCAGATAGCATACTATCATGTCGAGCAAGAAAGTCCTCCCTATATATGTCCAAGCATCCACTACAATATACATCTTATGTATAGTGATGGCCTCTAGGGCATACACATAACTAACAATCGGTTACTGGGGTTTGACGTATACCCACCGTAGACTTGATATGCGACATATCAGACGAACCGAACGGACTATACGGGGGTGTTACTGATTGGATTCATAGGAGAACGTACATGCTAGCTTGTTGATCTTCTGATCGCTCAATACCTGGGTGGCTGTTACGTTTAGCTGACCGCTTGCAGCTTGTGGGTGTTTGATATGATCATTACCTGCTACCGGTGTATTGACGATTCTTTAGAGTCCTACACAGAGGTTTCTTGGCTCAGGCAAAATGGAGTAGAGGCACATATGTGATATGCGCAGGACCGAGGATAATGCGATATGAGATACCGTATTATATTCTCGCGATATTTAGATATGAACTGGGACATCGGATCAAGTGTTGATTCGATGAATCGGTACATGATATATTAGTCGGTTATATTCGATATAGCCGGATTGTCGGATCAAGTGTTCATTCGATGATTTAATGTATAATAATATATATGATATATTGTATTACATTATCTAATATTGGCTCGCTTTATTATTCCATTTTCTCACCGGATAATACATTGATATATATGGGATATATGTTAATTGTATTATTTTTCTTTTGTTGCAAATATATTATATATATGTGATATATATTATTGTGACGATATGATTAATAATGGAACATGTTTAGTAGAGATTAAACAAGGTTAGGGTTTGATTAGGGTTAGTTCTTTCTTGCACATTCTAGAAGGAATTCCTTTGGTCATGAGAAAGATATTATGTTGATATTTATCCATGACTCACTTTTTAACCCAACCAAACCCTAGCTCTAGTTGATTCTCTACAAGGGTTATCCTTGCCATCCCTTGACCATGGTTACATTATTAATTCATATATACATTTCATTATTCATCACAATAGGAATTAAATCTTTTTCATCATCTTTTTCTCTCTTGAACTTTGAGAAAGCTTGCTAGTTTTTCATTTTGTGATGAATTCATATGAGAATTTGGTAGAAAAAGGTAGCATAAATACTATTCCATCATCCTCATCTAATATAGCCCATTAGATTAGGGTGTTCACCTCATTAGAGTGAGAGAGCTTGAGTTATTGCAATTTCGACGTAAATCATCGGTGAAACGGAACACTACAAGCTAGCATAGATCGTTCGAGTCGTGGAGCCTCTTTTGAGTCCGGGAGATCGTGGATCGCGGTGAAGGGACTTCTACTCGGAGCTTATGAAGTGATGGAGCGGACTACAAAGGTTGTAATCCCTCACACTTAGTAGTAAAGATGTTTACTTGCATGTTAAACCCTAATAATCTAGTAAAGATCCCGGCTTTGGGTTGTTCAGCACGTCTAAATTTTTATTCGGGCATGGTTGATGCCTTATGAACCCTCACAAGAGTGCCTAGGAACCCTACAATTATTTAATTAAGGAACTTCGTGAAAGCGTTGGAAAACCTCCCTCGAAGAACCGACACCGGCCTGGCTGAGCGGTTAAGCAAGTATTGTACGGTGAGAATAGTCCTGGCTAGTTCTTCCTTTTTAGTTTGAGGAGGGATTCGAAAAACAGTGGGAGCCATCCAGTTTAGATAAATTAAAAACCACTCTAAATTTGCAAGAGCATCATGCTAAAGTGTTTCTTCTCTCTCTCCTAATTGCAGCGACCCTGAAAATGACTGGACTTAAGTTACTTTTAGAGAAAAATATATTGACAGGGCCAAACTATAAAGATTGGCTGCGGAATGTCAAAATGGCTTTGACTTATGACAAATTGGGGTATGTCCTCACCACTAAGGAACCTGCAGTCCCTGGTCCTAAATCCAGTAATGCGGATAAGGAAATCCACAAAACCTGGTAGTTAGATTGTGCGAAGGCCAAGTGCATCGTGCTTGCCTCGATGAATAATGAACATCAGAGGAGGCACGAGGATATGGATCTTGAATCCATATTTCTCCATACAAAGGATCTGTATGGGGAGCAATCTCGTATAGCAAGATACGAGATCTCAAAGAACCTGTTTCAGGCGAGGTTGGCCGTCGGATCATCGGTAGGAGAACATGTCCTAAAGATGATTGGCTATATAGAAGAGCTCGCAGACCTGGGGACAACTTTGGAGAATGAGCTCTATATGGATTTGATTCTCCAGTCCCTTCCTTCCACCTACTCCCAGTTTAGTCTGAATTTCAACATTCAAAGAAAAGAAGTTGAACTTCCAGAACTCCTTAATATGTTGAGGAGTGCAGAGGGCACGTTGTAGAAGGCAAGGGAAACACACACTATGTTTGTTCGCGGTGCTTCTTCTTCCAGGTCCAAGGCTAAGGCCAAAGGAAGGAAGAATAAGGCCGCCACCAAACCTAGAGGAGGTGTTAGTAAGGTGGGAGTGAAGGGAAAGAAAAAGATTGTGGTGCCAGTAGTGGCCAAGGATGAGTTCTTCCATTGTCATAGGAAAGGGCACTGGAAGAAAGATTGCAAGGCATGGAACGCCAAGAACCAGGAACCGAAGCAAGCTGTGGCTTCGACTTCAGGTGTGTTTGTAATTGAGAATTGTCTGTCAATCAACTCTACTTCCTGGGTATTGGATACCGGATCAGGATCTCATATATGCAATTCATTGCAGGCACTAAGAAACCGTAGAGTGCTGAAGGATAGTGATATGACCCTAAAGGTTGCTAACGGAGCTAGCGTGGGAGCTGTGTCCGTTGGGGATTATCACCTGGGATTGACGAGTGGACATATTTTGGTTTTGCATAACTGTTTTTGTGTACCTAGTTTGACGTGTAATATCATATCAGTTTCCTTGTTATCAAATAAAGGTTATGATTTCACGTTTCTAAGCGATATTGTTAACATCCACCTTAATCATAGTTTGATTGGGTCCGGTACACTGGATAACGATATATAAGTGTTAAACCAATTCCATATTTTCAATGTCCAGAACACACTAAAAAGAAAGTCTCCAGAATTAAATAAGGCTTTCTTATGGCATTGTAAACTAGGTCACATCAATAAGACAAGGTTAACTAAGTTACATAGAGAAGGATATTTGGACCCGTTCGAATATCAATCTTATGCCACTTGTCAATCATGTCTCAAAGGAAAGATGACAAAGACTCCATTCACTGGACATGAAGTAAGAGCGAGCGAGCTCTTAGGACTTATACACAGCGATGTATGTGGTCTAATGTCTACACATGCAAGAGGTGGTTTTTCCCATTTCATTACTTTTATGGATGATTACTCTAGGTATGGATTCATTTTCTTGATGAAACATAAATCCGAGGCTTTTGAGAAATTCCAAGAGTATAAGAATGAAGTAGAAAACCAAACCAGCAAAAGTATCAAGACACTAAGATCTGATCGAGGTGGTGAATACTTAAGTGATGAATTCCTAGGTTACCTAAAAGAGAAATGAATTCTCTCTCAGCTTACTCCTCCATACACTCCACAACATAATGGTGTATCGGAGAGACGGAATCGAACCCTATTAGATATGGTACGTGTTGGAGATAGTGCCCTCAAAGTCAATTATTGGATCGCAGGTACGTGATTGCAATGATTGAGGCAGGACCTATACTGATATGACAGTCTTGCTCAAGATGATAGTATGCTATCTGGTTTTTCTTTATCATCGTATACATGCTTTAGTTCGCTATTGCATGTTGATAGAGCTCATAGGATTCTTGCTTGACTGCCAGCAGTATGATGGCGATCATATACAAGGGAGCTGGGGTATGTAAGCACATCCTTAAAGAGTCTCTAGTCGTGGGAGTTTCGATACAGGTCATCGATACTCCAGAGTAGACTAGTGTATACAGTCGAGACCCCGACGAGGGGCAATGGCCGGTCTCACTGTAGGGTTCCTAGGCACACAAATGAGGTCTCACAAGGTATCAACCATGCCAATTTCAAATTTTTCTAGGTGCCGAGAAACCCTAAGCCGATCGTTAACTAGAGATTAGGCGAAAACTATGCAAGTAAACAACTTTACTCTAAAGTGAACGGAAATACAACCTTTGTAGATCCGGTCCTCCACTTCCTTAGCTCCGTGATGATTTCCCTCCGCTGCGATCATCGGATCCCAGACTCTAGTAATGGTTTCGTCGAAGAAATGATCGGGCTAGATCGTTGACTTCGACGCCGAAGATGACCTACGTCGAGGCAACTCAAGATCAAGCTCCAACTTCACCAAGTCATGAAACTTGTGAAGAAAACACCCTATACTACTTGGCAAGTGGTAGAGGATGAAGAAATAGGAAGTGGGTTCACTTTAGAATTGGATTTCTCACTCTTTTTCTCAATTCACCATTGAAGCTAGCAAGCTTCTTTCTTCTTGAAGAAGAAGAAGAAGAAGAAAAAGAATATGATAAGAATAATTAATTATAATGAATAAAATGATTCTTATCATATTAGCAACCATGGGTGAGTTAACTTGTGTAGAGAATAAACTAGGGTTTAGGTTTAAATGGTTAGGTTTAGGCAAAAGACAAAATGGCAATGACTTTCAAAGCTTCATGAAGCTTCATGGATAAAACAAAGAAAGCCTCCATTTTATTCTTTGCCAAAATGAATAAAGTAAATAAATAAATAAATAACACCTTAACCATTAACCTAAACCATGGTTTAAAGCATGCACACACAAGTTTGCATGTATCATCAAACATGATACAATCAAGTGCACAAAAATATATCATATATACAATGTGCACATCAAGCGAGAAAATCCATCTTAGGTGAACAAATACTAGTTAATGTAAAGTAATATATAAAATATATAATTATACATTAAATCATTATATCAACACTTGATTTAACGATCCGGTCATATAACATATAACCGACTAATATCAATAGTAACAACTTATCGAATCAACACTTGATCCGATAACTCGGCTATATCGCATATAACCGATCACTGTCACATATCGCGAGAATCGAATACAGTATCACATACTGGTATTATTCAAGGTCCTGCACATATCTCATATGTGCTCCTATTTCGTTTCGCTTGAGCCCGGAAACCTCTGTGTAGGACTCTAAAGACTCGTCAATACGCCGGCAGCAGGTGATGATCATATCAAACACCCACAAGCCGCAAGCGGTCTGCTAAACGTAATGGCCACCCGGGTATTGAGCAATCAGAAGATCAACGAGCAAGCCCGCTCACACTCCTGTGAATCCAACCAGTAACACTTACCGCACATTCCGGTCTGTTCGTCTGATATGTCGCATATCTCACCTAGGGGTGGTAAACGTCAGACCCCAGTAGCTTGATAAGTCGTGTCGATATGAGGTCTATAACAGTTCGAGAAACTACTGATAACTCTTACCAGTACATCTCAGCAACCCTGGCCAGGGATTTCCGGTTATATCCAATCGAACACAGTGCAACATCAACTCCCTATACCGGGAGAGATGAATCCGCTCCTATCGCTCATTGCCTCCATGTGACTCGGGACTGTACCCAAAAACCACCGTTTTGCACACCCTCTTGGATGCGGTAAGGTGGAAATCAAAGCACAGTGGGAATCACACAAGACTCTATGACGATCTCGGGTCTACAGACTAACCTGTACCAATGTCACCAGAGAACTCCCATCTGACGTAAGGTATAATACCATCTGGGAGTTCTCGGCGAGTCCGTCCAGTGTACCCAGTCTCCACTGAGCACCCGTATATCATCTCTGATATCAAACACCAATGGATATGGGATCATCCATCACCCATCTGTATGGGTCGAGAAGGTATACGCTAGTCTACTCTGGTATATCGATGCCCCGTCTCGATACACACACGACTAGGGACCTTGAAGGAAGTACTTATAGAATACCATGTCCCCACTAGTATGATCCGCATCATAGTCCAGGTAGTCAAGTACACATCCTAAGGGCTTTACCAACATGTAACAGAGAGACAATCAGTATACACGTTAAGGTAAAGAGTAACCAGATAGCATACTATCATGTCGAGCAAGAAAGTCCTCCCTATATATGTCCCAGCATCCACTACAACATACATCTTATGTACAGTAATGGTCTCTAGGGCATACATATAACTAACAATCTCCCACTTGCACTATGGCCATCTGTAGCAGTGGTTGTATGTAACATTTTCAAGAATATAAAATATTAATTTTGGGAATTTTTATTATTTAATATTATTTTATTGATTATTTTAATATTAAATGCAAATAAATAGGAAAAAAGTTAGAAAAATTATGAAAAATTATGGAAAATTCTAAAATATGGTAAATTAGTGAATTATGACATTTTTAAGTTTTTGTGTTTAGTTTGACACTAATTTAGTGCTAATCGCGATTAAAATCGCTAATCGGGTTTTTTGGCAATTTTGTGCAAAACTTGCACATATCACATTTTCTCACACTTAAGCATTTTCTTTCATGATATTTGGGGTTCACTATTCTTGTGAGAAGGTTTTGGGAATTAAAGAGAAAAGAAAAAGAAAAGAAAAGGATAAAGAATGAGAGTAGGTGAGAGAGAGGAGTATGGGCTCTTTGACCTTGAGACTTAGCCATTTTCTCCCATCATTTTTTTTCCTTCCTCTTCACCCTCCTCCAGCTGCTGCTCCTGCACCATTTTCCCCCCCTCTTCAACTCCTCACTTCACTTCAAAATCCATCTCAAAACCTCACATCCCTTTCACGAAAAAGATGCACAAGCTCGAGATCTACGCAATGGACCAAGAAAGCGTGGATTTTGGCCACTAGGGGCAACTCAAGAAATTTCTTGAGTTGCTAATGAAGGTAATTACTGAACCCTTAGCTTAATTGTAGTATTTCCTTTAACCCCATGTTAAGATTATATCGATATTGTGTGATATTATGGACTTGATGAAAACCTAGTTAGGGTTTGGGAGAAACTTGAGTTGTAATGTGAAATTGAGCTCAGTGGAGGACTTGTAAACACCCTAGTGCATGAATTGGAACCCAAAACCTGAAGCTAGAACCAGAAATACGGATTTTAGAAACCGATATCGGGGAAAATGTGAAATCTGGGAAGGTTAATTTCAATCTGCTATCACCCCGAGGACCCTAAAATAATATTGAGTGGAAATTGAGATGTGCAGGCACCATAGAGGCAACACCCCAAACCCTAGCCCCCAACTCCTTTTCCCGGCCGCAAAATTCCCTCTTTTGGCCGCCAATTGCGGCCTGGGTCCCACCTTTTTATCTCGTTTTCGTTCTGTAGCTCCTACATTGTTAGTTTAGGCCCCTGGTATATATAGATTTGTATAAAGTGATCTAGGGTAAAATCTGGGACATATTTCATGAGTTGCTGTTTTGGATTCTAGTTTCCGTATTCCGTATTTTCATTTCTGCATTGGTGTGTTTCGTTTTGCCTCGACTAATTGGCGTTTATACGACGATATAGAGGAATTGTTGATGGTTTTGAAGGCGTGCCATAGGTTCTCACCTATAGGCCCCCTTATCGTATCATTTTGGATTTCGTGCGCCGTTTTAGCTTGAATTTGGTTTTAATGCGCATATACGATATGTTGATGTGTAGGTACCCATGAAGACTTCGGGATGACAATCAAATGCATGGTGACGTCCGCAAATGAGAAGCAAGGTGAGTAGATTATATCTACAAGGGGAAGTCGGGTGGATGGCGTATAGCACCCCCGCAGTCCGTAGTTAGTATAATATATATAGTAGATGTGTGATAGTCTAGTGTGTTGTAGCTTTGTGTTAGAAGTATTATGGATAGTGTAGGGTAGAAGTGATTAGTGTAGTTCCTAGTTGCGAGCCCTAGGATAGAATTGCACCTACACGCCTACACTTGTATATCTCTTATACCTACCCTTGATGGATGATGTTTGATGACGATGGTAATGAGTCGATGATGTGGGCTTGATGACGTGAGATCGGTGATTGGATACGATTCATTGTGGGATATGACTTGTGATCTCTTGCGGGCTTGGGATATGTGTTTACCCCGCATGCATACTTCACTGATGGTATCGTTTGGTGCTAGACATAGAGTAGTACCCCAGACTATGTGATCTGATGATAGTGATACCTGTTATGTGATGAGATAGTGAGATGTTGACCCGTACCCAGCTATTGGGATGCCGTACGATGATTACCGTACGAGCCGATATTGATGATAGATCCGCACTCATAACTCGAGGATATCTTATGATATGACATTGAGGCGAGATCACCGACTATATACCTTTATATATGTATCGACTCAGATTTAGGCGGTTTCCATAACCCTCCAGACTTGCATGATACTTAGATCAGTAGTTGCATAGTAGATGTTAGACTAGACCAGAGTCATACCTATTTCAAAACTAACGAATCGGGAATATTGCAAGATAGGAAAAAGGGGATTCTACGGATATTTTCAAATGTGTAGCGTCTATTTTCTAAACACCGTAGCCCTTGTTTTACCAAAGACCCCGATTCGTCTTATTTCAAAAGGCAAGGTTGCATGATATAGCTTTTGAGTTAGATTCTTCACTGTTGCGTTGCTTATTTCGATTGCACCTGTTCATACTATTTGCATGGCATTACTTGTGCTTATTGTTATATTGCCATCATGCTGTTAGGACACCAGCACCATTATCGATGATGCGTATGTTCCACGTACACTGATTGCTGGCTCACACAGTTCATCATCGATAATTGCTATGCCACTGCACTGTAGTACTGCTGCATTCATGATATGATTCCCGCATAGCAGATTGTACACATAGACCTGTACACAAATATATACGATTTTGACTTGATATTCATACCTGATACATATGTCACACCTGATCATTATATTATAGCTCATTTATATGTGACATGACTTGCTACTCACATTGATGCTTATATCACACCTGATCATTATATTGTAGCTCATCTATATGTGACTTGACATGATGTTTATGTTTGACGCACATATCATATCAGATTAGTGACTTACATTTTGGTTTGGATTATATATGATTTCTGGATTTGGGAACCGTGGCTATTTCAAATATGTAATCATTTAAAAACCCGGTTCCCTTGATATGATATTTCGGTGCGTCCACCATGTGTTTTCTCGGTGCTAGAGTGATATATAAAAACCCGAATCGAGGAGGCGGTTGAGGCCGATTACGGGTACATGGTGGACCCGGTATGGTACCCCGGGGCGAGAACGGTTTCGCTGTGTGATAGACGGTGAGCCCGGCAGAGGGACTACTACCTACCGGTGATTGTACTTGAGCTCGGCGGATATCTGGAGGATTCCGACCGGAGCCCAGAGATGGATATGGGCTGACCCGTACTGCCGGGGCCGAGGGCCGATACCGCAGACGGAGCCCAGAGATGGACATGGGTTGACTCGTACTGCCGGGGCCGAGGGCCGATACCGCAGACGGAGCCCCATATGGATGAGGATTTACGTGTCGATGCTTGGCACGGGTTTCATGATGTTTTACCATGATGTTGTTTATATCCTCATATTGCATACATGATGCTTATTGTCATTGGGTGACGGGTGGACGGGTTCCACGTATATACAGACATAGATCATATACAGATATGGATCATATACAGACATGGATCATATACGGACATGGATCATATACAGACATGGATCATATACAGACCTGGATCATATACAGACTGGATTTACACTTATCATACTTCATTTGTATATATAACAGGGTATGAGGGCGCTGTTATATATACCCTTACACCAATATTAGTGGTATGGGACGCTAATATATGTGTATTGATATCATTTGATACTTCATCATATTTACTTCTTGCAGACATACCTTATACTGATGACATGTTATTACCTGAGTACTTGGCACCACATACATATTTAGATGTTACCTTGCCACCTTATTACACTCAGATGTACTCTTGTAGATTATATTACTGATTGTTGACTTAGGTTTATGTCTTGCATTCGGTTTCTGCTTGTAGATGTTTCTATTCACGAGTTGGCAACTCACCCCCGTTGTGCCACAGTTCTTGCAGGTTCTGCCGTACAGGTTTTATTGCGGCATTTCTGGCACACTACTTTATTGCGGGTGGCTTGCATTTGGTAGGTGGATTCTTTCGCATCAAGAACCACCCTTGTATTCATTTTACTCATTGTATCTAGAATTTCCATCAACCAAAACTTGTATATTGTTTCAGACCTAGACTTTAGTGATGTATTATTCGACCTTAGAGTCGCGCTTAGTAGTATTGCGGTTTCTTGTTGCTTGAGCTTTCTTTTGGGTTGATCCTCGCCACTTGGCGTTGTATATTATTGTTGCATGTGGTGTGTTGTGACCGTCTATTGACGAAGAGCTAGCTGCCGCTTGGGGATGCCTTTATCATTGCATATATATTGTCATTCTTGTTGTACCCCATTTGGGGCCAGTTTTACAAAGGAAACTCTGCCGAAATTTTTAGAAAAGACCGTACTGTTTTAAAATGCACATTCGGCTTAGTTATTTAAAAACATTGATTTTTAAACATGTAGTTCTTTCTTATTCTTAAAAAGGGTTTTAGTTTTCTGGGGTTTCGGCTTACTTAGTCGCGTTACGCCTGTAGGCGTTACGTGGTTAAGTGCCGGTCACGGGCCAAACCTTGGGTCGTGACAAAGTTGGTATCAAAGCGCTAGGTTGACCTTGGTTCGAGTCTGAGTTTGACTATGTGGAGCCTAGGGCGTTTATATATATATACGGAACTTAGGCTTGACCTTACGGGACTTAGACTTGGTCGAGGGGGTATTAGACCCGAACTTTCGTCGTATTAGGATGACCCTTGGTTGATGGAATAGGTGACTAAAGTAGAGTGACGTACCGTTGGTATGTTCCGCGGCATACTTACGACACGCCACTCCGCTTAAGGAACCTTAGGATGTGCATACTTTTGAGATCAGTGATTCTCTTCATATCCTGGATTTTACATCCATTTGAGATCCCCGATTCTATTAGTTTCATGATCATACCTTCATTGATGCTGTTCCTTCCTATGATCATGTATCCACTTTGGATCTGTTGTTTCCTTCTTGTCATTGATGTGCTCTTTTGATACTCGATTGAGATTCCTGTCACCGTGTTTGAGCGCAGTTTAGGCTGCTGCTAGGGTTACGGCCGGTGTGAGCTCGTTTGGTACGAGGGCCGACCATTGTGTTTTCTGGTGACATGGGAATGTCTCGAGTTAGTATTGCTGATTGTGACCTACGGTGGAGGCGAGTGCTTGGATTTGCACCGGATGATCGGGCCATTCTTAGAGCTGCCTGTTGTGAGAGGACTGTTGATGTACAGCATACCTCAGATATTGTGATGTCGCCTACCGTGCAGACAGATGGACCAGCTGTTGCTGAGATCGACAGGATGTTTCTTTCGGGGCTTACGAGCTGAGATTGCCGGAGCTTTCAGGCAGATATGAGACAGATGATAGCTAGTCTACCCGATTTGAGAGACGAAGGTGATTCGTCCGATTTTGCGCCAGAGCGGGCCCAGTTGAGTTGAAGATTTCCAGTGTGGAGAGTCTTACTCAGATCTAGAGCAGACCGACTCAGAGATGACTGCTTATGTATTGCCTTTCCTGGAGGATTAAGGCGTTGTTCGGCGTACAGGCGTATGAACCAGTTGTTGCTGCAAATGATGAGATATCGCCCAGATGATTGGAGCTGTTGCAGCGTGAGCATATACTCAGAGAGATGATAGCGAGTCGCTAGTCACCTGAGGATGAATGACTAGGACATATGGTTCGTTCGTTACCAATGCGAGGTCATCAGATAGATTGTTTCCAGCTAGAGACGATTTCACGCAGGTTCGTTGAGAGTCGATTGAGACGATCGAATGTCAGGAGCCCATTTTCCAAGTTTAAGGTATACGGAAAGACATGCAGGTGATTCTATGGACCCTCTAGAAGAATGAAACCCTAACTCGACTTAATGACCGTGTGACAGCCTTTGAACCTTAGGGTTTACGGCGGTTCCGCGGCGCCATTAGTGAGGCTTGGGTTTGCCCTTCTACGGCTGGACCACCGACGCTGTGGCATGTACTCGATACTATTAAACTGTACCCGAGATGTGAGCTCTTGGGGGATTATGAGGATCTGACGAGTCGATCGGATGGTTCGACATCTTTCGGATATCGTGATGGGACACTGCTTGGGAGACTCCAGATGCGAGCGTAGCCGTCGGAGCGCAGTTCGTGTAGCCACGATGAGTTAGGTCCGAATCAGTCGACATTGAGCAATGTGGAGTAGAGAGTTCGTACGAGGTTTCGATGACATGATGTCCCACTCCGTTGACATCAGAGATGTGATACGCACCCCGAGGCGTGGTATGTGGATAGATCTTCCAGAAAGAAGCGCGATAAGTATGTAGCCGTTCCGGAATAAGCTTTAGCTTCAGCATTGGATGACGACTTCCGGGCAATTCGGCAGGTAAGAGATTTGAGAACATTCGGCTTAGTTATTTAAAAACATTCGGCTTAGTTATTTAAAAACATTGATTTTTAAACATGTAGTTCTTTCTTATTCTTAAAAAGGGTTTTAGATTTCTGGGTTTTCGGCTTACTTAGTCGCGTTACGCCTGTAGGAGTTACGTGGTTAAGTGCCGGTCATGGGCCAAACCTTGGGTCGTGACATTGTAGTATCTCATACTCAACCATCCCATAAAAGTCTCTCTCTAGGAAAAGGCCTTTGTGAGTTGATCCGCTGTGTTGTCCTCTGAGTCTACTTTCCTAACCTCGATCACCCTGGGAATCAACTATCTCCATGATCAGGTGATGCTGCCTCAGAATATGTCTGGATCACTGATGTGACAGGCGTTCCTAGGCATAAGCCACAACTCCATTGTCTCACAATGATTGGAACGAAGTTCATCTCATGAACCAATATACACCCAGACTTCCTCTTTGGTAACATCTTAAGTAGCGATGTATCTAACCTTAATCGTCTAGTATGCCACGGTATCTAGCTTGGAACTCTTCCAACATACCGTCCCTCCACTGAGGGTAAAGACAATGCCTGTGACTGACATTCAGTCGTCTTTATCATCCTGGAACCCTTCCAGTGATCCTCCCCAGGATCGATTGATACGGTCTCACTACTACTAGTGAGAATCCTAGCATCCAATTACATCTATCTCATAGATGAAAACTCAGGATTTAGGTGGTATCACTTTGATCCTATATGGAGAATCCTTGTGATAAGCGGAGATTGACCGAGAGTAGCATAGGAAACTCCTTCCCTATCAAGAGTATGTCATCCACATACTCTACGAGGATCACTACCATACTCCCTACTACCTTTTTGTATAGCATTTTGATGATGTCAAACTGTTTGACTAACTCATCAAAACAGATGTTCCAACTCCGCGATGCCTGCTTCATCCTGTAAAGCAACTTGCACATGTTTCCGCTGCTTCCACTGTTTACGAAGCCCTCTGGCTGCGTACTTATAGACGCTTTCTTCTAACACATCATTTTAGAAAAGCTGTCATGACACCCAACCACCAGATATCGTAGTCATGGTATGTAGCCGTGGCAAGTAGGATCTGGATGGACTTAAGCATAGATCCTTAGAAAAGGATTCAACTTAATCCATACCTGGTCAATGATGCAAACCTTTAACAAGTCTAACTTTGAAAGTCTCAACTTTTCCATCTACACCAAGTACTCTTCTCAAGATATACTTGCTCCTGATGGGGATTTAACCCTTCAGATATAGCAACCAAAGTCCATACTTTGCTGGTGTATAAGGATTCCATCTCAGGTCGCTAAGCATCCAACCATTCTTACAGAGTCCCTACTCTCGATGGCCTGCTCGAAACTAGTTAGGTCATCATCTCATGATGGAATCCTCGCTCCCACTGTCATAGAGAAACATAGGTATCTCTCAGGTGGGTGAGGAACCCTACTAGATCAGCGGAGAGGCCGAGGTTCTTCGGAGACTAGAATCCTTTGGTTCTACCAAATCATCAGCTGTAGTTTTTATAGTTGGAACATTTCCAGTTCTACATAACAGACCTTGCCTCGATCATGTCCGAATTTTGCTTTTAGACATAGGCCGGACAACCCCAAATCTTAACTACCTTAAGATATGGGCTCTTCCCTTTCTATATCACATATGAAGCGGTAGGCAACTGATTTGATTGGAACCCTATTCAATAGGTATGCAACTTCATAAGTGCATAACCCCTAAAAGGAAATAGGTAACTCAGTAGTACTCATCATAGAGCACACCATATCAAATAGGGTGTATCTGCTCCGCCCCGATACACCGATGTGCTGTGGTGTATTCGGAGGAGTAATGCTGAGAGAGAATCTCATTCTCCTTTAGAATAGTCCAGGATTTCCGTGCTCAAGTATTCTCCTCCTTGATCTCATCAAAGGACATAATACTTATACCCGTATTGGTTCTCTACTTCTAACTTATATTCTGTGAATATCTCAAAAGGTTCGGACTTGTGTTTCAACAGAAACATATGTCTGAATCTTGAGAGATTATCAGAGAATGTAATGAAGTACAAAGAACCAGTCTTGGTATGTGTAAACAGGGGACCTTACATACATCAACATGTATCAATCCCAAGAGTTCACTAACTCTTTCTCTGTTTCCAGTAAACAGAGCTATGGTCATCTTATCTTTGTGACATGATTGAAAAGTTTTATAAGATGTAACTTCAAACTATTTTAAATATGCATCTAAATGTAACTGCAGCCAGTCGGGTCGCATTGATATGACCTAGTCTACAATACCTCAAGAAGGATCCGTTCATTTCTGAACTATTCCTCTTGTGTGTGTTCCGTATACTAAGAACTGTAGTTTGATTTAGAACGTCAATGCTTTTAGATAACGTGCCTGAAACGATCAACATTTGATATAGGAAATGTTCAAAATATTATCCTAAAATACAAAATTATATCCTTTCTTTACTAAATAAAGAGATTGATATGATTTTGTATATCCGGTACAGTATCCAATAGCATTTGTTCAGAATCAATGTACTGGTAATACAGGGTGACAGTGACCAACAGACTTGGTTGCAACACTTGCCCCGTTTTCTGTCTCATGAAACTTATCACCCGTTCTCAGTTCTCTACCTATCTGTAGCCCTATGTAACAGATTACATATCTGGGATCCTGATCCGGTATCAAATACCCGGGACGCAGAGGATACTGATAAATAGTTCTTTGTAGTGAACGCACCCGAAGGAGATGCATCTTATGCACTTTCTTCGTTTGGGCGGCATGGGAATCCTGGTATTCCCCTATTTCCTGCTCTGCCTTATAACATTTATAAGTTGGAGCGGGACCAACGTTCCCCATCTCAGTATAACAAGCGGGTTCGGTCAATTATCCGTATTATTATCTTGATTAAGGCGTGACATGGTCGATACCAGGAGAGAGAGAGAAGAAAACACTTTGCGTGCGCTCTTACAAGATCAGATTGGTTATTTATTTTATCTAATCAGGATGGCTCCCACTGTTTTTATCAAATCTTCCTTCAAACCCTAAAAGTAAAGACTAGCCGGGATTAATTACATGCTACAATTTCGCCAATCTTTCAGCCAAGCCTGTGTCGGTACTTTGAGGGAGGTGCCTCGTGCTTTCCCACGGACCTAATTACAGTAAACCTCGTTTACCCAGAGGCATAACCCCGTTGACACCTTTCTAGACACCTACTTGATCGGCTAATTATAATGTGTAAAACTCTCCCAGGAGTAACAATTACTCGCAGCGGGTATCGGGATCCAACTATCTCATAGAAGGTATGCAATCTCATTACAAATTTCAACACTTGAAATTCCCGATAATTTTGCCCCTAGCGTCCTATGACCTTGACGGAGGCCAAACTACCCATAGTCCGCTAGTCAAGTTCAACCCGTCATTTCCTGATTGAATTAAACCCACCCGCACGACCCTTGACGGAGGCCAAACAACGCCGTACGAATACCTTAATCCAATCGCATCATATGCTAGCAGATAAGCAATAGTTAGCTACCGTACACTATGCCTTGACGGAGGCCAAACTACCGCAGCATGAATACTAACTAGTACTTATCTGAAATGACGGAGGGCTACGACAGGTTTTATGAAAACCTATTGCGTAATGAACTTGATATCGTTGTAGAATCAAATGATTTTGAAATGGAGTGTTTCTGAGGCTTTTCTAGTTTTGCTAAAGGGGTCACTCCCGGTGAAGGGATCGTCGGCCCTTTCCTCGTCGAATGAGGTGCGAGATATATCATATATATCACTGTGCAAAGCAAAAACTATAGAAGCAATCAAAAGACAAACCGAGTGTGTAGCATCTGCCAGTTATTGCTAAAGGGGTCACTCCCGGTGAAGGGATCTCGGCCCTTTCCTCATCGAATAAGGTGCAGGATGTTCTACAAGGAACACCGCGATGCAAAGCAAGAACTGTAGCTACCTATTTTTAAGAAATTCGATTCCACAACATCTTCGGTTTCTTTTCTTTCATTAATCACATTAATGAAGTCCCATCATTTAAGCACCTAAACATCACAGATAAATACAACGTACGCTTATGCCATACGCATTCGCCTCGATGTCCTGTCTGCACCGTTAGGTTAGGTAACTAACGCCAAAGCGAGGCATGGCTAGCGCGTGTATAAAACATAAGCAGCGTCTATATAATATATCATATATACTATATACAGTATTTATCACAGAACATATCAAATGATCACATCACAGATATCGCAGCAGAAGAAACATATGAAACATTGGATATACTAGGACATCCGTGTTTTCAATACGAGCCAGTATAAAACACGGATTCCACGGTCGCGATGAATAGCCAAACCCACACCCCTAGACCCCTACGAGAGCGGTAAGCAACCCTACCAATTCTAGAGTTAGGAGACCCGGACTCGACTCCTCGAGTTGGTCTCCCACTGGACTCCAGAACCCGGTTACTTGTGCCCTCCTCCTTGGGTCTATCCTAGTGCGGAAAAGTAAATAATATACAAACGGTGACAACTTTCGCAACCTGGAAGTGCCCTAATAAAAGAATATTACATACAAGTTTTTACATGAATGAAAATGAAAAACACTCATCTAAAAAAAAAACCCCCGGCTATTCATACACGACGATCCAATACAACATATCCAGCAACACATAACATCACATGTCATCAACGTAAGTAAATATGCGCATCCCAATTGCCGTTGACATATAGCAACGAAACCGGCTATATCACATATTACACCTATGGTCGCAGAAAAGAAAGTATAAAACTACAACAGTTGGAATCCGCAACCACCTTAGACATCGCATGCCTAAACCAATGAATTCCTTAGACATCACATGCCTAACAATTATAAACCCCGAATTTTAGTCTCATTATCGAAAACACTTTTCAATATCAAGTCGGGCAATTCAACAAGATTCCCGAAAAACTTATCGAATGCTCATCGCAAAATTTAGTAGACGGCCGCACCCCCGATACCGTCGACGAAGTGCACTTAGGCGGAACACCGCTGCCGCGAGCACCCGAACGGATGCTTTCGGCGACGGGGTTCTCTTACAGTCACTTGGTCGGGGCTATGGGGTGTAGCTGTCTATTAAGTTTATCCAGCGAGTATCCGCGTACGCTACGCGATTGCGACGGACTTTTGATCGCATCAAAATTCCGTGGCAACCGATCAAGTGAGACTAAAGTGCTATGTTTATAACATTCATATCAGTTATCTCATAACTACTTGTGGATTCCAAGTATTGTATCCCATTCCAGATAAATAGAAAATGTTAAACTTTCCGATCGAACATTCAAACACCCAAGTTTTCCCGAAACAGCTCAACACATGAAACAAGTTTAAAAAACATCCAGTTCATGCCTCAGTACAAACGGTCCAGCCGAAGAAGGGTCAAGCCAACGCCTCACATGTGGCACGCCGTACTGCCCCAAACCCTAAGGTTCAAAGGGCAGTTCAAGACGGTCACATAATCGAGTTAAGGTTTGTTGTCTTCTAGAGGGACCATCGCGTTACTTGCACTACTTAGAACGTCATTAAACTTCGGAAAGATCCAACACTTGGAAATTTTCCGGTAGGGGAAAAATTGGGTATTTATATCCGGTCGAACCTTTTTAACATATTCAAATTATCCGGAAAAGGACAAACGAGGTTAAAATATCCGATCGAATTGACAAGTCCCCAATATACCCCAGAAAACTCAACTGTTGAGTATATTTAAAAGCACCCAGAAATATCAGGAATCACATACGGGGAACACTGTACCAAACTGAAACCCTAACTCATTAATTTCGCCGCGGAACCGCCGCCAATGGCATGTCATTGCCGCGGTTCCGCGGACGTTTGAATGAGTTAGGGTCTCGTTTTCTACAGCTATCCTTATATTTACCTGCACTATTTTCTGAGCATTTTTAATTCACAAAAATCCACAGTTTGAAAAATTGTACAGAGAGGGTTGAAATCGGGGAATATCGGGTTCGATCGGACTTCTAGCTTCGTCTACACATCGCCTAAAGCTCTAGCTAGGCTCTGATACCACTGTAGGGTTCCTAGGCACACTAATGTGGTCTCACAAGGTATCAACCATGCCAATTTCAAATTTTTCTAGGTGCCGAGAAACCCTAAGCCGATCGTTAACTAGAGATTAGGTGAAAACTATGCAAGTAAATGTAACATTTCAAAAAGATAAAATATTAATTTTTGGGAATTTTTATAATTTAATATTATTTTATTGAATATTTTAATATTTTGGTATTATTAAATGCAAATAAATGGGGAAAAATTATGGGAAATTATGAAAAATTCTAAAATAGGGTAAATTAGAGAATTATGACATTTTAAAGTTTTTGTGATTAGTTTGACACTAATTTAGTGCTAATCGCGATTAAAAATCGCTAATCGATTTTTAGTATTTTTGTGCAAAACATGCACATATCATTCTTTTTCACACTTGTGCATTTTCACCATGGTTTGCTCTGGGGTTACTATTTAGGTGAGAAGGGTTTTTTTAGGGAAAAAGAAAAGGAAAAGAAAAGAGAAAAGACTAAAGAAATGGGGGTTGGTGAGAAATAGAGGCATGGGGCACCATTGACTAAAAGACTTAGCCATTTTCTCCCTCATTTCCCTCCCTCTTCTCTCTTCTTCTGCTGCTGCTCCTGCACCTCATCCCCTCCCCTCTTCAAAGCTCCAAAACACCTCTAAAACTACACCAAAACCACACATCCATTTCATTAAAAATGTGCACCATCCCTAGATCTACACTTGGAGCTAAAGAAGCAAGGATTTGGGACACTAGGGGCAACTCAAGAATTTTCTTGAGTTGCCAATTGAGGTAATTTCTGGACCATTAGCTTAATTCTAGCATTCCTTATACCCCAATGTTGTTATAGAATCGATATTGTGTGATATTGTGGACTTGAGGATAACGAAGTTAGGGTTTGAGGGAAATTGGTGTTGTATTGTGAAATCGAGGTTAGTAGAGGTTATACCATCACCCTAGTGTATGAATTGGAACCCAAAACCTGAAGCTTAAACCAGAACACGGATTTTAGAAACCGATATCGGAAAAATTGTGAAATCTTTGTAGTGTTTATGGAATCTGCTATCATACGAGGTATGCTAAAATAAAATTGATTGGACAGTGGTATGTGCAGGCACCCAGAAAGATAACCCCAAGACCCCAGCTCCCAATTCCCTTTCCAGGCCGCCAAATTATTCACTTTGGCCGCCAATTGCGGCCTGGGTCCTACCATTTTGTCTCGTTTTTGTGCTGTAGCTCCTACATGTTCATGTTAGGCCCCTGGTATATATAGATTTGTATAAAGTGACCTAGGGTGAAATCTGGGACGCATTTCCTAAGTTGCTGTTTTGGATTCGTGTTTCCGTATTCCGTATTTTTGATTCTGCAATTGTGGATTTTGTTTTGCCTCGACTATTTGGCGTTTGTACGACGATATAGAGGATTTATTGATGGTTTTGAAGGCGTGCCATAGGTTCTCACCTACAGGCCCCTTATCGTATCGTTTTGGATTTCGTGTGCCGTTTTAGCTTTGATTTGGTTTTAATGCGCATATACGACACCTTGATGTGTAGGTACTCATGAAGACTTCGGGACGACAAGCAAATGCGTGGTGATGTCCGCAAATGATGATGCAAGGTGAGTAGATTATATTTACAGGGGGAAGTCAGGTGGATGGCGTATAGCACCCCCGCAGTCCGTAGATAGTATACTATGTAGTTTATTTACGTGATAGTTGTAGTGTGTTATGGTTAGTTAGAGATAGAAATAACTAGCATAGTTCCTAGTTGCGAGCTCTAGGATAGAGGTACACCAGCACGCACAACCTTGCATATTCATTATACTTGCACTGTGTTTGATGATATGGGATAAATTTGGAGATGAGTCGATGATGTGGGCTTTGTGCCGCGAGATCGGTGATTTGCTATGATTCATATTTGGGATATGACTTGTGATTCTTTCGGGCTTGGGATGTGTGTTTACCGCCGCATGCATACTTTATTGATGGTATCGATTTGTACTAGACATAGAGTAGTACCCCAGATTATATGATCTGATGATAGTGATACCTGTTATGTGATGAGATAGTGAGATGTTGACCCGTACCCAGCTATTGGGATTGTTGGAGATAGTGCCCTCAGAGTCAATTATTGGATCACAGGCACGTGATTGCAATGATTGAGGGAGGACCTATCCCGGTAGGACAGTCTTACTCGAGATGATAGTTTACTATCTGGTTTACCTTTATCATCGTGTACTGCTTTAGGCGACCTGACATGTCGCTATTGCACGTTGATAGAGCCCCTAGGTTTCTTGCTTGACTACCGGCAGTATGAGGGCGATCATATAAGTGAGAGCTGGAGTCTATAAGCACATCCTTAAAAGGTCCCTAGTCGTGGGAGTTTCGAGACTGGGCATCGATACTCCATTAGTAGACTAGTGTATACAGTCGAGACCCCGACGAGGGGCGGTGGCCGGTCTCACAAGCCACTGGTGTCAGTTGGTTCACCTAAGATGTATACAGGTGCTCATTGGGTTATGAGTACACCGGACAGGACTCGCCGGGAACCTGCTAGTTGGTCATATACCTGACGTCAGATAGCAGTTCCCTGGTGACATGTGTGTAGGTTAGTTCATCGACCTGGGGATCGTCATTTGTCTCGTGTGAGTTCCCACTGTACTTTGATTACTACCCTACCACGGCTCAAAGGAGTCGTGCAAACAGGTTTTAGTTGGGTACAGTCCCGAGCCACATGGAGGCATTGAGCGTATCTTCAGGGGTTCGTCTCTCCCGGTATTGGGGGTGAGGTCGTGCTGTGTCTAGGAGAGCCATTACACAAAGTCCTTGGCCAAGGCAAGGAGATTTACTGGTAGGTATTCCAGTAGTATCTCAGGGTGTTCTGGGCTACACTCCGACACGACTTGTACCGCTTTTGGGGGTCTGACTTTTACCAACCCCCTAGGCCCGCCATGCGATACTCATAGACGAACGGACCGGACTGTACGGATATTGTCACTGACAGGCTCAGTTGGGTGTCGGGGTGAGCTTCCTCATCGACGTCCCTTTTGGTTAATAGCTGGTGGCCCGTCACGTATTGGCTTATACCTCTGACGTGCTAGTGGTTAAATCCACAGCCATAGTATTGACGAGTCTTTAGAGTCCACCACACTTCCAGTTACTCAAGCTTTCGGGCGAAACGCTGTAGAGGCCGTATGGAGATATGGCAGGGTTCGATCAGATACGTGCGGTATTGCACGGATCAGGATCGGACAGTTTTGTACTAGTGGCCGTATAGTTATATGGCAGGGTTCGATCAGATACGTGCGGTATTGCACGGATCAGGATCGGACGGATTTTACTAGCCGGCTTTGGTTTAAGCCGGTACTAGTTTAGTACAGTGTAGATTTTGTCTCATTGCATTTGTATCCGGTCGGAATACAGATGCGGGTGTGTATGCACAGTATCGGGGTTTTCCTGTAATTTACTACGGGACCAGTTTTCTGGAGTTGCCAGTTTGCATTCCGTTCCGGCCGGTTTTCCTTTGTTCTTTCCCGGCCGGACTTTTCTGATGGAGGGGGTTATTTGCAGTTTTGCAAATAACATTTTGTGGAGGGTTTATTTGTAAGATGATTTATTATGAAAGCATCTTTTGATACCTTTCTTATCCATCTTTATCATTGGCTTTTTGTTGATGAGATAGGATTAAGATTGATTTAGAGTTGATGTGAGTTTGTGATGATTATGTCTTGATATGGTCACCACTTCCTTTACCCTACACTCACTTCCCTTATGCTTGATATTCTTTTCCTCCACCATTCTTCTCACTTGATGAAATGGATTATAAGTTTTTTCATGGTTGAAGTGAGAAGAAGAAAAAGAAAGAGAGAAAGAAAAGAGAAGAAGAGAGTTTCATCTTCATCCTTGAGAGTGTTTCATTTTCTTGATCTCATTTCATGTTAAGAAAAATGCAAGTACCATTTTTCTTGTCTTGTTTCCTCCATCATCCACAAATGGCAACAAACCCCAAAGTGAGACATGCACTCTACACTACACTCCCTACAGAAAATCTTGGACGCGTCGATTCGCCAGCTTCGCGCCCGAGTTGCCTCGGTATTGAGGTGGGAGCCCGTAAAAGATGTAGGCGACGTGGTGCCCTTCCGGCGAGGAGGCGACAACCGGAGATCCCGCGAGGAGATCGGAGTGGAGATGAAGACCGGAGGACTCGGATCACTCGGTATATCTCTAACTCATTCTCTTGTTAGCTTAGACTAGTTTAATGGCACGATCCGGGGTTTAGTGCGCGGTGGTGCCGGTTTGCTAAGTCCGCAAAATTAAAGTTTATCACCGTTTCCGCGTTTGGCCGTCGGATTGACGGCCGGGGCGCCGCCATGCACTTACAGGGATGCCGTACGATGATTTACCGTACGAGCCGATATTGATGATAGATCCGCACTCATAACTCGAGGATGTCCTACGATATGTTGTTGAGGCGGGATCACCGACTATATATCTATATATTTATCGACTCAGATTTAGGTGGTTTCCATACCTCTCCCATTTGACTTGATACTTAGATCTGTAGTTGCTTAGTAGATTCTTCACTGTGATATTGATTATTTGATTTCCGCATTTTCATGCTATTCGCATCGCTTGCATATGTTTATTGCTACTGTTATCATGCTGTTAGGACACCAGCACCATTATCGATGACGCGTATGTTCCACGTACACTGTTTGCCGGCTCACACACTTTATCATCGATAATTGCCATGCCACTACACTGTAGTACTGTTGCATTCATGATATGATTCTTGCTTGGCATATTATACACTTATACCTTTACACAAACATAGATGATTCTGACTTGATTAGAGATTGAGGACCGCAAGATATTCTTTAAAACTGATTCATTCTAAAGGAGCGGTTTCCCTCGACATATGCACATTACTATTCCATGTTGCATGACTTCTGATATGGTTACCTTTCTTTACATGTCGCATACATCATGGATTGATTGCATAGCACATCGCATTGGATTTACTTCTTGATGTTGGATTTTCATGTGATTTCTGGTTTGAGGACCGTGGGATTATTTAAGAAAGGATGCTCTATTTTGAAAAACCCGGTACCTCGTGATATGATATTTTGGTGCGTCCACCACGCGTTTTCTCGGTGCTGAGACGTGTGCTTGAAACCCGATTCGAGGAGTGGATGATCCGTTTGCGGGTTCGTGGTGGGCCCGGTATGGTTCCCCTCGGCAGGATGATCGATGGGTTTTGCCGATTGAGCCTGGAGGCGGGCGAGTACCTACCGGTGATTGTATTTGAGCTCGGCGGATATCTGGAGGATACCGACCGGAGTTGAGAGATGGGCGTACTGCCGGGGCCGAGGGCCGAGGGCCGATTCCGCAGACATAGCCCGCGGGCCGATCCGGACTGACGGAGCCCGATGGATGAGGATTTACGTGTCGATGCTAGGCACAGGTTTCATGATGTTTTCCATGATTTTATTATATCCTCATATTCGCATACATGATGTTATTGTCATTGGGTGACGGGTGGACGGATTCCACATATATACAGATATAGATCATGCAGACTGGATTTACTTTGATCACACTTCACTTGTATATATAACAGGGTATGAGGGCGCTGTTATATATACCCTTACACCAATATTAGTGGTATGGGACGCTAATATATGTGTATTGATATCCTTTGATACTTCATCATATTTACTTCATGCAGACATACCTTATACTGATGACATGTTATTACCTGAGTACCTGGCACTACATACATATTTAGATGTTACCTTGCCACCTTATCATACATCAGATGTACTCTTGTGGTTATATTACTGATTGTTGACCTAGGTTTATGTCTTGCATTCAGTTTCTGCTTGTAGATATTTCTATTCACGAGTTGGCAACTCACCCCCGTTATGCCACAGTTCCTGCAGGTTCTGCCGTACAGGTTCCATGCGGCATTTCTGGCACACTACTTTCTTGCGGGTGAATTGCTTTCGGTAGGCGGATTCTTTTGCATCAAGAACCACCATTGTATTTATTTTATTCATTGTATCTAGAATTTCCATCAACCAAAACTTGTATATTGCTTCAGACTCAGACTTTAGTGATGTATTATTTCGACCTTAGAGTCGCGCTTAGTAGTATTGCGGTTTTCTTGTTGCTTTTGAGTTCTTTTGGTTTGACCCTCGCCTTTCGGCGTTGTATATTCTTGTTGCTTGTGTGGTTGTGGCCGTCATTTGACGAAGAGCTAGCTCCCGCTTGGGGATGCCTTTATCATTGCATATATTGTTATCCTTGTTGTACCCCATTCGGGGCCAGTTTTACAAAAGAAACTCTGTTGAAATTTTTAGAAAAGACTTTACTGATTTAAAATGCATATTCGGCTTAATTATTTAAAAACCTTGATTTTAAACATGTATTTCTTCACTTCTTTAAACCAGTTTCTTTACTTATTTTTAAAAATGGTTTTAGATTTCTGGGCTTTTGGCTTACTTGGATCAGATGAAGTCCTATAGACTTCATATGGTTCAAGGGCCAGTCACGGGCTCTTTCGGGTCGTGACAGTAAACAACTTTACTCTAAAGTGAACGGAAATACAACCTTTGTAGATCCGGTCCTCCACTTCCTTAGCTCCGTGATGATGTCCCTCCGCTGCGATCATCGGATCTCGGACTATAGTAATGGTTTCGTCGAAGAAATGATCGGCCTAGATCGTTGACTTCGACGCCGAAGATGATCTACATCGAGGCAACTCAAGATCAAGCTCCAACATCACCAAGTCATGAAAATTGTGAAGAAAACACCCTATACTACTGGGTAAGTGGTAGAGGATGAAGAAATAGGAAGTGGGTTCACTTTAGAATTGGATTTCTCACTCTTTTTCTCAATTCACCATTGAAGCTAGCAAGCTTCTTTCTTCTTGAAGAAGAAGAAGAAGAAGAAAAAGAATATGATAAGAATAATTAATTATAATGAATAAAATGATTCTTATCATATTAGCAACCATGAGTGAGTTAACTTGTGTAGAGAATAAACTAGGGTTTAGGTTTAAATGGTTAGGTTAAGGCAAAAGACAAAATGGCAATGACTTTCAAAGCTTCATGAAGCTTCATGGATAAAACAAAGAAAGCCTCCATTTTATTCTTTGCCAAAATGAATAAAGTAAATAAATAAATAAATAAATAACACCTTAACCATTAACCTAAACCATGGTTTAAAGCATGCACACCTAAGTTTGCATTTATCATCAAACATGATACAATCAAGTGCACAAAAATATATCATATATACAATGTGCACATCAAGTGAGAAAATCCATCTTAGGTGAACAAATACTAGTTAATATAAAGTAATATATCAAATATATAATTATAAATTAAATCATTAAATCAACACTTGATTTAACGATCCGGTCATATCGCATATAACCGACTAATATCAATAGTAACAACTTTTCGAGTCAACACTTGATCCGATAACTCGGCTATATCGCATATAACCGATCACTGTTACATATCACGATAATCGAATACAGTATCACATACTGCTATTATTCTCGGTCCCGCACATATCTCATATATGCTCCTATTTCGTTTCGCTTGAACCAGGAAACCTCTATCTAGGACTCTAAAGACTCGTCAATACGCCGGCAGCAGGTGATGATCATATCAAACACCCACAAGCCGCAAGCGGTCTGCTAAACGTAACGGCCAACCGGGTATTGAGCGATCAGAAGATCAACGAGCAAGCCCGCTCACACTCCTGTGAATCCAACCAGTAACACTTACCGCACAGTCCGGTCTGTTCGTTTGATATGTCGCATATCTCGTCTAGGGGTGGTAAACGTCAGACCCCAGTAGCTCGATAAGTCGTGTCGGTATGAGGTCTATAACAGTTCGAGAAACTACTGATAACTCTTACCAGTACATCTCAGCAACCCTGGCCAGGGATTTCCAGCTATAGCCAATCAAACACAGTGCAACATCGACTCCCTATACCGGGAGAGACGAATCCCCTCCTATCGCTCATTGCCTCCATGTGATTTGGGACTGTACCCAAAAACCACCGTTTTGCACGCCCTCTTGGACGTGGTAAGGTGGAAATCAAAGCACAGTGGGAATCACACAAGACTCTATGATGATCTCGGGTCTTCAGACTAACCTCTACCAGTGGCACCAGAGAACTTCCATCTGACGTAAGGTATAATACCATCTCGGAGTTCTCGACGAGTCCGTCCAGTGTACCCAGTCTCCACTGAGCACCCGTATATCATCTCTGATGTTAAACACCAATGGATATGGGATCATCCATCGCCCATCTGTATGGGTCGAGAAGGTATACGTTAGTCTACTCTGGTATATCGATGCCCCGTCTGGATACACCCACGACTAGGGACCCTGAAGGATGTACTTATGGACTACCATGTCCCCACTAGTATGATCCATATCATAGTCCAGGTAGTCAAGTACACATCCTAAGGGCTTTACCAACATGTAACAGAGAGACAATCAGTATACACGTTAAGGTAAATAGTAACCAGATAGCATACTATCATGTCGAGCAAGAAAGTCCTCCCTATATATGTCCCAACATCCACTACAACATACATCCTATGTACAGTAATGGCCTCTAGGGCATACATATAACTAATACTCACAAGCCATGGGTGTCAGTTGGTTCACCTAAGATGTATACCGGTTCTCATTGAGTTATGAGTACACCGGACAGGTCTCGCCGGGAACATGCTAATTGGTATTATACATATCGTCAGATAGCAGTTCCCTGGTGACATGTGTACAGGTTAGTTCATCGACCCGAGGTCGTCATTTTTCTCGTGTGAGTTCCTACCGTGCTTTGATTTCTACCCTACCATGGCTCAATGGAGTCGTGCAAACAGGACTTTTTTGGGTACAGTCCCGAGCCACATGGAGGCAAGTGAGCGGATCGGCAGGGGATTCGTCTCTTCCGGTATTGGGGGTGACATCGCGCTGTGTCTAGGAGAGCCATTACACAAAGCCCTCTGTCGAGGCAGGAGATTTACTGGTAGGTACTCCAGTAGTATTTCAGGGTGTTCTAGGCCACTCTCTGACACGACTTATACTGCTATTGGGGGTCTGACGTTACCAGCCCCTAGGACGATATGCGATACTCATAGACGAACAGACCGGACTGTATGTATATTGCCACTGTTAGGCTCAGTAGGATTTCTTGATGAGTTCACTCGTCCGCTTCCCTTCCAATCAATACATAGACAAACATTACGAACACCTCATACCTCTGACTTGCTAGTGGTTATACCCAGTGCCAGTATGTTAATGAGTCATTAGAGTCCCCCACAGACAGTTTCCCAAGTTCAGGCGAAACGTTGTAGAGGCCGTATGGTAATATGGCAAGGTTCGGAAAATGCACGTGCGTTTTCGCACGTGTCATATTCCGGTCAGATAATACTGGTCGGCTTTGGTTTAAGCCGAATCCGAGTATTATACTGTGTAAATATAATATCTTTGTCTCAGTTGCATTTGTATTCGGTCGTGATACAAATGTGGGTATGTTTATACTGATACGGAGTTATCCTGAAATTCGTTTCATGATCACTTTTGGAAGTTACCAGTTTCCAGTTTTCTATCAGCCGTATTTAACATTCGGTTAAATTCGGATTTATCTTTTCTTCCATGGGTGAGTCATGAGGGTGAGTCATGAGTGAGGAAGCTTCTTGGTTAATGACTTGGTTTGTGACTCACTTGATTGCATTAAATGTGTTCATACTAGGTGTTATATGACTCATGCTTTCATTAATGTTATGATAAGTATTGTGCTTGTTATTCTCACCATCCCTCCTCCTACACTCACCCCCCTTGCCTATATAGTGGCCGGCCACCCCTTAGTGGAGATGCATGGTTGTTGATTAGGAAAAAGTATATGAAATTTGCCTCATGGAAATTTCATAAGTTCATTCTCTCATTTTCATTCGTCCAAAAGGCAACTTCATTAACCGTTCGTCCATAGCTTTGGACGTAACGAGGCAAAGTATTCTACTCATTCTCTACATCAATCTTGGTCATTTCTTTTAGTAAACTTGATGATCGTGTTGCCTCGGTTTAGAGGCGGGAGCCCGTTTAAAGAACTGTCGACGTGGTGCCACCTGGACGAGAAGACTGGAGATTAAGGAGATCGGAGCAGCCATATCAAAGCGTGGGATGATGGTTGAAGACCGAAGGACTTGGATCGTTCGATATAACTCTTCTGCCCACTTTGTAGATTGTTAGTTTAGCTTTAATGGCAGGTCCGGGTTATAGTACGCGATAGCGCCAGTTGTAAAAAGTTTTTGTTCCGCATTTGGCGTCTGTTAGACGGCCGGGGCGCTACCGTGGACTTACAGTTGTATCAGAGCCTCACCATTAAGCTTTACTAACTTGTGCTAACACGTTTAAAACATCGATCGAACGGATTTTCGAAAACCGCAAATTCCAAGTTCACAGTTTCTGTCGATTTTAAATCAGGTCCTAAAATAATTTTACATATCACAGAAAACAAAGCAGGGTTTTTTAAGCAAACTGGTAAATTTTGAGCACGTGATCCCACGTGACCGCCGCGGATCCGCGATAGTACTGTGGGAACAGTGCATCAAAATTTTCCTGTAGGCTTTCCTTGGTAAATTTTTGTTTTTGGAATATTCTTTTGGGCCCAGATTTTTGTTACTGTACAGCAGATGTACGTGGGGCCCACTTCGGGAAGTTTTGTTGATCGAAATTTTATAGTTGTTAGTATGCAGTATTTACATTATATCTCCGACCGGGAATGTCATTTGATCGGTAAACCGCGTCTTATTGCTATAGTTCTTTTAGACGGGTTTGCGAACGTGACATTCGCGTTGATGTTCTGTCTTGTGCTGTGATGTTGCGGATATGTCGTGGTGGATAGTGTTCATCACAGAATATTGCATTTTATACCGCCCATTCTTACGCTCGTGTGTTTATAGGTAGGTGCTTTTAATCCGTGTTTGTTACATGTTTACAGATTACAGGTTCCCAGTCCAAATATTGTAAATCAAGACAAAATCTCCACAGTTACACCAAATACAGAACATCGGTCACAGCAGATAAAAGCCGGGTTCCAGCCATCTAGATCCTTCTAGTGCCGAGTACCGGTTCCAGATACAAGACATGTGACAGTGGTCATTCGTTTCTGGGACAAGCACAGAGCACGAAGGGGGCAGCACAAGAATCAATGGGTGCGCGGAGCTCGAGAGAGATAGAAGTCAAAAGTGAAGAAAAGATAGCAATCTTGGACTAAGAATTCTGAAGATATTCTGGAAAGATTATCAGAAAATACATGTACCAAACAACAGAGCACAGCAAACCAGGAACTCCAGCCAAAACCCACTGCCCAACTCCCCTATACTGCCGCGTTTCCGCGGCCAATAGGGGGTATGGGCCGCGGAAACGCGGTCGTACTGTTGCTTCAGCATGTCGTCTTTTAGGGGATTTTTTGTAACTTCCCATAGGTTCTGAATGTTGCCCTAGATTTCCAGATCCCTGCCTATAAATACTCCAGATTTGAGCTAAGCCAAGGGTCCAATTTTGTGTCCACTCTTTTGTAGTTTTTTGTATAGTTCTTCTTCTTCTTCATTCTTTTGCCATGAAAATTGTAGTGAGAGCTTTTTGAGTGGGAGATTAATGAAGATGAGGATTTTGTATCATTCTCTTTTGTTTCTTCTTCCCCTTGAGATTCTTGCTTTCTCTTGATCATTCAACCTCTTCATTGAGCTTGAATGGTTAAGGGTTAGTTATTGATCTCAAGGGTCATATTCTTTCATGGAATTAGCACTTCATTTCACATGCGTTCTCTACCCTTCCCTTGATCTTGCAACCTCTTGATTGAGCTTGCAAGTTTAAGGGTTGGCTATTGATCACATGCTTGTCTTGAGTCCTAGTTTCTTGTTCTTTTTATCGCTTTTTATTACTTGCTTATTATCTTGCTTTTCTTACTTGCACTTAAATTCATGCACTTAATTACTTGTATCTTTTCTTTTCTTTGTTCTTTTCTTTTTGTTCTCTCTTTTTGGTTCTCTTTTGTGAAAGAATGTAATTATTATTGTTAAGAAGAAATACGTTATTATAAGTTAACATTTCTTTACCCATTTCCTTTTCCCGTATTTTCCATTGAACTCCGCCCAAACGATACGCAAGCGCTCGATAGGCACCGTACCCTGACAAGGTAACGGTGATTCCTAACCACGACCGGTTGCGTTCGGTTTGGCCGGAGGCGAAAGCAACAGACAAGAACGGAAGGATAAGGGTAAATAAGCCGGATTCCACGAATACCGCGCTTAAATCCCCTAATCCACGTTGTTGCCGATTGCTCTAGCTTCAATTGGTCAAGACTCGGCTCAAAGGTTTTGAGTACGGATTTCTTTAGCTTACAATCTCGTATTTTTCTTAATAACTTTATACTTGCAAATATTACACATAGGATAGTCTCGAACAAACATACACAGATTCTTTATTGACTCGTCTAAAACAAGAACGAACATACAACCATCTCCCTGTGGATCGACCCGTACTCAACCGGCTAGCTGCATAGCGACACCGTCTTGATTACGGTTAACTTTAATTCTTCCAATCAATTGGCGCCGTTGCCGGGGAGACGGTAGCGTATTTTCTTTCTTGTTATTCGGGTTAATATTCTTTTTGTATATATTTATAAAAAAAAATTCTTTTTGTTTTTTGTTTTTTTGATCATTTTTGTGGGCAAGAGTGCAGATTTTTGCAAGTTTGCAAACTGCGATTGTGGGGAGCAAAGTGTGAATTCAAGGCTAAGGTGATTGCAAAGTACAGTGCCAAAGATCCGGGTAGTTTGACCCGCGCAAGCGAACTTTTCAAGCTTACCAGATTTGATTATACGGGGGTTTCCTCACCCAAAACTTAACGGTACGTACTTTACTAACACCTTCTTCTCAAATCCGACGCATCCAATATACTATTCTTTGCAGGATTCTTTGCAAGTTCGCTAGCAAACGCTAAAAATTGACTAACCCGTATTTGTTGCAGTGCCGCGCTTAAACTAAAAACAATTTTTTGATTCTTTATAGAATTTTTATTGAATTGTACATTGCATACATTAATACGGACTTAAGGGCAAGCGAACCCCACAACATACGGTGAAGGATTTCATCACCTTTTCCGTGGCCCACAAATCACGAACTTGAGCATAACGTCTGCCCGCACAAAATTTAAAAGAAACTAGACTTTAAGCCTTAAGGACTTCACGCTCATTAGAAGAAATTAACTGTGTTTAGAACCTCGCTTAACGGTATATTGTTTACGGGGTGTCTAGGAAAGTGTTAACGGCGAAACTGCCAAAAGAGAAAGGGTTATTTAATTAAGGAACTTCGCGAAAGCGTTGGAAAACCTCCCCTTATCTCTGCACTTACCTGGCCTCGTGATCAGTGTATCTTGAGCCCGTTTCTCGACACAGTTTTACTTCGACAATCAAGTTCTGGAGCAGGTCTAGTTGACCTAGGTGAACCCTAGAACGATTAGGTGTGTGGTATTTTTGTGTCGTGATTATTTTTTTCCATATTCTTTTTGTGTATATTTCATTCTTTTGTTAACAACTAACTAAAAATTTTTTTTATAAAAACAAAATTAAAAAAAAATCACATTCTTTTCCCCCTCCTTTTTCTCTACCTTTCTTTTTCTCTCTTCATATCATGGGTACCCCACCTCGCAAAACTCTTGCCGAACTTTGGTACCCACAACCAGACATTACTTCTTACGGTTCTTGCTTTGGCCGAACATCGAACGACCCCTCCATGCCCAAAGTTTCACTGAAAGATCGCATAGCAGCGTCTAGGACAAACACTTGCACTTCTCATTCCACTTTGTATCAACCTTTTCAACCTCCCGCACCCGCTTATGTTGATACCCCTTCTGCAAGTCGTCCTTTGTCCATCGCTGAACGTATTGAACAATCCCGTAGCCGGTCTTTCACTCCTTTCACCACTTCAAATTCTTGGGATCAACAATTTCATTCACCTTCTTATCCACCTGTTGATCCTACCCCTGTCCAACCATTCAATTCCTACCAATCCTACCCTACTTTTGCACCTTCCCTAGACATTGCATCAGAACAGCCATTTGGGAGTTTTCAGTATCCAAACAACTTTGAACCTTATACTGAAACCCCTTCACAACCAATGTCTAGTCTAGAACAGTCGTTGGAAAACTTTAGGGTAGCGTCAAGCCAACAGATGATAGATTTGAATGCGTCCATGGCCGCCCTCATGCAACCTAGTGACCCGGTAGCTAATTTTCAACTAGCTCCAACTTTTTCAATGTATGATGAGGCGGCAGGACAGGCTGTGAATTTGAGTGGAGAGAGTGAGATGTACCCCCTTCCAAATCAAACCTACCCATCCCAAATTGAATCCCACAACTCCTGTTTTGAAAGTCTATCGAGTATCCCACATGATTTATCAATTGAAGATAGAATGATGAATGAGTTGTGCGACTTCGTAGTGTTTGATTTGCCCGATTGTGAAGGGTCCCTTCCAAGTGAAACCATACCTAATCCTTTTGACCTCTACACCTATTGTTAGTGTATATGCCCTAGAGGCCATTACTGTATCATACTAGTTTGTATATTACTTAATGGAAGCTTGGGATATTCACAGTTGTATATACAATCTTGCTCGAAATGGTAGTATGCTACTTGGTTTGTCTCTGCTTTAATATGTGCATGTGTTTCTTTTAGCATATTGCAGGTATACATATTAGTAGAGCCCTTAGGATCTTTGCTTGATTACCAGCGATGTGATGGCGCTCGCACTCATGGGAGCTGGGTAATCTATAAGCACATCCTTATACAGGTCCCTGGTCATTGGACTATCGAGACAGGGCATCGATACTCCGGAGTAGACTAGCGTATGCGCTTCTCATCCCAGTGTGGGAGACGGTCTGTCCCACAGCCGTTAGTACATCGTACTTGAGATAGTATGCGGGTGCTCGTTAGGTTACGAGTACACTGGACAGGACTCGTCGGGAACTGTTGGTTGGTAATATACATATCGTCAGTTATCAGTTCCCAGGTGACATGAGTACAGCTTAGTCCGCTGACTTGACACTGTCACTTCGCCTCGAGTGTGTTCCCACTGCACTTTGATTACTACCCTACCACGACTCAGAGGAGTCGTGCAAACAGGTAGTTTTTGGGTGCAGTCCCGAAGCACTTGGAGGCAGTGACGGTTAGACAGGATTCGTCTCTCCCGGTATTGGGGGTTGACATCGCGCTGTGTCCAGGAGAGCCATTACACGAGTAGTCCCTGGCCAGGGCAAGCGAGATATACTGGTAGGTTTCCAGTGTTATCTCAGGGTGTTCTGGGCTACACTCCGACACGACTTGTACCGCTATTAGGGGACTGACGTTCACCGCCCCCCTAGGCCTGCCATGCGATGTATCAGACGAACAGACCGGACTGTACGCAGATTGTCACATACAGGCTCAGTAGGAGTGCAGATGGGGTTCACCTCGTCAGTCTTCTTATCGACATCTACCTGGGGACCGTTACGTACAGCTAGTGCCACTTGCGGTCTGTGGTTAAACCCACTGCCAGCGTAGTGTCGAGTCTTTAGAGTCCCACACAGAGAGCTATTCGCCTTTAGGCAAAACGAGTAGAGGTCGCATGGTTTTGCGACAGGGTTCGTTCGCATCCGCGCACTTGTGCACGGTTGCTGTCCGGACAGTTTATACTAGCGGGCTTTGGTTTAAGCCGGATCCTAGTATATGATTTGAGATTGGTTTTTCTCTTTGTGTTCGTGTTCCTCGGATCACGAATGCGGGTGCGTATGCACAGTTGCTTGAGATTGAGGGAGAGGACCTTGTTTAGGGTTAATGACTATTGTCATTTTATTAACCCTATTGTTTTTGTGTGTATTATTGTTAATTAATAATTTGCTTAATTATTGTGCATGGTTGTTGTTGTTGACACTTTGACTTTGTTGACTTGTTGACCAAGTTGACAATTTGACCATGATTATTTCATTTGGAAGATGCTCTTTGATTCTTGCAATTTGCATTAATGATGAAATGATAATGGTCACCTCTTGATAAAACCATGACAATTTTCTTGCTAATTAATTAATTAAAATAACTCACACATATTAGTGAGAATGGCTCACTAATAATTCATTCTATCATATCTTTTCTCTCTCTTGCTCATCCTCTCCCTCAAGCTCTCTCCCTCTCATGTGTTGAGAAACAAAAAGCTTGAGAAAAACCTTCACTTGATCTTCTCTACTCACTTCTAGGGTTCAAGTCTTAGCATTTCTTGCACTCTAGTTACTCCTAGCTTGGAGTTGAAGCTAAAGGTCGAGGCTTTCGGGTGGATCGTTCTTTGACGGAAGGAGACAAGCAAGGTGAGGCCTTTCTACCATTCCGACGAGCAAGGAGAGAAGGAGTTCGAGCCCAAGGTATAACCTTTCTACAACTTAGCTAGTTGTTAGTTTGTTTTAGCTAGTTCTAGTTTAGTAAAGATCCTCACATGCAAGGTCCATGTTGCCTAAGTCATTAAAAATCCAATTTTTATTATGTTTTCCGCCTCCCCGTAAGGACCGGGGTGGGCAACGTGGACTTACAGTGGTATCAGAGCCTAACTAAACTCAAACTAGCTAGGTAGTGAAGTGTAACGAAGTTTCGAAACCGGAAAATCCGAAAACCAAACCATGCAAAACCCAAGTTTCTGTTAATTTTTCCTCTGGTCAAAATGACATTTGTTATATACCAAAAATTATCTCAGGGTTTTGTGTGAAAAACCACCAAAGACGAACCAGAGAGGAGATGAGAGGAGCGCGGATCCGCGGCAAGAGGTGGCTCCTGCCGCGGAAGCGCGGCCGTCTTGTCCCCTCTCTGCATCGTTTTTGGTGCAGTATGTTTCTGTGTTGGTATTGGGATTTTTAAGATATATATTATATGCCCAGATTTTCCAGAACTAAAATTTACTTTTGGGGGCCTATAAATCCGTATTTTTCGGAACTTCACTACACTTTAACTACACCGGTTATATCTGTAATGCTTGCATGTATTGAACGTCGGCTAATCGCTATAAGACGATTAGTCGGGGTTATACATGATCTGTGATTGTTATTGGTTTGTGGATATGAATGGATTGGATTGTCGCGGGTGAATGGCCGGGGTGGATGTGAGATGAGCGTTGTTTTTCTTTCATTCATTTGTAACAAGTAAATTGATGTAATAATATTCTTTGTATGGCCGCACAACCGGGTCGGGGTTGTAGCCGTCATTGTATAATTCTTTTTACTGTTTTTGCTCCTAGGATAGACCCATGGAGGGGGTGCACAAACTACCGGGTATCTCGAAGTGCCGAGTGGCCTACTCACGGTGGTGAGGGAGGTTGCTTCGCTTCGGATGCTTGGCGGGTAGTTTGCCGCACCCGTAGGGGTCTTGGGTGGGGTATTGGCTATTCACCGCGACCGTGTAATCCGCTTTACGTTGCAGGCTCGAACGCATTGCGGATTCCTAGTATATCCAATGTATTCATCTGTGATCTGTAATGTCTATCATTGCTGTATATTTATATATAATAACTATTTAGGCGTTGCTTATGTTTTACAGCCGCGCTAGCCCAGCCCCCGCTCTGTCGTTAGTTAAGTAACCTAACGGGTGATGACGGGGCCCCGTGGCGAATGCGAATGGCATAAGCGTACGTCATATTTTGGTTGTTTTCTGCAATGGTAGGATTAATTGATGGGACGCATTAAAAGAACTAATGCAAGAAATAAACCAAGTAAAAGTCGATTGGAACACTTTGAAAACCAATCGGTTCTTTTCAAAACTAAACTTTTAAACACGGAGCTTGAACCACTCCTTTTAAAAGCTATCTCGTTCCATCGATTATTTCAAGTTCACTACGTTCACGGTTTCGCCAAAACCATCCGTAGCCCTCCATCATTTCGGTTAAATATTCGGTAGTATTCAAGCTATGTATTTTGACCTCACGCCAAGGCATAGTGATTGGTAGCTGCCGGATATTTATCCGTTGCATAGATAGAATGCGTTGATTTGAGACAGTCGTACTGCCATTTTGGCCTACGTCAAGGGTAGGTACGGGTGGGTTCAAATTAACCAGGATAATGATGGGAAGAACTTGACATGTGACTTATGACATTTTGACCTCACGCCAAGGTCATAAGAGCATGGGGCAAAAATCCACATCGGGAGTTTCATAAGCACTGAAACTTGCTAGCGTTGCATACCATTTGGAGTGTGATGATTCTGGTAGGATTCCTTCGGTTTTATCACACGATGATATTTGGATCCCGATCCTACTGTGAATATATGTTACTCCTCGGGAAAACTCTCACTTAACGATCAATGCTATAAACCTAGTAGGTGCCTAGAAAGGTGTTAGCGGGGTTACGCCCACAGGGAAAAGAGGTTACTTAATTAAGGAACTTCGCGAAAGCGTTGGAAAACCTCCCTCGAAGTACCGACACTGGCCTGGCTGAACGGTTAAGCAAGTATTGTACGGTGAGAATGATCCCGGCTAATCCTTTTCTTTATGGTTTGAGAAGGGATTCGAGAAACAGTGGGAGCCATCCAGTTTAGACAAACTAAAAACCACTCTAAACTTGCAAGAGCATCATGCTAAAGTGTTTCTTTTCTCTCTCCTAATTGCAGCGACCATTCAACATGACCGGACTTAAGTTACTGTTAGATAAAAATATATTGACAGGGCCAAACTACAAAGATTGGCTCAGGAATGTCAAGATTGCAATCACCTATGACAAGCTGGGGTATCTTCTTACCACCAAAGCTCCCCCTGTCCCTGGTCCAACTTCCAGTATCGCGGATAAGGAAATCCGCAAGACTTGGGAGATTGATAGCGCGAAGGCCAAATTCCTCCTGCTTGCCTCGATGGACAACGAACATCAGAGGAGGCATGAGAATATGGACATGGAATCCATATTGCTCCATACAAAAGAACTGTATGGAGAGCAATCACGTATCGCGAGATACGAAGCTTCGAAAAAGTTATTTTCGACAAGAATGGCCGTCGGATCATCAGTAGCCGAGCATGTGCTAAAGATGATCGGCTACATTGAGGAGCTCGCTGACCTAGGGATCACATTGGAGAGTGAGCTATATACGGATATAGTTCTCCAGTCCCTTCCTTCCACTTACGCCCAGTTCATACTGAACTTCAACCTACAAGAAAAAGAGGTTGAACTTTCAGAGCTCCTCAACATGCTGAGGAGCGCAGAGGGCACCCTACAGAAAGGTAGGGAAACATCCACTTTGTTTGTAGGAGGATCATCTTCTTCTAGGTCCAAGGCGAAAGCCAAGGGAAAGAAGAAGAAAGCCCCCGCCAAACCAAGGGGCGGTGTTGGTAAAGTGGATACAAAGGGAAAAGGTAAAGCAACAAAGGTAGCGGGGAAGCTTGTGGATAAGGAGGAATGCTTCTTTTGTCATAAGAAAGGACACTGGAAGAGTGATTGCAGGGCCTGGAAGGCCAGAACACAGGAATTGAAGCAGGTTGCAGCTTCAGCTTCAGGTGTGTATGTTATTGAAAACTGTCTATCAATAAACTCTGCATCCTGGGTATTGGATACCGGATCAGGATCTCATATCTGTAATTCTTTGCAGGCGTTGAGAAAGCGTAGAGTTTTGAAGGCAGGTGACATGACCCTCAGAGTTGCGAACGGTGCTAGCATGGATGCAGAGGCCGTGGGGGACTATCACCTGGGATTATCTGATGGACACTTTTTGGTTTTGCGTAGTTGTTATTATGTACCAAATGCAACCTGTAATATCATATCTGTATCTTTATTATCTAAACAAGGTTATGAATTTGCATTTGTAAGTAATGTAGTGAACATTCACCTTAATCAAGTTTTGATTGGGTCAGGTACATTAAACAACGGTATTTACGTTTTAAACCAACCGCAGGTTTTCAATATCCAGAATACACACAAAAGAAAGTCTCCAGAAATTAATAAAACTTTCTTATGGCATTGTAGACTGGGTCACATCAATGAGAGAAGATTGACTAAGTTACATACTGAAGGATATTTGGATCCGTTCGAATATCAATCGTATGCAACTTGTCAATCCTGTCTCAAAGGAAAGATAACAAAGGCTCCGTTTTCTGGACACGGAGAAAGCGCGAGCGAGCTCTTGGGACTCGTACACAGCGACGTGTGCGGTCCAATGTCTACACATGCGCGAAGCGGTTTTTCTTACTTCATTACTTTTACGGATGATTTCTCAAGATTCGGACACATCTTCTTAATGAGGCATAAATCCGAAGCTTTTGATAAGTTCCAGGAATATAAGAATGAAGTAGAAAAACAGACCGGCAAAAGTATCAAGATCCTAAGATCGGATCGAGGAGGAGAATACTTAAGTGCCGAATTCCTGAATTACTTAAAAGAGAATGGAATTCTCTCTCAGCTTACTCCTCCATACACTCCGCAACATAACGGTGTATCGGAGAGACGGAACCGGACCCTATTGGATATGGTACGGTCCATGATGAGTAACGCTGAGTTACCGCGATCGTTCTGGGGATATGCACTAGAAACAGCTGCAAATCTTTTGAACCGTGTTCCCACTAAGACTGTGCCTACCACACCATATGAGTTATGGAGTGGGAAGAAACCCTATCTTCAATACTTGAAGATTTGGGGATGTCCAGCTTATGTCAAAAAGCAGCATACGGACAAGCTCGAGGCACGCTCAGTACTGTGCAAGTTTGTGGGATACCCAAAGAACTCCAGGGGGTATCTTTTCTATTACGCAGAGGAACAAAAAGTCCTTGTTTCTCGTAATGCCCATTTTCTGGAACATCAGTTTTTAGAAAAAGAATTAAATGGGAGCGCGATAGAACTGGAAGAAATTCCAGAACCGCAAGCTATTACTGAAAGCTTAGTAGAACCAGAGGGTTCAAAAGAACAGGACATTCCTATGCCACTCCGCAGAAGTAGTAGGCAGTCTCATCCGCCCGAGAGGTACTACGGTTTTCTCATTGACGGGGATAGAGAGGATTGCATCCTGGATTGTGATGAGCCTACTAGCTTCCAGCAAGCTATTCAGAGCGTCGACTCGGTGAAATGGCTGGATGCAATGCGGACCGAGATGGAGTCCATGTACACCAACAAAGTATGGACGGTGGACATTGCTCCAGACGGGGTGAAACCCGTAGGATGCAAGTGGATCTTCAAAAGGAAGATTGGTGTAGATGGACAGGTTGAGACCAATAAAGCTAGACTGGTAGCAAAGGGTTTTCGTCAGCGACCTGGCTTGGACTATGACGAAACCTTTTCTCCAGTAGCTATGCTGAAATCCATTCGGATCCTTCTTGCCATCGCTGCTTTCCACGATTATGAGATCTGGCAGATGGACGTAAAGACAGCTTTTCTAAATGGTCATTTAGAGGAGTGTGTCTATATGGATCAGCCAGAGGGTTTCATTCAGGGTGGGAGCAGCGGAAAGGTGTGCAAGTTGCTCAAGTCCATTTATGGACTCAAGCAGGCATCGCGGAGTTGGAACATCTGTTTTGATGAGACGGTCAAAGAATTTGGCTTTATCAAAAATCCAGATGAACCATGTATCTATTGTAGATTTGTAGCGAGAACTGTAGTATTCCTCGTTTTATACGTGGATGACATTCTCTTAATAGGAAATGACATTCCTATGCTACAATCTGTCAAGGGGTTCTTGTCACACAGGTTCTCCATGAAAGACCTGGGTGATGCCTCATACATTCTGGGTATCCGGATCTACCGTGACAGATCCAAGAGGATATTGGGACTTTCTCAGTCCAGGTACATCGACACCATACTGAAGAGATTCAGTATGGAAGATTCCAAGCGCGGTAATCTACCGGCTTGTCACGGGATCACCCTCTCCAAAGAGATGTCTCCCAAGACTGATTTGGAGAGGGATCGCATGTCTATTATACCCTACGCTTCTGCGGTAGGCTCTATAATGTATGCGATGTTGTGTACCAGACCGGATGTGGCTTATGCACTGAGTGTGGTAAGCAGGTATCAGTCAAACCCTGGGGAGAAACATTGGATAGCAGTAAAGAACATTCTCAAGTACCTGAGAAGGACTAAGGAGATGTTCTTGGTGTATGGCGGAAAAGACCTGCAGATTGAGGCCTTTGCTGACTCCAGCTTCCAGAGTGACAAGGATGATTCCAAGTCCATGTCGGGTTTTGTCTTTACCCTCAATGGAGGGGCGGTGTGTTGGAAGAGCTCCAAACAGGAAACCGTTGCTGACTCGACTATGGAAGCGGAATACATCGCTGCATCTGATGCCGCAAAAGAAGCTGTCTGGATGAGGAAGTTCTTGAAAGAACTTCAGGTGGTTCCGTCCATTGTTGACCCAATACCTCTGTATTGCGACAACAACGGGGCTATAGCTTTAGCGAAGGAACCCAGGTCCCATCAGAAATCCAGACACATCTTAAGGCGGTATCACCTGATCAGGGAGATTGTGGATAGCCAGGAGATCGAGGTCCGGAGAGTTGCATCAGAGGATAACACAGCAGATCCATTCACCAAGGCCTTGCCCCAGACTCAGTTCGAGCGGCTGATCGAGATGATAGGTCTTCGATACGCCAGTACATGGCCTTAGTGCAAGTGGGAGATTGTTAGTGTATATGCCCTAGAGGCCATTACTGTATCATACTAGTTTGTATATTACTTAATGGAAGCTTGGGATATTCACAGTTGTATATACAATCTTGCTCGAAATGGTAGTATGCTACTTGGTTTGTCTCTGCTTTAATATGTGCATGTGTTTCTTTTAGCATATTGCAGGTATACATATTAGTAGAGCCCTTAGGATCTTTGCTTGATTACCAGCGATGTGATGGCGCTCGCACTCGTGGGAGCTGGGTAATCTATAAGCACATCCTTATACAGGTCCCTGGTCGTTGGACTATCGAGACAGGGCATCGATACTCCGGAGTAGACTAGCGTATGCGCTTCTCATCCCAGTGTGGGAGATGGTCTGTCCCACAGCCGTTAGTACGTCGTACTTGAGATAGTATGCGGGTGCTCGTTAGGTTACGAGTACACTGGACAGGACTCGTCGGGAACTGTTGGTTGGTAATATACCTATCGTCAGTTATCAGTTCCCAGGTGACATGAGTACAGCTTAGTCCGCTGACTTGACACTGTCACTTCGCCTCGAGTGTGTTCCCACTGCACTTTGATTACTACCCTACCACGGCTCAGAGGAGTCGTGCAAACAGGTAGTTTTTGGGTGCAGTCCCGAAGCACTTGGAGGCAGTGACGGTTAGACAGGATTCGTCTCTCCCGGTATTGGGGGTTGACATCGCGCTGTGTCCAGGAGAGCCATTACACGAGTAGTCCCTGGCCAGGGCAAGCGAGATATACTGGTAGGTTTCTAGTGTTATCTCAGGGTGTTCTGGGCTACACTCCGACACGACTTGTACCGCTATTAGGGGACTGACGTTCACCGCCCCCCTAGGCCCGCCATGCGATGTATCAGACGAACAGACCGGACTGTACGCAGATTGTCACATACAGGCTCAGTAGGAGTGCAGATGGGGTTCACCTCGTCAGTCTTCTTATCGACATCTACCTGGGGACCGTTACGTACAGCTAGTGCCACTTGCGGTCTGTGGTTAAACCCACTGCCAGCGTAGTGTCGAGTCTTAAGAGTCCCACACAGAGAGCTATTCGCCTTTAGGCAAAACGAGTAGAGGTCGCATGGTTTTGCGACAGGGTTCGTTCGCATCCGCGCACTTGTGCACGGTTGCTGTCCGGACAGTTTATACTAGCGGGCTTTGGTTTAAGCCGGATCCTAGTATATGATTTGAGATTGGTTTTTCTCTTTGTGTTCGTGTTCCTCGGATCACGAATGCGGGTGCGTATGCACAGTTGCTTGAGATTGAGGGAGAGGACCTTGTTTAGGGTTAATGACTATTGTCATTTTATTAACCCTATTGTTTTTGTGTGTATTATTGTTAATTAATAATTAGCTTAGTTATTGTGCATGGTTGTTGTTGTTGACACTTTGACTTTGTTGACTTGTTGACCAAGTTGACAATTTGACCATGATCATTTCATTTGGAAGATGCTCTTTGATTCTTGCAATTTGCATTAATGATGAAATGATAATGGTCACCTCTTGATAAAACCATGACAATTTTCTTGCTAATTAATTAATTAAAATAACTCACACATATTAGTGAGAATGGCTCACTAATAATTCATTCTATCATATCTTTTCTCTCTCTTGCTCATCCTCTCCCTCAAGCTCTCTCCCTCTCATGTGTTGAGAAACAAAAAGCTTGAGAAAAACCTTCACTTGATCTTCTCTACTCACTTCTAGGGTTCAAGTCTTAGCATTTCTTGCACTCTAGTTACTCCTAGCTTGGAGTTGAAGCTAAAGGTCGAGGCTTTCGGATGGATCGTTCTTTGACGGAAGGAGACAAGCAAGGTGAGGCCTTTCTACCATTCCGACGAGCAAGGAGAGAAGGAGTTCGAGCCCAAGGTATAACCTTTCTACAACTTAGCTAGTTGTTAGTTTGTTTTAGCTAGTTCTAGTTTAGTAAAGATCCTCACATGCAAGGTCCATGTTGCCTAAGTCATTAAAAATCCAATTTTTATTATGTTTTCCGCCTCCCCGTAAGGACCGGGGTGGGCAACGTGGACTTACACCTATATCTTAGAACCAAAATCGATTAATATCCATGCTTTTGATGAGGTGTCAGAGAATTTTGATTTTCACTTGATTGAGGATATTGACGCTGGGGATATTTTGGATGATGAACCCGTAAATTTGGCTGAGTTTGTCTCTTCAAATCATCATCTCGAGTCATTAAATGTTTTTCCCGAACCCACCACCATATGCGTCTGGACTTTGATGAAATATGCATGGATAAGCTTAACTTTGAGGTGAATTTTGAGGATATTTTTGAGGATGAAACAGTTCTAGGTGATGAGTCGGATTTTCCAATTCATCCTGTTCCTTTCACTGACTGTGTACACCCTCCAGAACCCTTAACCGATACCCTTCCTCAACCACTTCCCTCCATCCTTTCCATCGTTCCGACCTTGCAAGAACCCATATCACTTACATTTCATATGTCTGGTTTACCAAGTTCGGCGTACCCATGGTTTCTTACGAATCTTGAGGGATTTGACCCAATCTCTCGACGGGATAATAGATTAGCACAATCGCTGTTTACACATCGCTCATCACAAATTGTGCTAATCTATTCACTCCATTTGCACCCTCAAGTTCGTATTCCACTTCTTTTTCCCTTCCGCCATTCTTCTTCCTCTCATATACAGAGACCGTATCCCGCTTCTCTTCGCATACGGTCTTGCGTATTGTCCATCTCTTTTCTCTACGCCTTCTTTCCCCAACCAGCACATTATAGAGACAAAATCTTTGAATGGTTGGTACTCACTTTTGGCCTGTGTAAGGCCTTGTATAGCTTGATACTGTTCTTTCCCCCCTAATCCTGAACTTCAACGCTTAACAGTGGAAACACTGTTTTACTAAAGTTTGGGGGGGACACCTTTTTTGTATATATTTTTGGTTTTCCTTTTTGTATATAATTTGTTTTTAGGGAGCGCCGGCAATTTTGACCCTCTTGGTGTAGCCTGACAGTGAGGGCACTGTCAAGTTTAAGTTTGGGGGTGTGTTCGGTAAGCTTTCTTCCTTCGCATTCATTTGTATATTTTGCATTTGCATACCTTATTAAAAACCCACAAAAATCAAAAATTTTCCAAAAAATATAAAAACTTTGTCATCAAGTTAGCTAATAGGGTAACTTAGATCTTTATTCCGAAAGTTTAGTTGATATGATAGAAATAACTAAATTCTAGGCTTAGGAATTGAAAACCCTAAAAATAACCCTCTTTCTGTTTAAACTTGGTAAGTATACGTCCTTATAGTTTTTTTGAGAACTAGGTAATCTTGAGTTCAGTTCTTGAGTTAAGTCAAGATAAAGGGAAAGTATTGAAGCTTTACCGGAAGATAAGTCTGAAAAATAGTTTCTTTTCTTGAGTTTAAATTTAGAAAGTATATACCCTACTAACTGCACCTACACGTACCTTGAAACTTGGGATAGTAGAGGATACCTAGAAATACTCTTGCCTGAAAGCCTAGTATGAAAGAAAAAACGGTATTTAAAGCTAAACACCAAAAGAGCATATTGAAAAATATATCCGGTCTTGAAAAAGAAAAGAAAAAGAAAAAGAAAAAGGAAAATAGAATAAAGTCAAGACCTGGAAACTGCTATTTACGCTTTAAGTTCACACATTCAGTAATCGATCGTTAGTGCCTCAAGAAGCATTAATAGTCGCATGAAAGGTGTATGAGCAAATCCGTCCATCCTTAATGAAAAGAAGTAGTATTAGGTATTAGGGCAAGGGTACTATAGCTTGAATTGAATTCTTAAGTGTAGGGGTGCAAATATACACACACGTATGGGTATATAATCGATGTTTGGATAAAAGATAGAGATGAAGAATAAGACTTGTGTTTTCTGTAAAGTTGATAAAAATCCCTGATTTGAGGCCGTACTTTAGAAGGAAAACTCAGGAGAACCAACATCTTTTTAAACTTTTTTGGAGCGTATACGAACCAAGGTTAAATAGATAAGAGGTGTGAAGAATAAGGGTTGGATATTTCTAACTTAGGATGATAGAGTTTCTAATGTAAATACTAAACTGTAGGAGTAGAATCAACGTTAACTTATGACACTAGCTTGACGGGATTTTATGGGTATAATCCGCTGAAAACCCTCAGGAGACAACACTCCTCCTACAAGGGACACCTAGAGGTTTAACGGCTTGTTGCACGCGCTCAGTGGAATCGCGTTCCCTGCGAAAGTGCGGTTATCATTTTATTTTTGTGAATAATTGGTTTTGCTCGGGACGAGCAAAAGTTAAGTTTGGGGGTATTTGTTCATCACAGAATATTGCATTTTATACCGCCCATTCTTACGCTCGTGTGTTTATAGGTAGGTGCTTTTAATCCGTGTTTGTTACATGTTTACAGATTTCAGGTTCCCAGTCCAAATATTGTAAATCAAGACAAAATCTCCACAGTTACACCAAATACAGAACATCGGTCACAGCAGATAAAAGCCGGGTTCCAGCCATCTAGATCCGTCCAGTGCCGAGTACCGGTTCCAGATACAAGACATGTGACAGTGGTCATTCGTGTCTGGGACAAGCACAGAGCACGAGGGGGGCAGCACAAGAATCAATGGGTGCGCGGAGCTCGAGAGAGATAGAAGTCAAAAGTGAAGAAAAGATAGCAATCTTGGACTAAGAATTCTGAAGATATTCTGGAAAGATTATCAGAAAATACATGTACCAAACAACAGAGCACAGCAAACCAGGAACTCCAGCCAAAACCCACTGCCCAACTCCCCTATACTGCCGCGTTTCCACGGCCAATAGGGGGTATTGGCCGCGGAAACGCGGCCGTACTGTGGCTTCAGCATGTCCTCTTTTAGGGGCTTTTTTGTAACTTCCCATAGGTTCAGAATGTTGCCCTAGATTTCCAGATCCCTGCCTATAAATACTCCAGATTTGAGCTAAGCCAAGGGTCCAATTTTGTGTCCACTCTTTTGTAGTTTTTTGTATAGTTCTTCTTCTTCTTCATTCTTTTGCCATGAAAATTGTAGTGAGAGCTTTTTGAGTGGGAGATTAATGAAGATGAGGGTTTTGTATCATTCTCTTTTGTTTCTTCTTCCCCTTGAGATTCTTGCTTTCTCTTGATCATTCAACCTCTTCATTGAGCTTGAATGGTTAAGGGTTAGTTATTGATCTCAATGGTCGTATTCTTTCATGGAATTAGCACTTCATTTCACATGCGTTCTCTACCCTTCCCTTGATCTTGCAACCTCTTGATTGAGCTTGCAAGTTTAAGGGTTGGCTATTGATCACATTCTTGTCTTGAGTCCTAGTTTCTTGTTCTTTTTATCGCTTTTTATTACTTGCTTATTATCTTGCTTTTCTTACTTGCACTTAAATTCATGCACTTAATTACTTGTATCTTTTCTTTTCTTTGTTCTTTTCTTTTTGTTCTCTCTTTTTGGTTCTCTTTTGTGAATGAATGTAATTATTATTGTTAAGAAGAAATACGGTATTATAAGTTAACATTTCTTTACCCATTTCCTTTTCCCGTATTTTCCATTGAACTCCGGCCAAACGATACGCAAGCGCTCGATAAGCACCGTACCCTGAAAAGGTAACGGTGATTCCTAACCACGACCGGTTGCGTTCGGTTTGGCCGGAGGCGAAAGCAAGAGACAAGAACGGAAGGACATGGGTAAATAAGCCGGATTCCACGAATATTGCGCTTAAATCCCCTAATCCACGTTGTTGCCGATTGCTCTAGCTTCAATTGGTCAAGACTCGGCTCAAAGGTTTTGAGTACGGATTTCTTTAGCTTACAATCTCGTATTTTTCTTAACAACTTTATACTTGCAAATATTACACATAGGATAGTCTCGAACAAACATACACAGATTCTTTATTGACTCGTCTAAAACAAGAACGAACATACAACCATCTCCTTGTGGATCGACCCGTACTCAACCGGCTAGCTGCATAGCGACACCGTCTTGATTGCGGTTAACTTTAATTCTTCCAATCAGATAGCAGGGTGCAATGATAGTGCTGTTTGGATTTAATTGTATATTTGATATTGCGGGGCGAGCGTCCAACATGTGGATTGCCGTCACTACCTGTTGTATAATATTCTTTTGGGGCACGACCGGGTTGAGGTCGATGAACCCGTTGTACATATTTTTATTTCTGTACTAGGTTTATCCCGCGAAGGAGTGCACAGATAGCCGGGTTCTGGAGGGCAACGGGTCCGTATCTCATGACTTTGAGAGGCAAAGGGACCTCACTCTAGAATTGGCAGACTATTCGCCGCACTCGTAGGGGGTACAGGTTGAACCAAGGAGGGGTGCTCAAATTTACCGGATTCCGTGAAGTACCGGGTGTTCCATTCACTATGTTGTGGGGATTACCTCACTTCAGGTTTTGGCGGGTAACTTGCCGCACCCGTAGGGGTCTAGTTTTCATTGCACAGGCTATCCACACGACCAGGGGAACGTCAGGTTTCAGCAGCGGCTCTGTGAAACCCGGGGATCCCAGATTATCTGTATTGTTCTGTGATGCTTATTACTTTTCTGTAATGTTGCATATTATCATGCCTGGAGCGATTATTGTATATTGGTATATATACTATTAGATGTTGTATATGTTTTACACCCGCGCTAGTCCAGTCCCCGCTCTGTCGTTAGTTAAGTAACCTAACGGGTGATGACGGGACCCAGTGGCGAATGCGGATGGCATATACGTACATTTTATTTTCGTTCTTTTCTGGTGTGATTGATTGATGGGACTGTATTGATTCTTATCAATATAAAGTAAAACAAACCTATATTTGATGTTGTTGGAACCAATTTAAAAAGGTTTTATTACAAAGACATTTCCTTTTGTTATGCATAGAGATATTCAGTTGGAATATCCGGCACCTCATTCGACGAGGCAAGGGTTGATATCCCTTCACCGGGAGAGACCCCTTGGGCAGAAGTTTGCGTCAGGGTAATAAATTCAATAAAGTCAATTACAAGTTGATTTGCATCACGGTATTCAGTTGGAATATCCTGCACCTCATTCCACGAGGAAAGAGCCGAGATCCCTTCACCGGGAATGACCTCTTTAGCGAAAGGTTTTCGTCACTATATTTTATAAAAAAGCTATCAGGTTCCTTCAGCGATATCAAGTTCATTACGTTAAAGGTTTTTCCCCAAAAACCAGCCGTAGCCCTCCGTCATTTCTTGTGGATGGTCAGTAGTATTCAAGCTATGTTTGTTGACCTTCGTCAAGGCATAGTGTTTGGTAGTTACTAGGTATTCATCTATTGCATAGATAGATGTGTTGGTTTGGGACAGTCGTATAGCCTTGTTGACCTTCGTCAAGGGCTTGTACGGGTGGGTTCAAATTAACCTGGACAATGACGGGTAGAACTTGACATGTGACTTATGATTTGTTGACCTTCGTCAAGGTCATAAGAGCATGAGGCAAAAATCACATCGGGAGTTTCAAACATAAAGCAAACTTGCCAGGCATGCGCATACCTTCTGGAGTGTGATAACTTTAGTGGCTTCCATCAAGTTATCATGCGATGATAGTTGGATCCCGATTCTCACTGATGAGTTGGTTTACTCTTCGGGTGATCCCGACTTATTCTTCTTTCAGGTTTGGAGGAGAATTTGAGATTACAGTGGGAGGTTTCCTGATTAGATAAATTAATAACCATTCTGATCTAGGTTAGAGTGCACGCAGAGTGTTTCTTTTCTCTCTCTTTTGCAGCGACCTTTGACTGACCCTAGACTATGACTCAGTGACCAAGTTGACCGAACCTTCTTAAAATACTGGCTTTTGGATTGTCCGAGTTGCATAAGTCATTGCCGCTCCTTCCTTTACCCTTTGTATTTCTTAGAACACCCCGTATTACTACGGACATCCACTTCCATTGGATAGATCGAGTTCGTATGGTTATATACGAACTCGAAGGGACTTCTTCGAGGATGGATCCAGATTCAGGAGAAATATAATTGATTATTCAGTTGTCTTTTATTATCACCTTCTCTCAGGTTGCGAGGGCTCCTTAGTTTAGGAGAGTACACCTATTACGCTTATTGGATAGTCTTATTCCAAACCATAGGCGGGTGCCGAAAGGTAGGGAATGAAGAAAACCAATTAGCCTAAGTAGGGTGTTCAGAAGGTAATATGTAAAGACAAAATAAAGGGATTAGAAAGAGGGCAAAGTAAATTGCGACTATTATCATTCACGACCAAACCGCGTACTTCATCGCCACTCCTATTTCACCTTTAAAAGAATAAAGGTATTATTCAGTTGTCTTTTATCGTCACCTTCTCTCAAGTTGTGAGTACTCCTAGGTTTAGGAGGGTACACCTATTATGCTTACTGGATAATCTTCTTCTAAACCATAGGCTGGTGCCGAACGGTAGGGAAGGAAGAAAACCATTTAGCCTAATGATGGTGTACAGAAGGAAATGAATAAAGACAAATAAAGGGATTTGGAGAGGTGGCAAAGAAATATACGGTTAAAGTCATGAATTGATTTATGGAAGAGGCATTACTTGGAATACCAGGATACCCCTACGAAATATTTTCTTGTTTCAGTTTCACTGTGCATTGTTAATTGTAAACTGATTTCCCGATTACATACTTACTCCAGGGTATGTATTTACCAGGTTTCATTGTCATATCTGTATGGTTTTACAGATGATGAGTGAGTAAGTTATTAGGAATAAGGTGATCATCCTCATTATATCGGAATTCATTGTAATTGCTGATATTTGAGGAAATCGCTAGGGTGCAGTTTTCAACCTATGATGCACAGGTTTTGAGTTATTCAAACTCAGCGGACTTATACAGAGTATTGTATGTTGTCCAGTGTCCGTCAGGACAAAGGTGTAGGTCCTCGTACTCTATTATGTTTACTTGTAATTTCTCTAGTTTTTAGACAAGTGTTTCGTAGAAATACAATATCTAAGTTTTGAGAAGTTGTGGGTATAAGAATAAAGTAGAGAACCAGGTATCACAAGAATCGGGATTCTTCAAAGAGTTCGAAGATGTAGATTCTTGTGATAGTATTTAGATGATAGTAATGGTTTTGAGAAACTTGTTTCTCTTTCAGGTTACTCATAATTGGATGGATTCCTAAGTTGAGTAATGTTGATTAGCTTCTCTCCATTAAAATGATATGCACTGGAGACAGCTACATGATTTGAATCTGGTTCCAATTAAATTAGTGCCTCTATTTCTATATTGTATACAGAATAATTCATATCTTAACGATGTTAAGATACGGGGAGTTGTCCGGCTTATGCTTAAAACCAGACTCTGGATAACTCAGGGCATATTTCTGTAATGGCAGTTTGTGGGTTGACCCGGGCTTAGTCGAGGGTTAATTTTCTACCATCTGGAAGATCAATAGTGATATTGTTCTTGACTCGCCACAGTTTTAGTAAAATGGATTTTTTCAGAAAACAGTAGTGGGAGTATGGTCGAAATTGGAAGTGATTCCAGAACCGCAAACGATTACGGAAAATTTAATAGGACCTATATATTCAATCAGGTTTGACATTCCAATAGCCACTCCACAGATATGGTGGGTAACCTCAGAAACCCGAGTGGTACTCCGGTAGCCTCAAGGACGGTGACAGGGAGGTTCTTGTTTACCCAGACTTGACACTACTGTTGTTCCAGACTATGTGACCCGGCAAAAGGATAAGTATAACGTCGTTCGAAACTAGCTTTAGAAGTGTACGTAGATATTATTCTGGCAGAGGGTTGTCGTAGTTAGTGGGAGCAGCGGAAGCATAGTGGGCTAGTAGCTTATGTCTACTTATAGACTAGAGCACATATAGTGGAGATAGATCATCTAATTTTGATGAAACAGTCATGGGTTTGACTTCATCAGAATAGGGGATGGATCTGTTAAGGAGGTACTTGTTGGATATATGTATGCCCTAGAGGCCATTATGTGATAGTGGATGTATCTATACATGTATATAAATATATTCAGTATGCATTATTGCTCGACATGATAGTATGCTATCTGGTTATTCTTTATCTGACATGTTGATTTGATCATGCTTTTATTCATTCATACATGCTGATAAAGCCCTGAGGATATCGGCTTGACTACTCTGATTATGATGGAGATCATACTAGTGGGACATCTGTAGTTTATAAGCATATCCTGGAAAGTCCCTAGTCGTAGGTATATCGAGACGGGGCATTGATATACCTGTGTAGACTAGCGTATATGATACTAGACCCATATGATGGGCGATGGATGTTCCCACATTCATCGATGTTTGACATCAAGATCATATACAGGTGCTCAGTGGTGACTGGGTACACTCGACGGACTCACCGAGAACTCCTATATAGAATTATATCTATCGTCGGATAGCAGTTCTCAGGTGACACTGGTACAGGTTAGTCTATAGACCCGAGATCGTCATCGAGTCTTGTGTGTTCTCCCACTGTACTTTGATTGCCACCCTACCACGGCTCTACTGAGTCATGCAAACAAGTGGCCGTTGGGTACAGTCCCGAGACACACGAAGACGATGAGCGATAGGAGGGGTTTCGTCTCTCCCGGTATTCGAAGTTGATGCTGTGCTGTGCCCGACTGGTTATAACAGCAAGTCCCTGGCCATGGCTACTGAGATTTGCTGATAAGTGTTATAGTAGTTTCTCGATCTGTTATAGACCATTCACCGGCACGACTTATTGAGTTATTAGGGTCGACGTGACCATCCCTAGGCTCGATATGCAGCATATCTGACGAAGAGACCGTACTGTATGGTAGTGTTGCCGGATGGCTCGACGGGAGTTGTAGCAGGTTCGCTTGTTTTCTTCTGATCGCTCAATACCCGGGTGGCCGTTACGTTTAGCTGACCGCTTGCGGCTTGGGGGTACCTGATATGATCATCACCCTCTGCCGGCGTATTGACGAGTCTTAGAGTCCCACAAAGGAGTTACCCCGTCCAGGCGAAACGTTGTGGTGCGCGTATGCGATATGCGCAAGCACCCGATTAAAATGTGCGTATATGATACCGAACATTGATCGGGTGAACTGCTTTTGGTGGGGTCATATGAGATATGACCGGATTGAAAAATCAAGTGTTGATTTATCATTTAACCATTAGTTTTCTCACTTAAAACCTTTTCTTGGATGATGGATGTGTGTATGCATGTGTGCTTTTCTTTCATTCTTTCATGCTAGTTTCATGCACATATAGATGTGCATACATGCATACATACATACACCCATCTATCATGGTTGTTAGCATATGGAAATGGTGGCAATATAAGACTCACACCATGGATTAAATATTGGATTATTATTTAATTTTGGTTTTAAAATAAAATGAAAAGGAAAGGATAATCATTCTAGCTTCTACATTCTTCCTTTGACCTAACCATGCTCAACTACCACTAACCTATGGTTATCCTTCTCTTTATCATTTAAAACCCAAGTTAAATTAACTATCCATCATTTAATCATGGTTGAAAGTGAGAAGGAATAAGATATAAAAGGTTATAACTCATTTCTTTTTAACTAAGGGTTATTTTTCCACCTCTAGTTGAAAATAGCCACCATCTTCATCCTCCTTCATCTTTTCCTCTCTAGTTTTTTCTAGTGAGCTAAACATAATTAATGAAAGGTTTTTGAAGTGAGATCCATAGCCACAACATCATTCTACTCAAGTCTAGCCAACTTGATTAGAGTGTTCTCTTTGCTTTTCCAAAGTTAGAAACTTGGACGGGAAACTTCGGGTGGATCGTCGTGGACGAAAGAGGACTACAAGTGGACCTTCTTCCAACACCCTAGAGATCAAGGAGTCAAGCAAAAGGGGAGCTACAAAGGTTGTAGCCTTCAAACCCTAATCTTTATTAGCTTAATAGTTTCGAAACCATAATTTTCTAGGATCGATTCCTATGCATGTTCGTTTAGCACCGTAAAAATTTAAACTTTTGGACATGTGATGCTTCAAAACTCTTCATAGGGTGCTACACAAACCTTTCATTGGTATCAGAGCCGACCTAGAACATTAGGCGACGTTTTTACGAAGTAAAAATCCCGATTGGACAAAAAAAATACGATTTTTTGGACCCTCTCTGGACAATTTTTAAAATCTGACATTTTTCAGAATTAAAAATACTTAAAAAATACAGCAGGGAAAACTAAGAATAATGGTGAAATAAGATCAAGTGAACTGTTCATATGGCCGCGGAACCGCGGCAATTCCTTGCTTAGGCCGCGGATCCGCGGCCGTACAGTGGCATCATGCTATGAAAATTACACCATAATTCCTAGGTCTGCTAGTATACTGTTTTAGGTATGTTTAATCTGAATATAGTACCGTTTGTTCCTGGAGATGGTTTTGAACGCGTAGATTCGATCGGTATTTTCATTTCGTTGTTTTTCCGGGTAAATTAGAAAGTATTGAAGTGTTTGAACGAATATCATTTACTCACTATTCACGGGGTTTAAATACTTTGGAGATAAGTGCAAGTCTTTTTGCGGTGGTCCCTCTAGAAGACAACAAACCTTAACTCGATTATGTGACCGTCTCGAACTGCCCTTTGAACCTTAGGGTTTGGGCAGTACGGCGTGCCACATGTGAGGTGTTGGCTTGACCCTTCTACGGCTGGACCGCTACTACTGTGTCACACTCCGGATTTTTTGAACCCTGCTCAAGTGTTGAGCTTTAGTGAATCTTGGGTACTTGATCGTTCGTTCGAAAACTTTAATACTGTCTGTTTATCTGGAATGTGATACAATATGTGGAATTCATATAGTTTAGGCATGAAATACGAAATATGTGATATTTCGCATTTATGATGTCTAAAGAGAATCTGGATTCCAAATATTGTAGTTTTACACTTTCTTTTCTGTGACCGTAAGTGTAGTATGTTCGATATCGCCGGTTTCGTTGCTATACGTCAACGACAATTGGGGTATGCATACTTACTTACGTTGATGATATGAGATATTATGTGTTGCTGAGATCTGATGTGCAGGATTGTCGCGATTGAATAGCCGGGGGGTTTTATGTGAGATGAGAGTTTTATATTTTCATTCATGTAAATTCAAATGTAATGTAATATTATTTTATTTGGGGCACTTCCAGGTTGAGGTTGTGTCACCAGTGTTGTATATTATTTACTTTTCCGCATTAGGTTGGACCCAAGAAGGGGAGCACAGGTGACCGGGTTCTGGGGTTCAGTGGGAGGCCATCATGAGGAGTCGAGACCGGGTCTCCTAAACTCTAGAATTGGTAGGGTCACTTGCCGCTCTCGTAGGGGTCCAGGGTGTGGGCTTGGCTATTCATCGCGACTGTGGAATCCGTATTTTCTATTCTGGCTAAATACTAAATACGGACGTCCTAGTATATCCCACGTTATATCTATATTTCTGCTGTCTGTGTTCTGTGATATCTGAGACGAATGACATATTATATATATGATATATAGTAGACGTTGCTTGTGTTTTACACCCGCGCTAGTCCCGTCCCGGTATTCCGTTAGTTAAGTAACCTAACGGTGCATAACGGAACATTGCAGCGAATGCGGATGGCATAAGCGTACGTGTTATTTTCGTTTCTTTTCTGTGATTGGCTTAAGGACTTAAATGATGGGATTACATTAATATGATTAATGTAAAGAAAATAAACCTAAAAAGATGTTGTAGAATCGGATTTGAAAACCACTCGGCTATTTATGAAAAAGCTATATTTCAAAACTGCGGAGCTTAAGCCACTCCTTTTGAAAACCATTTGATTCTACAACGATATCAAGTTCAAATCGTTGAAGATTTTCTTAAAAATAATTCGCAACCCTCCGTCATTTTAGGAAGTAGAGTACTTAGTATTCGTGCTACGTTTGTTGACTTTAGTTAAGGCGTAGTGTACGGTAGCTAAGTGATGTCTTCCTACACTGCATATGATGCAGATTAATTAGGACATTCATGCGACTTTGTTGACCATAGTTAAGGGTCATATGGGTGGGTCCAATTGATCAAGAAATGACGGGTAGAACTTGACTGGTACTTATGATTTGTTGACCATAGTTAAGGTCATAAGTACTAGGGGTAAAAATTACATCGGGAATTTCAAGTGTTGAAATTTGCAATGAGATTGCATACCTTCCATGTGATGGTTGGATCCCGATCCCACTGTGTGCAATAGTTGCTCCTAGGAGAGTTTTACAGTTTACAATTAGCTAACTCATTAGGTGTCTAGAAAGGTGTTAACGGGGCTCCGCCTCTGGGAAAACGTGGTTTACTCTAATTGGTCCGTGCGAAAGCACGGGGAACCTCCCTCAAAGTACCAACACTGGCCTGGCTGAACGGTTAGCGAAGTTGTAGACTGTAATTAATCCTGGCTAGTTTTTCTTTTTAAGGTTTGAAAGAAAAACTCGATAAAAGCGGTGGGAAACATCGATTAGACAAGATAATAAACCAATCTAATCTATGCAAGAGCTTTCGCTGAGTGTATTCTTTTCTCTCTCTTAATGGCAGATACCAATGACTGGACTCAAGCTTTTACTAGATAAAAACAAACTGAATGGGACCAACTATAAAGACTGCCTGAGGAATCTGAAAATCGCCTTGACTTATGATAAAGTATCATATGTCCTCACGGCTTCAGCCCCGCCCGTCCCAGGTCCAAAATCCTCAGTTGCGGACGTTGAAGTCCACAAGACATGGGACGCTGACTGTGCCATGGCTAAATGCCTCGTGCTTGCATCGATGGACAATACACATCAAAAGCAGCACGAGAATATGGACATTCAAACCATATTTCTCCATACAAAGGAGTTGTATGGAGAGCAATCCCGCGTATTGTGATACGAAGCATCAAAGTAACTGTTTCAGATGCGAATAGCCCCTGGCACACCAGTAGGAGACCATGTTTTGAAGATGATAGCTCTTATAGAAGAGCTTGAGGACCTTGGATGGACAATGGACAATGAACAATATACAGATATTATTCTGCAGTCCCTCCCCTCCACCTTTGCTCAGTTCATAGTGAACTTTAACATGCATGGCATGGAAAAGGAACTCCCTGAACTCCTTAATATGTTAAGGAGTGCAGAGAGCACTATGAAGTCAGCAAAAACTCCCGTTATGACTATTGGACAGTCTTCTTCTTCTCGCCCGAAAGCTAAGGCCAAGGGAAAGAAAAAGAAGAAACCCACTAATCCTAAGGGCGGAGTTAAAAAGGTGAAGGGAAAGGAAAAGTCCAAAGCTGGAGACCCGGGGAAAGGCGAGTGTTTTCATTGCCACAAGACAGGACATTGGAAGCGCAATTGCACGGAGTACCTAAGTCTCAAGAAGAAGCATGGTGATGCTTCTTCTTCAGGTGCGTTTGTGACTGAAAACTGTTTTTCTATAAACTCTGCTTCCTGGGTATTGGATACCGGTTCAGGTTCTCACATTTGCAATTCTATGCAGGGGCTGAGAAATAGCAAGGTTTTGAGGACAAGTGACCATACTCTCCGCGTTGGAAATGGTTCCAATGTACATACAGTCGCAGTGGGAGAGTATCACTTGGGGTTGCCATCTGGATGTATTTTGATTTTGAATCCATGTTATTTTGTACCAAGTATGCTATGTAATATAATATCCGTTTCTTTGTTGGAAATGAAGGATATAATTTTGTGTTGCAGAACAATGTTATGAACATTCACCTAAATCAAATGTTGGTTGGGTTTGGTACGCTTAATAACGGAATATATGTCCTAAATCAACACACAGTTTTCAGTATACAACACACTAATAAAAGAAAACTTTCAGAATTAAATGAAGCTTTTCTTTGGCATTGTAGACTTGGTCATATTAACGAAACAAGACTAAACAAGTTACACAAAGATGGATATTTAAACTTTTTTGAATATAAATCTTATGCGACTTGCCAGTCTTGTATCAAGGGTAAAATGACCAAAACTCCGTTTACCGGACACGGAGAAAGAGCTACTCAGCTCCTTGGCCTCATACATAGTGATGTATGTGGGCCAATGTCTACACAGGCTAGAGGCGGTTTTTCATACTTCATTACATTCACCGACGATTTCTCAAGATTCGGTCATGTAATTTTATTAAAGCATAAGTCCGACGCTTTCGAGAAATTCATTGAATATAAACAAGAAGTAGAAAAACAAACCGGCTTGAGTATTAAGATGCTTCGATCAGATCGAGGTGGAGAGTATCTCAGTACAGAATTTGCAAACTTCCTAAAAGAGAATGGGATTCTCTCTCAGCTCACTCCTCCTTACACACCACAGCACAACGGTGTGTCAGAACGACGGAATAGGACCCTACTAGATATGGTCCGGTCCATGATGAGTGACGCTGAGTTACCAGTCTCGTTTTGGGGGCATGCATTGGAGACTGCAGCGTTTCTGCTAAACAGGGTTCCAACCAAAGCCGTGTCTACCACGCCATATGAGATATGGAATGGGAAGAGACCATCTCTTAAAAGAATTAAGATTTGGGGTTGCCCGGCCTATGTTAAAAAGCAGAATCCGGACAAACTCGAGACACGGTCAGTCATGTGTAACTTTGTGGGATATCCAAAGAATTCTTATGGATATCTGTTCTACCACAAAGAGGAACAAAAAGTGTTTGTTTCTCAGTATGCCACATTCTTGGAAAAAGAGTTTTTCACAGATAAAGATGATGGCAAGGTGGTAGATCTAGAAGAGGTTCTGGAGACACAAACTACAAATGACGATTTGGTTGAACCGGCTGTTGCAACAGAAACTGAAGAACCTCGGCCACTCCGTAGGTCTGGTAGGACTTCTCGCCCACCGGAGAGGTACTACGGTTTCCTCATTGATGGTGACGGAGAAGATTGCATCATGCATGATGATGATCCTACCAGTTTTCAGCAAGCTATCACGAGTGGTGACTCTGTGAAGTGGCTGGATGCCATGAGATCCGAAATGGAGTCTATGTACACCAACAAAGTATGGACTTTGGACGTTGTACCCCCTGGGGTAAAACCTGTAGGGTGCAAATGGATCTTTAAAAGAAAGATTGGTGTGGAAGGGAAGGTAGAGACCTATAAGGCAAGACTTGTGGCGAAAGGTTTTCGTCAAAGACCAGGTTTGGACTATGACGAAACTTTTTCGCCCGTAGCCATGCTTAAATCCATTCGGATCCTACTGGCTATTGCCGCTCACTACGACTATGAAATCTGGCAGATGGACGTTAAAACAGCATTTCTAAATGGAGATTTAGAAGAATGCGTTTATATGGATCAGCCAGAGGGCTTCATTGACAGTGGGAGCAGCGAGAAAGCATGTAGATTGCTTAAATCCATATATGGGTTAAAGCAGGCATCTCGGAGTTGGAACATCTGTTTCGATGATGTTATCAAAGAGTTTGATTTCATCAAAAATCCAGATGAACCTTGTGTTTATAAAAAGGCTGTAGGAAGAGCTGTCACATTCCTCGTATTGTACGTGGATGACATTCTTCTGATAGGAAATGATATTCCTATGCTACAGTCGGTCAAATCATTCTTATCACTAAGGTTCTCCATGAAGGACCTGGGTGACGCCACATACATCCTGGGCATAAGGATCTATAGGGATAGATCCAAAAAGTTATTGGGATTGTCCCAAACCAGGTACATTAACACCATCCTAAAGAGGTTTAGTATGGAAGACTCCAAGCGGGGTGCCTTACCCGCTTGCCATGGAGTCACTCTCTCCAAGGATTCTTGTCCAAAGACCGATGAAGAGAGAGCTCGCATGAGCATTATACCCTATGCTTCGGCAGTAGGATCTATAATGTATGCGATGTTATGTACACGCCCAGATGTAGCTTATGCACTTAGTGTTGTAAGCAGGTATCAATCCAACCCAGGGGGGAACCACTGGACAGCTGTGAAGAACATTCTTAAGTACTTGAGAAGGACTAAAGAATTGTTCTTGTTGTATGGTAATACAGATCTCCAAATGGAGGCCTTTACCGATTCGAGCTTCCAGAGCGATAAGGATGACAGCAAATCTATCTCAGGGTTTGTATTTACCCTCAATGGAGGGGCGGTAAGTTGGAAGAGTTCCAAACAAGATACCGTTGCAGACTCTACGATCGAAGCTGAGTACATTGCTGCAAATGATGCCGCCAAGGAAGCCGTCTGGATGAAGAAGTTCGTCGCGGAGCTAGGAGTAGTTCCAACCATTATTGATCCAATACCTTTGTATTGTGACAATAATGGGGCTATGGCATTAGCCAAGGAGCCCAGATCCCATCAGCGGTCCAGACACATCCTGAGGCGCTTTCATTTGATCCGGGAGATTGTAGATCGCTGCGAGATCGAGATTAGGAGGGTAGACACAAAGCATAACGCCGCGGATCCATTCACCAAGGCCCTCCCTCAACCGCAGCATGAGCGACTTTTTGAGATGTTGGGTATGAGATACGCCAATAACTGGCCTTAGTGCAAGTGGGAGATTGTTGGATATATGTATGCCCTAGAGGCCATTATGTGATAGTGGATGTATATATATATTCGGTATGCATTTTTGCTCGATATGATAGTATGCTATCTGGTTATTCTTTATCTGACATGTTGATTTGATCATGCTTTTATTCATTCATACATGCTGATAAAGCCCTGAGGATATCGGCTTGACTACTCTGATTATGATGGAGATCATACTAGTGGGACATCTGTAGTCTATAAGCATATCCTGGAAAGTCCCTAGTCGTAGGTATATCGAGACGGGGCATTGATATACCAGTGTAGACTAGCGTATATGATACTAGACCCATATGATGGGCGATGGATGTTCCCACATTCATCGATGTTTGACATCAAGATCATATACGGGTGCTCAGTAGTGACTGGGTACACTGGACGGACTCACCGAGAACTCCTATATGGAATTATATCTATCGTCGGATAGCAGTTCTCAGGTGACACTGGTACAGGTTAGTCTGTAGACCCGAGATCGTCATGGAGTCTTGTGTGTTCTCCCACTGTACTTTGATTGCCACCCTACCACGGCTCTACTGAGTCGTGCAAACAGGTGGCCGTTGGGTATAGTCCCGAGACACATGAAGACGATGAGCGATAGGAGGGGTTTCGTCTTTCCCGGTATTGGGAGTTGATGCTGTGCTGTGTCCGACTGGTTATAACAGCAAGTCCCTGGCCAGGGCTGCTGAGATTTGCTGATAAGTGTTATCAGTAGTTTCTCGATCTGTTATAGAACATTCACCGGCACGACTTATTGAGTTATTAGGGTCGACGTGACCATCCCTAGGCTCGATATGCAGCATATCTGACGAAGAGACCGGACTGTACGGTAGTGTTGCCGGATGGCTCGACGGGAGTTGTAGCAGGTTCGCTTGTTTTCTTCTGATCGCTCAATACCCGGGTGGCCATTACGTTTAGCTGACCGCTTACGACTTGGGGGTACCTGATATGATCATCACCCTCTGCCGGCGTATTGACGAGTCTTAGAGTCCCACAAAGGAGTTACCCCGTCCAGGCGAAACGTTGTGGTGCGCGTATGCGATATGCGCAAGCACCCGATTAAAATGTGCGTATATGATACCGAACATTGATCGGGTGAACTGCTTTTGGTGGGGTCATATGAGATATGACCGGATTGAAAAATCAAGTGTTGATTTATCATTTAACCATTAGTTTTCTCACTTAAAACCTTTTCTTGGATGATGGATGTGTGCATGCATGTGTGCTTTTCTTTCTTTCTTTCATGCTAGTTTCATGCACATATGGATGTGCATACATGCATACATACATACACCCATCTATCATGGTTGTTAGCATATGGAAATGGTGGCAATATAAGACTCACACCATGGATTAAATAATGGATTATTATTTAATTTTGGTTTTAAAATAAAATGAAAAGGAAAGGATAATCATTCTAGCTTCTACATTCTTCCTTTGACCTAACCATGCTCAACTACCACTAACCTATGGTTATCCTTCTCTTTATCATTTAAAACCCAAGTTAAATTAACTATCCATCATTTAATCATGGTTTAAAGTGAGAAGGAATAAGATATAAAAGGTTATATCTCATTTCTTTTTAACTAAGGGTTATTTTTCCACCTCTAGTTGAAAATAGCCACCATCTTCATCCTCCTTCATCTTTTCATCTCTAGTTTTTTCTAGTGAGCTAAACACAATTAAAGAAAGGTTTTTGAAGTGAGATCCATAGCCACAACATCATTCTACTCAATTCTAGCCAACTTGATTAGAGTGTTCTCTTTGCTTTTCCAAAGTTAGAAGCTTGGACGGGAAACTTAGGGTGGATCGTCGTGGACGAAAGAGGACTACAAGTGGACCTTCTTCCGACACCCTAGAGATCAAGGAGTCAAGCAAAAGGGGAGCTACAAAGGTTGTAGCCTTCAAACCCTAATCTTTATTAGCTTAATAGTTTCGAAACCCTAATTTTCTAGGATCGATTCCTATGCATGTTCGTTTAGCACCGTAAAAATTTAAACTTTTGGTCATGTGATGCTTCAAAACTCTTCATAGGGTGCTACACAAACCTTTCAGTACTAGGGTGTGATGTTCTGGTATTTGGATGACATACACAGATTAGGAAGTAAAATTCCTATACTACGATCTGTTGTACTGTGGTCGTCACACTGTTGTTTCTTCACAAAGGACATGGATATAATATTAGACATTCTGATTACTAGATCTATGGTTTTAGATATAGATTTGGGTAGTTTCCCAATATGGGTACTTTGACAATATTCTAATAGTATTTTAGAATAGATGACTCCTGGCATGGTGGTGTACCTGCAGATGATGGAGTCACCCTCTCTAAAGGTGTCTTAGAGACAAAAGGAGAGAGAGATATGAATGATTGGCAGATCACTTGCTTAGGCAATTGAGTCAATCATAAGATGTCAAGTACCACACCAGATGTTGTTTTTTGGGACTTGATGCGATAAGTTTATATTAATCCAATCCTGGAGAAACATAAGGAAGTAGATTTAGAACATAAGTGAATGTTCTACAGATTTGATGACGGCAGCCTCCTTCAGGAGACGGTTATCATTCCAGGCTTCCAAGGTGACCTGGATGACAGAGTGATTGTCATAGTTATAGTTTTCCCTCTGACGAGGGACAATATTATGGACAGGTGGTCCAAGAGGATACTGTGGGTGGCATGGTGCGCGATACTGATTAGGTTCAGTTATCAATACAGTCTAAGAAGTTAGGATTTGGAGTTCATTTATGAACTAGGTCCCATCAGATATCCAGACATATTCTAAGATAGGAATTACTCGATTCGGGAGATGAATTTTTCCGCGAATTTGAGATTAAGAGAGACATAGAAAGAAACATCATGGCGGATCCACTCACTGAGGCTATTTCTCGAACACAAGAGCTTTACAAACTAGCTATGTGAAACTGAATAGTTGAGGAGTTGGGTGTTCGGTATCACACGGGCTGTGAGTATGCGACATCGCAATAATTAGCCTTAAGTGCAAGTGGGAGATTGTTGGAGATGGTGCCCTCAAAGTCAATTATTGGATCGCAGGTACGTGATTGCAATGATTGAGGCAGGACCTATACCGATATGACAGTCTTGCTCAAGATGATAGTATGCTATCTGGTTTGTCTTTATCACCATATACATGCTTTAGTTCGCTATTGCTTATTGATAGAGCCCATATGATTCTTGCTTGACTGCCAGCAGTATGATGGCGGTTATATACGTGGGAGCTGGGGTCTGTAAGCACATCCTTAAAGAGTCCCTAGTCGTGGGAGTTTCGAGACAGGGCATCGATACTTCAGAGTAGACTAATGTATACAGTCAAGACCCCGACGAGGGGCAATGGCCGGTCTCACAAGCCATTGGTGTTAGTTGGTTCACCTAAGATGTATACAGGTGCTCATTGAGTTATGAGTACACCGGACAGGACTCGCCAGGAATATGCTAATTGGTATTATACATATCGTCAGATAGCAGTTCCCTGGTGACATGTGTACAGGTTAGTTCATCGACCTGAGGTCGTCATTTGTCTCGTGTGAGTTCCTACTGTGCTTTGATTTCTACCCTACCACGGCTCAAAGGAGTCGTGCAAACAGGTCATTTTTGGGCACAGTCCCGAGCCACATGGAGGCAAGTGAGCGGATCGGCAGGGGATTCGTCTCTCCCGGTATTGGGGGTGAGATCGCGCTGTGTCTAGGAGAGCCATTACACAAAGCCCTCGGCCGAGGCAACAGATTTACTGGTAGGTACTCCAGTATTATCTTAGGGTTTTCTGGGCCACTCTCTGACACGACTTATACTACTATTGGGGGTCTGACGTTACCAGCCCCTAGGCCGATATGCGATACTCATAGACGAACGGACCGGACTGTATGTATATTGTCACTGTTAGGCTCAGTAGGGTTTCTGGATGAGTTCGCTCGTCAGCTTCCCTTCCAATCAATATATAGGCAAACGTTACGTACAGTTCATACCTCTAACGTGCTAGTGGTTATACCCAGTGCAGTGTGTTGATGAGTCATTAGAGTCCCCCACAGACAGTTTCCCAAGTTCGGGCGAAACGTTGTAGAGGTCGTATGGTAATATGGCAAGGTTCAGAAAATGCACGTGCGTTTTCGCACGTGTAATATTCCGGGCAGATAATACTGGTCGGCTTTGGTTTAAGCCGAATCCGAGTATTATACTGTGTAGATATAATATCTTTGTCTCAGTTGCATTTGTATTCGGTCGTGATACAAATGCGGGTATGTTTATACTGATACGAGATTATCCTGAAATTCGTTTCAGGATCACTTTTGGAAGTTGCCAGTTTCCAGTTTTCTATCAACCGTATTTAACATTCGGTTAAATGCGAATTTATCTTTTCTTCCATGGGTGAGCCATGAGTGAGGAAGCTTCTTGGTTGATGACTTGGTTTGTGAATCACTTTATTGCATTAAATGTGTTCATACTAGGTGTTATATGACTCATGCTTTCATTAATGTTATGATAAGTATTGTGCTTGTTATTCTCACCATCCCTCCTCCTACACTCACCCCCCTTTCCTATATAGTGGCTGGCCACCCCTTGGTGGAGATGCATGGTTGTTGATTTAGAAAAAGTATATGAAATTTGACTCATGGAAATTTCATAAGTTCATTCTCTCATTTTCATTCGATCCAAAAGGCAACTTCATTAACCGTTCGTCCATAGCTTTGGACGTAACGAGACAAAGTGTTCTACTCATTCTCTACATCAATCTTGGTAATCTCTTTTAGCAAACTTGATGATCGAGTTCCCTCGGTTCAAAGGCGGGAGCCCGTTTAAAGATCCGTTGACGTGGTGCCACCTGGACGAGAAGACTGGAGATTCAGGAGATCGGAGCAGCCGCAACAAAGCGTGGGATGATGGTTGAAGACCGAAGGACTCGGATCGTTCGGTATAACTCTTCTACCCACTTTGTAGATTGTTAGTTTAGCTTTAATGGAAGATCCGGGTTATAGTACGCGATAGCGCCAATTGTAAAAAGTTTTTATTCCGCATTTGGCATCAGTTAAACGGCCGAGGCGCTACCGTGGACTTACAGTACGTTCCATGATAAGTAATGCCGAGTTACCGCAATCTTTTTGGGGTTATGCGCTAGAATCAGCGGCATATCTTTTGAACAGGGTTCCTACCAAGACTGTGCCTGCCACGCCATATCAGATGTGGAGTGGGAAGAAACCCTATCTTTAGTATCTGAAGATATGGGGATGTCCAACTTTTGTTAAAAGGCAGCATGTGGACAAGCTCGAGGCACGATCAGTACAGTGTAAGTTTGTGGGATATTCAAAGAACTCCAAGGGATATTATTTCTATTACGCAGAGGAACAAACTGTTTTTGTTTCTCGTAATGCCCATTTTCTAGAACATCAATTTTTAGAAAAGGAAACAAGTGGGAGCAAAATAGAACTGGAAGAAATTCCAGAACCACAAACTACTACTGAAAGTTTGGTAGAACCAGTAGTTCAGGAAGAACAGGACATTCCCGCACCCCTCTGTAGGAGTAGTAGGCCGTTTCATCCGCCTTAGAGATACTACGGTTTTCTCATAGATGTGGATAGAGAGGATTGCATCATAGATGATGATGAACCTACTAGCTTCCAGCAAGCCATCCAGAGCGGCAACTCGGTACGATGGCTAGATGCAATGCGGACCGATATGGAGTCCATGTACACCAACAAAGTATGGACTTTGGACTTTGCTCCAGGTGGGGTAAAACCCATAGGATGCAAATGGATCTTCAAGAAAAATATTGGTGTAAATGGACAGGTAGAAACCTATAAGGCTGGATTTGTTGCAAAGGGTTTTCGTCAAAGACCTGGTTTGGACTATGACGAGACTTTTTTCCAGTGGCTATGCTCAAATCCATTCGGGTCCTTCTTGCTATTGCTGCCTTCCATGATTATGAGATCTGGCAGATGGACATAAAGACGGCTTTTCTGAATGGTAATTTAGAAGAGTGCGTCTATATGGATCAGCCAGAAGGCTTTAATCAGAGTGGGAGCAGCGGGAAAGTATGCAAGTTGCTTAACTCCATTTATAGACTGAAGCAGGCATCGCGGAGTTGGAACATCTGTTTTGATGAAACGGTCAAAGAATATGACTTTATCAAAAATCCAGATGAACCATGTATATATAGTAAAATTATAGCACGAACTGTCGTATTCCTCGTCTTGTACGTGGATGACATTCTATTGATTGGAAATGATATTCCTATGCTACAATCTATTAAAGGATTCTTTTCACACAGGTTCTCCATGAAAGACCTGGGTGATGTCTCTTACATTCTGGGGATCTGGATCTATCGTGATAGATCCAAGAGGACGTTGGGACTTTCGCAGTCCAGGTATATCAACACTATACTGAAAAGATTCAGTATGGAAGATTCTAAGCGCGGTAATCTATCGACTTGTCACGGAATCACCCTATCCAAAGACATGTCTCCCAAGACTGATTTGGAAAGGGATCGCTTGTCTATTATACCTTACGCTTCTGCGGTAGGCTCTATAATGTATGTGATGTTGTGCACCAGACCAGATGTAGCTTACGCACTCAGCGTGGTAAGCCGGTATCAGTCAGACCCAGGGGAGAATCACTGGATAGCAGTGCAGAACATTCTCAAGTACCTGAGAAGGACTAAGGAGATGTTCTTGGTTTACGGCGGAAAAGACCTCAAGATCGAGGCCATTGCTGATTCCGGCTTCCAGAGTGATAAGGACGATTCCAAGTCCATGTCAGGTTATGTCTTTACCCTCAATGGAGGGGCGGTGTGCTGGAAGAGTTCCAAGCAGGACACCGTTGCTGACTCGACGATGGAAGCGGAGTATATTGCTGCTTGCAATGCCGCAAAAGAAGAGGTCTAGATGAAGAATTTCCTAACAGAACATCAGGTGGTTCCTACCATAGTTAATCCAATACCTCTGTATTGCAACAACAACGGAGCTATAGCTTTAGCAAAGGAACCAAGGTCCCATCAGAAGTCTAGACACATCTTAAGGCGGTATCACCAGATCAGGGAGATCGTAGATCGCCGGGAGATCGAGGTCCGGAGAGTTGCTACAGAGGAGAACATAGCCGATCCATTCACAAAGGCCTTACCTCAGATTCAGTTCGAGAGGCTACTCGAGATCATCGGTCTTCGATATGCCAGTACATGGCCCTAGTGCAAGTGGTAGATTGTTAGTGTATATGCCCTAGGGGCCATTATTGTATCATACTAGTTTGTATATTACTTAATGGATGCTTGGGATATTCACAGTTATATAACAGTCTTGCTAAACATGGTAGTATGCTACTCGGTTTTATCTATCTTAATATGTATGTACGTATTGATAGAGCCCTTTGGATCTTGCTTGACTACCAGTGTTGTGATAGCAGTCACATTAGTGGGGGCTAGGTAGTCTACAAGCACATCCTTTTTCAGGTCCCTAGTCGTAGGATTATCGAGACAGGGCATCGATACTCCGGAGTAGACTGGTGTGTACGCTTCTCATCCCAGTTGGGGAGATGGTCTGTCCCACAGCCGTCAGTACGTCATACTGGAGATAGTATATAGGTGCTTGTTGGGTTACGGGTACACCGGACAGGACTCACGGGGAACTGTTGGTTGGTATTATACCCGTCGTCAGTTAACAGTTCCCAAGTGACATGAGTACAGCATTGTCCGCAGACTTGACACTGCTGCTTCGCCATGAGTGTGTTCCCACTGTTCTTAGATTGCTATCCTACCACGGCTCAAAGGAGTCATGCAAACAGGTAGCAGTTGGGTGCAGTCCCGAAGTACTTGGTGGCAATGGCGGTTAGACAGGATTCGTCTCTTCCGGTATTAGGAGTTGATATCGCGCTGTGTCAGAGAGCCATTACGCAAAGTCCCTGGCCAGGGCAAGCCAGATTTACTGGTAGGTTCCAGTAGTTTCTTAAGGTGTAATGGGCTTCTCTCCGACACGACTTATACCGCTTTTAGGGGACTGACGCTTACCGCCCCCTAGGCCCAATATGCGATAGTCCTAGGCGAACAGACCGGACTGTACGGAGATTGTCACATCAGGCTCAGTAGGAGTTCGGATGGATTTCCTCATCGGCCTTCTTATCGACATCTACCTAGGGACCGTTACGTACAGCTAGTGCCGCTTGCGGTCTCTGGTTAAACCAACCGCCAGTGTAGTAGTCGAGTCTTTAGAGTCCCACATAGAGAGTTTCCCTGCTCCAGGAGAAACGATATAGAGGTCGTATGGTTTTACGACAAGGGTTCGGACGCATACGTGTTTAAACGCACGTACGACGTTCGGACAGTTTTTACTAGTCGGCTTTGGTTTAAGCCAGATTCTAGTATTGGTTTATTGGATTTATACAGTCTAAAGTTTTTCCGTGTTTTCACGGATAGGAGAGGCGTTCTCGTAATTTGGCGGGAAGCTTCTAGAAGCATGTTGACTTGAGGGTTTAGTTGGCATTTACATTAAATGCATTTGTGACTCATTAGATGAATCATTTAAGTGAGTTAATGAAGCATTTATTGCTTGATGACTCACTTGATGATTAATTGCATATATTAAATGAAGCATGATGATAAATCATTTAGATTTATTTATTTGATTTTCTTTATGCTTCATAATATATTAGAAGTGAGAAACATTTTCATTATTATTCATGCTCCCCTTCTCTCTCCTCAAGCTCTCTCTCTTCAAACCCTAATCCTACCCCTCATGTATTGATATCAAGGATTAGATAGACTAATTAATCCATAAGCATACTCTATATCACCTAGGTGCCTTTGATTAGCAACTAAAGAAACCTAGTTACCTCAAGATTAGAGGTGAAGCTTGGAGTAGAAGCTCTCGGGCGTCTATTACATAGAGAAGGCCGATGAGGAGGTGGATAACAAAAAGACGAAGAACAAGGTTCACTAGGTATAATCTCTTCTCATGGTAGTTAACAACTCCTATGTATTTGTTAGTTATAGTTTAGCAAAGATTCTTCGGTTAGTCGATGTTAATCCAAAGAACAAGATTGTTTTTCATATTTCTGCCTCCCCGCCACTCGTGGGGTGTAGTACATCGACTTACAATAATCACATATATCTATCTATCTATCTATATACAGACATATATATATATGTGTATATATATATATATACACACACACACAACGATGCGATGCAATGAGATGGCTAATTAGGAAACTACGCACATAAAGTAAATACTATAAGTAATACTAAACCGTCGGGCGCCTCGCGCCATCCAGACGATCCCCCCATAGATGTATACATCTACTCACTAGGACTCCGCCTTGTCTTTTCTGCGCACATCCGACGTCTCTGCACCCGATCCTGAAACGAGTGAGAGAATATACTCAGAAAACTACCTCAGTTTTACTGCAGTCACTATTTTGGTCAACCCACGAAGCCCAAGTAGTCAAGGCCTTCTTGTAAGCTTCCTTAACCATCAAAACGGGATACACATGATCACCTTCTTGGTAGTAGTCGATTCCTTTGGATGTCTTCTCATGAGTCCACCAATGACAAAGTCTATATAGCAGCTGTAATCCTCGAGCCTGAAAGAGTAGTACCCTTTGCTTTAAATCCATGCCTTCCCGAAGCTTCATAGTCTCTCTCTTTCCATTTGATACTGTGACGGAGTATACACACCAGAGACTCCCACACATTTCGATTTAGCGAGTCACCCTCAAAATGTAATCTTTTGCCTCTTAATCCTTCTAGGAAATTAGTAGCATTTAACCTTGGAATATTGCTGTGAATAGGTTGCCATCTCCCCTCAAGAAATCAGCATTAGGCCTCCCATTCTTTTGGAAATCGAAATCATTATCAATGCATGGGCATGATACTGCTGGATAGAATGGCTCCCTCTTGTCTCTGACCCATCTACCATCGAATATATCACACCTTGTACTTGTGTCGCTGAGCGCTTCCATTGCCTTGCTGCTGCTGCTGCTGCGTCACCACTTCTTGGCTTGGCAAAGCGATCCAGCGGACGACGACGGCACGAGGGTCAGCAGCGATGGGACGAAGGATCAGGGGTACGTTGGGAAGGGGATTCGCCTTTCTCCGAGGCTTCGAATTCAGCATCCTGCAGCTTCTCTAATTATCACTTCTTTAACTCTTTTTCTTTAATTATTAAATTTCTCTTTCTCTTAACTTTGAATTGAGGAATCTGTGGGTCTGTGTGAGTGTGTGTAGAAATTTCTAGGTTAAGACAACACTTCAAACCTCATTTAATGCACCTCTTATAAATTTTATTTTTTATTTCATGTTATTTTCTAATTCCCTTAACCATAGAAAAATCTAGAACCATAAAGATAAGTGGAGAAAAAGAAAATATATTGTAAACTTGTATTTAACTTGTCATGGTTCGCATTTGTATATTTAACCCATTCCAATTTGTAATTTGCACTAATTAAATGTATAAATAAAAGCTTAAAATAATATTAAAAATAATTAATTAAGGAAAAATATTTAAGTAACTAATAATTTATAAGTGACTGCATAAATACCTTGTAAGTCCACGGTAGCGCCCCGGCCGTCTAACAGACGCCAAATGCGGAACAAAAACTTTTACAACTGGCGCTATCGCGTACTATAGCCTGGATCTGCCATTAAAGCTAAACTACCAAACTACAAAGTGGGTAGAAATATTATACCGAACGATCCGAGTCCTTCGGTCTTCAACCATCATCCCACGCTTTGTTGCGGCTGCTCCGATCTACCTGAATCTCCAGTCTCCTCGTCCAGGTGGCACCACGTCGACGGATCTTTAAACGGGCTCCCGTCTCTGAACCGAGGCAACTCGATCATCAAGTTTGCTAAAAGAGATGACCAAGATTGATGTAGAGAATGAGTAGAACACTTTGTCTCGTTACGTCCAAAACTATGGACGAATGGTTAATGAAGTTGCCATTTGGATTGGATGAAAATGAAATAATGAGTATACTAATTTCCATGAACCAAATACATAAACTTTTTCCAAATCAACAACCATCCTCTTTTCGAAGAGAGGCTGGCCACTTTAAGATGAGGGGGAGGTTAGTGTAGGAGGGGGAAGGTGACCACAAGAATTAATTGATGAATGAGTCATAATACACCTCACTTAAACAATAAATGCAAATGAAGAGTCATAAACCTAGTCACCAAAAACATTAACTCTCATTTAATGCTAACTATGAATCATCAATCCTAGTCACCATCCTAGAACTTTCCATACTCATGACTCACTCTCCTGAAGAAAATATAAATCCGTCTTTAACCGAATGTTTAAGACAGGCGATAGAAAACTGGAAACTAGCAACTTCCAAAAGCGATCCCGAAACGAATTTCAGGATAACCCCGTATCAGTATAAACATACCCGCATTGGTATTACGACCGAATACAAATGCAACTGAGACAAAGATATTATATCTACACAGTATAATACTCGGATCCGGCTTAAACTAAAGCCGACCAGTATTTTCTGCCCGAGAAATGACACGTGCTTAAACGCACGTGCATTTTCCGAACCTTGCCATATTACCATACGGCCTCTACAACGTTTCGCCCGAACTTGGGAAACTGTCTGTGGGGGACTCTAATGACTCATCAACACACTGGCACTGGGTATAACCACTAGCACATCAGAGCTACGAGCTGTACGTAACGTTTGCCTACGTATTGATTGGAAGGGAAGCTGACGAGCGAACTCATCCATAAACCCTACTGAGCCTGACAGTGATAATATACATACAGTCCGGTCCGTTCGTCTAAGAGTATCGCATATCGAGTCTAGGGGGGTGGATAAAGTCAGACCCCTAATAACGCGATAATTTGTGTCGGTATGAAGCCCATCACCTCCTGAGAAACTACTGATCCAATTCAGTAATTTTCCACTACCTCGGCCGAGGATTTCTAGTGATGGCCACCCATGCACTGTGCGACATCAACCCCCAATACCGGGAGAGACGAATTCCCGACGATCCGCTCACTGCCTCCATGCGGCTCGGGACTGTACCCAAAAAATACCTGTTTGCATGTCTCCTCTGAGCGTGGTAGGGTAGAAATCAAAGCACAGTGGGAACTCACACGAGACAAATGACGATCTCAGGTTGACAAACTAACCTGTACACATGTCACCAGGGAACTGCTATCTGACGATATGTATAATACCAACTAGCATGTTCCCGACGAGTCCTGTCCGGTGTACTCATAACCCAATGAGCACCTGTATACATCTTAGGTGAACCAACTGACACCAATGGCTTGTGAGACCGGCCACCGCCCCTCGTTGGGGTCTCGACTGTATACACTAGTCTACTCTGGAGTATCGATGCCCTGTCTCGAAACTCGCACGACTAGGGACACTTTTAAGGATGTGCTTACAAACCCCAGCTACCACGTAAATGATCGCCATCATACTGCTGGTAGTCAAGAAAGAATCCTATGGGCACTATCATCATGCAATAGTGAACTAAAGTATGTATACGATGATAAAGACAAACCAGATAGCATACTATCATCTCGAGCAAGACTGTCATATCGGTATAGGTCCTGCCTCAATCATTGCAATCACGTACCTACGATCCAATAATTGACTTTGAGGGCACTATATCCAACATACCTATCACTAGCAATTACCTAGTTAAAATAGGTGTTTTCAAGTCTATGTTGAAAAATATTTATATTTATATTTTACGGAAAATACGAGTTATTTTACCGGTTATCGGATCAATTCACCTAAAGGATTTATTTATTTATTTTCAAAAGGTTACAAAACAATTTGGGATTCTATCAATCTATACAACAACGGGGGTACGGATCTAAATCTTGTAAGACATATCAGTCATTATGCACATCATTATCCATATATATATACCTATCTCTCAGGTCACATCTGTGTCAATCTCATATCAGGGGACCGGCAAGGTATCAACTATTTCTTATCGACTCGCATCCATATAACGACATATCAACCAAGTCATCATATCTCATCGTATACTCTTTTCATCGCATCAACCTCTCACATCAAGTCATTTTACATATGCATTCTATCATATAAATCTCCAAGAGTTATGTCCCTATAGATTTTATCTCATATCTCGATATATACTAAATCATTCATATCACCTCTAACTATCTTTTAACCATATCTATAGTTTTCTAATATAGGTTTTTCTGACTGTATTATATATATATATATATATATCAGTTTCCTTTCATAATTTGCAGGGGTGCTATACGCCATCCACCCGACTTCCCCTGTAGATATAAATTTACTCACTTGTGGAACTCCTCTTTTAGCCGTAGTCGATATGCTCCTCCGTCTCGGACTCCACGTGAAGGTACCTACAAATCAACACATATCGCCACGTTATAAAACCCAAATCCGGAAAACCGATACGGCACACGGTGCGCTCATAGGTTAGAACCTATAGCCTGCACATGCAAAAACGACCAAACAACCCTCGTCGTTGACGTACAAACTGTAAGTCTACGCCCGCGCCCCGGCCATCAATCCTTGGCCAAAAGCGGAACAAAAACTTTTAAACTTGGCGCTAACGTAACTCTAAAACCCGGATCGAACCATTAACCCTATACTAGTAAACTTTAAAGTGGTTTAAGCGATTATACCGATCGATCCATATTCTTCGGTCTTCAATCTCTGTCCTTAGCATGTTGCGGCTCCCTCGATGAAGTTCGCTCTCCGATCATGCTCGTCGAAGAGGACACACGTCGAGGATTCTTTATACGGCTCCCGCTTCTAAACCGAAGCAACTCGGGCATCCAGTTTGCTAGCCTAGATACCCAAGACGATGTAGAGATAGTGTGTGAATACTTTGTCTCAAGGCATCCAGGGATTTGGGTGGAGGTGAATTGAAGTTGCCATGGATGTGAAGAAATGAGCATTAGAATTTTTCAAGTGAAGAAAAAATGTTTTGGCTCAAGAAAGCAAATGGGGCTCGGCCATCACAAGAAGAATGGCTCTCTGGGGATTTTGAAATTTTCACTGGCTTTTCTTCAAGTGGGGTGAGGTGTGAACAATCGATTGCAACCTCATCAATTAATTCCCTCACCTAAATCCACAACCATATAAAAATCAAGCCCTCACATAATATCCATCACATTGACAAAAGCCATTCAATGCACAATTAAAGTCACACCCACTCCATGCATGACTCACACCGAAGCCCATGCTTATTAAAGTGCCCACGATTTTCTCACTGCAGAAGAAAAATAGGCACAAGAATTTTTGGCCAAAAACCAATGCTCACAAATTCCATTAATTATATTTTATATTTTTTTCTGAAATGTTACAATATCACATCCTGGAGGTGGTATAACGTCAGACCCCAATAGCCTGATAAAACATGCTGATGCAAGATCCATAACGGTTCGAAAAATTACTGATAACACTTACCAGTAAATCTCAGCAACCCTGGTCAGGGATTTCATGTTATGGCCAATCGAGCATAGCGCAACATCAACTCCTAATACCGGGAGAGACGAATCCCCTACTATCGCTCATTGCCTCAATGTGACTCGGGAATGTACCCAAAACCAACCTTTTTGCACGATCTCTTGACCGTGGTATAGTGGAAATCAAAGCACAATGGGAATCACACAAGACTCTATGACGATCTCAAGTCGACAGACTAAACTGTACCAGTGTCACCAGAGAACAGCTATCTGACGATAGGTATATTACTATCTAAAAGTTCTCAATGAGTTTGTCCAGTGTACCTAGTCTCTACTAAGCACCCGTATATGATCTTTGATGTCAAACACCAATGTATGTGGGATCATTCTCGCCCATAATATGGGTCAAGATGCGTATACGCTAGTCTACTCTGAAGTATCGATGCCCTGTCTCGATACTCCCACGACTAGGAACAATTATAGGGTGTACTTGTGGACTATCCTTGGCCCCACTAGTATGATCTCCATCATAGTCCTGTTAGTCAAGAACACATCTTAAGGGCTTTATCAACATATGAGAGCAAGACAACATCACATATACAAGTCAACATGCTAAGACAAAGAGCAACCGGATAGCATACTACCATGTCGAGCAAGAAAATCCTCTATATACAAGTCGAAGCATCCACTACAATATACATCCCATGTACAGTAATGGCCTCTAGGGCATACATATAACTAACAATAAAACACTTATCATAATACTTAAATACCATAACCTTTTATTAAAATCTCATATCATATTAAAATAATTTAAATATCATTTTTATTATATCACACCTTTTTCTTCAATTTTACCAAAATAATTACATTTTTGTGGATATCAATCCGATACCAAAATTCATATGCGATATCATTTTTGTAAACTCATTATATTCATATTTAAAATTATAAATTAATATTTATAATTTTCCAAATTGTTACAATATCCCCTACATAAAGAAATTCGGTCCCCGAATTTAAATTTAACCCCCATCTTAAAACATATTTCCCAATCAAATCAAATCAAATCAAGTCAATTCAAATCAAATTGTCGGGGTCCAAATTTTAAAAACATATAGTCTGCTCAAATTAAAGAAACTCCGAAGTCCAACACGAGCTAAGATATAAAATAATGCAACCCGTGCGCGTGAAAACTCAAAAAGATATAAAACTCGCATAACTGTAACCCTAGCGGTTGATATGAGAATTACACCAGTTATGATGCAAAATTCCAAATACGAAATCAATTGTGTATATCAAGTACACGATCATTGCCATAGTCGTAGTGCAATATTTGTAGCATACGACCAAGCGAAAATATAGAAATCAACTTTATAGTATATCTTATCAAGTGCAATGTACGAAAACGAAATCAACCCTAACAGGTTTGCACGAAAATCCAAAGCACATGCCACAGGTGTGCATGAAAACAAAAACAGCGCCAAGTGCAACAGGTGTGAATGATAAAAACATCCATTGCATCGAATGTGCATGGAACCAATATCAAGTGCATTAAGAGTGCACAAAATATACATTGGGTGCATTAGGGTGCACAAAATCTGTTATTTATATGTAAGCCCAGAAGCCATTATTGTACATGATTATATATTATAATGGATGCTTGGAGATATATAGAGAGGACTTTCTTGCTCGACATGATAGTATTGTAAGTGCACGGCGGCGTCCCGGCCGTCAACCAGACGCCGGAATGCGGAAGCGATACTAAACTTTGATTTTTCAAACCGGCACCACCGCGCACTAAATACCCGGATCGGGCCATTAACTAGTCCTACCTAACTACAAGATGGGAAAGAGAGATATACCGAGCGATCCGTGTCCTCCGGTCTTCTCGTCGTCATCCCGATCTCCCGCGGAATGACCGGTCTCCACCTCCTCGCCGGAAGGGCGCCACGTCGCCTTCTTCTTTTACGGGCTCCCACCTTTATACCAAGCCAACTCGGGCACGAAGTTGGCGAGTCGACGTGCCAAAGATTTGCTGTAGAATATAGTGTAGAACCATGTCTCATTTTGGGGTTCATGGAGGTTGTCATTTTGGTGGAGGAATGATACTTGGAGTTTTGTGATGAAAAATGGAATTTTGCAAGCACCATGAGAACAAAACCCCACTCCCATAATTTTGGACAGCCCCCCTTTCACTTGGCCGGCCATGACTTGAGGAGGAGAAGAGAGAGGAGTGTGTTATGATAGTGTGCACATCATGCAAGAGAGAGGTCAAAAATGAAATCATGAAAAGAAAATGATGACAAACTCAAACCCAAACTCCACAACCATTTCCCATCAACACATCCAAAGTCAAGTTATCATGGAAAAAGAAAGTCAAGTGAGGACAATGGATGGTGCACCATCATGATACAATAATAATGCAAAGAACACCCTCCACAAATGCTTATTGCACAAATGCAAATAAGCCCTCCTCCACCAATCTTCGGCCAATGAAAGATACAAAGAAATATGGCCGAAACGGAAAGCAAATTGGCAACTCCAGAAAACTGGTCCCGTAATAAATTACAGGAAAACCCTGATACTGTGCATACACACCCGCATCTGTATTCCGACCGAATACAAATGCAATGAGACAAAATCTGCACTGTACTATACTAGGATCCGGCTTAAACGAAAGCCGGCTAGTAATATCCGTCCAATCCTGATCCGTGCAATACCGCACGTATATGATCGAACCCTGCCATATCTCCATACGGCCTCTACAGCGTTTCGCCCGAAAACTTGAGTAACTGTGTGTGTGGTGGACTCTAAAGACTCGTCAATACTATGGCTGTGGATTTAACCACTAGCACGTCAGAGGTATTAGCCATACATGACGGGCCACCAGCTATTGACTAAAAGGGACGTCTGTGAGCGAACTCGGCCTGACACCCTACTGAGCCTGTTAGTGACAATATCCATACAGTCCGGTCCGTTCGTCTATGAGCATCGCATGGCGGGCCTAGGGCGTTGGTAAAAGTCAGACCCCCAAAAGCGGTACAAGTCGTGTCAAAGATCATCCCACAACACCCTGAGATACTACTGGAATACCTATCAGTAAATCTCCTACCTTGGCCAAGGACTTTTCATGTTCTGGCTCTCCTAGACACAGCGCGACCTCACCCCCAATACCGAGAGTGACGAACCCCTGAAGATCCGCTCACTGCCACCATGTGGCTCGGGACTGTACCCAACTAAAACCTGTTTGCACATCTCCTTTGAGCGTGGTAGGGTAGTAATCAAAGTACAGTGGGAACTCACACGAGACAAATGACGATCCCCAGGTCGATGAATTAACCTGTACACATCTCACCAGGGGACTGCTATCTGACGTCAGGTATAAGACCAACTAGCATGTTCCCGGCGAGTCCTGTCCGGTGTACTCATAACCCAATGAGCACCTGTATACATCTTAGGTGAACCAACTTACACCAGTGGCTTGTGAGACCGGCCACCGCCCCTCGTCGGGGTCTCGACTGTATACACTAGTCTACTCTGGAGTATCGATGCCCTGTCTCGAAACTCCTACGACTAGGGACCTTTTAAGGATGTGCTTATAGACCCCAGCTCCCACTTATATGATCACCCTCATACTGCTGGAAGTCAAGCAAGAATCCTAGGGGCTCTATCAACGTGCAATATTGACCTGTAAGGTCACCTAAAGCAGTACACGATGATAAAGGTAAACCAGATAGCATACTATCATCTCGAGTAAGAGTGTCCTCCTGGGATAGGTCCTCCCTCAATCATTGCAATCATGTGCCTGTGATCCAATAATTGACTCTGAGGGCACTATCTCCAACAATCCCCCACTTGCACTCAAGGCTAATTATTGCGATGTCGCATACTCACAGCCCGTGTGAGACCGAACACCCAACTCCTCTACTCGTCAGTCTCACAAATCTCGTTTGCGAAACTATTGCGTTCAAGGAATAGCCTCAGTGAGTGGATCCGCCTTGATGTTTCTTTCTATGTCTCTCTATATCTCAAGTTCGCAGAGAAAGCCATCTCCCAAAATGAGCAATACCTGTCTTAGAATGTGTTTGGATGTCTGATAGGACCTAGCTCATAATTGAACTCCAAATCCAAACTTCATAAACTGTATCGTCAACTGAACTTAATCAGTGTCCTGCGCCATGCCTCCTCAGTATTGCCTTGGACCACCTGTCCAAAATACTGCCCCTCGTCAGAAGGAAAAACTATAACTCTGACAACCTCCCTGTCGTCCAGGTCACCTTGGAAGCCTGGAATGATAACTGTTTCCCGAATGAGGCTGTCGTTATCATATCCCTAGAACATCCACTTATGTTCTAAAACTGCTTCCGACTGTTTCTCCAGGATAGGATCCATGTCAACTTATTGCATCTAGTGCAAGAACAACATCTGGTGTGGTACTTGACATCTCATGATTGACTCAATTTCCTGAGCAAGTGATCTGCCAATTATGCACACCCCTCTCCACTTTAGTCTGTAAGACACCTTTAGAGAGGGTGACTCCATTACCTGCAGGTACACTACCGTGCCAGCAGTCGTCCATTCTAAATACTCTTAGAATGCTGTCTGAGTACCCTGATAGGGAAACCACCCAAATCTAGATCTAAAACCATAGATCTAGTAACCAGTATGTCTGATATAATGTCCAAATCTCATGTGGAGAAACCACTGTGTGACGACCAAAGTGTAACCGATCGTAGTATAGGAGTTTCTTTTCCTACTCTGTGTATGTCATCCAAATACCAGGACATCATACCCTACTACCTTCTTAACAGATCCATCCCCTATTCTGATGAAGTCAAACCAATGACTGTCACATCAGAAATAGATGATCTATCTCCGCTATATCTGCTTTAGTCTATAAATAGACATAAGCCACATGTCCACCAATGCTTCCGCTTCTCCCACTGACTACGACAACCTTCTGGCAGAGTCATATACACGTACACTTCTAAAGCTAGTTTAGAACGACGCTATACTCATCTTCCGGCCGGGTCTCACAGTCTGGAACAACAGCAATGGCAAGTGGGTAAACAAGAACCTCCCTGTCACCGTCCTTGAGTCTACCGGAGTACCTCTCGGGTGCCTGAGGTTACCCACCTTATCTGCGGAGTGGCCAATGGAATGTCAAATCAGATTGAATCTTTAGGTTCCTATCAAATCTTCAGTAATCGTTTGTGGTTCTGGAATCACTTCCAGTTCTACCATACTCCCACTACTGTTTTCTAAAAAAATCCATTTTTATTAAAACTGTGGCGAGTCAAGAACAATATCACTATTGATCTTCCAAATGGTAGAAAGTCAACCCTCGTCATAGCCTGGGTCAACCCACAAACAGCCATTACAGAAACATGCCTTGAGTTATCCAGAGTCTGGTTTTAAGCATAAGCCGGACAACTCCCCGTACCTTAACATCGTTAAGATATGACTGTTCTATATCCAATATAGAACCAGAGGCACTGATTTAATTGAACCAGATTCAAATCATGCAGCTGTCCCCAGTGCATGTCAACTAAATGGAGAGAGGCCGATCAGCATTACTCAACTTAGGAGTACTTCTAATTATGAGTAACCTGAAAGAGAAGCAAGTTCTCTTAATCATTACTATCAACTGAATACCAAACACAAGTATCTACATCTTTGATCACCTCGAAGATCTTAGTTATATGTATGCCCTAGAGGCCATTACTGTACATTGGATGTATATTGTAGTGGATGCTGGGACATATATAGGGAGGACTTTCTTGCTCGACATGATAGTATGCTATGTGGTTGCTCTTTACCTTAAAGTGTACATTGATTGTCTCTCTGTTACATGTTGGTAAAGCCCTTAGGATGTGTACTTGATTACCTGGACTATGATGCGGATCATACTAGTGGGGATATGGTAGTCCATAAGTACATCCTTCAAAGTCCCTAGTCGTGGGTGTATCGAGACGGGGCATCGATATACCAGAGTAGACTAGCATGTACCTTCTCGACCCATACAGATGGGCGATGGATGATCCCATATCCATCGGTGTTTGACATCAGAGATGATATACGGGTGCTCAGTGGAGACTGGGTATACTGGACGGACTCGCCGAGAACTCCCAGATGGTATTATACCTTACGTCAGATGGCAGTTCTCTCGTGACACTGGTACAGAGTAGTCTGTTGACCCGAGATCGTCATAGAGTCTTGTGTGGTTCCCACTGTGCTTTGATTTCCATTTTACCACGTCCAAGAAGGCGTGCAAAACGGTGGTTTTTGGGTACAGTCCCGAGTCACATGGAGGCAATGAGCGATAGGAGGGGATTCGTCTCTCCCGGTATCGGGGGTTGATGTTGCGCTGTGTTCGATTGGATATAACAGGAAATCCCTGGCCAGGGTTGCTAAGATTTACTGGTAAGTGTTACCAGTAGTTTCTCGAATTATTATAGACCTCATATCGACACGACTTATCGAGCTATTGGGGTCTGACGTTTACCACCCCTAGGCGAGATATGCGACATATCAGACGACGAGACCGGACTGTACGATAGTGTTACTGGTTGGATTCACTGGAGTGTGAGCATGCTTGCTCGTCGATCTTCTGATCGCTCAATACCCGGGTGGCCGTTACGTTTAGCAGACCGCTTGCGGCTTGTGGGTGCTTGATATGATCATCATCTGCTGCGGGCGTATTGACGAGTCTTTAGAGTCCTACACAGAGGTTTCCTGGCTCAAGAAAAACGAAATAGGAGTGCATATGAGATATGTGCGGGTCCGAGAATGATACCAGTATGTGATACTGTATTCGATTCTCGCGATTTGTGACATTGATCGTTTATATGCGATATAGCCGGGTTATCGGATCAAGTGTTGATTCGATAAGTTGTTACTGTAGATATTAGTCGGTTATATGCGATATGACCGGGTCATTAAATCAAGTGTTGATTTAATAATTTAATGCATAATTATATATTTGATATATTACTTTGCATTAATTAGTATCGGTTCACTTTAAATGGAATTTCTCGCTCGGATGTGCGCATTATATATGTGATATGATTTTGTGCACATGCTTGTATCATGTTTGATGGTGCATGTAAAATTGGTTAAGTATAAAGAATTAAACCTTGGTTAATGAAATGGTTAGGGTTTATTATTTGCTTATTCATTTTATTCATTTATTTATTCTTTTGAAAAAATAAAAGGAAATGATAAAATGGTGGCATTCTTTGTTCTTTCATGAAGCTTCATGAATACTTTGACTTTGTGACCACTTTGTCTCATCCTTAACCCTAACCATTCCACTTAACCCTAATTAATTCTCTACACCTAACCATGGTTCTATTATGATAAGAATTCATTATTCTTTTCATTTTAGAATAACTTATCATATTCATTATCTTCTTCTTCTTCTTCATCTTCAAAGAAGAATGCTTTCTTCATCAATGGTGGATTGATGAAACAAGTGAGAAATCCAATTCTAAAGTCTACCCACTTCCTATTTCTTCATCCTCTACCTCTTGCCAAGTAGTAGAGTGTGTTCTCTTCACAAGTTTTTGGACTTGGTGAAGTTGGAGCTTGATCTAGCGATGCCTCGACGTAGATCATCTTCGGCATCGTCGTCGATGACCTAGCCTGTCCATTCTCCGATGAAGCCAACGCTAGAGCCCGGAGTTTGACTTGGACAGCGAGGAGACTTCATTGCGGAGCTATGGAGGTGGAGCACCGGATCTACAAAGGTTGTATTTCCGTTATCTTATAGTTTAGTTGTAAACTAGTTCTTTTATCGCCTAGAAATCTAGCCAACGATCCGTATTAGGGTTTCTCGGCACACCGTAATTTTTGAAATTGGCATGGTTGATGCCTTGTGAGACCTCACTAGAGTGCCTAGGAACCCCACAGTGGTATCAGAGCCTAGCTAGAGCCTTAGGCGAAGTCTAGACGGATTTTGAAGTCCGATCGACCCGAAACCCCAACCCAAAATAGCTCTCTGGACTTTTTCCAAATTCTGGGATTTTTCGAAATTAAAAATATGCAGAAAATCAAGCAGGGTTTATTAGGAATTACTGTAAATTTCGTGGTCCTAATTCATCTAAACCGCCGCGGTTCCGCGGCATGAGCTTGGCTCATGCGGCGGATCCGCGGCCGTACGGTCGATTCTCACAGTAAAAGTTTCACAGTAATTCCTCCTAAGTTGTTCTGTATTTTCTGGGATATTTTAATCTTTATTATAGAGATAAGTGTTTTGGGGTTGTTTTGGGGATTCGAATCTTCGACCGGATTATCAAATTTTGTCTGTGTGGCTTTCCGGATAAATTTTTAGAATATGTTAAAAAGTTCGACCGGATATATATACCCAATTTTTCCCCTGTCGGGAAATTTCCAAGTGTTGGAATTTTCCGTAGTTTAACGACGTTCTAAGTAGTGCAAGTAACGCGATGGACCCTCTAGAAGACAACAAACCTTAACTCGATTATGTGACCGTCTTGAACTGCCCTTTGAACCTTCGGGTTTGGGGTAGTACGGCGTGCCACATGTGAGGCGTTGGCTTGACCCTTCTACGGCTGGACCGTTGGTACTGAGGCACGAACTGAATGTTGTTAGACTTGTTTCATGTGTTGATCTGTATCGGGAAAACTTGGGTGTACGAATGTTCGATCGGAAAGTTTAACATTTTTTGTTTATCCGGAATGTGATACAATAATTGGAATTCACAAACAGTTATGAGATAACTGAATGAATGTTATAAACACAGCAGTTTAGTCTCACTTGATCGGTTGCCACGGAATTTTGATGTGATCAAAAGTCCGTCGCAATCACGTACAGTACGCGGATACTCGCCGGATAAACTTAATAGACAGCTACACCCCCTAGCCCCGACCAAGTGACTGCAGGAGAACCCCGTCGCCGAAAGCGTCCGTTCGGGTGCTCCCGGTAGCGGTGTTCCGCCTTGGTGCACTTCGTCGACGGTATCGGGGGTGCGACCGTCTACTGAAGTTTGCGACGAGTATTCGATCAGGTTGTCGGGAATCTTGTTGAATTCCCCGACTTGGTATTGAAAAGTGTTTTCGATTTTGAGACTAAAATGCGGCGTTTATAATTGTTAGGCATGCGATGTCTAAGTAATTCATTTGGTCAGGCATGCGATGTCTGAGGTTGTTGCGGATTCCAACTGTTGTAGTTTTATACTTTCTTTTCTATGACCGTAAGTGTAATATGTGATATCGCCGGTTTCGTTGCTATATGTCAACGACAATTGGGATGCGCATATTTACTTACGTTGATGACATGTGATGTTATGTGTTGCTGGATATGTTATATTGGATCGTCGTGTTTGAATAGCCGGGGTTTTTTTTTATGTGAGATGAGTGTTTTTCATTTTCATTCATGTAAAAACTTGTATGTAATATTCTTTTATTGGGGCGCTTCCAGGTTGCGGAAGTTGTTACCTTTTGTATATTATTTACTTTTCCGCACTAGGATAGACCCAAGGAGGAGGGCACAAGTAACCGGGTTCTGGGGTCCAGTGGGAGACCAACTCGAGGAGTCGAGTCCCGGTCTCCTAACTCCAGAATTGGTAGGGTTGCTTGCCGGTCTCGTAGGGGTCTAGGGGTGTGGGTTTGGCAATTCATCACGACCGTGGAATCCGTGTTTTATACTGGCTCGTATTGAAAACACGGACGTCCTAGTATATCCAATATTTCATATGTTTCTTCTGCTGCGATATCTGTGATGTGATCATATGATGTTCTGTGATAAATACAGTATATAGTATATATGATATATTATATAGACGTTACTTATGTTTTACACCCGCGCTAGCCCTGCCCCGCTCTGCCGTTAGTTACCTAACCTAACGGTGCACGAGGGGACATCGAGGCGAATGCGGATGGCATAAGTGTACGTCGTATTTATCTGTGATGTTTAGGTACTTAAATGATGGGACCTCATTAATGAGATTAATGAAATAAAAGAAACCTAAGATGTCGTAGAATCGAATTTCAAAATAAAATAGGTAGCTACAGTTCTTGCTTTGCACAGCGGTATATATGATATATCCTGCACCTTATTCGATAAGGAAAGGACCGAGATCCCTTCACCGGGCATGACTCCTTTAGCAATAACAGGCAGATGCTACACACTCGGTTTTTCTTTTGATAGCTTTTAAGTGTTTTTGCTTTGCATAGTGATATATATGATATATCCCGCACCTCATTCGACGAGGAAAGGACCTACGATCCCTTCACCGGGAGTGACTCCTTTAGCAAAACTAGAAAAGCCTCAAAAAGCACTCCATTTCAAAATCATTCGATCCTACAACGATTTCAAGTTCATTACGCAATAGGTTTTCAGAAAAACCTGTCGTAGCCCTCCGTCATTTCAGATAAGTACTAGTTAGTATTCGTGCTGCGGTTGTTTGGCATGCGTCAAGGCGTAGTGTACGGTAGCTAACTAGTGCTTATCTGCTAGCATACGATGCGATTGGATTAGGGTATTCGTACGGCGTTGTTTGGCATGCGTCAAGGGTCGTGCGGGTGGGTCTAATTCAATCAAGAAATGTACGGGTTGAACTTGACTAGCGGACTATGGGTTGTTTGGCTTGCGTCAAGGTCATAGCACGCTAGGGGCAAAATATTATCGGGAATTTCAAGTGTTGAAATTTGCAATGAGATTGCATACCTTCTATGAGATAGTTGGATCCCGATACCCACTGCGAGTAAGAGTTACTCCTGGGAGAGTTTTATACATTGCAATTAGCCAATCAAGTAGGTGTCTAGAAAGGTGTCAACGGGGTTACGCCTCTGGGAAAACGAGGTTTACATTAATTAGGTTCGTGCGAAAGCACGGTGCACTTCCCTCAAAGTACCGACACTGTCCTGGCTAAAAGATTGGCTAACTTGTAGTGTGTAATTAATCCCGGCTAGTCTTTCCTTTTAGGGTTTGAAGGAAGATTTGATAAAAAGCAGTGGGAGCCATCCTGATTAGATAAAATAATAACCAATCTATTCTTGCAAGAGCGCACGCTGAGTGTTTTCTTCTCTCTCTCTCTCCAGGTAGCGACCATATCACGCCTTAATCAAGATAATAATACGGATAATTGACCGAACCCGCTTGTTATACTGAGCTGGGGAACGTTGGTCCCGCTCCAACTTATAATTGTTATAAGACCGAGCAGGAAATTGGGGAATACCAGATTTCCCGTGCCGCCCAAACGAAGAGAGTGCATGCTGATGCATCATCTTCGGGTGTGTTCATTACAAAGAATTGTTTCTCAGTATCCTCCGCATCCTTGGTATATGTTACCGGATCAGGATCCCTAATATGTAATCTGTTACATAGGGCTACAGACAGGGTAGAAAAACTGAGAACGGGTGATAAGTTTCATGAGGCAGAAAACGGGGCAAGTGTTGCAGCCAAGTCTGTCGGTCACTGTCACCCTGTATTACCAATACATTAATTCTGAACGAATGTTATTAGATACCGAACCTGATATACAAAATCATATCGGTCTCTTTATTAGTAAAGAAAGGATATAATTTTGTATTGTTGGATAATGTTTTGAACATTTCCTATATCAAAAGTTGATCGGTTCAGGCACGTTATCTAAAAGCATTGATGTTCTAAATCGAACTACAGTTCTTAGTATATAGAACACACACAAGAGGAAGAGTTCAGAATTGAACCATTCCTTCTTGAGGTATTGTAGACTAGGTCATATCAATGCGACCCAACTAGCTGGAGTTACATTTAGATGCATATTTAAATCAGTTTGAATTTACATCTCGTGAAACTCGCCAGTCATGTCACAAAGATAAAATGACCATAGCTCTGTTTATTGGAAACAGAGAAAGAGTTAGTGAACTCTTGGGTTGATACATGTTGATGTATGTAAGGTCCCCTTTCTACACATGACAAGACCGGTTCTTTGTACTTCATTATGTTCTCTGATGATCTCTTTAGATTCAGACATATGTTCCTGTTGAAACATAAGTCCGAACCTTTTGAGATATTCATAGAATATAAGTTTAGAAGTAGAGAACCAAAATAAGGGTATAAGTATTATGTCCTTTAATGTGATCGAGGAGGAGAATACTTGAGCACGGAAATCCTGGACTATTCTAAAGGAGAATGAGATTCTCTCTCAGCATTACTCCCCTGTATACACCATAGCACGATGGTATATCGGGACGGAGCAATCACACCCTATTCGATATGATGTGTTCTATGATGAGTACTACTGAGTTACCTATTTCCTTTTGGGAGTTATGCACTTATGAAGCTGCATACCTATTGAATTAGGGTTCGAATCAAATCAAAGCCTACCATTTCATATGTGATATGGAAAGGGAAGAGCCCATATCTTAAGTTAGTTAAGATTTGGGGTTGTCCGGCCTATGTCTAAAAGAAAAATCCGGACAAGCTCGAGGCAACATCTGTTATGTAGAACTGGAAACGTTCCAGCTATACAAACTGGAGCTGATGATTTGGTAGAACCGAAGGATTCAGTAGATTCCAACGAACCTCAGCCTCTCTGCCGATCTAGTAGGGTTCCTCACCCACCTGAGAGATACTTCGGTTTCTCTATGACAGTGGGAGCGAGGATTGCATCATGAGATGATGACCCAACTAGTTTCGAACTGGCCATCAGGAGTGGGACTCTGTAAGAATGGCTGGATGCTTAGCGATTTGAGATGGAATCCTTATACACCAACAAAGTATGGACTTTAGTTGCAATATCTGAAGGGTTAAATCCCCATCAGGAGCAAGTATATCTTGAGAAGATTACCTGGTGTACATGGAAAAGTTGCGATTTTCAAAGCTAGACTTGTTAAAGGTTTTCGTCATCGACCAGGCGTGGATAATGATGAAACCTTTTCAAGTAGCTATGCTTAAGTCCATCCAGATACTACTTGCCACGGCTACATACCATGACTACGATATCTGGTGGTTGGGTGTCATGACTGCTTTTCTAGATGGTGTTTTAGAAGAGTGCGTCTGTAAGTACACAGCCAGAGGGCTTCGTAGACAGTGGGAGCAGCGGAAACGTGTATAAGATGCTTTATAGGATAAAAGAGGCATCGCGGAGTTGGAACATCTGTTTTGATAGATAGTCAAAGAGTTTTACATCATCAAAATGGTAGATGAACCTTGTATAAACAAAAAGGTAGTAGGGAGTATGGTGGTGATCCTCGTAGAGTACGTGGATGACATACTCTTGATAAGAAAGGAGTTTCTTATGCTACGCTCGATCAATCTCCGATTATCACAAAGATTCTCCGTATAGGATCAAAGTGATACCTCCTAAATCCTGAGTTTTGGATCTATGAAATAGATCTAATTGGATGTTAGGATACTCACTAGTAGTAGTGAGATGGTATCAATCGATCCTGGGGAGAATCACTGGAAGTGTTCCAGGGTGATAAAGACGACTGAATGTCAGTCGCAGGCATTGTCTTTACCCTCAGTAAAGGGACGGTATGTTGGAAGAGTTCCAAGCTAGATACCGTGACATACTAGATAATAAAGGCAGGATACATCGCTACTTAAAATGCTACCAAAGAGACTGTTTGGATGTATATTGGTTCATGAGATGAACTATGTTCCTCCCATTGTGTGACAATGGAGTTGTGGCTTATGCCATGAAACGTCCGTCCCATCAGTGATCCAGACATAATCTAAGGCAGTATCACCTGATCATGGAGATGGTTGATCTCCAAGGAGATCGAGGTAAGGAGAGTAGACTCAGAGGATAACACGGCGGATCCACTCACGAAGGCCTATTCCCAGAGAGAGACTTTTATGGGATGGTTGAGTATGAGATACTACAACCACTGCTACAGATGGCCCTAGTGCAAGTGGGAGATTGTTAGTTATATGTATGCCCTAGAGGCCATTACTGTACATTGGATGTATATTGTAGTGGATGCTGCGATATATATAGGGAGGACTTTCTTACTCGACATGATAGTATGCTATCTGGTTGCTCTTTACCTTAAAGTGTACATTGATTGTCTCTCTGTTACATGTTGGTAAAGCCCTTAGGATGTGTACTTGACTACCTGGACAATGATGCGGATCATACTAGTGGGGACATGGTATTCCATAAGTACATCCTTCAAAGTCCCTAGTCGTGGGTGTATCGAGACGGGGCATCGATATACCAGAGTAGACTAGCGTGTACCTTCTCGACCCATACAGATGGGCGATGGATGACCCATATCCATCGGTGTTTGACATCAGAGATGATATACGGGTGCTCAGTGGAGACTGGGTACACTGGACGGACTCGCCGAGAACTCCCAGATGGTATTATACCTCACGTCAGATGGCAGTTCTCTGGTGACACTGGTACAGAGTAGTCTGTTGACCCGAGATCGTCATAGAATCTTGTGTGGTTCCCACTATGCTTTGATTTCCATCTTACCACATCCAAGAGGGCGTGCAAAACGGTGGTTTTTGGGTACAGTCCCGAGTCACATGAAGGCAATGAGCGATAGGAGGGGATTCGTCTCTCCCGGTATAGGGGATTGATGTTGCACTGTGTTCGATTGGCTATAACAGGAAATCCCTGGCCAGGGTTGCTGAGATTTACTGGTAAGTGTTACCAGTAGTTTCTCGAATTGTTATAGACCTCATATCGACACGACTTATCGAGCTATTGGAGTCTGACGTTTACCACCCCGAGGCGAGATATGCGACGTATCAGACGACGAGACCGGACTGTACGGTAGTGTTACTGGTTGGATTCACTGGAGTGTGAGCGGGCTTCCTCGTCGATCTTCTGATCGCTCAATATCCGGGTGGCCGTTATGTTTAGCATACCGCTTGCGGCTTGTGGGTGCTTGGTATGATCATCATCTGCTGCCGGCGTATTGACGAGTCTTTAGAGTCCTACACAGAGGTTTCCTGGCTCAAGAAAAACGAAATAGGAGCGCATATGAGATATATGCGGGACCGAGAATGATACCAGTATGTGATACTGTATTCGATTCTCGCGATTTGTGACATTGATCGGTTATAAGCGATATAGCCGGGTTATCGGATCAAGTGTTGATTCGATAAGTTGTTACTGTAGATATTAGTCGGTTATATGCGATATGACCGGATTATTAAATCAAGTGTTGATTTAATGATTTAATGCATAATTATATATTTGATATTTTACTTTGCATTAACTAGTATCGGTTCACTTTAAATGGATTTTCTCGCTCGGATGTGCGCATTATATATGTGATATGATTTTGTGCACATGCTTGTATCATGTTTGATGGTGCATGTAAAATTGGTTAAGTATAAAGAATTAAACCTTGGTTAATGAAATGGTTAGGGTTTATTATTTGCTTATTCATTTTATTCAATTATTTATTCTTTTGGAAAAAGAAAAGGAAATGATAAAATGGTGGCATTCTTTGTTCTTTCATGAAGCTTCATGAATACTTTGACTTTGTGACCACTTTGTCTCATCCTTAACCCTAACCATTCAACTTAACCCTAATTAATTCTCTACACCTAACCATGGTTCTATTATGATAAGAATTCATTATTCTTTTCATTTTAGAATAACTTATCATATTCATTATCTTCTTCTTCTTCATCTTCAAAGAAGAAAGCTTTCTTCATCAATGGTGGATTGATGAAACAAGTGAGAAATCCAATTCTAAAGTCTACCCACTTCCTATTTCTTCATCCTCTACCTCTTGCCAAGTAGTAGAGTGTGTTCTCTTCACAAGTTTTTGGACTTGGTGAAGTTGGAGCTTGATCTAGCGATGCCTCGACGTAGATCATCTTCGGCATCGTCGTCGATGACCTAGCCCGTCCATTCTCCGATGAAGCCGACGCTAGAGCCCGGAGTTCGACTTGGACAGCGAGGAGAATTCATTGCGGAGCTATGGAGGTGGAGCACCGGATCTACAAAGGTTGTATTTCCGTTATCTTATAGTTTAGTTGTAAACTAGTTCTTTTATCGCCTAGAAATCTAGCCAACGATCCGTATTAGGGTTTCTCGGCACCCCGTAATTTTTGAAATTTGGTATGGTTGATGCCTTGTGAGACCTCACTAGAGTGCCTAGGAACCCCACAGAAGAATCCCGATACTTGCAACACCTGGTTCTCTACTTTATTCAAATACTTATAACTTCTCAAAATTCGGACCCTGTGTTTCCACGAAACACCTATCTAAAAACTAGAGAAGTCATAAGTAAACCGAATATAGTACGAGGACCAACCCCTCTGTCCTAATGGACACTGGACAACATACAATACTCTGTATAAGTCCCTTGAGTCTGATAACTCAATCCCTGTGTGTCGTAGGTTGAAAACTGTACTTATGGTTAAGAAGAATTACACCGTTGTTTAATGCTCCTTACCTAACCATCTACTGATATAGGTAAATGTCATAGACATAATTTCAAAAAAGTATATCTCACTATATGAAAATAGACGTACAGATATATCAATTTGAAATTGGTGCATAACAACGGATATTCAAAACCAAATATTTGTCGTCCGGCAAACAACCCAGGTGACTTCCTCAAATATCACTGATTACAACGAATCCCGATATAATGAGGATGATCACCCAATTCCCAATAACTTACTCCCACTCATCATCTGTAAAACCATACAGATGTGAGAATCATACCAGGTAAATACATACCCTGGAGTAAGGACTAATAGGGAAATCAGTTTTCTTTTAACTGTACACAGTGAAACTGAAACATTGAAATGTTTCGATGGGGTATCCGGGTATTCCTAGTAATGCCTCTTCCATCATCCAGATTCACGACTGTAACCGTATAATTCTTTGCCACCTCTCCAAATCCTTTTATATGTCTTTAGCCATTACCTTCTGCACACCCCTTTAGGCCAAATGGTTTTCTTCCTTCCCTACCGTTCGGCACCAGCCTATGGTTTGGAAGAAGACTATCCAATAAGCATAATGGGTGTACTGTCCTAATCCTAGGAGCACTTGCAATGCGAGAGAAGGTGAAGATAAAAGACAACCGAATAAACCTTATTCCTATTTCTCCTGAACCAGAATCCATTCCCGAACCGGAACAAGTTCTTTTCGAGTTCGTATATAACCTTACGATGGAGTATCCAATAAACTGTGGATCTTCGTAGTGATACGGAGTGTTCTGGAGAAATACAAAGGTGATTTAGGATTGGCGATGAAATACTTGGTTTGGTCGTGAATGTCAGTCGCAATTTACTTTGCCCTCTTACAAATCCCTTGCTTTGTCTTAACTTAATACCTTCTGCACACCATCGTTATGCTAATTGGTTTTCTTCATTCCCCACCGTTCGGCACCAGCCTAAGGTTTGGAAGAAGACTATCCAATTTGTGTAATAGGTGTACTATCTCCTAAGCCAAAGAGTACTCACAACTTGAGATAAGGTAAAAGGAAAAGACAACTGAATAGTCCTATCCGTTTTCTTCATAACCAGAAACCATCCTCGAATAAATTCCTTCGAGTTCATATATAACCATACGATGGTTTTGTCCAATGGAAGTGGACGTTCGTAGTAATACGGGGTGTCCTGGAGAAAAGGGTAAAAGTAGGAGTAGCAATGAGGTTTTCAACTCTGACAATCCAAAAGCCAGTGTTTAAGAAGGTTCGGTCAACTTGGTCACTGAGTCATAGTCTTAGGGTCGGGTCAATGGTCGCTGCCGAAGAGAGAGAGAAAAGAAACACTCAGCGTGCACTCTAACCTAGATCGGAATGGTTACCAATTTATCTAATCTGGAAACCTCCCACTGTAACCTCAAATTATCCTCCAAACCTAAAAGAAGAATTAGTCGGGATCACCCGAGAAGTAAACTAACTCATCAGTGGGAATCGGTATCCAACTATCATCACATGATAACGTGACGGAATCCGCTCACTTCATCACACTCCAGAAGGTATGCGCATTTCTGGCAAGTTTCAGTTTCTTTAGAAACTCCCGATGTGGATTTTTGCCCCATGCTCTTATGACCTTGACTAAGGCCAACAAATCATAAGTCATATGTCAAGTTCTACCCATCATTGTCCAGGTTGATTTGAACCCACCCGTACAAGCCCTTGACTAGGGCCAACAAGGCTATACGACTGTCCCAAACCAATGCATCTATCTATGCAGCATATGAACACCCAATAGCTACCAAACACTGTGCCTTGACTATGGCCAACAAACACAGCTTGAATACTATTGACTATCCATATGAAACGACGGAGGGCTACGAATGGTTTCTGGTGAAAACCTTTAACGTAATGAACTTGATATCGTTGAAGGAACTGGATAGCTTTATAAAAATATAGTGACGAAAACCTTTGCTAAAGAGGTCACTCCCGGTGAAGGGATCTCGGCTCTTTCCCCGTAGAATGAGGTGCAGGATATTCCAACTGAATACCACGATGCAAAGCAAAAGTAATCGGCTATAGTGAAGTTATTGCCCTGACACAAACTTTTGTCCAAGGGGTCACTCCCGGTGAAGGGAGCTCGGCCCTTGCCTCGTCGATTGAGGAGCAGGATATTCCAACTGAATACCATGATGCAAAACAAAAGTGAACGTCTTTGCAGTAACAGCTTTTTGAAAAGTGTTCCAACAACATCAGAATAGGTTTGTTTAACTTGCATTGATCCGAATCAACGCAGTCCCATCAATTGATCACACCACAAAGAACGAAAATATTATGATGTACGTATATGCCATCCGATTTCGCCACTAGGTCCCGTCATTACCCGTTAGGTTAGCTAACTAACGACAGAGCGGGGACTGGACTAGCGCGGATGCAAAACATATTCAACATCTACTAATATATATATACCAATATATAATATTTCGCTCAAGGCATGATAAAAATGCAACATCACAGAAATGTACAGCATCACAGAACAATACAGATATCTGGGATCCCCGGGTTTCACAAAGCTACTACTGAAACCCGACGTTCCCCTGGTCGTGTGGATAGCCTGTGCAATGAAATCCTAGACCCCTACGGGCGCGGTAAGTCACCCGCCAAAACCTGAAGCGAGGCAGCCCCCTTTAGCAACGTGAATGGACCACCCGACACTTCACGGAATCTGGTAACTTGGGCACCCCTCCTGGGTCAACCTGTACCCCCTACGAGTGCGGCGAATAGCCCGCCAATTCTAGAGTGAAGCCCCTCCGTCTCAATGCCATGATATGCGGGCTTGTTGCCCTCTAGAACCCGGCTATCCGTGCACCCCACCTTAGGGTAATCCAAGTACAGAAAGTAAAATATACATACAACGGGTACATCGACCGCAACCTGGTCGTGCCCCAAAAGAATTAATACAAACAGGCAGTGACGGCAGTCCACATGTCGGACGCTCGCCCCGTAATATCAAATGTACATAATACAGCAAAAATTGTACTAGCATTGCATCCAGGCTACCCCCCACGACCAATCCGCAACATCACAGCATAACACAGAACATCAACGTGAATGTCACGTTCGCAAATCCGTCTAACCGGGCTATAGCAGTTAGACAGGATTTACCGATCGAGTGACATTCACGGTCGCAGATATAATGTAAATACTGTGAACTAATGTGTTTAAAATATCCGATCGATCAAATTTCATCAAGTGGGCCCTAAGCATTACTATAGCAGTTAAAGAAATTCTGGGCCCAAAAAGAATGTTCCAAATACCCTATTTTCAAGTCAAAAGGCCTCTGAAAAAAATTGGTACACTGATCCGTCAAAACAGCGGCGGAACCGCGGCCCAAGCATGGGTTTGGCCGCGGTTCAGCGGTGGAATAATGAGATCTCGCTACCAAATTTTTACAGGAGGCTTATGTTTCCCTGCACAGTATTCTGAGACAACCTGAAAAAATTTTCGAGTCCAAAAAATTTCGACAGAAACTGATGCTATTCGAAAATGCGGTTTTGGAATTTTTTTGATCGATCGGAAATGTAAACACATTAAACAAAGCTAGACTATGTTAATGGCGAGGCTCTGATACCAATGTAAGTGCACGGCGGCGCCCCGGCCGTCAACCCGACGCCGGAATGCGGAAGCGATACTAAACTTTGATTTTTCAAACCGGCACCACCGCGCACTAAATACCCGGATCGGGCCATTAACTAGTCCTAGCTAACTACAAGATGGGGAAGAGAGATATACCGAGCGATCCGTGTCCTCCGGTCTTCTCGTCGTCGTCCCGATCTCCCGCGGAATGACCGGTCTCCACCACCTCGCCGGAAGGGCACCACGTCGCCTTCTTCTTTTACGGGCTCCCACCTCTATACCGAGGCAACTCGGGCACAAAGTTGGCGAGTCGACCTGCCCAAGATTTGCTGTAGAATGTAGTTTAGAACCATGTCTCATTTTGGGGTTCATGGCGGTTGCCATTTTGGTGGAAGAATGATACTTGGAGTTTTGTGATGAAAAATGGAATTTTGCAAGCACCATGAGAACAAAACCCCACTCCCATAATTTTGGACAGCCCCCCTATCACTTGGCCGGCCATGACTTGAGGAGGAGAAGAGAGAGGAGTGTGTATGGATCACAATATGATAGTGTGCACATCATGCAAGAGAGAGGTCAAAAATGAAATCATGAAAAGAAAATGATGACAAACTCAAACCCACACACCACAACCATCTCCCATCAACACATCCAAAGTCAAGCTATCATGGAAAAAGAAAGTCAAGTGAGGACAATGGATGGTGCACCATCATGATACAATAATAATGCAAAGAACACCCTCCACAAATGCTTAATTGCACAAATGCAAATAAGCCCTCCTCCACCAATCTTCGGCCAATGAAAGATACAAAGAAATATAGCCGAAATGGAAAGCAAATTGGAAACTCCAGAAAACTGGTCCCGTAATAAATTACAGGAAAACCCCGATACTGTGCATACACACCCGCATCTGTATTCCGACCGAATACAAATGCAATGAGACAAAATCTGCACTGTACTATACTAGGATCCGGCTTAAACCAAAGCCAGCTAGTAATATCCGTCCGATCCTGATCCGTGCAATACCGTACGTATCTGATCGAACCCTACCATTTCTCCATACGGCCTCTACTGCGTTTCACCCGAAAACTTGAGTAACTATGTGTGTGGTGGACTCTAAAGACTCGTCAATACTATGGCTGTGGATTTAACCACTAGCACGTCAGAGGTATTAGCCATACATGACGGGCCACCAGCTATTGACCAAAAGGGACGTCTGTGTGCGAACTCAGCCTGACACCCTACTGAGCCTGTTAGTGACAATATCTGTAAGTCCATGCTACATCTCCCGGTACTTTCGGGCATGCGGAATTTGATAAAAAACGATTTTTATAGAGGTGGTAACATGGACTTAAAACCCGGATCTTTGTTAAAGATCTAACTAACAACCTAACTAGGAGTCTTTAACTACTCGGTTAGGGGGTTTATACCTTGCTTGTCTTGAACTCCTTCGTCTTCAAACTCCGATGGTGGTCCGGATCGGCTTCTTCCCGTCGTCTCCTTACGCCGAAGATAGATCCACCTGAAAGCTTCAACCTTTTTGCTCCTTCTTCGATCTTTGAAGAAACTAGTTCACTCGGTTTGTTAAACCTTGTGAACTAGAGTGAGTAGAGAAGAGTTTGTATGGGATTTTATCTATGGTTCTTGGTTCTCAACTCATGAGACAAGTGAACCATAGAGTCAAGAGAGGGAGTAAGAGGAAGAGGGACAAAGCAAGAGTATGAGAGCTCAAGAACAAGAGAGAGAATGAGTAAGTGAGAATGAGCCTCTCTTTTGTCTTTCACCCTCTCATAATACAAAACCATCATCACAAAAATAATAATCAAGTATTGTGTAAAATGGTTCAAGTCAAAAATGGCTAAATCATTTCATGCACTCATTTCTCACAAAAGAAACAAGCAAGTAAAAAGTCTTTGCTATGAAATGATAGCCATAGTCATCATGATGGTCAACTAGTCAATCCTAGTCAACCGGTCAACAAAGTCAACAAGTCAACAAAAGTCAACAAGTCAACAAAGTCAATCCCTCAACAACCATGTCACCATAATACTTAATTAATATAATTCTTAATCATATATCATATTCTCATTAGGGTTGACCAAAAAGTCAATAGTCATCAGTCAACGGTCAACAACCCTAATGAGAATCCTCTGCCTCTGTCTCTCCGTCAACTGTGCATACACACCCGCATCCGCGTTCCGAGGAACACGAATACAAACTGGATAAATCCAATCCCAATACATACACTACGATCTGGCTTAAACCAAATCCCGCTAGTGCAAACTGTCCGGGCACTGTACGTGCACAAATGCACGGATGTGACCGAACCCTGTCGCAAAACCATGCGACCTGTCGCAAAACCATGCGACCTCTACTCTTTTGCCTAAAGGAGAAAAGCTTTCTGTGTGGGACTCTAAAGACTCGACACTACGCTGGCAGTGGGTTTAACCACAGACCGCAAGCGGCACTAGCTGTGCGTAACGGTCCCCAGGTAATGCCGACAAGAAGACTGACGAGGCGAAACCCATCTGAACTCCTACTGAGCCTGAATGTGACATTCTCCATATAGTCTGGTCTGTTCGTCTGATACATCGCAAGGCGGGCCTAGGGGGCAGTAAACGTCAGTCCCCCAATAGCGGTACAAGTCGTGTCGGAGCGAAGCCCAAAACACCCTGAGATAACACTGGAAGCCTACCAGTATATCTCGTTTGCCCTGGCCAGGGACTACTCATGTAATGGCTCTCCTAGACACAGCGCGATGTCAACCCCCAATACCGGGAGAGACGAATCCTGTCTAACCGTCACTGCCTCCAAGTGCTTCGGGACTGCACCCAACCACTACCTGTTTGCACGACTCCTTTGAGCCGTGGTAGGGTAGTGGTCAAAGTACAGTGGGAACACACTCGAGGCGAAGTGACAGTGTCAAGTCAGCGGACTAAGCTGTACTCATGTCACCTGGGAACTGATAACTGACGATAGGCATAATACCAACTAGTCAGTTCCCGACAAGTCCTGTCCAGTGTACTCATAACCCAACGAGCACCCTCATACTATCTCCAGTACGACGTACTGACGGCTGTAGGACAGACCGTCTCCCACTCTGGGATGAGAAACGCATGCGCTAGTCTACTCCGGAGTATCGATGCCCTGTCTCGATAGTCCTACGACTAGGGACCTGCATAAAGATGTGCTTATAGATTACCCAGCCCCACTAGTGTGACAGCCATCACAATGCTGGTAATCAAGCAAAGATCCTAAGGGCTCCACTAATGTGCATAAGTGATATACAAAAATAAACACATGTACACATTGAAGCAGAAACAAACCAAGTAGCATACTACTATTTTGAGCAAGATTGTATATACAAGGTGAATATCCCAAGCTTCCATTAAGTAATATACAAACCAGTATGATACAGTAATGGCCTCTAGGGCATATACACTAACAATATCCCACTTGCACTAAGGCCATGTACTAGCGTATCGAAGACCTATCATCTCGATCAGCCGCTCGATTTGAGTCTGGAGCAAGGCCTTGGTGAATGGATCTGCAGTGTTGTCTTCTGAAGCGACTCTCGAAACCTCGATCTCCTGGCGATCCACGATCTCCCTGATCAGGTGATACCGCCTCAAGATGTGTCTGGATCTCTGATGGGACTTGGGTTCCTTCGCTAAAGCTATAGCCCCGTTGTTGTCGCAATACAGAGGTATTGGATCAACAATGGACGGAACCACCTGAAGTTCTTTCAAGAACTTCCTCATCCAGACAGCTTCTTTTGCGGCATCAGATGCAGCGATGTATTCCGCTTCCATCGTCGAGTCAGCAACGGTTTCCTGTTTGGAACTCTTCCAACACACCGCCCCTCCATTGAGGGTAAAGACAAAACCCGACATGGACTTGGAATTATCCTTGTCACTCTGGAAGCTGGAGTCAGCAAAGGCCTCGATCTGGAGGTCTTTTCCGCCATACTCCAAGAACATCTCCTTAGTCCTCCTCAGGTACTTGAGAATGTTCTTTACCGCTATCCAGTGTTTCTCCCCAGGGTTTGACTGATACCGGCTTACCACACTCAGTGCATAAGCTACATCCGGTCTGGTACACAACATCGCAAACATTACAGAGCCTACCGCAGAAGCGTAGGGTATAATAGACATGCGATCCCTCTCCAAATCAGTCTTGGGAGACATCTCTTTAGAGAGGGTGATCCCGTGACAAGCCGGTAGGTTACCGCGCTTAGAATCTTCCATACTGAATCTCTTCAGTATAGTGTCGATATACCTGGACTGTGAAAGTCCTAATATCCTCTTGGATCTGTCACGGTAGATCCGGATACCCAGAATGTATGAGGCATCACCCAGGTCTTTCATGGAGAACCTGTGTGACAAGAACCCCTTGACAGATTGTAGCATAGGAATGACATTTCCTATTAAGAGAATGTCATCCACGTATAAAACGAGGAATACTACAGTTCTTGCTACAAATCTACTATAGATGCATGGTTCATCTGGATTTTTGATAAAGCCAAATTCCTTGACCGTCTCATCAAAACAGATGTTCCAACTCCGCGATGCCTGCTTTAGTCCATAGATGGACTTAAGCAACTTGCACACTTTTCCGCTGCTCCCACTCTGAATGAAACCCTCTGGCTGGTCTATATAGACACACTCCTCTAAATTTCCATTTAGAAAAGCGGTCTTTACGTCCATTTGCCATATCTCATAATCGTGGAAGGCAGCAATGGAAAGAAGGATCCGAATGGATTTCAGCATAGCCACTGGAGAAAAGGTTTCGTCATAGTCCAAGCCAGGTCTTTGACGGAAACCCTTTGCTACAAGTCTAGCTTTATAGGTCTCAACCTGTCCATCTACACCAAGCTTCCTTTTGAAGATCCACTTGCATCCTACGGGTTTTACCCCGTCTGGAGCAATGTCCAACGTCCATACTTTGTTGGTGTACATGGACTCCATTTCGGTCCGCATTGCATCCAGCCATTTTACCGAGTCGTCGCTCTGAACGGCTTGCTGGAAGCTAGTAGGCTCATCATAATCTATGATGCAATCCTCTCTATCCCCGTCTATGAGAAAACCGTAGTATCTCTCGGGCGGATGAGACTGCCTACTACTCCTGCGGAGCGGCGTAGGAATGTCCTGTTCTCTTGAACCCTCTGGTTCCACTAAGCTTTCAGTAATAGTCTGTGGTTCTGGAATTTCTTCTAGTTCTACTGCGTCCCCACTAATTTCCTTTTCCAAGAACTGGTGTTCTAGAAAGTAGGCATTTCGAGAAACAAGGACTTTTTGTTCCTCTGCGTGGTAGAAAAGAAACCCCCTGGTGTTCGTTGGGTATGCCACAAACTTGCACAGTACTGAGGGTGCCTCGAGTTTGTCCGCATGCTGCTTTTTGACAAAAGCTGGACATCCCCAGATCTTCAGATATTGAAGATAGGGTTTCTTCCCACTCCATAACTCATAAGGTGTGGTAGGCACAGTCTTAGTAGGAACTCGGTTCAAAAGGTACGCAGCTGATTCTAGCGCATACCCCCAGAATGATCGCGGTAACTCAGCGTTACTCATCATGGACCGAACCATATCCAATAGGGTTCGGTTCCGTCTCTCCGATACACCGTTATGTTTGCGGAGTGTATGGAGGAGTAAGCTGAGAGAGAATTCCGTTCTCTTTTAAATAGTCCATGAACTCGGCACTTAAGTATTCTCCACCTCGATCCGATCTTAGAATCTTGATACTTTTGCCGGTTTGGTTTTCTACTTCATTCTTATATTCCTGGAACTTTCCAAAGGCTTCGGACTTAGGTTTCATTAAGAAGACATAACCGTACCTTGAAAAGTCATCTGTAAAAGTGATGAAGTAAGAATAACCTCTTCGCGCATGCGTAGACATTGGACCGCACACGTCGCTGTGTACGAGTCCCAAGAACTCGCTCGCTCTTACTCCGTGTCCAGTGAACGGAGTATTTGTCATCTTTCCTTTGAGACAGGATTGACAAGTGGCATACGATTGATATTCGAACGGATTCAAATATCCTTCTGTATGTAACTTTATCAACCTTCTCTCATTGATGTGACCCAGTGTACAATGCCATAAGAAAGTCTGATTAATTTCCGGAGACTTTCTTTTGTGTGTATTCTGGACATTGAAAATCTGTGGTTGGTTTAATACATATATACCATTGCTTAATGTACCTGACCCAATCTAAACTTGATTAAGGTGAATGTTCACAACATTACTTACAAACGCAAATTCATAACCTTCTTTAGAAACTAAAGATACAGAAATGATATTACAAGTTGCGTTGGGTACAAAAAAGCAATTACGCAAAACCAAAACATGTCCATCCGACATTCCCAGGTGATAGTCCCCCACGGCTTTAGCATCCATGCTAGCTCCGTTCGCAACTCTGAGGGTCATGTCACCTGCCTTCAAAACCCTACGGTTTCTCAACGCCTGCAAAGAATTACAGATATGAGATCCTGATCCGGTATCCAATACCCAGGAAGTAGAGTTTATTGAAAGACAGTTTTCAATAACATACACACCTGAAGCTGAAGCTGCAACCTACTTCAATTCCTGTGTTCTGGCCTTCCTGGCCCTGCAATCATTCTTCCAGTGTCCTTTCTTATGACAATAGAAGCATTCTTCCTTATCCACAAGCTTCCCCGCTATCTTTGTTGCTTTTGCTTTTCCCTTCATATCCACTTTACTAACACCGCCCCTTGGTTTGGCGGGGGCTTTCTTCTTCTTTCCCTTGGCTTTCGCCTTGGACCTAGAAGAAGATGATCCTCCTACAAACAAAGTGGATGTTTCCCTACTTTTCTGCAGGGTGCCCTCTGCGCTCCTCAGCATGTTGAGGAGCTTTGAAAGTTCAACATCTTTTTCTTGTAGGTTGAAGTTCAGTATAAACTGGGCGTAACTGGAAGGAAGGGACTGGAGAACTAAGTCTGTATAGAGCTCACTCTCCAATGTGGTCCCTAAGTCCGCGAGCTCCTCAATGTAGCCGATCATCTTAAGCACGTGCTCTGCTACTGATGATCCGACGGCCATCCTTGCCGAAAATAACTTTTTCGACGCTTCGTATCTTGCGATACGAGATTGCTCTCCATACAGTTCTTATGTATGGAGAAATATGGATTCAAGGTCCATATTCTCGTGCCTCCTCTGATGTTCGTTGTCCATCGAGGCAAGTACGAGGCATTTGGCCTTCGCGCTATCAATCTCCCAAGTCTTACGGATTTCCTTATCCGCGACGCTGGAAGTGGGACCAGGGACAGGGGGAGCTTTGGTGGTAAGAAGATACCCCAGCTTGTCGTGAGTGATTGCCATCTTGACATTCCTGAGCCAATCTTTGTAGTTTGGCCCTGTCAGTATATTTTTATCTAGGAGTAACTTAAGTCCAGTCATGTCGATTGGTCGCTGCAATTAGGAGAGAGAAGAAGAAACAATCAGCATGATGCTCTTGCAAGTTTATTATGGTATTTAGTTTGTCTAAACAGGATGGCTCCCACTGTTTCTCGAATCCCTCCTCAAACCATAAAGGAAGAATTAGTCAGGATCAATATCACCGTACAATACTTGCTTAACCGTTCGGCCAGGCTAGTGTCGGTACTTCGAGGGAGGTTTTCCAACGCTTTCGCGAAGTTCCTTAATTAAAGAACCTCTTTTCCCTGGGGGCGTAGCCCCGCTAACACCTTTCTAGGCACCTACTTGGTTTATAGCATTGATCGTTAAGTGAGAAATTTCCCGAGGAGTAGCATATACTCACAGTAGGATCGGGATCCAAATATCATCGCGTGACGAAACTGAAGGAATCCTACCAGAATCATCACACTCCAAATGGTATGCAAATCTAGCAAGTTTCAGTACTTATGAAACTCCCGATGTGGATTTTTGCCCCATGCTCTTATGACCTTGGCGTGAGGTCAAAATGTCATAAGTCACATGTCAAGTTCTTCCCATCATTATCCAGGTTAATTTGAGTCCATCCGTACCTACTCTTGACGTAGGCTAAAATGGTAGTACGGCTGTCCCAAACCAACGCATACTATCTATGCAACAGATAAATATCCGGCAGCTACCAATCACTATGTCTTGGCGTGAGGTCAAAATACATAACTTGAATACTACCGAATATTTAACTGAAATGATGGAGGACTACGAATGGTTTTGGCTAAACCGTGAACGTAGTGAACTTGATATAGTCGATGGAACGAGATAGCTTTTAAAAGGAGTGGCTCAAGCTCCGCATTTAAAAGTTGGTTTTGAAAAGAACCGAGTGGTTTTTCAAAAGTGTTCCAACGAGTTTAACTCGGTTTAATCTTGCATTAGTTCTTTTAATGCGTGATATTCTTGCATTAGTTCTTTTAATGCATCCCATCATTTAATCCTACCATTGCAGAAAACAACCAAAATATGACGTACGCTTATGCCATTCGCATTCGCCACTGGGCGCCGTCATTACCCGTTAGGTTACTTAACTAACGACAGAGCGGGGGCTGGGCTAGCGCATCTGTAAAACATAAGCAACGCCTAAATAATATCATATATAGATATACTGCAATGATAAACATTTCAGATCACAGATGAACACATTGGATATACTAGGAACCTGCAATTCATACGAGCCTGTAACGAAAAGCAGATTACACGGTCGCGGTGAATAGCCAATACCCCACCCAAGACCCCTACGGGTGCGGCAAACTACCCGCCAAGTACCCGAAGCGAAGCAACCTCCCTCATCCCCGTGAGTAGTCCACTCGGCACTTCGGCATACCCGGTAGTTTGTGTACCCCCTCCATGGGTCTATCCTAGGAGCAAAAACAGTAAAAAGAAATTATACAATGACGGCTACATCCCCGACCCGGTTGTGCGGCCATACAAATAATTATTACATCAATTTACAAATTTACATGAATTGAAAGAAAAGAAAAACTCTCGTCTCACAACCCCCGGCTATTCACCCGCGACAATCCAACATATTCATATACACATTCCAGCAACATTACAGATCACAGATTTGTATAACCCCCACTAATCGACATATAGCGATTAGTAGACGTTCAATACAAATATCACATTACAGAAAAACCCGTCAGCTAAAGTCTTTTAGAAGTTCGATCAAAAATACGGATTTTCAGGACCCCAAAAATAAAATTTTCGTTCTGGAAAATCTGGGCAGAAAATATATATTCCAAAAATCCTAAAATACCCCCATAAGCACACTGTAGCAAAGAACAACCAGAGAGGAGCAAAGATGGCCGCGGAACCACGGCAATAGCAAGCTATTGCCGCGTTTACACGGCACAATGATGAGATCGTGGGACCGTCTTTCTACAGTGCACTCTAAAAACCTGAGTCGATTTTTGATGCATGATTTATTACATTTAAAGAACATAAAAAATCGACAGGAACTATGAAAACGGGGTTCATTTCGGGACTTTTTCTTTGATCGATCTTCTAGCTACTTTGCTAACATGTTAGATAGAGTTTAACTAGGTTCTGATACCACTGTAAGTCCATGCTACCTCTCCCGGTACTTTCGGGCATGCGAAATTTGATAAAAAACGATTTTTATAGAGGTGGTAACATGGACTTAAAACCCGGATCATTGTTAAACATCTAAATAACAACCTAACTAGGAGTCTTTACCTACTCGGTTAGGGGGTTTATACTTTGCTTGTCTTGAACTCCTTCGTCTTCAAACTCCGATGGTGGTCCGGATCGGCTTCTTCCCGTCGTCTCCTTACGCCGAAGATAGATCCACCTGAAAGCTTCAACCTTTTGGCTCCTTCTTCGATCTTTGAAGAAACTAGTTCACTCGGTATGCTAAACCTTGTGAACTAGAGTGAGTAGAGAAGAGTTTGTATGGGATTTTATCTATGGTTCTTGGTTCTCAACTCATGAGACAAGTGAACCATAGAGTCAAGAGAGGGAGCAAGAGGAAGAGGGACAGAGCAAGAGTATGAGAGCTCAAGAACAAGAGAGAGAATGAGTAAGTGAGAATGAGCATCTCTTTTGTCTTTCACCCTCTCATAATCCAAAACCATCATCACAAAAATAATAATCAAGTATTGTGTAAAATGGTTCAAGTCAAAAATGGCTAAATCATTTCATGCACTCATTTCTCACAAAAGAAACAAGCAAGTAAAAATTCTTTGCCATGAAATGATAGCCATAGTCATCATGATGGTCAACTAGTCAATCTTAGTCAACCGGTCAACAAAGTCAACAAGTCAACAAAAGTCAACAAGTCAACAAAGTCAATCCCTCAACAACCATGTCACCACAATACTTAATTAATATAATTGTTAATCACATATCATATTCTCATTAGGGTTGACCAAAAAGTCAATAGTCATCAGTCAACGGTCAACAACCCTAATGAGAATCCTCTGCCTCTGTCTCTCCGTCAACTGTGCATACACACCCGCATCCGCGTTCCGAGGAACATGAATACAAACTGGATAAATCCAATCCCAATACGCACACTACGATCTGGCTTAAACCAAAGCCCGCTAGTCTAAACTGTCCGGGCACTGTACGTGCACAAGTGCACGGATGTGACCGAACCCTGTCGCAAAACCATGCGACCTGTCGCAAAACCATGCGATCTCTACTCTTTTGCCTAAAGGCGAAAAGCTTTCTGTGTGGGACTCTAAAGACTCGACACTACGCTGGCAGTGGGTTTAACCACAGACCGCAAGCGGCACTAGCTGTGCGTAACGGTCCCCAGGTAATGCCGACAAGAAGACTGATGAGGCGAAACCCATCTGAACTCCTACTGAGCCTGAATGTGACATTCTCCGCACAGTCCGGTCTGTTCGTCTGATACATCGCATGGCGGGCCTAGGGGGCGGTAAACGTGAGTCCCCCAATAGCGGTACAAGTCGTGTCGGAGCGAAGCCCAAAACACCCTGAGATAACACTGGAAGCCTACCAGTATATCTCGTTTGCCCTGGCCAGGGACTACCCGTGTAATGGCTCTCCTAGACACAGCGCGATGTCAACCCCCAATACCGGGAGAGACGAATCCTGTCTAACCGTCACTGCCTCCAAGTGCTTCGGGACTGCACCCAACCACTACCTTTTTGCACGACTCCTTTGAGCCGTGGTAGGGTAGTGATCAAAGTACAGTGGGAACACACTCGAGGTGAAGTGACAGTGTCAAGTCCGCGGACTAAGCTGTACTCATGTCACCTGGGAACTGATAACTGACGATAGGCATAATACCAACTAGTCAGTTCTCGACGAGTCCTGTCCAGTGTACTCGTAACCCAACGAGCACCCGCATACTATCTCCAGTACGACGTAATGACGGCTGTGGGACAGACCGTCTCCCACTCTGGGATGAGAAACGCATGCGCTAGTCTACTCCAGAGTATCGATGCCCTGTCTCGATAGTCCTGCGACTACGGACCTGCATAAGGATGTGCTTATAGATTACCCAGCCCCACTAGTGTGACAGCCATCACAATGCTGGTAATCAAGCAAAGATCCTAAGGGCTCCACTAATGTGCATAAGTGATATACAAAAATAAACACATGTACACATTGAAGTAGAAACAAACCAAGTAGCATACTACTATTTTGAGCAAGATTGTATATACAAGGTGAATATCCCAAGCTTCCATTAAGTAATATACAAACCAGTATGATACAGTAATGGCCTCTAGGGCATATACACTAACAATATCCGTACAGTCCGGTCCGTTCTTCTATGAGCATCGCATGGCGGGCCAAGGGGGTTGGTAAAAGTCAGACCCCCAAAAGCGGTACAAATCATGTCAGAGATCAGCCCAGAACACCCTGAGATACTACTGGAATACCTACCAGTAAATCTCCTGCCTTGGCCAAGGACTTTTCATATTCTGGCTCTCCTAGACACAGCGCGACCTCACCCCCAATACCGGGAGAGACGAACCCCTGAAGATCCGCTCACTGCCTCCATGTGGCTCGAGACTGTACCCAACTAAAACCTGTTTGCACATCTCCTTTGAGCGTGGTAGGGTAGTAATCAAAGTATAGTGGGAACTCACATGAGACAAATGACGATCACCAGGTCGATGAACTAACCTGTACACACCTGTCACCAGGGAACTGCTATCTGACGTCAGGTATAAGACCAACTAGCATGTTCCCGGCGAGTCCTGTCCGGTGTACTCATAACCCAATGAGCACCTGTATACATCTTAGGTGAACCAACTAACACCAGTGGCTTATGAGACCGGCCATCGCCCCTCGTCGGGGTCTCGACTGTATACACTAGTCTACTCTGGAGTATCGATGCCCTGTCTCGAAACTCCCACGACTAGGGACATTTTAAGAATGTGCTTATAGACCCTAGATCCCACTTATATGATCGCCCTCATACTGCTGGAAGTCAAGAAAGAATCCTAGGGGCTCTATCAACGTGCAATAGTGACCTGTAAGGTCACCTAAAGCAGTACACGATGATAAAGGTAAACCAGATAGCATACTATCATCTCGAGTAAGACTGTCCTCCTGGGATAGGTCCTCCCTCAATCATTGCAATCACGTGCCTGTGATCCAATAATTGAATCTGAGAGCACTATCTCCTACAAGTATGCTTTCTGGTTACTCTTTATCTTAACATGTAGACTAGTTTTGTGATACTGTCTTGCTCTCATATGTTGGTAAAACCCAAATGATGTGTTCTTGACTATCAGGATTGTGATGCAGATCATACTAGTGGGGCCAGGATAGTCCACAAGTTCATCCTTTAATTGTTCCTAGTCGAGGTTGTATCGACATGGGGCATCCATATTCCAGAGTAGATTAGCGTATACGCTTCTTGACCCATTTGATGGGCGATGGATAATCCCATATCCATTGGTGTTTGACAGCAAAGATTGTATACGGGTGCTTAGTGGAGACTGGGTACACTGAACAGGACTCGTCGAGAACTCCTAGATAATATTATACCTAACGTCAGATAGCAGTTCTCTGGTGACACTGGTACAGGTTAATCTTTAGACCCGAGATCGTCATTGATTCTTGTGTGATTCCCACTGTGCTTTGATTTCCACCTTACCACGTTCAAGAGGGCGTGAAAAACGGTGGTTTTTGGGTATAGTCCCGAGTCACATGGAGGCAATAAGCGATAGGAAGGCTTTCGTCTCTCCCGGTATTGGGGGTTGATGTTGTGCTGTGCTCGATTGGCCATAACAGGAAATCCCTGGCCTGGGCGGAAACTGAGATTTACTGGTAAGTGATATCAGTAGTTTCTCGACCCGTTATGAGCCTCACATCGGCACGACATATCAAGTTATTGGGGTCTGAAGTTTACCACCCTAAACTCGATATGTGACATATCATACGAAGAGACCAGACTGTACGATAGTGTTACTTATTGGATTCACGGGAGTATGAACAAGCTTGCTTGTTGATTTTCTGATCGCTCAATACCCGGGTAGCCGTTATGTCCAGCTAGTACCGCTGACGGCTTCTGGGTAAATGATATGATCATTACCTACTGCCGGCGTATTGACGAGTCTTTAGAGTCCTACACAGTGGTTTCCTGGATCAAGCTAAACGAAGTTGGGCACATATGTGATATGTGCGGGACCGAGATTAATACGTATATGTGATACCGTATTCTAATCTCGCGATATATGATATTAGTCGGTTATATGTGATATAATCGGATTATTAAATCAAGTGTTGATTTAATAATTTAATATATAATTATGTATTTGATATATTAATATATATTAACTAATATTAGCTCACATAAGAATATCTTTTCTACTCATACATTTAATATATATATATATATATGATATATGTTAATGTATTTATTGTGTCATGCTTGATGATACATTGGACATGGGTGTATGAGACTCATACCATACTTTAGATAATTTTAGGGATTTAATTATTAAGGGAAAAACAAAATTAGATGGAAAAAGCCATGGTTTAAGATGCTTTTAGAAGCTTATGAAAACATTGCCTTAGTCAGCTAATTTTGTTTTACTCTAGATATTTATTAACCTAATCATTATCTTTAGCCATGGTTTAGTCTCTACATGAGTTTATATGAGATATTTTCTCACCCATGGTTCACACTTGATCACGATAGTTTTCTTTCTTCATCTCCTTCATTGCACTCTAGCTCTTAAGTGAGTGAAGAAAAGAAAGAGAGAAAAATAATTCTAATGTGAGCAAAATTCCTACTTCAGTAATCTATACCTAAAAAGCCATTTAGTATAGGTTGTTTCATTCACTAATTTTCAATTAGTGAAGAGGTTGCTTGAGTTAGCGATTCTTCGACGTAGATCATCTTCTGCCTCGTAGATCCTTGAGCAAGCTCGTTCCTTTCGCCCAGTGGAGCCTAAGGAGAGTCTGGGAGACCACTACTTGGAGCAAAGAGACTACTACATGAAGCTTTAGAAGTGAAGGACTGGTCTACAAAGGTTGTATTCCTATATCACTTAGTGTAAAGTAGTTTACTTGCTTAGTTAAAAACCTTAATTCTCGAGTTAGATCCTTGGTTCGGGCTCGCTCGGCATCCTAGATTTTTAAAGTTGCATACTTGATGTTAGATATGTATACCCTATAAGCCTGTATTGTATATGATTCTAGGCATGTATTTGTATAGAAACAATTTTTGCTCGAAATGATAGTATACTATCTGGTTTATCTTCATTTTTACGTGTGATGTGTTGTATTGCATATCTTTATATACATGTTGATGAAGCCCTTAGGATTATACTTTGTAGGGTTCCTAGGCACTCTTGTGAAGGTTCATAAGGCATCAAACATGCCCGGATAAAAATTTAGACGTGCCGAACAACCCAAAGCCGGGATCTTTGCTAGATTATTAGGTTTAAACATGCAAGATGATAACTTTTATCTAAGTGTGAGGGATTACAACCTTTGTAGTCCGCTCCTTCGCTTCACAATCTCTGAGTAGAAGTCCCTTTGCCGCGATCCATGATCTCCCGGACTCATGAGAGGCTCCACGACTCGAACGATCCATGCTAGCTTGATGTGTTCCAAATCTCCGATGATCTACGTCGAAGTTGCAAAGACTCAAGCTTTCTCACTCTAAAGAGATGAACACACTAATCTCAAGGGCTAGATGAGATGAGAATGAGAGAGTAGTAATTTTGCTTTCTTTTTTAAATCATTTTCTCATATTTATTCATCACATAAAGAAAATCAAGTGAGCTTCTTCAAGAGAGAAGAAGAAGATGATAATGGAAATGATAATGATAAAACCTTTTGTGATGAATAGAAATAAAAGTATATGATTGATATATAAACCATGGTCAAGGATGAGTGGATAAGAATGTGTAGAGAAACAACTAGAGTTAGGGTTTGGTTATGTTTAGAAATGTGTCATCACAAAATATCTTAACCATGACAAAATAAATTGCTTCTAGAAGGTGCATGAAGCAACTAACCCTAATCAAACCCTAACCTCATTTAATCATCCTTAAACATGTTTAACAATTAATCATATCATGTCAGAATAATATATATCACATATATATTATATATTTGCAACAAAAGAAAATAATACATTTAACATATATCGCATATATATCAATATATCATCCAGTGAGAAAATGAAATAATAAAGCGAGCCAATATTAGATAATGTAATACAATATAACATATATATTATTATATATTAAATCATCGAATCAACACTTGATCCGACGATCCGGCTATATCGAATATTACCGACTAATATATCATGTACCGATTCATCGAATCAACACTTGATCCGATGACCCGGTTCATATCTAAATGTCGCGAGAATATAATACGGTATCTCATATCACATTATTCTCGGTCCTGCACATATCACATATGTGCCTCTACTCCGTTTTGCCTGAGCTAAGAAACCTCTATGTAGGACTCTAAAGAATCGTCAATACGCCGGTAGCAGGTGATGATCATATCAAACACCCACAAGCTGCAAGCGGTCAGCTAAACGTAACAACCACCAAGGTATTGAGCGATCAGAAGATCAACAGGCTAGCCTGTGCGTTCTCCTGTGAATCCAATCAGTAACACTCCCGTACAGTCCGGTCTGTTCGTCTGATATGTCGCATATCAAGTCTAGGGGTGGTATACGTCAGACCCCAGTAACCGATTAGTCGTGTCGATGTGTGGCTCATAACAAGTCGAGAAACTACTAGTAACACTTACCAGTAAATCTCTATGTCAGCCCTGGCCAGGGACTTCCAGTTATAGCCAATCGAACACAGCACAACATCAACTCCTTATACCGGGAGAGACGAAACCCCTCCTATCGCTCATTGCCTCCATGTGATTCGGGACTGTACCCAAAAGCCACCGTTTTGCACGCCCTCTTGGACATGGTAAGGTGGAAATCAAAGCACAGTGAGAATCACACAAGACTCTATGACGATCTCGGGTCTTCAGACTACCCTGTACCAGTGTCACCGGAGAACTGCCATCTGACGTGTGGTATATCACCATCTGGGAGTTCTCGGCTAGTCCGTCCAGTGTACCCAGTCTCCACTGAGCACCCGTACACCATCTCTGATGTCAAACACCGATGGATATGGGATCATCCATCGCCCATCATATGGATCAAGATGCGTATACGCTAGTCTACTCTGGTGTATCGATGCCCTGTCTTGATATACCCTCGACTAGGAACAGTTATAGGATGTAGTCATCGACTATCATGGCCCCACTAGTATGATCTCATCATAGTCCCAGTAGTCGAGTACAGATCCTAAGGGCTTTATCAACATGTGAGAGTAAAACAGTAAACCAATACAAGTCAACATATTAAGATAAAGTGAAACCAAATAGCATACTATCATGACGAGCAAAAAGTCCTCTCTGTATATATCTAAGCATCCATCATAATATACATGATATGTACAACAATGGCCTCTAGGGAATATACATAACTAACAATCTCCCACTTGCACTAAGGCCAGCTGCTGTAGTATCTCATACCTAACATCCCGAATAATCTCTCAAACTGTATCTGGGGAATAGCCTTCGTGAATGGATCCGCGGTGTTGTCCTTCATATCTACTCTCCTGACCTCGATCTCCCGGCGATCAACTATCTCCCTGATCAGGTGACACCACCTCAGAATATGTCTGGACTTCTGATGGGACCTGGGTTCCTTGGCTAACGCCACAGCTCCATTGTTATCACAATACAGAGGTATTGGATGCTCAATGGATGGAACTACACCAAGTTCACTAATGAACTTCTTGATCCAGACAGCCTCTTTGGCAGCATCGTTGGTAGCGATGTATTCAGCCTCCATCGTCGAGTCTGCAACGATATCCTGTTTGGAACTCTTCCAACACACCGCCCCTCCATTGAGGGTAAAGACAAAACCCGAATGCGACTTAGAGTCGTCCTTATCACTTTAGAAGCTGGAATCGGTAGAGGACTCCACCTGGAGTTCTCCGTTACCATACACCAAGAACATCTCCTTAGTCCTTCGTAAGTACTTAAGAATGTTCTTCACAGCTGTCCAGTGACTCTCTCCAGGATCTGCTTGGTACCGACTCACTACACTTAGTGAGTATGCTACATCGGGTCTGGTACATAGCATCGCATACATGATAGAGCTTACTGCCGAAGCATAGGGTATCCCTTGCATGCGAGCTCTCTCCAAATCAGTCTTGGGAGACATCTCTTTGGAGAGAGTGAGTCCAGAGATCGTGGGTTGGTTCCCACGCTTGGATTCTTCCATACTAAACCTCTTTAGTATAGTGTCAATGTACCTGGATTGGGATAATCCCAGAATCCGTTTAGATCTATCTCTATAGATCATGATTCCCAATATGCAGGAGGCATCACCTAGATCTTTCATTGAGAATATCTGGAATAAGAAGAGCTTGACTGATTGCAGCATAGGAATATCATTTCCTATCTAGAGTATGTCATCCACGTACAATACGAGGAAGACAACCTTACCCTCTGCTACCTTCTTATAGATACAAGGTTCATCTATATTTTTGATGAAGTCAAACTCTTTGACTACAACATCAAAACAGATGTTCCAACTCCGCGATGCTTGCTTTAACCCATAAATGGATTTAAGCAGCTTGTACAACTTTCCGCTACTCCCACTATCTACGAAGCCCTCTGGCTGAGTCATGTACACGCTCTCTTCTAAATCACCGTTTAGAAAGGCGGTCTTAACATCCATTTGCCAGATTTCGTAGTCATGGTATGCAGCAATGGCAAGTAAGATCCGGATGGACTTAAGCATAGCCACTGGAGAAAAGGTTTCATCATAATCCACACCTGGTCGTTGACGAAAACCCTTTGCTACAAGTCTAGCTTTGAAAGTCTCAACCTTTCCATCTACACCAAATTTCCTTTTAAAAATCCACTTGCTCCCAATAGGTTTTACCCCTTCAGGAGCATTTTCCAAAATCCATACTTTATTGGTGTACATGGATTCCATCTCAGATCGCATTGCATCAAGCCATTTTACAGAGTCACCACTCGTGATGGCCTGCTCGAAACTAGTCGGGTCATCATCATCCATGATGCAATCCTCGCTTCCACCATCAATGAGAAAACCGTAGTATCTCTCAGGTGGACGAGAAACTCTACTAGATCGGCGGAGAGGCTGGGGTTCGTCGGGTACTACTGACTCCTCTGGTTCCACTAAATCTTCAGTTGTAATTTGTGTTTCTGGAACCTCTTCCAGCTCTACCTCTTTGCCACTAATTTCTTTTGCAAGAAATTCCTTTTCTAAAAAGGTGGCATATTGAGAAATAAACACTTTTTGTTCCTCAGCGTGATAGAAAATATATCCTTGGGAATGCTTGGGATATCCAATAAACATACATAAAACAGATCTTGCCTCGAGTTTTTCCGGGTTTTGTCTTTTGACATAAGTCGGGCAACCCCATATCTTAACAAAATTAAGATATGGTCTCTTCCCTTCCCATATCTCATATGGGGTGGTAGGCACAGATTTGGTAGGAACTTTATTCAGTATGTATGCTGCTGTTTCAAGCGCATACCCCCAGAAGGAAATTGGTAACTCAGCTGTACTCATCATGGAGCGCACCATATCTAATAGGGTGCGATTCCTTCGTTCCGATACACCGTTGTGCTGTGGTGTATAAGGAGGAGTAAGCTGAGAGAGAATCCCATTCTCTTTTAGAAAATCTAGGAACTCATTGCTTAAGTATTCACCTCCTCGATCAGATCGAAGAATCTTAATACTTTTGCCCGTTTGGTTCTCTACATCGTGCTTATATTCTCTGAATTTCTCAAAAGCTTCAGACTTGTTTTTCATCAGAAACACATGTCCGTATCTAGAGAGATCGTCACTGAATGTAATGAAGTAGGAAGAACCGTTCCTGGCATGCGTAGACATGGGACCACATACATCACTATGTATTAGTCCTAAGAGTTCAATAACTCTTTCTCCGTGTCCACTAAACGGAGCTTTGGTCATTTTTCCTTTGAGACATGAATGGCAAGTATCATAAGATGATAATTCGAACGGATTCAAATAACCACCTTTATGTAACTTAGCCAGTCATGTCGCATTGATATGACCAAGTCTACAATGCCACAAGTAGGATTCGTTCATATCTGAACTTTTCCTCTTGTGTGTGTTTTGTATATTCAGGACTGTATTCTGATTTAGAATGAATATGCCATTATGCAACGAGCCTGATGCAATCAACTTTTGATCTAGGAATATGTTCATAACATTATCCTTTACTACAAAATTATATCCTTCTTTACTTAATAAAGAAACAGATATAATGTTGCATATCATGTTCGGTATATAATAGCACTCATTTAGAATCAGTGTATTACGACTTGGTAATACTAGGTGACATTCACCAACAGCTTTGGCTGCAACATTTGCACCGTTCCCTACTTGAACGGAATGATCACCTTTTCCCAGTTCTTTACCTTTACGTAGCCCATGTAACTGTTTACATATGTGGGATCCTGATCCGGTATCTAATACCCAGGACGTAGGGTGAACTGAGAAACAGTTCTCAATAACTAACACACATGAAGAAGATGCATCAACATGCATGTTCTTTTGGGCGGCATGAGAATCCAGATATTCTCCTGTTTCCTGTTCAGTCTTATAACTCTTATAAGAAAGAACGGGTCCAACGTTCCCTTGCTCAGTACAATAATCGGGTTCAGTCAATACATCCATATTATTATCTTGTTTATGGACTGACATGGTCGCTACCTGGAGAGAGAGAGAAGAAAACACTTTAGCGTATGCTCTTGCAAGATTAGATTGGTTATTATCTTATCTAATCAGGATGTCTCCCACTGTTTTTATCAAATCTACCTTAAAACCCTAAAAGGTAAGATTAGCCGGGATTAATTACACCCTACAATTTTCTCAATCTTTCAGTCAGATCAGTGTCGGTACTTTGAGGGAGGTTCCCCGTGCTTTCGCACGGACCTAATTAAAGTAAACCTCGTTTTCCCAGCGGCGTAACCCCGTTAACACTTTTCTAGACACCTACTTGAATGACTAATTGTCCTGTGTAAAACTTTCCCAGGAGTAACACTTACTCGCAGTGGGTATCAGGATCCAACTATCTCATAGGAGGTATGCAATCTCATTGCAAATTTCAACGCTTGAAATTCCCGATAATATTTTGCCCCTACTGTCCTATGACCTTGACGGAGGTCAACAAACCATAGGCTACTAGTCAAGTTCAACCCGTCATTTCTTGATTGAATTAAACCCATCCGCACGACCCTTGACGGAGGTCAACAAGGCCGTACGACTATCCTAATCCAATCTGCATCAAATGCATAAGCAGATAAAAATCTAGTCAGCTACCGTACACTACGTCTTGACGGAGGTCAACAAACGTAGCACGAATACTAAGTAGTACTTATCTGAAATGACGGAATGCTAAGCAGGTTTTTCAGAAAACCTTGAGCGTAATGAACTTGATATCGTCGTAGAATCATGTGTTTTTAGAAAAGGAGTGTTTTTGAGGCTTTTCTTAGTTTCGCTAAAGGGGTCACTCCCGGTGAAGGGATCGTCGGCCCTTTCCTCATCGAATAAGGTGCAGGATATATCATATATACTGCTGTGCAAAGCAAAACACTAAAAGCAATCAAAAGACATACCGAGTTTTGTAGCATATGCCAGTTTTGCTAAAGGAGTCACTCCCGGTGAAGGGATCTCGGTCCTTTCCTCATCGAATAAGGTGCAGGACATATCATATATATCACTGTGCAAAGCAAAACTGTAGCTACCCCTTTTTATAAAGTTTTTGATTCTACAACATCTTTAGGTTTCTTTTCTTTTATTAATCTTATTAATAAAAATCCCATCAGCTTATGCTTCCTAAGCATCACAGAAGAAACGAAAGCAGTAATATTTATATATCAGCATATATATATATAGTATAAGCATTCGTCTCAGGCAGTAATATGACCTCATCACAGAACATTGCAGCAGAAAAACATATATGAAATATTGGATATACTAGAACGTCCGTGTTTTTAATACGAGCCTATATAAAACACGGATTCCACGGTCGCGACGAATAGCCAAACCCACATCCCAAGACCCCTACGAGAACGGCAAGTAACACTGCCAATTCTAGGGTTAGGAGACCCGGTCTCGACTCCTCGAGATGGCCTCCCACTGGACCCTAGAACCCGGTTACTTGTGCTCCCCTCCTTGGGTCTACCTAATGCGGAAAAGTAAATAATATACACTGGTGACATCAACCGCAACCTGGAAGTGCCCCAAATAAAAGAATATTACATTGCAAATGAATTTTACATGAATGAAAATAAAAACCCTCATCTCACATAAAACCCCCGGCTATTCAGAACGCGACGATCCAATATAACATATCACAGCAACACATAATATCACATATCATCAACGTAAGTAAATATGCGCATCCCAATTGTCGTTGACATATAGCAACGAAACCGGCGATATCACATATTACACTTACGGTCACAGAAAAGAAAGTGTAAAACTACAACATTTGGAATCCACAATCACTTTAGACATCGTAAATCTGAAATATCACATACTTCGCATTTCATGCCTAACACTATGAATTCCACATATTGTATCACATTATAGATAAATAGACAGTATTAAACTTTTCGAACAGATAATCAAATACCCAAAATTTCCTAAAGTGCTCAACACTTGAGCGGAGTTCAAATAATCCCAGAATATGTCACAGTACCGGTGATCCAGCCGTAGAAGGGTCAAGCCAACGCCTCACATGTGGCACGCCGTACTGCCCCAAACCTGAAGGTTCAAAAGGCAGTTCAAGACGGTCACATAATCAAGTTAAGGTTTGTTGTCTTCTAAAGGGTCCACCGCTTAACTTGTATAATTTTTCCGAAAGATTTAAACCCGATAAAATTTTCAACACTTGAAAGTTTGCCGTACCGGGAAACAGTGAGTTAATGATATCCGTTCAAATAGTTTAACAGTTTCTAAATATCCGGAAAGAAATACGAATAATATTCCGATCGAATCTACGATTACAAAATAAACCCCAAATTTAAAGAACACTGGAATCACTTTTAAAAATATCCAGAAGCATCAACAAGCACCTACGGACATTACCCAAAAAGCCACGTGTCGCCAATCCGTTAATCCGCCGCGGAACCGCCGCGCAAGCATGCTTGCGACGCGGTTCCGCCGCCGTTTAATCGAATTGGGGGCTCGGGTTTTATGGTAATTCTTAGAATTCCCTGTTGATTTTTTTACATATTTTTAATTCAGAAAAATCCCAAATTTTAAAAAATTTTCAGAGAGGGGTCTAGTTTTGTCGTTTCGGGTTCGATCGGAGTTTTAACTTCGTAAACACATCGCCTAATGCTCTAGCTAGGCTCTGATACCACTGTAGGGTTCCTAGGCACTCTTGTGAAGGTTCATAAGGCATCAAACATGCCCGGATAAAAATTTAGACGTGCCGAACAACCCAAAGCCGGGATCTTTGCTAGATTATTAGGTTTAAACATGCAAGATGATAACTTTTATCTAAGTGTGAGGGATTACAACCTTTGTAGTCCGCTCCTTCGCTTCACAAGCTCCGAGTAGAAGTCCCTTTTCCGCGATCCACGATCTCCCGGACTCATGAGAGGCTCCACGACTCGAACGATCCATGCTAGCTTGAAGTGTTCCAAATCTCCGATGATCTACGTCGAAGTTGCAAAAACTCAAGTTTTCTCACTCTAAAGAGATGAACACACTAATCTCAAGGGCTAGATGAGATGAGGATGAGAGAGTAGTAATTTTGCTTTCTTTTTTAAATCATTTTCTCATATTTATTCATCACATAAAGAAAATCAAGTGAGCTTCTTCAAGAGAGAAGAAGAAGATGATAATGGAAAAGATAATGATAAAACCTTTTGTGATGAATAGAAATAAAAGTATATGATTGATATATAAACCATGGTCAAGGATGAGTGGATAAGAATGTGTAGAGAAACAACTAGAGTTAGGGTTTGGTTAGGTTTAGAAATGTGTCATCACAAAATATCTAAACCATGACAAAATAAAATGCTTCTAGAAGGTGCATGAAGCAACTAACCCTAATCAAACCCTAACCTCATTTAATCATCCTTAAACATGTTTAACAATTAATCATATCATGTCACAATAATATATATCACATATATATTATATATTTGCAACAAAAGAAAATAATACATTTAACATATATCGCATATATATCAATGTATCATCCAGTGAGAAAATGAAATAATAAAGCGAGCCAATATTAGATAATGTAATACAATATATCATATATATTATTATACATTAAATCATCGAATCAACACTTGATCCGACGATCCGGCTATATCGAATATTACCGACTAATATATCATGTACCGATTCATTGAATCAACACTTGATCCGATGACCCGGTTCATATCTAAATGTCGCGAGAATATAATACGGTATCTCATATTGCATTATTCTCGGTCCTGCACATATCACATATGTGCCTCTACTCCGTTTTGCCTGAGCCAAGAAACCTCTATGTAGGACTCTAAAGAATCGTCAATACGCCGGTAGCAGGTGATGATCATATCAAACACCCACAAGCTGCAAGCGGTCAGCTAAACGTAACAGCCACCCAGGTATTGTGCGATCAGAAGATCAGAAAGATAGCCTATGCGTTCTCCTGTGAATCCAATCTGTAACACTCCCGTACAGTCCGTTCTGTTCGTCTGATATGTCGCATATCAAGTCTAGGGGTGGTATACGTCAGACCCCAGTAACCGATAAGTCGTGTCGATGTGTGGCTCATAACAGGTCGAGAAACTACTAGTAACACTTACCAGTAAATCTCTATATCAGCCCTGGCCAGGGACTTCCAGTTATAGCCAATCGAATACAGCACAACATCAACTCCCTATACCGGGAGAGACGAATCCCCTCCTATCACTCATTGCCTCCTTGTGATTCGGGACTGTACCCAAAAGCCACCGTTTTGCACGCCCTCTTGGACGTGGTAAGGTGGAAATCAAAGTACAGTGGGAATCACACAAGACTCTATGACGATCTCGGGTCTTCAGACTACCCTGTACTAGTGTCACCGGAGAACTGCCATCTGACGTGTGGTATATCACCATCTGGGAGTTCGCGGCGAGTCCGTCCAGTGTACCCAGTCTCCACTGAGCACCCGTACACCATCTCTGATGTCAAACACCGATGGATATGGGATCATCCATCGCCCATCATATGGGTCAAGATGCGTATAGGCTAGTCTACTCTGGTGTATCGATGCCCTGTCTCGATATACCCTCGACTAGGAACAGTTATAGGATGTACTCATCGACTATCATGGCCCCACTAGTATGATCTCATCATAGTCCCAGTAGTCGAGTACAGATCCTAAGGGCTTTATCAACATGTGAGAGTAAAACAGTAAACCAATACAAGTCAACATGTCAAGATAAAGTGAAACCAAATAGCATACTATCATGACGAGCAAGAAAGTCCTCTCTGTATATATCTAAGCATCCATCATAATATACATCATATGTACAACAATGGCCTCTAGGGCATATACATAACTAACATACTTTACTGCCAGGATTATGATTTAGATCATACAAGTGGGGCCTGGGCAGGCTATAAGCATATCCTTTAATAGTTCCTAGTCGAGGGTATATAGAGACATGGCATCGATATTACCAGAGAAGACCAATGTGTACGTTTCTTGACCCTGGGGGCGATGGTTGATCATAAAACCATTGGTGTTTGACATCAAAGATTGTACAAAGGTGCTAATTGGAGAATGGGTACACCGAACAGGACTCGCCGAGAACTCCTAAATGGTATATATACCTATTGTCAGATAGCAGTTCTCTGGTGAAACTTGTACAAGTTAGTCTGTAGACCCGAGATCGTCATAGTGTCTTGTGTGATTCCCACTGTGCTTTGATTTCCTCCCTACCACGGCTCTACTGAGTCGTGCAAACAGGTGGATTTTAGGTACAGTCCCGAATCACAAGGAGGCAGTGAGCGATAGGAGGGGTTTTGTCACGACCCATAATTTAGCACATGACCGGCACTTAAATTATGCAACGTCTAAAGGCTTAATATAAATCAAGTAAGTCGAAGCCCAGAAAATCTAAACCTTTTTGCGGAAAATAGTGGGGCTGCAGTTTGAAATAAAGGTATAATGAATCATGTTTCCTCTTGAAATGCAAAACTAATGAAACATGAAAATGCAAGTGGATTATACTACAATTGAAATGATGTTTCGTCTTTAAAAATTTAGGCAGCACCTCCCTTGTATATTTTGATCCAAAAACATATGTACAACAATATATAGGCATCCCCAAGCGAGAGCTAGCTCTTCGCCAACTGGCGGAGTCACAACCACGCAATAACATATATACAATGCCCAACAGCGAAGAATTAACCCAGAAAGAACTAATAAAGAAGAAAGACATCAAAACTCAAGAAATCGATCATAAATCCATCGCTTTAAGTCTCGCACAATACCCAATTCTGATTAGGTCTACCAATATACCATTTATAGTCTCTGATTTGATCTGATCTGATGTGATGGAGTTTATCTAGATATAATAGAATATAACAGTACGAGAGTGGGCACGATCCAACATGTGTCCCACCTACCAAGCAAACACCATAGATGAAGCTGTGTGCCAGCAATACTGCAACTCATCCCAAGCGGTCAAACCTGCAAGAACTGTGGCACAACTGGGTGAGTTGCCAACTCGTGAGTAGAAAACATCAGCAAGTAGAAATCGAATAAAACAATAATTTCCTAGGTCACTATATCCTGAAGGTAATACTATGATATTTAGGGTGACCAAGTACGCATATATGTCAACAATTGATTAGTGCGATGACATATATAAATAAACATCCGACATCATATGCCTGTATGCATGTGGATATCATCCATATGTCCATCAATGACACAAACAATATCATGGAACCTGAGTGTCCCACACCGACACTCGAACTTGATGAAAACATAAGCATGTATATATATATATATATATATATATATATGAGGATATTAACCACGTGTGTCCATCAACGACACATCAAAATTATGGAACCTGAGTGCCCAACATCGACACTTGAAACATCATGGAAACTCGTGTCCAGCATCGATACGTAAATCCTCATATCTCGGGCTCCGTCAGTCCGAATCAGCCCATATCACGACTATGATCGGTACCCTCCAGATATCCGCCGTGCCAAACTATCTCAGGCTCCGTCAGTCTGGATCGGCCCATATCATCTCACAACTCCGGTCGGCATCCTCTAGATAACCGCCGAGCCAAAAACTATCACCGGTAGGTAGTGTTCCTCTGCCAGGCTCATCGTCTACATCTCGAACTTCTTGCCCCGGGGTACCTCACCGGGTCCCCCATGTACCCACATACGGTGCCTCCCGCTCATCGAATCGGGTATACCCACTTCTCAGAACCGAGAAAACTCATGGAGGACACCTCGAAATTTCATATCAAGAGAAACCGCGTTTTAAAGCAATACATAATTCCCTTTAAAATATGTGTAAGTGACATGGCAATTACCGATGAAGAATGTGTGTGAGCCGGCAAATCTGCGTATATGTAACATGCGCATCAACGGTAATTGTGCAGGTGTACTAGCAATTGATATCATATAGCATTAAATATCGGTACGTGGTATGTACATTACGAGGGTAATATCCTACACAACATGAACAATAATTGGGTGTATCTATTTACACAAGAATCATACGGTCACTTTTAAACGATACACATCGTCATTTTGAAAATAGGTATGGTTCAGGTGGCAATCTTTATATTGGCGATCCCGCCTCATAACATCCGATATGACAATAATCCTCGATCATCATCCTTAAATCACTAGCGCGGATCAATCATCCGGTACATCTCATCGCGTACGGTAATCTATTGTACGGGGTCATCAAACAGAATAGAGAATCTATCGACCTATACAATAATGATGGTACGGATCTAAAGTCTCATACGGCATACTACTCATTATACTCATAAATATATATACACATATATCTCAAATCAGATTTATATAAACGTCATATCTTATTAATTCCTTAACACCTCTATCTCAATCTCGTGTCGTGCTTATCGATGTCGCTCTCATATCATACCATTAACACCTCATACATGTCCTCTTTCAATTCATACTTATCATGATTCACTTTCTCATTTCATATCCTGATATATCAATATATTCAATAGTGTCACTTTTTATCACATCATCTTTTACTAAAACCTTTAATCAAGATTATAATTTATAAAACGATCTTTCCATATCAATGGCTGTGGGGGTGCTATACGCTATCCAACCGACTTCCTCCATAGATATAAATCAACTCACCTGCTAAACTCCTCGCTTAGCTGAAGTCGATATGCTTCATCGTCTCGGAAGTCCACGCGAAGGTACCTACAATCAATACACAATCGTAATTCTATTAAAACCAATATCCGAAAACCGATACGACACACGGATTGCTTATAGGCAGAACCTCTAGCCTACGCATGAAAGATCAACCAAACAACCCTCGTCGTTGACGTACAAACATCCAACAACCAATTCAAATCTCAAATATAAAAACCAAGAATTCACATATCGGAAAACATAGCCAAAATACTCTCAAGTACTTCCCAGATTTTGGCTCAGGTAAATGGGAACTAAACAAACAAGTACAAGGGATAGGTTATAGGGTAAGTGAGCTATAGGTTAAACCACATCACCATAAGAGATAGGGGGTCCGGCGACATCATGCAAAAATCCGGCCTCGCCGGTCATAGTATGAGCAAATAGGTTCGTACTTCTGTGGTGGTCTTCTAGTGGTTTATCTAGGTCAATGGACTTGCTTGATTTTATTCAAAATACCCCAGATAGCTCCAGATACCCTGTAGGCCTTTAGGTTTCACAAAACTGACAAGGGAAAATTCTAACTTCGTGTATCGGGTTCTAAACTCATTTCCAGGCCATGAAATCAATCTCTAAGGTCTTGAAAACACTCACTAAAGCTCTATTTACCACTTAAAAGCAACTTGGAATTTTCTAAGATCCATATCCTAATTATATCAAATTCTAAACTAAACTAGGATATTTAACATAAACACTAATCTTAAGTGAAGAGAATACCTCATTTGCAACATAGGAAGATTCTTTAGTTGCCCAAAGTCTTCAAAATCCAAACTTGAATGGTTCTAAGGATTTAGGATAGGCTTGTGCATGTTTTATGTGAAGGTGGCATGGGGTTTAGAGAAGGAATTGGAGATGGGGCATGGAGGTAGTTTGAAAATGAAGGAGATGAAGAAAACATGAGAAAAAAATGGGAAATAAAGAATGGGGCAGCCAAGTCTCTCTCTCCCTCTTTTATGCTCACATTCTCACTCACAAATATCCCCCTACACTCACTCTCTCACAAATATCTCTTTTGTTTCTTCTCTCTTTTAACCATGGCATCTATTCTATTCTTTTCACACTCAAAACTCTTTGCTTTTCTTTTCTTTTCTTTTCTTTTCCTTTCTGTTTTCTTTTCTCATTCACACCACTCACAACTACACAAGTAACAAACATAATGCATAACATGCACATGATATGGTGCATTAGTCATGGAAAAATGTAAAAATACGGATTTGGCCAAAAATACGATAAATATCATTGTAATAAATAAATCATTTTAATCTCCGATAAATTTCCAAATATTATTATATACTTATACCATTTTACGAAAAACCCTATTCGCAAATTGATCGCACGCTTTTGGCGTGTCGGATGAAAGAATTTGAGTTTACCGCGATCAGGACGGTGTCGCTTTGCAGCTAGCCGGTGAGCACGGGTCGGTCCACAGGGAGATGGTGTATCTTACCTTCTTACTTTAGACGAGTCAATAAAGAATCTTGTATGTTTGTTTGATCTAACCTATGTGTATATCTGCAAGTATAAAGTTGTTAAGAAAATACGAGATTGTAAGCTAAGAAATCCGTACTCAAAAACCTTTGAGCCGAGTCTTGACCAATTGAAGCTAAGCAATCGGCAACAACGTGGATTAGGGGATTTAAGCGCGGTATTCGTGGAATCCGGCTTATTTACCCTTGTCCTTCCGTTCTTGTCTCTTGCTTTCGCCTTCGGCCAAACCGAACGCAACCGGTCGTGGTTAGGAATCACCGTTACCTTATCAGGGTACGGTGCCTAACGGAGCGCTTGCGTATGGTTTGGGCGAAGTTCAAATGGAAAATAACGGGAAAAGGAATTGGTAAAGAAATGTGTTAACTTACAATACCTTATTTCTTCTTAACAATAATAATTACAACATTCACAAAACGAATAAAAGAGAACAAAAAGAAAAGAACAAAGAAAAGAAAAGAGACAAGTATTAAAGAGCATAAATAAAATTGCAAGTAATAAAGGACAAGTAATAAAAAGCGAGTAATAAAAAACGGGTAATAAAAAGAATACGGAACTAGGACCCAAGCCAAGCATGTGCTCAATAGCCAACCCTTAAACTTGCAAGCTCAATGAAGAACTTGCAAGATCAAGGGAAGGGTAGAAAACGCATGTGAAATGAAGTGCTAGTCCCGGAAGAAAATACGACCCTTGAGATCAATAACTAACCCTTAACCATTCAACCTCAATGAAGAGATTGAATGAGCAAGGGAAAGCAGAAATCTCAAGGGGGAGCAACTAAAAAGAAAGATAACAACCCCTCATCTTCATTAATTTTCCACTCAAGAGCTCTCACTACAATTTAATGGAGAAAGAGTGAAGAAGAGGAAGAAGAAGAACAAAACAACAAAAATTTAAGAACAAAGAAAAGCTCCCTTGGTTAAGCTCACATCTGCTGTATTTATAGGCATGGAAAATGAATTCTAGGGCAACCAGCAGACCAGAGATGAAATCCCCAAAATAACCCCAAAAGCTGCTGCAGAGAGGGGCCCATACTGCCGCGCATGCGCGGCCAAACCCCTACATTGGCCGCGCATGCGCGGCCGTACTGTTGAATTAGGCAGTGGGCTTTTGTCAGAATCCCTGGTTTTCTGTTTCCTGTTGTATAGTACATGTAGTTTCTGATAATCTTTCCAGAATATCTTCAGAATTCCTAGTTCAAGATTGCACTATCTTTTTCCCTTTTGACTTCTATCTCCCTCGAGCTCCGTGCACCCATTGATTCTTGCGCAGCCCCTCTTGTGCTCTGTGCTTGTCCGAGACACAAATGACCGCTGTCATACGTCTTGTCCCAGGAACCGGTACGCAGCACCGGACTGATATGGATGACCGGAACCCGGCTTTTATCTGTTGTCAACAGATGTTCTATATTTGGTGTAACTGTGGAGATTTTGTCCTGATTTGCAATATTTGTACTGGAAACCTGTATACTGTAAACATGTAACACACACGGATTAAAAGCACCTACCTATAAACACACGAGCGTAAGAATGGGCGGTATAAAATGCAATATTCTGATATGAACAAATACCCCCAAACTTAACTTTTGCTCGTCCCGAGCAAAACCAATTATTCACAAAAACAAAATGATAACTGCACTTTCGCAGGGAACGCGATTGCACTGAACGTGTGCAACAAGCCGTTAAACCTCTAGGTGTCCCTAGTAGGAGAAGTGTTGTCTCCTGAGGGTTTTCAGCGGATTACACCCACAAAATCCCGTCAAGCTAGTTTTGTAAAATAACTAAGATTCAACCCCCTAAAGTTTTTTTTCAAAAAATAACAATTCTATAATCCTAAGTCTAGACCATCGAACCTTTATTTTTCACATCTCGCTTCTTATTTAACTACAGATTTTATATATCTTTACGTGCAGTGCAAAATAGTGTCGTTAAGTTCCCGAAAGGTAGAATAAAGTCATTATGTCACACAATAAAGCCTAGATAACAATTTTAAGAGGATCACATAAGTTTTATAGAGAGTTAAGCATTTTTCAAGTTTCGTTTTCCAGTAAGGTTTCAACTTCAGAATTTCTATCTTCCTTAACAGGAAACTAAGTCGTATTTTTCACTCCACCTTTTTCTTGTTTTCATTTCATACACACCTCTGTGAACGTGCAATAGTCTTTATCATAGAGTAAAACCTTCATATCTCCGTTAAAATTTTTTTTATAAAAGCTTGTCTTTTATCAAGATTATTCTCACACAAAGAACCGTTAGGAATTTTAACTCGGAGAGAACACTTGCTTGACTTTGTTTTAAAACTGGACTTTCTAGGCTTCTTAGCGAGCTTTGGGCCAATGCACCCAAACCAGTTGGTTTTAGGGCATTAGGTGAAGAAACACCCCAGCGGACTTAATTACTCAAGTTACCTAGGTCCAAAAACAAAAGACAGTTTGGCCTGAAAAACATGACGATTCAATACGAACGGAGATATAACCGGTAGTTCAATTATTTTTTTGGATAAAAGACGTGTTTAGTGGGTTTGGTGTGTAATCATTCCAATCAAGTTTCAGATGGATTATTTTTCAGACTTAGTTCCAATTAAGGCATCAATAACATTCCTTCATATTCACTTACTTCATAAACTATTCTTGATATATTACTTATTTCAGAACAAACCTATTTGATCCTCAGAAAATCATTTATCTATTTAAAAGTTTTTTAAACATAAAAGACTTGTCTTCTAATTTCCAAGACTCACAACACGTGTAGTGTAATGTAAAGACGTATATCAGCTATAGTTAACATCAAAGGAGAGTTATCTTTCAGGTTTTCAAAATCCAAACATAGGATTTAGTTATTCCTATCTTTTCAAACAAAAAACCGTCGAATGTTGAATCAGAGTTCTTCCACAAGCTAACTTGAAAAAAAAGTTTTTATATTTTTAGAAACTTTTTTAAATTTTTATGGGTTTTTAAATAAGGTATGCAAATGCAAAATATACAAATGAATGCGAAGGAAGAAAGCTTACCGAGCACACCCCCAAACTTAAACTTGACAGTGCCCTCACTGTCAGGCTATACCAAGAGGGTCAAAATTGCCGGCGCTCCCTAAAAAAAAATTATAGACAAAACAAAAAGGAAAAACAAAAAATATATACAAAAAGGTGTCCCCCCCAAACTTAAGTAAAACAATGTTTCCACTGTTAAGCGTTGAAATTCAGGTTTAGGGGGGAAAGAAAACAGTATCCATCTATACAAGGCCTTACACAGGCCAAAGGTTAGCACCAACCATTCAAAGATTTTATCGCTATAAAGCAGTAGTTGGTGAAAGAAGGTGAAGAGGAAAGAGATGGAAAATACGCGAGATCGCTTGTGGAGAGAAGTGGAATGCGGTCTCGGTAGATGAGAAGAAGAATGGCGGAAAGGAAAAAGAAGTGGAGTACGAACTTGAGAGTACAAATGGAGTAAATAGATTAGCACAATTTGTGATGAGCGATGTGTGAAAAGCGATTGTGCTAATATATTTACCCGTCGAGAGATTGGGTCAAATCCCTCAAGGTTCGTGAGAAACCATGGGTACGCCGAACTTGGTAAACCAGACACAGTAAATGAAAGTGAGACGGGTTCTTGCAAGGTCGGAACGATTGAAAGGATGGAGGGAAGTGGTTGAGGAAGGGTATCGGTTAAGGCTTCTGGAGGGTGTGTACAGTCAGTGAAAGGAACAGGATGAATTGGAAAATCCGACTCATCATCTAGAACTGTTTCATCCTCAAAAATATCCTCAATATTCTCCTCAAAATTTAGCACATCCATGCATTTTTCATCAATATCAAGACGTATATGAAGTTCGGGAAAAACAGTTAAAGACTCGGGATGATGATTTGAAAAGATAAACTCAGCCAAATCTACGGTTTCATCATCCAAAATGTTCCCAGCGTCAATATCCTTAATCCAGTGAAAATCAAAATTCTCTGACACCTCAAAAGCATGGATATCAATCGATTCAGGTTCTAAAGTGGAGGTGTAGAGGTCAAAAGGTTTGGGTGTGGTTTCACTTGGAGGGGACCCTTCACAATCAGGTAAATCAAATACTACGAAGTCGCACAACTCATTCATCATTCTATCTTCAATTGATAAATCTTGTGGGATACTCGATAGATTTTCAAAACAGGAATTGTGGGATTCAATTTGGGACGGGTAGGTTTGATTTGGAAGGGGGTATATCTCACTCTCTCCACTCAAATTCACAGCCTGTCCTGCCGCCTCATCATACATTGAAAAATTAGGAGCTACTTGAAAACTAGCTACCGGATCACTAGGTTGTATGAGGGCGGCCATGGACGCATTCAATTCCATCGTCTGTTTTGAAGCTACCCTAAATTCTTCCAAGGACTGTTCTAAGCTAGACATAGGTTGTGATGGGGTTTCAGTAAAAGATGCGAAGTTGGTTGGATACTGGAAACCCCCAAATGGCTGTGTAGAAGCAATGTCTAGGGAAGGCGCAAAAGTAGGGTAGGATTGGTAGGAATTGAATGGCTGGACAGGAGCAGGATCAACATTTGGATAAGAAGATGAATGAAATTGTTGATCCCAAGAACTTGAAGTGGTGAAAGGAGTGAAAGATCGGCTGCGAGATTGTTCAATACGTTCAGCAATAGACATAGGTCTTGGAGTGGCAACATGACTCGAAGAAGGGGTATCAACGTAAGAAGGAGTGACTGTTTGAAATGGTTGATACGAAGTGAATTGCTGAGTCAAATTGTTCGTCCTAGACGCGTCTATCCGATCTTTCAAAGAAATTTTGGGCATGGATGGATCGTTCGATGTTCGGCCAAAGCAAGACCCGTAGGAAGTAATGTCTGGTTATGGGTACCAAAGTTCGGCAAGAGTTTTGCGAGGTGGAGTACCCATGATATGAAGAGAGAGAGAAAAGGTAGAGAAAAGGAGGGAAAAAGAATGTGATTTTTTTTTTTAAAATATTAACAAAAGAATGAAGTATACACTAAAAAAAAGGATATGGACAAGAATAATCACGACACAAAAAATACCACACACTTAATCGTTCTAGGGTTCACCTAGGTCAACTAGACCTGCTCGAGAACTTGATTGTCGAAGTAAACAGGCTCAAGATACACTGATCACGAGGCCAGGTAAGTGCAGAGATAAGGGAAGGTTTTCCAACGCTTTCGCGAAGTTCCTTAATTAAATAACCCTTTCTCTTTTGGCGGTTTCGCCGTTAACACTTTCCTAGACACCCCGTAAACAATATACCGTTAAGCAAGCTTCTAAATACAGTTAACTTCTCCTAGTGAGCGCGAAGTCCTTAAGGCTTAAAGTCTAGTTTCTTTTAAAATTTGTGCGGGTTATCGTTATGCTCAAGTTCGTGATTTGTGGGCCACGGAAAAGGTGATGAAATCCTTTACCGTATGTTGTGGGGTTCGCTTGCCCTTAAGTCCGTATTAATTGATGCAATGCGCAATTCAAAAAATTCTATAAAGAATCAAAAATCGTTTTTTATTTTAAGCGTGGCGCTACAACAAATACGGGTTAGTCAATTTTGGCGTTTGCTAGCGAACTTGCAAAGAATCCTGCAAAAGAATAGTATATTGGAAGCGTCGGATTTGAGAAGAATGTGTTAGTAAAGTACGTACCGTTTAAGTTTTGGGTTAAGAAACCCCCGTTGAATTGAGTCCGGTAAGCTTGAAAGGTTCGCTTGCGCGGGTCAAACTACCCGGATCTTTGGCACTGTACTCCGTAATCACCTTAACTTTGAATGTACACTTTGCTCCCACAATCGCAGTTTGCAAATCTGCAAAAATCTGCACACTTGCCCACAAAAAATATTGTCCAAAAAAAAACAAAAAGAATATTTTTTTTATATATATATACAAAAAGAATATTAACCCGAATAACAAGAAAGAAAATACGCTACCGTCTCCCCGGCAACGGCGCCATTTGATCGTACGCTTTTGGCGTGTCGGATGAAAGAATTTGAGTTTACCGCGATCAGGACGGTGTCGCTTTGCAGCTAGCCGGTGAGCACGGGTCGGTCCACAGGGAGATGGTGTATCTTACCTTCTTGCTTTAGACGAGTCAATAAAGAATCTTGTATGTTTGTTTGATCTAACCAATGTGTATATCTGCAAGTATAAAGTTGTTAAGAAAATATGAGATTGTAAGCTAAGAAATCCGTACTCAAAAACCTTTGAGCCGAGTCTTGACCAATTGAAGCTAAGCAATCGGCAACAACGTGGATTAGGGGATTTAAGCGCGGTATTCGTGGAATCCGGCTTATTTACCCTTGTCCTTCCGTTCTTGTCTCTTGCTTTCGCCTTCGGCCAAACCGAACGCAACCGGTCGTGGTTAGGAATCACCGTTTCCTTGTCAGGGTACGGTGCCTAACGGAGCGCTTGCGTATGGTTTGGGCGAAGTTCGAATGGAAAATAACGGGAAAGGGAATTGTTAAAGAAATGTGTTAACTTACAATACCTTATTTCTTCTTAACAATAATAATTACAACATTCACAAAACGAATAAAAGAGAACAAAAAGAAAAAAGAACAAAGAAAAGAAAAGAGACAAGTATTAAAGAGCATAAATAAAATTGCAAGTAATAAAGGACAAGTAATAAAAAGCGAGTAATAAAAAATGGGTAATAAAAATAATACGGAACTAGGACCCAAGCCAAGCATGTGCTCAATAGCCAACCCTTAAACTTGCAAGCTTAATGAAGAACTTGCAAGATCAAGGGAAGGGTAGAAAACACATGTGAAATGAAGTGCTAGTCCCGGAAGAAAATACGACCCTTGAGATCAATAACTAACCCTTAACCATTCAACCTCAATGAAGAGATTGAATGAGCAAGGGAAAGCAGAAATCTCAAGGGGGAGCAACTAAAAAGAAAGATAACAACCCCTCATCTTCATTAATTTTCCACTCAAGAGCTCTCACTACAATTTAATGGAGAAAGAGTGAAGAAGAGGAAGAAGAAGAACAAAACAACAAAAATTTAAGAACAAAGAAAAGCTCCCTTGGTTAAGCTCACATCTGCTGTATTTATAGGCAGGGAAAATGAATTCTAGGGAAACCAGCAGACCAGAGATGAAATCCCCAAAATAACCCCAAAAGCTGCTGCAGAGAGGGGCCCATACTGCCGCGCATGCGCGGCCAAACCCCTACTTTGGCCGCGCATGCGCGGCCGTACTGTTGAATTAGGCAGTGGGCTTTTGTCAGAATCCCTGGTTTTCTGTTTCCTGTTGTATAGTACATTTAGTTTCTGATAATCTTTCCAGAATATCTTCAGAATTCCTAGTTCAAGATTGCACTATCTTTTTCCCTTTTGACTTCTATCTCCCTCGAGCTCCGTGCACCCATTGATTCTTGTGCAGCCCCTCTTGTGCTCTGTGCTTATCCGAGACACGAATGACCGCTGTCATACGTCTTGTCCCAGGAACCGGTACGCAGCACCGGACGGATATGGATGACCGGAACCCGGCTTTTATCTGTTGTCAACAGATGTTCTGTATTTGGTGTAACTGTGGAGATTTTGTCCTGATTTGCAATATTTGTACTGAAAACCTGTATACTGTAAACATGTAACACACACGGATTAAAAGCACCTACCTATAAACACACGAGCGTAAGAATGGGCGGTATAAAATGCAATATTCTGATATGAACACAAATCGAATAGTTTTTGCGAAATATATTATTTTAATATTAAATTTCCAAAAATAATATTTTATATTTCTGAAATGTTACAGGTTTCGTTTCTCCCTGTATAAGGAGTTGATGTCGCGCTATTCTTGATCGGCCATAACCGAAAATCTCTGTCCAGGGTTCTCGAGATTTACTGATAAGAGTTATCAGTAGTTTCTCGAACCGTTATGGGCCGTAAATCAGCATGACTTATAAAGTTACTGGGGTATGACATTTACCACCCTAGACTTCATATGCAACGTATTAGACGAAGAGACTGGACTATACGGTAAGTGTTGCTTACAGGCTCGTTAGGGTTGTGATGAGTTCGCTCATCGGCCACCTTTTCGTCTTGTACCTGGGTAGCCGTTACGCACAGCTAGTGCCGCTGACGTGCTTGTGGTTAAACCCACTGCCAGCGTACTATCGAGTTTTTAGAGTCCCGCACATAGGGATCCGTAGTTCAGGAAAAAGATGTAGAGGCCGTAAGTTGTTACGGTAGAGTTTCGATCATGTTCCTGTAATGGTTACAGGAATAATGATCGGAAGTGTAATACTGGTAGGCTTTGGCTTAAGCCGGATACCTGTATTAAATTATTATATTATATTATTGGATTATTTGTATTCGTATTTTTCGGAATTCGGATACGGGTATACTTATACGGTATACGGTGGAGAGGTATTCTTGTAATTATACAAGAACACCTTCTAGAAGGGGACGCCTCATAATTAGATATTTATTATGTGAAAATAAATAAATGCGGTGGAATTTGGAGAAATGTCAAAGTATGGATGAAGGAATGGCTTATATGACTTTTTATTCATTTGGGATTACTATTGAAGCATGGTGCATTATTTTATTGCACGCTTCAATTATTTTAATTTGAGCCATATCATTTTTTCCATGCTTGAATAATTCATTCATCACTCTCACATTCTCTCTCCTCATTATCTCTTTCTTCCTCATCCTAGCTTTACCCTTCACATGTGATGTGAATCAAAGGCTTAGGACTAATAATAATCCATTACATGATCTCTACATCATCTAAGTGATCTCTTCTAGCACACTTGATCTTTTAGTTAACGCTTGAGAAGAGTTTGAAGCTTGTTCCATAGCTCTCGGGCGGATCATCTACGTCATGAGGTGGTCGGAGATCGAGGACATCGCAAGGATCTGAAGAAGCCTTGGAGTTGCATCAAAAAGAAGACCCGAAGGACCGGTTCATTAGGTATAAGCCTTTCATAGTAGTTAAGAACTCTAGATAGGGTTTGCTAGTTATGGTTTAAGCACATGATCTTGGTTTTAATGTGGGTGTTGCATGCAAGAAATTTTTTGTTTTCCACTTCCTCCTCCTCACAAATTTTGTGAGGGTGTGCAACATTTACTAACATGGTATCAGAGCCTCTCTTAAACCTTAAATAGCTTGTAGCGACGTTAGAAATCCGCCGTTTTTATCACACAAAAACTGTCCATAAAACAGTGCCAAAATTGTAGTTTTGACTTGTTTGCACACTCCACGGGCTCACGGTTTGAACTGAGAAGCCGCGGGGTGGAGCGTGCACACCATGTGGACACCCCGGGGGGACCAGAGGCCGGACCCACACCCAAGACCACCTCAAGGTGGCCTTAGGGGTGGGTGACCCGAGAGCACCCCATATGGGTGCTCTCGGGTCTGCCTTCCCCTAGGGGCCACCAAGAGGTGGCCCCCGGGGGTGAGTACCCCCCCGAGGCCCTCCATTCCATAGTATATTTCGTGATCTTTGACTCCGTGAAGATTCGGGCGGGTTTCGAGTTCATTTTGACTCCCGGATTGACTTTAAATGAACAGTTTTGGAACTTTAGCTCACTGAATTTTTTCAAGTGTTGGAAAATTGGTTTAGTTTGCTAATTGCGTGCGGATTCTAATGTCGCGGTTACTTTACAAATTTTGTGATGTGTATGTGTGTTTGGAAACGTCGAATAATTGCTATACGTCGATTAGTCGGGGTTACACACAACTGTAATGATATTATGTGATGGTATGTGTATATGAATATGTTGGATCGTCGTGGATGAATAGACGAAGGTTGTGAGACGAGCGTTTTTCTTATCATTCATGTAATTTGTAAAAAGCAATGTAAAATTATTTTGTGGGGCACATCTGGGTTGAGGTTGTCGCCACCGTTGTATAATTTCTTTTTACTGTTTTTGCTCCTGGCATAGACCCAAGGTGGGATGCACAACCGGGTTCTCGAAGTGCCGAGTGGCCTACTCAATTTGTTGAGGGATGTTGCTTCACTTCGAGAATTTGGCGGGTAGTTTGCCGTACCCGTAGGGGTCTAGGGTGGGGTTTGGCTATTCATCACGATCGTGGAACCCGTCTTTCATTAAGGGCTTAAATGAAATACAGAATTCCTAGTATATCCAATGTGTTCATCTGTGATCTGGAATGTTTATAAATGCTTGCGACGAATGGCTATTTATATAAGAGATATATAATAAACGTTTCTTATGTTTTACACCCGCGCTATTCCAGCCCCCGCTCTGTCGTTAGTTAAGTAACCTAACGATGCATGATGGGGCCTCGTGGCGAATGCAGATGGCATAAGCGTACGTTCTATTTTCTTTTCTTTTCTGTGATGTTTAGGAAACGTAAATGATGGGACAAAATTAATGTGATTAATGTTAAGAAAAAGAAAGCTAAAGATGTTGTAGAATCATACTTTTTAAAATAGGTAACTCTAGTTTTTGCTTTGTATAGTGGTATTCCTTGATGAATATCCAGCACCTCATTCGACGAGGAAAGGGCTGAGATCCCTTCACCGAGAGTGGACCCTTTAGCGAAACTGGCAAATGTTATAAAGCACTCGATTGTTTTTATAGTTGATCTAACTTTTGCTTTACATCGGGGTATTCATGAATATCCAACACCTTATTCGATAAGGAAAGAGCCGAGATCCCTTCACCGGGAGTGACCTCTTTTGCAAAATTAGAAAGATACTACAAAGCCAATCGATTTATAAACTGGAGCTTAAACCACTCCTTTCACTAGATTCTACAATGATATCAAGTTCAAAATGTTAAGGGTTTTCATAAAAACCATCCGTTGCCCTCCTCCATTTTAGGAAGCAGAGTACTTAGTATTCGTGCCATGTTTGTTGACTATAGTTAAGGCGTGGTGTACGGTAGCTAAGTGATGTCTTACTACAAAGCATTTGATGCGATCGATTAGGACATTCACATGACCTTGTTGACCATAGTTAAGGGTTATGCGGGTGGGTCTAAAATCAATCACGAAATAGCGGGTAGAACTTGACTAGTGCTTATGATTTGTTGACCATAGTTACGGTCATAAGACACTAGGGGTAAAAATCATATCGGAAATTTCAAGAGTTGAAATTTGCAATGAGATTGCATACATTCAATTTGATAGTTGGATCCCGATCCCATTGTGAGTAAAAATTACACCCGGGAGAGTTTTGCACTTTACAATTAGTTAATCCAGTATGTGTCTAGAAAGGTATCAACGGGGTTACGCCTATAGGAAAACGAGGTTTATTTTAATTAGGTCCATAAAAAGCACGGGGAACCTCTCTCAGAGTACCGACACTGGCCTGGCCGACCAGTTAGCGAACTTGTCGATTGCAATTAATCCTGGCTAATTTTATTTTTATGGTTTGAAGGAAAGTTTGATAAAAAGTAGTAGGAGACATCGATTAGATAAGATTAGTAATCAATCTAATTATGCAAGAGCAATCGCTGTGTGTCTTCTTTTCTTTCTCCTAATGGAAGATACCTATGACGGGACTTCAGCTTTTATTAGACAAGAATAAACTCACGGGACCGAATTTCAAAGATTGGCTGAGGAACGTAAATATTGCCCTGACTTATGATAAGGTCGAATATGTCCTGACTACTCCAGCCTTTCCTAGCCCAGGCCCTGATTCTTCAGTTGCGGATAAAGAAATCCACAAGACATGGGATATAGACTGTGCAATAGTCAAGTGCCTCGCGCTTCTTCTATGAACAATGAACATCAGAAGCAGCACGAGAAGATGGATGTACAATCCATCTTTCTCCATACAAAGGAGTTATATGGAGAGCAATCTCGTACTCTCCGATACGAGGCATCTCGAAAGTTGTTTCAAATGTGGATGACTGCTGGCAAGTCTGTAGGTGACCATGTATTGAAGATGATTGGACTTATCAAAGAATTAGAGGACCTGGGTTAGACCATGGTGAACAAACAGTATATTGATATTGTTCTACAGTCTCTTCCCCCTGCCTTTGCTCAGTTTATTATAAACTTCAACATGCACAATATGGAGAAGTCACTAGCTGAACTCCTCAATATGTTGAGGAGTGCAGAGAGCATGCTAAAGGTAGCGAAAACTCCCGCTCTAATTGCTGGGCCATCTACCTCTTCCATCCCGAAAGCTAAGGTCAAGGGAAGGAAGAAGAAGAATCCCATCAAGACGATAGGTAGAGTGAAAAAGGCACCAGGAAAGGACTGGATAGGGGCTGCAGCGACAAGAAGTGGGGAATGCTTCCACTGCCACCAGACGGGACACTGGAAGAGAAACTGCATTGGATACCTGGCCGGCCTCAAGAAGAAGAAGCATGGTGATACTTCCACTTCAAGTGTGTTTGTAACAGAAAATAGTTTTTCAATTAACTCTGCTTCCTGGGTATTAGATACCGGGCCAGGATCTCACATCTGCAATTATGTGCAGGGGCCGAGAAATAACAGGTTTTTGAAGGAAGGTGATCACACTCTCCGAGTTGGGAATGGTTCCTCCGTACAAGCTGTAGCAGTGGGAGAGTATCACCTTGGTTTGCCGTCGGGTTGTATATTGGTTTTGAACCCATGTTATTTTGTACCATCGATGTTATGTAATATTATATCAATATTGTTGTTGAACAATGAAGGATATAATTTTGTATTACAATCTAATGTTATGAACATCAACATTAATCAAGAGTTGATTGGGTTTGGTACATTAAATAACAGGTTATACGTCCTAAATCAACATACAGTTTTCAATATACAACACACAAACAAAAGGAAGATTTCAGACATAAATGAAGCTTTCATTTGGCACTGTAGACTTGGTCATATTAATGAAACAAGTCTAACCAAGCTACATAAAGATGGATATTTAAACTCTTTTGAATATAAATCTTATACGACTTGCCAGTCTTGTATCAATGGTAAAGTGACCAAAACTCCGTTTAGTGGACACGGAGAGAGAGCTACTGAACTCTTAGGCCTCATACATAGTGATGTATGTAGACCAATGCCTACACATACGAGACATGGTTTTTTGTACTTCATAACTTTTACTGATGATTTCTCGAGATTTGGACACGTGTTCTTGTTGAAACATAAGTCTGAATCCTTCGAAAAGTTCAAGGAGTATAAATCTGAAGTAGAAAAACAAACAGGCTTGAGTATCAAGTAACTTCGATCGGATCGAGGAGGTGAGTGTCTAAGCTTAGAGTTTCTAGAATTCCGAAAAGAGAATGTGATTCTCTCTCAGCTCACTCCTTCGTACACACCACAGCACAACGGTGTGTCGGAACGGAGGAATCTTACCCTATTAGATATTGTACGATCAATGATGAGTGATGCTGAGTTACCACTTTCATTATGGAGGCGCGCATTGGAGGCTGTGATATATCTATTGAATAGGGTTCCGACCAAAACCGTGTCTACCACTCCATATAAGATATGGTATGGGAAGAGACCATCTCTTAAACGAGTTAGAATATAGGGTTGTCCGTCTTATGTGAAAAAGAAGAATCCGGTCAAACTCGAGACATGATCGGTTTTGTGTAAAGTTGTGGGATATCCAAAACACACTCGTATGGATATCTTATCTACCACAAGGAGGAACAAAGGGTGTTTGTTTCTCAGTATGCAACGTTTATAGAAAATGATTTTTTTACAATTGATACTGTTGGGAATGCGGTAGAACTGGAAGAAATTTTAGACCCACAAACAATTACCGATGATTTGGTTGAACCTGAGGTTTCAAAAGAACCGGACGAACCTCAGCCACTCCGTAGATCTAGTAGGACTTCTCGCCCACCTGATAAATACTACGGTTTTCTAATTGATGGTGATAGAGAAGATTGCATCATGGATGATGATGATCCTACTATTTTTCAGCAAGCTATCACGAGTGGTGACTCAGTAAAGTGGCTGGATGATATGAGATCCGAAATGGAATCCATGCACACCAACAAAGTATGGACTTTGGAGGTTGCACCGTCTAGAGTAAAACCCATAATGTGCAAATGGATCTTTAAGAGAAAGATCGGAGTGGATGGTCAGGTGGAGACCTATAAAGCTAGGCTGGTCGCAAAAGGATTTCGTCAAAGACCAGGCTTGGACTATGATGAAACCTTTTCACCAGCCGCGATGCTGAAATCCATTCGGATCCTGCTTGCTATAGCTGCTCACTATGACTATGAGATCTGGCAGATGGATGTTAAAACGACATTTTTAATTGGTGATTTATAAGAATGCGTTTTTATGGATCAGCCAGAAGGCTTCAATGATAGTGGGAGCAGCGAAAAAGCATGCAGGTTGCTTAAATCCATCTATGGATTAAAACAGGCATCACGGCGTTGGAACATCTGCTTTGATGATATAATCAAAGAGTTTGGTTTTATCAAAAATATAGATGAACCATATATTTATAAAAGGATTGTAGAGAGTACTGTTACATTCTTCGTATTGTACGTGGACGGCATTCTCTTGATAGGAAATGATGTTCATATGCTACAATCGGTCAAACTATTCTTATCGCAGAGGTTCTCCATGAAAGACCTGGGTGATGCCTCGTACATTCTGGGAATTAAGATCTTTAGAGATTGATCTAAGAAATTATTGGGATTGTCCCAATCGAGATACATTGACACCATACTAAAGAGGTTTAGTATGGAAGATTCTAAAAGGGGTAATTTACCTGCTTGTCACGCGATCACCCTCTCCAAAGAGATGTCTCCAAAGGCTGATGAGGAGAGGGCTCGCATGAGCATTATATCCTACGCTTCGTCAGTAGGATCTATAATGTATGCGATGTTGTGTACTCGCCCAGATGTAGCTTATGCACTGAGACACGAGGTCTTTGAGCAGGCACACCAGTCATCTTTCATTGTTCACCCAAGTGCCACCGAGATGTAATGTGACTTGAGAGTTGGTTACTGGTGGGCAGGGATGAAGGGTGAAGTTTCAGATTTCTTTTTGAGGTGCTTCACTTGTTAGCGAGCTAAGGTTGAGCATTTGAGACCGGCAGGAGAGTTGCAACCTTTTTAACCGTTCCAGAGTGGGAATGGGAGCAAATCTCCATGGATTTCGTTGTGGTTCTACCTAGGTTTTGTCAAGGGTATGATTCCTTTTGGGTGATTTTTGTCCGGTTATGCTCAGTATGCTCAGTTTGCTCATTTGTTATTCGATAAGTTGAGCGTTTGCACGGAGTTCCTTCACGTGTTGTATCAAATAGAGGCACCCAGTTCGCTAGCCGTCTTTGGCAGGAGCTTCAGGAAGCCTTGGGTACCTGTTTGAGCTTTAGCTCCGCTTTCCATCCGTAGGTCGATGGTCAGACAGAGCGGACTATACAGACTCTGGAGGATATGCTTGTGCGTGCGTGCTAAGTGTTTGTTGGCTATGGGATCATCACTTGCCATTGATAGGGTTCTCCTACAATAACAGTTTTTAGGAGACATTTCAGATGGCAACTTTCTAGGCCTTGTGTGGTAGGTTATGTCGATCGCCAGTCGATCTTGCCGACTCCGCGAGAGCAGAATTTTTGGACCCCAGCTAGTCTAGAGACTTCGGAGAAGATCCAGTTGATTCAAGTCAGGATGAGAGCAGCCCAGTGCAGACATAAGTCTTATGCCGACCGTAGTTGTCGCAGACTTGAGTTCGCAGTGGGAGATCATGTATTCCTACGGATATTTCCTATGAATGGCGTGTTGTGATTTGGGAAGCTTAGTCCCAGATTGTAGGTCATTTTGAGATCCTCGAGCGAGTTAGTACCGTTGCCTATAATTGTTAGTTATATGTATGCCCTAGAGACCATTACTGTACATACGATGTATATTGTAGTGGATGCTTGGACATCTATAGGGAGGACTTTCTTGCTCGACATGATTGTATGCTATCTGGTTACACTTTATCTTAACATGTGCTCTGATTGTCTCTATGTTACATGTTGATAAAGCCTTTAGGATGAGTACTTGACTACCAGGACTATGATACGGATCATACTAGTGGGGACAGAGTAGTCACCAAGTACGTCCTTCAAAAGTTCCTAGTCGTAGGTGTATCGAGACAGGGCATCGATATACCAGAGTAGACTAGCGTATACGCTTCTTGAACTATACGATGGGTGATGGATGATCCCAGATCCATTGGTGTTTGACATCAGAGATGGTGTACGGGTGCTCAGTGGAGACTGGGTACACTGGACGGACTCGCCGAGAACTCCCAGATGGTATATACCTCACGTCAGATGGCAGTTCTCGGGTGACACTTGTAGAGGTTAGTCTGTAGACCCGAGATCGTCATAGAGTTTTGTGAGATTCCCACTGTTCTTTGATTTCCATCATACCACGTCCAAGAGGGCGTGTAAAAAGGTGGCTTTTGGGTACAGTCCCGAACCACATGGAGGCAATGAGCGATAGGAGGGGTTTCGTCTCTCCCGGTATAGGGAGTTGATGTTGCGCTGTGTTCGATTGGCTATAACTGGAAATCCCTGGCGAGGGTTGCTGAGATTTACGGGTAAGTGTTAGTGTATATGCCCTAGAGGCCATTACTGTATCATACTAGTTTGTATATTACTTGATGGAAGCTTGGGATATTCACAGTTGTATATACAATCTTGCTCGAAATGGTAGTATGCTACTTGGTTTGTCTCTACTTTAATATGTGCATGTGTTTCTTTTAGCATATCGCTGATATACATATAAGTAGAGCCCTTAGGATCTTTGCTTGATTACCAGCGTTGTGATGGTGCTCGCACTCGTTGGAGCTGGGTAATCTATAAGCACATCCTTATACAGGTCCCTGGTCGTTGGACTATCGAGACAGGGCATCGATACTCCGGAGTAGACTAGCGTATGCGCTTCTCATCCCAGTGTGGGAGACGGTCTGTCCCACAGCCGTCAGTACGTCGTACTTGAGATAGTATACGGGTGCTCGTTAGGTTACGAGTACACGGGACAGGACTCATCGGGAACTGTTGGTTGGTATTATACCTATCGTCGGTTATCAGTTCCCAGGTGACATGTGTACAGCTTAGTCCGCCGACTTGACACTGTCACTTCGCCTCGAGTGTGTTCCCACTGCACTTTGATTACTACCCTACCACGGCTCAAAGGAGTCGTGCAAACAAGTAGTTTTTGGGTGCAGTCCCGAAGCACTTGGAGGCAGTGACGGTTAGACAGGATTCGTCTCTCCCGGTATTGGGGGTTGACATCGCGCTGTGTCCAGGAGAGCCATTACACGAGTAGTCCCTGGCCAGGGCAAGCGAGATATACTGGTAGGTTTCCAGTATTATCTCAGGGTGTTCTGGGCTTCACTCCGACACGACTTGTACCGCTATTAGGGGACTGACGTTCACCGCCCCCCTAGGCCCGCCATGTGTTGTATCAGACGAACAGACCGGACTGTGCGGAGACTGTCACATACAGGCTCAGTAGGAGTTCAGATGGGGTTCACCTCGTCAGTCTTCTTATCGACATCTACCTGGGGACCGTTACGTACAGCTAGTGCCGCTTGCGGTCTGTGGTTAAACCCACTGCCAGCGTAGTGTCGAGTCTTTAGAGTCCCACACAGAGAGTTATTCGCCTTTAGGCAAAATGAGTAGAGGTCGCATGGTTTTGCGACAGGGTTCGTTCACATCAGCGCACTTGTGCACGTTTGCTGTCCGGACAGCTTATACTAGCGGGCTTTGGTTTAAGCCGGATCCTAGTATATGATTTGGGATTGGTTTTTTCTCATTATATTCGTGTTCCTCGGATCGCGAATACGGGTGCGTATGCACAGTTGCTTGAGACAGAGGGAGAGGACTTTGATTAGGGTTAATGACTATTGTCATTTTTATTAACCCTAATGCTTATGTGTGTATTATGGTTAATTGATATTAGCTTAATATAATTGTGCATGGTTATGGTTGTTGACCTTTTGACTATCTTGACTTGTTGACCCTAGTTAACATATTGACCATCATCATTCCATATAAAAGATGCTTTTTGATCCTTGCAATTAGCATTAAATATGAAATGATAATGGTCATGTCATGATTAACCATGACAATTATCTAGCTAATTATCTAATTAAAATAATATACACATATAAGTGAGAATGGTTCATATTATTCTCATTCTATCATTTCCTTTCTCTCTCTTGTTCTTCCTCTCCCTCAAGCTCTCCCCTCTCATGTGTTGAGAAACACTTGAGCTTGAGAAAAACCCTCTCTTGATAATCTCTACTCTCATGTAGGGTTCAAGGATTAGCACTTCTTGCACCCTAGTTACTTCTAGCTTGGAGTTGAAGCCAAAGGTCGAGGCTTTCGGGTGGATCTTTCTTCGACGTGAGAAGACGACTAAGGTGACCTCCTTCCACCACTCCAAGGAGCAAGGAGAGAAGGACATAAAGCCTAAGGTATAACTTTCTAGCACTTAGCTAGTTTCTAGTTAGCTTTAGCTTGTTTTTGTTTAGCAAAGATCCTTCAAAGTCTAGTCCATGTTGCCTAAGTTCATAAAAATTCGATTTTTATTCTCTTTTCCGCCTTCCCGCAAGCACCGGGGTGGGCAACGTGGACTTACAGTAAGTGTTATCAGTAGTTTCTCGAACTGTTATAGACCTCGTATCGATATGACTTATCAAGCTACTGGGTTCTGACGTTTACCACCCCTAGGCGAGATATGCGACATATCAGACGAAGAGACCGGACTGTACGGGAGTGTTACTGATTGGATTCGTAGGAGAATGTACAGGCTTGCTTGTTGATCTTCTGATCGCTCAATACCTGGGTGGCTGTTACGTTTAGCTGACCACTTGCAGCTTGTGGGTGTTTGATATGATCATCACCTACTGCCGGCGTATTGACGATTCTTTAGAGTCCTACACAGAGGTTTCCTGGCTCAGGAAAAACGGAGTAGGAGCACATATGTGATATGTACGGGACCGAGAACAATACGTGTATGTGATACCGTATTAGATTCTCACGATATGAGATATCGGCCGGGTATATGTGATATAGCCGGGTCATCGGATCAAGTGTTGATTCGATGAACTGATACAGATTATATTAGTCAGTTATTTGTGAAATAGACGGATTATCGGATCAAGTGTTGATTCGATAATTTAATGTATAGTTATATATTTGATATATTAAATTACATTAACTAATATTAGCTCACTTAAAGATTCTTTTTCTCACTCGGGTAATACATTGATATATATGTGATATATGTTAATTGTATTATTTTATTTTGTTACAATAAATATTGTATTTGTGATATATAATATTGTAACAAGTTATGATTACTAATGCAACATGATTAGTGGAGATTAAACATGGTTAGGGTTTGATTTGGGTTAATCTTTTCTAGAAGTTTCTAAAATCTTTTGTTTTGTTTCTTGTAAAGATATTTGTGTTGATATTTCCTAACCCAACCCTAGTTAAATTTCTACAATGGTTAAACCTTTCTTGACTTAACCATGGGTTGCAATAGTAATATCATAACAATTGATTATTCATCACAAAGTATTCTTCTTCTTCTTCTTCCTTTGAGAAAAGCTTTCTAGCTTTTTCTAATGTGATGAAAACGAGTGAGATAAAGAAAACAAATGAGAGCTAAATTCCTACTTCATCATCCTAATCTATTCTAGCCACTTAGATTAGGGTGTTTGCTTTGCTAATACTTGATTAGTGAAGCAAAAGCTTGGGCTTGAGTTTCTTCAAGGTAGATCATCTTTGTTGTCGAAGATCGGAAGCAAGCTTGCATCTTTCTCTTCATGAAGCCTCTCTAGAGTCCGGATACTCGATGATCGCAGCGAAGGGACCTCAACACGGAGCTTTATAAATGAAGGAATGGACTACAAAGGTTGTAATTCCAAACTCTTAGAAGTAAAGTTGTTTACTTGCTTTGTTTCGCCTACTCTATTGTCTAAGATCTTGGTTAGGGTTGTTCGGCACGTCTAAAATTTAAATCGGGCATGGTTGATGCCTTGTAGAACCTTGTGACAGTGTCTAGTAACCCTACAGTGGTATTATAGCCAAGCTAGAGTTTTAGGCGAAGTCTAGACGAAGTTTAAAGTCCGATCGAACCCCGAAACGTCGAAACATACCCCCTCTCTGGAATTTTTTTAAAATGTTAATTTTTTCTGTATTAAAAATACTCAGAAAATTGAGCAAGGAATTATAGGGATTACTGTGCAAAACGACATGCTAATTCCCTTAAAGCGCCGCGGTACCGCGATAATACCATGCCTTGCGCGGCGGTTCTACGGCCGTAGAGGGGTATTAGGGTTAGTTTTTTCTACAGTAACATCCGTAGGTACTTTTGCATGATTCTGGGAATTTTTAATTCTACTCAAGTGTTGCGTTTTCTGGAGATCTTTTGTAATCGTTGATTCGATCGGAAAGTTTAACTTCGTTTAAGTTTTTTCCGGGTAATTTAGAACGTGATAAAAAGTTCGACCGGATATCAATAACTCACTTTTTCCCCTGTCGGAAAATTTTCAAGTGTAGGATATTTTCTCGAGTTTGAAACTTCCGGAAAATCATGTAAGCGTATCTGTGGACGCTCTAGAAGAACGTAACCTTAACTCGATTATGTGACCGTCAAAACTGCTACTTGAACCCTAGTGTTTGTGGTAGTTTAGCGTTGCCACATATGAGGCGTTGGTTTGACCCTTCTACGGCTGGTTCATTGGGGCCGTGACATGTTCTGGGTTTTTGGACTCCGCTCAAGTGTTGAGCTATTTGGGAAATCTTGGGTGTTTGTTTATTCAATCGGAAAGTTTAACATTGTCTATTTATCTGGGATGTGATAAAATATTTGGAATCCACAAGTAGTTATGAGATAACTAATTTGAATGTTATAAATCTAGCTGTTTAGTCTCAGATGATCGGTTTCCACGGGATTTTGAGGTGATCAAAAGTCCATTGCAATTACGTAGCGTACGCGGATACTCGCCGAGTAAACTTAATAGACATCCATGCCCCATAGCCCCGACCAAGTGACTGTAGGTGAACCCCGTCACCGAAAGCATCCGTTCGGGTGCTCGCGGCAGCGGTTCCGCCTTAGTGCACTTCGTCGACGGCATCGGGGGTGCGTCCATCTACTAAAGTTTTCGACGAGTATTCGATCAAGTTGTCGGGAATCTTGTTGAATTGCCTGACTAGATATTGAAAAGTGTTTTCGATAATGAGACTAAAATGCGGAGTTTATAATTGTTAGGCATGCGATGTCTAAGGAATTCATTTGGTTAGGCATGCGATGTCTAAGGAGGTTGTGGATTCCAACTGTTGTACTTTTACACTTTCTTTTCTGCGACCGTAAGTGTAATATGTGGTGTATCGCCGATTTCGTTGCTATAAATAAATGACAATTGGGATATGCATATTTACTTACGTTGATGATATGTGATATTATGTGTTGCTGTGATATGTTATATTGGATCGTCGTGTTTGAACAGCCGGGGATTTTACGTGAGATGAGAGTTTTTCATTTTCATTCAAGTAAAATTCAATTGTATGTAATATTCTTTTATTGGGGCACTTCCGGGCTGAAGATGATGTCACCATTGTATATTATTTACTTTTCCGCATTAGGATAAACCTAAGGCGGGGAGGACAAGTAACCGGGTTCTAGGGTCCAGTGGGAGATTATCTCGAGGAGTCGAGACCGGGTCACCTAACTCTAGAACTGGCAGGGTTACTTGTCGCTCTCGTAGGGGTCTAAGGATGTGGGTTTGGCTATTCATCGTGACCGTGGAATCCGTGTTTTATACAGGCTCGTATTAAAACACGGACGTCCTAGTATATCCAATATTTCATATATGTTCTTCTGCTGCATTGTTCTGTGATGAGATCATATTACTGCCTGAGACGAATGTTTATATTATATATATGAGATATATGTTATATTGCACATTTCGTTTCAAATGTGATGCTTGTGAAGCATGATTAAAATGGGACTTCGTTAATGAGATTAATGAAATAAAAGAAACCTAAAGATGTTGTAGAAACTTGTTTAAAAACTGGTAGCTCTAGTTCTTGCTTTGCATAGCGGTGTTCCTTGTAGAACATCCAGCACCTTATTCGATAAGGAAAGAGCCGAGATCCCTTCACCGAGAGTGACCTCTTTAGCGAAACTAGCTGATGCTATACACTCGGCTTGTCTTTTGATTGCTTCTATAGTTTTTGCTTTGCATAGTGGTATTTGTGAAATATCCTACACCTTATCGATAAGGAAAGAGCCGATGATCCCTTCACCGGGAGTGACCACTTTAGCAAAGCTAGAAAAGCCTCAAAAACATTCTATTTAAAATCACTCGATTCTACAACGATGTAAAGTTTATTACGCAAAGGTTTTTTTTAAAACCTGTCGTAACCCTCCGTCATTTCAGATAAGTAGTATTTAGTATTCGTGATGCGTTTGTTGACTTTGTCAAGGCGTAGTGTGCGGTATGATTAGTGCTTTTCTGCAATGCATATGATGCGATTGGATTAGGGTTGTCGTGCGGCCTTGTTGACTTAGTCAAGGGTCGTGCGGGTGAGTTTAATTCAATTGGGAAATGACGGGTTGAACTTTACTTGCGGTCTATGGTTTGTTGACTTTGTCAAGGTCATAGATCGCATGGCGCAAAATATTATTGGGAATTTCAAGTATTGAAATTTGCAATGAGATTGCATACCTTTTATGAGATAGTTGGATCCCGATACCCACTGCGAGTAAGAGTTACTCCTGGGAGTGTTTTACACAATACAATTAGCCGATCAAGTAGGTGTCTAGAAAGGTGTTAACGGGGTTATGCCCCTTGGAAAACGAGGTGTATTTTAATTAGGTCCGTGCGAAAGCACGGGGAACCTCCCTCAAAGAACTGGCACTAGCCTGGCTGAAAGATTGGCGAACTTGTAGCGTGTAATTAATCCCGGCTAGTCTTTCCTTTTAGGGTTTGAAGGAAGATTTGACTAAAACAGTGGGAGATATCCTGGTTAGATATATTAATAACCAATATAATCTTGCAAGAGCATACGCTGAGTGTTTTCTTCTTTCTCTCTCCAGGTAGCGACCATGTCATGCCTTAATCAAGATAATAATACGGATGTATTGACCGAACCCACTTGTTATACTGCGCTAGGAAACGTTGGTCCCGCTTCAACTTATAATTGTTATAAGATCGAGCGTGAAATAGGGGATTACCAGAATTCCCGTGCCACCCAAACGAAGAAAGTGCATGTTGATGCATCTTCTTCGGGTATGTTCATTACAGAGAACCGTTTCTCAGTATCCTTTACGTCCTGGGTATGAGATACCGGATCAGGATCCCATATATGTAATTTGTTACATGGGCTACAAATAGGTAAAGAACTGAGAACGGGTGATAAGTTTCATGAGATAGAAACGGTGCAAGTGTTGCAGCCAAGTCTGTTAGCAGTTATCACCCTGTATAACCAAATACATTGATTCTGAACGAATGTTATTAGATGCCGAACCTGATATACAACATCATATTAGTATCTTTATTTATTAAAGAAGGATATAATTTTGTAATATTGGATAATATTTTGAACATTTCCTATATCAAGAGTTGATCAGTTCAGGCACGTTATCTAAATGCATATACATTCTAAATCAAATTACAGTTCTTAGTGTACAAAACACACACAAGGGGAAGAGTTCAGAAATGAACGAATCCTTTTAAGGCATTGTAGACTAGGTCATATCAATGTGACCCGACTAACTGAAGTTATATTTAGATGCATATTTAAATTAGTTTGAATTTACATCTTGTGAAACTTGCCGGTCATGTCACAAAGATAAGATGACCACAGCTCTATTTATTGGAAACAGAGAAAGAGTTAGTGAACTCTTGGGATTGATTCATGATGATGTATGTAAAGTCCCCTGTCTACAGATGCCAGTACTGGTTCTTTGTACTTTAATATATTCACTTATGGTCTCTCAAGATTCGCACATGTGTTCCTGTTGAAACACAAGTCTGAACCTTTTCGGAAATTCAATGAATATGAGTTAGCAGTAGAGAACCAAAACGGGTATAAGTATTATGTCCTTTGATGTGATCAGGGAGGAGAATACTTGAGCACGGAATTCCTGGACTATTCTAAAGGAGAATGAGATTCTCTCTCTGTTAGTGTTTATGCCCTAGAGGCTATTACTGTATCATAATAGTTTGTATATTACTTAATGGAAGCGTGAGATATTCACAATTGTATTGACAGTCTTGCTAAAAATGGTAGTATACTACTTGGTTTATGTCTACTTGAATATGTGCATATGTTTCTTTTGACGTATCGCTTATGCATATTAGTAGAGCCCTTAGGATCTTTGCTTGATTACTAGCGTTGTGATGGCAGTCACACTAGTGGGGGCTGGGTAGTCTACAAGCAACATCCTATACAGGTCCCTGGTCGTAGGGTTATCGAGACAGGGCATTGATACTCCGGAGTAGACCGGTGTATACGCTTCTCATCCCAGCATAGGGAGATGGTCTGTCCCACAGCCATCAGTACGTCGTACTGGAGATAGTATGCAAGTGCTCGTTAAGTTACGGGTACACCGGACAGGACTCACCGAGAACTGCAGGTTGGATTTATACCCATCGTCAGATAGCAGTTCCCAGGTGACATGAGTACAGCTTAGTCCGTCGATTGATTCTGTATGTCCACGGTAGCGCACCGGCCTTCAAACAGACGCCAAATGCGGAACAAAAACTTTTTATAGACTTGCGCTATCGTGTACTATCACCCGGATCTGCCATTAAAGCTAAACTAACTAACTACAAAGTGGGTAGAAAAGTTATACCGAACGATCCGAGTCCTTCGGTATTCAACCATCATCCCACGCTTTATTGCGGCTGCTCCGATCTCCTGAATCTCCAGTCTCCTCGTCCAGGTGGCACCACCTCAACGGATCTTTAAACGGGCTCCCGCCTCTGAACCGAGGCAACTCGATCATCAAGTTTGCTAAAAGAGATGACCAAGATTGATGTAGAGAATGAGTAGAACACTTTGTCTCACTTCGTCCAAAGCTATGGACGAACGGTTAATGAAGTTGCCATTTGAATCGGGTAAATGAGAAATCGGCAATTCTAATTTTCATGAACCAAACTCTATAATCTTTTCTTTTGCAAAATCAATCCCATCTCTCTCACTCAAGGGGCCGGCCACATTATAGGATGAGGGAGGTAAGTGTAGGAGTAGAGAGGGTGACCATAACAACGAATGAAATGTAGGGTTCCTAGGCACACTAATGAAGTCTCATAAGTGATCAAACATGCCCAATTAAAAAAATTTCATGTGCCTACAAACCCTAATACGGATCGTTAACTAGATAATGAGGCGATGCAATGCGAGTAAACGAATTTAACGCTAAGGGAAAGGGGCTACAACCTTTGTAGATCCATTCCTCCACCTCCATAGCTCCGTGATGAAGTCTCCTCGCTGCGATCATCGGATCCCGGGCTCTAGCGTCGGCTTCATCGGAGAAATGGGCGGGCTTGGTCGTCGGCTTCGATGCCAAAGATGATCTACGTCGAGGCATCACAAGATCAAGCTCCCACTTCACCAAGTCATGAAACTTGTGAAGAAAACACCTTATACTACTTGGCAAGAGGTAGAGGATGAAGAAATAGGAGGTGGGTTCACTTTAGAATTGGATTTCTCACTCTTTTTCTCAAGATGCCATTAATGGTGGCAAGCTTTTTCTTGAAGATGAAGTAGAAGAAGAAGATAGAATATGATAAGTATATCTTTTAAAAAGAAAAAAAATATGCATACTTATCATATCCTAACCATAGTCAAGTGTAGAGAGCAAACTAGGGTTAGGTGAATGGTTAGGTTAAGAGAAGAAAACAAAGTGGTCAATCTTTTCAACTCTTCATGAAGCTTCATGAAAGAACCAAAGAAAGCCACCATTTACCTTTTCTTTTCCAAAATAAATAATCAATATAAATAAATGAACAAGTAAACAAAAACCCTAACCATTCATAAAACCATGGTTTAGTTTTACACGTGCACAGGTTAACATGTATCATCAAACATGATACGATCAAGTGTACACAAAAAATATATCACATATACAATGTGCACATCAAGTGAGAAAATCCAATTTAAGTGAACCAATACTAGTTAATGCAAAGTAATATATCAAATATATAATTATGCATTAAATCATTAAATCAATACTTGATTTAACGATCCGGTCATATCTCATATAACCGACTAGTATCCAATGTATCGGCTTATCGAATCAATCTTTGATTCGATAACTAGGTTATATCGCATACAACCAATCGATACATTCATCGCGAGAATTGGAATACGGTATCACATACACGCATTATTCTCGGTCCTGCACATATCTCATATGCGCTCCTATTTCGTTTCGCTTGAGCCAGGAAACCTCTGTGTAGGACACTAAAGACTCGTCAATACGCCGGCAGCAGATGATGATCATATCAAACACCCACAAGCCGCAAGCGGTCTGCTAAACGTAACGGCCACCCGGGTATTGAACGATCAGAAGATCGACGAGCAAGCCCGCTCACACTCCTGTGAATCCAACCAGTAACACTTACCGTACAGTCCGGTCTATTCGTCTGATATGTCGCATATCTCGCCTAGGGGTGGTAAACGTCAGACCCCAATAGCTCGATAAGTCATGCCGACGTAGGGTCCATAACATTCATGAAACTACTGATAACTCTTACCAGTATATCACTGCAACCCTGGCCAGGGATTTCCTATTATGGCCAGTCGTGCATAGCGCAACATCAACCCCCAATACCGGGAGAGACGAATCCCCTCCTATCGCTCATTGCCTCCATGTGAATCGGGACTGTACCCAAAAACCACCTGTTTGCACGACTCAGTAGAGCCGTGGTAGGGTGGAAATCAAAGCACAGTGGGAGACACACAAGACTCTATGACGATCTCGGGTCAACAGACTAAGCTGCACTAGTGTCACCAGAGAACTGCCATCTAACGTGAGGTATAATACCATCTGGAAGTTCTCGGCGAGTCCGTTCAGTGTACCCAGTCTCCACTGAGCACCCGCATACCATCTCCGATGTCAAACACCGATGGATATGGGATCATCCATCGCCCATCACATGGGTCGAGAAGATATACGCTAGTCTACTCTAGAATATCGGTGCCCCGCCTCGATATTCCCACGACTAGGAACAATGAAGGATGTACTCATTGACTACCCAGGCCCCACTAGTATGATCTTCATCATAGTCCTGGAAGTCGAGTACACATAATGGCTTTATCAACATGTAATCAGAGAGACAGAAAGTATACATGTTAAGATAAAGAGCAACCAGATAGCGTACTATCATGTCGAGCAAAAAAGTCCTACCTATATATGTCCCAGCATCCACTACAATATACATCCAATGTACAGTAATGGTCTCTATGGCATACATATAACTAACAATCACCCACATGCACTAGGGCCATCTGTAGCAGTAGTTGTAGTATCTAATACTCAACCATCCCCTAAAAGTCTCTCTTTGGGAAAAGGCCTTCGTGAGTGGATCCGCCGTGTTCTCCTCTGAGTCTACTCTCCTAACCTCGATCAGCCTGGAGATCAACTATCTCCATGATCAGGTGATGCTTCCTCAGAATATGTCTGGGTCACTGATGGGACCAGGGTTCCCGGGCCAAAGCCACACTTCCATTGTCATACAATAGCAGGAACCTAGTTCATCTTATGAACCAATATACACCCAAACTTCCTCTTTGGTAGTATCTTTAATAGCGATGTTACCGGCCTTTATTGTCTAGCTTGTCACGGTATCTCGCTTGGAAATCTTCCAACATACCGTCCTTTTACCGAGGGTAAAGACAATACCTATGACTGACATTCAGTCGTCTTTAACACCCTGGAACCCTTCCAGTGATTCTCCCCAGGATCGATTGATACCATCTCACTACATCTAGTGAGAATCCTAGCATCCAATTACATCTATCTCATAGATGAAAACTCAGGATTTAGGAGGTATCACTTTGATCCTATTGGAGAATCCTTGTGATAAGCGGAGATTGACCGAGCATAGTATAGGAAACTCTTTTCCTATCAAGAGTATGTTGTCCACGTACAATACGAGGATGACCACTTTACTCTCTTCTACCGTTTTGTATATACAAGGTTCATCTACCATTTTGATGAAGTCAAACACTTTGACTACCACATCAAAACAGATGTTCCAACACCGCGATGCCAGCTTTATCCTGTAAAGAAACTTGTACATGTTTCCGCTGCTCCCACTGTTTACGAAGCCCTCTGGCTGTGTTCTTATAGACGTTCTCTTCTAGATCAGTATTTAGAAAAGTAGTCATGGCACCCAACCACCAGATATCGTAGTCATGGTGTGTAGCAATGGCAAGTAGGATCTGGATGGACTTAAGCATAGTCCCTGGAAAAGGTTTCATCATTATCCACGCCCAGTCGATGACGCAAACCTTCAACAAGTCCAGCTTTGAAAGTCTCAACTTTTCCATCTACACCAAGTAATCTTCTCAAGATATACTTGCTCCTGATGGGGATTTAACCCTTCAGATATCGCAACCAAAGTCCATACTTTGTTGGTGTATTTTGGATTCCATCTCAGATCGCTAAGCATCCCGCCATTCTTACAGAGTCCCTACTCTCGATGACCTGCTCGATACTAGTTGGGTCATCATCTCATGATGCATTCCTCACTCCCACTGTCATCGAGAAACCGAGGTATCTCTCAGGCAGGTGAGGAACCCTACCAGATCGGCGGAGAGGCTGAGGTTCGTCGGGGACTATAGAATCCTTTGGTTCTCTCAAATCATCAACTGCAGTTTTGTATAGCTGGAACCTTTCCAGTTCTACAGAACTGACCTTGCCTCGATCTTGTCCGGATTTTGCTTTTGACATAGGCCGGACAATCTTAAATCTTAACTTACTTAAGAGATAGGCTCTTCCCACACCATATCTCATATGGAGTGGTAGGCAACTGATTTGATTTGAACCCTATTCAATAGATATGCAGCTTCTCAAGCGCATAACTCCCCAAAGGAAATAGGTATCTCAGTAATACTCATCATAGAGCACACGATATCTAATATTGTGTGATTGCTCCGCCCCGATACACCGTTGTGCTGTGGTGTATTCAGAGGAGTAATACTGAGAGAGAATCTCATTTTCCTTTAGAATAGTCCAAGGATTCCATGCACAAGTATTCTTCTCCCTGATCTCATCATAGGACATAATACTTATACCCGTATTTTGGTTCTCTACTTCCTCCTTATATTTTGTGAATACCTCAAAAGGTTCGGACTTATGTTTCAACAGGAATATATGACTTAATCTTGAGAGATTATCAGAGAATATAATGAAGTATAAAGAACCAGTCCTGGCATGTGTAGACAGGAGACCTTACATACATCATCATGTATCAGTCCTAAGAGTTTACTAACTCTTTCTCTGTGTCCAGTAAACGGAGCTATGGTCATCTAATCTTTGTGACATGACTGGCAAGTTTCATAAGATGTAAATTCAAACTGATTTAAATATGCATCTAGATGTATCTTTAGCTAGTCGGGTCACATTGATATGACTTAGTCTACAATACCTCAAGAAGGATCCGTTCATTTCTGAACTCTTCCTCTTGTGTGTGTTCTGTATACTAAAGAACTGTAGTTTGATTTAGAACGTCAATGCTTTTGGATAACGTGCCTGAACCGATCAACTTTTGATATAGGAAATGTTCAAAACATTATCCAACAATACAAAATTATATCCTTTCTTTACTAATAAAGAGACTGATATGATTTTGTATATCAGGTTCGGTATCTAATAGCATTTGTTCAGAATCAATGTATTGGTAATACAGAGTGACAGTGACCAACAGACTTGGCTGCAACACTTGCCCCGTTTTCTGTCTCATGAAACTTATCACCCGTTCTCAGTTTTTCTACCCTTTTGTAGCCCTATGTAACAGATTACATATCTGGGATCCTGATCCGGTATCAAATACCCAGGATGCAGAGGATACTGAGAAACAGTTCTGTGTAACGAACACACCCGAAGAAGATGCATCATATGCACTTTCTTCGTTTGGGCGGCTTAGGAATTCTGGTATTCCCCTATTTCTTGCTTTGTCTTATAACAATTATAAGTTGGAGCGGGACCAACGTTCCCCAGCTCAGTATAACAAGCGGGTTCGGTCAATACATCCATATTATTATCTTGATTAAGGCGTGATATGGTCGCTACCTGGAGAGAGAGAGAAGAAAACACTCTGCGTGCGCTCTTGCAAGATTAGACTGGTTATATATTTTATCTAATCAGGATGGCTCCCACTGTTTTTATCAAATCTTCCTTCAAACCTTAAAAGGAAAGACTAGCCGGGATTAATTATACACTACAAGTTCGCTAATCTTTCAGCCAGGCCAGTGTCGGTACTTTGAGGGAGGTTCCCCGTGCTTTCGCACGGACCTAATTACAGTAAACCTCGTTTTCCAAGAGGCGTAACCCCGTTGACACCTTTCTAGACACCTACTTGATCGGCTAATTGTAAAGTGCAAAACTCTCCCAGGAGTAACAATTACTCGCAGTGGGTATCGGGATCCAACTATCATATAGAAGGTATGCAATCTCATTGCAAATTTCAACACTTGAAACTCCCGATAATGATTTTACCCCTAGCACCTATGACCTTGGCTAAGGTCAACAAATCATAGATACTAGTCAAGTTCTACCCGTCATTTCGTGATTAATTAGACCCACCCACATGACCCTTGGCTAAGGTGAACAAAGCCACATGACTGTCCTAACTAATCACATCATATGCTGTGTAGGAAGACATCACTTAGCTACCGCACACTACGCCTCGGCTATGGTCGACAAACGTAGCACGAATACTAAGTACTCTACTTCCTAAAATGACGGAGGGTTGCGAATGGTTTTTGAGAAAACCTTTAACGCTTTGAACTTGATCTTATTGCGGAATCAAATGGTTTTTAAATGGAATGTTTTTGAGGCTTTTCTAGTTTTGCTAAAGGGGTCACTTCCGGTGAAGGGATCGTCGGCCCTTTACTCGTCGAATGAGGTGCGGGATATATCATATATATCACTGTGCAAAGCAGAAACTATAGAAGCAATCAAAAGACAAACCGAGTGTGTAGCATCTGCCAGTTATTGCTAAAGGATTCACTCCCGGTGAAGGGATCTCGGTCCTTTCCTTATCGAATAAGGTGCAGGATGTTCTACAAGGAACACCGCGATGCAAAGCAAGAACTGTAGCTACCTGTTTTATTTTGAAATTCGATTCCACAACATCAATTAGGTTTATTTTCTTTCATTAATCTCATTAATGTATATCCCATCATTTAGGTCCAGCTAACCATCACAGATAAATATAACGTACGCTTATGCCATCTGCATTCGCCTCGATGTCCCGTCTGCACCGTTAGGTTAGGTAACTAACGCCAGAGCGAGGCAGGGCTAGTGCGGGTGTAAAACATAAGCAACATTTATATAATATATCATATATACTATATACTATATCTATCTTAATAGGTCACATGATCACATCACAGATAATGCAGCAGAAAGTATCATATGAAATATTGGATATACTGGGACGTCCGTGTTTTCAATACGAGCCAGTACAAAACACGGATTCCACGGTCGCGATGAATAGCCAAACCCACACCCTGGACCCCTACGAGAGCGGCAAGCAATCCTACCAATTCTAGGGTTAGGAGACCCGGACTTGACTCCTCGAGTTGGTCTCCCACTGAACCTTAGAACCCGGTTACTTGTGCTCCCCTCCTTGGGTCTATCCTAATGAGGAAAAGTAAATAATATACAAATGGTGACAACATCCGCAACCTGGAAGTGCCCGAATAAAAGAATATTACATACAAGTTTTTACATGAATGAAAATGAAAAACACTCATCTCACATAAAAAAAACCCGGCTATTCAAACACGACGATCCAATATAACATATCCAGCAACACATAACATCATATGTCATCAACGTAAGTAAATATGCGCATCCCAATTTTCGTTGACATATAGCAATGAAACCGGCGATATCACATATTACACTTACGGTCACAGAAAAGAAAGTGTAAAACTACAACAGTTGGAATCCGCAACATCTTTAAACATCGCATGCCTAATCAAATGAAATACTTAGACATCACATGCCTAACAATTATAAACCCCGCATTTTAGTCTCATTATCGAAAACACTTTTCAATATCAAGTCGGGCAATTCAACAAGATTCCCGACATCCTGATCGAATGCTCGTCGCATACTTCAGTAGATGGCTGCACCCCCAATGCCTCCGACGAAGTGCACCAAGGCGAAACACCGCTGCCGCGAGCACCCGAACGGATGCTTTCGGCAACGGGGTTCTCCTACAGTCACTTGGTCAGGGCTAAGGGATGTAGCTGTCTAATAAGTTTATCCGACGAGTATCCGCGTACGCTACATGAATGCGACGGACTTTTGATCACATCAAAATTCCGTGGCAACCGATCAAGTGAGACTAAAACGCTAGATTTATAACATTCATTCAGTTATCTAATAACTACTTGTGAATTCCAATTGTTGTATCACATTCCGGATAAACAGAAAATGTTAAACTTTCCGATCGAACATTCGAACACCCAAGTTTTCCAGCTCAACACATGAAATAAGTTTAAAAAACATTCACTTCATGCCTCAGTACCAACGGTCCAGCCGTAGAAGGGTCAAGCCAACGCCTCACATGTGGCACGCCGTACTGCCCCAAACCCGAAGGTTCAAAGGACAGTTCAAGACGGTCACATAATCGAGTTAAGGTTTGTTGTCTTCTAGAGGGTCCATTGCGTTACTTACACTACTTAGAACATTATTAAACCACGGAAAGATCCAATACTTGGAAATTTCCCGACAGGGAAAAAAGTGGGTATTTATATCCGGTCGAACTTTTTAACATATTCTAAAATTATCCGGAAAAAACATAGAAAAAGTTTGATAATCCGATCGAATATACGAACTCGCAATATAACCCAGAAAACTCAACTCTTGAGTTCAGATTAAAAATTCCTAGGAAAACCAGCCCTACATTATAGGAATTACTGTACAAAACTAAATTAAAAACGAGACCGTACGGCCGCGGAACCGCCGAACATGCCAGCCTGGTGCCGCGGTTCCGCGGTGGTTAAATTGAATTAGGCCCTCGTTTTTCATAGTAATTCATATAAGACCCTGCTTGTTTTTCTGCATATTTTTAATTCGAAAAAATCCCCGATTTCAAAAAATGTGCAGAGAGCAATTTGGAGTAAGGGTTTCGGGTTCGATCGGGTTTCTAACTTCGTCTGTGCATCGCCTAAGGCTCTAGCCAGGCTCTGATACCACTGTAGGGTTCCTAGGCACACTAATGAAGTCTCACAAGTGATCAAACATGCCCAATTAAAAAAATTTCATGTGCCTACAAACCCTAATACGGATCGTTAACTAGATAATGAGGTGATGCAATGCGAGTAAACGAATTTAACGCTAAGGAAAAGGGGCTACAACCTTTGTAGATCCGGTCCTCCACCTCCATAGTTCCGTGATGAAGTCTCCTCGCTGCGATCATCGGATCCCGGGCTCTAGCGTCGGCTTCATCGGAGAAATGGGCGGGCTTGGTCGTCGGCTTCGATGCCGAAGATGATCTACGTCGAGGCATCACAAGATCAAGCTCCCACTTCACCAAGTCATGAAACTTGTGAAGAAAACACCCTATACTACTTGGCAAGAGGTAGAGGATGAAGAAATAGGAGGTGGGTTCACTTTAGAATTAGATTTCTCACTCTTTTTCTCAAGATGCCAATAATGGTGGCAAGCTTTTTCTTGAAGATGAAGTAGAAAAAGAAGATAGAATATGATAAGTATATCTTTTAAAAAGAAAAACAATATGAATACTTATCATATCCTAACCATAGTCAAGTGTAGAGAGCAAACTAGGGTTAGGTGAATGGTTAGGTTAAGAGAAGAAAACAAAGTGGTCAACCTTTTCAACTCTTCATGAAGCTTCATGAAAGAACCAAAGAAAGCCACCATTTACCTTTTCTTTTCCAAAATAAATAATCAATATAAATAAATGAACAAGTAAACAAAAACCCTAACCATTCATATAACCATGGTTTAGTCTTTACACATGCACAAGTTAACATGTATCATCAAACATGATACAATCAAGTGTACACAAAAAATATATCACATATACAATATGCACATCAAGTGAGAAAATCCAATTTAAGTGAACCAATACTAGTTAATTCAAAGTAATATATCAAATATATAATTATGCATTAAATCATTAAATCAATACTTGATTTAACGATCCGGTCATATCTCATATAACCGACTAGTATCCAATGTATCGGCTTATCGAATCAATCTTTGATTCGATAACTAGGTTATATCGCATACAACCAATCGATACATTCATCGCGAGAATTGGAATACGGTATCACATACACGCATTATTCTCGGTCCTGCACATATCTCATATGCACTCCTATTTCGTTTCGCTTGAGCCAGGAAACCACTGTATAGGACTCTAAAGACTCGTCAATACGCCGGCAGCAGATGATGATCATATCAAACACCCACAAGCCGCAAGCGGTCTGCTAAACGTAACGGCCACCCGGGTATTGAGCGATCAGAAGATCGACGAGCAAGCCCGCTCACACTCCTGTGAATCCAACCAGTAACACTTACCGTAGAGTCCGGTCTGTTCGTCTGATATGTCGCATATCTCGCCTAGGGGTGGTAAACGTCAGACCCCAATAGCTCGATAAGTCATGCCGACGTAGGGTCCATAACATTCGTGAAACTACTGATAACTCTTACCAGTATATCACTGCAACCCTGGCCAGGGATTTCCTGTTATGGCCAGTCGTGCATAGCGCAACATCAACCCCCAATACCGGGAGAGACGAATCCCCTCCTATCGCTCATTGCCTCCATGTGAATCGGGACTGTACCCAAAAACCTCCTGTTTGCACGACTCAGTAGAGCCGTGGTAGGGTGAAAATCAAAGCACAGTGGTAGACACACAAGACTCTATGACGATCTCGGGTCAACAGACTAAGTTGTACCAGTGTCACCAGTGAACTGCCATCTGACGTGAGGTATAATACCATCTGGAAGTTCTCGGCGAGTCCGTTCAGTGTACCTAGTCTCCACTGAGCAACCGCATACCATCTCCGATGTTAAACACCAATGGATATGGGATCATCCATCGCCCATCACATAGGTCGAGAAGATATACGCTAGTCTACTCTGGAATATCGATGCCCCGTCTCGATATTCCCACGACTTGGAACAATGAAGGATGTACTCATTGACTACCCAGGCCCCACTAGTATGATCTTCATCACAGTCCTGGAAGTCGAGTACACATCCTAATGGCTTTATCAACATGTAATCAGAGAGACCGAAAGTATACATGTTAAGATAAAGAGCAACCAGATAGCGTACTATCATGTCGAGCAAGAAAGTCCTACATATATATATCCCAGCATCCACTACAATATACATCCAATGTACAGTAATGGCCTCTAGGGCATACATATAACTAACATGAAAGAATGAGTCATGCTAACACCTTGCATTAACATTAAATTCACACAAATGAATCATCTAACCTAGTCATCATACATTAAATGTACAATTAAAGCACTAATGAGTCACTAGCCACCTCATCATCCTAGTCACCATCTAGATGCTTCTAGAACCTTCCACACTCTCATGACTCACCTCAAGAAAAGATAAATCCATCTTTAATCGAATGTTTAAGACGGGTGATAGAAAACTGGAAACTGGCAACTTCCAAAAGCGATCCCGAAAAGAATTTCAGGATAACCCCATAACAGTATAAACATACCCGCATTTGTATTACGACCGAATACAAATGCAACTGAGACAAAGATATTATATCTACACAATATAATATTCGGATCCGGCTTAAACCAAAGCCCTCCAGTATTATCTTCCCGAAATATGACACGTGCGTAAACGCACGTACATTTTCCGAACCCTGCCATAAAACCATACGGCTTCTACAACGTTTTGCCCGAACTTAGGAAACTGTTTGTGGGGGACTCTAATGACTCATCAACACACTGGCACTGGATATTACCTCTAGCACGTCAGAGGTACTGTAAGTCTACGTTAGCGCCGCGGCAGTCTACAGACGCCAAAATGCGGAACAAAACTTTTAAACTGACGCTATCGTATACTTTAACCCGGATCTTCCATTATTGCTAAACTAACAAACTGTAAAGAGTGTAGGAAAGTTATACCGAACGATCCGAGTCCTTCGTTCTTCAACCATCATCCCACGCTCCGTTGTGGCTGCTCCGATCTCGTCGATCTCCGATCTCCTCGTCGAGGTGGCACCACATGATCGGTTCTTTAAACGGGCTCCCGCCTCTGACTCGAGGCAACTCGATCGTCAAGTTTGCTAAAAGAGACGACCAAGATTGATGTAGAGAATGAGTAGATGACTTTGTCTCACTTCGTCCAAGTCCGTGGACGATCGGTTAATGAAGTTGCCGTGGAAATCGGGTGATGGAATGAAATGAACTGTAAAATTCCATGCACCCCAAATGCTATCATAATCTTTTCACAAATGAATCAAGTAAGTAAATGAGAGAGGGGAGGGGCCTTTCTTATAAAGAGAAGGAGGAGGGTGAGTGTAGGAGCAAGAGAGTAACCTTAAGCAAAAGCTTCTCACTCAAAAATATCCTAAGCTTAACAAAACTCATTAATGAAAACAATGAGTCATAAAGATGCAATGAATCTAAACCCTTAGTCACCAAAAGCATTAATGACACCATTAAAGCACTAATGACTCACTAGCCTCATCATCACTTCTAGAAGCTTCTAGAATTATGACTCACCTCAACAGAAGAAAAGATAAATCCGTCTTTAACCGAATGTTAAAAGACGGCTGATAGAAAACTGGAAACTGGTAACTTCCAAAAGTGATCCTGAAACAACTTTCAGGATAACCCCGAAACTGTATAAATATACCCGCATTTGTATTACGACCGAATACAAATGCAACTGAGACAAAGATATTATACCTACTCAATATAATACTCGGATCCGGCTTAAACCAAAGCCGACCAGAATTATCTGCCCGAAAAATAACACGTGCGTAAACGCACGTGCATTTTCCGAACCCTGCTATAAAACCATACGGCCTCTACAACGTTCGCCCGAACTTGGGAAACTGTCTGTGGGGGACTCTAATGACTCGTCAGCACCATGGCAGTGGGTTTAACCACAAACCGTCAGCGGCACTAGCAATGCGTAACGGCTGCCCATGGACTGACCTCAAGGGAGGCCGATGAGCGCACTCATCCGGAAAACCCTACTGAGCCTAACAGCGACAATGTATATACAGTCCGGTCCGTTCGTCTATGAGTATCGCATATCTGCCTAGGGGGCTAGTAACGTCAGACCCCCAATAGCAGTATAAGTCGTGTCGGAGTATAGCCCAATAACACCCTGAGATACTACTGGAGTACCTACCAGTAAATCTCCTGCCATGGCCATGGGCTTTGTGTAATGGCTCTCCTAGACACAGCACGACCTCGCCCCCAATACCGGGAGAGACGAATCCCCTGCCGATCCGCTCACGTGCCTCCATATGGCTCGGGACTGTACCCAAAAGCTACCTGTTTGCACGACTCCTTTGAGCCGTGGTAGGGTAGAAATCAAAGCACAGTGGGAACTCACACGAGACCAATGACGACCTCAGGTCGATGAACTAACCTGTACACATGTCACCAGGGAACTCCTATCTGACGGTAGATATAATACTAACTAGCAGATTCCCGGCGAGTCCTGTCCGCTGTACTCATAACCCAATGAGAACCTGTATACATCTTAGGTGATCCAACTGACACCAGTGGCTTGTGTGACCGGCCACCGCCCCTCGTCAGGGTCTCGACTGTATACACTAGTCTACTCCGGAGTATCGATGCCCTGTCTCGAAACTCCCACGACTAGGGACCACAATTAAGGATATGCATATAAACTACCCAACTCTCACGTATATGATCGCCATAATACTGTTGGTAGTAAAGCAAGATCCTAAGGGCTCTATCAAAGTGTAACATGCAATCAGTCACCTGAACATGTACACGACTGATAGAGGCAAACCAGATAGCATACTATCATCGCGAGTAAGACTGTGCTACCGGGATAGGTCCTCCGCAATCATTGCAATCACGTACCTGCGATCCAATAATTGACTATGAGGGCACTATCTCCAACAGGTACAAGCTGTACGTTATGGTTGCTTATGTATTGATTGGAAGGGAAGCTAACGAGCGAACTCATCCAGAAACCCTACTGAGCCTGACAGTGACAATATCCGTACAGTTCGGTCCGTTCGTCTAAGAGTATCGCATATCGAGTTTGGGGGGGTTGATAAAGTCAGACCCCTAATAACATGATAATTCGTGTCGGTATGAAGCCCATCACCACCTGAGAAACTACTGAGCCATATCAGAAGTTCTCTACTACCTCGGCCGAGGATTTCTAGTGATGGCCACTCGTGCACTGTGCGATATCAACCCCCAATATCGGGAGAGAAAAATCCCCGACGTTCCGCTCACTTCCTCCATGTGGCTCGGGACTGTAACCAACTAAAACCTGTTTGCACGTCTCCTTTGAGCGTGGTAGGGTAGTAATCAAAGTACAGTGGGAACTCACTCAAGACAAATGATGATCTCTGGTCGACAAACTAACCTGTACACATGTCACCTGGGAACTGCTATCTGACGATATGTAAAATACCAACTAGCATGCTCCCGGCGAGTCCCGTCCGGTGTACTCATAACCCAATGAGCACCTGTATACATTTTTGGTGAACTAACTGACACCAATGGCTTATGAGACCAGCCACCGCCCCACGTCGGGGTCTCGACTGTATACAATAGTCTACTCTGGAGTATCGATACCCTATCTCGAAAATCCTACGACTAGGGACACTTTATGGATGTGCTTATAGACCCCAGCTCCCACGTATATGATCGCTATCAAACTGCTGGCAGTAAAGCAAGAATCCTATGGGCTCTATCAACTTGCAATAGTGAACTAAAGCATGTATACGATGATAAAGAAAAACCAGATAGCTTACTATCATCTCGAGTAAGACAGTCATATCGGTATAGGTCCTCCCTCAATCATTGCAATCTCGTACCTCCGATCCAATAATTGACTTAGAGGGCACTATATCCAACAATCTCCCACTTGCACTTAAGTTTATTATTGCGATGTCGCATACTCATAGCCTCAGCGAGCGGATCCGCCCTGATGTTTCTTTCTATGTCTCTCTTAATCTTAAGTTTGCGTTGAAAGCCATCTCCCGAATCGAGTAATACCTGTCTTAGAATTTGTCCTGATATTTGATGGGACCTAGTTCATAAATGAACTCCAAATCCAAACTTCTTAAACTGTATTGATAACTGAACCTAATCAGTATCGCGCACCATGTGTTGGAGATAGTGACCTCAGAGTCAATTATTAGATCACAGGCACGTGATTGCAATGATTGAGGGAGGATCTATACCGGTAGGACAGTCTTACTCAAGATGATGGTATGCTATCTGGTTTATCTTTATCATCGTGTACTGCTTTAGGGGAAATTACTGATCACTATTGCACGTTGATAGAGCCCCTAGGATTCTTGCTTGACTACCAGCAGTATGAGGGCGATCATATACGTGGGAGCTGGGGTCTATAAGCACATCCTTAAAAGGTCCCTAGTCGTGGGAGTTTCGAGAAAGGGCATCGATACTCTAGAGTAGACTAGTGTATACAGTCGAGACCCCGACGAGGGACGGTGGCCGGTCTCACAAGTCACTAGTGTTAGTTGGTTCACCTAGGATGTATACAGGTGCTCATTGGGTTATGAGTACACCGGACATGACTCGCCGGGAACATGCTAGTTGGTATTATACCTGACGTCAGATGGCAGTTCCCTGGTGACATGTATACAGGTTAGTTCATCGACCTAAGATCATCATTTGTCTCGTGTGAGTTCCCACTGTGCTTTGATTACTACCCTACCACGGCTCAAAGGAGTTTTGCAAACAGGTTTTAGTTGGGTACAGTCCCGAGCCACATGGAGGCAGTGAGCGGATCTGCAAGGGTTCGTCTCTCCCGGTATTGGGGGTGAGGTCGCGCTGTGTCTAGGAGTGCCATTACACGAAGTCCTTGGCTAAGGCAGGAGATTTACTGGTAGGTATTCCAGTAGTATCTCAGGGTGTTCTGGGCTACACTCCGACACGACTTGTACCGCTTTTGGCGGTCTGACTTTTACCAACCCCCTAGGCCCGCCATGCGATGTTCATAGACGAACGGACCGGACTGTATGGATATTGTCACTGGCAGGCTTAGTAGGGTGTCAGGATGAGTTCGCTCATTGACGTCCCTTTTGGTCAATACGTGGTAGCCCGTTACGTATTGACTAATACCTCTGACGTTCTAGTAGTTAAATCCACAACCAAAGTATTGATGAGTCTTTAGAGTCCCCCACAGACCGTTTTCTCAAGTTCGGGCGAAACGCTGTAGAGGCCGTATGGAGATATGGCAGGGTTCGATCAGATACGTGCGGTATTGCACGGATCATGATCGGACGGATAATACTAGCGGGCTTTGGTTTAAGCCGGATCCTAGTATTGTACAGTGTAAATTTTGTCTCTTTGCATTTGTATTCAGTGGGAATACAAATGCGGGCATGTATATGCAGTCGCGTGGTTTTCCTGTAATTTATTACGGGATCAGTTTTCTGAAGTTGCCAGTTTGCATTCCGTTTCGGCCAGTTTTCCTTTGTTCCTTCACGGCCGGATTTTTCTGATGGAGGGGCTAATTTGCAAGTTTGCAAATTAGTTATTGTGGGGGGGGGGTTTCTTGTGAATGGATGATTATGATGGTTTAAGTATCTTTGCTTTTCTTGTGATCATTTCATTTGCATTAATGGTAATGGATTATGATGGGATTTGAGGTGGCTTTGGAGTGACTCTTTTCTTTTTCTCTTTATCATTCATTTTTCTCCACTTGCTTGAGGTTGGATTTTTTCCTCCACCATTTTTTCCTTAGAGGGGCCGGCCACTTCTTGGTGAGGTGAGGAGATTCATTTTTGGTGTGGGAAAAATTATCATATCATATTATGCTTGCAACAAAAATCCCAAGCTCATTTTCATTGTTGTTTCCTCCATCAAAAGGCAACTTCACAACCACAAAGAGACAATCCATTCTACACTTCGCCTACCGCTTCCTTGGGTACGTCGGCTCGCCAACTTCGTGCCCGAGTTGCCTCGGTCCAGAGGTGGGAGCCCGTAAAAGAACCCGGCGATGTGGTGCCCGTTCCGACGAGGAGTTGAAGACCGGAGATTCCACGAGGAGACCGGAGTGGAGGCCGAAGACCGAAGAACACGGATCGCTCGGTATAGCTCCCTTCCCATTTTCTAGTTTGCTAGAGTTAGGTTAATGGCCCGATCCGGGATTTTAGTGCGCGGTGTTGCCGGTTTCTAGTTTTTAGAAAAGTTTTGTTTCCGCATTCCGGCGTCGGATTGACGTCCGGGGCACCGCCGTGCACTTACACTGGTATCAGAGCCATGCCATTAACCTTGTCTAGCTTGCTCTAACGTGTTTACAAGTTCGACCGAACGGATTTTCCGAAAACCCAATTTCAAATGTGCAATTTCTGTCGATTTTGTTTTCTGCTCTAAAAATTTTTCAGTACATTGCAGAATTACGTTCAGGGATTTATGAGAACACTCAAGAAAATTGGTACCCTTATATTACTGTAGCGCCGTTGAACCGCGGCCGTAACCCCACTTTGGCCGCGGTTCCGCCGCCGAACAGTGGCTTCACTGCACCACATTTCTTCAGTGGGTCTCTGTGTTGGAAATACGGTTTTTGGAATATTCTTTTTGGGCCCAGATTTTCTTTGAGTGCTGCAGTTGTGCTTGGGGCCCACTTCGGTAGATTTGATCGATCGAAAATTTTAAACATGTTAGTTCACAGTATTTACATTATATCTGCGACCGTGAATGTCATTTGATCGGTAAATCCTGTCTATCTGCTATAGCCCTTTTCGACGGATTTGTGAACGTGACATTCACGTTGATGTTCTTTGTTGTGCTGTGATTTTGTGGATTGGACGTGGGGGATAGCCTGGATGCAATGGTAGTACTGTTTTGTTTTTTATGGACATTTGATATTGCGGGGCGACCGTCCGACATGTGAACTGCCGTCACTGCCTGTTTGTATATTATTCTTTTGGGGCACGACCGGGCTGAGGTCGATGCACCCGTTGTGTATTTTACTTTCTGTACTAGGATTACCCCGCGGAGGGATGCACGGATAGCCGGGTTCTAGAGGGCAACGGGCCCGCATCTCATGGCATTGAGACGGAGGGGGCTTCACTCTAGAATTGGCGGGCTATTCGCCGCACTCGTAGGGGGTACAGGTTGACCCATGGAGGGGTGCACAAGTTACCGGATTTCGTGAAGTGCTGGGTGGTCCATTCATGCTGGTGAAAGGGGCTGCCTCACTTCAGGTTTTGGCGGGTAACTTGCCGCGCCCATAGGGGTCTAGGATTACATTGCACAGGCTATCCACACGACCAGGGGAACGTCGGGTTTCAGTAGCGGCTCTATGAAACCCGGGGATCCCAGATATCTGTATTGTTCTGTGATGCTTATTACATTTCTGTGATGTTGCATTTTATCACGCCTTGAGCGAATATTATATATTGATATATATACTAGTATATGTTGTATATGTTTTCCATCCGCGCTAGTCCAGTCCCCGCTTTGTCGTTAGTTAAGTAACCTAACGGGTGATGACGGGACCCAGTGGCGAATGTTGATGGCATATACGTACATCATTAGTTTCGTTCTTTTGTGGTGTGATCAATTGATGGAACTGCGTTGATTCGGATCAATGCAAGCTAAACAAACCTAATCTGATGTTGTTGGAACATTTTTCAAAAAGCTGTTATTGCAAGGGCGTTCTCTTTTGTTTTGCACAGTGGTATTCGGTTATGAATATCCAGCTCCCCTGTTGACGAGGCAAGGGTCGAGATCCCTTCACCGGGAGTGACCCCTCGGACAGAAGTTTGCGTCAGGGCAATAACTTCACTACAGTCGTTTACTTTTGCTTTGCATCATGGTATTCAGTTGGAATATCCTGCACCTCATTCCACGGGGAAAGAGCCGAGATCCCTTCACCGGGAGTGGCCTCTTTAGCAAAAGTTTTCATCACTATATTTTTAAAAAGCTATCCGGTTCCATCAACGATATCAAGTTCATTACGTTACAGGTTTTTCGCCAGAAACCATTCGTAGCCCTCCGTCATTTCGTATGGATAATCAATAGTATTCAAGCTGTGTATGTTGGCCAAAGTCAAGGCACAGTGTTTGGTAGCTATTGGGTATTCATTTGCAGCATAGATAGATGAGTTGGTTTGGGACAGTCGTACTGCCATGTTGGCCAAAGTCAAGGGTAGGTACGGGTGGGTTCAAATTAACCTGGAGAATGTCGGGTAGAACTTGACATGTGACTTATGATATGTTGGCCAAAGTCAAGGTCATAAGAGCATGGGGTAAAAATCACATCGGGAGTTTCTAAAGAAACTGATACTTGCCAGATATGCGCATATCTTCTGGAGTGTGATTGTAAGTGCACGGCGGCGCCCCGGCCGTCAATCCGACGCCCAAATGCGGAAGTGGTGATAAACTTTAATTTTTACATGAACTGGCAAACCGCCGCGCACTAATACCCGGATCGAACCATTAATTAGTCCTAGCTATCTACAAGAAAGGGATGAGAGATATACCGACAGATCCGAGTCCTCCGGTCTTCTCGTCGTCGTCCCGATCTCCTGCGGAATGTCCCGTCTCCTCCTCGTCGCCGGAAGTGCACCACATCGCCTACTTCTTTTACGGGCTCCCACCTCAATGCCGAGGCAACTCGGGCACGAAGCTGGCTAGTCGACGTGCCCAAGATTCGTTGTAGAATGTGTAGTACTCAAATCTCACTTTGGGGTTGTAGGAATTGCCTTTTGGTGGAGGGATGAACTATGGAGTTTGGAGATGGAATATGTGGATATTTGGGAGCATGAAATGGACCAAATACTCACCCTCAAAATTTTGGACAGCCCCCTCTAATGCTTGGTCGGCCACCACAATGAGGAAGTGGAGAGAATGAGAATGAGAGAGACCAAAAACAAAATGGGATCCATACTCATGTCATGCAAGAGAGAGAGAGGAATGGTTATCATTTGGAATAATGATCACAAAGAAACACCAACACTCAACAACCAAATCAAGCAAAGAAATGATCACCAAAAGAGAACCTCACTCCACCACAACCATCATGAAAACCATGTCATATGAAAGCCAAGCCATGATGGAGAAGTCAAGAAGTCAAGGTCAAGGATGGTGCAACCATCATAATACTAATATGCAAAGAACCCCTCCACAAATACTTATTTGCACAAATGCAAATAAGCCCTCCTCCACCAATCTTCGGCCAATGAACGATACAAAGGAAATTGGCCGAAACGGAAAACAAACTGGCAACTCCAGAAAACTGGTCCCGTAATAAATTACAGGAAAACCCCGATACTGTGCATACACACCCGCATTTGTATTCCGACCGAAATACAAATGCAATGAGACAAAATCTACACTGTACTATACTAGGATCCGGCTTAAACCAAAGCAGGCTAGTATTATCCGTTCGATCCTGATCCGTGCAATACCGCACGTATCTGATCGAACCCTGCCATATGTCCATACGGCCTGTAGTACAAACTGTCCGATCCTGATCCGTGCAATATCGCACGTATCTGATCGTACCTTGCCATATCTCCATACGGCCTCTACAACCTTTCGCCCGAAAGCTGAGTAACAGAATGTGGGGGACTCTAAAGACTCGTCAACACCTTGGTTGTGGATTTAACCACTAGCACGTCAGAGGTATAAGCCAATACGTAACGGGCTACCGGGTATTGACTAAAAGGGACGTCTGTGAGCGAACTCAGCCTGACAACCCTACTGAGCCTATCAGTGACAATATACGTACAGTCCGGTCCGTTCGTCTATGAGCATCGCATGGCGGGCCTAGGGGGTTGGTAAAAGTCAGACCCCCAAAAGCGATACAAGTCGTGTCGGAGTGTAGCCCAGAACACCCTGAGATACTACTGGAATACCTACCAGTAAATCTCCTTGCCTTGGCCAATGACTTCGTGTAATGGCTCTCCTAGACACAGCGCGACCTCACCCCCAATACCGGGAGAGAAGAACCCCTGAAGATACGCTCACTGCCTCCATGTGGCTCGGGACTGTACCCAACTAAAACCTGTTTGCACGACTCCTTTGAGCTGTGGTAGGGTAGTAATCAAAGTACAGTGGGAACTCACACGAGACAAATGACGATCCCCAGGTCGATGAACTAACCTGCACACATGTCACCAGGGAACTGCCATCTGACATCTGGTATATGACCAACTAGCATGTTCCCGGCGAGTCCTGTCCGGTGTACTCATAACCCAATGAGCACCTGTATACATCTTAGGTGATCCAACTGACACCAGTGGCTTGTGAGACCGGCCACCACCCCTCGTCGGGGTCTCGACTGTATACACTAGTCTACTCTGGAGTATCGATGCCCTGTCTCGAAACTCACACGACTAGGGACCATTTAAGGATATGCTTATAGACCCCAGCTCCCACTTATATGATCGCCCTCATACTGCTGGTGGTCAAGCAAGAATCCTAGGGGCTCTATCAACGTGTAATAGCAACTTGTCAGGTCACCTAAAACAGTACACGATGATAAAGGTAAACCAGATAGCATACTATCATCTCGAGTAAGACTGTCCTACTGGGATAGGTCCTCCATCAATCATTGCAATCACATACCTGTGACCTAATAATTGACTCTGAGGGCACTATCTCCAACAATCTCCCACTTGCACTCAAGGCCAATTATTGAGATGTCGCATACTCACAGCCCGTGTGATACCGAACACCCAACTCCTCTACTAGTCAGTCTCACAAAGCTCGTTTGCGAAACTATTGCGTTCGAGGAACAGCCTCAGTGAGTGGATCCGCTTTGTTGTTTCTTTCTATGTCTCTCTATGTCTCAAGTTCGCGGAGAAACCCATCTCCCGAAATGAGCAATACCTGTCTTAGAATGTGTCTGGATGTCTGATGGGACATAGCTCATAAATGAACTCCAAATCCAAACTTCTTAGACTGTATCGTCAACTGAACTTAATCAGTATCCTGCGCCATGCTTCCCTCAGTATTGTCTTGGACCACCTGTCCAAAATACTGCCCCTCGTCAGAAGGAAAACTATAACTCTGATAACCTCTTTGTTGTCCATGTCACCTTTGAAGCCTGGAATGATAACTGTTTCCCGAATGAGGCTGTCGTTATCATATCCCTAGAACATCCACTTATGTTCTAAAACTGCTTCCGACCGTTTCTCCAGGATTGGATTAATGTCAACTTATTGCATCTAGTTCAAGAACAACATCTGGTGTGGTACTTGACATCTCATGATTGACTCAATTGCCTGAGCAAGTGATCTGCCAATCATGCACACCCCTCTCTACTTTAGTATGTAAGACACCTTTAGAGAGGGTGACTCCATTACCTGCAGGTACACTACCGTGCCAGGAGTCGTCCATCCTAAATACCCTTAGAATGCTGTCTAAGTACCCTGATTGGGAGACTACCCAAATCTAGATCTAAAAGCATAGATCTAGTAACCAGTATGTCTGATACAAAATCCATTTCCCATATGGAGAAAACACTGTGTGACGACCAAAGTATAACCGATTGTAGTATAGGAGTTTCTTTTCCTATTCTGTGTATGTCATCCAAATACCAGGATATCACACCCTACTACCTTCTCAACAGATCTATCCCCTATTCTGATGAAGTCAAACCCATGACTGTCACGTCAGAAATAGATGATCTATCTCCGCTACATCTGCTCTAGTCTATAAATAGACATAAGCTTCCTGTCCACCAATGCTTCCGCTGCTCCCACTGACTACGACAACCCTCTGGCAGAGTCATATAGACGTACACTTCTAAAACTAGTTTAGAACGACGCTATACTCATCCTCCCGCCGGGTCTCGCAGCCTGGAACAACAGCAATGGTAATTGTGGGTAAACAAGAACTTCCCTGTCACCGTCCTTGAAGCTACCGTAGTACCTCTCGGGTGCCTAAAGTTACCCACCAAAACTGCGGAGTGGCCAATGGAATGTCAAATCAGATTGAATCCTTAGGTTCCTTATCAAATCTTCAGTAATCGTTTGCGGTTCTGGAATCACTTCCAGTTCTACCATACTCCCACTACTGTTTTGAAAAAATCCATTTTTAATAAAACTGTGGCGAGTCTAGAACAATATTTCTATTGATCTGCCAGATGGTAGAAAGTCAACCCTAGTCATAGCCTGGGTCAACCCACAAACAGCCATTACAGAAACGTGCCTTGAGCTGTCCAGTGTCTGGTTTTAATCATAAGCCGGATAACTCCCCGTACCTTAACAACGCTAAGATATGAACTGTTCTATATCCAATATAGAACAAGAGGCACTGAATTAATTGAACTAGATTCAAATCATGCAGCTATCTCCAGCGCATGTCAACTAAATGGAAGGAGGCCGATCAGCGTTACTCAACTTAGGAATGCTTCCAATTATGAGTAACTTGAAAGAGAAGCAAGTTCTCTTTATCATCACTATCAACTAAATACCATACACAAGTATCTACATCTTCGATCACTTTGAAGAATCCCGATACTTGCTACACCTGGTTCTCTACTCTATTCAAATACCTATAACTCCTCAAAACTTAGACCCTGTGTTTCTACGAAACACATGTTTAAGAACTAGAGAAGTTAAAAGTAAACAGAATATAGTATGAGGACCAACCCCTCTGTCCTAATGGACACTGGACAACATACAATACTCTGTATAAGTCCGCTGAGTCTAACAACTCATTCACTGTGTGTCGTAGGTTGAAAACTGTACTTATGGTTAAGAAGAATTACACCGCCGTTTAATGCTCCTTACCTAACCATCCACTGATATAGGTAAATATCATCGATATAATATCAAAAGGTATATCTCACTCTATGAAAATAGACGTACAGATATATCAATTTGAAATTGGTGCACAACAGCGGATATTCAAAACCAAATATTTGCCGACCGGCAAACAGCCCAGGTGATCTCCTCAAATATCACCGATTACAACGAATCTCGATATAATGAGGATGATCACCCAATTCCCAATAACTTACTCCTACTCATCATCTGTAAAACCATACAGATGTGAGAATCAAACCTGGTAAATACATAACCTGGAGCAAGTGTCTAATCGGGAAATCAGTTTTCTTTTAACAGTACACAGCTAAACTGAAACATTGAAATGTTTCGATGGGGTATCCTGGTATTCCTAGTAATGCCTCTACCATTATCCAGATTCACAACTATAACCGTATAATTCTTTGCCACCTCTCCAAATCCCTTTATATGTCTTTAGTCACCACCTTCTGCACACCCTTTTAGGCCAATTGGTTTTCTTCCATCCCTACCGTTCGGCACTAGCCTATGGTTTGGAAGAAGACTATCCAATAAGCATAATGGGTGTATTGTCCTAGTCCTAGGAGCACTCTCAATGCGAGAGAAGGTGAAGTTAAAAGACAACCGAATAAACTTTATTCCTATTTCTCCTGGACCAGAATCCATCCCCGAACTGGAACAAGTTCCTTTCGAGTTCGTATATAACCATACGATGGAGTATCCAATAAACTGTGGATCTTCGTAGTGATACGGAGTGTCCTGGAGAAATACAAAGGTGATTTAGGATTGGCGAAGGAATACTTTGGTTTGGTCGTGAATATCAGTCGCAATTTACTTTGCCCTCTTACTAATCCCTTGCTTCGTCTTAACTTAATACCTTCTGCACACCATCGTTATGCTAATTGGTTTTCTTCATTCCCCACTGTTCGGCACCAGCCTAAGGTTTGGAAGAAGACTATCCAATTTGCGTAATAGGTGTACTATCTCCTAAACCAAGGAGTACTCACAACTTGAGAGAAGGTAAAAGGGAAAAGACAATTGAATAATCCTATCCGTTTTCTCCAGAACCGGAAACCATCCTCGAATTCCTTCGAGTTCGTATCTAACCATACGATGGTTTTGTCCAATGGAAGTGGACGTTCATAGCAATACGGGGTGTCCTGGAGAAAAGGGTAAAAGTAGAAGTGGCAATGAGGTTTGCAACTCTGACAATCCAAAAGCCAGTGTTTAAGAAGGTTCGGTCAACTTGGTCACTGAGTCATAGTCTTAGGGTCAGGTCAATGGTCGCTGCCAAAGAGAGAGAGAAAAGAAACACTCAGCGTGCACTCTAACCTAGATCAGAATAGTTACCAATTTATCTAATCTGGAAACCTCCCACTGTACCGTCAAATTCTCCTCCAAACCTAAAAGAAGAATTAGTCGGGATCACCCGAGGAGTATACCAACTCATCAGTGGGAATCGGGATCCAACTCTCATCGCATGATAACGTGATGGAATCCGCTCACGTCATCACACTCCAGAAGGTATGTGCATATCTGGCAAGTTTCAGTTCTTTTGAAACTCCCGATGTGATGTCTGCCCCATGCTCTTATGACCTTGACTTTGGCCAACAAATCATAAGTCACATGTCAAGTTCTACCCGTCATTCTCCAGGTTGATTCGAATCCACCCGCATAAGCCCTTGACTTTGGCCAACAAGGCTATACGACTGTTCCAAACCAACGCATCTATCTATGCTGCATATGAATAACCAACAGCTACCAAACACTGTGCCTTGACTTTGGCCAACAAACACAGCTTGAATACTATTGACTACCCATATGAAACGACGGAGGGCTACGAATGGTTTCTGGTGAAAACCTTTAACGTAATGAACTTGATATCGTCGAAGGAACGGATAGCTTTTAAAAAATATAGTGACGAAAACCTTCGCTAAAGAGGTCACTCCCGGTGAAGGGATCTCGGCTCTTTCCCCGTAGAATGGGGTGCAGGATATTCCAAATGAATACCGCGATGCAAAGCAAAAGCAATCGGCTATAATGAAGTTAATGCCCTGACGCAAACTTCTGTCCAAGGGGTCACTCCCGATGAAGGGATCTCGGCCTTTGCCTCGTCGACTGAGGAGCAGGATATTCCAACTGAATAACACGATGCAAAACAAAAGTGAACGTCCTTGCAATAACAGCCTTTTGAAAAGTGTTCCAACAACATCAGATTAGGTTTGTTTTTAACTTGCATTGATCCGAATCAATGCAGTCCCATCAATTGATCACACCACAAAGAACGAAAATATACTGATGTACGTATATGCTATCCGCATTCGCCACTAGGTCCCGTCATTACCCGTTAGGTTAGCTAACTAACGACAGAGCGGGGACTGGACTAGCGCGGATGCAAAACATATACAACATCTACTAATATATATACCAATATATTATATTCGCTCAAGGCGTGATAAAAAATGCAACATCACAGAACATGAACAGCATCACAGAAACAATACAGATATCTGGGATCCCCGGGTTTCACAGAGCCACTACTGAAACCCGACGTTCCCCTGGTCGTTTGGATAGCCTGTGCAATGAAATTCTAGACCCCTACGGGCGCGGCAAGTTACCCGCCAAAACCTGAAGCGAGGCAGCCCCCTTCAGCACCGTGAATGGACCACCCAGCACTTCACGGAATCCGGTAACTTGGGCACCCCTCCTGGGTCAACCTGTACCCCCTACGAGTGCGGCGAATAGCCCGCCAATTCTTGAGTGAAGCCTCCTCCGTCTCAATGCCATGAGATGCGGGCTTGTTGCCCTCTAGAACCCGGCTATCCGTGCACCCCACCGCGGGGTAATCCTAGTACAGAAAGTAAAATATACATACAACGGGTACATCGACCGCAACCAGGTCGTGCCCCAAAATAATAATACAAACAGGCAGTGACGGCGGTCCACATGTCGGACGCTCGCCCCGCAATATCAAATGTACATAATACAACCACAACTGTACTAGCATTGCATCCAGGCTATCCCCCACGACAGATCCGCAACATCACAGCAAAAACAGAACTTCAACGTGAAAGTCACGTTCGCAAATCCGTCTAACCGGGCTATAGCAGTTAGACCGGATTTACCGATCAAGTGACATTCACGGTCGCAGATATAATGTAAATACTGTGAAATAATGTGTTTAAAATATCCGATCAATCAAATTTTAACAAGTGGGCCCCCAAGCAATACTGTAGCAGATCAGGAAATTCTGGGCCCAATATTAATATTCCAAAACCCATATTTTAAGCCCACAAAGACACTGTAGAAATTTGGTGCAGGGATCTCCACAGTGCGTGGCGGAACCGCGGCCCAAAGGGGGTTTTGGCCGCGGTTCCGCGCCTCCACTGTCGACTCACCCTGTCGAATTTCTACAGTAGCCTATTGGTCTCCAGTACATCAATTTTATACAACCTGAAAAATTTTTGGAGACCAAAAAATTTCAACAGAAAACTGTCGATTGGAAAAACACGGTTTTGGAACTTTTCGATCGATCGGAAATGCAAACACATTAAACCAAGCTAGACTAAGTTAATGGCCTGGCTCTGATACCACTGTAAGTGCACGACGGCGCCCCGGCCGTCAATCCGACGCCCAAATGCGGAAGCGGTGATAAACTTTAATTTTTACTTGAACTGGCAAACCGCCGCGCACTAATACCCGGATCGAACCATTAATTAGTCCTAGCTATCTACAAGAAAGGGAAGAGAGATATACCGACAGATCCGAGTCCTCCGGTCTTCTCGTCGTCGTCCCGATCTCCTGCGGAATGTCCCGTCTCCTCCTCGTCGCCGGAAGTGCACCACATCTCCTACTTCTTTTACGGGCTCCCACCTCAATGCCGAGGAAACTCGGGCACGAAGCTGGCTAGTCGACGTGCCCAAGATTCGTTGTAGAATGTGTAGTACTCAAATCTCATTTTGGGGTTGTAGGAATTGCCTTTTGGTGGAGGGATGAACTATGGAGTTTGGAGATGGAACTTGTGGATATTTGGGAGCATGAAATGGACCAAATACCCACCCTCAAAATTTTGGACAGCCCCCTCTAATGCTTGGCCAGCCACCACAATGAGGAAGTGGAGAGAATGAGAATGAGAGAGACCAAAAACAAAATAGGAGCCATACTCATGTCATGCAAGAGAGAGAGAGAGGAATGGTTATCATTTGGAATAATGATCACAAAGAAACACCAACACTCAACAACCAAATCATGCAAAGAAATGATCACCAAAAGAGAACCTCACTCCACCACAACCATCATGAAAACCATGTCATATGAAAGTCAAGCCATGATGGAGAAGTCAAGAAGTCAAGGTCAAGGATGGTGCAACCATCATAATACTAATATGCAAAGAACCCCTCCATAAATACTTATTTGCACAAGTGCAAATAAGCCCTCCTCCACCAATTTTCGGCCAATGAACGATACAAAGGAAATTGGCCGAAACGGAAAACAAACTGGCAACTCCAGAAAACTGGTCCCGTAATAAATTACAGGAAAACCCCGATACTGTGCATACACACCCGCATTTGTATTCCGACCGAAATACAAATGCAATGAGACAAAATCTACACTATACTATACTAGGATCCGGCTTAAACCAAAGCTGGCTAGTATTATCCGTTCGATCCTGATCCGTGCAATACCGCACGTATCTGATCGAACCCTGCCATATGTCCATACGGCCTGTAGTACAAACTGTCCGATCCTGATCCGTGCAATACCGCACGTATCTGATCGTACCTTGCCATATCTTCATACGGCCTCTACAACCTTTCACCCGAAAGCTGAGCAACAGAATGTGGGGGACTCTAAAGACTCGTCAACACCTTGGTTGTGGATTTAATCACTAGCACGTCAGAGGTATAAGCCAATACGTAACGGGCTACCGGGTATTGACTAAAAGGGACGTCTGTGAGCGAACTCAACCTGACAACCCTACTGAGCCTGTCAGTGACAATATCCGTACAGTCCGGTCCGTTCATCTATGAGCATCGCATGGCGGGCCTAGGGGGTTGGTAAAAGTCAGACCCCTAAAAGCAGTACAAGTCGTGTCGGAGTGTAGCCCAGAACACCCTGAGATACTACTGGAATACCTACTTGTAAATCTCCTTGCCTTGGCCAAGGACTTCGTGTAATGGCTCTCCTCGACACAGCGCGACCTCACCCCCAATATCGGGAGAGACGTACCCCTGAAGATACGCTCACTGCCTCCATGTGGCTCGAGACTGTACCTAACTAAAACCTGTTTGCACGAATCCTTTGAGCCGTGGTCGGGTAGTAATCAATGTACAGTGGAAACTCACACGAGACAAATGACGATCCCCAGGTCGATGAACTAACCTGCACACATGTCACCAGGGAACTGCCATCTGACGTATGGTATATGACCAACTAGCATGTTCCCGGCGAGTCCTGTCCGGTGTACTCATAACCCAATGAGCACCTGTATACATCTTAGGTGATCCAACTGACACCAGTGGCTTGTGAGACCGGCCACCGCCCCTCGTCGGGGTCTCGACTGTATACACTAGTCTACTCTGGAGTATCGATGCCCTGTCTCAAAACTCACACGACTAAGGACCATTTAAGGATATGCTTATAGACCCCAGCTCCCACTTATATGATCGCCCTCATACTGCTGGTGGTCAAGCAAGAATCCTAGGGGCTCTATCAACGTGTAATAGAAACTTGTCAGGTCACCTAAACAGTACACGATGATAAAGGTAAACCAGATAGCATACTATCATCTCGAGTAAGACTGTCCTACCGGGATAGGTTCTCCATCAATCATTGCAATCACGTACCTGTGACCTAATAATTGACTCTGAGGGCACTATCTCCAACAGTGATAACGTGAGCGGATTCCGTCACGTTATCATGCGATGATAGTTGGATCTCGATTCCTACTGATGAGTTGGTTTACTCCTCGGGTGATCCCGACTAATTCTTTTTGCAGGTTTGGAGAAGAATTTGATGTTACAGTGGGAGGTTTCCTAATTAGATAAAGTGATAACCATTCTGATCTAGGTTAGAGTGCACGCTGAGTGTTTTTTTCCTCTCTCTCTTTGGCAGCGACCATGACCCGACCATAAACTATGACTCAGTGACCAAGTTGACCGAACCTTCTTAAACACTGGCTTTTGGATTTTCAGAGTTGCATACCTCATTGCCACTCCTACTTTTACCCTTTTCACCAGAACACCCCGTATTACTACGAACGTCCACTTCCATTGGACAAAACCATCGCATGGTTATATATGAACTCGAAGGAATTTATTCGAGGATGGTTTCCGGTTCTGGAGAAAACGAATAGGACTATTCCGTTGTCTTTTCCTTTTTACCTTCTTTCAGTTTGCAAGTACTCCTTGGTTTAGGAGATAGCACACCCGTTACGCCTATCGGATAGTCTTCTTCCAAACCTTAGGCTGGTGCCGAACGGTAGGGAATGAAGAAAGCCGATTAGCCTAAGTGTGGGGTACAGAAGATATTAAGTAAAGACAAATAAAGGGATTAGTAAGAGGGCAAAGTAAACTGCGACTGCTATTCACGACCAAACCAAGTATTTCATTACCACTCCCACTTCACCTTTGTATTTCTCCAGAACACTCCGTATCACTACGAAGATCCACAGTTTATTGGATACTCCATCGTATGGTTATATACGAACTCGAAAGGAACTTGTTCCAGTTTGGGGATGGATTCTGGTTCAGGAGAAATAGGAATAAGGTTTTATTCTGTTGTCTTTTATCCTCACCTTCTCTCGGGTTGCGAGTGCTCCTAGGATTAGGACAGTACACCCATTATGCTTATTGTATAGTCTTCTTCCAAACAATAGGCCGGTGCCGAACGGTAGGGAAGGAAGAAAACCATTTAGCCTAAGAGGGTATGAAGAAGGTAATGACTAAAGACATATAAAGAGATTTGGAGAGATGGCAAAGAATTATACGGTTACAGTTGTGAATCTGGATAATGGAAGAGGCATTACTAGGAATACCGGGATACCCCATTGAAACATTTCAATGTTTCAGTTTCACTGTGTACTGCTAAAAGAAAAGTGATTTCCCAATTAGACACTTGCTCCAGGGTATGTATTTACCAGGTTTGATTCTCACATCATTATGGTTTTACAGATGATGAGTGGGAGTAAGTTATTGGGAATTAGGTGATCATACTCATTATATCGGGATTCATTGTAATTGGTGATATTTGAGGAAATCGCCTGGGTTGTTTGCCGAACGACAAATATTTGGTTTTGAATATCCGTTGTTATGCACCAATTTCAAATTGATATATCTGTACGTCTATTTTTATAGAGTGAGATATACCTTTTTGAAATTATATCCATGACATTTACCTATATCAGTGGATGGTTAGGTAAAGAGCATTAAACAGCGGTGTAATTCTTCTTAACCATAAGTACAGTTTTCAACCTACGACACACAGGGAATGAGTTATTAGTCTCAGGGGACTTATACAGAGTATTGTATGTTGTCCAGTTCATAAGGGATGGTACTCGTACTATATTCTTTTTACTTGTGACTTCTCTAGTTCTTAGTCAGGTGTTTCGTAGAAACACAGGGTCCAAGTTTTGAGAAGTTTTAGGTATAAGAGTAAAGTAGAGAACCAGGTATTGCAAGTATCGGGATTCTTCAAGGTGATCGAAGATGTAGATACTTATGTGTGGTATTCAGTTGATAGTAATGATTAAGAGAACTTGCTCCTCTTTCAGGTTACTCATAATTGGAAGCATTCCTAAGTTGTGTAACGCTGATCAGCCTCCTTCCATTTAGTTGATATGCACTGGAGACAGCTGCATGATTTGAATCTGGTTCAATTAAATCAGTGCCTCTGTTTCTATATTGGATATAGAACAGTTCATATCTTAACGATGTTAAGGTACGGGGAGTTTTCCGGCTTTTGCTTAAAACCAGACTCTGGATAACTCAAGGCACGTTTCTGTAATGGTTGTTTGTGGATTGACCCGGGCTATGACGAGGGTTGATTTTCTACCATCTAGAAGATCAATAGTGATATTGTTCTTGACTCGCCAAAGTTTTAATAAAAATGGATTTTTTCAGAAAACAGTAGTGGGAGTATGGTAGAACTGGAAGTGATTCCAGAACCCCAAACGATTACTAAAAATTTGATAAGAACCTAAAGATTCAATCTAGTTTGACATTCCATTGGCCACTCCGCAGATAAGGTGGGTAACCTTAGGCACTTGAGAGGTACTCCGGTAGCCTCAAGGACGGTGGCAGGGAGGTTCTTATTTACCCAGACTTGCCAATGCTGTTGTTCCAGACTATGAGACCCGGCAGGAGGATGAGTATAGCGTCGTTCTAAACTAGTTTTAGAAGTGCACGTGTATATGACTCTGCCAGAGGGTTGTCGTAGTCAGTGGGAGCAGTGGAAGCATTGGTGGACATGTGGCTTATGTCTATTTATAGACTAAAGCGGATATAGCGGAGATAGATCATCTATTTCTGATGTGACAGTCATAGGTTTGACTTCATCAGAATAGGGGATGGATCTGTTAAGAAGGTTGTAGGGTGTGATGTCCTGGTATTTGGATGACATACACAGAGTAGGAAGTGAAATTCCTATACTACAATCGGTTATACTTTGGTTGTCACACAGGGGTTTCTCCACATGGGAAATGGATATTATATCAGACATTCTGGTTACTGGATCTATATTTTTAGATCTAGATTTGGGTAGTTTCCCAATCTGGGTACTTAGACAGCATTCTAAAGGTGTTTTAGAATGGACGACTCCTGGCACGGTGGTATACCTGCAGGTGATGGAGTCACCCTCTCTAAAGGTGTCTTACAGACTAAAGGGGAGAGGGATGTGCATGATTGACAGATCACTTGCTTATGCAATTGAGTCAATTGTGAGATGTCAAGTACCACACCAGATGTTGTTTTTGCAGTGGATGCAATAAATTGATATTAATCCAATCCTAGAGAAACGATCGGAAGCAGTTTTTAGAACATAAGTGGATGTTCTAGGGATATGATAACAACAGCCTCTTTTAGGAGACAGTTATCATTCCAGGCTTCCAAGGTGACCTGGATGACAGAGTGGTTGTCAGAGTTATAGTTTTCCCACTGACGAGGGGAAATATTTTGGACAGGTGGTCTAGGTGGATACTGAGGGAGGCATGGCGCAGGATACTGATTAAGTTCAGTTGACGATACAGTCTAAGAAGTTTGGATTTGGAGTTCATTTATGAGCTAGGTCCCATCAGACATCCAGACATATTCTAAGACAGGTATTGCTCATTTCGGGAGATTGCTTTCTCCGCGAACTTGAGATAAAGAGAGACATAAAAAGAAACATCAGAGTGGATCCACTCACTGAGGCTATTCCTCGAACGCAATAGTTTCTAAAACGGGCTTTGTGAGACTGATTAGTAGAGGAGTTGGCTGTTCGGTATCACACGGGCTGTGAGTATGCGACATCGCAATAATTAGCCTTGAGTGCAAGTGGGAGATTGTTGGAGATAGTGCCCTCAGAGTCAATTATTGGATCACAGGCACGTGATTGCAATGATGGAGGGAGGACCTATACCGGTAGGACAGTCTAACTCCAGATGATAGTATTCTATCTGGTTTATCTTGATCATCGTGTACTGCTTTAGGTGACATTACTGATCACTATTGCACGTTGATAGAGCCCCTAGTATTCTTGCTTGACTACCAGCAGTATGAGGGCGATCATATACGTGGGAGCTGGGGTCTATAAGCACATCCTTAAAAGGTCCCTAGTCGTGGGAGTTTCGGGACAGGGCATCGATACACCAGAGTAGACTAGTGTATACAGTCGAGACCCCGACGAGGGGCGGTGGCCGGTCTCACAAGTCACTGGTGTCAGTTGGTTCACCTAAGATGTATACAGGTGCACATTGGGTTATGACTACACCGGACAGGACTCGCCGGGAACATGCTAGTTGGTATTATACCTGACGTCAGATGGCAGTTCCCTGGTGACATGTGTACAGGTTAGTTCATCGACCTGAGATCGTCATTTTTCTCGTTTGAGTTCCCACTGTGCTTTGATTACTACCCTACCACGGCTCAAAGGAGTCGTGCAAACAGGTTTTAGTTGGGTACAGTCCCGAGCCACATGGAGGCAGTGAGCGGATCTGCAGGGGTTCGTTTCTCCCGGTATTGGGGGTGAGGTCGCGCTGTGTCTAGGAGTGCCATTACACGAAGTCCTTGGCCAAGGCAGGAGATTTACTGGTAGGTATTCCAGTAGTATCTCAGGGTGTTCTGGGTTACACTCCGACACGACTTATACCGCTTTTGGGGGTCTGACTTTTTCCAACCCCGTAGGCCCGCCATGCGATGTTCATAGACGAACGGACCGGACTGTACGGATATTGTCACTGACGGGCTCAGTAGGGTGTGAGAATGAGTTCGCTCATCGACGTCCCTTTTGGTCAATACCCGGTAGCCCGTTACGTATAGGCTAATAACTCTGACGTGCTAATGGTTAAATCCGCAACCAAAGATTGACGAGTCTTTAGAGTCCCCCACAGACCGTTTTCTCAAGTTTCGGGCGAAACACTGTAGATGCCGTATGGAGATATGGCAGGGTTCGATCAAATATGTGCGGTATTGCACGGATCATGATCGGACGGATAATACTAGCGGGCTTTGGTTTATGCCGGATCCTAGTATTGTACAGTGTAGATTTTGTCTCTTTGCATTTGTATTTAGTGGGAATACAAATGCGGGCATGTATATGCAGTCGCGGGGTTTTCCTATAATTTATTACGGGATCAGTTTTCTGAAGTTGCCAGTTTGCATTCCGTTTCGTCCAGTTTTCCTTTGTTCCTTCACGGCCGGATTTTTCTGATGGAGGGGCTAATTTGCAAGTTTGCAAATTAGTTATTGTGGGGGGGGGGGGGGGGTTCTTGTGAATGGATGATTATGATGGTTTAAGCATCTTTTCTTTTCTTGTGATCATTTCATTTGCATTAATGGTGATGGATTATGATGGGATTTGAGGTGGCTTTGGAGTGACTCTTTTCTTTTTCTCTTTATCATTCATTTTTCTCCACTTGCTTGAGGTTGGATTTTTTCCTCCACCATTTTTTCCTTAGAAGGGCCGGCTGCTTCTTGGAGAGGAGAAGAGATTCATTTTTGGTGTGGGAAAAATTATCATATCATATTATGCTTGCTACAAAAATCCTAAGCTCATTTTCATTGTTCTTTCCTCCATCAAAAGGCAACTTCACAACCCTAAAAAGACAATCCATTCTACACTTCGCCTACAGCTTCTTTAGGTACGTCGGCTCGCCAACTTTGTGCCCGAGTTGCCTCGGTCCAGATGTCGGAGCCCGTAAAAGAACCCGGCGTTGTGGTGCCCGTTCCGACGAGGAGCTGAAGACCGGAGATTCCGCGAGGAGATCGGAGTGGAGGCCGAAGATCGAAGGACACGGATTGCTCGGTATAGCTTCCTTCCCATTTTCTAGTTTGCTAGAGTTATGTTAATGGCCCGATCCGGGATTTTAGTGCGCGGTGGTGCCGGTTTCTAGTTTTTAGAAAAGTTTCGTTTCCACATTCCGGCGTCGGATTGACGGCCGGGGCGCCGCCGTGCACTTACACCATACCTCCCATATTATCCTCTTGGACCACCTCTCCATAATACTGTCTCTCGTCAGAGCGAAAACTATAACTCTGACAATCACTCTGTCATCCATGTCACCTTTGAAGCCTGGAATGATAACCGTCTTCCGAAGGAGGCTGCCGTCATCAAATCCGTAGAACATGCACTTATGTTCTAAAACTGCTTCCTTATGTTTCTTTAGGATTGGATTAATATAAACTTATCGCATCAAGTGCAAAAACAACATCTGGTGTGGTATTTGACATCTCATGATTGACTCAATTGCCTAAGTAAGTGATCTGCCAATCATGCACATCCCTCTCCCCTTTAGTCTGTAAGACACCTTTAGAAAAGGTGACTCCATCACCTGCAGGTACACCACCATGCCAGGAGTCATCTATTCTAAAAAACCATTAGAATACTGTCAAAGTACCGAGATTGGGAAACGACCCAATTCTATATCTAATACCATAGATTTAGTAATCAGAATGTCTGATATTATATCCATATCCTTTGTGGAAAAACAACTGTGTGACGACCAAAGTACAACCGATCGCAGTATAGGAATTTTACTTCCTACTCTGTGTATGTTATCCAAATACCGGGACATCACACCCTACTACCTTCTTAACAGATCTACCCCCTATTCTGATGAAGTCAAACCCATGACTGTCACATCAAAAAATAGATGATCTATCTCCACTATATCTGCTCAAGCCAATAAATAGACATAAGCCACTTGCCCACTATATTTCCGCTGCTCCCACTGAGTACGACAACCCTCTGGCAGAATAATATATACGTGTACTTCTAAAGCTAGTTTAGAATGACGCTATATTCATCCTCCTGCCGGGTCTTATAATCTTGAACAACAGTAGTGTCAAGTCTGGGTAAACAAGAACCTCCCTGTCACCGTCCTTGAGGCTACCGGAGTACCTCTCGGGTGCTTGAGGTTACCTACCATATCTGCGGAGTGGCTATTGGAATGTCAAACCTGATTGAATATATAGGTCCTATTAAATTTTCCGTAATCGTTTGCGGTTCTGGAATCTCTTCCAGTTCTACCATACTCCCACTACTGTTTTCTAAAAAAATCCATTTTACTAAAACTGTGGCGAGTCAAGAACAATATCATTATTGATCTTCCAGATGGTAGAAAGGTAACCCTCGACATAGCCCGGGTCAACCCACAAACTGCCATTACAGAAACGTGCCTTGAGTTATCCAGAGTCTGGTTTTAAGCATAAGCCGGACAACTCCCCGTATCTTAACATCATTAAGATATGAACTATTCTATATACAATATAGAAATAGAGGAACTAATTTAATTGCAACCAGATTCAAATCATGCAGCTGTCTCCAGTGCGTATCAACTTAATGGAGAGAGGCTAATCAGTATTACTCAACCTAGGAATACATCCAATTATGAGTAACCCGAAAGAGAAACAAGTTTCTCAAAATCATTACTATCAACTGAATACCAATCACAAGAATCTATATCTTCGATCTCTTTGAAGAATCCCGATACTTGCGATACCTGGTTCTCTACTTTATTCTTATACCCACAACTTCTCAAAACATAGACATTGTATTTCTACGAAACACTTATCTAAAAACTAGAGAAGTCACAAGTAAACAGAACATAGTACGATGACCTACCCCTTTGTCCTGACGGACACTGGACAACATACAATACTCTGTATAAGTCCGCTGAGTTGAATAACTCAAAACGTGTGCATCGTAGGTTGAAAACTGTAGCCGGACGATTTCCTCAAATATCACCAATTACAAAGAATTCCAATATAATGAGGATGATCACCTAATTTTCAATAACTTACTCCCACTCATCATCTGTAAAACCATACAGATGTGAGAATTAAACCTGGTAAATACATACCCTGGAGTAAGTATCTAATCGAGAAATCAGTTTTCCTTTAACAATGCACTGAAATATGAAAATGTTTCGTAGGGGTATCCTGGTATTCCTAGTAATGCCTCTTCCATAATCGAATTCATGACTTTAACCGTATATTTCAATGACATCTCTCCAAATCCCTTTTATTTGTCTTTATTCATTACCTTTTGTACACCATCGTTAGGCTAAGTGGTTTTCTTCCTTCCCTACCGTTCGGCACCAGCCTATGGTTTGGAAGAAGACTATCCAGTAAGCATAATAGGTGTACCGTCCTCACCCTAGGAGTACTCGCAACATGAGAGAAGGTGATGATAAAATACAACTGAATAATACCTTATTCTTTTAAAGATGAAATAGGAGTGGCGATGAAGTATGCGGTTTGGTTATGAATGATTACAGTCGCAATTTACTTTGCCCTCTTTCTAATCCCTTTATTTTTTCTTTACATATTACCTTCTGCACACCCTAGTTAGGCTAATTGGTTTTCTTCTTTGCCTACCTTTCGGCACCTGCCTATGGTTTGGAATAAGACTATCTAATAAGCATAATAGGTGTACTCTCGTAAACTAAGGAGCCCTCGCAACCTGAGAGAATGTAACGTCTTCAAAATAATAAAATATGATTTTTGGGAAATTTTATAATTTAATATTATTTTAATGAATATTTTAATATTCTGGTATAATTAAATACAGATAAATGGGGAAAAATTATGGAAAATTCTAAAATAAGGTATTTTAAGGAATTGCCTCGTTTTCTGTGCATGCCCCCATTTCCTCTAGTTTTGACCCTGAGTATGTCTAGTTTTGACTGATTCCATCTAGGGTGAAATCTGGGTTGATTTTCCTATGTTGGTGTATAATTTGGGACTTGTTTTAGCATGGATTTTGGTATTTGGTGATTCATTCCTGTCGGGTGGCGTTTGGACGTCAACGACAAGTGGATTTTGATTGTGTTTACATGCAAGTCGATAGGTTTTTACCTATGCGGGTAGCGTGTGCTATTTTGGTTTCCGATGTGATTTTCATGTGCTTTAGCATTGTGATATACTTGTAGGTACCCCGCGTGATGTTGAGGCAAAGGAGGTGAAGATAGCGACATCGGCTTTGGCACACGAGAAGCAAGGTGAGTAGATTATATCTACAGGGGGAAGTCGGGTGGATGGCGTATAGCACCCCCGCAGTCCGTAGATAGATTATTATGTAGTTATCGTGATATTAGGTGTATTATGGATAGTACAGGGTTAGAAGTGACTAGTGCAGTTCATAGTCGCGAACCCTAGGATAGAATTACACCTATACACACACCCTTGCTTATCACTTGTACTTGCACTATGATTGATGATATGTGATGACTTTGGAGATGAGTCGATGATGTGGGCTTGGTGCCCTGGGATCGGTGATTTGATACGATTCATATGTGGGATATGACTTGTGATTCTTGCGGGCTTGGGATATGTGTTTACCCCCATATGCATACTTTACTGATGTTACCGTTTTGTACTAGACATAGAGTAGTACTCCAGACTATATGTTCTGATGATGGTGATATCTGTTATGTGATGAGACAGTGAGATGTTGACCCCTACCCAGCTTTTGGGGATGCCGTACGATGATTTACCGTACGTGCCGATATTGATGATAGATCCGCACTCATAACTCGAGGATATCTTATGATATGACATTGAGGCGAGATCACCGACTATATATCTTTATATATATACCGACTCAGATTTAGGTGGTTTCCACACCTACCCCTCCTGATTGACCTGATACTTAGGTGTAGTTGCATAGTAGATACTTCACTGTGGTGTTGACTACTAGATTTCTGCATCTTCATGCTATTCGCATTGCTGGCATATGTTCATTGCTATATTATTATCATGCTGTTAGGACACCAGCACCATTATCGATGATGCGTATGTTCCACGTACACTATTTGCCGGCTCACACACTTCATCATCGATAATTGCCATGCCACTACACTGTAGTACTATTGCATTCATGAGATGATTCTTCCTTCGACATATGCACATTACTATTCCATGTTGCATGATTTCCGATATGATTACTGTTCTTTACATGTCGCATACGTCATGGATTGACTGCATAGCACATCGCATTGGATTTACTTCCTGATGTTGGATTTTCATGTGATTTCTGGTTTTTGAGGACCGTGGGGTTATTTAAGAAAAGAGGCACTTTTATGAAAACCCGGTACCTCGTGATATGATATTTCGGTGCGTCCACCACGCGTTTTCTCGGTGCTGAGACGTGTGCTTGAAACCCGATTCGAGGAGGTGATGATCCGTTTGCGGGTTCGTGGTGGGCCCGGTATGGTTCCCCTCGGCGAGATTATCGATGGGTTTGCCGATTGAGCCTGGAGGCGGGCGAGTACCTACCGGTGATTGTATTTGAGCTCGGCGGATATCTGGAGGATACCGGCCACAGTCGAGAGATGGGCTGACCCGTACTGCCGGGGGCCGAGGGCCGATACCGCAGACGGAGCCCAGAGATGGACATGGGTTGACTCGTACTGCCGGGGGCCGAGGGCCGATACCGCCGACGGAGCCCCATATGGATGAGGATTTACGTGTCGATGCTAGGCACGGGTTTTCATGATGTTTTTCTATGATATTGTTTATATCCTCATACTTGCATACTTGATGCTTATCGTCAGTGGGTGACGAGTGGACGGGTTCCACATACATACAGACATGGATTATATACAGACTTGGATCATATACAGACTGGTTTTACATTGATCATACTTTATTTGTATATATAACAGGGTATGAGGGCGCTGTTATATATACCCTTACACCAATATTAGTGGTATGGGACGCTAATATATGTGTATTGATATCATTGATATTTCATCATGGTTACTTCATGCAGACATACCTTACACTGATGACATGTGATTACCTGAGTACCTGGCACTACATACATGATTAGATGTTACCTTGCCACCCTATTACACTCAGATGTACTCTTGTGGATTATATTATTGATCGTTGACTTAGGTTTATGTCTTGCATTCGGTTTCTGCTTGTAGATGTTTCTATTCACGAGTTGGCAACTCACCCCCGTTGTGCCACAGTTCTTGCAGGTTTTGCCGTACAGGTTCTATTGCGGTATTTCTGGCACACTTTCTTCTTGCGGGTGACTTGCTTTGGTAGGTGGATTCTTTCGCATCAAGAACCACCATTGTATTTATTTATTTCATTGTATCTAGAATTTCCATCAACCAAAACTTGTATTGTTTCAGACCTAGACTAGTGATGTATTATTTCGACCTTAGAGTCGCGCTTAGTAGTATTGCGTTTTTTTCTTATTGCTTTTGAGTTTTCTTTGGATTTGATCCTCGCCACTAGGCGTTGTATATTATTGCTGCATATGTGGTTGTGACCGTCGATTGACGAAGAGCCAGCTCCCGCTTGGGGATGCCATTATCATTGCATACATATTGTTATACTTGTTGTACCCCATTCGGGGCCAGTTTTTCAAAAGAAACTCTGCCGAAATTTTTAGAAAAGACTTTATTGTTTTCACAACGTACCTTCGGCTTAGTTATTTGAAAACCTTGATTTCAAACCTGTATTTCTTCACTTCTTTAAACCAGTTTTCTTTACTTATTCTCAAAAATGGTTTTAGATTTCTGGGCTTTTGGCTTACTTGGATCAGATGGAGTCCTATAGGCTTCATATGGTTCAAGGGCCAGTCACGTGCTCTTTCGGGTCGTGACAAAGTTGGTATCAGAGCGCTAGGTTGACCTTGGTTCGAGTCTGAGTTTGACTATGTGGAGCCTAGGGCGTTGTTTATATACGAAACTTAGGCTTGACCTTACGGAACTTAGACTTGGTCGAGGGGGTATTCGACCCGAACATTCGTCGTATTAGGATGACCCTTGGTTGATGGATTAGGTGACTAAAGTAGAGTGACGTACCGTTGGTATGTTCCGCGGCATACTTACAACACGCCACTCCGCTTAAGGAACCATAGGATGTACATACTTTCGAGATCAGTGATTCTCTTCATATCCTGGATTATACATCCATTTGAGATCCCCGATTCTATTAGTTTCATGATCATACCTCCATTGATGATGTTCCTTCCTATGATCATGTATCCACTTTGGATCTGTTGTTTCCTTTCTTGCCATTGATGTGCTCTCTTTGATACTCGACTGAGGTTCCTGTCGCCATGTTTGAGCGCAGCTTGGGCTGCTGCTAGGGTTACGGCCGGTGTGAGCTCGTGTGGTACGAGGGCCGACCATTGTGTTTTCTGGTGACATGGGAACGTCTCGAGTTAGTGTTGGTGATTGTGACATCTAGTGGAGGCGAGTGCTTGGTCTTGCACCGGATGATCGGGCCATTGTTAGAGCTGCCAGTTGAGAGAAGACTGTTGATGTACAACATACCTCAGAGATTGTGATGTCGCCTACCGTGCAGACAGATGGACCAGCTGTGGCTGAGATTGACAGGATGTTGCTTTCGGAGCTTACGAGCTGAGATTGCCGGAGCTTTCGGGCAGTCATGCGACTGATGATAGCTAGTCTACCCGATTTGAGAGACGAAGGTGATTCGTCCGATTTTGCGCCAGAGCGGGCCCAGATGAGTTGAAGATTTCCAGTGTGGAGAGTCTTACTCAGATCTAGAGCAGAACGACTCAGAGATGACCGCTTATGTATTGCCTTTCCTGGAGGATTGAGGCGTTGTTCGGCGTACAGGCGTATGAGCCAGTTGCTACTGCAAATGACGAGATATTGCCCAGATGGTTGGAGCTACTGCAGCATGAGCATGTTCTTGGAGTTATGATAGCGAGTCGCTAGTCACCGAGGATGAATGACTAGGACGTGTGGTGAGTTTGCTTACCCGATGCGAGTCATCAGGTGGATCGATTCCAGATAGAGACGACTTCACGCAAGTTCGTTGAGAGTCGATAGAGACGATCGAATGTCAGGAACCTATTTTCCAAGTTTAAAGTATACGGAAAGACATGCAGGTGATTCTATGGACCCTCTAGAAGAATGAAACCCTAACTCGACTTAATGACCGTGTGAAAGCCTTTGAACCTTCGGGTTTGCGGCGGTTCCTCGGCGCCATTAGTGAGGCTTGGGTTTGCCCTTCTACGGCTGGACCACCGACGCTGTGGCATGTACTCGATACTGTTAAACTGTACCCGAGATGTGAGCTCTTGGGGGATTATGAGGATCTGGCGAGTCGATCGGATGGTTCGACATCTTCGGATATCGTGATGGGACACTGCTTGGGAGACTCCAGATGCGAGCATAGCCGTTGGAGCACAGTACATGCAGCCATGATGAGACGAGTCCGAATCAGTCGACATTGACGCAGAGTGAAGAAAAGAGTTCGCAAGATATTTCGACGAGATGACGTCCCACTCCGCTGACATCAGAGATGTGATACGCACCCCGAGGCGTGGTATGTGGATAGATCTTCCAGAAAGAAGCGCAATATGTATGCAGCCGTTCCGGAATGAGCTTTAGCTTCAGCATCGGATGACGACTTCCGGGCATTTCGGCAGGTTTGAGATTGAGAAGGAACCTCGACAGGACCTTTCTGGAGTACGATACGAGAAGACCTAGACCAGGAGTGGTCGTATTGCGCACACCCAGCAGGACAGAGTTCGGCATTGTCGACGGGGTAGTCGACTAAGTTCGGATAAAGGAACTTACCCAGATGCGTTGCGGATTGACCAAGGACGGACGAGTGATAAGTATTCCTCCGATGGTTGGGACGTGTTCCCGAGGACCAGTTCGGCCTGACATCTTCTACGGAATGATGAAGCTACAGAGTACGCGATTTCGAGTCCGTACGAAAGACTTCAGATTGACTGCGGCCGAGAACAGTGCGGTGCATCGTAGCTTAGCATGACGCCATAATGGACGGCGATAGATACAGGTGGAACAAGAGGTTCGTGTGAGACACTGACGAGCTGTCATTGCTTCCCGTCGAGACTAGAGACCTGATATGCTTACAGAGACGTTGGGATGTGACCAGTTTCTGAGAAAATATTGTGCTGAGGACACATGTGTCTTTTGAGCGAGAAGAGGTTGTGCAGGAAGGCCAGCCTCTGTACAGATCGGCATAGGCATGCTTGGAAGAGACCTTGAGCAGGATCCCTTCCAGGACATTGCTGCCATGATGATTGCATCCAGGATCAGATGTGTGACGTGCTTTCAGAGAGCCAGAGGCCGACGCCAGTGATATGCTGCCTTACGAGTGGTCGTGAGGTTTGACCGAGAGGTGACCAGAGAAGTGCCAGAACGAAATCGTCCCCGTTAGCACATCTGACAGGGCCGATGAGCCGGTTGACTGTGAGATTGGAAATCCACGGAGAAGATAAGGACCCAGAGAGCCAGAGGACGCCAGATCGTGAGCAAGAGGCAGGTAGATATCCTGCGCTGCTAGCAGTGGATTGCACCGACTCCTTCTCGACCTTGAAGGAGGAACTACCGACGACGGTATTTATGATTTGTGATTTTGTGATTCGATTATCACGTATCCGTCATTTTGGATTTCGGTATTTTGGGCGTTCTGTTTGCATGATTTAGTTTTGATGACTGAGTTTCATGATATTTGATTTTGTGCACCATGGTTGCACCTACTGGGTATTTATACCTTGTACATAGTTATTACTCTTGAGCTGTTGATTGCGATTTCATGCCTATTTTATGCTGGTGATTTGATTTACGTTTCCAGCAGAGTTTCATGTAATTTTAGTGTTTTGATTTTGCACTCAGTATAGCTTATATGTACTTGTAGTGCATCGATATGTGTTTTGTGCCCGCAGCTGCACACGTTTATGATTTTCTTCATATCTGGATACACTTGGTGTTGCTGCTTACGTATTTGAGTTATTGCTTGGTATTTGTGCATGGGATGCACCAGTTCTATACTTCGTGCATTTGTCGCACCAGTTTTATGTTTCTTGCGTTTATCGCATCAGATTTATATTTCGTGCCTTTGTTGCACCGGATTTATATTTTGTGCATTACGATTGCACCTGACTTCGATTTGATGCCTTTCGGTATGTCGATTTTGATTGTGATATTGATGTGGATTCTTGCACTCCGTGCTTTGGGGTTTGACTTACGCATATTCGACGTTGCTATTGGATTTTGTGATTCCGTGCATATTGAGTGCGCAGGGTCTAGATTTTCATTCGTGCATGATGGATGCACCGATTTGGATTTTCGCGCATGTTGGGCGCATGTTTTGAGATACGATTTTGGGGCACACCAGATGCACTAAATCGAGATTCTTCGTGCATGTCAGATGCACCTGTTTTGGCTGTCAGGCACACATGTTGTCTATGACAGATGCTTCGTGCACACCCGTTGCACCTAGATGTTGTTTTGTGCACATGTTTAGCGCATATATGGATTTTGATTTCCGTGCGCGTCAGACGCACAGGGTGGTGTTATGTGCATTTTTGGAATTTATTCCTTTTGGAGCAGTACATTTTTATGATGTGGGATATTTGCTTTCATACTGAGCAGGACTAGTCAGTGGACAGTGCCTGGATATATTTTGCATGCATCGATAGTTATCGAAGGGATTTCCGAAAAGCGAGCTATAGTCTCAGTATATACCTACGTGTCCGATATGACACAAAACGTTTTAAAAACAAGGAAACCCTTCTGATTATTTTCAAAATGGTGGAACGTGCTTATTAAACAAAGGATATATACACACATATATAGTTATTTTCTTATGAGAAACGTCCGCCACTGTGCAGTGTTACGCGCATCGCACAGCGACTTAAAAAGATTTGGCATACAGTTGCATCAGCTAATTACATGTATAGATTGGGTGTCTACATGTATAGTCTTGGTCCATATCATATTGATTTTGTATTGGATTTGACATTGTGTCGTTACCATAACTCCGATGATTGCGGATGCTTGATGGAGTGTTGCTTTTGAGTTATCTGCTCAGTACTCATGCGCATGCATTGCGCTATGATGTTTTATGTATAGATGATTTCGGAGCCCCGATGACTTGGAATTTGTATTGAAATATTTTAGTATTTGGGGGTTTAAATTTAAATTCGGGGACCGAATTTCTTTAAGGGGGGTAGATTGTAACGTCTTCAAAATAATAAAATATGATTTTTGGGAAATTTTATAATTTAATATTATTTTAATGAATATTTTAATATTCTGGTATAATTAAATACAGGTAAATGGGGAAAAATTATGGAAAATTCTAAAATAAGGTATTTTAAGGAATTGCCTCGTTTTCTGTGCATGCCCCCATTTCCTCTAGTTTTGACCCTGAGTATGTCTAGTTTTGACTGATTCCATCTAGGGTGAAATCTGGGTTGATTTTCCTATGTTGGTGTATAATTTGGGACTTGTTTTAGCATGGATTTTGGTATTTGGTGATTCATTCCTGTCGGGTGGCGTTTGGACGTCAACGACAAGTGGATTTTGATTGTGTTTACATGCAAGTCGATAGGTTTTTACCTATGCGGGTAGCGTGTGCTATTTTGGTTTCCGATGTGATTTTCATGTGCTTTAGCATTGTGATATACTTGTAGGTACCCCGCGTGATGTTGTGGCAAAGGAGGTGAAGATAGCGACATCGGCTTTGGCATACGAGAAGCAAGGTGAGTAGATTATATCTACAGGGGGAAGTCGGGTGGATGGCGTATAGCACCCCCGCAGTCCGTAGATAGATTATTATGTAGTTATCGTGATATTAGGTGTATTATGGATAGTACAGGGTTAGAAGTGACTAGTGCAGTTCATAGTCGCGAACCCTAGGATAGAATTACACCTATACACACACCCTTGCTTATCACTTGTACTTGCACTATGATTGATGATATGTGATGACTTTGGAGATGAGTCGATGATGTGGGCTTGGTGCCCTGGGATCGGTGATTTGATACGATTCATATGTGGGATATGACTTGTGATTCTTGCGGGCTTGGGATATGTGTTTACCCCCATATGCATACTTTACTGATGTTACCGTTTTGTACTAGATATAGAGTAGTACTCCAGACTATATGTTCTGATGATGGTGATATCTGTTATGTGATGAGACAGTGAGATGTTGACCCCTACCCAGCTTTTGGGGATGCCGTACGATGATTTACCGTACGTGCCGATATTGATGATAGATCCGCACTCATAACTCGAGGATATCTTATGATATGACATTGAGGCGAGATCACCGACTATATATCTTTATATATATACCGACTCAGATTTAGGTGGTTTCCACACCTACCCCTCCTGATTGACCTGATACTTAGGTGTAGTTGCATAGTAGATACTTCACTGTGGTGTTGACTACTAGATTTCTGCATCTTCATGCTATTCGCATTGCTGGCATATGTTCATTGCTATATTATTATCATGCTGTTAGGACACCAGCACCATTATCGATGATGCGTATGTTCCACGTACACTATTTGCCGGCTCACACACTTCATCATCGATAATTGCCATGCCACTACACTGTAGTACTATTGCATTCATGAGATGATTCTTCCTTCGACATATGCACATTACTATTCCATGTTGCATGATTTCCGATATGATTACTGTTCTTTACATGTCGCATACGTCATGGATTGACTGCATAGCACATCGCATTGGATTTACTTCCTGATGTTGGATTTTCATGTGATTTCTGGTTTTTGAGGACCGTGGGGTTATTTAAGAAAAGAGGCACTTTTATGAAAACCCGGTACCTCGTGATATGATATTTCGGTGCGTCCACCACGCGTTTTCTCGGTGCTGAGACGTGTGCTTGAAACCCGATTCGAGGAGGTGATGATCCGTTTGCGGGTTCGTGGTGGGCCCGGTATGGTTCCCCTCGGCGAGATTATCGATGGGTTTGCCGATTGAGCCTGGAGGCGGGCGAGTACCTACCGGTGATTGTATTTGAGCTCGGCGGATATCTGGAGGATACCGGCCGCAGTCGAGAGATGGGCTGACCCGTACTGCCGGGGGCCGAGGGCCGATACCGCAGACGGAGCCCAGAGATGGACATGGGTTGACTCGTACTGCCGGGGGCCGAGGGCCGATACCGCCGACGGAGCCCCATATGGATGAGGATTTACGTGTCGATGCTAGGCACGGGTTTTCATGATGTTTTTCCATGATATTGTTTATATCCTCATACTTGCATACTTGATGCTTATCGTCAGTGGGTGACGAGTGGACGGGTTCCACATACATACAGACATGGATTATATACAGACTTGGATCATATACAGACTGGTTTTACATTGATCATACTTTATTTGTATATATAACAGGGTATGAGGGCGCTGTTATATATACCCTTACACCAATATTAGTGGTATGGGACGCTAATATATGTGTATTGATATCATTGATATTTCATCATGGTTACTTCATGCAGACATACCTTACACTGATGACATGTGATTACCTGAGTACCTGGCACTACATACATGATTAGATGTTACCTTGCCACCCTATTACACTCAGATGTACTCTTGTGGATTATATTATTGATCGTTGACTTAGGTTTATGTCTTGCATTCGGTTTCTGCTTGTAGATGTTTCTATTCACGAGTTGGCAACTCACCCCCGTTGTGCCACAGTTCTTGCAGGTTCTGCCGTACAGGTTCTATTGCGGTATTTCTGGCACACTTTCTTCTTGCGGGTGACTTGCTTTGGTAGGTGGATTCTTTCGCATCAAGAACCACCATTGTATTTATTTATTTCATTGTATCTAGAATTTCCATCAACCAAAACTTGTATTGTTTCAGACCTAGACTAGTGATGTATTATTTCGACCTTAGAGTCGCGCTTAGTAGTATTGCGTTTTTTTCTTATTGCTTTTGAGTTTTCTTTGGATTTGATCCTCGCCACTAGGCGTTGTATATTATTGCTGCATATGTGGTTGTGACCGTCGATTGACGAAGAGCCAGCTCCCGCTTGGGGATGCCATTATCATTGCATACATATTGTTATACTTGTTGTACCCCATTCGGGGCCAGTTTTTCAAAAGAAACTCTGCCGAAATTTTTAGAAAAGACTTTATTGTTTTCACAACGTACCTTCGGCTTAGTTATTTAAAAACCTTGATTTCAAACCTGTATTTCTTCACTTCTTTAAACCAGTTTTCTTTACTTATTCTCAAAAATGGTTTTAGATTTCTGGGCTTTTGGCTTACTTGGATCAGATGGAGTCCTATAGGCTTCATATGGTTCAAGGGCCAGTCACGTGCTCTTTCGGGTCATGACAGAGAAGGTGATAACAAAAGACAACTGAATAAACCAATTCTATTTCTCGTGAACTTGAATCCATCCTCGAAGAAGCCCCTTCGAGTTCGTATATAACCATACGATGGATCTATCCAATGGAAGTGGATGTCCGTAGTAATACGGGGTGTTCTGAGAAATGCAAAGGGTAAAAGAAGGAGCGGCAAATGACGTATGCAACTAAGACAATCCAAAGGCCAGTATTTTAAGAAGGTTCGGTCAACTTGGTCACTGAGTCATAGTCTAGGGTCGGTCAAAGGTCGCTGCCAAAGAGAGAGAGAGAAAAGAAACACTCTGCGTGCACTCCAACCTTGATCAGAATGGTTATCACTTTATCTAATCAGGAAACCTCCCACTGTAATCTCAAATTCTCCTCCAAACCTCAAAGAAGAATTAGTCGGGATCACCCGAAGAGTAAACCAACTCATCAGTGAGAATCGGGATCCAACTATCATCGCATGATAACCTGATGGAATCCACTCATGTTATCACACTCCAGAAGGTATGCGCATACTTGTCAAGTTTCAGTTTCTTTAGAAACCCCCGATATGATTTTTTCCCCATGCTCTTATGATCATGACTTTGGCCAACCCATCATAAGTCACATGCCAAGTTCTACCCATCATTATCCGGGTTAATTTGATCCCACCCGTACATACCCTTGACTTTGGCCAACAAGGTAATACGACTGTCCCAAACCAACGCATCTATCTATGCAACAGATGAATATTCAGCAGCTACCAAACACTATGCCTTGACTTTGCCCAACAAACATAGCTTGAATACTACTGACTATCCATAAGAAATGACGGAGGGCTACAGCTGGTTTTTGGCGAAAAACCTTTAACGTAATGAACTTGATCTCGTTGAAAGAACCTGATAGCTTTTTATAAAGATACAGTGATGAAAAACCATTGCTAAAGAGATCACTCCCGGTGAAGGGATCTCTGCTCTTTCCTCGTGGAATGAGGTGCAGGATATTCTAACTGAATACCACGATGCAAAGCAACTTGTAATCGACTATAATGAAGTTATTACCCTGATGCAAATTTCTGCCCAAGGGGTCTCTCCCGGTGAAGGGATATCAGCCCTTGCCTCGTCGAATGAGGTGCAGGATATTCCAACCGAATATCACTTTGCAAAACAAAAGGAAACGTCTTTGCAATAACACTTTTTAAAACTGTTCCAACAACATCAAATATAGGTTTGTTTTTCTTGCATTGATAAGAATCAACGCGGTCCCATCAATTAATCACACCAGAAAAGAACGAAAAATAAAATATACGTATATGCCATCCGCATTCGCCACTGGGTCCCGTCATCAACCGTTAGGTTACTTAACTAACGACAGAGCGGGGACTGGAATAGCGCGGGTGTAAAACATATACAACATCTAATAGTATATATAACAATATACAATAATCACTCCAGGCGTGATAATATGCAACATTACAGAAAAGTAATAAGCATCACAGAACCGTACAGATAATCTGGGATCCCCGGGTTTCACAGAGCCGCTACTGATACCCGACGTTCCCCTGGTCATGTGGATAGCCCCTGCAATGAAACCAAGACCCCTACGGGTGCGGTAAGTTACCCGCCAAAACCTGAAGTGAGGCAGCCCCCTACAGCATAGTGAATGGACCACCTGGCACTTCACGGAATCCGGTAACTTGAGCACCCCTCCTTGGGTCAACCTGTACCCCCTACGAGTGCGGCGAATAGTCTGCCAATTCCAGAGTGAAGCCCCTCTGCCTCTCAAATCCATGAGATGCGGACCCGTTGCCCTCCAGAACCCGGCTATCCGTGCACCCCACCGCGGGGTAATCCTAGTACATAAAAGAAAATATATACAACGGGTACATCGACCTCAGCCCGGTCGTGCCCCAAAAGAATATTATACAAACCGGCAGTGACGGCAGTCCACATGTTGGACGCTCGCCCTGCAATATCAAATGTACAAATAAAACCAAACAGCGGTACCATTGCACACTGCTATCCACCACGATATATCCGCAACATCACAGCACAACACAGAACATCAACGTGAATGTCACGTTCCCAAATCCGTCTAAAAGAACTATTGCAATTAGACGTGATTTACCGCTCGAATGACATTCACGGTCGGAGATATAATGTAAGTACTGTAAACTAACACCTTTAAAATTTCGATCGACAAAACTTTCCGAAGTGGGCCCCACGTACATCTGGTGTACAGTAATAAAATCTGGGCCTAAAAGAAATATACCAAAAACCACAATTTCCTAAGAAAACACATTGGAAAAAATTGGATCACTGTTCCCACATACTGGCCGCGGTTCCGCGGTCAAACCCTAGCTTTGACTGCGGATCCGCGGCGGTACTGTGGGATCACGTGCGCAAATTTTCCCAGAATGCTTAAAAAAGCCTGCTCTGTTTTCTGCGATATGTAAAATAATTTTTAGACCCTTTTAAAAATCGAAAGAAACTTTTGTACAGAAAATTGCGATTTTTGAAATTCGGTTCGATCGATATTTTAAATGCGTTAGCACAACTTAGTAAAGCTTAATGGTGAGGCTCTGATACCACTGTAAGTCCACGGTAGCGCCCCGGCCGTTAAACAGACGCCAAATGCGGAACAAAAACTTTTTATAAACTTGCGTTATCGTGTACTATCACCCGGATCTGCCGTTAAAGCTAAACTAACAAACTACAAAGTCGGTAGAAAAGTTATACCGAACGATCTGAGTCCTTCGGTCTTCAACCATCATCCTACGCTATGTTGCGGCTGTTCCGATATCCTGAATCTCCAGTCTCCTCGTCCATGTGGCACCACGTCAACGGATCTTTAAACGGGCTCCCGCCTCTGAACCGAGGCAACTCGATCATCAAGTTTGCTAAAAGAGATGACCAAGATTAATGTAGAGAATGGGTAGAACATTTTGTCTCACTTCGTCCAAAGCTATGGACGAACGGTTAATGAAGTTGCCATTTGAGTCGGTTAAATGAGAAATCGGCAATTCTAATTTTCGTGAACCAAACTCTATAATCTTTTCTTTTGCAAAATCAATCCCATCTCTCTCACTCAAGGGGCCGGCCACATAATAGGATGAGGGAGGTGAGTGTAGGAGTGGAGAGGGTGACCATAACAATGAATGAAAGAATGAGTCATGCTAACACCTTGCATTAGCATTAAATGCACACAAATGAATCATCTAACCTAGTCATCATCCATTAAATGCACAATTAAAGCACTAATGAGTCACTAGCCATCTCATCATCCTAGTCACCATCTGATGCTTCTAGAACCTTCCACACTCTCATGACTCACCTCAAAAAAAGATAAATCCGTCTTTAACTGAATGTTTAAGACGGGTGATAGAAAACTGGAGACTGGCAACTTCCAAAAGGGATCCCGAAACGAATTTCAGGATAACCCCATAACAGTATAAACATACCCGCATTTGTATTACGACCGAATACAAATGCAACTGAGACAAAGATATTATATCTACACAATATAATACTCGGATCCGGCTTAAACTAAAGCCCACCAGTATTATCTGCCAAAAATATGACACGTGCGTAAACGCACGTGCATTTTCCGAACCCTGCCATAAAATCATACGGCTTCTACAACGTTTCGCTCGAACTTGGGAAACTGTCTGTGGGGGACTCTAATGACTCATCAACACACTAGCACTGGATTAACCTCTAGCACGTCAGAGGTACAAGCTGTACGTAACGGTTGCCTATGTATTGATTGGAAGGGAAGCTGACGAGCGAACTCATCCAGAAATCCTACTGAGCCTAACAGTGACAATATCCGTACAGTCCGGTCCGTTCGTCTAAGAGTATCGCATATCGAGTTTAGGGGGGTGGATAAAGTCAGACCCCTAATAACGCGATAATTCGTGTCGGTATGAAGCCCATCACCACCTGAGAAACTACTGATCCATATCAGTAATTCTCTACTATCTCGGGCGAGGATTTCTAGTGATGGCCACCCGTGCACTGTGCGACATTAACCCCCAATACCGGGAGAGACGAATCCCCATCGATCCGCTCATTGCCTCCAAGTGGCTCGGGACTGTACCCAACTAAAACCTGTTTGCACGTCTTCTTTGAGCGTGGTAGGGTAGTAATCAAAGCACAGTGGGAACTCACACGAGACAAATTACGATCTCAGGTTGACAAACTAACCTGTACACATGTCACCTAGGAACTGCTATCTGACGATATGTATAATACCAACTAGCATGCTCCCGGCGAGTCCTGTCCGGTGTACTCATAACCCAATGAGCACCTGTATACATCTTAGGTGAACTAACTGACACCAATGGCTTGTGAGACCAGCCACCGCCCCTCGTCGGGATCTCGAATGTATACACTAGTCTACTCTGGAGTATCGATGCCCTGTTTCGAAACTCCCATGACTAGGGACACTTTAAGGATGTGCTTATAGACCCCAGCTCCCATGTATATGATCGCCATCATACTGCTGGTAGTCAAGCAAGAATCCCATGGGCTCTATCAACACGCAATAGTGAACTAAAGCATGTATACGATGATAAAGACAAACCAGTTGTTTTTTGAGATAAATCAGGCATCGCGGAGTTGGAACGTCAGTTTTGATGTGAAAATCAAATAGTTTGACTTCATCAAAATGGTAGATGAACCTTGTATATTGTAGGGAGTATGGCGGTGATCCTCGTATTGTACGTGGATGACATACTCTTGATAGGAAAGGAGTTTCCTATGCTACACTCGGTCAATCTCCTCTTATCACAAGGATTCTCTATATAGGATCAAGGTGATAGCTCCTAAATCCTAGTTTTTATTTCTATGAGATAGATCTAATTGGATGTTAGGATTCTCACTAGTTGTAGTGAGATGGTATCAATCGATCCTGGGGAGAATCGCTGGAAAGGTTCCAGGGTGATAAGGTCGACTGAATGTCAGTCACAAGCATTGTCTTTATTCTCAGTGGAGGGACGGTATGTTGGAAGAGTTCCAAGCTAGATACCGTGACATACTAGACGATTAAAGGCAAGATACATCACTACTAAGGATGCTACCAAAGAAATAGTCTGGATGTACACTAGTTCATGAGATGAACTTCGTTCCTACCATTGTGTGACAATGGAGTTGTGGCTTTTGCCAAGGAACACCCCGTCCTATCTGAGATCCAGATATATTCTTAGGCAGTATCGCCTGATCATGGAGATGGTTGATCTCCAGGGAGATCGAGGTTTGGAGAGTAGACACAGAGGACAATAGCGCGGATCCACTCACAAAGGCCTATTTCCCAGTAGAGACTTTTATGTGATGGTTGAGTATGAGATACTTCAACCACAGCTGATTGTTGAGTATGAGATTCTACGACAGATGGCCCTAGTGCAAGTGGGAGATTGTTAGTTATATGTATGCCCTAGAGGCCATTACTGTACATACGATGTATATTGTAGTGGATGCTTGGACATATATAGGGAGGACATTCTTGCTCGACATGATTGTATGCTATCTGGTTACACTTTATCTTAACATGTGCACTGATTGTCTCTATGTTACATGTTGATAAAGCCCTTAGGATGAGTACTTGACTACCAGGACTATGATGCGGATCATACTAGTGGGGACAGAGTAGTCGCCAAGTACATCCTTCAAAAGTTCCTAGTCGTAGGTGTATCGAGACAGGGCATCGATATACCAGAGTAGACTAGAGTATGCGCTTCTTGACCCATATGATGGGCGATGGATGATCCCATCTCCATTGGTGTTTGACATCAGAGATGGTGTACGGGTGCTCAGTGGAGACTGGGTACACTGGACAGACTCGCCGAAAACTCCCAGATAGTATTATACCTCACGTCAGATGGCAGTTCTCTGGTGACACTGGTACAGGTTAGTCTGTAGACCCGAGATCGTCATAGAGACTTGTGTGATTCCCACTATGCTTTGATTTCCATCATACCACATCCAAGAGGGCATGCAAAAAGGTGGCTTTTGGGTACAATCCCGAATCACATGGAGGCAATGAGCAATAGGATGGGTTTCGTCTCTCCCGGTATAGGGAGTTGATGTTGCGCTGTGTTCGATTGGCTATAACTGGAAATCCCTGGCCAGGATTGCTGAGATTTACTGGTAAGTGTTATCAGTAGTTTCTCGAACTGTTACATACCTCGTATCGACACGACTTATCAAGCTACTGGGGTCTGACGTTTAACACCCCTAGGTGAGATATGCGACATATCAGACAAAGAGACCGGACTGTACGGGAGTGTTACTGATTGGATTCGCAGGAGAATGTACAGACTTTCTTGTTGATCTTCTGATCGCTCAATACCTGGGTGGCTGTTACGTTTAGCTGACCGCTTGCAGCTTGTGGGTGTTTGATATGATCATCACCTACTGCCGGCGTATTGACGATTATTTAGAGTCCTACACAGAGGTTTCTTGGCTCAGGCAAAACGGAGTAGGAGCACATATGTGATATGTGCGGGACCGAGAACAATACGTGTTTGTGATACCGTATTAGATTCTCGCGATATGAGATATCGGCCGGGTATATGTGATATAGCCGGGTCATCGGATCAAGTGTTGATTCGATGAACTGATACAAATTATATTAGTCGGTTATTTGTGAAATAGCCGGATTATCGGATCAAGTGTTGATTCGATAATTTAATGTATAATTATATATTTGATATATTAAATTACATTAACTAATATTAGCTCACTTAAAGATTCTTTTTCTCACTCGGGTAATACATTGATATATATGTGATATTTGTTAATTGTATTATTTTATTTTGTTACAATAAATATTGTATATGTGATATATAATATTGTAACAAGTTATGATTACTAATGCAATATGATTAGTGGAGATTAAACATGGTTAGGGTTTGATTTGGGTTAATCTTTTCTAGAAGTTTCTAGAAGCTTTTGTTTTGTTTCTTATAAAGATATTTGTGTTGATATTTTGGAGATATTTCCTAACCCAACCCAACCCTTTAACCCTAGTTAAATCTCTACAATGGTTAAGCCTTTCTTGACTTAACCATGGGTTGCAATAGTAATATCATAACAATTGATTATTCATCACAAAGTATTCTTCTTCTTCTTCTTCCTTTGAGAAAAGCTTTCTGAATTTTTCTAATGTGATGAAAATGAGTGAGATAAAGAAAACAAATGAGAGCTAAATTCCTACTTCATCATCCTAATCTATCCTAGCCACTTAGATTAGGGTGTTTGCTTTTCTAATACTTGATTAGTGAAGCAAAGCTTGGGCTTGAGTTTCTTCAAGGTAGATCATCTTTGTTGTCGAAGATCGGAAGCTAGATTGCATCTTTCTCTTCATGAAGCCTCTCTAGAGTCCGGATACTCGATGATCGCTGCGACGGGACCTCAACACGGAGCTTTAGAAGTGAAGGAACGGACTACAAAGGTTGTAATCCCAAACACTTATAAAAAAAGTTGTTTACTTGCTTTGTTTCGCCAAATCTCTAGTCTAAGATCTTGGTTAGGGTTGTTCGGCACGTCTAAAATTTAAATCGGGCATGGTTGATGTGTTGTAGAACCTTATGACAGTGCCTAGTAACACCACAATAATTTGGCACTTCCGCCCAGATTTTTGAGTTTTCACCCCGTATTCCTGGTGTTGATACTTGCAAATACCTTCATGAACTTTCTCACATGATTCAGCATCAAACCATTTAGCTTAGACGCGATCTTTTCATTCACCGGCAGCCGATAGTGTTAGTGGATCGGCAGGTGGAGAAACATCGGTCTAGGGTCTTACCATCTGTGGAGGTTTTTCTTTGGCGTAGCCATCTAGTGAGGCGATCACTTGGGAGGATGCGAACGAGATGTGGGAGTTTTGCACTCATCTTTTTAAAGGTAATCATAGTAAGAATTTTAAATTCGGGGACGAATTTTTTTAAGGGGGGGGGAGATTGTAACACCTTAGAATACGATTAGTGTTAATTAAGCGATAATGCGGGTTTTCGGTAAAAAGTTTACCAATTTGGTTCTTAACATTTTATAACATTTAACTAATAATTTATTTTTTTATTTGTTATGGCATGCACACACTTGTGCATATTAATGTGAATGTTTGTTTGTGTTAATCTCGTTAGTGACCATAACAACCTTAAGTTAAACCTTTAAGTTAATCCCAATCCTTGCCTTGATTAACCTTTCCCTAGATATTTGTTTGTGAGAGTAGATATTTCCTTTTGTGCTTTGGATTGTGGGGAGGTGGCAAGGTGAGTCATGAGAGTCATGGCTTGCATTTAATGGTGGAGAGGGAGTGAGTTATTGCAAGGTGCACTTACCCTCTCACCATTTGTAACACCTTAGATTGTGATTAGTGGCTAATTATACTTTAATGTGTGGTTTTTAGTAAAAAGTTTACCAAAACGATTTTCAAATATTTTATCAAAATTAATGAATATTTTATTAGATTTTAATTAGACTTGCACACACATGTGCATGTAAACTTGGGCTAAGTTTGGGGTTAAACCATCTTAGAAGGTCATGGTGAGTTAATCCATTTCATTAGGATGATTTGAAGTTAATTAAGTTTCTAATTTTCAAAATTCAAATATAATTAGTTTTGGGGTTGACTTGAGAGATTTGAGGAGAGAGAGGGAGCATGGTGGCTTGAGCCATGCTTGTAGTTAATAAGGAGAGAGAGGGGTTGACTCTCATATCCTTCATTTCTTTTTTTGAAAACACTCAAACACTCACACTCTTTCTCACATCCCTCTCCCTCTCACTTTCATAAACACACACCCCAGTAGCTGCAGCACATAAAGCAGCAGCAGCAACACACAACAGTAGCAACAGCAAGCAAGCAGCAACAGTAAGCAGGCAGCAATAACAGCAGTAAGCAACAGCAAGCAGCACAGCAGCAGCAGCATACATTCTCTTCTCTTCTTCTTCTTCTTCTTCTTCTTCTCTTCCTCTTGCATCCTTGGACCATTTGAGGTATAATGTTAACTCAACTTCCATTTTCCTAAACATGTAGTTATTTAGCTTAATTTAGTAATTAATTTGGTCATTAGTGCTAGATTTGTGATTTTTGGTGGAGATTAGGCCAAGTTAGGATTGTTATGGCTAAAGTAGATAAACCAAGTGAGTTTAAGTCCATTTAACCTAAGTCTTGCCCCACATTTTACTAAAATACCATAGGGTTTCAATTTAGTGTAAATTAACGTTTTAATGTAAATTTTAGCGATTTTAAGATCTGCTGTTGACCCGGTTGCTTCAGGCAAAAACCGAGTTTACTGGGGCTTGTACACTAGACCTAGACCACACACATGGAGCACGAGACCATAATTCCCAACCTTGGCCACAAATAAATTCGTTCTGGCCGAAATTGCGGCCAGAGGGGGAGTTGAGTGCCTGGGTTTGATCTGGGGGAGTCTGCTACATATTTATGGTGTTTGGTGTATGCAACTTTTTATATTTTCACTCAAGTCAAAATATGGAAATTAAAACCCTTTTTCGATACTTTTAACATTGCGCGCCACGTACGTTTTGTGAGTGGGTTTGGTGATTCCTGTGTGTCGCGGCGTGTCAGGGTAGTTTCAGACGCGTATTCACACGTTTTAGTGTATCGGATGCACACGCGTTTAGTCCGCGACGTGAGTTTCTGGTTTGGTTTGAATATCGCGTTTGTGCAGGATTTTAGCTTATGTGTATTCTTTTTGTAAATTCTAGGTACGCAGGCGGGTATGTCAGACGCCGCAAAGAAGCGGAAGCAAGTAGTCGGCTACACTTAGTACGAGATCACGGTGAGTAGATTTAACATCTACGGGGAAATCACCCGTAGAGCGTTAAACGTCAGGGCTTGATAGGATATTGTAGTCACGTATATATTTATATGTATATTACTTGTACATATGTACTATTGTAACGTACCCATCTTTTGTTGCATATAGAAATAGTAGTTATGTAACACAGCACTGTCACTAACGGTTCAAACCGCACGAGAACTATTTGTATGTTACACTCACACCGTTATGACACTCGCACTATGGGATTGCTATGAACCATACAGCATTTTGATTACCGCATCATTGATGATTAGACATGATTCTGTCGCATATTGCGCACATGCACACTGTGTATCCATATTGGTGCACAGATACATTGATATATCTATATTGCGCACATAGACACTGTATATCCATATTGGTGCCCACATACATTGATATATCCATATTGCGCACATACACACTGTGTATCCATATTAGTACACACATACATTGATATATCCATATTACGCACATACACACTGTGTATCCATATTAGTGCACACATACATTGATATATCCATATTGTGCACATACACATTGTATACCAATATTGGTGCACACATACATTGATATATCCATATTGTGCACATACACATTGTATCCATATTAGTGGACACATACCTTGATATATCCATATTGCGCACATACACACTGTGTATCCATATTAGTGCACATATACATTGGTACACTCATACTTGCGTATATATCCACATGCACATCCATACCTATATACATACATATGTCACATATATGGATGATACTGGTTTTGATTTCTAGAAAATGGGGACCGCATGAGATATTTTCAAAACTGGATCCACTTAAAAGTGCGGTTTTCCTGTTTTACTCTTAGTGGCATACGACACATTGCATGGATTTACGCATTTAGTTTTGGATTTCCTCTGATTTCTTGATTTGAGAACCATGGTATTATTTCAAGAAAATATGCACTGTTTTGAAAACGTGGTTTCTCTTGATATGATAATTCAGTGTGTCCACCACGCGTTTTCTCGGTTTGAGACGTGCGACATGTGAACCCGAATCGAGGAGATGGATGAGGCCGATTGCGGGTACATGGTGGACCCGGTATGGTACCCAGGGGCAAGAAAGGGATGCTGTGTATACAGACGGTGAGCCTGGCAGAGGGACTACTACCTGCCGGTGATTGGTTGGACCTGGCGGTAATCCGGAGGATACTTACCAGAGTCGAGAGATGGATATGGGCCGACCCGTACTGCTCGGGCCGAGGGCCGATTCCGCAGACGGAGCCCGTGGGCCGATCTGGACTGACGGAGCCCGATATATGAGGATTTGCGTGTCGATGCTGGACACGAGTATTTCATGATGTTTTCGGGTGCCGATTTTGGGCACCCGGCTCCTATGAGACTTACAGGATTGAGGGCCAGATAGAGTGACGGCGCCTGAGTTATCGGGATTTTCGGGTGTTTTGGTAGACACTGGGGTTTTCCACGTTGATGATCCGTGTAGATGATATTTTTATCCCATGCTAAGCATTAATTGTTATGGATTGCATCAAGTAGTCATAGTACCCGATAGAGTACTTTGCATGATTATTGCGTATCCAGCTCATCATATAGATGTTATTAGATCGTACTTGTTATGCATGATTATTGCGTACCCAGCTCATCATATAGATGTTATCTGATTGCACATGTTAGAGTATCGCAGTACATGCATACTCACGATTACCTTTATATGTTATTTACTATTCACGAGTTGGCAACTCACCCCCGTTGTGCCACAGTGTTTGCAGGTCGACCCTTAGAGTAGTTGCGGCAGGGTTACTTCCTTGTATCTTTTTGCTACGGATACCACTGTAGTTGGTGTCACGACCCGAAAGAGCACGTGACTGTCCCTTGAACCATATGAAGTCTATAGGACTCCATCTGATCCAAGTAAGCCAAAAGCCCAGAAATCTAAAACCATTTTTAAGAATAAGTAAAGAAACTGGTTTAAAGGAGTGAAGAAATACATGTTTGAAATCAAGATTTTTAAATAACTAAGCCGAATATGCATTTTAAAACAGAAAAGTCTTTTCTAAAAATTTCGGCAGAGTTTCTTTTGTAAAACTGGCCCCGAATGGGGTACAACAAGGATAACAATATATGCAATGATAAAGGCATCCCCAAGCGGGAGCTAGCTCTTCGTCAATTGACGGTCACAACCTCACATGCAATATAATATACAACGCCAAACGGCGAGGGTCAAACCAAAAGAACTCAAAAAAAACAAGAAAAACCGCAATACTGCTAAGCGCGACTCTAAGGTCGAATAATACATCACTAAAGTCTGAGTCTGAAACAATATACAATTTTGGTTGATGGAAATTCTAGATACAATGAATAATATAAGTACAATGGTGGTTCTTGATGCAAAAGAAACCACCTACCAAATGCAATTCACCCTCAAGGAAGCAATGTGCCAGAAATGCCGCAAAGGAACCTGTGCGGCAAAACCTGCAAGAACTGTGGCACAACGGGGGTGAGTTGCCAACTCGTGAATAGAAAATATCTACAAGCAGAAACCGAATGCAAGACATAATCCTATGTCAACAATCAGTAATATAACCACAAGAGTACATCTGAAGTATGATAAGGTGGCAAGGTAGCATCTAAATATGTATGTAGTGCCAGGTACCCAGGTAATAACATGTCATCAGTATAGGGTATGTCTGCATGAAGTAAATATGATGAAGTATCAAGGATATCAATACACATATATTATCATCCCATACCACTAATATTGGTGTAAGGGTATATATAACAGCGCCCTCATACTCTGTTATATATACAAATGAAGTATGATCAGTGTAAATCCAGTCTGTATATGATCCATGTCTGTATATATGTGGAACCCGTCCACCCGTCACCCAATGACAATAAGCAACATGTATGCAATATGAGGATATAAACAAAATCATGGAAAAACATCATGAAACCCGTGCCTAGCATCGACACGTAAATCCTCATCCATCGGGCTCCGTCAGTCCGGATCGGCCCGCGGGCTATGTCTGCGGAATCGGCCCTCGGCCCCGGCAGTACGCCCATCTCTCAACTCCGGTCGGTATCTTCCAGATATCTGCCGAGCTCAAATACAATCACCGGTAGGTACTCGCCCGCCTCCAGGCTCAATCGGCAAAACCCATCGATCATCTTGCCGAGGGGAACCATACCGGGCCCACCACGAACCCGCAAACGGATCATCCACGCCTCGAATCGGGTTTCAAGCACACGTCTCAGCACCGAGAAAACGCGTGGTGGATGCACCAAAATATCATATCACGAGGTACCGGGTTTTTCAAAATAGAGCATCCTTTCTTAAATAATCCCACGGTCCTCAAACCAGAAATCACATGAAAATCCAACATCAAGAAGTAAATCCAATGCGATGTACTATGCAATCAATCCATGATGTATGCGACATGTAAAGAAAGCTAATCATATCAGGAGTCATGCAACAGTGCTATAGTGTAGTGGCATGACAATTATCGACAATGAAGTGTGTGAGCCGGCAAACAGTGTATGTGGAACATACGCATCATCGATAATGGTGCTGGTGTCCTAACAGCATGATAACAGTAGCAATAAACATATGCAAGCGATGCGGATAGCATGAAAATGCGGAAATCAAATAATCAACATCACAGTGAAGAATCTACTATACAACTACAGATCTAAGTATCAAGTCAAATGGGAGAGGTATGGAAACCACCTAAATCTGAGTCGATAAATATATAGATATATATAGTCGGTGATCCCGCCTCAACAACATATCGTAGGACATCCTCGAGTTATGAGTGCGGATCTATCATCAATATCGGCTCGTACGGTAAATCATCGTACGGCATCCCAATAGCTGGGTACGGGTCAACATCTCACTATCTCATCACATAACAGGTATCACCATCATCAGATCATATAATCTGGGGTACTACTCTATGTCTAGTACAAATCGATACCATCAATAAAGTATGCATGCGAGGGTAAACACACATCCCAAGCCCGCAAGAATCACAAGTCATATCCCAAATATGAATCATATCAAATCACCGATCTCGTGGCACAAAGCCCACATCATCGACTCATCTCCAAAGTCATCCCATATCATCAAACACAGTGCAAGTATAATGAATATGCAAGGTTGTGCGTGCTGGTGTACCTCTATCCTAGAGCTCGCAACTAGGAACTACGCTAGTTATTTCTATCTCTAACTAACCATAACACACTACAACTATCACATAAATAAACTACATAGTATACTATCTACGGACTGCGGGGGTGCTATACGCCATCCACCCGACTTCCCCATGTAGATATAATCTACTCACCTTGCATCATCATTTGCGGACGTCACCACGCATTTGCTTGTCGTCCCGAAGTCTTCATGGGTACCTACATATCAAAATATCGTATATGCGCATTAAAACCAAATCAAAGATAAAACGGCACACGAAACCCAAACGATACGATAAGGGGGCCTATAGGTGAGAACCTATGGCACGCCTTCAAAACCATCAATAATTTCTCTATATCGTCGTATAAACGCCAAATAGTCGAGGCAAAACACAATCCACAATTGCAGAATCAAAAATACGGAATACGGAAACACGAATCCAAAACAGCAACTTAGGAAATATGTCCCAGATTTCACCCTAGGTCACTTTATACAAATCTATATATACCAGGGGCCTAACATGAACATGTAGGAGCTACAGCACAAAAACGAGACAAAATGGTGGGACCCAGGCCGCAATTTGCGGCCAATTGGGAGAAATTGGCGGCCGGGAAGAAGAAGTGGGAGCTAAGGTCTTGGGGTTAGCTTCTTGGGTGCCTGCACATGTCACTGTCCACTCAATTTTATTTTCAGGTGTCTCGTATGATAGCAGATTCAAATTAACCTTCACAGATTCCATAATTTCCCCGATATCGGTTTCTAAAATCCGTATTCTGGTTTAAGCTTCAGGTTTTGGGTTCCAATTCATACACTAAAGTGTTGGTATAACCTTAACTGAGCTCAATTTCAAAATACAACACCAATTCATCACAACCCTAACTAGGTTATCCACAAGTCCGCAATATCACAAAATATCGATTCAATCTTAACATGGGGGTGTGAGGAATGCTAGAATTAAACTAATAATCCAGAAATTACCTCATTTGGCAACTCAAGAATTTTCTTGAGTTGCCCCTAGTGGCCAAAATCCAAGCTTTCTTGGTCCATCATGAAGGTCTTGAGCTTGTGCACAATTTTAATGAAGTGGATGTGTGGTTTTGGTGTAGTTTTTGAGATGATTTGAGGGTTTGAAGGTGGAGGAAGGGGGGAGGAAGAAGCAGCAGCAGCAAGCAAAGGGAGAGGGAGAGAAATGAGGGGGGGGAAATGGCTAAGGGTTTTAGTCAATGATGCCCCATACCTCTCTTTCTCACCAACCCTCCATTCTTTAATCTTTTTCTCTTTTCTTTTCCTTTTCTTTTCTCTCAAAATCCTTCTCACATAAATAGTAAACCCAAATGAGAAACCAGGGCAAGAAAAATGCACAAGTGTAGAAAAAAGTGCTATGTGCATGTTTTGCTCAAAAATGCTAAAAACCGATTAGCGATTTTTAATCGCGATTAGAACTAAATTATTGTCAAACTAATCACAAAAACTTTAAAATGTCAAAATTCTCTAATTTACCCTATTTTAGAATTTTCCATAATTTTTCTCAAATTTTTCCTATTTATTTGCATTTAATAATACCAAAATATTAAAATATTCAATAAAATAATATTAAATTATAAAAATTCCCAAAATTAATATTTTATCTTTTTTGAAAATATTACAGTTGGCGTGTGAGCCCTTTGCTTATATTCTATTGTATCTAGTACTCTCCATATACCACTTCATGTATTGACTTAGAGACCAGTTGTGAGGACGACGTATATTGTTTTGTATTCTGGATGTCGAGCTCGTGTGAGCCGGCTTATTTATGCAGTTTTATCTTTTATGCTGTTTTTCACTTATTTTGCTCATTCTTCGCTACGTCGTCGTATATTGTTATTGTGGTGGTTGTTTTCGCCGTTGGGCGTGATTGCTCCCGTTTGTGGATGCTTATTTCTTATTGTATGTCATTTTTAATTATATCATGTCCTGTACCCGATTTCGGGGCTAGCTTTTACAAGGGAGGTGCTGCCGAAATTTTGAAGAAAATAACTCAAACTTTAATGATTTTACTCGAGTTTTCTAAATGTTTTAAACCAATATTTTCAACACTCACTACTTTTAATGGTTTTTGATTTCTGGGTTTCGGCTTACTCAGTCGCGTTACGCCTGTAGACGTTACGTGGTTAAGTGCCGGTCACGGGCCGAACTTTGGGTCGTGACAAAGTTGGTATCAGAGCGTAGGTTTTACCTTTCGGAGTGTAGGATGACCCTGGTATGATGGAGCAGGTAGCTGAAGCAGAGTGGCATAGCGTGTGTATGTTCCGTGGCATACTCACGACACGGTACTCCGCTTAGGTGACCTTAGGACTTATTGATTGAAATTCCTTCATGATTATATACATTCTTGTGATTCGATTTCCGTATCCTTATCGAATCCTACTTTCTTTTCAGCCATTATGCCGCCAAAGACTACGAGGGCGCGGAGAGCGGCCGCGAGAGTCGAGATTAGAGTTGATTCGTCTGAGACGAGGACTGACCCGGGCAGTACACCCGTTGTACCAGAGCAGTCTGTTCCTCCTTCGACAGATCAGATCGCCATTCTAGGGGCCGGTATGCAGGAGATGCGCCAGATGATAGGGTCGTTAGTTGAGGCACTTCGAGCGCAGCGACTAGAGATTGTTCCACCCGTTGCGGGGACCGCGATGGTACCTACAGTACAGGCAGTTTCCCTTGCAGCTACAGAGGTTATTACAGTATCGCTATCAGAGTTTATGAGGCTGAAGTCTCCGGTCTTCACAGGCACCGATGCAGCCGAGGACCCACAGTCATTTATCGATAGGATGGGCCGGATATGTCGTTCACTCAGATGCTCAGATGCGAGATGGGTGGAGTTTGCGAGCTTTCGCATGGAAGGTCTTGCACAGAAGTGGTGCGAGTCGGTGGAAAAGGGCAGAGCAGAAGGTATTCCTCCTATGACCTGGGCCGAGTTTGTGACGGTGTTTCTAGCCCGTTTCCTTCCCCAGAGTGTCAAGGATGCCCGAGCTTGCAGGTTCGAGTCATTATGCCAGACGCCGGATATGACGATGGCGGAGTATGATGTCCAGTTCACCGAGCTATCTGTTTATGCCCCGTATTTATTGGCTACTGAGAAGATGCGAGTCAAGAGGTTTGTTCGAGGCTTGCTTACCCCACTGTTCCATGCGATGAGCGCACAACATTGCGAGACTTATACAGCAGCTGTAGACGCAACCCTATTAGTCGCGGAGCGCCTTGCTGAGACTTCGGTAGTTCTAGGGCCGAAGAGAGTTCGTACAGATACGTCAGCACAGAGACAGCCGTTTAGGCGCCACGACAGGTTCCGTTCGGGTACGGAGGATAGCGGAGAATCGGGACGAGGTCAGCTATTCAACTCTTATCCACAGGAGGGTCAGCCGACACCATCTGGATGTTTCCGATGCGGGAGTACTTATCATCGTGTGTGAGATTGTCCGGAGCCACGTGAGGACGAGACAGCCATACCACATGTCACACTTCCACCTTCTCCACCCTAGAGGGCGTTGCCTATTGTACCTACTGTTGCTCTACGTCAGACTCATGCACAGAGAGGTCGTGGTCGCGGAGGGTTTGCTCATAGAGGACGAGGTGGCCAAGGCAAAGGACAGCCAGTTGCTAGTAGGGGACCGCCAGTCGCAGGTAGAGGACAGGCACGGGTTTTCGCTTTTATGCAACAAGACGCACAGGCGTCCAATGCAGTGTTCTCAGATACCCTTTCGGTATGTTCTGTTGACGCACACGTGTTGTTTGATTTGGGATCCACGCACTCTTACGTTTCAACACATTTCTTGCCGAGTTTAGGTAGAGAGTCTGGTTTGCTTGATCAGCCGCTTGCTGTGACCACTCCCGTGAGCGAGTCGTTTATTGCTAGACACGTGTTCCGATCGTGTGTTGTCCATATTAGCGAGAGAGAGTTGCCTGTCGACTTGATCCTTCTTGAGATGTTGGACTTCGACGTTCTTCTGGGCATGGATTGGTTAGCCACGTGCTACGCGTTTATGGACTGCCGCGAGAAGACATGTAGGTTTTGTTTTCCCGGCGAGTCGGCTTTTGTTGTGCAGGGGGACTGTGGTGCCACCCCTCACAGTTTGATTTCGTCTCTTCACGCTGGACAGCTTTTGAGGAAGGGATGTCATGGACTTTAAGCCTATATTTGCGATACTAGAGCTACAGAGGTTCCGTTGGACCAGGTTCCGATTGTTAGTGAGTTCCCTGATGTTTTTCCTGACGAGCTTCCTGGGCTACCGCCTGAGCGCGCTTTTGTTTTCTGCATTGACTTGATTCCCGGTACGGGGCCTATTTCGATACTGCCTTATCGGATGGCCCCGGTGGAGCTTAGAGAGTTGAAAGGTCAGTTGCAAGATTTGCTGGATAAGGGGCTTATTCGACCCAGTGTGTCTCCTTGGGGTGCTCTAGTCTTGTTTGTCAAGAAGAAGGACGGCAGTTTGCGCTTGTGTATTGACTACCTCCAGCTGAACAGGGTTACCATACAGAACATATATCCTTTACCATGCATCGACGACTTGTTTGACCGGCTTCAGGGTGCAGGATACTTTTCGAGGATGGACTTGCGATCAGGCTACCATCAGTTGCGGGTTCGACAGGAGGATATTCCAAGGACGACTTTTCGCACGCTTTACGGCCACTATGAGTTTTTGGTGATGTCGTTCAGACTCACCAATGCGCCATCAGCATTTATGGACTTGGTGAACCGTATTTTTAGGCCGTATCTTGATCTGTTCATTATCGTATTCATTGACGACATTTTGGTGTATTCCCGGAGCCGAGAGGAGCACGAGCAGCACCTGCGGATCACATTGCAGACTTTGCGGGAGCACCAACTGTTCGTAAAATTCTCCAAGTGCGCGTTCTGGCTTGACAGCGTAGATTTCTTGGGTCACGTGATTACGCGAGATGGTATATGTGTTCACCCGAAGAAGATCGAGGTCGTTCAGCATTGGCCCAGACCAGCATCGGTTACAGAGATCCGCAGCTTTCTAGGACTGGCCGGCTACTACCGACGATTTGTACTGGACTTCTCCTGTATTGCTGCACCGTTGACCGGGTTGACCCGGAAGGGAGTTCCTTTTGATTGGACGGGGGTGTGCGAGCATAGCTTTTAGCAGTTGCAGACTCGTTTGACTACGACGCCGGTGTTATCATTGCTTTTGGGATCGGATGGATTTGTGGTCTATTGTGACGCTTTTCGAGTGGGGATAGAGTGCGTATTGATGAAGCACGACAGGGTGATCGCGTATGCTTCTCGGCAGCTGAAGAAACACGAACAGAACTACCCCACTCACGATTTGGAGATGGCTGCAGTAGTCTTTGCACTCAAGATCTGGCGACATTACCTATACGACGAGTCGTGCCAGATATTCACCGGTCACAAGAGCTTGAAGTATATATTTCAGCAGCGAGACCTGAATCTTAGACAGCGCCATTAGATGGAGTTAGTGAAGGACTGCGATTGTGAGATCCTTTATCACCCTGGCAAGGCGAATGTAGTGACGGATGCTTTGAGTAGGAGGCCCGGGGCTAGTCCGTCTTGTTTGCGTGCAGTGCAGAGGCAGTCGTCGGCAGATTGGCAGATTTTATGCGAAAGCCGAGTGCAGTTCGAGTTCACTCCGATCGGGGGACAGCTTACGCATGTTCGTGCACGCCCACAGTTGCTTAACCGTATACATGAGGAACAGTACAATGATGACCGTTGTTCAGAGATCATGGCACAGACTGGACAGGGCGGATTTTCCGAGTTTATGATTGATGATCTGGGGATACCACGATTTGGGACTAGACTGTGCGTACCAGATGCTGAGGGACTGCGGCGTGAGATTCTTGAGGAGGCACATCAATCGGTGTACAGTGTTCATCCGGGTTCCACCAAGATGTACCATGATATGAGTGATGTTTGTTGGAGATAATGCCCTCAGAGTCAATTATTGGATCACAGGCACGTGATTGCAATGATTGAGGGAGGACCTATCCTAGTAGGACAGTCTTACTCAAGATGATAGTATGCTATCTGGTTTATCTTTATCATCGTGTACTGCTTTAGGTGACCTTACAGATCACTATTGCACGTTGATAGAGCCCCTAGGATTCTTCCTTGACTGCCAGCAGTATAAGGGCGATCATATACGTGGGAGCTGGGGTCTATAAGCACATCCTTAAAAGGTCCCTAGTTGTGGGAGTTTCGAGACAGGGCATCGATACTCCAGAGTAGACTAGTGTATACAGTCGAGACCCCGACGAGGGGCGGTGGCCGGTCTCACAACCCACTGGTGTCAGTTGGATCACCTAAGATGTATATAGGTGCTCATTGGGTTATGAGTACACCGTACAGGACTCGCCGGGAACATGCTAGTTGGTCTTATACCTGACGTCAGATAGCAGTTCCCTGGTGACATGTTTACAGGTTAGTTCATCGACCTGAGGATCGTCATTTGTCTCGTATGAGTTCCCACTGTACTTTGATTACTACCCTACCACGCTCAAAGGAGACGTGCAAATAGGTTTTAGTTGGGTACCGTCCCGAGACACATGGAGGCAGTGAGCGGATCTTTAGGGGTTCGTCTCTCCTGGTATTGGGGGTGAGGTCGCGCTGGGTCTAGGAGAGCCCTTACACGAAGTCCTTGGCCAAGACACGAGATTTACTGGTAGGTATTCCAGTAGTATCTCAGGGTGTTCTGGGCTACACTCCGACACGACTTGTACCGCTTTTGAGGGTCTGACTTTTACCAACCCCCTAGGCCCGCCATGCGATGCTCATAGACGAACGGACCGGACTGTACGGATATTGTCACTGACAAGCTCAGTAGGGTGTCAGGATGAGTTCGCTCATCGACGTCCCTTTGGTCAATACCTGGTAGCACGTTACGTATGGCTAATACCTCTGACTTGCTAGTGGTTAAACCCACAGCCAAAGTGTTGACGAGTCTTTAGAGTCCCCCACAGACCGTTTTCTCAAGTTTCGGGCGAAACGCTGTAGAGGCCGTATGGAGATATGGCAGGGTTCGATCAGATACGTGCGGTATTGCACGGATCATGATCGGACGGATAATACTAGCAGGGTTTGGTTTAAGCCGGATCCTAGTATTGTACAGTGTAGATTTTGTCTCATTGCATTTGTATTCGGTCGGAATACAAATGCGGGTATGTATATACAGTAGCAGGGTTTTCCTGTAATTTATTACGGGATCATTTTTCCGAAGTTGCCAGTTTGTTTTCCGTTTCGGCCATTTTCCTTTGTATCTTTCATTGGCTGGAAAAATGGTGGAGGAGGGTTTATCTGCAATTGTGCAAATAAGCATTGTGGAGGGTGGTCTTTGCATATTGTTGGATCATGATGGTTTTGCCTCCCTTGACTTTTATTTTGTCATCATGGCTTGACTTTTGAAGTTATCATGGTTGTTGATGATTGGGTTTTATGAGTGAGGTTTTGTTTTGTGATCATTCCTTATCATCATCACTCCTTTCTCTCTCTTGCATGATATTGGCTCACTCATTTTTGATACACACTCTCTCCCTCTCTCTCATTCTCTCATGGCTCATGAGGAGGCCGGCCACTTTGAGGGAGAGGCTGCCCATTATTTTTGGTGGGGATTTTTGGTTCTCTTGTGCTTGCAAAAATCCCCAACCTCATCTCCAAAATGTTATCATATCAATCCTCCACCAAAGGCAACTTCTAGTAACCCCAAATGAGATATAGAGCACTACACGTATTCTACAGCAATTCTTGGGCACGTCGGCTCGCCAACTTCGTGCCCGAGTTTCCTCGGTCCAGAGGTGGGAGCCCGTAAAAGAAGCCGGCGACGTGGTGCCCTTCCGACGAGGAGTTGAAGACCGGAGATTCCGCGGGGAGATCGGGACGACGACGAGAAGACCGAAGGACACGGATCGCTCAGTATATCTCTCTACCCGTTCTTTAGTTAGCTAGGATTAGATTAATGGCCCGATCCGGGATTTTTTGTGCGTGGTGGTGCCGGTTTAACAGTTAAAGTAAATTATCGTTTCCAAATTTTAGCCTCGGTTTGATGGCCGGGGCGCCGCCGTGCACTTACACTGGTATTAGAGCCACGCCATTAACCTAGTCTAGCTTGGTCTAATGTGTTTACATTTCCGATCGAACAAAACTCCAAACAGAACTCCAAAACAGCATTTTCAAAAGCAGCAGGTTTCTGTCGAAATTTTTTTGGGCTCGAAAAATTTTTCAGGTTGTTGCAGAAACATGTACAGGGAAAGATAAGACTTCTGTTAAAAATTGGTAAGTTGATACTGTAGGATGACTGCAGAACCGCGGCCAAACCCCTCTTCTGGCCGCGGTTCCGCCGCAGTACAGTGCCTTCAGTGCACCATTTTTGCACAGTGATCTTTTTACAGGGAAATTGGGGTTTTGGAATATTCTTTTTGGGCCCAGAATTTCTTTAAGTGCTACAGTAATGCTTGGGGGCCCACTTAGGAAAATTTGATCGATCGAAAATTTTAAACACATTAGTTCACAGTATTTACATTATATCTGCGACCGTGAATGTCATTTGATCGGTAAACCCTGTCTAACTGCTATAGCCCTGTTAGACGGATTTGCGAACGTGACATTCACGTTGATGTTCTGTGTTGTACTGTGTTGTTGCGGATTGGTCGTGGGGGATAGCCTGGATGCAATGTTAGTACAGTTTCGTTTTATATGTACATTTGATATTGCGGGGTGAGCCCCCGACATGTGGACTGCCGTCACTGCCTGTTTGTATATTATTCTTTTGGGGCACGACCGGGGTGAGGTCGATGTACCCGTTGTATGTATATTTTACTTTCTGTACTAGGATTACCCGGCGGAGGGGTGCACGGATAGCCGGGTTCTAGAGGGCAATGGGCCCGCATCTCATGGCGTTGAGACGGAGGGGGCTTCACTCTAGAATTGGCGGTCTATTTGCCGCACTCGTAGGGGGTACAGGTTGACCCAGGAGGGGTGCCCAAGTTACCAGATTCCGTGAAGTGCTGGGTGGTCCATTCACGATTCTGAAGGGGGCTTCCTCGCTTCAGGTTTTGGCAGGTAACTTGCCGCGCCCGTAGGGGTCTAGGATTTCATTGCACAGGCTATCCACACGACCAGGGGAACGTCGGGTTTCAGTAGCGGCTCTGTGAAACCCGGGGATCCCAGATATCTGTATTGTTCTGTGATGCTTATTACATTTCTGTGATGTTGCATTTTATCACGCCTTGAGCAAAATATTATATATTGATATATATACTAGTAGATGTTGTATATGTTTTGCATCCGCGCTAGTCCAGTCCCCGCTCTGTCGTTAGTTAACTAACCTAACGGGTAATGACGGGACCCAGTGGCGAATGCGGATGACATATACGTACGTCATTATTTTCGTTCTTTGTGGTTTGATCAATTGATAGGACTGCGTTGATTCGGATCAATGCAAGCTAAACAAACCTATTCTGATGTTGTTGGAACACTTTTCAAAAAGCTGTTATTGCAAGGACGTTCTCTTTTGTTTTGCATCGTGGTATTCAGTTGGAATATCCTGCTCCTCAGTCGACGAGACAAGGGCGGAGATCCCTTCACCGGGAGTGACCCCTTGGACAGAAGTTTGTGTCAGGGCAATAACTTCATTATAGTCGTTTATTTTTGCTTTGCATCGTGGTATTCAGTTGGAATATCCTGCACCTCATTCTACGGGGAAAGAGCCGAGATCCCTTCATCGGGAGTGACCTCTTTAGCAAAGGTTTTCGTTACTATATTTTTATAAAAGCTATCCGGTTCCTTCAACGATATCAAGTTCATTACGTTAAAGGTTTTCGCCAAAAACCATTCGTAGCCCTCAGTCATTTCAGAAAGGTAGCGCTTAGTATTCATGCTATGTATGTTGGCCTTCGTCAAGGCATAGTGTATGGTAGCTATTTGTTACTTTTCTGCAGCATAGATAGATGCGTTGGTTTGGGACAGTCGCACTACTATTTTGTCCTTCGTCAAGGGTAAGTACGGGTGGGTTCAAATTAACCTGGATAATGACGGGTAGAACTTGACATGTGACTTATAATATGTTGGCCTTTGTCAAGGTCATAAGAGCATGGGGCAAAAATCACATCGGGAGTTTCTAAAGAAACTGAAACTTGCTAGATATACGCATACCTTCTGGAGTGTGATAACGTGAGCGGATTCTGTCACGTTATCATGCGATGATAGTTGGATCTCGATTCGCATTGATGAGTTGGTTTACTTCTCGGGTGATCCCGACTAATTCTTCTTTCAGGTTTGGAGGAGAATTTGACGGTACAGTGGGAGGTTTCCTGATTAGATAAAGTGATAACCATTTTGATCTAGGTTAGAGTGCACGCTGAGTATTTCTTTTCTCTCTCTCTCTTTGGCAGCGACCATGACCCAACCCTTGACTATGACTCGGTGACCAAAATTAACCGAACATTTTTAAACACTGGCTTTTGGATTGTCAGAGTTGCAAACCTCTTTGCCACTCTTACTTTTACCCTTTTCTCCAGGACACCCCGTATTACTACGAACGTCCACTTCCATTGGACAAAACCATCGTATGGTTATATACGAACTCGAAGGAATTTATTTGAGGATGGTTTCTGGTTCTGGAGAAAACGAATAAGACTATTCAGTTGTCTTTTCCTTCTACCTTCTCCCAGGTTGCGAGTACTCCTTGGTTTAGGAGATAGTACACCTATTACGCAAATTAGATAGTCTTCTTCCAAACCTTTGGCTGGTGCCGAACGGTGGGGAATGAAGAAAACCAATTAGCATAACGATGGTGTATAGAAGGTATTAAGTTAAGACAAAGAAAGGGATTAGAAGGAGGGCAAAGTAAACTGCGACTACTATTCACGACCAAACCAAGTATTTCATCGCCACTCCCACATCACCTTTGTATTTCTCCAGAACACTCCGTATCACTACGAAGATCCAAAGTTTATTGGATACTCCATCGTATGGTTATATACGAACTCGAAAGGAACTTGTTTCCGTTCGGGGATGGATTCTGGTTCGGGAGAAATAGGAATAAGGTTTATTCGGTTGTCTTTTATCTTCAACTTCTCTCGCATTGAGAGTGCTCCTAGGATTAGGATAGTACACCCATTATGCTTATTGGATAGTCTTCTTCCAAACCATAGGCTGGTGCCGAACGGTAGGGACGGAAGAAAACCATTTGGCCTAAAGGGGTGTACAGAAGGTAATGACTAAAGACATATGAAGGCGTTTGGAGAGGTGGCAAAGAAATATACGGTTACAGTTGTGAATCTGGATAATGGAAGTGGCATTACTAGGAATACCATAATACCCATCGAAACATTTCAATGTTCCAGTTTCACTGTGTACTGTTAAAAGAAAACTAATTTCCCAATTGACACTTACTCCAGGGTATGTATTTACCAGGTATGCTTCTCACATCTGTATGGTTTTACAGATAATGAGTGGGAGTAAGTTATTGGGAATTAGGTGATCATCCTCATTATATCGGGATTCTTTGTAATTGGTGATATTTGAGGAAATCGCCTGGGCTGTTTGCCGGTCGGCAAATATTTGGTTTTGAATATCCGTTGTTATGCACCAGTTTCAAATTGATATATCTGTACGACTATTTTTATAGAGTGAGATATAACTTTTGGAAATTATGTCTATAACATTTACCTATATCAGTGGATGGTTAGGTAAGGAGCATTAAACAGCGGTGTAATTCTTCATAAACATAGTACAGTTTTCAACCTACGACACACAGTGAAAGAGTTATTAGACACAAGGGACTTATACAGAGTATTGTATATTGTCCAATGTCCATTAGGACAGAGGGGTTGGTACTCGTACTATATTCGGTTTACTTATGACTTCTCTGATTCTTAGACAAGTGTTTCGTAGAAACACAAGGTCCAAGTTTTGAGAAGTTATAGGTATATGAATAAAGTAGAAAACCAGGTGTTGCAAGTATCGGGATTCTTCAAGGTGATCGAAGATGTAGATATTTGTGTGTGGTATTCAGTTGATAGTAGTGGTTAAGAGAACTCGCTTCTCTTTCAGGTTACTCATAATTGGAAGTACTCCTAAGTTGAGTAACACTGATTGGCCTCCTTCCATTTAGTTGACATGCACTGGAGACAGCCGCATGATTTGAATCTAGTTCAATTAAATCAGTGCCTCTGTTTCTGTATTGGATATAAAACAGTTCATATCTTAACATTGTTAAGGTACGGGGAGTTGTACGGCTTATGCTTAAAACCAGACTCTGGATAACTCAAGGCACGTTTCTGTAATGGTTGTTTGTGGGTTGACCCAGGCTATGACGAGGGTTGACTTTCTACCATCTGGAAGATCAATAGTGATATTGTTCTTGACTCGCCACAGTTTTAATAAAAATGGATTTTTTCAGAAAACAGTAGTGGGAGTATGGTAGAACTCGAAGTGAATCCAGAACCGCAAACGATTACTGAAGATTTGATAAGAACCTAAAGATTCAATCTGGTTTGACATTCCATTGGCCACTCCGCAGATACGGTGGGTAACCTCAGGCACCTGAGAGGTACTCCAGTAGCCTCAAGGACGGTGACAGGGGGGTTCTTGTTTACCCAGGCTTGCTTTTGATGTTGTTCCAGACTATGAGACCCGGCAGGAGGATGAGTATAACGTCGTTCTAAACTAGCTTTAGAAGTGTACGTGTATATGACTCTGCCAGAGGGTTGTCGTAGTCAGTGGGAGCAGCGGAAGCATTGGTGGACAAGTAGCTTAAGTCTATTTATAGACTAAAGCAGATATAGCGGAGATAGATCATCTGTTTCTGATATGACAGTCATAGGTTTGACTTTGTCGGAATAGGGGATGGATCTGTTGAGAAGGTAGTAGGGTGTGATGTCCTGGTTTTTGGATGACATACACAGAGTAGGAAGTGATATTCCTATACTACTATCGGTTATACTTTGGTTGTCACACAGTGGTTTCTCCACATGGGACTTGGATATTATATCTGGAATTCTGGTTACTTGATCTATAGATCTAGATTTTGGTGGTTTCCCAATCAGGGTACTTAGACAGCATTCTAAAAGTATTTAAAATGGACGACTCCTAGCATGGAGGTGTACCTGCAGGTGATGGAGTCACCCTCTCTGAAGGTGTCTTACAGACTAAAGTGGAGAGGGATGTGCATGATTGGCAGATCACTTGCTTAGGCAATTGAGTCAATCGTGAGATGTCAAGTACCACACCAGATGTTGTTTTTACAGGCGATGCGATAAGTTGATATTAATCCAATCCTGGAAAAACATTTGGAAGCAGTTTTAGAACATAAGTGGATGTTCTAGGGATTTGATGACGGCAGCCTCCTTCGGGAGACAATTATCATTCCAGGCTTCCAAGGTGACCTGGATGACAGAGTGACTGTCAGTGTTATAGTTCTCTCTCTGACGAGGGGCAGTATTTTGGACAGGTGGTCCAAGAGGATACTGAGGGAGGTGTAGCTTAGGATACTGATTAAGTTCAGTTGACGATACAGTCTAAGAAGTTTGGATTTGGAGTTCATTTATGAGCTAGGTCCCATTAGATATCCAGACAAATTCTAAGATAGGTATTGCTCATTTCGGGAGATGGCTTTCTCCACGAACTTGAGATATAGAGAGACATAGAAAGAAACATCACAGCGGATCCAATCACTGAGGCTATTCCTCGAACGCAATAGTTTCGCAAACGAGCTTTATGAGACTGATTAGTATAGAAGTTGGGTGTTCGGTATCACACGGGCTGTTAGTATGCGACATCGCAATAATTTGCCTTGAGTGCAAATGGGAGATTGTTGGAAATAATGCCCTCAGAGTCAATTATTGGATCACAGGCACGTGATTGCAATGATTGCGGGAGGACCTATCCCAGTAGGACAGTCTTACTCAAGATGATAGTATGGTATCTGGTTTATCTTTATCATCGTGTACTGCTTTAGGTAACCTTACAGATCACTATTGCACATTGATAGAGCCCCTAGGATTCTTGCTTGACTGCCAGCAGTATGAGGGCGATCATATACGTGGGAGCTGGGGTCGATAAGCACATCCTTAAAAGGTTCTAGTCGTGGGAGTTTCGAGACAGGGCATCGATACTCCAGAATAGACTAGTGTTTACAGTCGAGACCCCGACGAGGGGCGGTGGCCGGTCTCACAAGCTATTGGTGTCAGTTGGATCACCTAAGATGTATACAGGTGCTCATTGGGTTATGAGTACACCGGACAGGACTCGCCAGGAACAAGCTAGTTGGTCTTATACCTAACGTCAGATAGCAGTTCCCTGGTGACATATGTACAGGTTAGTTCATCGACCTGAGGATCGTCATTTGTCTCATGTGAGTTCCCACTGTACTTTGATTACTACCCTACCACGCTCAAAGGAGACGTGCAAACAGGTTTTAGTTGGGTACAGTCCCGAGCCACATGGAGGTAGTGAGCGGATCATCAGGGGTTCGTCTCCCCCGGTATTGGGGGTGAGGTCGTGCTGTGTCTAGGAAAGCCCTTACACGAAGTCCTTGGCCAAGGCAAGAGATTTACTAGTAGGTATTCCAGTAGTATCTCAGGGTGTTTTGGGCTACACTCCGACACGACTTGTACCGCTTTTGGGGGTCTGACTTTTACCAACCCCCTAGGCCCGTCATGCGATGCTCATAGACGAACGGACCGGACTGTACGGATATTGTCACTGACAGGCTCAGTAGGGTGTCAGGATGAGTTCTCTCTTCGAAGTCCCTTTTGGTCAATACCTGGTAGCAGGTTACGTATGGCTAATACCTCTGACTTGCTAGTGGTTAAATCCACAGCCAAAGTGTTGACGAGTCTTTAGAGTCCCCCACAGACCGTTTTCTCAAGTTTTGGGCGAAACGCTGTAGAGGCCGTATGGAGATATGGCAGGGTTCGATCAGATACATGTGGTATTGCAAGGATCATGATCGGACGGATAATTCTAGCAGGCTCTGGTTTAAGCCGGATCCTAGTATTTTACAGTGTAGATTTTGTCTCATTGCATTTGTATTCGGTCGGAATACAAATACGGGTATGTATATACAGCAGCGGGGTTTTCCTGTAATTTATTACGGGATCGGTTTTCCGAAGTTGCTAGTTTGTTTTCCGTTTCGGCCAATTTCCTTTGTATCTTTCATTGGCTGGAAAAATGGTGGAGGAGGGTTTATCTGCAATTGTGCTAATAAGCATTGTGGAGGGTGGTCTTTGGATATTGTTGGATCATGATGGTTTTGCCTCCCTTGACTTTTATTTTTTCATCATGGCTTAACTTTTGAAGTTATCATGGTTGTTGATGATTGGGTTTTATGAGTGAGGTTTTGTTTTATGATCATTCCTTATCATCATCACCCCTTTCTCTCTCTTGCATGATATTGGCTCACTCATTTTTGATACACACTCTCTCCCTCTCTCTCATTCTCTCATGGCTCATGAGTGTTGCGCCACGGCAGCGCCCCGGCCGTCTTACCGAGGCCAAAATGCGGAATCAAAAATTTTCCTTACTTGGAAACTGGCGCTACCGCGGACAAAGAAACCCGGATCGTAACCATTAACCGATACTAGCTAATAAGAGATGGGAAGAGAAGTATACCGAGTGATCCGAGTCCTCTGGTCTTCTCGTCATCGTCCCGATCTCCCGCGGAAAGTCCTGTCTCCATATCGTCGCCTCCTCGCCGGAAGGGCACCACATCGCCTGCGTCTTTTACGGGCTCCCGCCTCAATACCGAGGCAACTCGAGCATGAAGCCGGCAAGTCGACATGCCCAAGGTTTGCTGTAGAATGTAGTGTAGATACTTTGTCTCTTGGAGTTTATGTAGTTTCCATTGATGGATGGAGGAAGAGGTAAAGAAAATTGGTGCTTTCAATTTTCTAGCAAGAAGAAGATGAGATGAAGAATTCCTCACATAACCAAAATGAATTCTCTCATTCTTTTTCTCTCAAGTGAAGCCTCTTTTTCTAACTAAGAATGGTGGAGGAATGAATATCCAACCATAACAAGAAGGGAGGTGATGGTAGGAGAAGAGAATGGGTGACCGCATCCAAAACATCATGATAACAATCTCACATCAACTCTCATCTCATTTCTAATCACCTTTTATGCAAGAAATGATGATAGAAAAGAAAGGAATAAAACGATGCTTTCATAATCAAACCATTTGCATGAAAACCCTCCACAATGTGTTATTTGCAAACTTGCAAATAACACTCTCTATCGGAAAAATCCGGCCGGGAAAGAACAAAGAAAAACCGGCCGGAACGGAATGCAAACTGGCAACTCCAGAAAATTAGTCCCGTAATAAATTACAGGAAAACCCCGATACTGTGCATACACACCCGCATCTGTATTCCGACCAGATACAAATGCAAAGAGACAAAATCTACACTGTACTATACTAGGATCCGGCTTAAACCAAAGCCGGCTAGTAATATCCGTCCGATCCTGATCCGTGCAATACCGCACGTATCTGATCGAACCCTGCCATATAACCATACGGCCACAAGTACAAACTGTCCGATCCTGATCCGTGCAATACCGCACGTATCTGATCGGACCCTGCCATATCTCCATACGTCTCTACAGCGTTTCGCCCGAAAGCTTGAGTAACTGAAAGTGTGGTGGACTCTAAAGACTCGTCAATACTATGGCTGTAGATTTAACCACTAGCACGTCAGAGGTATTAGCCAATACGTGACGGGCCACCAGCTATTGACCAAAAGGGACGTCGATGAGCGAACTCATCCTGACACCCTACTAAGCCTGTCAGTGACAATATCCGTACAGTCCGGTTCGTTCGTCTATGAGTATCGCATGTCGGGCCTAGGGGGTTGGTAAAAGTCAGACCCCTAAAAGCGGCACAAGTCGTGTCGGAGTGTAGCCCAGAACGCCCTGAGAAACTACTGGAATACCTACCAGTAAATCTCCTGCCTCGGCCGAGGGCTTTGCGTAATGGCTCTCCTAGACACAGCGCGACCTCACCTCCAATACCGGGAGAGACGAACCCCTGCAGATCCGCTCACTGCCTCCATGTGGCTCGGGACTGTACCCAACTAAAACCTGTTTGCACGACTCCTTTGAGCCGTGGTAGGGTAGTAATCAAAGCACAGTGGGAACTCACACGAGACAAGTGACGATCTCATGTCGATGAACTAACCTGTACACATGTCACCAGGGAACTGCTATCTGACATCTGGTATAAGACCAACTAGCAGGTTCCAGGCGAGTCCTGTCCGGTGTACTCATAACCCAATGAGCACCTGTATACATCTTAGGTGAACCAACTGACACCAGTGGCTTGTGAGACCGGCTACCGCCCCTCGTCGGGGTCTCGACTGTATACACTAGTCTACTAATGGAGTATCGATGCCCTGTCTCGAAACTCCTACGACTAGGGACCTTTTAAGGATGTGCTTATAGACTACCAGCTCCCACGTATATGATCGCCATCATACTGCTGGTGGTCAAGCAAGAATCCTAGGGGCTCTATCAACGTGTAATAGCGACATGTCAGGTCACCTAAAGCAGTACACGATGATAAAGATAAACCAGATAGCATACTATCATCTCGAGTAAGACTGTCCTACCGGGATAGGTCCTCCCTCAATCATTGCAATCACGTGCCTGTGATCCAATAATTGACTCTGAGGGCACTATCTCCAACAATCTCCCACTTGCACTCAAGGCTAATTATTGCGATGTCGCATACTCACAGCCCGTGTGATACCGAACACCCAACTCCTCTACTAGTCAATCTCACAAAACCCGTTTGCGAAACTATTGCGTTCGAGGAATATCCTCAGTGAGTGGATCCGCAGAGAAGTTTCTTTCTATGTCTCTCTATATCTCAAGTTTGCGGAGAAAACCATCTCCCGAAATGAGCAATACCTGTCTTAGAGTATGTCTGGATATCTGATAGGACTTAGCTGATAAATGAACTCCAAATCCAAACTTCTTAGACTGTATCGATAACTGAACTTAATCAGTATCCTGCGCCAAGCCTTCCCTCAGTATCCAACTGGACCACCTGTCCAAAATACTGCCCCTCGTCAGAGGGAAAACTACAACTCTGACAGCCACTCTGCCATCCATGTCACCTTGGAAGCCTGGAATGATAACCGTCTCCTAAATGATGCTGTCGTTATCACATCCCTAGAACATTAACTTATGTTCTAAAACTGCTTTCGACTGTTTCTCCAGGATTGGATTAATATCAACTTATTGCACCTACTGCAAGAACAACATTTGGTGTGGTACTTGACATCTCATGAATGACTCAATTGCCTAATCAAGTGATCTGCCAATCATGCGTATCCCTCTCCCCTTTAGTATGTAAGACACCTTTAGAGAGGGTGACTCCATCACTTGCAGGTACACTACCGTGCCAGGAGTCGTCCATTCTATATACTCATAGAATGCTGTCAAGGTACCCAGATTGGGAAACTACCCAAATCTAGATCTAAAACCATAGATCTAGTAACCAGAATGTCTGATATAATATCCAAGTCCTGTGTGGAGAAATTACTGTGTGACAACCAAAGTATAACCGATCGTAGTATAGGAATATCACTTTCTACTCTGTGTATGTCATCCAAATACCATGACATCACACCCTACTACCTTCTCAACAGATCCATCCCCTATTCTGATGAAGTCAAACCTATGACTGTCACATCAGAAATAGATGATCTATCTCCGCTACATCTGCTTTAGTCTATAAGTAGACATAAGCTACCTGTCCACCAATGCTTCCGCTGCTTCCACTGACTACGACAACCCTCTGGCAGTGTCATATACACATACACTTCTGAAGCTAGTTCAGAACGACGCTATACTCATCCTCCTGCCGAGTCTCGCAGCCTGGAACAACAGCAATGGCAAGTGTGGGTAAACAAGAACTTCCCTGTCACCGTCCTTGAGGCTACCGGAGTACCTCTCGAGTGCCTGAAGTAACCCACCGTATCTGCGGAGTGGCCAATGGAATGTCAAACCAGATTGAATCTTTAGGTTCCTTATCAAATCTTCAGTAATCGTTTGCGGTTCTGGAATCACTTCCAGTTCTACCATACTCCCACTACTGTTTTCAGAAAAAAACATTTTTATTAAAACTGTGGCGAGTCTAGAACAATATTACTATTGATCTTCCAGATGGTAGAAAGTCAACCCTCGTCATAGCCTGGGTCAACCCACAAACAGCCATTACAGAAACGTGCCTTGAGTTGTCCAGTGTCTGGTTTTAAGCATAAGCCGGACAACTCCCCGTACCTTAACAATGTCAAGATATGAACTGTTCTATATCCAATATAGAAACAGAGGCACTGATTTAATTGAACCAGATTCAAATCATGCAGCTGTCTCCAGTGCATGTCAACTAAATGGAAGGAGGCCGATCAGCGTTACTCAACTTAGGAAAGTTTCCAATTATGAGTAACCTGAAAGAGAAGCTAGTTCTCTTAATCATTACTATCAACTGAACACCATACACAAGTATCTACATCTTCGATCACTTTGAAGAATCCCGATATTTGCTACACCTGGTTCTCTACTCTATTCAAATACCTATAACTTCTCAAAAACTTAGACCCTGTGTTCCTACGAAACACATGTCTAAGAACTAGAGAAGTTAAAAGTAAACAGAATATAGTATGAGGACCAACCCCTCTGTCCTAATGGACACTGGACAACATACAATACTCTGTATAAGTCCGCTGAGTCTAACAACTCTTTCTCTGTGCGTCGTAGGTTGAAAACTGTACTTATGGTTAAGAAGAATTACACCGCTGTTTAATGCTCCTTACCTAACCATTCACTGATATAGGTAAATGTCATCGACATAATATCAAAAGGTATATCTCACTCTATAAAAATAGACGTACAGATATATTAATTTGAAATTGGTGCACAACAGCGGATATTCAAAACCAAAATATTTGCCGACCGGCAAACAACCCAGATGATCTCCTCAAATATCACCGATTACAACGAATCCCGATATAATGAGGATGATCACCCTATTCCTAATGACTTACTCCCACTCATCATCTGTAAAACCATACAGATGTGAGAATCATACCTGGTAAATACATACCCTGGAGCAAGTGTCTAATCAGGAAATCAGTTTTCTTTTAACAGTACACAGTGAAACTGAAACATTGAAATGTTTCGGTGGGGTATTCCGGTATTCTTAGTAATGCCTCTTCCATTATCCAGATTCACAACTGTAACCGTATAAATCTTTGCCACCTCTCCAAATCCCTTTATATGTCTTTAGTCATTACCTTCTGCACACCCCTTAGGCCAAATGGTTTTCTTCCTTCCCTACAGTTCGGCACCAGCCTATGGTTTGGAAGAAGACTATCCAATAAGCATAAAAGGTGTACTTTCCTAATCTTAGGAGCACTCGCAAAGCGAGAGATGGTGAAGATAAAAGACAACCGAATAAACCTTATTCCTATTTCTCCTGAACCAGAATCCATCCCCGAACTGGAACAAGTTCCTTTCGAGTTCGTATATAACCATACGATGGAGTATCCAAATAAACTGTGGATCTTCGTAGTGATACGGAGTGTCCTGGAGAAATACAAAGGTGATTTAGGATTGGCGAAGAAATACTTGGTTCGGTCGTGAATAGCAGTCGCAATTTACTTTGCCCTCTTACTAATCCCTTGCTTTGTCTTAATCTTAATACCTTCTGCACACCGTTTAGGCTAATTGGTTTTCTTCATTCCCTACCGGTCGGCACTAGCCTAAGGTTTGGAAGAAGACTATCCAATTTGCGTAATAGGTGTGCTATCTCCTAAACCAAGGAGTACTCACAACTTGAGAGAAGGTAAAAGGGAAAAGACAACTGAATAATCCTATCCGTTTTCTCCAGAACCGGAAACCATCCTCGAATCCATTCGAGTTCGTATCTAACCATACGGTGGTTTTGTCCAATGGAAGTGGACGTTCGCAATAATACGGGGTGTCCTGGAGAAAAGGGTAAAAGTAGGAGTGGCAATGATGTCTGCAACTCTGACAATCCAAAAGCCAGTGTTAAGAAGGTTTGGTCAACTTGGTCACTGATTCATAGTCCAGGGTCGGGTCAATGGTCGCTGCCAAAGAGAGAGTGAAAAGAAACACTCAGCGTACACTCTAACCTAGATCAGAGTGGTTACCAATTTATCTAATCAGGAAACCTCCCTCTGTACCTCAAATTCTCCTCCAAACCTGAAAGAAGAATTAGTCGGGGTCACCCGAGGAGTAAACTAACTCATCAGTGGGAATCGGGATCCAACTATCATCGCATGATGACTTGACGGAATCCACTCAAGTCACCACACTCCAGAAGGTATGCGCATGCCTGGCAAGTTTCAGTTCTTTTGAAACTCCTGATGTGATTTTTACCCCAAGCGGTTTATGACCTTGACTAGGTCAACAAACCATAAACCGCCAGTCAAGTTCAACCCGTCATTATTCTGGATTGCATTAAACCCACCCGTACGTGCCCTTGACTAGGTCAACAAGGCCGCACGACTGTCTTAACCAATCCCACTTATGCAACAAACAAGTACCACATAGCTACCGAACACTACGACTTGACTAGGTCAACAAACGCAGCACGAATACCAACTAATACCTGTAGGAAATGACGGAGGGCTACGGCTGGTTTTTGGCGAAAAACCTTTAACGTAATGAACTTGATATCGTTGAAGGAACTGCATAGCCTTTTATAAGAATATAGTGACGAAAACCTTCGCTAAAGACGTCACTCCCGGTGAAGGGATCTCGGCTCTTTCCCCGTAGAATGAGGTGCAGGATATTCCAACTGAATATCACGATGCAAAGCAAAAGTAATCGGCTATAGTGAAGTTAATGCACTGACGCAAACTTCTGTCCAAGGGGTCACTCCCGGTGAAGGGATCTCGCCCCTTGCCTCGTCGACTGAGGAGCAGGATATTCCAAATGAATACCACTATGCAAAACAAAAGTGAACGTCCTTGCAATAACAGCTTTTTTGAAAAGTGTTCCAACAACATCAGAATAGGTTTGTTTAGCTTGCATTGATCCGAATCAACGCAGTCCCATCAATTGATCACACCACAAAGAACGAAAATATACTGATGTACGTATATGCCATCCGCATTCGCCACTGGGTCCCGTCATTACCCGTTAGGTTAGCTAACTAACGACAGAGCGGGGACTGGACTAGCGCGGATGTAAAACATATACATCATCTACTAATATATATACCAATATATATTATATTCGCTCAAGGCGTGATAAGAATGCAACATCACAGAAATGTACAGCATCACAGAACAATACAGATATCTGGGATCCCCGGGTTTCACAGAGCCACTGCTGAAACTCGACGTTCCCTTGGTCGTGTGGATAGCCTGTACAATGAAAACCTAGACCCCTACGGGCGCGGCAATTCACCCGCCAAAACCTGAAGCGAGGCAGCCCCCTTCAGCACCGTGAATGGACCACCCAGCACTTCACGGAATCCGGTAACTTGGGCACCCCTCCTGGGTCAACCTGTACCCCCTACGAGTGCGGCGAATAGCCCGCCAATCCTAGAGTGAAGCCCCCTCCGTCTCAATGCTATGAGATGCGGGCCCGTTGCCCTCTAGAACCCGGCTATCCGTGCACCCCTCCGCGGGGTAATCCTAGTACAGAAAGTAAAATATACATACAACGGGTACATCGACCGCAACCAGGTCGTTCCCCAAAAGAATAATACAAACAGGCGGTGACGGCAGTCCACATGTCGGACGCTCGCCCCGCAAAATTAAAAGTACATAATACAACAAAACTGTACTAGCATTGCATCCAGGCTATCCCCCACGACCGATCCGCAACAACACAGCATAAACATAGAACATCAACGTGAAAGTCACGTTCGTAAATCCGTCTAACCGGGCTATAGCAGTTAGACGGGATTTACCGATCAAGTGACGTTCACGGTCGCAGATATAATGTAAATACTGTGAACCAGCAAGTTTAAAATATCCGATCGAACAAAATATACCAAGTGGGCCGCAAAGCATTACTGTAGCACTTGCAGAAAATCTGGGCCCAAACAAAATATACCAAAACCCTTATTTCCAGCCCACAAGCCCACTGCAAAAATATGGCGAAGTGATCCCAACTTCCTGAGGCGGAACCGCGGCCAAAAAGGGGTTAAGGCCGCGGTTCCGCGGTCGTACGGAAGAATTGGGTCACCGAAATTTTCCAGTGTTCTTAGGATTCTCTATACATCATTCTGCAATAACCTGAAAAATTTTTGGACACCAAAAAAATTCGACAGAAACTGATGTGAAGGAAAATACGGTTTTTGGGATTTTGGTTCGATCGGGTATTTAAACATACTAGAGCAAGCTAGACTAGGTTAATGGCGTGGCTCTGATACCATGTTGCGCCACGGCAGCGCCCCGGCCGTCTTACCGAGGCCAAAATGCGGAATCAAAAATTTTTCTTACTTGGAAACTGGCGCTACCGTGGACAAAGAAACCCGGATCGTAACCATTAACCGATACTAGCTTACAAGAGATGGGAAGAGAAGTATACCGAGTGATCCGAGTCCTCCGGTCTTCTCGTCATCGTCCCGATCTCCCGCGGAAAGTCTTGTCTCCATATCGTCGCCTCCTCGCCGGAAGGGCACCACATCGCCTGCGTCTTTTACGGGCTCCCGCCTCAATACCGAGGCAACTCGAGCATGAAGCCGGCAAGTCGACATGCCCAAGGTTTGCTGTAGAATGTAGTGTAGATACTTTGTCTCTTGGAGTTTATGTAGTTGCCATTGATGGATGGTGGAAGAGGTAAAGAAAATTGGTGCTTTCAATTTTCTTGCAAGAAGAAGATGAGATGAAGAATTCCTCACATAACCAAAATGAATTCTCTCATTCTTTTTCTCTCAAGTGAAGCCTCTTTTTCTAAGTGAGAATGGTGGAGGAATGAATATCCAACCATAACAAGAAGGGAGGTGATGGTAGGAGAAGAGAATGGGTGACCACATCCAAAACATCATGATAACAATCTCACATCAACTCTCATCTCATTTCTAATCACCTTTTATGCAAGAAATGATGATAGAAAAGAAAGGAATAAAAAGATGCTTTCATAATAAAACCATTTGCATGAAAACCCTCCACAATGTGTTATTTGCAAACTTGCAAATAACACCCTCCATCGGAAAAGTCCGGCCGGGAAAGAACAAAGAAAAACCGGCCGGAACGAAATGCAAACTGGCAACTCTAGAAAACTGGTCCCGTAATAAATTACAGGAAAACCCCGATACTGTGCATACACAGCCGCATCTGTATTCCGACTGGATACAAATGCAAAGAGACAAAATTTACACTGTACTATACTAGGATCCGGCTTAAACCAAAGCCGGCTAGTAATATCCGTCCGATCCTGATCCGTGCAATACCGCACGTATCTGATCAAACCCTGCTATATGACCATACGGCCACAAGTACAAACTATCCGATCCTGATACGTGCAATACCGCACGTATCTGATCGGACACTGCCATATCTCCATACGGCCTCTACAGCGTTTCGCCCGAAAGCTTGAGTAACTGAAAGTGTGGTGGACTCTAAAGACTCGTCAATACTATGGCTGTGGATTTAACCACTAGCACGTCAGAGGAATTAGCCAATACGTGACGGGCCACCAGCTATTGACCAAAAGGGACGTCGATGAGCGAACTCATCCTGACACCCTACTGAACCTGTCAGTGACAATATCCGTACAGTCCGGTCCGTTCGTCTATGAGTATCGCATGTCGGGCCTAAGGGGTTGGTAAAAGTCAGACCCCCAAAAGCGGTACAAGTCGTGTCGGAGTGTAGCCCAGAACGCCCTGAGATACTACTGGAATACCTACCAGTAAATCTCCTGCCTCGGCTGAGGGCTTTGCGTAATGGCTCTCCTAGACACAGCGCGACCTCACCCCCAATACCGGGAGAGACGAACCCCTGCAGATCCGCTCACTGCCTCCATGTGGCTCGGGACTGTACCCAACTAAAACCTGTTTGCACGACTCCTTTAAGCCGTGGTAGGATAGTAATCAAAGCACAGTGGGAACTCACACGAGACAAGTGACGATCTCAGGTTGATGAACTAACCTGTACACATGTCACCAGGGAACTGTTTTCTGACATCTGGTATAAGACCAACTAGCAGGTTCCCGGCGAGTCCTGTCCGGTGTACTCATAACCCAATGAGCACCTGTATACATCTTAGGTGAACCAACTGACACCAGTGGCTTTTGAGACCGGCTACCGCCCCTCGTCGGGGTCTCGACTGTATACACTAGTCTACTAATAGAGTATCGATGCCCTGTCTCGAAACTCCTACGACTAGGGACCTTTTAAGGATGTGCTTATAGACTACCAGCTCCCACGTATATGATCGCCATCATACTGCTGGTGGTCAAGCAAGAATCCTAGGGGCTCTATCAACGTGTAATAGCGACATGTCAGGTCACCTATAGCAGTACACGATGATAAAGATAAACCAGATAGCATACTATCATCTTGAGTAAGACTGTCCTACCGGGATAGGTCCTCCCTCAATCATTGCAATCACGTGCCTGTGATCCAATAATTGACTCTGAGGGCACTATCTCCAACAATGAGGAGGCCGGCCACTTTGAGGGAGGGGCTGCCCATTATTTTTGGTGGGGATTTTTGGTTCTCTTGTGCTTGCAAAATTCCCCAACTTCATCTCCAAAATGTTATCATATTAATCCTAAAAGAAAGGCAACTTCTAGTAACCCCAAATGAGATATAGAGCATTACACGTATTCTACAGCAATTCTTGGGCACGTCGGCTCGCCAACTTCGTGCCCGAGTTGCCTCGATCCAGAGGAGGGAGCCCGTAAAAGAAGCCGGCGACGTGGTGCCCTTCCGACGAGGAGTTGAAGACCGGAGATTCCGCGGGGAGATCGGGACGACGGCGAGAAGACCGAAGGATATGGATCGCTCGGTATATCTCTCTACCCGTTCTTTAGTTAGCTAGGATTAGATTAATGGCCCGATCCGGGATTTTTTGTGCGCGAAGGTGCCAGTTTAACAGTTAAAGTAAATTATCGTTTCCGCATTTTGGCCTCGGTTTGACGGCCAGGGCGCCGCAGTGCACTTATAATTTTTACTGGTTGGACGGGATGAAGAGGGACGTCACAGACTTCATATCGAGATGCCTGACTTGTCAGCAAGTCAAGGCCGAGCACCAGAGGCCCGCGGGAGAGCTACAGCCGTTACCCATTCCGGAGTGGAAATAGGAGCAGATTTCTATGGACATCATTGTGGGTCTACCTAGGAATAGTCGAGGGTATGACTCCATTTGGGTGATCGTGGATCGATTGACGAAGGCGGCTTACTTCCTGCCGGTGAAGACCACTTTCGGATTTTCTCAGTTTGCTCGGATATATATCGACGAGATCGTACGACTGCATGGAGTCCCGACATGTATCGTGTTCGACCGAGGCACCCAGTTTACCAGCCGACTATGGCAGAGGTTTCAGGAGGCTTTGGGCACCCGCTTGAGTTTTAGCACAGCATTTCATCCGCAGACCGACGGCCAGTCAGAGCGGACTATTCAGACTCTCGAGGACATGCTCCGAGCGTGCGTTTTAGATTTCGGAGGTAGCTGGGATCATCATTTAGCCTTGGTGGAGTTCTCCTACAACAATCGTTTCCAGGATACTCTTCAGATGGCACATTTCGAGGCCTTGTATAGGAGGAGATGTAGATCGCCCATCTGTTGGACAGAGCTCAGTGAGAGCAGTATTTTGCGGCCGCAGATCGTACAAGAGACGACCGAGAAGATACAGTTGATTCGAGATAGGATGAGGACAACTCAGAGTAGCTAGAAATCGTATGCTGACAGACGCCATCGCAGACTCGAGTTTGCTGTTGGCGATCATGTCTTTCTGAGGGTCTCCCCAATGAAGGGCATGATGAGATTTGGACGGAAAGGGAAGCTTTGTCCTAGATTTATAGGTCCCTTCGAGATCCTCGAGTGAGTGGGCGCAGTGGCTTATCGTTTGGCTCTTCCACACGACTTCCCGGATGTTCACCCCGTATTCCACGTGTTGCTGCTTCGCAGATACATGCATGACCCTTCCCACATGATTCAGCATTAGACTATTCAGCTCGAGTGCGATCTTTCGTTCACCGAGCAGCCAGTAGTGATATTGGACCGGCTGGGGAAGAAACTTCGATCAAAAGTCTTGCCATTTGTGAAGGTGCTTTGGCGCTGCCCAAATGGTGAAGAGATCACTTGGGAGGCCGAGGGCGAGATTCGGAAGAAATTCCCTCATCTCTTTGAAGGTACGCATAGCTATATTTTAAAATTCGGGGACGAATTTCTTTAAGGGAGGATGATTGTAACAGCTTAGGTTGTGATTAGTGGCTAATTATACTTTAATGTGTGGTTTTTAGTAAAATGTTTACCAAAACGATTTTCAAATATTTTATCAAAATTAATGAATATTTTATTAGATTTTAATTAGACTTGCACACACATGTGCATGTAAACTAGGGCTAAGTTTGGGGTTAAACCATCTTAGAAGGTCATGGTGAGTTAATCCATTTCATTAGGATGATTTGAAGTTAATTAAGTTTTTAATTTTCAAAATTCAAATATAATTAGTTTTGGGGTTGACTTGAGAGAGTTGAGGAGAGAGAGGGAGCATGATGTCTTGAGCCAAGCTTGTAATTAATGCGGAGAGAGGGGGGGTTGACTCTCATATCCCTCATTTCTTTTTTTGAAAACACTCAAACACTCACACTCTTTCTTACATCCCTCTCCCTCTCACTTTCACAGACACACACCCCAGCAGCTGCAGCACACACACAGCAGCAGCAGCAGCAAGGAAGCAGCAACGGCAAGCAGGTAGCAGCAGCAGAAAGCAACAACAACAGCAGCAGCAAGCAGCACACATTCTCTTCTCTTCTTCTTCTTCTTCTTCTTCTTCTCTTCCTCTTGCATCCATGGACCATTTGAGGTATAATGTTAACTCAACTTCCATTTTGCTAAACATGTAGTGATTTAGCTTAATTTAGTAATTAATGTGGTCATTAGTGCTAGACTTCTGATTTTAGATGGAGATTGGGCCAAGTTAGGATTGTTATGGCTAAAGTTGATTAACTAAGTGAGTTTAAGGCCATTTAACCTAAGTCTTGCCCCAGATTTCACTAAAATACCGTAGGGTTTCAATTTAGTGTAAATTAACGTTTTAATGTAAATTTTAGCCTTTTTAAGATCTGCTGTTGACCCGGTTGCTTCAGGCAAAAACTGAGTTTACTCGGGCTTGTACACTAGACCTAGACCACACACATGGATCTCGGGACCATTATTCCCAACCCTGGCCACAAATAAATTCTTTCTAGCCCTAAATTGCGGCCAGAGGGGGGAGTTGGGTGCCTAGGTTTGTTCTGGGGGAGTCTTCTACATATTTATGGTGTTTGGTGTATGCAACTTTTTATATTTTCACTCGAGTCAAAATCTGGAACTTAAAACCCTTTTTCGATACTTTTAAACTTGTGCGACACGTACATTTTGTGAGTGGGTTTGGTGATTCCTGTGTGTCACGGCGTGTCAGGGTAGTTTCAGACACGTATTCACACGTTTTAGCGTATCGGATGCACACGCGTTTAGTTCGCGACGCGAGTTTCTCATTTGGTTTTAATATCGCGTTTGTGCAGGATTTTAGTTTATGTGTATTCTTTGTGTAAATTCTAGGTTCGCAGGCGGGTATGTTGGACACTGCAAAGAAGGGGAAGCAAGTAGTCAGCTACACTTAGTACGAGATCACGGTGAATAGATTTAACATCTACGGGAAAATCGCCCGTAAGGCGTTAAGCGTCAGGGCTTTATAGGATATTGTATTCGCGTATATATTTATATGTATATTACTTGTGCATATGTACTATTGTAGCGTACCCATCTTTTGTTGCATATAGAAATAGTAGTTATGTAACACCGCACTGTCACTAACGGTTCAAGCTGCACATGCACTATTTGTATTTAACACTCACACCGTTAGTGATTGCCTTGACACTCCCACTATGGGATTGCTATGAACCATACATGATTTTGATTACCGCATCATTGATGATTAGACATGATTCTGTCGCATATTGCGCACATACGCACTGTGTATCCATATTGTGCACACATATATTGATATATCCATATTGCGCACATACACACTGTGTATCCATATTGGTGCACACATACATTGATATATCCATATTGCGCACATACACACTGTGTATCCATATTCGTGCACACATACATTGATATATCCATATTGCGCACATACACACTGTGTATCCATATTGGTGCACACATACATTGATATATCCATATTGCGCACATACACACTGTGTATCCATATTGGTGCACACATACATTGATATATCCATATTACGCACATACACACTGTGTATCCATATTCGTGCACACATACATTGATATATCCATATTGCACACATACATTGATATATCCATATTGCGCACATACACACTGTGTATCCATATTAGTGCACACATACATTGATATATCCATATTGTGCACATACACATTGTATACCAAAATTGGTGCACACATACATTGATATATCCATATTGCGCACATACACATTGTATCCATATTAGTGGACACATACCTTGATATATCCATATTGCGCACATGCACACTGTGTATCTATATTAGTGCACATATACATTGGTATACTCATACTTGCGTATATATCCACATGCACATCCAGACCTATATACATACGTATGTCACATACATGGATGATACTGGCTTTGATTTCTAGAAAATGGGGACCGCATGAGATAATTTCAAAACCGGATCCACTTAAAAGAGCGGTTTTCCCTTTTTACTCTTAGTGGCATACGACACATTGCATAGATTTACGCATTTAGTTTTGGATTTCCTCCGATTTCTGTATTTGAGAACTGTGGTATTATTTCAAGAAAATATGCACTGTTTTGAAAACCCGGTTTCTTTTGATATGATATTTCAGTGTGTCCACCATGCGTTTTCTCGGTTCTGAGACGTGTGACATGGGAACCCAAATCGAGGAGCTGGATGAGGCTAATTGCGGGTACATGGTAGACCCGGTATGGTACCCCGGGGCAAGAAAGGGATGCTATATATACAGACGGTGAGCCTGGCAAAGGGACTACTACGTTGCGGTGATTGCTTGGACCTTGTGGTTATCCCGAGGATACTGACCAGAGTTAAGAGATGGATACGGGCCGACCCGTACTGCCGGGGCCTAGAGCCGATTCCGCAGACGGAGCCCGTGGGCCGATCCGGACTGACGGAGCCCGATATATAAGGATTTGAGTGTCGATGCTGGACATGAGTATTTCATGATGTTTTCGGGTGCCGATGTTGGGCACCCTGCTCCTATGAGACTTACAGGATTGAGGGACGGATAGTGTGACGGCGGTTGAGTTATCGGGATTTTGGGGTGTTTTGGTAGACACCGGGGTTTTCCACGTTGATGATCCGTGTAGATGATATTTTTATCCCATGCTCAGTATTCATTGTTATGCTTTGCATCATGTTGTCTTAGTAACCGATAGAGTACTTTGCATGGTTATTGCATACCCAGCTCATCATATAGATGTTATTAGATTGCACTTGTTATGCATGATTATTGCGTACCCAGCTCATCATTTATATGTTATCTGATTGCACATGTTAGAGTATCGTAGTACGTGCATACTCGCGATTACCTTTATATGTTATTTACTATTTACGAGTTGGCAACTTACCCCCGTTGTGCCACAGTGTTTGCAGGTCGACCCTCAGAGTAGTTACGGCAGGGCTACTTCCTTGTATCTTTTTGCTACGGATACCACTGCAGTTGGCGTGTGAGCCCTTTGCCTATAGGTGGGTTTTTGCAGTATCCGTTTATTTTCCATTTGTACATTCTATTGTATCTAGTATTCTCCATCTACCATTTCATGTATTGACTTAGAGACCAGTTGTGAGGACGATGTATATTATTTTGTATTCTGGATGTTGAGCTTGTGTGAGCCGGCTTTATTTTTGCAGTTTTATCTTTTATGCTGTTTTTCACTTATTTTGCTCATTCTTTGCTACGGCGTCGTATATTGTTATTGTGGTGGTTGTTTCCGCCGTTGGGCGTGATTGCTCCCGTTTAGGGATACTTATTTCTTATTGTAAGTCATTTTTACTTATATCATGTCTTGTACCCAATTTCGGGGCTAGCTTTTACAAAGGTGCTGCCGAAATTTTTAAGAAAATAACTCAAACTTTAATGATTTTATTCGAGTTTTCTAAATGTTTTAAACCAATGTTTTCAACACTGACTACTTTTAATGGTTTTTGATTTCTGGGTTTCGGCTTACTTAGTCGCGTTACGCCTGTAGACATTACGTGGTTAAGTGTCGGTCATGGGTCGAACTTTGGGTCGTGACACCATTATTCTCACCTCACACTCTCATACACTCTCACTCTCTCTCTCTGACTCTATCTCTTTCTCATTGTTTTCTTCATCCTCTCTTCCCTCAACTGAACCCTACACTACCCCTTCACTAAACCTTCACAAACTTAATTAAACTTCATCAAATCACTTCTCAAGACTTGTTTTTCCTCTAGGATCCCTTGGAGTTTGGAAATCTAGGATCTTTGAGCTTGTGTGGTTAGGTAATGATCTCTATCTCTTAAGTAGGTGTTTTTGGTATTGTGTAGCTTATTAGTTTTAGTTTAGAACGTGTAAAGTAAAGTTTCATGCACATATCGTTTTTTAGTGTCTTATTATGATATCTGTGATCTGCTGTGACCCAGAGTGTGCACTAGAAAATCTAGCAGTGTAGTAGTGTTGTACTTGAAGGGTTACGGCAGCGCCCCGGCCATCAAAACGCGGCCAAAATGCGGAACAAAAATTTCTAAACTGGTGCTACGATTACCCGAATCCCGGATCGACCTTAAACCCTAATCTAGCAAGCTTAACTAAGAGTTAGATTGGTTATACCGAGTTGATCCGTGTCCTTCGGTCTTCATTCCAAGCTCCTAGCGGTTCCTTGATGAAGTTTGGTTGCCGGACTTTCTCCATCTCCGATGATCCACCCGAGGGATGTAACTCCGGCTCTAGCTCCACAACATGATACAAATGAACAACTAGGGTCTCTAGGATGCTACCCTAGAGAGCCTAGGATTTAGTGTGTACTTATTCTAAGTGTTATCTATTTTAAAACTTGAAGGTGGAAGCAAAACATGAAAAGCTAGAGGAGAGTGAAGCACAAATGGTGAAGGAGCTCAAGCTTGCACAGGTAAATGAAAAATGTAGCATGAAAAAAATGAGCTCTCTTGGAGAGAGAAAAAAGAGCAAGCTAGGTTTTGCAAATCATTATTTTGCAATTTAAAATAGCTCCCATACTTGAATAGTGAGGACAAATGAATTAACAATTCATTTGTGTTCACTATTCAAGCATGGTCATCACCATACTCTCCTCATTTTCATTTGTGTTCACTATTCAAGCATGGTCATCACCATACTCTTCCTCCAAATTGTCGAGGCTCCGAAAACATCAATACATAGTGAATATTATAAAAATGTACTGCTCTATTAGAAATCAATCCCTAAAAATGTGTATGTAAGAATATCCTGTGCGTCTGGTGTGCAAGGAATCAAAATACATATATGTGTCATACAGGTGCACAAAACAACATCTAGGTGCAACTAGTATGCACGAAACATCTGTCATAGGCAACGTTCGTGCCTGACAGCAAAATCAAGTGCAACTGACATGCACGAAGAATCCCGATTTAGTGCATCTGGTGTGCACCAAAATCGTATATCAAAACGCTAAAGGTACATGGAAACTATGCTAGAAGTGTAAATCAAATCACTGCATAAGATAGGCGTGAAATCACAATCAATAGCTCAAATGTAATATCTATGGACAAAATATAAATATCCAGTGGGTGCAGGAAAACAAATATCATGAAACTCAGCCATCAAGACTAAATCACACAAATAGAACGCCCAAAATACCGAAATCCAAGATGACGGATACGTGATAACCGAATCACAAAATCACAAATCATAAATACCATCGTCGGCAGTTCTTCCTTCAAGGTCGAGAAGGTGTCGGTGCATCCAATGCTAGCAGCGCAAGATATCTACTTGCCTCTTGCTCACGGTCTGGCGTCCTCTGTCTCTGGGTCTTTATCTTCTCTGTGGATTACCAATCTCACGATCCATCGGCTCAACGGCCCTGTTAAGTGTGCTAATGGGGATGATTCCATTCTGGCACTTCTCTGGTCATCTCTCGGTCAATCTTCACGACCACTCGTAAAGGAGCATGTCACTGGCGTCGGCCTCCGGCTCACTGAATGCACATCACACATCTGATCCTGGGTGCAAAAATCATTGCAACAATGTCCTGGAAGGAATCCTGCTCAAGGTCTCTTCTGATCTCGCCTATGCCGAACTGTACGGAGGCTGGTACTCTTGCATAATCTCTTCTCGCTCAATGAACATCTGCGTCCTCAGCACCGCATTCTCTCGGAAATTGGTCGCATCCCAACGCCTCGGTAAGCATATAAAGTCTCTGGACTCGACGGGGAGTAATGACAGCTCGTCAGCGTCTCGCACGAACCTCTTGTCCCGCTTGTCTGAATCAACGTCCACTTCGACGACACATCTCTATCTGCGCACTGCAATGTTCTCGGCTATGGTCAATCCGATGTCTCTCTCAAATCTCTTTTCTGCCGAACTTCCCGGAAGTCATCGTCCATTGCTGAAGCTAATTCCTGTTCCGGAACGGCTGCATACTCATCGCGCCTCTTTTTGGAAGGTATATCCATATACAATGCCTCTGCGTGCGTATCGCATCTCTGATGTCAACGAAGGAGAACGTCATCTCGTCGAAATCTCTTGTGAACACTTTACTTCACTCTGCTTCAATGTCGACTGATTCGGACTCGTCTCATCGTGGCTGCACGGACTGCACTCCAACGGCTATGCTCGTATCTGGAGTCTCCCAAGCAGTGTATCCCATCACATGATATCCGAATGATGCCGAACCATTCGATCGACTCGTCAGAACCTCATAATCCCCCAAGAGATCAACATCATGGGTACAGTTTAATAGTATCGAGTACATACCACAGCATCAGTGGTCCAACCGTAGAAAGGCAAACCCAAGTCTCACTAATGGCGCCGCTGAACTGCCGCAAACCCTATGGTTCAAAGGCTTTCACACGGTCATTAAGTCGAGTTAGGGTTTCATTCTTCTAGAGGGTCCATAGAATCGCTTGCATGTCTTTCCGAATACTTTAAACTTGGAAAATAGGCTCCCGACATATGATTGTCTCTATCGACTCTCAACGAATCTGCGTGAAGTCGTCTCTAGCTGAAATAAATCTATCTGATGACCTCTCATCGGTAAGCGAACGAACCACATGTCCTAGTCATTCATCCTCGGGTGACTAGCAACCTTCCAACATATCTCTAAGTATCTACTCATGCTGCAGTAGCTCCAATCATCTGGGCGATATCTCGTCATTCGTAGCAGCAACTAGCTCATTCGTCCCTATGCTGAACAACGCCTCAATCATCATGAATACGCGATATATCAATGGCCATCACATCCTGGCTGGCCTCTAGCAGTGGCGCAATCCTTTGGTACCGATCGGCACGTCCAAGAAATCTCGTGAAAGCGATCTGTCAAACGCTCATGGCGCGAAAACACAATAAGACGATGCCTCGCAATGCAATCGTATGTCTCTGGAATCATGCCCTGGTCAGTCCTTGTCCATGACGAGCTCATGCTGATGCAACTCAAGCCGTAGCTCACTCTGCCCGTACAATCATGGCAGCAAAATCATAACAAGAATCGATGAGGATAGATCATAGGAATGAATATAATACTGTGCAAGGAAATGTACATCCTAAGGTTTCTTAAGAGGAGTGGCGTATCATAAGTATGCCGTGGAACATACGTACGGTACGCCCCTCTACTCAAGCTACCTACTCCATCAACCAAGGGTCATCCTATGCGACGAAAGTTCGGGTATAATACCCCCTCGACTAAGTCTAAGTTCCGTAAGGTCAAGCCTAAGTTCCGTATATATATATATATATAAACGCCCTAGGCTCCACATAGTCAAACATAGACTTGAACCAAGGTTAACCTAGCGCTCTGATACCAACTTTGTCACGACCCGAAAGAGCACGTGACTGGCCCTTGAACCATATGAAGTCTATAGGGCTCCATCTGATCCAAGTAAGCCAAAAGCCCAGAAATCTACAACCATTTTAGGGAGTAAATAAAGAAAACAAGTTTAAAGAAGTGAAGAAAACATGTTTTGAAGTCAAGGTTTCGAAATAACTAAGCCGAGTATGCATTTTAAATCGTATAATCTTGTATGAAAATTTCGGCAGAGTTTCCTTTGTAAAAATGTAAGTCTACGCTAGCGCCCCGGCAGTCTACAGACGCCAAATGCGGAACAAAAACTTTTAAACTGGCGCTATCGTATACTTTAACCCGGATCTGCCATTATTGCTAAACTAACAAACTGTAAAGAGTGTAGGAATGTTATACAGAACGATCCGAGTCCTTCGTTCTTCAACCATCATCCCACGCTCCGTTGCGGCTGCTCCGATCTTGTCGATCTCCGATATCCTCGTCGAGATGGCACCACATCACCGATTCTTTAAACGGGCTCCCGCCTCTGACTCGAGGCAACTCGATCGTCAAGTTTGCTAAAAGAGACGACCAAGAATGATGTAGAGAATGAGTAGATGACTTTGTCTCACTTCGTCCAAATCCGTGGACGATCGGTTAATGAAGTTGCCGAAGGAATTGGGTAATGGAATGAAATGAACTGTAAAATTCCTTGCACCCCAAATACTATCATATCTTTTTACAACCATGAAAAACTATCAAGTGAGCGAGAGTGAGGAGAGAGAGGGGGCCGGCCTCTTATAAGGAGGAGGGGATGACCGTATGAGCAAAGAGGGTGACCTTAAGAAAATATCATAATGTGAATGCAAAAGAATATCTTAAGGAAAACAAGAATACAATGAAATCAAAGCATGAGTCACTTAGCCTTGTCACAAATTCTAGAACCTTCTAGAACCTTCTAGAAGCACGACTCACTCTCATCCAAGAAAAGATAAATCCGCCTTTAACCAAATGTTAAAAGACGGCTGATAGAAAACTGGAAACTGGCAACTTCCAAAAGTGATCCTGAAACGACTTTCAGGATAACCCCGAAACTGTATAAATATACCCGCATTTGTATTACGACCGAATACAAATGCAACTGAGACAAAGATATTATACCTACTCAATATAATACTCGGATCCGGCTTAAACCAAAGCCGACCAGTATCATCTGCCCGAAAAATAACACGTGCGTAAACGCACGTGCATTTTCCGAACCCTGCCATAAAACCATACGGCCTCTACAACGTTTCACCCGAACTTGGGAAACTGTCTGTGGGGGACTCTAATGACTCGTCAGTACCCTGGCAGTGGGTTTAACCACAAACCGTCAGCAGCACTAGCTATGCGTAACGGCTGCCCATGGACTGACCTCAAGGGAGGCTGATGAGAGAACTCAAGAGAGGCCGATGAGCGAACTCATCCAGAAACCCTACTGAGCCTAACAGTGACAATGTATATACAGTCCGGTCCGTTCGTCAATGAGTATCGCATATCTGCCTAGGGGGCTAGCAACGTCAGACCCCCAATAGCAGTATAAGTCGTGTCGGAGTGAAGCCTCAATACACCCTGAGATACTACTGGAGTACCTACCAGTAAATCTCCTACCATGGCCATGGATTTGTGTAATGGCTCTCCTAGACACAGCACGATCTCGCCCCCAATACCGGGAGAGACGAATCCCCTGCCGATCCGCTCACGTGCCTCCATATGGCTCGGGACTGTACCCAAAAGCTACCTGTTTGCACGACTCCTTTGAGCCGTGGTAGGGTAGAAATCAAAGCACAGTGGGAACTCATACGAGACAAATGATGACCTCAGGTCGATGAACTAACCTGTACACATGTCACCAGGGAACTGCTATCTGACGGTAGATATAATACTAACTAGCAGATTCCCGGCGAGTCCTGTCCGGTGTACTCATAACCCAATGAGCACCTGTATACATCTTAGGTGATCCAACTGACACCAGTGGCTTGTGAGACCGGCCACCGCCCCTCGTCGGGGTCTCGACTATACACACTAGTCTACTCCGGAGTATCGATGCCCTGTCTCGAAACTCCCACGACTAGGGACCACAATTAAGGATATGCGTATAAACTACCCAACTCTCACGTATATGATCGCCATCATACTGTTGGTAGTAAAGCAAGATCCTAAGGGCTCTATCAAAGTGTAACATGCAATCAGTCACCTGAACATGTACACGACTGATAAAGGCAAACCAGATAGCATACTATCATTTCGAGTAAGACTGTCATACCGGTATAGGTCCTCCGCAATCATTGCAATCACGTACCTGTGATCCAATAATTGACTATGAGGGCACTATCTCCAACAATCTCCCACTTGCACTCAAGGCTAATTATTGCAATGTTGCGTACTCACAGCCCGTGTGAAACCAACACCCAACTTCTCTACTAAGCAGTATCACAAAGCCCGTTTGTAAAACTATTGTGTTCGAGAAATAGCCTTAGTGAGTGGATCAGCCTAGAAATTTCTTTCTATATCTCTCTTAATCTCAAGTTCGCGGAGAAAGCCTTCTCCCGAATTGAGTAATACCTGTCTTAGAATATGTCTGGATATCTGATGGGACCTAGTTCATAAATGAACTCCAAATCCAAACTTCTTAGACTGTATCGATCACTGAACCTAATCAGTATCGGGCACCAAGCCACCCACAGTATCCTCTTGGACCACCTGTCCATAATATTGTCCCTCTTCGTCAGAGGGAAAAACTATAACTCTGACAATCACTCTGTCAACCATGTCACCTTTGAAGCTTGGAATGATAACCGTCTCCCGAAGGAGGCTGCCGTCATCAAATCCGTAGAACATGTACTTATGTTCTAAAACTGCTTCCTTATGTTTCTCCAGGATTGGATTAATACAAACTTATTGTATCTAGTGCAAAACCAACATTTGGTGTGGTACTTGACATCTCATGATTGACTCAATTGCCTAAGCAAGTGATCTGCCAATCATGCACTTCCCTCTCCCCTTTAGTCTGTAAGACACCTTTAGAGAGGGTGACTCCATCACCTGCAGGTACACCACCATGCTAGGAGTCAACTATTCCAAAAACCATTAGAATATCTGTCAAAGTACCCACATTGGGAAACTACCCAAATCCAGATCTAAAACCATAGATCTAGAAACCAGAATGTCAAATATTATATCCATATCCTGTCTGGAGAAACAACTGTGTGACGACCACAGTACAACCGATCGTAGTATAGGAATTTTACTTCCTACTCTGTGTATGTCATCCAGATACCATGACATCACACCCTACTACCTTCTTAACTGATCCATCCCCTGTTCTGATTGAAGTCAAACCCATGACTGTCACATCAAAATTAGATGATCTATCTCCGCTATAACTGCTCAAGTTTATAAATAGATATAAGCTACTTGCCCACTATGCTTCCGATGCTCCCACTGACTACGACCCCCTCCTACCGGGTCTCATACCCTGGAACAACAGTAGTGTCAAGTCTGGGTAGATAAGAACCTCCCTGTCACCGTCCTTGAGCCTACCGAAGCACCTCTCGGGTGTCTGAGGTTACCTACCATACCTGCGGAGTGGCTATTGGAATGTCAAACCTGATTGAATATATAGGTCCTATTAAATTTTCCGTAATCGTTTGCGGTTCTGGAATCACTTCCAGTTCTACCATACTCCCACTACTGTTTTCTGAAAAAGATCCATTTTAACTAAAACTGTGGCGAGTCAAGAACAATATCACTATTGATCTTCCAAATGGTAGAATATCTACCCTCGTCATAGCCAGGGTCAACCCACAAACAGCCATTACAGAAACGTGCCCTGAGTTATCCAGCGTCTGGTTTTAAGCATAAGCTGGACAACTCCCCGTACCTTAATATCTTTTAAGGTACGAACTATTCTATATCCAATATAGAAACTTTGGCACTAATTTAATTCGAACCATATTCAAATCATGCAGCTGTCTCCAGTGCATATCATCTTAATGGAAAGAGGCTAATCAGCATTACTCAACTTAGGAATCCATCCAATTATGAGTAACCTGAAGGAGAAACACGTTTCTCAAAACCATCACTATCATCTGAATACCAATCACAAGAATCTACATCTTCGATCTTTTTGAAGAATCCCGATACTTGTGATACCTGGTTCTCTACTTTATTCTTATACCCACAACTTCTCAAAACTTAGACCTTGTATTTCTACGAAACACTTGTCTAAATACTAGAGAAGTTATAAGTAAACAGAACATAGTACGAGGACCTACCCCTTTATCCTGATGGACACTGGACAACATACAATACTCTGTATAAGTCCGCTGAGTTAAACAACTCAAAACCTGTGCGTTGTAGGTGAAAAACTGTACCCTGACGATTTCCTCAAATATCACCAATTATAACGAATTCCGATATAATGAGGATAATCACCTAATTCCCAATATCTTACTCCCACTCATCATCTGTAAAACCATACAGATATGAGAATGAAACCTGGTAAATACATACCCTTGGAGTAAGTGTCTAATCGGGAAAACAGTTTTTCTTTAACAATGCACTGAAACATGAAAATGTTTCATAGGGGTATCCTGGTATTCATAGTAATGCCTCTTCCATAATCCAATTCATGACTTCAACCGTATATTTTATTGCCATCTCTCCAAATCCCTTTATTTGTCTTTAGTCGTTACCTTCTGTACACCATCGTTAGGCTAAATGGTTTTCTTCCTTCCCTACCGTTCGGCACCAGCCTATGGTTTGGAAGAAGACTATCCAGTAAGCATAATAGGTGTACCCTCCTAAACTAAGGAGTACTCGCATCTCGAGAGAAGGTGACGATAAAAGACAACTGAATAATACCTTATTCTTTTAAAGGTGAATTAGGAGTGGCGATGAAGTACGCGGTTTGGTCGTGAATGATATCAGTCGCAATTTACTTTGCCCTCTTTCTAATCCCTTTATTTTGTCTTTACATATTACCTTCTGCACACCCTACTTAGGCTAATTGGTTTTCTTCATTCCCTACCTTTCGGCACCAGCCTATGGTTTGGAATAAGACTATCCAATAAGCGTAATAGGTGTACTCTCCTAAACCAAGGAGCTCTCGCAACCTGAGAGAAGGTGATAATAAAAGACAACTGAATAAACCAATTCTTTTTCTCCTGAACCTGGATCCATCCTCGAAGAAGTCCCTTCGAGTTCGTATATAACTATACGATGGATCTATCCAATGGAAGTGGATATCCGTAGTAATACGGGTGTTCTGAGAAATGCAAAGGGTAAAAGAAAGAGTGGCAATGACTTATGCAACTCAGACAATCCAAAAGCCAGTATTTTAAGAAGGTTCGGTCAACCTGGTCACTGAGTCATAGTCTAGTGTCGGTCAAATGTCGCTGCCAAAGAGAGAGAGAGAAAAGAAACACTCTGCGTGCACTCTAACCTAGATCAGAATGGTCATCATTTTATCTAATCCGGAAACCTCCCACTGTCCTGTCAAATTCTCCTCCAAACCTAAAGAAGAATCAATCAGGATCACCCGAAGAGTAAACCAACTCATCAGTGGGAATCGGGATCCAACTCTCATCGCATGATAACGTGATAGAATGCATCCACGTTACTCATACTCCAGAAGGTATGCGCATACTTGGCAAGTTTCAGTTTCTTTAGAAACTCCCGATATAGTTTTTGCCCCATGCTCTTATAACCTTGGCGTTAGGTCAAAATGTCATAAGTCACATGCCAAGTTCTACCCATCACTATCTTGTTAATTTGAACCCACCCGCACATGCCATTGGCGTTAGGTCAAAATGGCAGAACGGCTGTCCCAAACCAACTCATCTATCTATGCAACAATTGAATACCCAGCAGCTACCAAACACTATGCCTTGGCATTAGGTCAAAATACATAGCTTGAATACTACTGAATACCCAAAAGAAGTGACGGAGGGCTACGGCTGGTTTTTGGCGAAAAACCTTTAGTGTAGTGAACTTGATATTGCTGAAGGAACCTGATAGCTTTTTAAAATATAGTGGCGAAAGCCTTTTGCTAAAGAGGTCACTCCCGGTAAAGGGATCTCGGCTCTTTCCTCGTGGAATGAGGTGCAGGATATTCCACTGAATACTGCTATGCAAAGCAACTTGTAATCGACTATAGTGAAGTTATTACCCTGACATAAACTTCTGTCCAAGAGGTCGGTCCCGGTGAAGGGATATCGGCCCTTGCCCCGTCGAATGAGGTGAGGGATATTCCACTGAATACCGCTATGCATAACAAAAGAAAACGTCTTTGCAATAACACTTTTTAAATTTGTTCCAACAACTGTAAACAGGTTTGTTTTAACTTTGCATTGATCAGAATCAACGCAGTCCCATCATTTAATCACACCAGAAAAGAACGAAAATAACATGTACGTATATGCCATCCGCATTCGTCACTGGGTCCCGTCATCACTCGTTAGGTTACTTAACTAACGACAGAGCGGGGACTGGACTAGCCCGGGTGTAAAACATATACAACATCTAATAGTATATAAACCAATATACAATAATCGCTCCAGGCGTGATAATATGCAACATTACAGAAAAATAATAAGCATCACAGAACAATACAGATAATCAGGGATCCCCGAGTTTCACAGAGCCGCTGCTGAAACCCGACGTTCCCCTGTCGTGTGGATAGCCTGTGCAATGAAACCTAGACCCCTACGGGTGCGGCAAGTTACCCGCCAAAACCTGAAGCGAGGCAGCCCCCTACAGCATAGTGAATGGACCACCCGGCACTCCACGGAATCCGGTAATCTTGGGCACCCCTCCTTGGGTCAACCTGTACCCCCTACGAGTGCGGCGAATAGTCTGCCAATTCTAGATTGGGACCCCTCTGCCTCTCAAAGCCATGAGATGCGGACCCGTTGCCACCCAGAACCCGGCTATCCGTGCACTCCGTCTCGGGGCAAAACCTAGTACAGTAATGAAAAATAGTACAATAGGTACATCGACCGCAACCTGGTCGTGCCCCAAAAGAATATTATACAACAGGCAGTGACGGTAGTCCACAAGTTGGACGCTCGCCCCGCAATATCAAATGTACAAATAAACACAAACTGTACTACCATTGCACACTGCTATCCACCACGACAAATCCGCAACATCACAGCACAACACAGAACATCAACGCGAATGTCACGTTCGCAAACCCGTCTAAAAGAACTATAGCAATCAGACGCGGTTTACCGATCAAATGACATTCCCGGTCGGAGATATAATGTAAGCACTGTAAACTAACATGTTTAAATTTCGATCGACCAAATATCAAAAAGTGGGCCCCACGACTTACTGTAGAACAGTAACATAACCTGGGCCCAAACTATATATACCAAAAATCCCAATTTGCAATAGAGAATGCACTGTAGAAATTTCGCAGAGTGATTTGACTTTCCTGCGGCGCTTCCGCGGCCAAACCCATGCTTGGGCCGCGGATGCGCGGCGGAACAGTAAGATTACTTCGTCGAATTTCTGCAGTATTCCTAAAAAAGCCTGCTTGATTTTCTGGTATAGTCAAAATGACATTTGTACCAGTTTTGAAATTAACAGAAACTGTCAAGCTAAAAAATTGCGATTTTTGATTTCCGGTTTGATCGATGTTTTAAACGCGTTAGCACAAGTTAGCATAGAGAAATGGTGATGCTCTGAAACCACTGTAAGTCTACGCTAGCGCCCCGGCAGTCTACAGACGCCAAATGCGGAACAAAAACTTTTAAACTGGCGCTATCGTATACTTTAACCCGGATCTGCCATTATTGCTAAACTAACAAACTGTAAAGAGTGTAGGAATGTTATACCGAACGATCCGAGTCCTTCGTTCTTCAACCATCATCCCACGCTCCGTTGCGGCTGCTCCGATCTCGTCGATCTCCGATATCCTCGTCGAGATGGCACCACATCACCGATTCTTTAAACGGGCTCCCGCCTCTGACTCGAGGCAAATCGATCGTCAAGTTTGCTAAAAGAGACGACCAAGAATGATGTAGAGAATGAGTAGATGACTTTGTCTCACTTAGTCCAAATCCGTGGACGATCGGTTAATGAAGTTGCCGAAGGAATTGGGTGATGGAATGAAATGAACTGTAAAATTCCTTGCACCCCAAATACTATCATATCTTTTTACAACCATGAAAAACTATCAAGTGAGCGAGAGTGAGGAGAGAGAGGGGGCCGGCCTCTTATAAGGAGGAGGGGGTGACCGTATGAGCAAAGAGGGTGACCTTAAGAAAATATCATAATGTGAATGCAAAAGAATATCTTAAGGAAAACAAGAATACAATGAAATCAAAGCATGAGTCACTTAGCCTTGTCACAAATTCTAGAACCTTCTAGAACCTTCTAGAAGCACGACTCACTCTCATCCAAGAAAAGATAAATCCGCCTTTAACCAAATGTTAAAAGACGGCTGATAGAAAACTGGAAACTGGCAACTTCCAAAAGTGATCCTGAAACGACTTTCAGGATAACCCCGAAACTGTATAAATATACCCGCATTTGTATTACGACCGAATACAAATGCAACTGAGACAAAGATATTATACCTACTCAATATAATACTCGGATCCGGCTTAAACCAAAGCCGACCAGTATCATCTGCCCGAAAAATAACACGTGCGTAAACGCACGTGCATTTTCCGAACCCTGCCATAAAACCATACGGCCTCTACAACGTTTCGCCCGAACTTAGGAAACTGTCTGTGGGGGACTCTAATGACTCGTCAGTACCCTAGCAGTGGGTTTAACCACAAACCGTCAGCGGCACTAGCTATGCGTAACGGCTGCCCATGGACTGACCTCAAGGGAGGATGATGAGCGAACTCAAGGGAGGCCGATGAGCGAACTCATCCAGAAACCCTACTGAGCCTAACAGTGACAATGTATATACAGTCCGGTCCGTTCGTCAATGAGTATCGCATATCTGCCTAGGGGGCTAGCAACGTCAGACCCCCAATAGCAGTATAAGTCGTGTCGGAGTGAAGCCTCAATACATCCTGAGATACTACTGGAGTACCTACCAGTAAATCTCCTACCATGGCCATGGATTTGTGTAATGGCTCTCCTAGACACAGCACGATCTCGCCCCCAATATCGGGAGAGACGAATCCCCTGCCGATCCGCTCACGTGCCTCAATATGGCTCGGGACTGTACCCAAAAGCTACCTGTTTGCACGACTCCTTTGAGCCGTGGTAGGGTAGAAATCAAAGCACAGTGGGAACTCATACGAGACAAATGACGACCTCAGGTCGATGAACTAACCTGTACACATGTCACCAGGGAACTGCTATCTGACGGTAGATATAATACTAACTAGCAGATTCCCGGCGAGTCCTGTCCGGTGTACTCATAACCCAATGAGCACCTGTATACATCTTAGGTGATCCAACTGACACCAGTGGCTTGTGAGACCGGCCACCGCCCCTCGTCGGGGTCTCGACTGTACACACTAGTCTACTCCGAAGTATCGATGCCCTGTCTCGAAACTCCTACGACTAGGGACCACAATTAAGGATATGCGTATAAACTACCCAACTCTCACGTATATGATCGCCATCATACTGTTGGTAGTAAAGCAAGATCCTAAGGGCTCTATCAAAGTATAACATGCAATCAGTCACCTGAACATGTACACGACTGATAAAGGCAAACCAGATAGCATATTATCATTTCGAGTAAGACTGTCATACCGGTATAGGTCCTCCGCAATCATTGCAATCACGTACCTGTGATCCAATAATTGACTATGAGGGCACTATCTCCAACAAAAAACTGGCCCCGAACGGGGTACAACAAGAATAATATATATCTACAATGATGAAAGGCATCCCCAAGCGGGAGCTAGCTCTTCGTCAATTGACGGTCACAACCACACAAGCAATATAATATACAACGCCAAATGGCGAGGATCAAAACTCAAAAGAAAACTCCAAAATGACATGGAAACCGTAATACTACTACACGCGACTCTAAGGTCGGATTAATACATCACTAGTGTCTAAGTCTGAAATAATATACAAGTTTTGGTTGATGGAATTTTTAGATACAAAAGAATAATACATCAACAAGGATGGTCCTGATACAAAAGAACCCACCTACCCAAGCTAGTCCCCCATATGGAAGCAGTGTGCCAGAAATGCCGCTACGGAACCTGTACGGCAAAACCCTGCAAGAACTGTGGCACAAAGGGGGTGAGTTGCCAACTCGTGAATAGAAAATATCTATAAGAAGAAATCGAATGCAAGACATAATCCTAGGTCAATATGATCAGTATATAATATAACCCTCAAGAGTAAGTCTGAAGCATGAAAATGTGGCAATGTAACATCTAATCATGTAGGTAGTGCCAAGTACTTGTGCTAGTGCCTCAAGTAATAACATGTCATAAATATAAGGTATGTCTGCATAAAGTAAACATGATGAAGTATCAAATGGATATCAATACACATATATTAGCGTCCCATTCCACTAATATTGGTGTAAGGGTATATATAACAGCGCCCTCATACCCTGTTATATATACAAATGAAGTATGATCAATGTAAATCCAGTATGTATTTGATCAATGTCTGTATAAACATGGATCCCGTCCACTTGTCACCCAATGACAATAAGCATCATGCATGTAAATATGATGATATAATCAAATCATGGAAAACATCATGAAACCTGTGCCTAGCATCGGCACGTAAATCCTCATCTATCGGGCTCCGTCAGTCCGGATCAGCCCACGGGCTCTGTTTGCGGAATCGGCCCTCGGCCCCGGCAGTACGCCCATATTCATCTATCGACTCTGGTCAGTATCCTATGGATAACCGCCAGGTCCAACCAATCACCGGTAGGTAGGTGTCCCACTGCGAGGCTCACCGTCTGCTACACAGCGAATCCGTTCTCGTCCCGGGGTAGCATACCGGGTCCACCATGTACCCGTAATCGGCCTTGTCCACTCCTCGACTCGGGTTTCATATGTCGTTCTCAGCACCTAGAAAACAAATGGTGGACACACTGAAATATCAAAGCAAGGGAACCGGGTTTTTAAAACAATTACATATTCTCCTTGAAATATACACGGTTCCCAAATCCATAAATATCATGAAAACGAATATCTCAATGCGCATAATCATAAAGCATGATGTATGTGACATATAAATGAAATGCAAGTATAACAGTATATCATGCAACATGGAAATAATAGTATGCACATACAAGGTCATATCCCGATGCAATAACACTACTGTGTAGTGACATGGCAATTATCGATGATGAAGTGTGTGAGCCGGCAAGCAAGTGTACGTGGAACATATGCATCATCGATAATGGTGCTGGTGTCCTAGCAACATGATAGTGATATAGCAATAAACATATGCAAGGCAATGTGAATAGCATGAGTATGCGGAAATCAAATAATCAACACCATAGTGAAGAGTCTACATCAATATGTATATGTCATGGAGTTATGCCATTTGAAATAAGACGAATCAGGATTTTTAGTAAAATAAGGGCTACGGTGTTTTTATGAAAGATACGTCTTTTGAAAATACCCGTAGAATCCATTTTCTTGTCTTTAAGATATTCCTGATTCGTAGCTTTTGAAATAGGTATGACTCGGGTCTAGTATAACATCTACTATGCAAACTACAGATCTAAGTATTGTAAGTCCACGTTGCGACCCCCGGTTCTTACGGGGAGGCGGAAACGGTATAAAAATCAAATTTTTAGCGTATGGGGCAACATGGACTAACAAAGTCGGGATCTTTTCTAAACTAAACTAGCAAACAAGCTAAAGAGAGTTAGCTACCCAGAAAGATGGTTATACCTAACTTGAACTCCTTCTTCTTCAAACTTTTGTAGAGGTTGATGGTGCTTTCCTCGTTGCCTTCTTCCGTCAAAGATGGATCCACCTGAGGGTTCAACCTTCGGGCTCTTTCTCGAACTTTGAGAGAACTAGAATCTTCGGCTTGCTAAACCTTTGATCCTAGAGTGAGTAGAGAGTATCTAAGGGGTGTTTTTATCTCAAGGAGAGGGATTCTCAACTCATGAGAAGGATTCTCCTTGAACTAGAGGAGGAAGAAGAACAAGTGAGGAGAGAGAATGGTTATGATAGAATGAGCTCTCTTTTTCCTTTCTTGCAACCATATCACAAAAGAAAAAGAATTATCAAATTAATAATAATAATGAAAATGAAATAGTTGATGGATGGTTTAGGAATGACCATTATCATTTCAAATATTAAATGAATTTTGCTAGAATCAAAAAGCATCTTTCTTTTGTAATGATGATGGTCAAACCTTCAACCATGGTCAACAAGTCAACCATGGTCAACTAGTCAACAAAATCCAACTATGACACAATTTCATTTTATTAATATTATTAATTGATATAACATAAATCCATTAGGGTTTGGAAAAAGACGACTGTCAACTGTGCATACGCACCCGTTCCGAAGCCCTAATGAAAGTCCTCTTCCTCCTCCTCAAACAACTGTGCATACACACCTGCATTCTTGTTCCGAGGAACATGAATACTGAGAGATAAAAGCAACCCCAAAACATATACCAGTATCTGACTCAAACCAGAGCCAGCCAGTAATATTCGTCCGGACTCCAAACGTGCACAAGTGCGCGGATGAGAACGAACCCTGTCGCAAAACCATGCGACCTCTACTCTGTTTTTCCCAGAGGCGAATACCCTCTGTGTGGGACTCTAAAGACTCGACACTACGCTGGCAGTGGGTTTAACCACAGACCGCAAGCGGCACTAGCTTTGCGTAACGGTCTCCAGGTAGATGCCGACAAGAAGGCTGACGAGGTGAACCCCATCTGAACTCCTACTGAGTCTGAATGTGACAGTCTCCGTACAGTCCGGTCTGTTCGTCTAATACATCGCATGTCGGGCCTAGGGGGTGGTAAAACGTCAGTCCCCTAATAGTGGTACAAGTCGTGTCGGAGTGAAGCCCAAAACACCCTGAGATAACACTGGAAGCCTACCAGTATATCTCGCTTGCCCTGGCCAGGGACTACTCGTGTAATGGCTCTCCTAGACACAGCGCGATGTCAACCCCCAATACCGGGAGAGACGAATCCTGTCTAACCGTCACTGCCTCCAAGTGCTTCGGGACTGTACCCAACTATTACCCGTTTGCACGACTCCTTTGAGCCGTGGTAGGGTGGTAATCAAAGTACAGTGGGAACACACTCGAGGCGAAGTGCCAGTGTCAAGTCAGCGGACTAAGCTGTACTCATGTCACCTGGGAACTGATAACTGACGATAGGTATAATACCAACCTGTCAGTTCCCGACGAGTCCTGTCCAGTGTACTCGTAACCCAACGAGCACCCGTATACTATCTCCAGTACGACGTACTGATGGCTGTGGGACAGACCATCTCCCACACTGGGATGAGAAGCGCATACGCTAGTCTACTCCGTAGTATCGATGCCCTGTCTCGATAGTCCTGCGACTAGGGACCTGTATAAGGATGTGCTTATAGATTACCCAGCCCCCACTAGTGTGACTGCCATCACAACGCTGGTAATCAAGAAAAGATCCTAAGGGCTCCACTAATGCGTATAGGTGATATACTAATATAAACACATGTACACATTGAAGTAGAAACAAACCAAGTAGCATACTACTATATTGAGCAAGATTGTTTATACAAGGTGAATATCCCAAGCATCCATCAAGTAATATACAAACTAGTATGATACAGTAATGGCCTCTAGGGCATATACACTAACAATCTCCCACTTGCACTAAGGCCATGTACTGGCGTATCGAAGACCTATCGTCTCGATCAGCCGCTCGAACTGAGTCTGGGGCAGGGCCTTGGTGAATGGATCTGCAGTGTTCTCTTCTGAAGAAACCCTCCGAACCTCGATCTCGTTGCGATCCACGATCTCCCTGATCAGGTGATACCGCCTCAAGATGTGCCTGGATCTCTGATGGGACCTGGGTTCCTTCGCTAAAGATATAGCCCCGTTGTTGTCGCAATACAGAGGTATTGGGTCAACAATGGACGGAACCACCTGAAGTTCTTTTAAGAACTTCCTCATCCAGACAGCTTCTTTTGCGGCATCAGATGCAGCGATATATTCCGCTTCCATAGTCGAGTCTGCAACGGTTTCCTGTTTAGAGCTCTTCCAACACACCGCCCCTCCATTGAGGGTAAAGACGAAACCCGACATGGACTTGGAATCATCCTTGTCACTCTGGAAGCTGGAGTCAGCAAAGGCCTCGATCTGGAGGTCTTTTCCGCCATACACCAAGAACATCTCCTTAGTCCTTCTCAGGTACTTGAGAATGTTCTTTACCGCTATCCAGTGTTTCTCCCCAGGGTTTGACTGATACCGGCTTACCACACTCAGTGCATAAGCTACATCCAGTCTGGTACACAATATCGCATATATTATAGAGACTACCGCAGAAGCGTAGGGTATAATAGACATGCGATCCCTCTCCAAATCAGTCTTGGGAGACATCTCTTTAGAGAGGGTGATCCCGTGACAAGCCGGTAGGTTACCGTGCTTGGAATCTTCCATACTGAATCTTTTCACTATGGTGTCGATGTACCTGGACTGAGAAAGTCCTAATATCCTCTTGGATCTATCACGATGGATCCGGATCCCCAGGATGTATGAGGCATCACCCAGGTCTTTCATGGAGAACTTGTGCGACAAGAACCTTTTGACAGATTGTAGCATAGGAATGTCATTTCCTATTAAGAGAATGTCATCCACGTATAAAACGAGGAATACTACATTTCTCGCTACAAATCTACTATAGATGCATGGTTCATCTGGATTTTTGATAAAGCCAAATTCCTTGACCGTCTCATCAAAATAGATGTTCCAACTCCGCGATGCCTGCTTTAGTCCATAGATGGACTTAAGCAACTTGCACACCTTTCCGCTGCTCCCACTCTGAATGAAACCCTCTGGCTGGTCCATATAGACACACACCTGTAAATTTCCATTTAGAAAAGCGGTTTTTACGTCCATCTGCCAAATCTCATAATCGTGGAAGGCAGCAATGGCAAGAAGGATCCGAATGGATTTCAGCATAGCCACTGGAGAAAAGGTTTCGTCATAGTCCAAACCAGGTCTTTGACGGAAACCCTTTGCTACAAGTCTAGCTTTATAGGTCTCAACCTGTCCATCTACACCAATCTTCATTTTGAAGATCCACATGCATCCTACGGGTTTTACCCCGTCTGGAGCAATGTCCAACGTCCATACTTTGTTGGTGTATATGGACTCCATTTCGGTCCGCATTGCATCCAGCCATTTTACCGAGTCAACGCTCTGAACGGCCTGCTGGAAGCTAGTAGGCTCATCATAATCTATCATGCAATCCTCTCTATCCCCGTCTATGAGAAAACCGTAGTATCTCTCGGGCGGATGAGACTTCCTACTACTCCTGCGGAGCGGCGTAGGAATGTCCTGTTCTTTCGAACCCTCTGGTTCCTTTAAGCTTTCAGTAATGGTTTGTGGTTCTGGAATTTCTTCCAGTTCTATTGTGCTCCCACTTATCTGGGTTTCCAAAAACTCAGTTTCCAAGAAGTAGGCATGACGAGAAACAAGAACTTTTTGTTCCTCTTCGCAGTAGAAGAAATATCCCTTGGAGTTCTTTGGATATCCCACGAACTTGCACTGTACTGATCCAAAAACTCAGTTTCCAAGAAGTAGGCATGACGAGAAACAAGAACTTTTTGTTCCTCTTCGCAGTAGAAGAAATATCCCTTGGAGTTCTTTGGATATCCCACGAACTTGCACTGTACTGAGCGTGCCTCGAGCTTGTCCGCATGCTGCTTTTTAACAAAAGTTGGACATCCCCATGTCTTAATGTGCTTAAGATAGGGTCTCTTCCCACTCCACATCTCATATGGTGTAGTAGGCACGGTCTTAGTAGGAACTCGGTTCAAAAGGTACGCAGCTGATTCTAGCGCATAACCCAGAATGATCGCGGTAACTCAGCGTTGCTCATCATGGACCGTACCATATCCAATAGGGTTCGGTTCCGTCTCTCCGATACACCGTTGTGTTGCGGAGTGTATGGAGGAGTAAGCTGAGAGAGAATTCCGTTCTCTTTTAAATAATTCATGAACTCGGCACTTAAGTATTCTCCACCTCGATCCGATCTTAGAATCTTGATACTTTTTCCGGTCTGTTTCTCTACTTCATTCTTATATTCCTGGAACTTTTCAAAGGCTTCGGACTTATGTTTCATTAAGAAGACATAACCGTACCTTGAAAAATCATCCGTAAAAGTAATGAAGTAAGAGTAACCGCTTCACGCATGTGTAGACATTGGACCGCACACGTCGCTGTGTACGAGTCCCAAGAGCTCGCTCGCTCTTTCTCCGTGTCCAGTGAACGGAGTCTTTGTCATCTTTCCCATGAGACAAGATTCACAAGTGGCATAAGACTGATACTCGAACGGATCCAAGTATCCTTCTTTTTGTAACTTAGTCAACCGTGTCTCATTGATGTGACCCAGTCTACAATGCCATAAGAAAGCCTGATTAATATCTGGAGACTTTCTTTTGTGTGTATTCTGGACATTGAAAATCTGAGGTTGGTTTAACACGTATATACCTTTGCTCAGTGTACCTGACCCAATCAGAACTTGATTAAGGTGAATGTTTACAACATTACTTACAAACGCAAATTCATAACCTTCTTTAGAAACCAAAGATACAGAAATGATATTACAAGTTGCGTTGGGTACAAAAAAACAATTACGCAAAACCAAAACATGCCCATCTGTCATTCCCAGGTGATAGTCCCCCACGGCTTTAGCATCCATGCTAGCTCCGTTCGCAACTCTGAGGGTCATGTCACCTGCCTTCAAAAACCTACGGTTTCTCAACGCCTGCAAAGAATTACAGATATGAGATCCTGATCCGGTATCCAATACCCAGGAAGTAGAGTTTATAGAAAGAAAGTTTTCAATAACATACACACCTGAAGCTGAAGCCGCAACCTGCTTCAGTTCCTGTGTCCTGGCCTTCCAAGCCCTGCAATCTTTCTTCCAGTGTCCACTCTTATGAGAATAGAAGCATTCCTCCTTTCCCACAAGCTTCCCCGCAATCTTTGTAGCCTTTTCCTTTCCCTTCGTACCCAATTTACTAACACCGCCTCTTGGTTTGGCGGGGGCTTTCTTCCTCTTTCCCTTGGCTTTTGCCTTGGACCTAGAGGAAGAAGATCCTCCTCAAACAAAGCGGGTGTTTCCCTACCTTTCTATAGGGTGCCCTCTGCGCTCCTCAGCATGTTGAGGAGTTCTGAAAGTTCAACTTCCTTTTCTTGTAAGTTGAAGTTCAGTATAAACTGGGCGTAAGTGGATGGAAGGGACTGGAGAATTAAATCTGTATAGAGTTCACTTTCCAACGTGGTCCCAAGTTCCGCGTGCTCCTTAATGTAGCCAATCATCTTAAGCACGTGGTCCGCTACCGATGATCCGACGGCCAACTTTGCCGAAAAAAACTTCTTCAACACTTCGTATCTTGCGATACGAGACTGCTCTCCATACAGTTCTTTTGTATGAAGAAATACGGATTCCAAATCCATATTCTCGTGCCTCCTCTTATGTTCATTGTCCATAGAGGCAAGCACGAGGCACCTGGCCTTCGCGCAATCAATCTCCCAAGTCTTACTGATGTCCTTATCCGCGACGCTGGAGGTGGGACCTGGGACGGGGGGAGCTTTGGTGGTAAGAAGATACCCCAGCTTGTCGTAAGTGATTGCCATTTTGACATTCCTGAGCCAATCTTTCTAGTTTGGCCCTGTCAGCATGTTTTTATCTAGAAGTAACTTAAGTCCAGTCATGTCGAATGGTCGCTGCAATTAGGAGAGAGAGAAGAAACACTTTAGCACGATGCTCTTGCACATTTAGAATGGTTTTTAGTTTTTCTAAACAGGATGGCTCCCACTGTCTCTCTAATCCCTCCTCAAACCATAAAGGAAGAACTAGTCGGGATCAATCCCACCGCACAATACTTGCTTAACCGTTCTGCCAGGCCAGTGTCGGTACTTAGAAGGAGGTTTTCCAACGCTTTCGCGAAGTTCCTTAATTAAATAACCTCTTTTCCCTGGGGGCGTAGCCCCGCTAACACCTTTCTAGGCACCTACTAGGTTTATAGCATTGATCGTTTAGTGAGAAATTTCCCGAGGAGTAGCATATACTCACAGTAGGATCGGGATCCAAATATCATCGCGTGACGAAACTGAAGGAATCCTACCAGAATCATCACACTCCAAATGGTATGCAAATCAAGCAAGTTTCAGTACTTATGAAACTCTCGATGTGGATTTTTGCCCCATGCTCTTATGACCTTGACTTTGGCCAACAAATCATAAGTCACATGTCAAGTTCTACCCGTCGTTCTCCAGGTTAATTTGAATCCACCCGTACCTACCCTTGACTTTGGCCAACAAGGCAGTACGACTGTTCCAAACCAACGCATCTATCTATGCTGCACATGAATACCCAATAGCTACCAATCACTATGCCTTGACTTTGGCCAACAAACACAGCTTGAATACTATTGACTATTCATGTGAAACGACGGAGGGCTACGAATGGTTTTGGCGAAACCGTGAACGTAGTGAACTTGATATAATCGATGGAACGAGATAGCTTTTAGAAGGAGTGGCTCAAGATTCGCATTTAAAAATTAGTTTTGAAAAGAACCGAGTGGTTTTTCGAAAGTGTTCCAACGATTTTAACTTGGTTTATTATCTTGCATTAGTTCTTTTAATGCGTGATATTCTTGCATTAGTTCTTTTAATGCGTCCCATCATTTAAATCCTACCATTGCAGAAAACAACCAAAATATGACGTACGCTTATGCCATTCGCATTCGCCACGGGGCCCCGTCATCACCCGTTAGGTTACTTAACTAACGACAGAGCGGGGGCTGGGCTAGCGCAGCTGTAAAACATAAGCAACGCCTAAATAGTTATAAATATAGCAATGATAGACATTACAGATCACAAATGAATACATTGGATATACTAGGAATCCGTAATCCGTTCGAGCCTGCAACGAAATGCGGATTACACGGTCGCGGTGAATAGCCAAAACCCCACCCAAGACCCCTACGGGTGCGGCAAACTACCCGCCAAGTACCCGGTAGTTTGTGCACCCCTCCATGGGTCTATCCTAGGCGCAAAAACAGTAAAAAGAATTATACAATGACGGCTACAACCCCGACCCGGTTGTGCGGCCATACAAATAATAATATTACATCAATTTACATATTACAAATGAATGAAAGAAAAACAAAAGCTCATCTCACATCCACCCCGGCTATTCACCCGCGACAGTCCAACACATTCATATACACATTCTAATATCAAACACAGATCACAGAGATGTATAACCCCGACTAATCGACATATAGCGATTAGCCGACGTTCAATACATACAAACATCACAGATATAACCAACATAGTCAAAGTGTAGTGAAGTTCGATAAAAATACGGATTTATAGGCCCCCAAAAGCAAATTTCATTTCTGGAAAATCTGGGCACAAATGACATATCTTAAAAATCCCAAAACCCTAGCAGAAGAACACTGCACAAAACAGGACCACAAGAAGAGACAAAACGGCGGCGGTTCCGCGGCCTAAGCCAACCAATGCCGCGGAACCGCGGTCGTTTGAAGGAATCATGCGATCGTATTTCGTGGGTGTTTTCACAAAACCCTGAGCCGATTTTAGGAGTAAAACTTTTTACATTTAGAGCACAAAAATTTCAACAGAAACTTAGGGTTTTGGTTTTTCCGGTTTTGCGATTTTTCTCGATCGAACTTCCATACACTTTACTATAAAGCTAGTTTAAGTTTAGTTAGGCTCTGATACCACTGTAAGTCCACGTTGCGACCCCCGGTTCTTACGGGGAGGCGGAAACGGTATAAAAATCAAATTTTTAGCGCATGGGGCAACATGGACTAACAAAGTCGGGATCTTTTCTAAACTAAACTAGCAAACAAGCTAAAGAGAGTTAGCTACTCGGAAAGATGGATATACCTAACTTGAACTCCTTCTTCTTCAAACTTTTGTAGAGGTTGATGGTGCTTTCCTCGTTGCCTTCTTCCGTCAAAGATGGATCCACCTGAGGGTTCAACCTTCGGGCTCTTTCTCGAACTTTGAGAGAACTAGAATCTTCGGCTTGCTAAACCTTTGATCCTAGAGTGAGTAGAGAGTGTCTAAGGGGTGTTTTTATCTCAAGGAGAGGGATTCTCAAATCATGAGAAGGATTCTCCTTGAACTAGAGGAGGAAGAAGAACAAGTGAGGAGAGAGAATGGTTATGATAGAATGAGCTCTCTTTTTCCTTTCTTGCAACCATATCACAAAAGAAAAAGAATTATCAAATTAAAAATAATAATGAAAATGAAATAGTTGATGGAAGGTTTAGGAATGACTATTATCATTTCAAACATTAAATGAATTTTGCTAGAATCAAAAAGCATCTTTCTTTTGTAATGATGATGGTCAAACCTTCAACCATGGTCAACAAGTCAACCATGGTCAACTGTCAACAAAATCCAACCATGACACAATTTCATTTTATTAATATTATTAATTGATATAACATAAATCCATTAGGGTTTGGAAAAAGACGACTGTCAACTGTGCATACGCACCCGTTCCGAAACCTTAATGAAAGTCCTCTTCCTCCTCCTCAAACAACTGTGCATACACACCTGCATTCTTGTTCCGAGGAACATGAATACTGAGAGATAAAAGCAACCCCAAAACATATACCAGTATCTGACTCAAACCAGAGCCAGCCAGTAATATCCGTCCGGACTCCAAACGTGCACAAGGGCGCGGATGAGAACGAACCCTGTCGCAAAACCATGCGACCTCTACTCTGTTTTTCCCAGAGGCGAATACCCTCTGTATGGGACTCTAAAGACTCGACACTACGCTGGCAGTGGGTTTAACCACAGACCGCAAGCGGCACTAGCTGTGCGTAACGGTCCCCAGGTAGATGCCGACAAGAAGGCTGACGAGGTGAACCCCATCTGAACTCCTATTGAGTCTGAATGTGACAGTCTCCGTACAGTCCGGTCTGTTCGTCTAATACATCGCATGTCGGGCCTAAGGGCGGTAAAACGTCAGTCCCCTAATAGCGGTACAAGTCGTGTCGGAGTGAAGCCCAAAACACCCTGAGATAACACTGGAAGCCTACCAGTATATCTCGCTTGCCCTGGCCAGGGACTACTCGTGTAATGGCTCTCCTAGACACAGCGCGATGTCAACCCCCAATACCGGGAGAGACGAATCCTGCCTAACCGTCACTGCCTCCAAGTGCTTCGGGACTGTACCCAACTATTACCCGTTTGCACGACTCCTTTGAGCCGTGGTAGGGTAGTAATCAAAGTACAGTGGGAACACACTCGAGGCGAAGTGCCAGTGTCAAATCAGTGGACTAAGCTGTACTCATGTCACCTGGGAACTGATAACTGACGATAGGTATAATACCAACCTGTCAGTTCCCGACGAGTCCTGTCCAGTGTACTCGTAACCCAGCGAGCACCCGTATACTATCTCCAGTACAACGTACTGATGGCTGTGGGACAGACCATCTCCCACACTGGGATGAGAAGTGCATACGCTAGTCTACTCCGGAGTATCGCTGCCCTGTCTCGATAGTCCTGCGACTAGGGACCTGTATAAGGATGTGCTTATAGATTACCCAGCCCCCACTAGTGTGACTGCCATCACAACGCTGGTAATCAAGCAAAGATCCTAAGGGCTCCACTAATGCGTATAGGTGATATACTAATATAAACATATGTATACATTGAAGTAGAAACAAACCAAGTAGCATACTACTATATTGAGCAAGATTGTTTATACAAGGTGAATATCCCAAGCTTCCATCAAGTAATATACAAACTAGTATGATACAGTAATGGCCTCTAGGGCATATACACTAACAAGTATCAAGTCAATCGGAAGGGGTATGGAAACCACCTAAATCTGAGTCGATATGTTTATATAGTAGTCGGTGATCCCGCATCAGTAGTATCGCGTACGATACAATATATCATATGACATCCTCAAGTCATGAGTGCAGATCTATCATCAATATAAAGCTCGTACGGTAAATCGTCGTACGGCATCCCAATAGCTGGGTACGGGTCAATATCATATTCCTCTCATCAAATATCAGGTATCATTATCATCATATCACATAGTCTGGGGTACTGATCTATGTCTAGTACAACTGATACCATCTATATACTGCGTGTACAAGCACAAGTCCAAAGTCCCGCTAGAGATCACATATCGTATCCCAAATAAGAATCATATCAAATCACCGATCTCGCGGAATAATGCCCAAAATCATCGACTCATCTCCAATGTCATCCAATATCATCATCAACACAGTGCAAATATAGTGAATATGCAAGGGTGTGCATGTGGGTGTAAACCTATTCTAGGGTTCGCGACTAGGAACTACACTAGTTTACTTCTAACCCTAAACTATCCATAATACACCTAACACAATATCCACGACACACTCTAACTATCATATATATAATATATCAACTACGGACTGCGGGGGTGCTATACGCCATCCACCCGACTTCCCCCCGTAGATATAATCTACTCACCTTGCGTCTTCATTTGTCGATGTTGCCACGCGCTTGCTTGTCGACCCAAAGTCTTTATGGGGTACCTACACGTCAAAGTATTGTAATGCGCATTAAAACCAAATCAAATCTAAAACAGCACACGAAACCCAAAAAGATACGATAAGGGGCCTATAGGTTAGAACCTATGGGCACGCCTTCAAAATCATCAATCAATCCTCGATATCGTCGTATAAATGCCAAATGGTCGAGGTAAAACACAATACACAATTTTAGAATTAAAAATACGGAATACGGAAACACGAATCCAAAACAGCAACTAAGGAAATAGGCTCCAGATTTCACCCTAGGTCAAACTAGACAAATCAACACATACCACGGATCTAATCTATACATGTAGGGGCTACAGAACCGAAACGACACAAAATGGGGCAGGTCTGGCCGTAAATTGTGGCCCATAGGATTAAATTGGCGGCCGGGAAACTGAGTTAGGGGCTGGGGTCTTGGGTTTAGCTTCCTGGGTGCCTGCACATGTCACTGTCCAACCAAAATGATTTTCAGAGTCTCGGGTTGATAGCAGATCCCTAATAACCTTCACAGATTTCACAAATTTTCCGATATCGGTTTCTAAATACGTATTCCGGGTCTTAAGTCTCAGGTTTGGGTCTCCATACCAGCACTAAGGTGTTTATACAGCCTCTACTGATCATAATTTCACATTATAACTCAAATTTCCCTCAAACCCTAACTAGGTTTTCCTTAAGACCACAAAACACACAATATCGGTTCTATCACAACATGGGGGTATAACTAAATGCTAAAACTAAGCTAAGGGTTCAGTAATTACCTCGTTTGGAAACTCAAGAATTTTCTTGAGTTGCCCCTAGTGGCCAAAATCCTTGCTTTCTTGGTCCAATGTGTAGATCTTGAGCTTGTGTACACTTTTAATGAAATGAGAGTGGGGTTTTGGTGATGTTTGTGAGATGATTTGGGGCTTGAAGAGGGGGGAGAGATGAAGGAGTAGCAGCAGCAGGAGAAGGGGAAGAGGGAGAGAGAAAATGAGAGGAAGAATGAAGAGATGGCTAAGTCCAAGGTCAAAGGAAAACCATACCCCTCTCTCTATCACCATACCTCAATATAAAAATCCTTTTTCCTTTCTTTTTCTTTTGTTTTTCTCTTCTCCTAATTCCTTCTCACAAGAATAGTAACACCAAGAGAAACATGGTGGAAAAGTGCACAAGTGTAAGAAAAGTGATATGTGCATGTTTTGCACAAAAATGATAAAACCCGATTAGCGATTTTTAATCGCGATTAGCACTAAATTAGCATATAAAAGATCATAAAAACTTTAAAATGGCATATTTTCATAAAATACCTTATTTTAGAATTTTCCATAAATTTTCCATAATTTTTCCCATTTATTTGTATTTAATAATACCGAAATATTAAAATATTCAATAAAATAATATTAAATTATAAAAATTCCCAAAAATAATATTATATTTTTTTTTGAAATGTTACAGATCTGATCACTGCCTCCATGTGGCTTGGGACTGTACCCAACTAAAACCTGTTTACACGACTCCTTTGAGCCGTGGTGGGGTAGTAATCAAAGCACAGTGGGAACTCACACGAGACAAATGACGATCTCAGGTCGACAGACTAACCTGTACACATGTCACCTGGGAATTGCTATCTAACAATAGGTATAATACTAACTAGTAGGTTCCCGGCGAGTCCATCCAGTGTACTCAGAACCCAATGAGCACCTGTATACTATCTTAGGTGAACAAACTAACACCAATGGCTTGTGAGACCTGGCCACCGCCCCTCGTCGGGGTCTCGATCAGTTTACACTAGCCTACACTGGAGTATCGATGCCCAGTCTCGATACTCCCACGACTAGGGACATTTAAGGATGTGCTTATAGACCCCCAGCTCCCACGTATATGATCTCCATCACAATGCTGGTAGTCAAGCAAGAATCCTATGGCCTCTATCAACACGTATATGATGATAAAGACAAACCAGATAGCATACTATCATCTTGAGTAAGACTGTTTTATCGGTATAGGTCCTCCCTCAATCATCATAATAATCTACCTGCGATTACAATAATTGCCCTGAGGGCACTTTAGCCAACAATCTCCCACTTGCACTTAAGGCCAATTATTGCGATGTCGCATACTCATAGCCCGTGTGATACCGAACACCCAACTTCTCTACTAATCAGTTTCGCTAAGCCCGTTTGCGAAACTAATGCATTCGATAAATAGCCTCAGTGAGTGGATCAGCTCCAGTGTTTCTTTCCGCATCTCTCTATATCTCAACTTCGCAGAGAAAACTATCTCCCGAATTGAGCAATACCTATCTTAGAATTTGTCTGGATATCTGATGGGACCCAGTTAACAAATGAACTCCAAATCCAGCAAACTACTTAAACTGTATCGTCCACTGAATTTAATCAGTATCTTGCGCCATGCCTTTCCTCAGTATCCGCTTGGACCACCTGTCCAACATACTGTCCCTCAGAAGAGAGAAAACTATAACTCTGACAGCCACTCTGTCATCCAGGTCACCTGGGAAGCTTGAAATGATAATCGTCTCCCGAAGGAGGCTGCCATTACCATATCCCTAGAACATCCATTTATGATCAAAAACTACTTCCCAATGTTTCTCTAGGATTGGATTAATTTATGTTTATTGCAGCTAGTGTAAAAACAACATCTGGTGTGGTACATCACATTTCATGATCAACTCAATTGCCTAAGCAAGTGATATACTAATCATGCAGATCTCTCTCCCCATTAGTCTGTAAGACACCTTTAGAGAGGGTGACTCCATCACCTGCAGGTAGACCACCATGCCAGGAGTCGTCCATTCTAAATATATTTAGAATAATGTCAAATTACCCAAATGGGATACTTCCCAAATCTAGATCTAAAACTATATATCTAGTAACCAGAAAACCCTGATATTATATCCATATCCTTTATGGAGAAACAACTTTGTGACAACTACAGTATAACCAATCGTAGTATAGGAATATCTCTTCTTATAAAGTGCATGTCATTACGAATACCAGGACATCACACCCTATTACCTTCTTACCAGATACATCTCCTATTATGATAAGGTCAAGACTTATGACTGTCACATCAAAAATAGATGATCTATTTCCGCTATACTTGCTTTAGTCTATAAATAGACATAAGCTACTTGTCCTCTATGCTTCCACTGCTCCCATTGACTACAACAACCCTCTGGCAGAGTCATATACACGTACACTTCCAAAACTAGTTTAGAACGACGCTATACTCATCCTCCTGCCGGGTCTTATAGTCTAGAGCAACAACAATCGCAAGTCTGGGTAAGCAAGAACCTCCCTATCACCGTCTCTGAGAAGACCGAAATACCTCTCTGGTGCCTGAGGTTACCCACCAAATCTGCGGAGTGGCAAATGGAACATCAAATCCAATTGAATCCTTAGGTGCTATTAAATTTCGAGCAATCGTTTGTGGTTCTGGAATCACTTCCAGTTCTAACATACTCCCACTTCTGTTTTCTAAAAAGTACATTTTACTAAAACTGTGGCGAGTCAAGAACAATATAAATATTGATCTTCCTGATGGTAGAAAACTATCCCTCGTCAAAGCCTTGGATAACCCACGAACATCCATTATTGAAACGTGCCTTGAGTCTATCCGGATTCTGGTTTTAAGCATCGGCCGGAAAACTCCCTATACCTTAACATCGTTAAGATATAAATTGATTCTATATAAAACTAATATAGAAAGAAAAGCACTAATTTAATTGGAACCAGATTCAAAATCATGCAGCTGTCTCCAGTGCATATAACCAAATGGAAGGAGGCCATTCAACATTACTTAACTAGGAGTGCATCCATATATGAGTAATCCGAAAGAGAAGCAAGTTCTCAAAACCATTACTATCAATGGAATACCAAAAACAAGTATCTACATCTTCGACTTCATCGAAGAATCCTGATACTTCCAACAAATGGTTCTCTACTTTAATCTTATACTTATAACTTCTCAATATCTGAACCTTGTATTTCAACGAAATACATGTCTAAAATTAGAGAAGCCATGAGTAAACAAAATATAGTACGAGTACTAACCCATTGTCCTAATGGACACTGGACAACATACAATACTTTGTTTAAGTCCACTGAGTTTAATAACTCAAACACTGTGCGTCGTACGTTGAAAAACTATACTATGGTTAAGAAGAATTACACCGCTGTTGAATGCATCTTACCTAATCACTAACTGATATAGGTAAATGTCACAGAATAATATCAAAAAGTTATATCTCACTTTATAAAATAAATGTACAGATATATCAGTTTGAAATTGGTGCATAACAACGGATATTCAAAACCAAATATTCGCCGTCCGGCAAAAACCAAAGCGATTTCCTCAAATATCACCAATTACAACGAATTCCGATATAAGGAGAATCTAATCACCCAATTCCCAATATCATACTCCCACTCACCATCTGTAATAATATACAGATATGAGAAACTGATTTGGTAAATACATACCCTGAAGTTAGATTCCAATTGGGAAAACAGTTTTTCAATTAACATCGCACAGTTAAACTGAAACATGAAAATGTTTTAAAAGGGTTAACTGGTATTCTTAGTAACGCCTCTTCCATTATCCTGAATCATGACAGTAACCATATACTTACCTGCCCTCACACCAATCCCTTTATTATGTCTTTACTTATTATCTTCTGTACACCTTCTTTACGCTAATTGGTTTTCTTCATTCCCTACCCTTCGGCACCAGCCTAAGGTTTGGAAGAAGACTATCCAATAAGCATGATTGGTGTACTCTCCTAATTCTAGGAGCCCTCGCAACCTGAGAGAAGGTAAAGAGAAAAGACATCTGAATAATCCTATCTAATTTCTCTTGAACCGGAAACCATCCCCGAATCTGGAACGAATTCCTTCGAGTTCGTATGTAACTATACGATGGAATATCCAATGGAAGTGGATATCCGTAGTGATACCGAGTGTTCTAGAGAAATGCAAAGTGGATGTAGGAGTGGCAGGGGTATATACGATTTTTGTCGTGAATGATGGTGGTCGCAATTTTCTTTGCAATTATTCTAATCCCTTTATTTTTTTTTACTTATTACCTTCTGTACACCACCTTTAAACTAATTGGTTTTCTTCCTTCCTTACCCTTCGGCACCAGCCTAAGGTTTGGAGGAAGACTATCTAATAAGCTTAATAGGTGTACCCTCTCCTAATCCTAGGAGCCCTCACAGCCTGAGAGAAGGTAAAAGGAAAATACAACTGAATAGTCCTATTCATTCTCTCCCGAACCAGAATCCATCGTCGAAAAAGTTCCTTCGTGTTCGTATGTAACTATACGATGAATTTATCCAATGGAAGTGGATGTTCGTAGTAATACGGGGTGTTCTAGAGAAACTCAAGGGTAAAAGAAGGAGTGGCAATGCTATATGCGACACAGTGACATTCCAAAAGCCAAAGTGTTTTAAGAAGGTTCGATCAACTTGGTTCATGAGTTTTAGTTTACGGTCGGGTCATAGTCGCAGCCAGAGAGAGAGAGAGAAAAGAAACACTCAGCGTGCACTCTAACCAAGATCAGAATGGTTAATCATTTTATCTAATATGGATGGCTCCCACTGTTTCCTCGAATTCTCCTCCAAACCCAATTGGAGAATTAGTCGGAATCACCTGAGGAGTAATCATACTCATCAGTGGGAATCTGTCACGACCCGGAAATTGGCACGTGACGGCCCTAATACTACGCAACGCCTAAAGATGTAACGTAGTAAAAGAAAGCCAAAACCCAGAAATCTAAACCCTAAAGAAATACGGAAAGGATAATAAAAGTTTTTGAAACATTTGAAATCACAACCCAAATTCTTTAAAAGTCCAGTTCTCTTCTTTAAAATTTTGGCAACACCCATTTTTGTGTAAAAGCTAGCCCAAAGACGGAAAACAATCACATCATAAATATACGACGCCGTAGCGAAGAAATAAGAGACAATAGGAATGAAACTGTATATAAAAGACAACAAATCCATAAATAATATACAAATACGTCCTCACCAAGTCTCTAAGTCCATAACATAATAGTAGATGGAGAGTACAAAATACAACGAATGTACAATATGAAATACAGATAATCATCTAACCCACCTAAGCAAAATGGTATACTGTGAGCTGATGCGATATCTGTAGCAAAAGATGAAAGATGAATAGCTGAATAGCCTGCCTCGACTACTCTGGGGAACAACCTGAAACACCTGTGGCACAACGGGGGTGAGTTGCCAACTCGTGAATAGTAGATAACATATGCAGGTAATCGCAGGAATGTACGTACAGCATGAATCTAAGATATGCGATTACAGTAATGACATGTCATGTGAATGCAGAATAATGGAAAGTACACTAGCAGGTACAATCACTATGTGAAGCAATGATGACATGATGATAGTATGCAATAACTATGCAATAGGGATATGAGAAAAGAGATATGCAGCAATCATAAGGGTACAGTAACAGGTACTACCAATATATGAAACTGTGCATAAAATAGATAAGTATGAGGTATGGGGTGAAATATGTCATTTCCATGGAAACCTGACATCGTGGTAGGATCACAATCCATCAAGACACTCAAATCCACAATTCCTCAAATCGGCCCCCAAGATGGGCTCTCGCATCAAATAAGTCTCACATCTCCTCAATGTACGATATCGAATAGATCTCCTATATCTCGAATTTACAAATCAACAATCTTTTTCATATCCAATATCCAATCTCAATGAATCACCTATATCCTAAGTCTGATCTCAAGTAATTTCTAACATCCTAAACACATATATATACAGAAATAAATATGATGGGGTCAATACACATATATTAGCATCCCATTCCACTAATATTGGTGTAAGGGTATATATAACAACGGCTAAATCCCCTGTTATATATACAAAGATATTAAAAGAAATATCATGAAAACAATGTGCCAAATATCGACACAGAAATCCTGATCACGTATCATACGCTATCCCGAAAGCACGAGTGCCTAGCTCTGACCCTCGCCTTTCGACGTATGCATACGTACATGACACCCAACGGTGTCTCCGTGATCCCCTGCCGAGTCATGGGTACTGTCACCGGTAGGTACTCGCCCGCCTCCAGGCTCAATCGGCAAAGTCCATCGATCTTCTTGCCGAGGGGAACCATACCGGGCCCCACCATGTACTCTCATACGGCAACCACACCTCGTATGGAGTATATAATCAGAACCGATAAATCTCATGGTGGCTGCGCAAATATCATATCAAGGAAACCGGGTTTTTCAATATATGCATAATTTCATGAACTCCCGCGGTTCCCAAATCCAGAAAGCATCATGTAAAATCCAAATAAAAATGCGCAAATCCAAGAATAAATATATGCAATATATCTGAAATGCGAAATCAATAAGGCACAGCTAAGTATAGGTGTCTACCTATAAGTAAAAGATGTCGTATACCCCCTGGGTATAAGTAAAATATGAGCAAGGTATACCTGTAGCTGTATCGCAAGGTGTAGATGTACCTATCACTAATGGTAAGATACACTATAGGTATACCGATAAGCTAGATGTCATGTATGATAAGCAATATAGTATCTATAAGGGGTTGTGTGTGACATGGTAATTATTGACGGTGTGTGCGTAGCATACAATCCGTGCTCGTGCAACATGAACCGTCAATAATATGTGCAGTGTCCTACGGCTGCTAGTCAGAGTACAACTATATCAAGGAAATAAAGTAAAGGCGCAATTCTAACATTGACGTAGAATATGCGACAGGTATTTGGATCCTAGCCCAGACGCATAACGCCATGCGGGCGATTCCCCTGTAGATGTTAAATCTACTCACCTACGCTCCACGCTAGGTGAATCCTACCATCTGCTCCCCCCTCGAGCAGTGTCCGTAGTCCCTGCCTGCAAACCTGCAAATAAGACAAGGAAATCATATATAAGCCAAATATTCCGCAAAACGCGATATCGACACTAAACGAGAACTCGTGTCGCGAACTAAACGCGCGTGTGCACGATACCTTGAATCGTGTGTATACGCGTTTAAAACTATCGCGACACGCCGCGACACACCGGATCACAGAACCCATTCACGTATCGCGCGTATCGCGCAAACCCAACGGACACCAAATACGATATATTGATCCAGATTTTCCTACAGGCCAAATCTTACAAAACTATACATGCCAAAACACTAGAGAATACAGCAGACAACCCTACACAAAAATCCAGCACCCAACTCCCTGACCTGGCCGAAATTTGCGGCCAATATGAATAAATCGGCGGCCAGATTTGGGAGTGGAGAGTTCGTGTTTTGGGGATGTGTTCTAGACCTAGTGTGCATGCCCCAGTTTTATCAATTTTAACCTGAAAGGTCCGGGTCAAAAGCAGATTACAAAATGCTAATATATCGCTCTAAAAGCACTAAAAAGGAAACCCTATGGTATTTTAGTGTTATCTGGGTTGTTTCTTAGTTGAAGTAACCCTAACAACACTAAAATTAGCTAAGTTAGCTAACACAATCATCACTTTACCCAATTTCCACAAAAACACCATAATTAGCACTAAACTCACAATTTAACACTAATCGACACTAAACCACACACAACTTAAGCAACTCATGAAATGTGGTTAAGAAATTATACCCTAATGAACCCTAGAAGGCAGGTGAAGAAGTGTATGAGGGGTTGCTACTACTGCTGGGGCTCCTGCTGCTGCTAGGCTGATGCTGTTGCTGCTACAGCTGCTTGCTGTTGATGCTGATGTTGCCTTTGCTGCTGCTGCTTCTTCTGTTGCTAAAGCTGAAGCGGGGATTGGGGCTGATGCTGGGATTGCTTGCTTCTGCAGATGCTGCCAGATGCTGCTGATGTTGTTGTGGTCACTGCTGCTGCTGCTGCTGTCTTCTGCTGCTGCCTCCCTCTCTTGGTGTGAGTGTGTGTGTGTGAGAGTGTGAGAGAATGAGAGGAAAGAATATGAGAGGGAGAAATGAGAGCAACACAAAACCCCTCCCCTTCTCACTCTCTCTCATCATAAATGAGGCATGGCTTGAGCCATAATGCCCATGCCCTCTCTCTCTCTCTCAAAGTCAACACTTCAAACCAAAATAAAAATCCTTTTTATTTTAACAACCATGCTCTTAACAACCCATAACTCTTAAACTAAAATTAAAACTAGATTAGGGAAAATGGTTAAACCTCAAATTAACACCCTAGTTAACATGCACAAGTGTGTGTGTGCCTAGAAAAATTCTAATAAAATACTCACTAAATAGGATAAAATAATTTGAATTCATTTTGGTAAACTTTTTACTAAAAACTATATATTAAAATATAATTAGCCACAAAACACATTCTAAGGTGTTACAGAATCGGGATCCAACTATCATCGTATGATAACTTGATGGAAGCCACTCAAGTTACCACACTCCAGAAGGTATGTGCAAGCCTGGCAAGTTTCCTGTATGTTTGAAACTTCCGATATGATTTTTACCCCCAAGCGGTTTATGACCTTGACTTTGGCTAACAAATTATAACCCACAAGTCAAGTTCTACCCATCATTGTCCTGATTGATTTAGACCCACACACCCACACCCTTGACTTTGGCCAACAAAGTGGTACGGGTGTCCCAGACCAATGCATATCCATGCAACGGACAAGCAACACACAGCTACCGCACACGATGCCTTGACTTTGGCCATCAAACACCGCATGAAAACTATGCGCTACTTATCTAAAATGACGGAGGGCTACGGCTGGTTTTTGGCGAAAAACTTTAACGTAATGAACTTGATATCATTGAAGGAATCCAAGTGGTTTTATAAATATATAGTGGCGAAAACTTTTGCTAAAGAGGTCACTCCCGGTGAAGGGATCTCGGCTCTTTCCCCATCGAATGGGGTGTAGGATATTCCAAACTGAATACCACGATGCAAAGCAAAAGTAATCGACTATACTGAAGTTATTACGTTGATGCAAACTTTTACTCAAGGGGTCACTCCCGATGAAAGGATCTCGACCCTTGCCTCGTCGAATGAGGTGCAGGATATTCCAAACTGAATACCACTGTGCAAAGAGAAAGAGAACGTCTGTAATGTCAGTTTTTAAAAACTTGGTTCCAATAACATCATATATAGGTTTATTTTATCCTTGCATTGATAAGAATCAATGCAGTCCCATCAATTAATCACACCAGAAAAGAACAAAAATAAAATGTACGTATATGCCATCCGCATTCGCCACTGGGTCCCGCCATCACCCGTTAGGTTAGTTAAATAACAACAGAGCAGGGAGTGGGCTTGCGCGGGTGCAAAACATATACAACATCTACTAGTATATATAAATATATAACAATTATCCCAGGCATGATATAAAGCAACATCACAGAAGAATCACAGAAGTAACACAGAATGGTGGATAATCTGGAACCCCGGGTTTCACTTGAGCCGCAAATGAGACCCGACGTTCCCTGTCGTGTGGATAGCCTGTGCAATGAAACCTAGAACCCTACGAGCGCGGAAAGTTACCCGCCAAAACCAGAAGTAAGGCAGCCCCCTTCAACAACGTGAATGGGCCACCCGGCACTTCACGGAATCCGGTAACTTGAGCGCCCCTCCGTAGGTCCTATACCCCCTACGAGTGCGGCGAATTGCCCGCCAATTCTAGAGTAAGGCCTCCTCCGTCTCAACGCCATGAGATGCGGGCCCGTTTCCCTCTAGAATTCGGCTATTCGTGCACTCCACCGCGGGGTAATCCTAATACAGAAAAGAAAATAATATGCAAGGGTGACATCGACCTCAACCCAGTCGTGCCCCAAATGAATAATATACAAACTGGTAGTGACGGCAGTCCACATGTCGGACGCTCGCCCCGCAATATCAAATATACAAATGAAATAAAACTGTACTAACATTGCACCATAGCTATCCACCACGACGATCCATCCAACATCACAGCACAATACAGAACATCAACGTGAATGTCACGTTCGCAAACCCGTCTAAAAGACATATAACAATTATATGAGTTGTACCGATCAAATGGCATTCACGGTCGCAGATAATAATGTATGTACTGAGTAAACATTTAAACAATTTTAAAACAACGACTTCGAAACACCCCGAATAGCCCCCGAACATCAGATAACACAATATCAAAAATGGGCTAAACAAACAATACCACTGCATCGATTTTCCAGAGGCCAAACCACACACCAAAAACAAAGTCCAAACACCCCCTTAGGGCCGGCCTCCTCGGAATTTCCATGCTTGTGCTCGACCCAAAACAGGTGAAGTGGTCTCGTTTTTGTGGTATGGTCAAGTGGTCATACAAGTAGTCTTCTGCACTTGTTTGCAAAATTTTTTGAACACTTTGAAAATCGACAGATAACACAATCTCCAGTGCATCGTTTTGGGACTGTTTCGATTTCGATACTTTTACATTATCTAAACTAGCTAGCTAAGGGTTTAAAGGGTGGCTCTGATACCATGTTGGGTTACGGCAGCGCCCCGGCCATCAAAACGCGGCAAAATGCGGAACAAAAATTTCTAAACTGGCGCTGCCATTACCCGAATCCTGGATCGACCTTAAACCCTAATCCAGCAAGCTTAAAAAGAGTTAGAATGGTTATACCGAGTTGATCCATGTCCTTCGGACTTCATTCCAAGCTCTTAGCGGTTCCTTGATGATGTTTGGTTGCCGGTCTTTCTCCATCTCCGATAATCTATCCTAGGGATGTAACTCCGGTTGTAGCTCCACAACATGATGCAAATGGAGCAACTAGGGTCTCTAGGATGCTACCCTAGAGAGCCTAGGATGTAGTGTGTAGTTATTCTAAGTGTTATCTATCTCAAAACTTGAAGGTGGAAGCAAAACATGAAAAGATAGAGGAGAGTGAAGCACAAATGTTGAAGGAGCTAAAGCTTGCTCAAGTAAAGGAAAAATAAAGCATGAAAAAAATGAGCTCTCTTGGAGAGAGAAAAATGAGCAAGCTAGGTTTAGTAAATCATTATTTTTCAATTTAAAATAGCTCCCATACTTGAATAGTGAGCACAAATGAATTAACAATTCATTTGTGTTCACTATTCAAGCATGGTCATCACCATACTCTCCTCATTTTCATTTCCACCTCATTTACAATTTTCTAAAAAATGGTCAAAAACAAAAATGAGGTGGCACTTTCTAGAATGTTATCCGGTAAAAAATACGGATTAGATTCTACTGTAAATATATCTGCATTCATACCGAAATACTAATATCCAAAGAGATAGAATAACACAAAGAATATAATACTAGAATATACGTACCGAAATACACATACGTAAATTATTAAATCAATACCTGATTTAATAATCCGGCTCAAACCCGAGATGGGTAGTATTATCAACTGTCCAATTGAAAGTCCGAGTACAATGTACATCAATCGATCGGAACCCTGCACGTATCCAATACGGCTACCACATCATTTCTCCAGAACCAGGGAAACCCTCTGTGTGGGACTCTAAAGACTCGTCAATACGCTGGCAGTGGGTTTAACCACATGCACGTCAGCGGCACTAGCTGTACGTAACGGCTACCCAGGTATTGAGGGAAAGGGAGGCCGATGAGCAAACTCATGCAGAACCCCTACTTAGCCTGACAGTGACAATATCCGTACAGTCCAATCTGTTCGTCTAAGAGTATCGCATATCGAGTCTACGGGGGTGGTTAAAGTCAGACTCCTAACAACGCGACATTTAGTGTCGGCATGAAACCCATCACCACTTGAGAAACTAACGATTCTGGATCGATAATTCTCGTCCACCGTGGCCACGGATTTATGGTGATTGCCATCCGTACACAACGCGACATCAACCCCCAATACCGGGAGAGTCGATTCTCCGACGATCTGATCATCGCCTCCATGTGGGTCGGGACTGCACCCAACTAAATCCTGTTTACACGTCTCCTATGAGCCGTGGTAGGGTAGTAATCAAATCATAGTGGAACTCACAAGAGACAAATGACGATCTCAGGTCGACAGACTAACCTGTACACATGTCACCTGGGAACTGCTATCTGACAATAGGTATAATACTAACTAGCAGGTTCCCGGCGAGTCTGTCCAGTGTACTCATAACCCAATGAGCACCTGTATACTATTTTAGGTGAACAAACTAATACCAATGGCTTGTGAGACTTGGCCACCGCCCTTCGTCGAGGTCTCGATCAATATACACTAGCCTACACTGGAGTATCGATGCCCAGTCTTGATACTCCCACGACTAGGGACATTTAAGGATGTGCTTATACACCCCCAGCTCACACGTATATGATCGTCATCACAATGCTGGTAGTCAAGCAAGAATCCTATGGGCTCTATCAATACGTATATGATGATAAAAACAAACCAGATAGCATACTATCATCTTGAGTAAGACTGTTTTATTGGTATAGGTCCTCCCTCAATCATCATAATCATCTGCCTGTGATTATGATAATTGCCTTGAGGGCACTATAGCCAATAATACTAGAGACCCTAAGCTTTCACCTGAAGCACGAACCCCTGGAGCTCGGATTTGGCCGGCAACACATAGGGAAATTCCGGCGACCTCGGCCATCTCAGGGAGTTAGGGCTTGGTTTTTGTAGGGTAGCTGTCTGCAGTTGTTTAGAAGTGTTCGGTACTGTTTGATTTTTGAGTTTTGACAGTATACAAAATCTGGGATCACTTTGCTAGTTTCTAGTGTTACGACTATGCGCGTTACGTTATCCGACACGGTTCGTGTACTTTGTGTAGCTTTTGCTCTTGGGTTGGTTTCGTTGTGTTGCTACGCAGGTTAGCCACTAGACGAACACTTGAAAGTATGTTTGGAGTTGGTGCGTCGGTCAAACGTAGTTGATACGTATTATTAATCGATTGCTAATATAAACTAGTTATATTGTTGTATGATCTTAGGGTCGCAGGCGAGGACTTTGGACGCTAGGAAGTAGGGAAAGCAAATGGTTAGCTTTACTTAGCCTAAGATCATCAGTGAGCAGATTTAACATCTACAGGGGAATCGCCCGCATGGCGTTATGCGTCAGGGCTAGATATGATATCATATTAGCCGCATGTTTATATTGCACATACTGAGATTGTGCATAAAACTTCATTGCATATTATTACTTGTTGTGCTTGGACTTGTACCCTTTGGACACTGCACTATTATTGACGGTTCATGTTGCACGAGCACTGATTGTATGCCACCCACACCGTCGATAATTGCCATGACACACACAACACACATACATATGTGATATTGTATTGATTAGGGACATTGAGACATGATCCTTATTCCATTATGCATATGACATATAGCATACCTGTATACCTACATGCTTACACATATGCCTTGCCATGCCTACATGCAAGCTACCCATATAGTTATATGGTATTGTACCATTAGTGACAGGTATATACACATACGAGACTGTTGGGATTCCTTTGCACCGATCCTAGGGTTTGCAAGAATCACACATGCCACAAGAAAAATTCAAGAGGGTGCTAAGCAATCAAACTACGAATCGTACTAGAAAACTAGGGTAACAGGACATGTAATCTATCATCACATAAAAGAAGTGAACGAAAATACAACCTTTGTAGATCCGGTCCTTCACTTCTAAAGCTCCGTGTTGACGTCCCTTCGCTGCGATCATCGTAGTCGGGAACTCTATAATGGATTTCCCCGGTGAAATGAACAAGCTTGCTCGTAGACTTCGAGGCCGAAGATGATCTACGTCGAAGTTACTCAAACTCAAGCTCCATCTTCACTAGGTCAAGAACTTTGTGAAGAGAACACCCTAAACTAAATGACAAGTAGTAGAGGATGATGAAATTGGAAATGGGTTCCCTTTAGATTTTGATTTCTGACTTTATTTCTTCACTTAGAAAAATCTAGCAAGGTTTTCTTCTTGATGAAGAAAAAGAAGAAGAAAGAATGAATAATGAGAATGAATAAACAAGTGAAGAGATAATTATCATAATGCAACCATGGGTGAATTAGTATCATCTACTAACCTTTGTAGAGATATAACCATGATTAATTAGAATGGTTTGGTTAATAAATATCTTGATCAAGACAAAATAAGTGCACTTTGTCAAAGATGCTTCAAGCTTCATGAAGCTTCAAGCCATGACAAAAGAAGCCACCATGTTGAATAATTAAGATAATTAAAAACCTAAATTATAATTAGCATGGTGTATGTCACACACACACCCATGTTTGCATGTATCATCAAGCATGATACAAACATGTACACAAATATATATCACATATATACTTTGTGCACATCAAGTGAGAAAATCCATCTTAAATGAACAAATACTGGTTAATGTAAAGTAATATATCAAATATATAATTATACATTAAATCATTAAATCAACACTTGATTTAATGATCCGGTCATATCGCATATAACCAACTAATATCTAATGTATCAATATATCGAATCAACACTTGATTCGATAACCCGGCTGTATCTCATATAACCGACCGATGATACAAATCGCGAGAATAGAATACAGTATCACATACTCGTATTATTCTCGGTCCTGCACATATCTCATATGCCCTCCTATTTCGTTTCGCTTGAGCCAGGAAACCTCTGTGTAGGACTCTAAAGACTCGTCAATATGCCGGAAGTAATTGGTGATCATATCAGTCACCCACAAGCCGCAAGCGGTCTACTAAACATAACGGCCACCCGGCTTTTGAGCGATCAGAAGATCAACGAGCATTGTGGTAAGTGCTACTGATTGGATTCGCAGGGTTGGTAAACGTCAGACCCCAGTAGCTTGATAAGTCATGCCGATGTACGGTCCATAACGAGCGTGAAACAACTGATAACACTTACCAGTAAATCACATCAACCCTGGCCAGGGATTTCCAGTTATGGCCAGTCGAGCACAGCGCAACATCAACCCCCAATATCGGGAGAGACGAATCCCCTCCTATCGCTCATTGCCTCCATGTGAATCGGGATTGTACCCAAAAACTACCTGTTTGCATGACTCAGTAGAGCCGTGGTAGGATGGAAATCAAAGCACAGTAGGAGACACACAAGACTCTATGACGATCTTGGGTCGACAGACTAAGCTGTACCAGTGTCACCAGAGAACTGCCATCTGACGTGAGGTATAATACCATCTGGGAGTTCTCAGCGAGTCCGTTCAGTGTACCAGTCTCCACTGAGCACCCGCATACCATCTCTGATGTCAAACACCAATGGATATGGGATCATCCATCGCCCATCACATGGGTCGAGAATATATACGCTAGTCTAGTCTGGAATATCGATGCCCCGTTTCGATATTGCCACGACTAGGAACGTTGAAGGATGTGCTCATGGACTACCCAAGCCCCACTAGTATGATCTGCATCATAATCCTGGAAGTCGAGTACACATCCTAAGGTCTTTATCAATATGTAATAGAGAGACAATAAGTGTACATGTTAAGATAAAGAGCAACCAGATAGCGTACTATCAAGTCGAGCAAGAAAGTCCTCCATATATATGTCCCAGCATCCACTACAATATATATCTCATATACAGTAATGGCCTCTAGGGCATACATATGACTAACAATCTCCTACTTGCACTAGGGCCATCCGTAGCAGTGGTTGCAGTATCTCATACTCAACCATCCCATAAAAGTCTCTCTCTGGGAAAAAGGCCTTTGTGAGTGGATCCGCCGTGTTGTCCTCTGAGTCTCCTCTCCTTACCTCGACCTCCGTGGAGATCAACTATCTTCATGATCAGGTGATACTGCCTTGGAATATGTTTGGGTCACTGATGGGACCGTGGTTCCTGGGCCAAAGTCACACCTCCATTGTCACACAATGGTAGGAACCTAGTTCATCTCATGAACAAATATACACCCAAACTGCCTCTTTAGTAGTATGTTTGATAGCGATGTCACCAGCCTTTATCGTCTAGTCTGCCACGGTATCTATCTTGGAACTCTTCCAACATACCGTCCCTCCACTGAGGGTAAAGACAATGCATGTGACTGACATTCAGTCAACCTTACCACCCTGGAAGCTATCCATTGATTCTCCCCAGGATTGATTGATACCAACTCACTACACCTAGTGAGAATCCTAACATCCATTTAGATCTATCTCATAGATCCAAAACCCAGGATTTAGGAGGTATCACCTATATCCTACATAGAGAATCAATGTGATAAGAGGAGATTTGTTAGTGTATATGCCCTAGGGGCCATTATTGTATCATACTAGCTTGTATATTACTTAATGGAAGCTTGGGATATTCACAGTTATATTAACAGTCTTGCTAAACATGGTAGTATGCTACTTGGTTTATATCTATCTTAATATGTGTGTACGTATTGATAGAGCCCTTATGATCTTGCTTGACTACCAGCGTTGTGATGGCAGTCACGCTACTAGGGGCTGGGTAGTCTACAAGCACATCCTTTTTCAGGTCCCTAGTCGTAGGATTATCGAGACAGGGCATCGATACTCCGGAGTAGACTAGTGTGTACGCTTCTCATCCCAGTTGGGGAGATGGTCTGTCCCACAGCCATCAGTACGTCTTACTGGAGAGAGTATACAGGTGCTCGTTGTGTTATGGGTATACCGGACAGGACTCGCAGGGAACTGTTGGTTGGTATTATACCCGTCGTCAGTTAACAGTTCCCAGGTGACATGAGTACGACATAGTCCGCAGACTTGACACTGCTGCTTCGCCTCGAGTGTGTTCCCACTGTTCTTAGATTGCTGCCCTACCACGGCTCAAAGGAGTCATTCAAACAGGTAGCAGATGGGTGCAGTCCCGAAGCACTTGGAGGCAGTGGCGGTTAGACAGGATTCGTCTCTCCCGGTATTGGGAGTTGATATCGTGCTGTGTCTGGAGAGCCATTACGCAATGTCCCTGGCCAGGGCAAGCGAGATTTACTGGTAGGTTTTCCAGTAGTTTCTCAAGGTGTAATTTGGCTTCTCTCCGACACGACTTATACTGCTTTTAGGGGACCGACGCTTGCCGCCTGTTAGGCCCGATATGCGATAGTCCTGGACGAACAGACCGGACTGTACGGAGATTGTCACATCAGGCTCAGTAGGAGTTCAGATGGGTTTCCTTATCAGCCTTCTTATCGACATCTACCTGGGGACCGTTGCATACAGCTAGTGCCGCTTGCGGTCTGTGGTTAAACCCACTGCCAGCGTAGTAGTCGAGTCTTTAGATTCCTACACAGAGAGTTTCCCTGCCTCGGGCGAAACAATATAGAGCTCGTATGGTTTTACGACAGGGTTCGGACGCAAACGTGTTTTTACGCACGTATGATGTTCGGACAGTTTTTACTAGCGGGCTTTGGTTTAAGTCAGATTCTAGTAGCGGATTATTGGATTTATACAGTCTCAGTATTTCCGTGTTTTCACAGATAGGAGGGACGTTCTCGTAAATTTTTGAGAAGCTTCTAGAAGGTTGATGACTAGGAGGGCTTAGGTGGATTTTGCATTAATTTGTTTAATGAGTCATGGTGTGATGCATCCATAGAGTTAATGATGCATTTATTGTTTAAATGACACATGAGATGAATCACAAGGTGAGTTAATGAAGCATGAAGATATTTTTTTTTGTTATTCATTTAATGAATATCTTATGCTTCATATATATTCACAATGATTTATTATTCCAAGATGATACTCACTCTCACCTTTCTCTCTTCAAACCCTAACCCTAACCTCTCATGTGTTGAGATCAAGGGTTAGAAAGACTAATTGATCCCTATTCCCACTCTATATCCCCTAAGTTGCTTTGATTAGCACTTTTAGTAACCTAGTTACCTCAAGTAAGAGGTCAAGCTTGGAGTAGTAGCTCTCGGGTGGATCTTCTATCATAAAGAGGAAGCCGACGATGAGGCGGTCAACGAGAAGAAGAAGGACTTGGTTCATTAGGTATAATCTTCTTTCATAGTAGCTAATCCCTCCTATGATGTTGTTAGTTAGGGTTTAGCAAAGATCCGTATGGTTAGTCGATGTTGTTTTAAACAAAATGATTGTTTTACCTATTCCTCCTCCCCGCAACTCGTAGGGTGTCTAACGTCGACTTAAAAGATTGAACGAGTGTAGCATAGGAAACTCCTTTCCTATCAAGAGTACGTCGTCCACGTACAATACGAGAATGACCAACTTACTCTCTACTACCTTTTTGTATATAGAAAGTTCATCTACTATTTTGATGAAGTCAAACACTTTGACTACTACATCAAAACAGACGTTCCAACTCCGCTATGCCTGCTTTAACTTTTAAAGCATTTTGCACACGTTTCCGCTACTCCCACTGTCTACGAAGCCCTCTGGCTGTGTTCTTATAAACGCTCTCTTCTAAATCAATATTTAGAAAAGCAGTCATGATACCCAACCACCAGATATCGTAGTCATGGTATGTAACAATGGCAAGTAAGATCCGGATGGACTTAAGCACAGCCACTGGAAAAGGTTTCATGATTATCCATGCCTGGTTGATGATGAGAACCTTTAACAATTCTAGCTTTGAAAGTCTCAACTTTTCTAGCTACACCAAGTAATCTTCTCAAGATATACTTGCTCCTGATGGGGATTTAACCCTTCAGATATAGCAACCAAAGTCCATACTTTGTTGGTGTATATAGATTCCATCTCAGATAGCTAAGCATCCAGGAATTCTTACAGAGTCCCCACTCTTGATAGCCTGCTCGAAACTAGTTGGGTCTGTTAGTGTATATGCCCTAGAGGCCATTACTGTATCATACTAGTTTGTATATTACTAAATGGAAGCTTGGGATATTCACCTTGTATAAACAATCTTGCTCAATATAGTAGTATGCTACTTGGTTTGTTTCTACTTCAATGTGTACTTGTGTTTATTTTACTATATCACTTATACGCATTAGTGGAGCCCTTAGGATCTTTGCTTGATTACCAGCGTTGTGATGGCAGTCACACTAGTGGGGGCTGGGTAATCTATAAGCACATCCTTATACAGGTCCCTAGTCGCAGGACTATCGAGACAGGGCATCGATACTCCGGAGTAGACTAGCGTATGCGCTTCTCATCCCAGTGTGGGAGATGGTCTGTCCCACAGCCATCAGTACGTCGTACTAGAGATAGTATACGGGCGCTCGTTAGGTTACGAGTACACTGGACAGGACTCGTCGGGAACTGACAGGTTGGTTTTATACCTATCGTCAGTCATCAGTTCTCTGGTGACATGAGTACAGCTTAGTCCGCTGACTTGATACTAGCACTTCGCCTCGAGTGTGTTCCCACTGCACTTTGATCACTACCCTACCACGGCTCAAAGGAGTCGTGCAAACAGGTGGTGGTTGGGTGCAGTCCCGAAGCACTTGGAGGCAGTGCCGGTTAGACAGGATTCGTCTCTCCCGGTATTGGGGGTTGACATCGCGCTGTGTCTAGGAGAGCCATTACACGAGTAGTCCCTGGCCAGGGCAAGCGAGATATACTGGTAGGTTCCAGTGTTATCTCAGGGTGTTTTGGGCTTCACTCCGACACGACTTGTACCGCTATTGGGGGACTGACGTTTTACCGCCCCCTAGGCCCGCCATGCGATGTATCAGACGAACAGACCGGACTGTACGGAGAATGTCACATTCAGACTCAGTAGGAGTACAGATGGGGTTTCACCTCGTCAGCCTTCTTGTCGGCATCTACCTGGGGACCGTTACGCACAGCTAGTGCCGCTTGCGGTCTGTGGTTAAACCCACTGCCAGCGTAGTGCCGAGTCTTTAAAGTCCCACACAGAGGGTATTCGCCTCTGGGCAAAACAGAGTAGAGGTCGCATGGTTTTGCGACAAGGTTCGTTCTCATCCGCGCACTTGTGCACGTTTGGAGTCCGGACGGATTATACTGGCAGGCTCTGGTTTGAGCCAGATACTGGTATATGTTTTAGGGTTGCTTTTATCTCTTGGTATTCTTGTTCCTCGGAACGAGAATGCAGGTGTGTATGCACAGTTGCTTGAGGCGGAGGATGAGGTTTTTCATTAGGGTTTCGGAACGGGTGCGTATGCACAGTTGACAGTTATCATTTTCCAAACCCTAATGGATTTATGTATTATCTATTAATAATAGTAATTAAATGAGAATTATGTTATGGTTGATTTTTGTTGACTTATTGACCTTGGTTGACTTGTTGACCATTGACCACCATCATGCTTTGAAAGATCCTCCTTGATTCATGCTTACACTTCATTTAAAGAAGCATGATAGTGGTCATTCCAAAAATAACCATCAACTATTCTTATTGCAATTATTATTATTTAGATAATACATTTCTTTTGCATTATGGTTGCAAGAAAGAGAAAAGATATCTCATTATCTCATTCTTCTTCTCTCTCTTCACTTCATCTTCTTCTTCCTCTAACAAAGAGAAACCTTCTCATGTGTTGAGAATCCTTCTCTTTAAAAGGAAAAGCAAACCCTAATCACTCTCTACTCATTCTAGGATGAAGGTTTAGCAAGCCGGAAACCCTAGTTCACTCAAAGATCGAGGAAGAGCCCAAAGGTCGAACCTTCGAGGTGGATCCATCTTCGACGGGAGAAGGCGACGAAAAGAGAACCATCAACCTCTACAAGATATCAAGAAGAAGGAGTTCAAGTTTAGGTATAACCTTCATCCGAGTAGCTAACTCTCTTTAGTGTATTTGCTAGTTTAGTTTAGACAACGATCCCGACCTTGTTTAGTCCATGTTGCCTCTTGCAATAAAAATTCGTTTTTATTTATACCGTTTCCGCCTCCCCGTAAGCACCGGGGGTCGCAATATGGACTTACAGTGGTATCAGAGCCTAACTAAACTTAAACTAGCTTGGTAGTGAAGTGTAACGAAGTTCGGAAACGAAAAATCACAAAACCGGAAAAATCACAAAAACTGAGTTTCTGTTGAATTTTTTTTTGCTCAAAATGAAAAACTTTATACTTGTAAAATCGTCTCAGGGTTTTGTGAGTGCACCCATGAAAAACGATGACCTAATTCCCTCAAACCGCCGCCCTTCCGCCGCACGAGGTAGGCATGTGCGGCGGAAGCGCCGCGGTTTGTCTTCTTCTGTCCATCGATTTTCGTGCAGAGTGTTTGTTTGTTGGTTTTGGGATTTTTGAAATATATTATATGTGCCCAGATTTTCCAGAAAAGATATTTCCTTTTGGGGTCCTATAATTCCGTATTTTTCCGAACTTCACTGCACTTTGGCTATAATGGTTATATCTGTGATGTTTGCATGTATTGAACGTCGGCTAATCGCTATAAGTCGATTAGTCGGGGTTATACATGATCTGTAATGTGCTGGAATGTGTATATGAATGTGTTGGACTGTCGCGGATGAATAGCCGGGGTGGATGTGAGATGAGCTTTTGTTTTTCTTTCATTCATTGTAAATGTAAATTGATGTAATAATTATTATTTGTTTGGCCGCACAACCGGGTCGGGGTTGTAGCCGTCATTGTATAATTCTTTTTACTGTTTTTGCTCCTAGGATAGACCCATGGAGGGGTGCACAAACTGCCGGGTACTTGGCGGGTAGTTTGCCGCACCCGTAGGGGTCTTGGGTGGGGTATTGGCTATTCACCGCGACCGTGTTATCCGCTTTTCGTTTCAGGCTCGAAAGGATTGCGGATTGCTAGTATATCCAATGTATTCATCTGTGATCTGTAATGTCTATCATTGCTTTCTATTTAGGCGTTGCTTATGTTTTACAGCCGCGCTAGCCCAGCCCCCGCTCTATCGTTAGTTAAGTAACCTAACGAGTGATGACGGGACCCCGTGGCGAATGCGAATGGCATAAGCGTACGTCATATTTTGGTTGTTTTCTGCAATGGTAGGAATTAAATGATGGGACGCATTAAAAGTGCTAATGCAAGAATATCACGCATTAAAAGAACTAATGCAAGATAATAAACCAAGTTAAAATCGTTGGAACACTTTCGAAAAACCACTCGGTTCTTTTCAAAACTAACTTTTAAATGCGGAGTTTGAGCCACTCCTTGTAAAAGCTATCTCGTTCCATCGATTATATCAAGTTCACTACGTTCACGGTTTCACCAAAACCATTCGTAGCCTTCCGTCGTTTCATATGAATATTCAACGGTATTCAAGCTGTGTTTGTTGGCCTTAGTCAAGGCACAGTGTTTGGTAGCTGATGGGTATTCATATGTTGCATAGATAGAATGCGTTGGTTTGGGACAGTCGTATTTCCTTGTTGGCCATAGTCAAGGGTAGATACGGGTGGATTCAAATTAACCTGGATAACGACGGGCAGAACTTGACATGTGACTTATGATTTGTTGGCCTTAGTCAAGGTCATAAGAGCATGGGGCAAAAATCCACATCGGGAGTTTCATAAGTACTGAAACTTGCTAGATTTGCATACCATTTGGAGTGTGGTGATTCTGGTAGGATTCCTTCAGTTTCATCACGCGATGATATTTGGATCCCGATCCTACTGTGAGTATATGCTACTCCTCGGGAAATTTCTCACTAGACGATCAATGCTATAAACCTAGTAGGTGCCTAGAAAGGTGTTAGCGGGGCTACGCCCCTAGGGAAAAGAGGTTATTTAATTAAGGAACTTCGCGAAAGCGTTGGAAAACCTCCCTCGAAGTACCGACACTGGCCTGGCTGAACGGTTAAGCAAGTATTGCACGGTGGGATTGATCCCGGCTAATTCTTCCTTTCTGGTTTGAGGAGGGATTCGAGAGACAGTGGGAGCTATCCTGTTTAGACAAATTAAAAACCATTCTAAACTTGCAAGAGCATCGTGCTAAAAGTGTTCCTTCTCTCCCCCCTGCAGCGACCAAATCGAAATGACTGGACTTAAGTTACTTCTAGATAAAAACATATTGACAGGGCCAAACTACAAAGATTGGCTCAGGAATGTCAAATTGGCAAATCTCTTACGACAAGCTGGGGTATCTTCTTACCACCAAAGCTCCCCCCGTCCCAGGTCCCACCTCCAGCGTCGCGGATAAGGAAATCCGTAAGACTTGGGAGATTGACAGCGCGAAGGCCAGATGCCTCGTACTTGCCTCGATGGACAACGACCATCAGAGGAGGCACGAGAATATGGATTTGGAATCCATATTTCTTCATACAAAAGAACTGTATGGGGAGCAGTCTCGTATCGCAAGATACGAAGTGTCGAAGAAGTTATTTTCGACAAAGTTGGCCGTCGGATCATCGGTAGCGGACCACGTGCTTAAGATGATTGGCTACACTGAGGAGCTCGCAGAACTTGGGACCACGTTGGACAGTGAACTCTATACGGATATAATTCTCCAGTCCCTTCCATCCACTTACGCCCAGTTCATACTGAATTTCAACTTGCAAGAAAAGGAAGTTGAACTTTCAGAACTCCTCAACCTGCTGAGGAGCGCAGAGGGCACCCTACAGAAGGGTAGGGAAACATCCACTTTGTTTGTAGGAGGATCTTCTTCTTCTAGGTCCAAGGCGAAAGCCAAGGGAAAGAAGAGGAAAGCCCCCGCCAAACCAAGAGGCGGTGTTAGTAAAGTGGGTACGAAGGGAAAGGAAAAGGCAACAAAGATTGCGGGGAAGCTTGTTGGAAAAGAAGAATGCTTCTATTGTCATAAGAGTGGACACTGGAAGAAAGATTGCAGGGCCTGGAAGGCCAAGACACAGGAACTGAAGCAGGTTGCGGCTTCAGCTTCAGGTGTGTATGTTATTGAAAACTGTCTTTCTATAAACTCTACTTCCTGGGTATTGGATACCGGATCAGGATCTCATATCTGTAATTCATTGCAGGCGTTGAGACATCGTAGGTTTTTGAAGGAAGGTGACATGACCCTCAGAGTTGCAAACGGAGCTAGCATGGATGCTAAAGCCGTGGGGGACTATCACCTGGGAATGTCAGATGGGCATGTTTTGGTTTTGCGTAATTGCTTTTTTGTACCCAACGCAACTTGTAATATCATTTCTGTATCTTTGGTTTCAAAAGAAGGTTATGAATTTGCGTTTGTAAGTAATGTTGTAAACATTCACCTTAATCAAGTTCTGATTGGGTCAGGTACACTGAGCAATGGTATATACGTATTGAACCAACCACAGATTTTCAATGTCCAGAATACGCACAAAAGAAAGTCTCCAGATATTAATCAGGCTTTCTTATGGCATTGTAGACTGGGTCACATCAATGAGACACGGTTGACTAAGTTACATAAAGAAGGATACTTGGATCCGTTCGAGTATCAGTCTTATGCCACTTGTGAATCTTGTCTCATGGGAAAGATGACAAAGACTCCGTTCACTGGACACGGAGAAAGAGCGAGCGAGCTCTTGGGACTCGTACACAGCGACGTGTGCGGTCCAATGTCTACACATGCGCGAAGCGGTTATTCATACTTCATTACTTTCACAGACGATTTCTCTAGGTATGGACATGTCTTCTTAATGAAGCACAAATCCGAGGCCATTGAGAAATTTCGGGATTACAAGAATGAAGTTGAAAAACAAACAGGCAAAAGTATTAAGATTCTAAGATCGGATCGAGGTGGAGAATACTTAAGTGCCGAGTTCCTGGACTATTTAAAAGAGAATGGAATTCTCTCTCAGCGTACTCCTCCATACACTCCGCAACATAACGGTGTATCGGAAAGGAGGAATCGAACCCTGTTGGATATGGTTCGTTCCATGATGAGTAAGGCTGAGTTACCGCGATCTTTCTGGGGTTATGCACTGGAAACAGCTGCACATCTCTTGAACCAAGTTCCTACTAAGACAGTGCCTACCACACCATATCAGATGTGGAGTGGGAAGAAACCCTGTCTTAAATCCTTTAAGACATGGGGATGTCCAGCTTTTGTAAAAAAGCAGCATGCGGACAAGCTCGAGGCACGCTCGGTACAGTGCAAGTTTGTGGGATACCCAAAGAACTCCAAGGGGTATCTTTTCTACTACGAAGAGGAACAAAAAGTTCTTGTTTCTCGTCATGCCTACTTCTTGGAAACTGAGTTTTTGGAAAATCAGATAAGTGGGAGTGCAGTAGAACTGGAAGAAGTTCCAGAACCACAAACCATTACTGAAATCTTAGAGGAACCAGAGGGTTCGAAAGAACAGGACATTCCTATGCCGCTCCGCAGGAGTAGTAGGCAGTCTCATCCGCCCGAGAGATACTACGGTTTTCTCATAGACGGGGATCGAGAGGATTGCATCATAGATTATGATGAGCCTACTAGCTTCCAGCAGGCCGTTCAGAGCGTTGACTCGGTAAAATGGCTGGATGCAATGCGGACCGAAATGGAGTCCATGTACACCAACAAAGTATGGACGTTGGACATTGCTCCAGACGGGGTAAAACCCGTAGGATGCAAGTGGATCTTCAAAAGGAAGATTGGTGTAGATGGACAGGTTGAGACCTATAAAGCTAGACTTGTAGCAAAGGGTTTCCGTCAAAGACCTGGCTTGGACTATGACGAAACCTTTTCTCCAGTGGCTATGCTGAAATCCATTCGGATCCTTCTTGCCATTGCTGCCTTCCACGATTATGAGATTTGGCAGATGGACGTAAAGACAGCTTTTCTGAATGGAAATTTAGAGGAGTGTGTCTATATAGATCAGCCAGAGGGTTTCATTCAGAGTGGGAGCAGCGGAAAGGTGTGCAAGTTGCTTAAGTCCATCTATGGACTAAAGCAGGCATCGCGGAGTTGGAACATCTGTTTTGATGAGACGGTCAAGGAATTTGACTTTATCAAAAATCCAGATGAACCTTGCATTAATAGTAGATTTGTAGCAAGAACTGTAGTATTCTTCGTTTTATACGTGGATGACATTCTCTTAATAGGAAATGACATTCCTATGCTACAATCTGTCAAAGGGTTCTTGTCACACAGGTCCTCCATGAAAGACCTGGGTGATGCCTCATACATCCTGGGGATCCGGATCCATCGTGATAGATCCAAGAGGATATTAGGACTTTCTCAGTCCAGGTACATCGACACCATAGTGAAAAGATTCAGTATGGAAGATTCCAAGGGCGGTAACCTACCGGCTTGTCACGGGATCACCCTCTCTAAAGAGATGTCTCCCAAGACTGATTTGGAGAGGGATCGCATGTCTATTATACCCTACGCTTCTGCGGTAGGCTCTATAATGTATGCGATGTTGTGTACCAGACCGGATGTAGCTTATGCACTGAGTGTAGTAAGCCGGTATCAGTCAAACCCTGGGGAGAAACATTGGATAGCAGTAAAGAACATTCTCAAGTACCTGAGAAGGACTAAGGAGATGTTCTTGGTGTATGACGGAAAAGACCTCCAGATTGAGGCCTTTGCTGACTCCAGCTTCCAGAGTGACAAGGATGATTCCAAGTCCATGTCGGGTTTTGTCTTTACCCTCAATGGAGGGGCGGTGTGTTGGAAGAGTTCCAAACAGGAAACCGTTGCAGACTCGACTATGGAAGCGGAATACATAGCTGCATCTGATGCCGCAAAAGAAGCTGTCTGGATAAGGAAGTTCTTAAAAGAACTTCAGGTGGTTCCGTCCATTGTTGACCCAGTACCTCTGTATTGCGACAACAACGGGGCTATAGCTTTAGCAAAGGAACCCAGGTCCCATCAGAGATCCAGGCACATCTTGAGGCGGTATCACCTGATCAGGGAGATCGTGGATCGCAAGGAGATCGAGGTTCGGAGGGTTGCTTCAGAAGAGAACACTGCAGATCCATTCACCAAGGCCCTACCCCAGACTCAGTTCGAGCGGCTGATCGAGATGATAGGTCTTCGATACGCCAGTACATGGCCTTAGTGCAAGTGGGAGATTGTTAGTGTATATGCCCTAGAGGCCATTACTGTATCATACTAGTTTGTATATTACTTAATGGAAGCTTGGGATATTCACCTTGTATAAACAATCTTGCTCAATATAGTAGTATGCTACTTGGTTTGTTTCTACTTCAATGTGTACTTGTGTTTATTTTACTATATCACTTATACGCATTAGTGGAGCCCTTAGGATCTTTGCTTGATTACCAGCGTTGTGATGGCAGTCACACTAGTGGGGGCTGGGTAATCTATAAGCACATCCTTATACAGGTCCCTAGTCGCAGGACTATCGAGACAGGGCATCGATACTCCGGAGTAGACTAGCGTATGCGCTTCTCATCCCAGTGTGGGAGATGGTCTGTCCCACAGCCATCAGTACGTCGTACTAGAGATAGTATACGGGCGCTCGTTAGGTTACGAGTACACTGGACAGGACTCATCAGGAACTGACAGGTTGGTTTTATACCTATCGTCAGTCATCAGTTCCCTGGTGACATGAGTACAGCTTAGTCCGCTGACTTGATACTAGCACTTCGCCTCGAGTGTGTTCCCACTGCACTTTGATCACTACCCTACCACGGCTCAAAGGAGTCGTGCAAACAGGTGGTGGTTGGGTGCAGTCCCGAAGCACTTGGAGGCAGTGCCGGTTAGACAGGATTCGTCTCTCCCGGTATTGGGGGTTGACATCGCGCTGTGTCTAGGAGAGCCATTACACGAGTAGTCCCTGGCCAGGGCAAGCGAGATATACTGGTAGGTTCCAGTGTTATCTCAGGGTGTTTTGGGCTTCACTCCGACACGACTTGTACCGCTATTGGGGGACTGACGTTTTACCGCCCCCTAGGCCCGCCATGCGATGTATCAGACGAACAGACCGGACTGTACGGAGAATGTCACATTCAGACTCAGTAGGAGTACAGATGGGGTTTCACCTCGTCAGCCTTCTTGTCGGCATCTACCTGGGGACCGTTACGCACAGCTAGTGCCGCTTGCGGTCTGTGGTTAAACCCACTGCCAGCGTAGTGCCGAGTCTTTAGAGTCCCACACAGAGGGTATTCGCCTCTGGGCAAAACAGAGTAGAGGTCGCATGGTTTTGCGACAAGGTTCGTTCTCATCCGCGCACTTGTGCACGTTTGGAGTCCGGACGGATTATACTGGCAGGCTCTGGTTTGAGCCAGATACTGGTATATGTTTTAGGGTTGCTTTTATCTCTTGGTATTCTTGTTCCTCGGAACGAGAATGCAGGTGTGTATGCACAGTTGCTTGAGGCGGGGGATGAGGTTTTTCATTAGGGTTTCGAAACGGGTGCGTATGCACAGTTGACAGTTATCATTTTCCAAACCCTAATGGAATTATGTATTATCTATTAATAATAGTAATTAAATGAGAATTATGTTATGGTTGATTTTTGTTGACTTATTGACCTTGGTTGACTTGTTGACCATTGACCACCATCATGCTTTGAAAGATCCTCCTTGATTCATGCTTACACTTCATTTAAAGAAGCATGATAGTGGTCATTCCAAAAATAACCATCAACTATTCTTATTGCAATTATTATTATTTAGATAATACATTTCTTTTGCATTATGGTTGCAAGAAAGAGAAAAGATATCTCATTATCTCATTCTTCTTCTCTCTCTTCACTTCATCTTCTTCTTCCTCTAACAAAGAGAAACCTTCTCATGTGTTGAGAATCCTTCTCTTTAAAAGGAAAAGCAAACCCTAATCACTCTCTACTCATTCTAGGATGAAGGTTTAGCAAGCCGGAAACCCTAGTTCACTCAAAGATCGAGGAAGAGCCCAAAGGTCGAACCTTCGAGGTGGATCCATCTTCGACGGGAGAAGGCGACGAAAAGAGAACCATCAACCTCTACAAGATATCAAGAAGAAGGAGTTCAAGTTTAGGTATAACCTTCATCCGAGTAGCTAACTCTCTTTAGCGTATTTGCTAGTTTAGTTTAGACAACGATCCCGACCTTGTTTAGTCCATGTTGCCTCTTGCGATAAAAATTCGTTTTTTTTATACCGTTTCCGCCTCCCCGTAAGCACCGGGGGTCGCAATATGGACTTACAGGGTCATCATCTCATGATGCAATCTTCGCTCCCACTGTCATCGAGAAAACGAAGTATCTCTCAGGCGGATGAGGAATCTTGCTAGATCGGCAGAGAGGCTGAGGTTCGTCAGGGACTATTGAATCCTTTGGTTCTACCAAATCATTTGCTGTACTTTGTGCAATTGCTCCGCCCCGATACACCGACGTGCTGTGGTTTATACGGAAGAGTAATGCTGAGAGAGAATCTTATTCTCCTTTAGAATAGTCCAGGACCTCAATGCCTAAGTATTCTCCTCCTTGATCCCATTACAGGACCTAATACTTATTCCTATATTGGTTCTCTACTTCTATCTTATATTCTTTGAAGTTCTCGAATGCTTCAGACATGTGTTTCAACAGGAACATGTGTCCGAATCTTGAGAGATCATTAGTGAATGTAAGGAAGTATAAAGAACCAGTCCAGACAATTGTAGACAGGGGACTACATACATCATCATGTATCAGTCCTAAGAGTTTACTAACTCTTTCTCTATTTCCAGTAAACGGAGCTATGGTCATCTTATCTTTGTGACATGATTGGCAAGTTTCACAAGATATAAATTTAAACTGATTTAAATATGCATCTTTATGTAACTTAGCTAGTCGGGTCGCATTGATATGACCTAGTCTACAATGCCTCAAGAAGGATTCGTTAATTTTTGAATTCTTCCTCTTGTGTGTGTTCTGTACGTTAAGAACTGTGGTTCGATTTAGAATGTATATGCTTTTAGATAACGTGTTTGAACCGATCAACTTTTGATATAGGAAATGTTCAAAACATTATCCAACAATACAAAATTATATCCTTTCTTTACTAAATAAAGAGACTGATATGATGTTGTATATCAGGTTCGGTATCTAATAACATTCAGAATCAATGTATTTGGTAATACAGGGTGATAACTGCCAACATCTTGGCTGCAACAATTGCACCTTTCCAACTCTTAAAGTTTATCACCCGTTCTCAGTTCTCTACCTATCTGTAGCCCATGTAATAGATTACATATCCGGAATCCTGATCCGTTATCAAATACCCAGGACGTAGAGGATACCGAGAAACAGTTCTATGTAATGAACAAACCCGAAGAAGATGCATCAGCTTGCACTTTCTTCGTTTGGGCGGCATGGGAATCCTGGTATTCCCCTATTTCCTGCTCGGTCTTATAACAATTATAAGTTGGAGCGGGACCAACGTCCCCCAGTTCAGTACAACAAGCGGATTCGGTCAATACATCTATATTATTATCTTGATTAAGGCGTGACATGGTCGCTACCTGGAGAGAGAGAGATGAAAACACTCTGTGTGCGCTCTTGCAAGATTAATTGGTTATATATTTTATCTAATCAGGATAGCTCCCACTGTTTTTATCAAATCTTCCTTCAAATCTTAAAAGGAAAAACTAGCCAGGATTAATTACACTCTACAAGTTCGCCAATCTTTCAGCCAGGCCAGTGCCGGTACTTTGAGGGAGGTTCCCCGTGCCTTCGCACGGACCTAATTAAAATAAACCTCATTTTCCCAGGGGCGTAACCCCGTTGACACCTTTCAAGACACCTACTTGATCGGCTAATTGTAAAGTGCAAAACTCTCCCAGGAGTAACAATTACTCGCAGTGGGTATCAGGATCCAACTATCTAATAGAAGGTATGCAATCTCATTGCAAATTTCAACACTTGAAACTCTCGATAATGGTTACCCCTAGGACTTATGAACTTGACTATGATCAACATATCACAAGCATTAGTCAAGTTCTACCCGTCATTTCGTGATTAATTAGACCCACCCACATGACCTTGACTATGATCAACATATCATATGAATTTCCTAACTAATCACATCATATGCTGTGTAAGAATACATCACTTAGCTACCGTACACTGTGCCTTAACTATGATCAACATACGCAGCACGAATACTAAGTACTCTACATCTTAAAATGACGGAGGGATGCGGATGGTTTTTTAGAAAACCTTTAATGTTTTGAACTTGATCTCGTTGCAGAATCAAATGGTTTAAAATGGAGTGTTTTTTTAGGCTTTTGCTAGTTTCGCTAAAGAGGTCACTCTCGGTGAAGGGATCTCGGCTCTTTCCTCATCGAATGAGGTGCAGGATGTTCACAATACCACTGTGCAAAGCAAGAACTAGAAAAGCAATCAAAAGACAAACCGAAGGTTGTAGCATCTGCTAGTTATTGCTAAATAGGTCACTCCCGGTGAAAGGATCTCGGCTCTGTCCTTATCGAATAAGGTGCTGGATGTTCAACAAGTTACACCGCTATGCAAAGCAACAACTAGAGCTACCTAATTTTGAAATTCGATTCCACAACATCTTTTATTTTTATTTTCTTTCATTAATCTCATTAATGAACGTCCCATCATTTAAATCACCTAATCATCACAGATAAATACAACGAACGCTTATGCCATCCGTATTCGCCTCGATGTACAGTTATGCACCGTTAGGTTATGTAACTAACGGTATAGCGGGGCAGGGCTAGCGCGTGTGTAAAACATAAGCAACGTCTATATAATATATCATATATACTATATACAGTATCTATCTGAATATATCACATGATCACATCAAAGATAACGCAGCAGAAAACATCATATGAAATATTGAATATAATAGGACGTCCGTGTTTTATTTGTAGCCTGTATAAAACACGGATTCCACGGTCATGATGAATAGCCAAACCCACATCCCAAGACCCCTACGAGAGTGTTCATATCAGAATTTTGCATTATTATATTCCCCATTCTTAATCATTTTACGAATAAATAGGTTCTTTTGATCCATGTCTGCTAAATAGTTGCAGGTTACAGGTTCTTAGAACAATACAGTGAAAATGATGAAAAGATGCTATAAATGTGAGACTACAGCCAACAAATAGATGAATCTGCAAGATACCGCCTACCAGTTTGAAGAAGAAACGAAGATCAACAAACCGTTCAATACACAAAGTACAAGGGCAGCACAAGATTCAAGACTTCAACGTGAAGAAAACGGTAAAAGTCCACAAATTCTGCACTAATGGAAATCCGGAAGAAAGTAGAAAATATTCTGAAGAACCAAGAGAAGAAAACAGAAGAAAAGGGCAACAGAAAACAACCCTGAGAAAATGAGATAAAGAACCCTCCATATGGCCGCGGATCAGCGGCCAAACATGGCTTATGGCCGCGGTTCCGTGGCCGTGCTGAGCACGTGTCGGTGCATCTTGTCGGTGGGTGTTGGTGCGTTGACCAGGCTTCTCAGGGTAGTCTTGTAATTATAGATGTGGATCCGATGTAAACCCTAGGGTTTCTCCTATTTATAAATAGGAAAGCCTACAACTCTTTTTGGGGCATGCCTCTTTTAATTTCTAGATTAAAAATTTCAATTCCTTGTAATCGTTCAAGAGTGCATCAATAAAGTAAGTTGTTTTCATTTTATCTTGCGTTCTTCTTTTATGAAATTTTAATTCTCTGCATTTTTTTACCTGTCTTATTTATTTGCTTATTAATTAGCTTCTTAAAAAGAAAATATAAAAATGAATTTTGTCACAAATTCCCTAATGAGTGAGTAGTTGCTCACTTTTTAGGGTTAGGATTAGGTCGGTTTGAGAGATGGAAATCTCTCACTCCTTTCTTGCCCGTTCGATATTTTCATTTAGGACTCTATGTAAATCAATCACCCACCGCTCACTACGGCACCCTATCCCACGAGATAGCGGTGATTCCCTAGTTAGACCGGTCGTGGTTAATTTACATAGATGTTAGGGCTAAGAGTTAAGAAAGGACGGATAAGGACCAAAAGGAAGAAACTACGTTTTTTCCCAGTCGTGCTAATCCCCTCTGTTAACTATTACCCTAACACCTACGCTCTTAATTAGGGCAAAGAAAGCGGTGAGTAGAATTAACTTTCCAAACTAACCTAATCCTAACCGTAGCAAGGTTTTTAATCCAAACTAAATTCAATTTCAGTTTTTATAAAAATCAAAACCTACCTCAAATAGGAATTGACTCGTTAGAACAATTAGAAAAGAACACGTTTTCCATGTGGACCGACCCGTACTCAATCGGCTAGCTACAAAGCGACACCGTTATTGATTGCGGTTAATTCTATTCTTTGATTTAAAAACGTAAAATCTCACACCAATCAAATGGCGGCGTTGCCGGGGATAACGGTAGTTATTTTCTTTTTGTAATTTCGGGTTAGTTAAAATTAAAAAATCGTAAAAACTGAAAAATATAAAAACAACAAAAAAATTATCATCTTGTTATTTTTTGAAGGGTTTTCGTGCGAATTGTGCAGGAACGGAAAGATGAACAGATTCAGTTCTGGAAAAATCCAGTGAACAAAACAACAAACAACAGATCTGAATATACAGAGGAGAATCACAACAGACAACAGAAGAATTTTCGAGGATTGAACCAGCTTGTTGACCGCGGAACCGCTGCAGTTTGCTACATTTGACCGCGGATCCGCAGCTACTTGCTGAAGTCAGCACTCCAGAAACCTCTGTGAGTATTTCTTTTCCTCTCTTTTGCCCTCTGTAGTCAAGTAAAAAAAAATTCCTGCAGGGTTCTTTGCGCAAAAACTTCTTCCCCTTCTCCAATAATCTATCTTCTGCAGGATTCTTTGCGCCGCAATAAAAAAAAACTTTGGCAAGTGTTTTGGATTTTTGTGTATTTACTGCTTTGCATTTTTAAAATGGACTTTTAAGGGGCTATAACACCAATCCAGATTGGGTGGGGATTTCATTGCCCTTCCTAGGACCCCAAAAATCACAAAAAGCATTTGCATCAACTCTCGAGTTAATTAAAAAATATTTAGACTCAGCCAATAAGGACTGTCTCGCTCATTAGGAAAAAGGAAGGTTGTGGGAAATCGGTCGTTTATCTAAACCTGACTTTATGGTGCCTAGGCTAGACAAGTAGGAAAGGTAATTTTAAAATGCCCTTCTCACGGTGATTCGTGAGCGGATCCTTCCTTTCTTTACTTGTGCTTACCTGGCCACAATTGGCGGTGAAGAGGCGATTCGAGAGATATATCTCACAACATGTCCTTTGGATCAGTTAGGAGCGGTCTAGTTGACTTAGGAGTCCTTAGCTCTAGGCTTGATTGTGTTTATTCAAATTGTGATTGCTTGAAAGTGTGTCGTAGTTCCGTATAAAATCCTTTGCAAAAATCTTTATAAAAAAACCAACACCACAAAACAAAATTTTTACAAAAGCTTTCCATTTTGTCGCTAGAAATCCTTTGCACCCAACTTTCAACCACATTCTCTCATTGACGTTTTCTTACCCCCACCTTCTGTTTTTTTACTACACTACACCTCGTTAGTGTATGTCCGGTTGGACTAGGGACACTAGCGCCCGTTTAGTCCGTGTCTCGTTAGTGCCTACTAACGACGCTTTTGACTCCGAAGTCGAAATTCCATCCACTTCTTTACCTTCATCTTCAAATTTACCACCTTCTAAAGAGATGTCGGGATTCAATCCTAACAACCCTTTACTGCCAGTTGAAGCGCTCGAACAAATCGCGCTCCAGGATCTTTTCTTTCTAACCCGCACCGCACTTCCCACTTGTCTTTCACTTCCGCCGCCAAATGGGAACAACTTCGAAATTAAACCCCACTTCGTCAATATGTTGCCCAAATTTCACGGGCTAGAATCCGAAGATGCCTATATCTTCATTAACAAATTCCAGAATGTTTACGTAATGATGAAGACCACCCAACTTTCCGATGATGCTATAAGGCTATGTGTCATTCCATTCACTTTATGTGACCTAACTGAAAAGTGGCTATTTAGTACAGCATCGCATTCTATAAAAAATTGGGAAGAGTTTGTTATGGCTTTTCTTAAAAAGTTTTACCCACACCATAAGACCGCGAGAATTAGAAATGAAATTAATCAATTTTCCCAGCTTTCTTCCAAACCTTTTTGGAAGTGTTTCGAACGATTTAAGGACCTTCTTATTCAGTGCCCTCACCACGGTATCGAGAGATGGCAACTTTGCCAAACTTTATACAAAGGACTGAACCCAGCAACTAAGCAATTGTAGGAAACCATTTGTCAAGGTCACTTTCTTACAAAATTATGCGAGGAAGCTTGGCAATTTCTCGATGATCTTGTTGAACAAACACTTCAGTGGGAAAGCACTAAGACCACTTCATCTACTTCATCAGGTCAGTCTGGGGCAGGCGTACATCAACTTGATATGTCGATTGCAATGAAGGCCGAAATTACTGCACTCACGAAAAAACCAGAGGCAATTGAGAGCAAATTCTCATCGCCTTCTCCTGCCCCAACTTTACCCACTCGCACTGTTTGCGCTTGTTGTTCGGATCCGTCCCATCTTACTGAAGAGTGTCCTTACAATCCACCTGTTCGAGGACAAGATCAAGTCAATGCTGCCTTTCAGCAAAGACAAAGAAATGATCCATACTCTTCAACTTATAATCCTGGTTGGATGAGCCACCCAAATTTTCCTTGGAATCAAAATCAACAACAATTCCAAGGTAATAACAATTTCCAGAGGCCTCCTCCACAACAACAAGCCCCTCAACAAACTCAATATCAGCAACCTTTCCAACCCCAACCTTACCAAAACCAGATGAACAATTTTGTACAAAACAACTCTTATCCTCAAAACAATGTTGTTCAGCCAAATAACGATAAGGTTTCCTCGCTAGAACGAAGTCTGGATGCATTTTTAAAACAATATACGCAATCTTCAGCAAGCATCCAGTCTTCCATTCAGTTTTTGGTGCAACAAACGGCTTCACATGATCAGAGCATCAAAATAATTGAAGTTCAAATTGCACAACTGAATGCTGCGTTTAGTGAGCGAGAAAAGGGAAAGCTTCCATCTCAACCATTGCCAAATCCTGGTCACACACAAAATACATATGTTGCTCATGAACAATAAAATCACAATATGAGTGTTGTGACTACGTTGAGATCTGGAAGAGTGTTGCATAATAATGTGGGAATTAATGATAACACCCCAGCCGCCGCTTCTTCTTCATCTTCTTCATCTTCAAAGCCTGTTCTCCATTCTTCACAAAGCTCTAATTCTTCTACTACTTCGAACGGACCCACATCTCACTCCACGAAAACACCAACCCTGGGATCCGTTCCAACTCTGCAATCTCCTCCACAAACATTGGACTCAACCAATTTTCAAAATGTTCCATTTCCAAAAAGATTGAGATCCAGTAAACCAACTCCACAAATGGAGAAGATTGTGGAGCTATTCAAACAGGTTAGCATTAACATACATCTCTTAGATGCAGTCCAACAAGTCCCTTCTTACGCTAAAATTTTGAAGGACTTATGCACCAAGAAGAAGAAATCACAGGTACCCAAGAAATTTTTCTTGGCTAATGCAGTGAGTGATGCTCTTACCCAACCATTATCTCAAAAGCAAAAGGACCCTGGCTGTCCTACAATCTTAATAACTATTGGGGATAAGAACATCAACCGCGCACTTTTAGATCTTGGTGCCAGTGTTAATTTGTTTCCCTATTCAGTATATGAGCAATTAGGCGTTGGAGAGCTGAAACCCACACATTGTACTCTCCAAATGGCCGACCGATCTATCACCCATCCTAGGGGTGAGTTAGAGGATGTGTTGATTAAAGTAGGGGACTTAATTTTCCCCGTTGATTTTATTGTTATGGATACACAACCTGTAGCTAACCCCCGGAGTCAAATTCCGGTGATACTCGGTCGACCCTTCCTTGCGACTTCTAATGCGGTGATCAATTGTCGAAATTGTTCAATGAACCTATCTTTTGGGAACATGACAATTGAGCTCAACATTTTCAAGTTGGGGAATCAGCCCTCTGAACCTAATACTAATATACTTGATGTTTGCTCGATCCAAGAGATCACTCAGGAGGATTGTGAGCTTGAAAAATTTCTGTTCGATCACAATGATTTAGACGCCACTAGTGCGTTCCTACTTGAATCTGACATAACTTTCACACCCTATAACGATTACGACTGCTTCACTTTTTCGAACGATTTTGAAGAATCACCACCCGAGTTTGAGTCCTTTGAATTTACGGATGAGTTAGCTGAACCATCCGACTCGGTTGCTTACACTCGCTTCGAACCTTTGTTGGAATCCTTCGAGTTCGAGACAGTTTCACCAATTTTACCATGAATTGTTTCGCCTCCAAAACTCGAACTCAAGCTATTGTGGTCTCACCTTAAATACACTTATTTAGGTGAGAATGAGACCCTTCATGTTATTATCTCGGCTTCTCTAGCCCCCGACCAAGAGAAAAGCCTTTTAACGATCTTATAAAATAATCGACAAGCTTTTAGTTGGACTATGGCGGACATCAAAGGGATTAGTCCCCTAATTGTTGAACATCATATTCATATGATGGATGATGCCAAGTCAGTAAGGGATCTGCAGAGACGCATCAACCATGTAATTAAGGAGGCTGTTAAAAAGGAGATTGTAAAATGTCTTGATAGTGGTATTATTTACCCTATCTCCGATAGTCAGTAGGTTAGCCCCATTCATGTTGTCCCCAAGAAATCTGGCATAACGGTCGAATGAGTTAATTCCTACTCACACCCAAACTGGGTGACGAGTGTGCATCGATTATAGAAAATTCAACGCCGCGACTCGAAAAGACCACTTTCCATTACCTTTTATTGACCAAATACTAGAACGATTGGCTGGGCACGAGTACTATTGCTTTTTAGATTGCTACTCCGGCTATAATCAAGTTCCCATCACCGAAAAGGACCAAGACAAGACCACATTCACTTGTCCGTTCGATACGTTTGCTTACCGTCGCATGCCCTTTGGGTTATGCAATGCACCCGATACTTTTCAGCGGTGTATGATGGGAATTTTTTCAGACATGATTGAAAAATTCTTGGAGATTTTTATGGATGATTTCTTCATTTCGGCGACTCCTTTGACGAGTGTTTGTTGCATTTAGACGCAATTCTTACCCAATGTAGGGATAAGAACCTCACTTTAAATTGGGAGAAATGCCACTTTATGGTACGAGAAGGTATTGTCTTAGGACACATCATCTCGCAAAATGGCAGTGAGGTGGATAAAGCTAAGATTGAAGTCATGTCCAATCTTTCTCCTCCCAAATGCGTCAAAGACATCCGAGCCTTCCTTGGCCATGCCGGTTTCTATAGACGGTTCATCAAGGATTTTAGCAAGATAGCTAGACCCTTGACTCTTTTGTTGGCCAAGGACACCACTTTTGATTTTGACTCAACCTGCATGAAAGCATTCGAGTCATTGAAAAACTCACTCATTTCTGCCCCAAATCTTTTATCTCCTGACTGGATGTATCCATTTGAAATTATGTGCGATGCATCATATTTTGCCATTGGTGCTGTCCTTGGACAGCACATTAACAAGATGCCGCATGTAATTTATTACGTCAGCCGAACCTTAAACGAGGCCCAATTAAATTATACAACAACTGAGAAGGAATTCTTAGCTGTTGTGTTTGCACTAGAAAAATTCAGGCCTTACTTAATCGGCTCTCCAGTCATCGTTTATACTGACCACTTAGCTCTTCGCCATCTTTTGTGAAGAAGGATGCTAAATCTCGGCTTATACGTTGGATTCTCTTACTATAAGAGTTCGACCTTGTCATCAGAGACAAGAGAGGATGCGAAAACATAGTTGCCGACCACCTTTCACGACTTCCTTCTTCGCAAATGCTTCAAATTCCTATAAAAGACGTTTTCCCAGATGAGTAGCTCTTAACTGTGTCATGCGAACCATGATTCGCAGATATCGTAAATTATTTGGCCACATGACTGATACCAAACGAATGGTCGAAACAGGACAAACTCCGATTCCTGTCCCAAGTAAAACATTTTTACTGGGATGAACCGTATCTCTTCAAATACTGTTCCGGCCAAATCATTCGTTGGTGTGTCCCCGACAACGAGTTTAAGAGCGTGCTGTCATTCTGCCACGATCAAGCGTGTGGCGGGAATTTTGGCCTTAAACAGACAGTAGAAAAGATCTTGCAGTGTGGTTTCTACTGGCCACAACTTTTTAAATACGCACACGAATACTGCAAGACATGCTCCCGGTGCCAACACTTGGGCCGAATATCTCGGAGAAATGAAATGCCGCTCCAACCAATATTGGTTGTTGAAATTTTTAATGTTTGGGGGATAGACTTTATGGGACCATTTCCTAATTCTTTTGGGAACATGTATATTCTACTCGCTGTTGACTATGTTTCAAAATGGATCGAGGTTGTGCCCAGCCGAACTAATGAAAACATGGTTGTCGTTAGATTTCTCAAAGAAAACATCTTTTCTCGGTTTGGGCATCCTCGCGCGATTATCAGTGATAATGGATCTCACTTTTGTAATAGGACTTTCGAGTCCTTAATGCGAAAATACTCCATTACTCACAAGCTGTTAACGCCCTATCATCCCCAAACTTGTGGGCAAGCCAAAATTTCGAATTGGCAGATTAAACAGATATTGGAGAAAATGGTTTCCAAAAACCGTAAAGATTAGTCATCATAACTTATTGATGCCCGTTGGGCATTCCGAACTGCTATATGACCGATCTTGGCATGTCTCCATTTAGACTTGTTTATGGAAAGGCTTGCCACCTTCCAGTTGAAATAGAGTATAAGACATTTTGGGCAATAAAAGAGTTGAATATATCTTTGGGAGATGCGGGCAGCAATAGAAAGCTGCTATTGAATGAATTGAACGAGCTGAGGGATGAAGCTTACGAGAACGCAGTAGTTGTTAAAAACCGAACGAAGGTGTTCCACGATAAACACCATATGCGCAAGACTTTCAAACCTGGTCAACAGGTTTTACTTTACGACACTCGGTTACATTTCCATCCCGGAAAGCTCCTATCTCGATGGAAAGGGCCATTTTTTATACGCACCGTATATTCTTACGGTGCGGTCGATATAGAAAACCCGGAGGACGGTTCACTATTTAAAGTGAACGGACATCGACTTAAACCGTTCCTCACTGCGGACCCTTCGGAGGAGCTCCTGATTTTGCAGGAGCCGATCTACATTGACTAATCTTCCCACATTTACCCCTAAATTTCGATTATCTTGCCAAAACACCGTTTCAAACAAGTTTGGGGGTATGTATAATTTGTAATTATATAAAAAAAAATGAAAATTTGAAAATAAAATTTTTTTGGGTAATTTTGTAAATTTCCAGTTTTAATAAAATAAAAAAAAATTCAAATAATTTCCTCTTTTTAAGAGGGGCTTTTTACAAATAACCAACACACTCCCCGTATAAATAGAACCTGACCCCTTTCTGTTTTTACAAACCCTAAATTTACCTCTCTGAAAACCCTAGCCGCCGCTCTAACTTCTGCAGAGAGATCCCCCTAGCCGCCGCCCTTCAGCCGCAAGAAGCAGCTTCCTGCCGCGCATCCGTCGCGTGTTGGAGTCGTCTCCCTCTGAATCTTTCAGAGGAGGTTTGCATCTCTTTGAACTCTCTGTAAAATTTTTCTTTTAGATCTACACTCAATGTAATGGCACCAACAATGCAGTTAAAACGTGATTTTTCACAAATCTTTTCACCCACAATTAATGAAAGTTATTTTCGTGATGAAATCATACGGAGGGGGTGGAACTTTTTAATTTACAATCATCCCAATGCTTATGCCCTTCCAGATCGAGTAACTCGTTTTTATGAGTGCAGGGAGGAAGGCTGCCTTACACAATACGGTTTTATCAAACTACTTTAGGGTGATAGGGAGATAATTATTGACAGAGACTTCATTCATGAAGTCACTTTAATCCCTAGATTACCTGTTCACGACCAACCGCTTCAATTTGAAGATTACATGCCCTTAATGGGTAATGACTGCTCGAGGGAACCTAGGAAGGGAATACAGGCTAGGACCCTTTTCGCCAATGTTTTAACTGTGTGCCGGTAGGCGCAAAACAACATTTTCGATAGTTCACATAATACAACATTTTTCACTCCGTCTCGTCATATCGTGCACACCCTAATGACTAAGAACCCTAGATTTGATATGTGCACGGTTTTGCTTTATTCAATTAGTGCTGGAAAAAGGGGCCGCAAATTACCCGTGCCCCATGTTAGTGACACAACTGTGTCGCTATTTCCTCCCTGTGGAGGAATTTGAATTCTACATGCATGGAGGTATACCCATTAGGTCTCTCATTGAGGGTGTATCCATGTCCTATACCCGCTTGACGGATGTATGGTCACAAACAGAACCGGCCGAACATGTACCAGCTAGGACACCCAGCTTCAGCTCGACCGCGAGCGATGACGAGCTCACCCCTGCTGCGCAAGCGTGCTTACTTCGAAGAAATAATAAGGGAATATAAAGATTGCTTGGAATGATGACGCAACATGAACAACGTCTAACACAAGTAGAGCAGGGGATCAGAACCCTGCTAGCTAGAGAGGAGCGTTCCCATTCACGCTCAAGGGGACGGCGAGGGCCTGAGCAGTGAGGGCACTGCTTTTGATAAGTTTAGGGGAGGAGGTGGTTTGTAAATAGTTATCATTGCATTGCATATTTTAATTTTTGTGTATATATATTTTTTTTTCTTTTTCATGTTAATTTCAGCATTGCATCTTTATTAAAAAAAACACATAAAATTTTTATAAAAAAATTGAATTTTTTTTAAAATTAAAATCATATAAAAAATTGAAAATTTTTAAAAATTGAAAAAATTCAATTTTGGCCATAATTGACTTAAGTTTAACAAGACGGTTAACTAGATAGGAAAAACTAGATCCTAAACTTAGTATATTAAAAACCCAAAAAATAACCTTTCTTAAAGTTTAACGGTTGAAAATATATGTCCTTGTAGTTTATTTAGAAATAGGCAAATTTTGAGTTCAGTTCTTGGGCTAAGTCAAAATAAGGGAAGAGTATTGAAATTTTTATTGAAGTGTAAATCTGAAAAATAATTCCTAACCTTGAGTCTAAATTCTGAAAGTATATACCCTACAACTCGCACATACACGCACCTTGAAACTTGGGATAGTAGAGGATACCTTGAAGTGCTCTTGTCTAAAATCCTTAGTATGAGAAAAAATTTGAATAAAAGTATAAGTATGAATTAAAAAATGAACACTGGTTTTGTAATTATTTAAGGCAGCGTAAAATATAAATATATAGCTAGGGTGCTTAGTCACCTAGTGCCTTAGACCAACTGGTTTGGGAGTCACTGCTAAAGCCTTAGGTATTACAAGACGAGGAATTACGCCTTAATGCGCAAACACATTTTGTAATCAGTCGTTAGTACCCCAAGAAGTATTAACGGTCGCATGAAAGATGTGTGAGCAATTTCATCTAAATTCACCAACTAAAAGTGCTTTGGACAATGGACAAGAGTATGATAGCTAGAATTGAATTTCCAAGTGTAGGGGTGATGCATACACACACGTAGGGGTATTTGATTGGGTTTGGATGAGAGATAGGAAAGAAAAATTTGACTTATAACTTCAGTAGAAATGATAAAAATTCCTATGTTGAGATGAAACCTTGGAAGGAAAATTCAAAAGATGTTAAAAGCTAAGTAAATTTACAAAACATATACGATCTTTAGTTAAATGAAAAGTGAGTGTGAAAAATATGGGTTGATAATTTCTAAGTTGAAGATAATAGAATTTCTTGATAGAACACCGAATTGAAAGATGAAAGTAAATAGGCCAAATTGATCGGATTTTGTGGGTAGTATCCGCTGAAAACCCTCAAGAGACAACACTCCTCTTACTAGGGACACCTAGAGATTTAACGGCATGTTGCACGAGCTCAGTGCAATCGCGATTCCCTGTGAAAGTGCGGTTAGGTATTTTCGAGAATAAATTGGCTTTGCTTGGGACGAGCAAAAGATAAGTTTGGGTGTATTTGTTCATATCAGAATTTTGCATTATTATATTCCTCATTCTTAATCATTTTACGAATAAATAGGTGCTTTTGATCCATGTCTTCTAAATAGTTGCAGGTTACAGGTTTTTAGAACAATACAGCGAAAATGATGAAAAGATACTACAAATGTTAGACTACGACCAACAAATAGATGAATCTGTAAGATGCCGCCTACCAGTTTGAGGAACAAATGAAGATCAACAAACCGTTCAATACACAAAGTACAATGGCAGCACAAGATTCTAGACTTCAGCGCGAAGCAAACGGTAAAAGTCCACAAAGTCTGCACTGTTGGAAATCCGGAAGAAAGTAGAAAAGATTCTGAAGAACCAAGAGAAGAAAACAGAAGAAAAGGGAAACAGAAAACAACCCTGAGAAAATGAGATAAAGAACCCTCCATATGGCTGCGGATCCGCGACCAAACATGGCTTATGGCCGCGGTTCCGCGGCCGTGCTGAGCACGTGTCGGTGCATCTTGTCGGTGGGTGTCGGTGCGTTGATCAGGCTTCTCAGGGTAGTCTTGTAATTCTAGATGTGGACCCGATGTAAACCCTAGGGTTTCTCCTATCTATAAATAGGAAAGCATACAGCTCTTTTTGGGGCATGCCACTTTTAATTTCTAGATTAAAAATTTCAATTCCTTGTAATCGTTCAGGAGTGCATCAATAAAGTAAGTTGTTTTCTTTTTATCTTGCGTTCTTCTTTTCTGAAATTTTAATTCTCTGCATTTTTTTACCTGTCTTATTTATTTGCTTATTAATTAGCTTCTTAAAAAGAAAATATAAAAATGAATTTTGTCACAAATTCCTTAATGAGTGAGTAGTTCCTCACTTGTTAGGGTTAGGATTGGGTCGGTTTGAGAGATGGAAATCTCTCACTCCTTTCTTGCCCGTTCGATATTTTAAATTAGGACTATATGCAAATCAATCACCCACCGCTCACTACGGCACCCTATCCCACGAGATAGCGGTGATTCCCTAGTTAGACCGGTCGTGGTTGATTTACATAAAGGTTAGGGCTAAGAGTTAAGAAAGGACGGACAAACCAAAAAGAAGAAACTACATTTCTTCCTAGTCGTGCTAGTCCCTTTTGTTAACTATTACTCTAACACCTACGTTCTTAATTAGGGCAAAGAAAGCGGTGAGTATAATTAACTTTCCAAACTAACCTAATCCTAACCCTAGCAAGGTTTTTAATCCAAATTAAATTCAATTTCAGATTTTATAAAAATAAAAACCTACCACAAATAGGAATTGACTCGTTAGAAAAATTAGAAAAGAACATGTTTTCCCTGTGGACCGACCCGTACTCAATCGGCTAGCTACCAAGTGACACCGTTATTGATTGCGGTTAATTCTATTCTTTGATTTAAAAACGCAAAATCTCATACCAATCAGAGAGCGGCAAGCAACCCTACCAATTCTAGAGTTAGGAGACCCGGACTCGACTCTTCGAGGTGGTCTCCTACTGAACTCAAGAACCCGGTTACTTGTGCTCCCCTCTTTGGGTCTATCCTGATGCGGAAAAGTAAATAATATACCTCAACGGTGACATCTTCCTCAACCCGGAAGTATCCCAAATAAAAGAATATTACATACAAGTTTTTACATGAATGAAAATGAAGAACACCCATCTCACATAAAAACCCCCGGCTATTCAATTAGGACGATCCAATATAACATATCCAGCAACACATAACATTACATGTCATCATCGTAAGCAAATATGCGTATCCCAATTGTCGTTGACGTATAGCAATGAAATCGGCGATATCCCACATATTACACTTACGGTGGCAGAAAAGAAAATGAAAACTACAACAGTTGGAATCCGCAACAACCTTAGACTTCATAAACCCGTAATATCTCATATTGCGGATTTCATGCCTAACATTTTGAATTCCTTAGACATCCCATGCCTAACAATTATAAACTCCGTATTTTAGTCTCGATATTGAAAACATTTTCCAATAATCAGTTGGGCAATTCAACAAGATTCCCGACATCCCGATCGAATGCTCGTCGGAAACTTTAGTAGACGGCCGCACCCCCGATACCGACGACGAAGTGCACTCAGGTGGAACGCCGCGGCCGCGAGCACCCGGACGGATGCTTTTTGGCTACGGAGTTCTCTTATAGTCACTTGGTCGAGATTATGGGGTATGGCTATCTAGTAATGTTACCCGGCGAGTATCCGAATACACAAAGTGATTGCGACGGACTTTTGATCGCATCAAAATCCCGTGGCAGCCAATCATTTGAGACTAAATTGCTATACTTATAAAATTCAAATGTTGTTGATTCCAAGTATTGTATCACAATATACAATACTATGTTAAACGTTTTGAACGAATCAACAAATCCCCATAACCCCCAATTAGCTCAACTCTTGAGCGAAGTTAAAGTACCCAAAACGTGCCACAGTACCTATGATCTAGCCGTAGAAGGGTCAAACTAACACTTCACCTATGACACCGCGGAACCACGACAAACCGTAAGGTTCAAAACGCGGTTCTGAGGGCACAGAATCGAGTTAAGGTTTATGTTCTTCTAGAGGGTCTATAGAGTTACTTGCACGAACATTGAATATAATTAACTTAGGAAAATTCCAACACTTAGAAATTTCAACGGGGGGGGGGAGGTCATGGGGCGATGTTTGAATTTCGTTCGAACTGTCAAACATAGCCTAGGTTACCAATACAATGCTAAAAAATATGAATACGAAATACTCCGCCAAGAGTCCATAACACAATTATCATCACAAGAAAATCTGGACTTCCCAAAAAATACCAGAATCCCCAGAATAGGAGTAAAAGATCACATGTGCAATACGAGGGGGAGGGGAGCCTAAAGGGTCTGCGACGCCGGAATTCCATGCTTACTCGCCGGCCTGGAGCCGAGCCCCCCTATTCGTATTTCACCTGTGTTCTTAAAATACACTAAATGCCACTCTGCAGTCGCTTAAAAAATTTTTAGACCACTTTAAAAAAAATTCCAGAGAGCAAATCCATGGGTTTCTAAAATCGTATTTTGTGGAGTTTTTTGGCTTCGGATTGTCTTAACATCGTCTAAGTTTCTAGTTAGGCTCTGATACCATGTTGGGATTCCTTAGCACCGAGCCTAGGGTTTGCAAGCATCACACATGCCCGAAGAAAAATTCAAGAGGATGCTAAACCATCAAACTACGAATCGTACTAGAAAACTAGGGTAACAGGACATGTAATTTATCATCACATAAAAGAAGTGAATGAAAATACAACCTTTGTAGATCCGGTCCTTTACTTCTAAAGCTCCATGTTGATGTCCCTTTCCTGCGATCATCGTAGTCCCGAACTCTAGAATGGATTTCCCCGGTGAAATGAACAAGCTTGCTCGTAGACTTCGAGGCCGAATATGATCTACATCGAGGTTACTCAAACTTAAGCTCCATCTTCACTAGGTCAAGAACTTTGTGAAGAGAACACCCTAAACTAAATGGCAAGTAGTAGAGGATGACGAAATAGGAAATGGGTTCACTTTAGATTTTGATTTCTCACTTTATTTCTTTACTTAGAAAAATTTAGCAAGGTTTTCTTCTTGATGAAGAAGAAGAAGAAGAAAGAATGAATAATGAGAATGAATAAACAAGTGAAGAGATAATTATCATAATGCAACCATGGGTGAGTTAGTATCATCTACTAACCTTTGTAGAGACATAATCATGATTAATTATAATGGTTTGGTTAATAAATATCTTGATCAAGACAAAATAAGTGCACTTTGTCAAAGATGCTTCAAGCTTCATGAAGCTTCAAGCCATGACAAAAGAAGCCACCATTTTGAATAATTAAGATAAATAAAAACCTAAATTATAATTATCATGGTGCATGTCACACACCCACCCATGTTTGCATGTATCATCAAGCATTATACAAACATGTACACAAATATATATCACATATATACTTTGTGCACATCAAGTGAGAAAATCCATCTTAAGTGAACAAATACTAGTTAATGTAAAGTAATATATCAAATATATAAATATACATTAAATCATTAAATCAACACTTGATTTAATGATCCGGTCATATCGCATATAACTAACTAATATCTAATGTATCAATATATCGAATCAACACATGATTCGATAACCCGGCTATATCTCATATAACCGACCGATGATACAAATCACAAGAATAGAATACATTATCACATACTCGTATTATTCTCGATCCTGCACATATCTCATATGCGCTCCTATTTCGTTTCGCTTGAGCCAGGAAACCTCTGTGTAGGACTCTAAAGACTCGTCAATACGCCGGCAGTCAGTGGTGATCATATCAGTCACCCACAAGCCGCAAGCGATCTGATAAACGTAACGGCCACCCGGGTATTGAGCGATTAGAAGATCAACGAGCAAGCCTGCTCACACTCCTGCGTATCCAATCAGTAACACTTACCGCACAGTCCGGTCTGTTCGTCTGAGGTGTCGCATATTTCGCCTAGGGGTGGTAAACGTCAGACCCCAGTAGCTTGATAAGTCATGCCGATGTATGGTTCATAACGAGCATGAAACTACTGATAACACTTACCAGTAAATCAAATCAACCCTGGCCAGGGATTTCCAGTTATGTCCAGTCGAGCATAGCGCAACATCAACCCCTAATACCGGGAGAGACGAATCCCCTCCTATCGCTCATTGCCTCCATGTGAATCAAGATTGTACCAAAAAACCACCTATTTGCACGACTCAGTAGAGCCATGGTAGGGTGGAAATCAACGCACAGTGGGAGACACACAAGACTCTATGACGATCTTGGTTCGACAGACTAAGCTGTACCAGTGTCACCAGAGAACTGCCATCTTACGTGAGGTATAATACTATCTGGGAGTTCTTAGCGAGTCCGTTCAGTGTACCCAGTCTCCACTGGGCACCCGCATACCATCTCTGATGTCAAACACCAATGGATATGGGATCATCCATCGCCCATCACATAGGTCGAGAAGATATACGCTAGTCTACTCTGGAATATCGATGCCCCATCTCGATATTCCCATGACTAGGAACTTTGAAGGATGTACTCATGGACTACCCAGGCCCCACTAGTATGATCTGCATCATAATCCTGGGAGTCGAGTAAACATCCTAAGGGCTTTATCAACATGTAACAGAGAGACAATAAGTATACATGTTAAGATAAAGAGCAACCAGATAGCGTACTATCATGTCGAGCAAGAAAGTCCTCCCTATATATGTCCCAGCATCCACTACAATATATATCTCATTTACAGTAATTGTCTCTAGGGCATACATATAACTAATAGAGACATAGCTATATGTACATCATACCTACATACTTACATGTACACCCATATACCTTAATATAGCTACACATATCCCTGGAGGGTATTGCATCGTTATTGATAGGTATATACTCATATCTTACTATAGTTACATGTTCACCCTTACATGATGTTGCGTTGGATTTTTGAGAAATTAGGAACCACATGATATATTTAATAACTTGTTGTAGTTAAATAGCGGTTTTTCCTTTATATGCTCATATTACTGTTTCATGTTGCATGTATTATATTTCATGGATTTTTGCATTGAGATATGGATTTCATATGATGTTTTCATGTTTTACTCCTGATGATATATATCAGTGGTATAGGACACTGTTATATATGTATATATATCAGTGGTATGGGACGCTGTTATATATGTACATATATATAATATACCATCATAATGATCTATGCAAGTATTCTTATTCTTTACTTGATATTTGGATGCATCCACTCTGAGACTTGTGTTAGAAAAATGATACGTGGATCACGAGTGTCGATATTGGACACTTAGGTTCCAAGGAACGTATGGATATGGGGATTTCGAGTGTCGGAGCAGGACACTTAGGTCCTGTGAGACGTACCGATACGTGGATCACGAGTGTCGATATTGGACACTTAGGTACCGAGGAACGTATGGATATGAGTATTTATGTGTTGATGATGGACACTTGTTTTCATGATGTTTTCGGGTGTCGATGTTGGACACTCAGGTTCTATGAGACTTACAGGTTATGAGGGCCGATCTGAGGAATTTAGGATTTAGATTGTCTTGATGGACACTTGTTCTGCTACGATGAGGATTCCGTGAGGATGATATGTTTTATCCCATACTCTACATTTATTTGATATGCATTGCTTCATGTATTAGTAGTGCCTGATAGAGTACCTTTCATGGCTGTTGCATATACATATTGCTATTTATTGCTATCATCTTGAATGTGATAGATTATCGCAGTACGTGCATACCTGCGATTACCTGCATATGTTATTTACTATTCACGAGTTGGCAACTCACCCCCATTGTGCCACAGTGCTTTGCAGGTTCCCCTCAAAGTAGTCGTGGCAGGGCTTCTTCCTATCAGATCATCATTTGTAGCGGATACCGCTACGGCTGACTGTGTGCAGTTTTGCTTAGGTGGGTTTTGCGGTTATCCGATGTTGCTTATTGTATATTCATTTTATCCAGTACACTCCATTTACTACTTCATGTATTGACTTAGAGACGAGTTGCGAGGACGATATTGTATATTATTTTGTAACTTTGGAGGTCTTTCATGCTGTTTCACTTTATATTGTCTTTTTTTCTTCGCTACAGCGTCGTATATCTGTTGTGGTGGTTTTTTTCCGCCTTTGGGCGTGGATTTGCTCCTGTTGGGGATGCTTACTTATATATTTATGTTGTACCCTTTTTGGGGCTGGTTTTTACAAAGGAGATGCTGCTAAATTTTTAAAGGAAGTAAATTTGGACTTTAAAGATTTTTACTTGAGATTCCCAAAATCTTTTGACAATGTTCTTATCACATACTACTTTTGATGGTTTAGATTGCTTGGTTTTCGGCTTACTTAGATTGCGTTACGCCTGTAGACGTTGCGTGGTTTAAGGACCGTCACGTGCCAAATTTCGGGGCGTGATACTACCAGTAAATCTCACTTTCCCTGGCCAGGGACTTTGTGTAATGGCTCTCCAAACATAGCGCGATATCAACCCCTGATACTGGGAGAAACAATTCCTATCTAACTGCCACTGCCTCCAAGTGCTTCGGGAGTGCACCCAACTACTAGCTGTTTGCACGACTCAATAGAGCCATGGTAGGGTAGCAATCTAAGAACAGTTGGAACACACTTGAGGCGAAGTAGCAGTGTCTAGTCAGTGGACTAAGCTGTACTCATGTCACCTGGAAACTGCTATAGGGCGATAGGTATAATACCAACCGGCAGTACCCTACGAGTCCGTCCAGTGTAACTTATATCCCAATGAGCACCTGCATACTATCTCCAGTACGACGTACTGATGGCTGTGGGACAGACCATCTCCTCTGCTGCGATGAGAAGCGTATACACTACTCTACTCTGGAGTATCGATGCCATGTCTCGATAATCCTATGACTAGGGACCATTATAAAGATGTGCTTGTAAACTACCCAGCCCCCACTAGTGTGACTGCCATCACAACGCTGGTAGTCAAGCAAAGATCCTAAGGGCTCTATCAATATATATTAGTGATATGTTAAAAGAAACATATACACATATTAAGATAGATACAAACCAAGTAGCATATTACTATATCGAGCAAGACTTTCATAAATCCGTGTATATATCCTAAGCTTCCAAATTGTAATATACAAACTAGTACTATGCAATAATAGCATTTAGGGCATATATATTCAACAATCTCCCACTTGCACTAAAGGCCGATAATTGGTGTACAGCATACCCAATGCTGCACTAAGGCCAGCTGCTGGCGTACCGCATACCCAAAAGGTCAAAAACTCGCTCGAACTGTGCTTGAGGGAGGGCCCTTGTAAATGGATCCGCCGTGTTTTCTTTAGTGTCCACTCTCCGTACCTCGATCTCCTTGCGATCAATGATCTCCCTGATCAGGTGATACCGCTTTAAGATGTGTCTGGATTTTTGATGGGACCGTGGTTCCTTCGCTAAAGCAATAGCCCCATTGTTATCGCAATACAAAGGTATTGGATCAACAATGGACGGAACCACTCGTAGTTCAGTAATGAACTTTTTCATCTAGACCGCTTCTTTTACGGTATCACTGGCAGCAATGTATTCAGCCTCCGTCGTCGAGTCTGCGACGGTCTTCTGTTTGGAACTCCTCCAACACACCGACCCTCCGTTGTGGGTAAACACAAAACCCGAGACAGACTTGCTGTCGTCCTTGTCACTCTGGAAGCTTGAATCGGTAAAGGACTCGACCCTGGGTTATTTATTACTGTAAATCCGAAATATCTCCTTAGTCCTTCTTAGGTACTTGAGAATGTTCTTCACCGCTGTTCAGTGGTTCTAACATGGGTCTGACTGATACCGGCTCACCACGTTTAGCACGTTAGCTACATCTGGTCTTGTACATAGCATCACATATATTATAGATCCTACCGCCGAAGCGTAGGGTATAGTGCTCATGCGAATCCTCTACTCGTCAGTCTTGAGAGACATCTTCTTAGAGAGGGTGATTCTGTGCAATGCGGGTAAATTACCGCACTTGGAATCTTCTATACTAAATCTCTTTAGTACGGTCTCTATATACTTGGACTGTGAAAGTCCCAGTAATCTTTTAGATCTATCTCTGTAGATTTTGATCCCCAGAATGCACGAGGCATCACCCAGGTTTTTCATGGAGAACCGTTGTGACAAGAATAACTTGATCGTTTGTAGCATAGGAATATCATTTCCTATCAAAAGAATGTCGTCCACGTACAAGACAAGGAATACGACAGTTCATCCCACAATCTTCTTATATATACATGGCTCATCTTCGTTCTTGATGAAGTCAAATTCTTTAACAGTTTCATTAAAATAGATGTTCCGGCTCCGCGATATCTGCTTCAATCCATAAATGGATTTAACTAACTTTCACACCTTCCCGCTGCTCCCACTGTCTACAAAACCTTCTGGTTGATCCATATAAACGCATTCTTCCAAACTGCCGTTTAGAAAAGCCGTTTTTACGTCCATCTACCAAATTTCATAGTCATGGAAGGGAGCAATGGAAAGTAGGATCCGAATGGATTTGAGCATAGCCACTGGAGAAAAGGTTTCGTCATAGTCCACACCCGGTCTTTGACAAAAATCTTTTGCAATGAGTCTAGCCTTATAGGTTTCCACCTGCCCATCTACACCAAGTTTCCTTTTGTAGATCCATTTGCATCCAACGGGTTTTACCCCAGGTGGAGCAATATCCATGGTCTACACTTTATCGATGTACATCGACTCCTTTGCGGATCGCATAGCATCGAGCAACTTATAAGAGTCCCTAATAATAATAGCCTGCCTGAAACTGGTAGGGTCATCTTCTTCCAAGATGCAATCCTCTCGATTCTCGTCTATGAGAAAACCGTAGTATCTCTCGGACGGATGAGAAATCCTACCAGATCTGTGGAGTGGCTGAGGTTTGTCTGGGATTACTGAATCTAGTGGTTCCTCTAAAACTTCAGTTACATTTTGTGGTTCATGGATTTCTCCCAGTTTTACCGTACTCCCACTAGTTTGTTTTGCAAGAAACTCCTTTTCTAAAAAAGTAGCTTGGCGAGATACAAACACCTTCTTTTCCCCAGTGTGGTAGAACGGATATCCTAATGAATTCTTAGGATATCCCATAAATTTACATAGAACTAAACGTGCCTGAAACGTGTCCAGTTTCTGTGTTTTCACATAGGCTGGACAATCCCATATCATAATAAATTTAATACATGGTTTCATACTACTCCATATTTCATACGGAGTCTTAGGCATAGATTTGGACGGAACTTGATTCACAAGGCATGCCGCTGTCTGAAATGCATGTCCCCAAAATGAAAGAGGCAACTCAACACTACTCATCATGTAGCGAACCATATCCAATAGGGTACAATTCCTCCGTTCCGATACACCGTTGTGCTGTGGTGTATAAGGAGGAGTAAGCTGAGAGAGAATTCCATTTTGTTTTATGTAATCTAGGAATTCCGTGCTCAAGTGCTCCTTTCCCCTAACAGACCGGAGGATCCTGATACTTTTGCCAATCTGGTTCTCTACTTCGTTCCTGAATTCTTTGAATTTCTCAAAAACTTCAGATTTGTGTTTCATAAGATACACATATTCGAATCTAGAGAGATCGTCAGTGAATGTGATGAAGTACGAGAACCCACCCCTTGCATGTATAGACATAGGACCACACACATCACTGTGTATGAGTCCCAAGAGCTATGCTGCTCTTTGTCCGTATCTGGTGAACAGAGATTTAGTCATCTTTCCCTTGAGACAAGACTGACAAGTTTCATAAGATGAAAATTCGAATGTATTTAAAAGTCCATCTTTATGCAACTTACTTAGTCTTTTCTCTCTGATATGACCAAGTCTACAATGCCACAAGTAGGATTCGTTCGTATCTGAACTCTTCCTCTTGCGTGTGTTTTGTATACTGAAAACTGCGTTTTGATTTAGAACATAAATACCATTAAACAGTGTACCTTCTGCAACCAGTACCTTATGAAGGTAATTGCTTATGATATTTCTATCAAGAATAAAGTTATATCCATCTTTATCCAGTATACAAACTGATATTTTGTTGCAAACCATGGAAGGTACATAGTAGCAATTGTTCAAAATCATAGTATTGCCATTTGGCAACACTATGCGATATTCACCGATGGCTGCAATATCAACTTGTTCTCCATTCCCTACTCTGAGGGACATATCACCAGGTCTAACTATCCTACTTTTTCTCAGTCCCTGCAATAAATTACAGATGTGAGATCCTGATCCGGTATCTAGCACCCAGGAGGTAGGACTGACCGAAAAGCAGTTCTTAATTAGAAGAACACCTGAAGTAGATGCATTAGTATGCTTATTCTTCGATGAGGTCATCAAGGAATTCAAACAATTCTATTTCCCTTGCTCATACTTATGACTGGTGTCATAAGTTAGAGCCGAACCGACGTTCCTCATCAACGAATAAGAATTCGGATCGGTTAAGCGATACATTTTATTATCTTGATTAGGGCGTGAAATGGTTGCTACGTGGAGAGAGAGAAAAGAAACACTCAGCATGCGCTCTTGCAAGATTATATTGGTTATTAATTTGTCTAACCAGGATGGCTCCTACTGTTTCCTCAAATTCTTCTTCAAACCTTAAAAGTAGAACTAGTCAGGATTTAATCGCACGTCATAATACTTGCTTATCCTTTCAGCCAGGCTAGTGTTGGTGCTTCGAGGGAGGTTTTCCAATGCTTTCGCGAAGTTCCTTAATTATGTAAGTCTATGTTACTTACCCTGGTAGTTAACGGGGAGGCGGAATAGGTAAAAATAAAATTTTTTCTTTACATGGTAACATAGACAAGACATTAGGATATTTGCTAAACATTAACTATCAAACTAATTAGGAGTTCTAACTACTATGTTAGATGATTATACCTCAAGCTTGAAGCGCTTCTTCTCCTTGTTGTGCTTCTCCTTGTTGTGAGCTCCTTGGAGTGGCTGTGGATGATTCCTTCTCACAGCTTCTCCACGTCAAAGAAAATCCACCCGAAGGTCTCTACCGTGAGCTCCAACCTCTATAATGAATTGACTAGGGTGCTTGGTGTGCCAAACTAAGAACCCTAGAGTCAGCAGAGAAGGATTTTGGTGGCTTGGTCTCAATGGCCCTTGATTTTCAACTCATGAAACACTAGGGCTTTGAGAGAGGAAGAAGGAGAGAGAGCTATAAGAGAGAATGTCTACTTGATAAATGAAGAGTGAGCTCTCATATTAGGAAAAAACAATAATCAATTTTTATTAAGATAATTGTGATGGTTGATATTGATTTGACCATTATCATGTCACAATTAATGCTAAGCAAAATATCTTTTGCTCAACAAAATATCTGAGTCAACAATGGTCAAATGGTCAAACCAAATTAGCCATAACACAATTATCACTAATAAAAAATTAGTAATCAATATCCTCCACCTCATAATGGTTTTAATCAAGTCAATGGTCAAAAACCCTAATGAGGTGTCTCCTTCTCTGCCTCTGTCAGCTGTATATACATACTCGCATCTGTGTTTCGAAGAACACGAATACAATGAGACGGAACCAACCCAAAATCAAATACTAGGATCTGGCTTAAACCAAAACCCACTAGTATCAACCTCCCGAACACTAAACGCGCACAAGTACACGTATGTGAATGAAACCCGTCGTAAAACCATATAACCTCTACTACGTTCCGTCCAAAGGTGAACAACCTTCTGTGTGGGACTCTAAAGACTCGACACTACGCTGGCAGTGGGTTTAACCACAAGCCGCAAGCGGTACTAGCTGTACGTAACGGTCCCCAGGTAGATGTTGATAAGAAGGCCGATGAGGAAAACCCATCCGAACTCCTGCTGAGCCTGAATGTGACAATATTCATACAGTCCGGTCTGTTCGTTTAAGAGTATCACATATCGGGCCTAGGGCGACGGTAAACGTCAGTCCCCTAATAGCGGTATAAGTCGTGTCGGAGTGTTGTCCAAAACACCTTGAGAAACTACTGGAGTACCTACCAGTAAATCTCGCTTGCCCTGGTTAGGGACTTTGTGTAATGGCTCTCCAAACACAGCACGATATCAACCCCCAATACCGGGAGAGACGAATCCTATCTAACCGCTAATGCTTCCAAGTGCTTCGGGACTGCACCTAACTACTACCTGTTTGCACAACTCAATAGAGCCGTGGTAGGGTAGTAATCAAAGAACAGTGGGAACATACTCGAGGCGAAGCAACAATGTCAAGTCAACGGACGAAGCTGTACACTTGTCACCTGGGAACCTCTAACTGACGATAGGTATAGTACCAACCAACAGTTCTTACTGAGTCCTGTCCAGTGTACTCATAACCTTACGAGCACCTATCTCCAGTAGGACATACTGATGGCTGTGGGACAGGCCATCTCTCCTCCTAGGGTGATAAGCGTATACACTAGTCTACTCTGGAGTATCGATGCCCTATCTCGATAATCCTACGACTAGGGACCTTATATATAAGGATGTGCTTGTAGACTACCCAACCCCTACAAGTGTGACTGCCATCACAACGCTGGTAGTCAAGCAAAGATCCTAAGGGCTCTATCAATATGTATTAGCGATACGTTAAAAGAAACATATACACATATTAAGATAGATACAAACCAAGTAGCATACTACCATCTTGAGAAAGACTGTTATAAATCCGTGTATATATCCCAAGCTTCCAAAATGTAATATACAATAATGGCCTCTAGGGCATATCACACTAACAATCTCCCACTTGCACTAAGGCCATGTGCTGGCATATTGCAGACTTATCATCTCGAATAGCATCTCGAACCGTGTCTGTGGGATGGCCTTTTTGAATGGATCTGCAGTGTTATCCTCTGTAGCAACCTTCCGAACCTCGATCTTCGGACGATCCATGATCTCCCTGATCAGGTGATACCATCTTAAGATGTGTCTTGACTTCTGATGGGACCTGGGTTCCTTCGCTAAAGCTATAGCCCCGTTGTTGTCACAATACAGAGGTATTGGATCAACAATGGATGGAACCATCTGAATTTCTGTTAAGAACTTCCTCATCCAGACTGCTTCTTTTGCGGCATCAGAAGCTGCGATATACTCCGCTTCTACCGTCGAGTGAGCAATGGTTTCCTGTTTGGAACTTTTCTAATCGCATCTATCAGTGCTACAGAGAATTATTACTCAGCTACCGTTCTCTGTGCCTTGACAAATAATCAACAAACGCAGCACGAATACTAAGTAGTAATTATCTGAAACGATGAAGGGCTACGGCTGGGTTTTTGGCGAAAAACCTGTTAACGTAATGAACTTGATTTCGTTGAAGGAACCTGAGCAGTTTTGAAAAGGAGTGTTTTAAGCTCCGCTTTTTGAAAACTAGTGGTTTTGAAGAAAGCCGAGTAATCTACAGTATAGACTTTTGCTCAAGAGGTCACTCCCCGCGAAAGGATCTCGGCTCTTGCTTCGTAGAATGAGGTGCTGGATATTCATGACCGAATACCATTATGCAAAGAGAAATAATATAACTGTAGTTTTTCAAAATTTGTTCCAACAACATCTTTTATGTTTATTTTCTTGCATTAATTAAAATTAATGCGGTACCATCAATTAACCTATCACACCAGAAAAGAACGAAAATATGATGTACGTATATGCCATCCGCATTCGCCACTAGGCCCCGTCATCACCCGTTAGGTTACTTAACTAACGACAGAGCGGGAACTGGACTAGCGCGGGTGCAAAACATATACAACATCTACTTGTATATATATAAGTATATACAACATTCATCCCAGGCATGATAATAATCAACATCACAGAATCTCAGCCAACAATATAGAAAGGTGGATAATCTTGGAGCCCCAGTTTCATTTGAGCCGCAAATAAAACCCGACGTTCTTGGTCGTGTGGATAGCCTATGCAATGAAAACCTGGACCCCTACGAGCGCGGCAAGTTACCCGCCAATCCCAGAAGTGAGGCAGCCCCCTTTAAAAAAGTGAATGGGTCACCAATCAGTTCACAGAATCCGGTAACTTGGGTGCCCTTCCGTGGGTCAAACTATACCCCTTACGTGTGCGGCGAATAGCCCGCCAATTCTAGAATGAAGCCCCCTCCGTCCTAACGCCATGAGATGCGGTGTCGTTGCCTTCTAGAACCGGACTATTCGTGCACTCCACCGCAGGGTTATCCTAATACAGAAAATGAAAATAATATGTACAAATGGTGACATCGACCTCAACCCGGTCGTGCCCCAATCAAATAATATACAACCCGGCAAAGACAGCAGTCCACATGTCGGACGCTCACCCCGCAATAACAGATGTACAAATGAATATAAACTGTACTGCTAACATTGCAGCACATGCTATCCATTACGACTATCCAACCATAATCACAACACAAGCACAAAACATCAACGCGAATGCCATGTTCGCAAACTCGTCTAAAAGGACATATAGCAGATAGACGAGTTTACCGATCAAATGACATTCACGGTCGCAGATAAAGGTGAATGTACTATAAACTATTAAAAAGTGTCAAATATACAGACTTCGAAACACTCTAAATTGCCCCGACCAGAAAAACAACAGAAAATCAAACTTGGGAAAAAACTAGCAACACCTGAAACCCAAACTCCACTGGATGAGAACATAGACCAAAACACGACGCAATTCACCATGAGAAAACCGAGCATGCCGGTTTTTTGAAGGATGTGGCTGTCCATTTCATAGTGGAATTGACTCGTTTTTGTTCAGTGTTCATCTCTCTTTCAGAATATCACTCAACACTTGTTTTAAATTTTTTTTGAAGCCTTTAAAAATTCGACAGAAACTGCAGTTTGATTTCAATGTTATGGAGTCGTTTCGGTTTCGTTGTTTTAACATTGTTTAAACTTGCTAGTCTAGGGTTTATAGGCAGGTTCTGATACCATGAAGGGTTACGCTAGTGCCCCGGCCAACTTCCGTGGCCAAATGCGGAACAAAAATTTTACTACGACTAGAAACTTGGCGCTAGAATAACACAAAACCCGGATCTTAACCATAAACCTAACTAGCATGTTAAGGTTATATCTACTATTATAGAAAGTATACCTAAAGAAACCAAGTCGTTCGGGTCTTCGATCCTCTCTTTAAGCTCCTCGATGGAAGTATGGATCGTGCTTGAACTTCGGCCTCCTTGTGTTAACAATGATCCACCCGAGAGTTCCAACCTTGAGCCAAACCTCCAAGTTGAGGTAACTAGATCACTTGGTGTGCTAAACTAAGTAACCTAGAAAGAGTAGAGTGTGATTTAGATTAGCTAAGTTTCATTAACCCTTGATTATCAATACATAATACACTAGGGTTTGAGAAGAAGAAGGAGAGAGCAAGCTTGAGGAAAGAGAAAGTATTTATGATAATGATAATAAAAATAGAATGGCTAACTTTAATATGACCATAAGCATAGCATGGAAAATATCTCACCAAAATATCTAGAGTCAAAAATATCTTACAAAAATATCTAAGGTCAACAAGTCAAGCCAAGTCAAAAGGTCAACCCAAGTAGCCATGCCATATAATTATCATTTACCAAATATAACAAATTCTTTTCTCCACCTCATTTTTGTTTTAACCAAGTCAATGGTCAAATGCCTATTGACGTCTCCTTCTATACCTCCTCTCATCTGTTAGTGTATATGCCCTAGAGGCCATTACTGTATCATACTAGTTTGTATATTACTTAATGGAAGCTTGGGATATTCACCTTGTATATACAATCTTGCTCAAAATAGTAGTATGCTACTTGGTTTGTTTCTACTTCAATGTGTACATGTGTTTATTTTAGTATATCACCTATACACATTAGTGGAGCCCTTAGGATCTTTGCTTGATTACCAGCGATGTGATGGTAGTCACACTAGTGGGGCTGGGTAATCTATAAGCACATCCTTATGCAGGTCCCTAGTCGCAGGACTATCGAGACAGGGCATCGATACTCCGGAGTAGACTAGCGCATGCGCTTCTCATGCCAGTGTGGGAGACGGTCTGTCCCACAGCCGTCAGTACGTCGTACTTGAGATAGTATGCGGGTGCTCGTTAGGTTACAGGTACACTGGACAGGACTCGTCGGAAACTGACTAGTAGGTATTATGCCTATCGTCAGTTATCAGTTCCCAGGTGACATGAGTACAGCTTAGTCCGCTAACTTGACACTGTCGCTTCGCCTCGAGTGTGTTCCCACTGCACTTTGATTACTACCCTACGACGGCTCAAAGGAGTCGTGCAAACAGGTAGTAGTTGGGTGCAGTCCCGAGGCACTTGGAGGCAGTGACGGTTAGACAGGATTCGTCTCTCCCGGTATTGGGGGTTGACATCGCGCTGTGTCTAGGAGAGCCATTACACGAGTAGTCCCTGGCCAGGACAAACGAGATATACTGGTAGGCTTCCAGTGTTATCTCAGGGTGTTTTGGGCTTCACTCCGACACGACTTGTACCGCTATTGGGGGACTGACGTTTACCGCCCCCTAGGCCCGCCATGCGATGTATCAGACCAACAGACCGGACTGTACGGAGACTGTCACATTCAGGCTCAATAGGAGTTCAGATGGGTTTCGCCTCGTCAGTCTTCTTGTCGGCATCTACCTGGGGACCGTTACGCACAGCTAGTGCCGCTTGGAGTCTGTGGTTAAACCCACTGCTAGCGTAGTGTCGAGTCTTTAGAGTCTCACACAGAAAGCTATTCGCCTTTAGGCAAAAGAGTAGAGGTCGCATGGTTTTGCGACAGGGTTCGGTCACATCCGTGCACTTGTGCACGTACATTGTCCTGACAGTTCACACTAGCGGGCTTTGGTTTAAGCCAGATCCAAGTGTACCTTTTGGGATTGGTTTTATCCAGTATGCATTCGTGTTCCTCGGAACGCGGATGTGGGTGTGTATGCACAGTTGACGGAGAGACAGAGGCAGAGGATTCTCATTAGGGTTGTTGACCGTTGACAGTTGACTATTGACTTTTTGCTCAACCCTAATGAGAATATGATATGCGATTAACAATTATATTAATTAAGTATTATGGTGACATGGTTGTTGAGGGGTTGACTTTGTTGACTTGTTGACTTTGTTGACTTGTTGACTTTGTTGACCGGTTGACTAGGCTTGACTAGTTGACCATCATGATAACCATAGCTATCATTTCATGGCAAAGACTTTTGCTTACTTGCTCTTTTGTGCAAAATGAGTGCATGAAATGATATGGCTATGGTTGCTTAAACCATCACATAATACTTGATTGATATGATGTGTTATGATGCTTTTGGATTATGAGAGCCAAATGAGAAAAGTCTTCTCTCATTCTTTCATGCTCATTTTCTCTCTTGTTCTTGAGCTCTCATCTTTCTCCTCTTGCTCTCCCTCTCTTGACTCTATGGTTCACTTGTCTCATGAGTTGAGAACCAAGAACCATAGATAAAATCCCATACAAACTCTTCTCTACTCACTCTAGTTCATAAGGTTCAGCAAACTGAGTGAACTTGTTTCTTCAAAGATCGAAGAAGGAGCCAAAGGTTGAAGCTTTCAGGTGGATCTATCTTCGGCGTAAGGAGACGACGGGAAGAAGCCGATCCGGACCACCATCGAGGTTTGAAGACGAAGGAGTTCAAGACAAGAAAGGTATAAACCCCCTAACCGAGTAGTTAATGACTCCTAGTTAGGTTGTTAGTTATATATTTAACAAAGATCCGGGTTTTAAGTCCATGTTACCACCTCTAAGAAAATCGTTTTTCATCAAATTACGCATGCCCGAAAGTTCCGGGAGAGATAGCATGGACTTACAGTGGTATCAGAGCCTAGTTAAACTCTATCTAATATGTTAGCAAAGTAGCTAGAAGATCGATCAAAGAAAAGTCGCAAAACGAACCCAAAACTGTCAAGTTTCTGCCGAAATTATTTCTGTTCAAAAGTTGATAATTTTCATCTTAAAAATCGGCTCAGGCTTTTGTTAGAATAACCACCAAAATTGGTCCCACGAACCGTTCAAAGCGCCGCGGAAACGCGGCGGGAGCATGCTCCCGCCGCGGTTCCGCGGCAGAGTTGACTCGGCCGAGGTCCATCTTTGGTGCAGTGTATTTCTGGGTTTGTTTTGGGATTTTTGGAATATGTATTTTCTGCCCAGATTTTCCACAACGAAAATTTTGTATTGGGGGCCTATAAATCCGTATTTTTGATCGAACTTCTAAAAGACTTAAGCTGACGGGTTTTTCTGTGATGTGATATTTGTATTGAACGTCTACTAATCGCTATATGTCGATTAGTGGGGGTTATACAAATCTGTGATCTGTAATGTCATTGGAATGTGTATATGAATTCATTGGATTGTCGCGGGTGAATAGCCGGGGGTTGTGAGACGAGAGTTTTCTTTTCGTTCAATTCATGTAAATTTGTAAATTGATGTAATAATTATTTGTATGGCCGCACAACCGGGTCGGGGTTGTAGCCGTCATTGTATAATTTCTTTTTACTGTTTTTGCTCCTAGGATAGACCCATGGAGAGGGTGCACAAACTACCGGGTATGCCGAAGTGCCGAGTGGCCTACTCACGGGGTTGAGGGAGGTTGCTTCGCTTCGGGTACTTGGCGGGTAGTTTGCCGCACCCGTAGGGGTCTTGGGTGGGGTATTGGCTATTCACCGCGACCGTGTAATCTGCTTTTCGTTACAGGCTCGTACGAATTGCAGCTTCCTAGTATATCCAATGTGTTCATCTGTGATCTGAAATGTCTATCATTGCATTATATCTATATATGATATTATTTAGGCATTGCTTATGTTTTACAGCCGCGCTAGCCCAGCCCCCGCTCTGACGTTAGTTAAGTAACCTAACGGGTAATGACGGGGCCCCGTGGCGAGTGCGAATAGCATAAGCGTACGTCATATTTTGGTTGTTTTTCTGCAATGGTAGGATTAAATGATGGGACGCATTAAAAGAACTAATGCAAGAATATCACGCATTAAAAGAACTAATGCAAGAAAATAAACCAAGTAAAAGTCGTTGGAACACTTTTGAAAAACCACTCGGTTCTTTTCTAAACAAACTTTTAAACTGCGGAGTTTGAGCCACTCCTTTTAAAAGCTATCTTGTTCCATCGATTATATCAAGTTCTCTACGTTCACGGTTTCGCCAAAACCATTCGTAGCCCTCCGTCGTTTCACATGAATAGTCAATAGTATTCAAGCTGTGTTTGTTGGCCAAAGTCAAGGCATAGTGATTGGTAGCTATTGGTTATTCATGTGCAGCATAGATAGATGCGTTGGTTTGGAATAGTCGTACTGCCTTGTTGGCCAAAGTCAAGGGTAGGTACGGGTGGATTCAAATTAACCTGGAGAACGACGGGTAGAACTTGATATGTGACTTCTGATTTATTGGCCAAAGTCAAGGTCATAAGAGCATGGGGCAAAAATCCACATCGGGAGTTTCAAAAGAACTGAAACTTGCTAGTGTTGCATACCATTTGGAGTGTGATGATTCTGATAGGATTCCTTCAGTTTCGTCACGTGATGATATTTGGATCCCGATCCTACTGTGAGTGTATGCTACTCCTCGGGAAATTTCTCACTTAACGATCAATGCTATAAACCAAGTAGGTGTCTAGAAAGGTGTTAGCGGGGCTACGCCCCCAGGGAAAAGAGGTTCTTAAATTAAGGAACTTCGCGAAAGCGTTGGAAAACCTCCCTCGAAGTACCGACACCAGCCTGGCCGAACGGTTAAGCAAGTATTGTACGGTGAGATTGATCCTGACTAATTCTTCCTTTCTGGTTTGAGGAGGGATTCGAGAAACAGTGGGAGCCATCCTGTTTAGACAAACTAAAAACCACTCTAAACTTGCAAGAGCATCATGCTGAGTGTTTCTTCTTCTCTTCTAATTGCAGCGACCAATCGACATGACTGGACTTAAGTTACTTGTAGATAAAAACATACTGACAGGGCCAAACTACAAAGATTGGCTCAGGAATGTCAAAATGGCAATCACTTACGACAAGCTGGGGTATCTTCTTACCACCAAAGCTCCCCCTGTCCCTGGTCCCACTTCCAGCGTCGCGGATAAGGAAATCCGTAAGACTTAGGAGATTGATAGCGCGAAGGCCAAGTGCCTCGTGCTTGCCTCTATGGACAATGAACATCAGAGGAGGCACGAGAATATGGACTTGGAATCCATATTTCTTCATACAAAAGAACTGTATGGAGAGCAGTCTCGTATCGCAAGATACGAAGCGTCGAAAAAGTTATTTTCGGCAAAGGATGGCCGTCGGATCATCAGTATCAGAACATGTGCTTAAGATGATCGGCTACATTGAGGAACTCGAGGACCTAGGGACCACATTGGAGAGTGAGCTCTATACGGACTTAGTTCTCCAGTCCCTTCCTTCCACTTACGCTCAGTTTATACTGAACTTCAACTTACAAGAAAAAGAAGTTGAACTTTCAGAGCTCCTCAACATGCTGAGGAGCGCAGAGGGCACCCTACAGAAAGGTAGGGAAACATCCACTTTGTTTGTAGGAGGATCATCTTTTTCTATGTCCAAGGCGAAATCCAAGGGAAAGAATAAGAAAGCCCCCGCCAAACCAAGGGGCGGTGTTAGTAAAGTGGATACGAAGGGAAAGGCAAAAGCAACAAAGAAAGCAGGGCAGCTTGTAGATAAAGAAGAATGCTTCTATTGCATAAGAAAGGACACTGGAAGAATGATTGCAGGGCTTGGAAAGCCAGGACACAGGAATTGAAGCAGGTTGCGGCTTCAGCTTCAGGTGTGTATGTTATTGAAAACTGTCTTTCAATAAACTCTACTTCCTGGGTATTGGATACCGGATCAGGATCTCATATCTGTAATTCTTTGCAGGTGTTGAGAAACCGTAGGGTTTTGAAGGCAGGTGACATGACCCTTAGAGTTGCAAACGGAGCTAGCATGGATGCTAAGGCCGTGGGGGACTATCACCTGGGAATGTCAGATGGACATGTTTTGGTTTTACGGAATTGCTTTTTTGTACCCAACGCAACTTGTAATATCATTTCTGTATCTTTAGTTTCTAAAGAAGGTTATGAATTTGCGTTTGTAAGTAATGTTGTAAACATTCACCTTAATCAAGTTCTGATTGGGTCAGGTACATTGAGCAATGGTATATACGTATTAAACCAACCACAGATTTTTAATGTCCAGAATACACACAAAAGAAAGTCTCCGGAAATAAATCAGACTTTCTTGTGGCATTGTAGACTGTGTCACATCAATGAGAGAAGGTTGACGAAGTTACATACAGAAGGATATTTGAATCCGTTCGAATATCAATCGTATGCCACTTGTCAATCCTGTCTCAAAGGAAAGATGACAAAGACTCCGTTCACTGGACACGGAGTAAGAGCGAGCGAGCTCTTGGGACTCGTACACAGCGGCGTGTGCGGTCCAATGTCTACACATGCGCGAAGCGGTTATTCTTACTTCATTACTTTTATGGATGACTTTTCAAGGTACGATTATGTCTTCTTGATGAAACATGAGTCCGAAGCCTTTGGAAAGTTCCAGGAATATAAGAATGAAGTAGAAAAACAAACCGGCAAAAGTATCAAGATTCTAAGATCGGATCGAGGTGGAGAATACTTGAGTGCCGAGTTCCTGGATTATTTAAAAGAGAACGGAATTGTCTCTCAGCTTACTCCTCCATACACTCCGCAACATAACGGTGTATCGGAGAGACGGAACCGAACCCTATTGGATATGGTACGGTCCATGATGAGTAACGTTGAGTTACCGCGATCATTCTGGGGATATGCGCTAGAATCAGCCGCATACCTTTTGAACCGAGTTCCTCCTAAGACTGTGCCTACCACACCATATGAGTTATGGAGTGGGAAGAAACCCTATCTTCAATATCTGAAGATCTGGGGATGTCCAGCTTTTGTCAAAAAGCAGCATGCGGACAAACTCGAGGCACGCTCAGTACAGTGTAAGTTCGTGGGATATCCAAAGAACTCTAAGGGATATTTTTTCTACTGCGAAGAGGAACAAAAAGTTCTTGTTTCTCGCCATGCCTACTTCATGGAAACTGAGTATTTGGAAACCCAGATAAGTGGGAGCACAGTAGAACTGGAAGAAATTCCAGAACCACGAGCTATTACTGAAAGCTTAGTGGAACCAGAGGGATCAAAAGAACAGGACATTCCTACGCCGCTCCGCAGAAGTAGTAGGCAGTCTCATCCGCCCGAGAGATACTACGGTTTTCTCATAGACGGGGATAGAGAGGATTGCATCATAGATTATGATGAGCCTACTAGCTTCCAGCAAGCCCTTCAGAGCATCGACTCGGTAAAATGGCTGGATGCAATGCTACCGAAATGGAGTCTATGTACACCAACAAAGTATGGACGTTGGACGTTGCTCCAGACGGGGTAAAACCCGTAGGATGCAAGTGGATCTTCAAAAGGAAGATTGGTGTAGATGGACAGGTTGAGACCTATAAAGCTAGACTGGTTGCAAAGGGTTTTCGTCAAAGACCTGGTTTGGACTATGACGAGACCTTTTCTCCAGTAGCTATGCTGAAATCCATTCGGATCCTTCTTGCCATTGCTGCCTTCCACGAATATGAGATTTGGCAGATGGACGTAAAGACAGCTTTTCTAAATGGAAATTTAGAGGCGTGTGTCTATATGGACCAGCCAGAGGGTTTCTTTCAGAGTGGGAGCAGCGAAAAGGTGTGCAAGTTGCTTAAGTCCATTTACGGACTAAAGTAGGCATCGCGGAGTTGGAACATCTGTTTTATTGAGACGGTCAAGGAATTTAGCTTTATCAAAAATCCAGATGAACCATGCATCTATAGTAGATTTGTAGCGAGAACTGTAGTATTCCTCGTTTTATACGTGGATGACATTCTCTTAATAGGAAATGACATTCCTATGCTACAATCTGTCAAGGGGTTCTTGTCACACAGGTTCTCCATGAAAGACCTGGGTGATGCCTCCTACATCCTGGGAATCCGGATCCATCGTGATAGATCCAAGAGGATATTAGGACTTTCACAGTCCAGGTACATCGACACCATACTGAAAAGATTCAGTATGGAAGATTCCAAGCGCGGTAACCTACCGGCTTGTCACGGGATCACCCTCTCTACAGAGATGTCTCCCAAGACTGATTTGGAGAGGGATCGCATGTCTATTATACCGTACGCTTCTGCGGTGGGTTCTATAATGTATGCGATGTTGTGTACCAGACCGGATGTAGCTTATGCACTGAGTGTAGTAAGCCGGTATCAGTCAAACCCTGGGGAGAAACACTGGATAGCGGTAAAGAACATTCTCAAGTACCTGAGAAGGACTGGGGAGATGTTCTTGGTGTATGGCGGAAAAGACCTCCAGATCGAGGCCTTTGCTGACTCTAGCTTCCAGAGTGACAAGGATGATTCCAAGTCCATGTCGGGTTTTGTCTTTACCCTTAATGGAGGGGCGGTGTGTTGGAAGAGTTCCAAACAGGAAACCGTTGCAGACTCGACGATGGAAGCGGAATACATCGCTGCATCTGATGCCGCAAAAGAAGCTGTCTGGATAAGGAAGTTCTTGAATGAACTTCAGGTGGTTCCGTCCATTGTTGATCCAATACCTCTGTATTGCGACAACAACGGGGCTATAGCTTTAGCGAAGGAACCCAGGTCCCATCAGAGATCCAGACACATCTTGAGGCGGTATCACCTGATCAGAGAGATCGTAGATCGCCAGGAGATCGAGGTTCGAAGAGTCGCTTCAGAAGATAACACTGCAGATCCATTCACCAAGGCACTGCCCCAGACTCAGTTCGAGCGGTTGATCAAGGTGACAGGTCTTCGATATGCCAGTACATGGCCTTAGTGCAAGTGGGAGATTGTTAGTGTATATGCCCTAGAGGCCATTACTTTATCATACTAGTTTGTATATTACTTAATGGAAGCTTGGGATATTCACCTTGTATATACAATCTTGCTCAAAATAGTAGTATGGTACTTGGTTTGTTTCTGCTTCAATGTGTACATGTGCTTATATTAGTATATCACCTATACACATTAGTGGATCCCTTAGGATCTTTGCTTGATTACCAGCGATGTGATGGCAGTCACACTAGTGGGGCTGGATAATCTATAAGCACATCCTTATACAGGTCCCTAGTCGCAGGACTATCGAGACTGGGCATCGATACTCTGGAGTAGACTGGCGCATGCGCTTCTCATCCCAGTGTGGGAGACGGTCTGTCCCACAGCCGTCAGTACGTCGTACTTGAGATAGTATGCGGGTGCTCGTTAGGTTACGGGTACACTGGACAGGACTCGTCGGGAACTAACTAGTTGGTATTATGCCTATTGTCAGTTATCAGTTCCCAGGTGACATGAGTACAGCTTACTCTGCTGACTTGAGACTGTCGCTTCGCCTCGAGTGTGTTCCCACTGCACTTTGATTACTACCCTACCACGGCTCAAAGGAGTCGTGCAAACAGGTAGTAGTTGGGTGCAGTCCCGAGGCACTTGGAGGCAGTGACGGTTAGACAGGATTCGTCTCTCCCGGTATTTGGGGTTGACATCGCGATGTGTCTAGGAAAGCCATTACATGAGTAGTCCCTGGCCAGGGCAAACGAGATATACTGGTAGGCTTCCAGTATTATCTCAGGGTGTTTTGGGCTTCACTCCGACACGACTTGTACCGCTATTGGGGGACTGACGTTTACCGCCCCCTAGGCCCGCCATGCGATGTATCAGACGAACAGACCGGACTGTACGGAGACTGTCACATTCAGGCTCAGTAGGAGTTCAGATGGGTTTCGCCTCGTCAGTCTTCTTGTCGGCATCTACCTGGGGACCGTTACGCACAGCTAGTGCCGCTTGCGGTCTGTGGTTAAACCCACTGCCTGCGTAGTGTCGAGTCTTTAGAGTCCCACACAGAAAGTTATTCGCCTTTAGGCAAAAAAGTAGAGGTCGCATGGTTTTGCGACAGGGTTCGGTCACATCCGTGCACTTGTGCACGTACAGTGTCCGGACAGTTCACACTAGCGGGCTTTGGTTTAAGCCAGATCCTAGTGTACCTTTTGGGATTGGTTTTATCCAGTATGCATTCGTGTTCCTCGGAACGCGGATGCGGGTGTGTATGCACAGTTGACGGAGAGACAGAGGCAGAGGATTCTCATTAGGGTTGTTGACCGTTGACAGTTGACTATTGACTTTTTGCTCAACCCTAATGAGAATATTATATGTGATTAACAATTATATTAATTAAGTATTATGGTGACATGGTTGTTGAGGGGTTGACTTTGTTGCCTTGTTGACTTTGTTGACTTGTTGACTTTGTTGACCGGTTGACTCGTCTTGACTAGTTGACCATCATGATAACCATAGCTATCATTTCATGGCAAAGACTTTTGCTTGCTTGCTCTTTTGTACAAAATGAGTGCATGAAATGATATGGCTATGGTTGCTTAAACTATCACATAATACTTGATTGATATGATGTGTTATGATGCTTTTGGATTATGAGAGCCAAATGAGAAAAGTCTTCTCTCATTCTTTCATGCTCATTCTCTCTCTTGTTCTTGAGCTCTCATCTTCCTCCTCTTGCTCTCCCTCTCTTGACTCTATGGTTCACTTGTCTCATGAGTTGAGAACCAAGAACCATAGATAAAATCCCATACAAACTCTTCTCTACTCACTCTAGTTCACATGGTTTAGCAAACCGAGTGAACTAGTTTCTTCAAACATCGAAGAAGGAGCCAAAGGTTGAAGCTTTCAGGTGGATCTATCTTCGGCGTAAGGAGACGACGGGAAGAAGCCGATCCGGACCACCATCGAGGTTTGAAGACGAAGGAGTTCAAGACAAGAAAGGTATAAACCCCCTAACCGAGTAGTTAACGACTCCTAGTTAGGTTGTTAGTTAGATGTTTAACAAAGATCCGGGTTTTAAGTCCATGTTACCACCTCTAAGAAAATCGTTTTTCATCAAATTCCGCATGCCCGAAAGTACCGGGAGAGGTAGCATGGACTTACATCATCTGTATATACATACCTGCATCCGTGTTCCAAGAAACACAAATACTATGAGGCGAAGCTAATCCAATAATCAAATACCAGGATCCGGCTTAAACCAAAGCCCACTAGTATTGTCCGCTCGAACACCACATGCTCACAAGTACACGTATGTGATCGAACCCTGTAGTAAAACTATACGACCTCTATTCGTTTCGCCCGAAGCTGGGAAACCCTCTGTGTGGGACTCTAAAGACTCGACAGTACTCTGGCAGTGGGTTTAACCACAAGCACATCAGCGGCACTAGCTGTGCGTAACCGCTACCCAGGTATCTGTCGATAAGAAGGTCTAAGAGCAAGATCATCCAAAATCCTACTGAGCCTGTCTGTGGCAATCTCCGTATAGTCCGGTCTATTCGTCTAAGAGTATCGCATATCGGGCCTAAGGGGATGGTAAACGTCAGACCCCTTATAGCGGAATAAGTCGTGTCGGAGTGTAGCCCAGAACACCCTGAGAAACTACTGGAATACCTACCAGTAATTCTCACTTGCCCTGGCCAGGGACTTTATGTAATGACTCTCCAAACACACCGCGATATCAATCCCCAATACCGGGAGAGACGAATCCTATCTAACCGCCACTGCCTCCAAGTGCTTCGGGACTGCACCCAACTACTACCTGTTTGCACGACTCAATAGAGCCGTAGTACGGTAGCAATCTAAGAATGGTGGGAACACACTTGATGCGAAGTAGCAGTGTCAAGTCAACGGACTGTTGGATATATGTATGCCCTAGAGGCCATTATATGATAGTGTATGTACCGGTAAGTGTGTGTGTGTGTATGTATGTATGTATGTATATATATATATATATATTGAGGGGACATTCTTGCTCGACATGATAGCATGCTATCTGGTTGCACCTTTTATCTTGACATGTTCATTTGATCATGCTTTCATTCATTTGGTACATGTTGATATAGCCCTTAGGATGATGCAGGACAACTGAGATCATACTAGTGGGACATGTGTAGTCTATGAGCATATCCTTGAAATGTTCCTAGTCGTGGGTGTATCGAGGCGGGGCATCGATATCACCAGAGTAGACTAGCGTATACGTTACTTGTCCCATATGATGGGCGATGGATGATCCTATATCCATTGGTGTGGTGATACTAAAGATCGTATACGGATGCTCAGTGGAGACTGGGTACACTGAACGGACTCGCCGAGAACTCTTATGTGGTATTATATCTATCGTCGGATAGCAGTTCTCAGGTTACACTAGTACAGGTTAGTCTGTAGACCCTAGGTCATCATAGAGTCTTGTGTGTCCTCCCACTGTACTTTGATCTCCATCCTACTACAGCTCTAATGAGTCGTGCAAAAAGGTGGATTTTGGGTACAGTTCTGAGGCACGTGGAGGCAATGAGCAATAGGAGGGGTTTCGTCTCTCCCGGTATTGGGGGTTGATGTTGCACCAAGTTTGATTGGCTATAACAGGAAGTCTCTGGCAAGGGCTGCTGAGATTTACTGATAAGTGTTATCAGTAGTTTCTCGATTTGTTATGAGCCATATACCGGCATGACTTATTGGGTTATTGGGGTCGACGATTCCATCCCTAGACTCACATATGCAGCATATTTGACGAAGAGACCGGACTGTACGGTAAGTGTTGCCAGTTGGCTCGACGGGAGTTTTAGCAGGTTTGCTTGTGTTTCTTCTTATCGCCTAATACCTAGGAGCCGTTACGTACTACTTGTGCCACTGACGGTTTGTGGGCATGCGATGTGATCACTGCCTACTGCTAGCGTATTGACGAGTCTTAGAGTCCCACAAAGGGGTCTCCTAGCTCAGGCAAAACGATGTGGGGTGCTTATGTGATATGCGCGGGAGCTCGATTAAATGCGTGTATTGGATACCGTATTTTAATCAGGTGTTTACTGTTGGACGGGTCGTATGTGATATGACCGGTTTATTAAATCAAGTGTTGATTTGATATTAAGTCCATTAGCTCATTTATTAAAACCTATTTCTTTATGATGCATGCATGAGTGTATGTATATGTTGATGTGCATGCGCACATGCAAGCATACATGTGTCATGGTTGATGATACATTGGTGGTGGCAATGCAAGACTCACATGGTTACATATTTATACATATATTTTGTTAATTTGAGAAAAGCAAAATGGCAAATTAAATCATCGTTGACTATTCAACTCTCATTTTCTTGTGTTGACAAAGTCAAAACCATAGTTTCATTTGCCCATGGTTTTAGCTCATGGTTTTGCTTAAACTCAAGTTACAAAATATCTAGATATTTTGTAACCATAGTTTAGCATGATGACTCTCACTTACTCTCTTAAGTTTAGCAAGGGTTATTCATTTTTCTCATATTATTCTCTCTTGAGTTTAGCTTGAACCATCTTCTTCTTCCTCTCTCTCCTTAAAGCTCACTAGGGTTTTAAAAGAAAGAGAGAAGATTAAAAAGAAAAGGTTTTTAATTCAGATCCAAACCTAAATTACCATTCCACTTTAGTCTAGCCCACTTGAGTGGAGTGTTTGCTTCATCTTCATCCTTGATCAAGTGAAGCTTGGAGCTTGGTGCAAAGAGATTTCGTGGTGGATCATCGTGGACGCGGAAGGATACAAGCCAACCAACTAAAACCCTACTCGATCCAAGTAGTCTAGGAGGAGGTGTACAAAGGTTGTATCTCTCCCCACTTAGTGTTAGACACTTGTAGTATATGATACTAGCTAGTTGTTACTCTATTTTTCTAGTTCGATTCATGTTTGGAATTGTTTAGCACCCGCTAAATTTTTTTTATAGCATGTGTGATGCAATCCTAAACCTAGTGTGGTGTTATAGAATCCCTACACGGACAAAGCTGTACTCATGTCACCTGGGAATTACTACCTGACGATAGGTATAATACCAACCAGCAGTACCCTACGAGCCTGTCCAGTGTAACTCATAACCCAATGAGCACCACCTGCATACTATCTCCAGTACGACGTACTGATTGCTATGGGACAAACTATCTCCTCAGCTGGGATGAGAAGCATATACACTAGTCTACTCTAGAGTATCGATGCTCTGTCTCGATAATCCTACGACTAGGGACCTGTATAAGGATGTGCTTATAGACTACCCAGCCCCCACTAGTGTGACTGCCATCACAACGCTGGTAGTCAAGCAAAGATCCTAAGGGCTCTATCAATATGTATTAGTGATATGTTAAAAGAAACATATACACATATTAAGATAGATACAAACCAAGTAGCATACTACTATATCGAGCAAGATTGTCATAAATTCGTGTATATATCCCAAGCTTCCAAAATGTAATATACAATAATGGCCTCTAGGGAATACATATCCAACATGATGTAGATCATACTTGTGGGGCCTGAGCAATCTATAAGCATATCCTTAATTTTTCTTAGTCGAGGGAGGGTATCGATATTACCAGAGTAGACTAGTGTGTACGTTTCTTGACACGGGGGGCGATGGTTGATCGCACACCCATTGGTGTTTGACATCAAAGATTGTACACATGTGCTCATTAGTGAATGGGTACACCGAACAGGACTCGCCGAGAACTCCTAGATAGTATATATACCTATTGTCAGATTGCAGTTCTCTGGTGACACATAAACAGGTTAGTCTATGGACCCGAGATCGTCATAGTGTCTCGTGTGATTCCCAATGTGCTTTGATTTCCTCCCTACCACGACTCTATTGGGTCGTGCAAACAGATGGATTTTGGGTACGGTCCCGAATCACATGGAGGCAGTGAGCGATACGAAGGGTTTCGTCTCTCCCGGTATATGGAGTTGATGTCGCGCTATGCTTGATTGGCCATAACAGCAAATCCATGGCAAGGGTTCTCGAAATTTACTGATAAGAGTTATCAGTAGTTTCTCGAACTGTTATGGGCTGTAAATTAGCATGACTTATAAAGTTACTGGGGTCTGACATTTACCACCCATAGTCTTCATATGGGACGTATCAGACGAAGAGAACAGACTATACGGTAAGTGTTGCTTACAGGCTCGTTAGGGTTGTGATGAGTTCACTCGTCGGCCACCTTTTCGCCATGTACCTGGATAACCGTTATGCACAGCTAGTGCCGCTGACGTGCTTGTGGTTAAACCCACTGCCAGCATACTATCGACTCTTTAGAGTCCCACACAGAGGGTTCCCTGGTTCAGGCAAAAGATGTAGAGGTCGTCAGTTGTTACGGCAGGGTTTTGATCATGTTCCTGTAATGGTTACAGGAATAATGATCGGAAGGGTAATATTGGTAGGCTTTGGTTGAAGCCGGATACCGGTATTATATTATTATATTATATTATTGGATTATTTGTATTCGTATTTTTCAGAATTCGGATACGGGTATACTTATACGGTATACGGTGGAGGGGTATTCTTGTAATTATACAAGAACACCTTCTAGATGGGGACACCTCATAATTAGATATTTATTTTGTGAAAATAAATAAATGATGTGGAATTTGGAGAAATGTCAAAGCATGGATAAAGGAATGGCTTATATGATTTTTTATTCATTTGGGATTACTATTGAAGCATGGTGCATTATTTTATTGCATGCTTCAATTATTTTAATTTGAGCCATATCATTTTTTCCATGCTTGAATAATTCATTCATCACTCTCACATCCTCTCTCCTCATTATCTTTTTCTTCCTCATCCTAGTTTTACCCTTCACATGTGATGTGAATCAAAAGCTTAGGCCTAATAATAATCCACTACTTGATCTCTACATCATCTAAGTGATCTCTTCTAGCACACTTGATCTCTTAGTCAACTCTTGAGTAGAGTTTGAGGCTTGTTCCATAGCTCTCGGGTAGAACATCTACGTCTTGAGGTGGCCGGAGATCGAGGACATCGCAATCATTCGAAGGAGCCTAGGAGTTGCATCAAAAAGAAAACCCGAAGGACCGGTTCATTAGGTATAACCCTTTCATAGTAGTTAAGAACTTTAGATAGGGTTTTCTAGTTAAGTTTTAAGCACATGATCTTGGTTTTAATGTGGGTGTTGCATGCAAGAATTTTTTCGTTTGCCACTTCCGCCTCCTCTCAAATGTTGTGAGGGTGTGCAACATCCACTTACACTTGATGCTTGCCGAAACCGTGTCGGGGAGCTAAGCAAAGCTAGCAGTGGTATCAGAGCCATGCTAGAGCATTAGGAGTAGCCTAGATGTCGTTAAAGTGTTCGAACGAACATCGAAACCGTACATTTGTATGCATTCTGGAAATTTTTCAAAAGTTAGAATTTTTGGGTTTAAAAATATTCAGAAATTATGTAGGGTATTCTATGTACCCCCAAGAAAAACGAAACCTTCACTCGACTTAACGACCGTAGAACCGCAGCCAAAACATGCTTTTGGCGGCGGTTCTGCGGCGCCGTTGGTGAGGCCAGGGACGTGCCTTCTTTTGCTGGTCCGTATGTGCTGGTGTCACTGTCTGTGTATTTTTGAATCTGTCTCAAGTGTTGAGATCTCTGAGTATTATGGGTTTTTGATGGATTGATCGAAATGTTTAACAACGTCTCGATATCTGTGATTTGTGATACAATATTTGGAATCCACAATAATTAGTTTTGTGAAAACTAAATAGTACTTTGTAAATCTAGCAATTTAATCTCTTTTGATCGGTTGCCGCTGGGTTTTGATTCGGATCAAAACTTTGTCGCAATCACGTATAGTGCACGAACATTCGCCAGCTAACATGTTAGTTGTATGTATGCCCTATAGGCCAGTATTGTACATATGATGTATATTATATTGGATTCTTGGACATATATAGAGAGGTCTTTCTTGCTCGATATGATAGTATGCTATCTGGTTGCTCTTTATCTTAACATGTATACTTGTCTCTTGATACTGTCTTATGGTAACATGTTGGTAAACCCCTTAGGATGTGTACTTGACTACCAGGACTTTGATACAGATCATACTAGTGGGGCCATGGTAATCCATAAGTTCATCCTTTAACGTTCCTAGTCGTGGGTGTATCGAGACAGGGCATCGATATACCAGAGTAGACTAGCGTATACGCTTCTCGACCCATGATAGATGATCCCATATCCATTGGTGTTTAACATCCAATATGGTATACGGGTGCTCAGTGGAGACTGGGTACACTGGACGGACTCGCCGAGAACTCCCAGATGGTATTATACCTCATGACAGATGGCAGTTCTCTGGTGACACTTGTACAGGTTAGTCTGTAGACCCGAGATCGTCATAGATTCTTGTATGATTCCCACTGTACTTTGATTTCCACCTTACCACATCTAAGAGGGCATGCAAAACGGTGGTTTTTGGATACAGTCCCGAGTCACATGGAGGCAATGAGCGATAGGAGGGGTTTCGTCTCTCCCGGTATTGGGAGTTGATGTTGTGCTGTGCTCGATTGGCCATAACTGGGAAGTCCCTGGTCAGGGCTGATTTAGAGATTTACTGGTAAGTGTTACCAGTAGTTTCTCGACCCGTTATGAGCCTCATATCGGCATGACATATCGGTAATTGGGGTCTAATGTTTACCACCCCTAGACTTGATATGCGACCTATCAGACGAGGAGACCGGACTGTACGACAAGTGTTACCGTCAGGCTTTTGCAGGAGTTAGAGTGGGCTTGCTTGCTAATCTTCTGATCGCTCAATACCCGGGTAGCCGTTACGTCCAGCTAGTACCGCTGACAGATTGTAGGTGCTTGATGTGATCATCACCTACTACCGGCGTATTGACGAGTCTTTAGAGTCCTGCATAGAGGTTTTACTGGCTCGGGCAAAACGAAATAGGAGCACGTATGTGATATGTGCGGGACCGAGAATAATGCGTGTATGTGATACCGTATTCTATTCTCGCGACTTTTTTTATCGATCGGTTATATGTGATATAGCCGGGTTATCGAATCAAGGGTTGATTCGATAAGTCGATATATTAGATGTTAGTCGGTTATATGTGATATTGCCGGATTATTATGTCAGGTGTTGATTTGATAGTTTGATGTATAATTGTATATTTGATATACTAATTTACATTAACTAACAATTGCTCACTTAAGCATTTTTTCTCACATGTGCACACTTAATATATATATATATGATATATATTAAATTGTGTTTTCTTTTTGTATCATGGTTGTTGATACAACATTCGTGGGTGTATGAGACATACACCATTCTATTTCTATTGGTGGGTTATTATTATTTAAAGTAATTACAAAATTAGTGGATATTTGTTACAAGCATGAAGCATGTAGAAGCTTATGTTTTGCTTTGACAAAGTCCACTCACTTTGTTTTTACTTTATATATTTGTTAACCTAACCATTTGGATTAGTCATAGTTATGTCTCTACATGAGTTAGTATATGATACTCACTCACCATGGTTCACTCTCTCACTTGATCATTTCATTTCTTCTCTCATTTTCTTCATCTTCTTCCTCAAGCTATTGTGAGAAAAATAATTCTAAAGTGATCTCACTTCTTATTTATCCATCCTCTACTAGATTAGCACTTTAGTATAGGGTGTTTGCTTCACAATTCTTAAGTTAGTGAAGTAGTCGGTTGAGTTGGCATCCCCTCGATGTAGATCATCTTCGGCCTCGAAGATTTCAAGCAAGATCGCTATTTTCACCTCGTGAAGTGATCGCACGCCAAAAGCGTGTCGGATGTTCAAAGTTCTAAAGTATAACCGCGATCAGGACGGTGTCGCTATGCTGCTAGCCGGTTGAGCACGTGTCGATCCACAGGGAGATGGTTGTATTTCCGTTCTTGTCTTAGACGAGTCAATAAAGAATTTGTGTATGTTTGTTTGATCTAACCTATGTGTATTATTTGCAAGTATAAAGTTGTTAAGAAAAAGATACGAAATTGTAAGCTAAAGAAATCCGTACTCAAAACCTTTGAGCCGAGTCTTTACCAATTGAAGCTAAAGCAATCGGCAACAACGTGGATTAGGGGATTTAAGCGCGGTATTCGTGGAATACGGCTTATTTACCCTTTTCCTTCCGTTCTTGTCTCTTGCTTTCGCCTCCGGCCAAACCGAACGCAACCGGTCGCGGTTAGGAATCACCGTTACCTTGTTAGGGTAGGGTGCCTAACGGAGCGCTTGCGTATGGTTTGGGCGGAGTTCAATGGAAAATAACGGAAAAGGAAATGAGAAAGAAGATATTAACTTACAATACCGTATTTCATCTTAACAATAATAATTACATTCATTCACAAAAAAGAACAAAAGAGAGCAAAAGAAAAGAACAAAGAAAAGAAAAGATTACAAGTAATTAAGTGCATGAATTAAATTGCAAGAAAGTAAAGCAAGGTAATAAAAAGCAAGTAATAAATAAGCAAATAAAAAGAACAAGAAACTAGAACTCAAGACAAGCATGTGATCAATAGCCAACCCTTAAACTTGCAAGCTCAATCAAGAGGTTTCAAGATAAGGGGAAGGGTAGAGAACGCATGTGAAATGAAGTGCTAATTCCATGAAAGAATACGACCCTTGAGATCAATAACTAACCCTTAACCATTCAAGCTCAATGAAGAGGTTGAATGATCAAGAGAAAGCAAGAATCTCAAGGGGAAGAAGAAACAAAAGAGAATGATACAAAAAGCCCTCATCTTCATTGATCTCCCACTCAAAAAGCTCTCACTATAATTTTCATGAAAAAAGAATGAAGAAGAAGAAGAAAAAAGACTAAATCCTAACAAAAAGAGGAACAAAAGAATGACCCTTGGCTTAGCTCAATTCTGGAGTATTTATAGGCTGGAGAATGGAAATCTAGGGCAACCACCAGAACCCAAACAAAAAGAACAGAATAACCCTGAAAAGTCACTGTCTGTTGCGCCAGTAAGGCCACGGATCCGCCGCCAATACCCCCTATTGGCCGCGGATTCGCGGCCCTATGATGGAGTCAGGGTATGGGCTTCTGTGTACTTCCCTGGTCTTCTGTCCCCTCTTGTCTGGTATATGTATTTTCTGAAAATACATTCACATTTCTTCCAGAATTTCTGTTGAGGAAAGGTGGACTTTTGTGGATGCTTTTGTCATGATTTCCTCGAGCACCGCGTAGATTTCTTGGAACTTGTTGTTGCCATTGAGCCTTGTGCATGAAGGTGACATTGATTTGACATTTTGTCTTCCTAAACTGGTATCTGGCAACATACGGATGACGAGCGGAGACCGTGTTTTCTCAGTGGTTGGAAGGAACCCGGATTTTGTCGTGTTTTCCATGAATTTCACCATTTTAGAACCGAGAACCTGTATCCTACAAATATGTAACAAACACGGATTAAAAGCACCTACCTATAAACAACCGAGCGTAAGAATGGGACGTATAAAATGCAGTATTCTGTGATGAACAAATACCCCCAAACTTAACTTTTGCTCGTCCCGAGCAAAACCAATTATTCACAAAAATAAAATCCTAACCGCACTTTTGCAGGGAACGCGATTGCACTGAGCACGTGCAACAAGCCGTTAAACCTCAAGGTGTCCCTAGTAGGAGGAGTGTTGTCTCCTGAGGGTTTTCAGCGGATACTACCCACAAAATCCCGTCAAGCTAGTGTCATAAGTTAACGTCGATTCTACTCTTACAGTTTAGTATTTACGTTAGAAATTCTATCATCCTAAGTTAGAAATATCCAACCCTAATACTTCACACCTCTTATCTATTTAGCCTTAGATCATATACGTGCCAAAAAAGTTTAGAAAGATGTTGGTTCTCCTGAGTTTTCCTTCTAAAGTGAGGCCTCAAATCAGGTATTTTTATCAACTTTACAGAAAACACAAGTCTTATTTTTTATTTCTATCTTTTATTCAAACATCGATTGTATACCCCTACGTGTATGTATATTTGCACTCCTACACTCAAGAATTCAATTCAAGCTATAATACCCTTGCCCTAATACCTAATACTATTTCTTTTCATTAAGGATGGACGGATTTGCTCACACACCTTTCATGCGACTATTAATGCTTCTTGAGGCACTAACGACCGATTACTGAATGTGTGAACTTTAAAGCGTAAATAGCAGTCTCCAGGTCTTGATTTTATTCTATTTTTTTCTTTTTATTTTTCTTTTTCTTCTTTTTTCAAGACCGGATATATTTTTCAATATGCACTTTTGGTGTTTAGCTTTAAATACCGTTTTTTCTTTCATACTAGGCTTTCAGGCAAGAGTATTTCTAGGTATCCTCTACTATCCCAAGTTTCAAGGTGCGTGTATGTGCAGTTTGTAGGGTATATACTTTCTAAATTTGAACTCAAGAAAAGAAACTATTTTTCAGACTTATCCTCCAGTAAAGCATCAATACTTTCCCTTCATCTTGACTTAACTAAAGAACTGAACTCAAGATTACTTATTTCTCAAAAAAAACTGTAAGGACGTATACTTACCAAGTTTAAACAGAATTAGGGTTATTTTTAGGGTTTTCAATTCCTAAGCCAAGAATTTAGTTATTTCTATCATATCAACTAATCTTTAGGAATAAAGATCTAAGTTACCCTATTAGCTAACTTGACGACAAAGTTTTTATATTTTTGGAAAATTTTCGATTTTTGTGGGTTTTTAATAAGGTATGCAAATGCAAAATATACAAATGAATGCGAAGGAAGAAAGCTTACCGAGCACACCCCCAAACTTAAACTTGACAGTGCCCTCACTGTCAGGCTATACCAAGAGGGTCAAAATTGCCGGCGCTCCCTAAAAACAAATTATATACAAAAAGGAAAAACAAAAAATATATACAAAAAAAGTGTCCCCCCCAAACTTAAGTAGAACAGTGTTTTCACTGTTAAGCGTTGAAATTCAGGATTAGGGGGGAAAGAGAACAGTATCAGGATATACAAGGCCTTACACAGGCCAAAAGTTAACACCAACCATTCAAAGATCTTATCGTGATAAAGCAGTGGCCGGTGAAAGAAGGCGTAAAGAAAAGAGATGGAGAATACGCGAGACCATATGCGGAGAGAAGCGGGATATGGTCTCGGTATATGAGAGGAAGAAGAATGGCGGAAGGAAAAAAGAAGTGGAATACGAACTTGAGGGTGCAAATGGAGTAAATAGATTAGCACAATTTGTGACGACCGATGTGTGAAAAGCGATTGTGCTAATATATTTACCCGTCGAGAAATGGGGTCAAATCCCTCAAGATTCGTAAGAAACCATGGGTACGCCGAACTTGGTAAACCAGACACAATAAATGAAAGTGAGACGGGTTCTTGCAAGGTCGGAACGATGGAAAGGATTGAGGGAAGTGGATGAGGAAGGGTATCGGTTAAAGGTTCAGGAGGGTGTACACAGTCAGTGGAAGGAACATGATGAATTGGAAAATCCGACTCATCAAGCCAGACTGGTTCATCCTCAAAACTATCCTCAATATTCTCCTCAAAATTTAGCACATCCATGCATATTTCATCAAAGTCCGGACGCATATGGGGTTCGGAAAAAATATTCAATGACTCGGGATGATGAATTGGAGAGAAAAACTCAGTCAAATCTACAGGTTCATCATCCAAAATAGTCCCAGCGTCAATATCCTTAATCAAGTGAAAGTCAATTTTCTCAGACACCTCATCAAAAGCATGGATTTCAATCAATTCAGGTTCTAAGATATAGGTGTAGAGGTCAAAAGGATTAGGTATGGTTTCACTTGGAAGGGACCTTTCACAATCGGGCAAATCAAACACTACGAAGTCGTACAACTCATTCATCATTCTATCTTCAATTGATAAATCATGTGGGATACTCGATAGATTTTCAAAACAGGAGTTGTGGGATTCAATTTGGGACGGGTAGGTTTGATTTGGAAGGGGGTACATCTCACTCTCTCCACTCAAATTCACAGCCTGTCCTGCCGCCTCATCATACATTGAAAAAGTTGGAGCTAGTTGAAAACTAGCTCCCGGGTCACTAGGTTGCATGAGGGCGGCCATGGACGCATTCAAATCCATCATCTGTTGGCTTGACGCTACCCTAAAGTCTTCCAACGACTGTTCTAGACTAGACATTGGTTGTGAAGGGGTTTCAGTAAAAGATTCAAAGTTGTTTGGATACTGAAAACTCCCAAATAGCGGTTCTGATACATTGTCTAGGGAAGGTGTAAAAGTTGGGTAGGACTGGTAGGAATTGAATGGCTGGACAGGAGTGGGATCAACATTGGGATAAGAAGGTGAATGGAATTGTTGATCCCAAGAATTTGTAGTGGTGAAAGGAGTGAAAGATCGGCTACGAGATTGTTCAATACGTTCAGCAATAGACATAGGTCTCGGGGTTACAACTGGATTTTCAAAAGGGGTATCAACGCAAGAAGGTGTGAATGTTTGAAACGGTTGATACGGAGTGGATTGCGGGGTCCAGTTGTTCGTCCTAGACGCGTCTATCCGATCTTTCAAAGAAATTTTTGGCATGGATGGATCGTTCGAAGTTCGACCAAAACAAGAACCGTAGGAAGTAATGTCTGGTTGTGGGTACCAAAGTTCGGCAAGAGTTTTGCGAGGTGGAGTACCCATGATATGAAGAGAGAGAGAAAAAGGGTAGAGAAAAGGAGGAAAAAAAAGAATGTGATATATTTTTTTTTAATAATTTTGTATATTAACAAAAGAATGAAGTATACACACAAAAAGAATATGGACAAAAACAATCACGACACAAAAAATACCACACACCTAATCGTTCTAGGCTTAACCTAGGTCAACTAGACCTGCTCCAAAACTTGATTGTCGAAATAAAACTGTGTCGAGAAACAGGCTCAAGATACACTGATCATGAGGCCAGGTAAGTGCAGAGATAAGGGGAGGTTTTCCAACGCTTTCGCGAAGTTCCTTAATTAAATAACCCTTTCTCTTTTGGCGGTTTCGCCGTTAACACTTTCCTAGACACCCCGTAAACAATATACCGTTAAGCAAGGTTCTAAACACAGTTAACTTCTCCTAGTGAGCGCGAAGTCCTTAAGGCTTAAAGTCTAGTTTCTTTTAAATTTTGTGCGGGTAAACGTTATGCGCAAGTTCGTGATTTGTGTGCCACGGAAAAGGTGATGAAATCCTTTACCGTATCTTGTGGGGTTCGCTTGCCCTTAAGTCCGTATTAATGTATGCAATGCACAATTCAATAAAAATTCTATAAAGAATCAAAAAATTGTTTTTTTTATTTTAGCACGGCACTGCAACAAATACGGGTTAGTCAATTTTGGCGTTTGCTAGCGAACTTGCAAAGAATCCTGCAAAGAATGGTATATTGGAAGCGTCGGATTTGAGAAGAAGGTGTTAGGAAAGTACGTACCGTTAAGTTTTTGGGTTAGGAAACCCCCGTTGAATCAAATCCGGTAAGCTTGAAAAGTTCGCTTGCGCGGGTCAAACTACCCGGATCTTTGGCACTGTACTTCGTAAATCACCCTTGCCTTGAATGCACACTTTGCTCCCCACAATCGCAGTTTGCAAACTTACAAAAATCTGCACTCTTGCCCACAAAAATAAAAAAAAAAACAAAAAGATTTTTTTTATATATACAAAAAGAATATTAACCCGAATAACAAGAAAGAAAATACTCTACCTTCTCCCCGGCAACGGCGCCATTTGATCGCACGCCAAAAGCGTGTCGGATGTTCAAAGTTCTAAAGTATAACCGCGATCAGGACGGTGTCGCTATGCAGCTAGCCGGTTGAGCACGGGTCGATCCACAGGGAGATGGTTGTATTTCCGTTCTTGTCTTAGACGAGTCAATAAAGAATTTGTGTATGTTTGTTCGATCTAACCTATGTGTATTATTTGCAAGTATAAAGTTGTTAAGAAAAAGATACGAAATTGTAAGCTAAAGAAATCCGTACTCAAAACCTTTGAGCCGAGTCTTGACCAATTGAAGCTAAAGCAATCGGCAACAATGTGGATTAGGGGATTTAAGCGCGGTATTCGTGGAATATGGCTTATTTACCCTTGTCATTCCGTTCTTGTCTCTTGCTTTCGCCTCCGGCCAAACCGAACGCAACCGATCGCGGTTAGGAATCACCGTTACCTTGTTAGGGTAGGGTGCCTAACGGAGCGCTTGCGTATGGTTTGGGCGGAGTTCAATGGAAAATAACGGGAAAAGGAAATGAGAAAGAAGATATTAACTTACAATACCGTATTTCATCTTAACAATAATAATTACATTCATTCACAAAAAAGAACAAAAGAGAGCAAAAGAAAAGAACAAAGAAAAGAAAAGATTACAAGTAATTAAGTGCATGAATTAAATTGCAAGAAAGTAAAGCGAGGTAATAAAAACCAAGTAATAAATAAGCAAATAAAAAGAACAAGAAACTAGAACTCAAGACAAGCATGTGATCAATAGCCAACCCTTAAACTTGCAAGCTCTATCAAGAGGTTGCAAGATCAAGGGAAGGGTAGAGAACGCATGTGAAATGAAGTGCTAATTCCATGAAAGAATACGACCCTTGAGATCAATAACTAACCCTTAACCATTCAAGCTCAATGAAGAGTTTGAATGATCAAGAGAAAGCAAGAATCTCAAGGGGAAGAAGAAACAAAAGAGAATGATACAAAAAGCCCTCATCTTCATTGATCTCCCACTCAAAAAGCTCTCACTACAATTTTCATGAAAAAAGAATGAAGAAGAAGAAGAAAAAAGACTAAATCCTAACAAAAAGAGGAACAAAAGAATGACCCTTGGTTTAGCTCAATTCTGGAGTATTTATAGGCTGGAGAATGGAAATCTAGGGCAACCACCAGAACCCAAACAAAAAGACCAGAATACCCCTGAAAAGTCACTGTCTGTTGCGCCAGTACGGCCGCGGATCCGCCGCCAATACCCTTTATTAGCCGCGGATCCGCGGCCCTATGATGGAGTCAGGGTATGGGCTTCTGTGTACTTCCCTGGTCTTCTGTCCCATCTTGTCTGGTATATGTATTTTCTTAAAATACATTCACATTTCTTCCAGAATTTCTGTTGAGGAAATGTGGACTTTTGTGGATGCTTTTGTCATGATTGCCTCGAGCTCCGCGTAGATTTCTTGGAACTTGTTGTTGCCATTGAGCCTTGTGCATGAAGGTGACATTGATTTGACATTTTGTCTTCCTAAACTGGTATCTGGCAACATACGGATGACGAGCGGAGACCGTGTTTTCTTAGTGGTTGGCAGGAACCCGGATTTTGTCGTGTTTTCCATGAATTTCACCGTTTTAAAACCGAGAACCTGTATCCTGCAAATATGTAACAAACACGGATTAAAAGCACCTACCTATAAACAACCGAGCGTAAGAATGGGCGGTATAAAATGCAGTATTCTGTGATGAACATGAAGCCATGAAAGAGTCTGGGAGAACCATGATCGCAGCGAAGGGACTACAACAAGGAGCTATTGAAGTGAAGGACCGATCTACAAAGGTTTTATTTCTATTTTCACTTAGTGATAAAAATCTTACTATCTTTTTGTTACCCTAGCTTTTCTACTTTGATTCCTAGGATTAATTTGTTAGCACCCTATAAAATTTTAAATATGTAATGTATGATGCTACCAAACCCTAGTGGTGGTGCTAAGGAAGCCCTTCATGGTATTAGAGCCTAACTAGAAACCTAGACGATGTTACGTTGATACGAAACCGAAAAACTCTGCAAAATACGATTTTAGAAACCCATAAATTTGCTATCTGGATTTTTTTATAAAAGTGGTCTGAAAATTATTTAAGCAACTGCAGAGTGGCATTTAGAGCATTCTAAGAACAAAGAAGGAATACGAGTGAGGGGGCTCGGTTTTTTGCCGGCGACGAGACCTGGAATTCCGGCGATGCCGGCCGGTTGTGCTCCCCTCTGGCTCGTATTGCACCTGTGCTCTTTTAATCATAATCTGGGGTTTCTGGTATTGTTAGGGGTAGTCCAGAATTGCATGGGATGTTAATTTGGTATTGGACTCTTTGCGGAGTATTTCGTATTCGTATATTTTTAGCATTGTATTGGTAACCTAGACGACGTTAAACAGGTCGAACGAAAATCAAACACTCGTATTTTTCCAGGTTGAACGTACTCAATATATAATGCAGGTATTCTTATGGACCCTCTAGAAGAATGAAACCCTAACTCGAGATGTGACCACAGAACTGCGACTAAACCTTATAGTTTACCATAGTTAGTGGCGCCACAAATGTGGCTTGGGTTTGCCCTTCTACGGCTGGTCCATTAAATGCTGTAGCGTAGATTTGGGTATTGTTTGACGATACTCAAGTGTTGAGCTTGCTGGGGAATGCGGGTGTTCGTTAATTCGATCGAAGGGTTTAACATCGCCTAGTTGTATGCGATACTTGTTTATGCGACCGTAAGCGTAGTATGCGTACCGCCGGTTTCGTTGCTATATGTCAACGGCAATTGGGATACGCATACTTGCTTACGTTGTTGACATGCGATGTTATGTATTGCTGTGATATGTTATATTCGATCGTCACGTTTTGAATAGCCGGGGGTTTTATGTGAGATGGGAGTTTTTATTTTCATTCATTTAAAATTAAATGTATGTAATATTCTTTTATTGGGGCACTTCCGGGTTGAGGTTGATGTCACCATTGATGTATATTATTTACTTTTCCGCATTAAGATAGACCCAAGGAGGAGAGCATAAGTAACCGGGTTCTAGAGTCCAGTGGGAGACTAACTCGAGGAGTCGAGTCCGGGTCTCCTAACTCTAGAATTTGTAGGGTTGCTTTCCGCTCTCGTAGGGGTCTAGGGGTGTGAGTTTGGATATTCATCGTGACCATTGAATCCGTGTTTTATAGAGGCTCAAAATAAAATACGGACCTCCTAGTATATCCATTATTTCATATGTTTCTTCTACTGCGATATCTGTGATGTGATCATTTGATATGTTGAGATGGATACTATATATAGTATATATGATATATTATATAGACATTACTTATGTTTTATACCCGTGCTAGCCCTGCCCCGATCTGTCGTTAGTTACCTAACCTAACGGTGCATGACGGGATAGCGGGGCGAATGCGGATGGCATAAGTGTACGTCGTATTTATCTGTGATGTTTAGATGACTTAAATGATGGGACTTCATTATTGTGATTAATGAAAGAAAAGAAACCTAAAAGAAGTTGTAGAATCAAATTTTCAAAAAGGGTAGCTACAGTTTTGCTTTGCACTATGATAACTATGATATATCCTGCACCTTATTCGATGAGGAAAGAGCCGAGATCCCTTCACCGGGAGTGACCTCTTTAGCAAAACTGGTAGATGCTACAACACTCGGTTTGTCTTTTGATTGGTTTTGGAGTTTTGCTCTGCATAGTGATATATATGATATATCCCGCACCTTATTCGATGAGGAAAGAGCCGCGATCCCTTCACCGGGAATGACCTCATCAGCAAAACTAATGAAAGCCTAAAAAACACTCCATTTCAAAATTCACTTGTTTCTACAGCGATATCAAGTTCATTACGCAATAGGTTTTCAGAAAAACCTGTCGTAGCCCTCCGTGATTTCAGATAAGCCCGACTTAGTATTCGTGCTACGTTTGTTGGCCTGCGTCAAGGCATAGTGTGCGGTAGCTAAGTAGTATTTATCTGTTTATGCATATGATGCAGATTGGATTAGGGTAGTCGTGTGACTTTGTTGACCTGCGTCATGGGTCGTGCGGGTGGGTTTAATTCAATTAAGAAATGACGGATTGAACTTGACTACCGCACTATGGTTTGTTGGCCTGCGTCAAGGTCATGGGACGCTAGAGGAAAAATATTATCGGGTATTTCAAGTGTTGAAATTTGCAATGAGATTGCATACCTTCTATGAGATAGTTGGATCCCGATACCCACTGCGAGTAATTGTTACTCCTGGGAGAGTTTTACACAGGACAATTAGCCGATCAAGTAGGTGTCTAGAAAGGTGTCAATGGGGTTATGCCTCTGGGAAAAAGAGGTTTATTTTAATTAGGTCCGTGCGAAAGCACGGGGAACCTCCCTCAAAATACCGACACTGGCCTGGCTGAAAGATTGGCGAAATTGTAGGGTGTAATTAATCCCGGCTAGTCTTTCCTCTTAGGGTTTGAAAGAAGATTTGATAAAAACGGTGGGAGCCATCCTGATTAGATAAAATAATAACCAATCTGATCTTGCAAGAGCATACGCTAAAGTGTTTTCTTCTCTCTCTCTCTAGGTAGCAACCATATCATGCCTTAATCAAGATAATAATATGGATGTATTGACGGAACCCGCATGTTATACTGTGCTGGGGAACGTTGGTTCCGTTCTTTCTTATAAAAGCCATAAGACTGAACAGGATATAGGGGAATACCAGAATTCCCATGCCACCCGAATGGGAAAGTACATGTTGATGCATTTTCTTCGGGTGTGTTCATTACAGAGAACTGTTTCTCCATTTGCTTTACGTCATGGGTATTAGATACCGGGTCAGGATCCCAAATATGTAATCAGTTACATAGGCTGAGAAAAGGTAGAGAACTTGGAGAAGGTGATAAAGACATAAGGGTTGGAAATGGTGCAATTGTTGGAGCTAAAACCGTCGGGGAATATCACCTTGTATTACCAACTGGTAATTCATTGATTCTGAACAAATGCTATTACATGCCAAACCTGATATGCAACATTATATCGATTTCTTTATTATGTAAAGAGGGATATAATTTTGTATTACAGGATAATGTTATGAACATTTTCCTGAACCAAAAGTTGGTTGGATCAGGCACGTTGTGCAATGGCATTTATGTTCTAAATCAATCAACAGCTATGAGCATAACAAACACACACAAGAGGAAGAGTTCAGAAATGAACGAATCATTCTTATGGCATTGTAGACTTGGTCATATCAATGCGACACGGCTAACTAAGTTGCATAAGGATGAATATTTGAATCCTTTCGAATTTTCATCTTATGACACTTTCCAGTCATGTCTCAAAGGCAAGATGACCAAAACTCCGTTTACGGGACACGGAGAAAGAGTTACGGAACTCTTGGGACTGGTACATAGTGATGTATGTGGTCCCATGTCTACACATGCCAGGAATGGTTCTGCGTACTTCATTACATTCACTGAAGATCTTTCTAGATTCGGATATGTGTTCCTGATGAAACACAAATCAGAAGAGTTTGAGAAATTTAGAGAATATAAACAAAAAGTCGAGAACCAAACCGGGAAAAGTATTAAAATCCTTCGATTTGATCGAGGAGGTGAATACTTGAGCAATGAATTCCTGGACTTCCTAAAGGAGAATGGGATTCTCTCTTAGCTAACTCCTCCATATACACCACAGCACAACGGTGTATCGGATCGGAGGAACTGCACCCTATTAGATAAGGTGCACTCTATGATGAGCACAACTGAGTTACTTATTTCCTTCTGGGGTATGCACTGGAAACAGCTGCAGACTTTTTGAATATGGTTCCCACCAAATCTGTGCCAACCACTCCATATGTGTAACACCTTAGGATAAGGGTTAGTGTATAATTATAATTAAATAATGATTTTTAATAAAAAGTTTACCAAATTGTGTTTTAAATATTTTTCCTAATTTAATAAACATTTTTCCAAAATTTTCCTAGGCTTGCACACACATGTGCATGTAAACTAGGGTTTTTAAATCAAGGAAATACCATAATTATTAACCATGGTGGGTTAATTGTAGGATTAATTCTTTTGGATTCTTAAATGGGTTTAATTAATTAGTTAAACTAAAAGATTACTTTAATTTGAATTTTAGGGTTAAGTGTTGACTTGTGAGAGAGAGAGAGAGGGCATCATGGCTCAAGCCATGCTTGCCATTAATGAGGTGAGAGAGAGTGAGGGGTGACTTTTGTGTGTGATGATTGAGGTAGCCTCTCATTTCTTTTTTGTGTTTTTCTCTCACACTCTCACAACACACCAACACACTCACACACACACTTACCTCTTCAAGCAGCAGCAGAAGCAACTGAAGCAGCAGCAAAAGCAACAGAAGCAGCAGCAGAAGCACAAGCAGCAGCAGCAACATTCAGCAACAGCAGCAGCAGAGGCAGTGAGCAGCAGCAGCAGCCCCAGATCCCTGTGCAGCGACTTCCCTTCACTTCTTCTCCTTCCTGCAGCTCCCTAGGGTCGAGAGTGAGGTATAATCCCTATCTTGCTTCACTAGTTTGCCTTGTTAGTGTAGTTTTGCATCGGTTATTAGAATTTAGTGTGTTTTAGTGCGATATGGGGTGATTAGTGTGAACTTTGTGCTAGTGAGGTGTAGATTAGTTCCAGTAGGATGATTGTGGTCTGTTGAGGCCATTGTAACTTAGTCGAACCCCGATTACACTAAAATACCACCAGTTTCTTGTGTGATGCAAAATGTCGTATTTGGGCAAAATGTGAGTTTTCTGGAACTGCTATCAACTCGGTGAGTGCAGATTGATTTTGGGAAGACTGTAGTGTAGTGGAGTAGAGATGATGCACCAGGTGAAACCCGACCCCCATACAGCTACAGTAGGCCGCCAATTTCCTCATTCTGGCCGCCAATTGCGGCCAGATGGGTAGGGTTTGGGTTGGGGTTTGGTCCAGTGGGTGTCTGCTACTGTGGGTAGTGTTTTGGTATATATATATTTTTAAGATCAATTCTGTAGGAAAATCTGGGACCAAATACCTGTTTTGCCGTTTTTCTAAACCTTCGCGACACGCGTGATACGTGAGTAGGTTTGGGTTCTGCGTATCGCGGCGCGTCGGGGTAGTTTTGTGGCGCGTGAGTACACGTTTTAGCGTATCGCGCACACGCGCGATTGGTTTGCGACACAGGTTCCTCGTTGGATTATAATGTCGCGTTTTGTGACTTAAGCTTATATGTGATATGTGTATGTGATTCTAGGTTCGCAGGCCAGTGAGACGGACGCTGCGAAGAAGGGCAAGCAAGTGGTTGGATACACTTAGCGCGAGACACGGTGAGTAGATTTCACATCTACGGGGATATCGCCCGCATGGCGTTATGCGTCAGGGCTGATAGGATCTCAGTATTACATATTGTATTTACCTATGGACTGCCATCTCATATTGCATTTCCCTGCTATGTGTTATTGATATATGCTAGAACTGATAGAACACCACACTATTACTAACGGTTTATGTTGCACGAGCACTATTTACATGCTACACACACACCGTTAGTAATTGCCATGCCACACTCACTGTAGAACTGCCATGATTATACTGTTGTATTATTGCTGTAGTTCATCTTACATGTGATTGATATGATTTTCATGTATATTGGGAGCCGCATGACATCTTTTAAAACCGGAAATGAAACTACTTTAAAAAGCGGTTTTCCCCTTATACCCATACCATGGATTGATGTATATTGTACCTCACATTGGATTTTACTATTGGTATTGGATTTTCATGTGATTTCTGTTTTGAGGACCGTGGAATTATTTAAGGAAAGATATGCTATTTTGAAAACCCGGTACCTCGTGATATGATATTTTGGTGTGTCCACCACGCGTTTTCTCGGTGCTGAGACGTGTGCTTGAAACCCGATTCGAGGAGTGGATGTTCCGTTTGCGGGTTCGTGGTGGGCCCGGTATGGTTCCCCTCGGCGAGACGATCGATGGGATTTGCCGATTGAGCCTGGAGGCGGGCGAGTACCTACCGGTGATTGGTTGGACCTGGCAGTTGTCCGGAGGATACTGACCAGAGTCGAGTGATGGATGCGGGATGACCGTGCTGCCGGGGCCGAGGGCCGATACCGCAGACGGACCCCGTGGGGCCGGTCCAGATTGACGGCCCCCGATATTTGAGGATTTACGTGTCGATGCTGGACACGGGTATTTTATGATGTTTTGGGTGCCGATGTTGGGCACTCGTGATTCCTCCGAGATATACAGGATTTGAGGGCCGATGGGTGTGCCGGCGCCTGAGTATATGTGGGATTTGGGTGCAGTTTGAGGCACCGATCATTGCTTTCCATGTTGACATAATCCATGTAGATACTATTTATCCCATACTCAGTATTGATTACTATACACCTCATCCTGTGGCATTTACCTGTTAGAGTACATGCATTACTACTGTATCCACTGTTGACATGCATTGATATCATCTGCTGGCATTAGTAGAGCCACGCTATATGTGCATGCCTGCGATCACCTTTATATGTTATCTCTATTCACGAGTTGGCAACTCACCCCCGTTGTGCCACAGTGTTTGCAGGTTGCCCTTGGGAGTAGTCACGGCTGGCTGTTTCCTCATCTTTTGGCACAGATACCCCTTTTGAGCAGAGATAGCCCTTTTGCTGTTAGGTGGGTTTTGTACGGTATCTGTTATCTTTCAGTTGTATATTGACGTATCTAGTACTCTCCATCTACCTTATGTATTGACTTAGAGACAGTTGTGAGGACGATATGTATGATTTTATATTCTGGTGTCGAGCTCGCATGTGAGCCGACGTTACTTTATGCAGTCTTATCTTTTATGATATTGTCCTTGTTTTACTGTGTATTCTTCGCTACGGCGTCGTATATCATATTGTGATGCTTTATTCTCGTCACTTGTTATTTCCGCCACACCTTACTTTTACCCGACTTTCGGGGCTAATGTTTTAAAGAGGAAATGTTACCAAAATTATAAAACTCATAACTTTTGAACTTGAAAGGGATTTCTACTAAATAAATGGAAGTTTTTCAGACATTTACTATTGCTTTTACAAATGTTTTAAAATCACTCTATATTTTTTGGTTTTGATTTCTGGGTTCGGCTTACTTAGCTGCGTTACGCCTGTAGACGTTGCGTGGTTAAGTGCCGGTCACGAGTCGAATTCTCGGGTCGTGACAAAGTTGGTATCAGAGCATAGGTTTTACCTTCGGAGTGTAGGATGACCCTGGTATGATGGAGTAGGTAGCTGCAGCAGGGTAGCGTAGCGTGCGTATGTTCCGCGGCATACTCACGACACGGTACTCCGCTTACGCGACCTTAGGACTTGTTGATTTGATTCCTCCTTATATTCTTGTGATTCGATTTCCGTGTTCTTATCGAATCCAAATTTTCTTTCAGCCAATATGCCGCCTAAGACTACGAGGGCACAGAGAGCGGCCGCGAGGGCCGAGATTCGTGTTGACTCGTCTGAGACGAGGACTGATCCGGGCAGTACGCCGGTTGTACCCGAGCAGGCTGTTCCTGCCGTGACAGAGCAGATCGCCTCGTTGGGGGCTGGTATGCAGGAGATGCGCCAGATGATAGGATCGCTAGTTGAGACGCTTCGAGCGCAGCGACCAGAGATAGCTCCACCAGTTCCAGAGACCGCGATGGTGCCTACCGCACAGCCAGTGGCCCCTGCAGCTACGGAGGTGATTACTGTATCGCTATCAGAGTTCATGAGGCTGAAGCCTCCAGTTTTCACAGGCACCGATACAGCCGAGGACCCACAGTCTTTCATAGACAGGATGGCCAGGATATGCCGTTCCCTCAGATGTGCAGATGCGAGATGGGTCGAGTTCGCGAGCTTTCGCCTGGAAGGTCTTGCGCAGAAGTGGTGTGATTCAGTGGAGAAGGGCAGAGCAGCAGGTCTTCCTCCTATGACCTGGACGGAGTTCGTGACTATATTTCTAGCCCGTTTCCTTCCCCGGAGTGTTAGAGATGCCCGAGCACGCAGGTTTGAGTCTTTGCGCCAGACGCCAGGGATGACAGTGGCAGAGTATGACGTACTGTTTACAGAGCTAGCAGCCTACGCCCCACATCTAGTGGCCACCGAGGAGTTGCGAGTCCGGAGATTTGTTCGAGGCTTGATTTCACCAGTGTTCCTCGCGATCAGCGCGCAGCACTACGAGACCTATGCAGCAGCTGTAGACGCAGCCCTAGTGGTCGAGGAGCACCTTGTTGAGACTTCGGTATTTCCAGAGCCGAAGAGAGCTCGTACCAGTATTTCCGCACGGAGGCAGTCATTCAGACGCCGCGACAGGTATCGTTCCGGTACGAGGGGTAGCAGAGATTCGGGACGGGGTCGGATGTTTAGTTCGTATCCCCAGGACGGTCAGCAGTCGCCGCGGGGTTGCTACAGATGTGGCAGCCTATTTCACCTCGTTCGAGATTGTCCAGAGACAAACCGGAGGGAGGCGGCAGCACCGCATGTTACCTTACCACCTTCACCATCCCAGAGGGCGTTGCCCGTTGCGCCTACCGTTGCTCCGCGCCAGACTTATGCTCAGAGAGGTCGCGGGCATGGAGGAGTTGCTCAGAGAGGACGAGATGACCGAGGCAGAGGTCAGTCAGTTACAGGTGGTGGACAAGCGAGGGTCTTTGCTTTGACACATCAGGACGCGCAGGCATCCAATGCAGTGGTTTCAGGTATCCTCCCTGTATGTTCAGTTGATGCACATGTATTGTTCGATCCCGGATCCACACACTCGTACGTATCCACACACTTCGTGCCGAGGTTGGGTAGAGAGTCCGGCTTACTTGATCAGCCGCTTGTGGTGACTACTCCTGTGGGAGAGTTGTTTGTGGCTAGGCACGTGTTCCGATCCTGTATCGTCTGTATTGGCGAGAGAGAGTTGCCTGTCGACTTGATCCTTCTGGAGATGTTGGACTTCGACGTTCTTTTGGGCATGGATTGGTTAGCCACGTGCTATGCTTCTTTGGACTGCCGTGAGAAGACAGTTAGATTCTGTTTCCCCGGTGAGTCGATTTTTGTTGTGTTGGGGGACCGTAGTGCCGCCCCTCACAGTGTGATTTCTTCTTTCCGCGCTGGACAGCTTTTGAGGAAGGGATGTCAGGGATTTCTCGCTTATGTTCGCGATGCTCGCGCTACGGAAGTTCCATTGGATCAGGTTCCGGTAGTTAGCGAGTTTCCTGATGTGTTCCCTGACGAGCTTCCTGGGTTGCCGCCCGAGCGCGATATCTCTTTCTGTATTGATTTGGTTCCTGGTTCGGGGCCTATTTCTATACCGCCCTATCGGATGGCCCCGGCGGAACTTAGTGAGCTGAAGGGTCAGTTACAGGATTTGCTGGACAAGGGACCTATTCGACCTAGTGTTTCTCCTTGGGGTGCTCCAGTCCTGTTCGTCAGGAAGAAGGACGGCAGCTTGCGTCTTTGTATCGACTACCGCCAGCTGAACAGGGTGACAGTGCGGAACAGGTATCCTTTGCCGCGTATCGACGATTTGTTCGACCAGCTTCAGGGGGCCGGGTACTTTTCGAGGATCGATTTACGATCGGGCTATCATCAGCTGCGGGTTCGACAGGAGGACATTCCCCGGACAGCTTTCCGTACGCGCTATGGCCATTACGAGTTTTTGGTGATGTCGTTCGGACTCACCAATGCGCCAGCAGCCTTCATGGATTTGATGAACCGTATTTTCCGGCCTTATTTGGATCTGTTCATCATAGTCTTCATCGACGATATCTTGGTGTACTCCCGGAGTAGTGAGGAGCACGAGCAGCACCTGCGGGTTACATTGCAGACATTGAGGGAGCACCAGCTTTATGCGAAATTCTCCAAGTGTGCTTTTTGGCTAGACAGCGTGGACTTCTTGGGTCACGTGATTTCACGAGACGGTATATGTGTAGAGCCGAGGAAGATCGAGGCCGTTCAGCGTTGGCCCAGACCCACATCGGTGACGGAGATTCGCAGCTTTTTGGGATTGGCCGGTTACTACAGGCGTTTTGTGCAAGACTTCTCACGTATTGCTACACCGTTGACCGGGTTGACCCGGAAGGGAGTTCCCTTCGATTGGACGGAGGAGTGCGAGCACAGTTTTCAGCAGTTACGGACTCGGCTGACGACGGCACCGGTGTTATCTTTACCTTCCGGATCGGGTGGATTTGTGGTCTTTTGTGATGCTTCTCGGGTGGGATTGGGATGCGTTCTGATGCAGCATGATAGGGTGATCGCGTATGCCTCGCGACAATTGAAGAAGCACGAGCAGAACTACCCCACTCATGATTTGGAGATGGCAGCAGTGGTCTTCGCACTTAAGATCTGGCGACATTACTTATACGGTGAGTCGTGCCAGATATTTACGGATCACAAGAGTCTGAAATACATATTCCAGCAGCGGGACCTGAACCTTCGACAGCGTCGATGGATGGAGTTAGTGAAGGATTACGACTGCGAGATCTTATATCACCCGGGCAAGGCAAATGTGGTAGCGGATGCTTTGAGCAGGAGGCCCGGGAGTAGTTTATCATGTTTGCGCGCAGTGCAGGAGCAGTCATCGGCGGATTGGAAGATATTATGCGACAGTCGAGTACAGTTCGAGTTCACACCGATTGGAGGACAGATAGCGCACGTCCGTGCACGCCCACAGTTGATTGATCGTATACGTGAGGCACAGCTCAGTGATGACCGGTGTTCAGAGATCATGGCACAGATGGGACAGGACCGATTTTCCGAGTTCGTGATCGATGATCAAGGGATACTACGGTTTGGAGTCAGACTGTGCGTACCTGATGCTGAGGGACTGAGGCGCGAGATTCTTGAGGAGGCACATCGATCGGTGTATAGCGTACATCCCGGTTCCACCAAGATGTATCATGATATGAGAGATGTTTACTGGTGGGACGGAATGAAGAGGGACATTGCAGATTTTGTATCGAGATGCCTGACTTGTCAGCAAGTCAAGGCTGAGCACCAGAGGCCCGCGGGAGAGCTACAGCCGTTACCCATTCCGGAGTGGAAATGGGAACAGATTTCGATGGACTTTGTGGTGGGTCTACCCAGGACTAGTAGGGGGTATGACTCCATCTGGGTGATCGTGGATCGTTTGACGAAAGCGGCTCACTTCCTACCGGTGAAGACGACTTTCGGATTTACGCAGTATGCCCAGATCTATATTGACGAGATAGTACGACTACACGGAGTTCCGACGTGCATTGTGTCCGACAGAGGCACCCAGTTTACCAGTAGACTATGGCAGAGGCTTCAGGAGGCTTTGGGCACTCGCTTGAGTTTCAGCACGGCATTTCATCCGCAGACCGACGGACAGTCAGAGCGGACCATCCAGACTCTCGAGGACATGCTCAGAGCTTGTGTGCTAGATTTCGGAGGTAGCTGGGATCATCATTTGCCCTTGGTAGAGTTTTCCTACAATAACAGCTACCAGGAGACTATTCAGATGGCACCGTTTGAGGCTCTTTACGGGAGGAGATGCAGGTCACCTACTTGTTGGACAGAGCTCAGCGAGAGCAGTATCTTAGGGCCACAGATCGTTGAGGAGACGACCGCGAAGATCCAGTTGATTCGCGATAGGATGAGAGCAGCGCAGAGTAGGCAGAGGGCTTATGCAGACCGTCGACGACGCAGACTTGAGTTTTCTGTTGGTGATCATGTTTTCTTGAGGGTCTCCCCAATGAAAGGTGTGATGAGGTTTGGGAAGAAGGGAAAGCTTAGCCCCCGATATGTGGGCCCCTTCGAGATCCTCGAGCGTGTTGGTGCAGTAGCTTACCGGTTAGCCCTTCCGCCCAGCTTTCCAGACGTGCACCCCGTATTCCATGTTTCGATGCTCCGCAGATATCTACATGATCCTTCGCACGCGATTCAGCATCCGACGATCCAGCTTGAGCGTGATCTTTCCTATGCAGAGCAGCCGGTGATGATCTTGGATCGACAAGTGAAGAAATTGAGATCAAAGGAGATTCCATCAGTTAAAGTACTTTGGCGTGGTCAGAACCGTGAAGAGATCACTTGGGAGACCGAAAGCGACATGATGAAGACGTACCCCCATCTTTTTGAAGGTAACCTTAGATAGATTTTTGAAATTCGGGGACGAATTTCTTTAAGGGGGAGAGATTGTAACACCTTAGGATAAGGGTTAGTGTATAATTATAATTAAATAATGATTTTTAATAAAAAGTTTACCAAATTGTGTTTTAAATATTTTTCCTAATTTAATAAACATTTTTCCAAAATTTTCCTAGGCTTGCACACACATGTGCATGTAAACTAGGGTTTTTAAATCAAGGAAATACCATAATTATTAACCATGGTGGGTTAATTGTAGGATTAATTCTTTTGGATTCTTAAATGGGTTTAATTAATTAGTTAAACTAAAAGATTACTTTAATTTGAATTTTAGGGTTAAGTGTTGACTTGTGAGAGAGAGAGAGAGGGCATCATGGCTCAAGCCATGCTTGCCATTAATGAGGTGAGAGAGAGTGAGGGGTGACTTTTGTGTGTGATGATTGAGGTAGCCTCTCATTTCTTTTTTGTGTTTTTCTCTCACACTCTCACAACACACCAACACACTCACACACACACTTACCTCTTCAAGCAGCAGCAGAAGCAACTGAAGCAGCAGCAAAAGCAACAGAAGCAGCAGCAGAAGCACAAGCAGCAGCAGCAACATTCAGCAACAGCAGCAGCAGAGGCAGTGAGCAGCAGCAGCAGCCCCAGATCCCTGTGCAGCGACTTCCCTTCACTTCTTCTCCTTCCTGCAGCTCCCTAGGGTCGAGAGTGAGGTATAATCCCTATCTTGCTTCACTAGTTTGCCTTGTTAGTGTAGTTTTGCATCGGTTATTAGAATTTAGTGTGTTTTAGTGCGATATGGGGTGATTAGTGTGAACTTTGTGCTAGTGAGGTGTAGATTAGTTCCAGTAGGATGATTGTGGTCTGTTGAGGCCATTGTAACTTAGTCGAACCCCGATTACACTAAAATACCACCAGTTTCTTGTGTGATGCAAAATGTCGTATTTGGGCAAAATGTGAGTTTTCTGGAACTGCTATCAACTCGGTGAGTGCAGATTGATTTTGGGAAGACTGTAGTGTAGTGGAGTAGAGATGATGCACCAGGTGAAACCCGACCCCCATACAGCTACAGTAGGCCGCCAATTTCCTCATTCTGGCCGCCAATTGCGGCCAGATGGGTAGGGTTTGGGTTGGGGTTTGGTCCAGTGGGTGTCTGCTACTGTGGGTAGTGTTTTGGTATATATATATTTTTAAGATCAATTCTGTAGGAAAATCTGGGACCAAATACCTGTTTTGCCGTTTTTCTAAACCTTCGCGACACGCGTGATACGTGAGTAGGTTTGGGTTCTGCGTATCGCGGCGCGTCGGGGTAGTTTTGTGGCGCGTGAGTACACGTTTTAGCGTATCGCGCACACGCGCGATTGGTTTGCGACACAGGTTCCTCGTTGGATTATAATGTCGCGTTTTGTGACTTAAGCTTATATGTGATATGTGTATGTGATTCTAGGTTCGCAGGCCAGTGAGACGGACGCTGCGAAGAAGGGCAAGCAAGTGGTTGGATACACTTAGCGCGAGACACGGTGAGTAGATTTCACATCTACGGGGATATCGCCCGCATGGCGTTATGCGTCAGGGCTGATAGGATCTCAGTATTACATATTGTATTTACCTATGGACTGCCATCTCATATTGCATTTCCCTGCTATGTGTTATTGATATATGCTAGAACTGATAGAACACCACACTATTACTAACGGTTTATGTTGCACGAGCACTATTTACATGCTACACACACACCGTTAGTAATTGCCATGCCACACTCACTGTAGAACTGCCATGATTATACTGTTGTATTATTGCTGTAGTTCATCTTACATGTGATTGATATGATTTTCATGTATATTGGGAGCCGCATGACATCTTTTAAAACCGGAAATGAAACTACTTTAAAAAGCGGTTTTCCCCTTATACCCATACCATGGATTGATGTATATTGTACCTCACATTGGATTTTACTATTGGTATTGGATTTTCATGTGATTTCTGTTTTGAGGACCGTGGAATTATTTAAGGAAAGATATGCTATTTTGAAAACCCGGTACCTCGTGATATGATATTTTGGTGTGTCCACCACGCGTTTTCTCGGTGCTGAGACGTGTGCTTGAAACCCGATTCGAGGAGTGGATGTTCCGTTTGCGGGTTCGTGGTGGGCCCGGTATGGTTCCCCTCGGCGAGACGATCGATGGGATTTGCCGATTGAGCCTGGAGGCGGGCGAGTACCTACCGGTGATTGGTTGGACCTGGCAGTTGTCCGGAGGATACTGACCAGAGTCGAGTGATGGATGCGGGATGACCGTGCTGCCGGGGCCGAGGGCCGATACCGCAGACGAACCCCGTGGGGCCGGTCCAGATTGACGGCGCCCGATATTTGAGGATTTACGTGTCGATGCTGGACACGGGTATTTTATGATGTTTTGGGTGCCGATGTTGGGCACTCGTGATTCCTCCGAGATATACAGGATTTGAGGGCCGATGGGTGTGCCGGCGCCTGAGTATATGTGGGATTTGGGTGCAGTTTGAGGCACCGATCATTGCTTTCCATGTTGACATAATCCATGTAGATACTATTTATCCCATACTCAGTATTGATTACTATACACCTCATCCTGTGGCATTTACCTGTTAGAGTACATGCATTACTACTGTATCCACTGTTGACATGCATTGATATCATCTGCTGGCATTAGTAGAGCCACGCTATATGTGCATGCCTGCGATCACCTTTATATGTTATCTCTATTCACGAGTTGGCAACTCACCCCCGTTGTGCCACAGTGTTTGCAGGTTGCCCTTGGGAGTAGTCACGGCTGGCTGTTTCCTCATCTTTTGGCACAGATACCCCTTTTGAGCAGAGATAGCCCTTTTGCTGTTAGGTGGGTTTTGTACGGTATCTGTTATCTTTCAGTTGTATATTGACGTATCTAGTACTCTCCATCTACCTTATGTATTGACTTAGAGACAGTTGTGAGGACGATATGTATGATTTTATATTCTGGTGTCGAGCTCGCATGTGAGCCGACGTTACTTTATGCAGTCTTATCTTTTATGATATTGTCCTTGTTTTACTGTGTATTCTTCGCTACGGCGTCGTATATCATATTGTGATGCTTTATTCTCGTCACTTGTTATTTCCGCCACACCTTACTTTTACCCGACTTTCGGGGCTAATGTTTTAAAGAGGAAATGTTACCAAAATTATAAAACTCATAACTTTTGAACTTGAAAGGGATTTCTACTAAATAAATGGAAGTTTTTCAGACATTTACTATTGCTTTTACAAATGTTTTAAAATCACTCTATATTTTTTGGTTTTGATTTCTGGGTTCGGCTTACTTAGCTGCGTTACGCCTGTAGACGTTGCGTGGTTAAGTGCCGGTCACGAGTCGAATTCTCGGGTCGTGACAAAGTTGGTATCAGAGCATAGGTTTTACCTTCGGAGTGTAGGATGACCCTGGTATGATGGAGTAGGTAGCTGCAGCAGGGTAGCGTAGCGTGCGTATGTTCCGCGGCATACTCACGACACGGTACTCCGCTTACGCGACCTTAGGACTTGTTGATTTGATTCCTCCTTATATTCTTGTGATTCGATTTCCGTGTTCTTATCGAATCCAAATTTTCTTTCAGCCAATATGCCGCCTAAGACTACGAGGGCACAGAGAGCGGCCGCGAGGGCCGAGATTCGTGTTGACTCGTCTGAGACGAGGACTGATCCGGGCAGTACGCCGGTTGTACCCGAGCAGGCTGTTCCTGCCGTGACAGAGCAGATCGCCTCGTTGGGGGCTGGTATGCAGGAGATGCGCCAGATGATAGGATCGCTAGTTGAGACGCTTCGAGCGCAGCGACCAGAGATAGCTCCACCAGTTCCAGAGACCGCGATGGTGCCTACCGCACAGCCAGTGGCCCCTGCAGCTACGGAGGTGATTACTGTATCGCTATCAGAGTTCATGAGGCTGAAGCCTCCAGTTTTCACAGGCACCGATACAGCCGAGGACCCACAGTCTTTCATAGACAGGATGGCCAGGATATGCCGTTCCCTCAGATGTGCAGATGCGAGATGGGTCGAGTTCGCGAGCTTTCGCCTGGAAGGTCTTGCGCAGAAGTGGTGTGATTCAGTGGAGAAGGGCAGAGCAGCAGGTCTTCCTCCTATGACCTGGACGGAGTTCGTGACTATATTTCTAGCCCGTTTCCTTCCCCGGAGTGTTAGAGATGCCCGAGCACGCAGGTTTGAGTCTTTGCGCCAGACGCCAGGGATGACAGTGGCAGAGTATGACGTACTGTTTACAGAGCTAGCAGCCTACGCCCCACATCTAGTGGCCACCGAGGAGTTGCGAGTCCGGAGATTTGTTCGAGGCTTGATTTCACCAGTGTTCCTCGCGATCAGCGCGCAGCACTACGAGACCTATGCAGCAGCTGTAGACGCAGCCCTAGTGGTCGAGGAGCACCTTGTTGAGACTTCGGTATTTCCAGAGCCGAAGAGAGCTCGTACCAGTATTTCCGCACGGAGGCAGTCATTCAGACGCCGCGACAGGTATCGTTCCGGTACGAGGGGTAGCAGAGATTCGGGACGGGGTCGGATGTTTAGTTCGTATCCCCAGGACGGTCAGCAGTCGCCGCGGGGTTGCTACAGATGTGGCAGCCTATTTCACCTCGTTCGAGATTGTCCAGAGACAAACCGGAGGGAGGCGGCAGCACCGCATGTTACCTTACCACCTTCACCATCCCAGAGGGCGTTGCCCGTTGCGCCTACCGTTGCTCCGCGCCAGACTTATGCTCAGAGAGGTCGCGGGCATGGAGGAGTTGCTCAGAGAGGACGAGATGACCGAGGCAGAGGTCAGTCAGTTACAGGTGGTGGACAAGCGAGGGTCTTTGCTTTGACACATCAGGACGCGCAGGCGTCCAATGCAGTGGTTTCAGGTATCCTCCCTGTATGTTCAGTTGATGCACATGTATTGTTCGATCCCGGATCCACACACTCGTACGTATCCACACACTTCGTGCCGAGGTTGGGTAGAGAATCCGGCTTACTTGATCAGCCGCTTGTGGTGACTACTCCTGTGGGAGAGTCGTTTGTGGCTAGGCACGTGTTCCGATCCTGTATCGTCTGTATTGGCGAGAGAGAGTTGCCTGTCGACTTGATCCTTCTGGAGATGTTGGACTTCGACGTTCTTTTGGGCATGGATTGGTTAGCCACGTGCTATGCTTCTTTGGACTGCCGTGAGAAGACAGTTAGATTCTGTTTCCCCGGTGAGTCGATTTTTGTTGTGTTGGGGGACCGTAGTGCCGCCCCTCACAGTGTGATTTCTTCTTTCCGCGCTGGACAGCTTTTGAGGAAGGGATGTCAGGGATTTCTCGCTTATGTTCGCGATGCTCGCGCTACGGAAGTTCCATTGGATCAGGTTCCGGTAGTTAGCGAGTTTCCTGATGTGTTCCCTGACGAGCTTCCTGGGTTGCCGCCCGAGCGCGATATCTCTTTCTGTATTGATTTGGTTCCTGGTTCGGGGCCTATTTCTATACCGCCCTATCGGATGGCCCCGGCGGAACTTAGTGAGCTGAAGGGTCAGTTACAGGATTTGCTGGACAAGGGACCTATTCGACCTAGTGTTTCTCCTTGGGGTGCTCCAGTCCTGTTCGTCAGGAAGAAGGACGGCAGCTTGCGTCTTTGTATCGACTACCGCCAGCTGAACAGGGTGACAGTGCGGAACAGGTATCCTTTGCCGCGTATCGACGATTTGTTCGACCAGCTTCAGGGGGCCGGGTACTTTTCGAGGATCGATTTACGATCGGGCTATCATCAGCTGCGGGTTCGACAGGAGGACATTCCCCGGACAGCTTTCCGTACGCGCTATGGCCATTACGAGTTTTTGGTGATGTCGTTCGGACTCACCAATGCGCCAGCAGCCTTCATGGATTTGATGAACCGTATTTTCCGGCCTTATTTGGATCTGTTCATCATAGTCTTCATCGACGATATCTTGGTGTACTCCCGGAGTAGTGAGGAGCACGAGCAGCACCTGCGGGTTACATTGCAGACATTGAGGGAGCACCAGCTTTATGCGAAATTCTCCAAGTGTGCTTTTTGGCTAGACAGCGTGGACTTCTTGGGTCACGTGATTTCACGAGACGGTATATGTGTAGAGCCGAGGAAGATCGAGGCCGTTCAGCGTTGGCCCAGACCCACATCGGTGACGGAGATTCGCAGCTTTTTGGGATTGGCCGGTTACTACAGGCGTTTTGTGCAAGACTTCTCACGTATTGCTACACCGTTGACCGGGTTGACCCGGAAGGGAGTTCCCTTCGATTGGACGGAGGAGTGCGAGCACAGTTTTCAGCAGTTACGGACTCGGCTGACGACGGCACCGGTGTTATCTTTACCTTCCGGATCGGGTGGATTTGTGGTCTTTTGTGATGCTTCTCGGGTGGGATTGGGATGCGTTCTGATGCAGCATGATAGGGTGATCGCGTATGCCTCGCGACAATTGAAGAAGCACGAGCAGAACTACCCCACTCATGATTTGGAGATGGCAGCAGTGGTCTTCGCACTTAAGATCTGGCGACATTACTTATACGGTGAGTCGTGCCAGATATTTACGGATCACAAGAGTCTGAAATACATATTCCAGCAGCGGGACCTGAACCTTCGACAGCGTCGATGGATGGAGTTAGTGAAGGATTACGACTGCGAGATCTTATATCACCCGGGCAAGGCAAATGTGGTAGCGGATGCTTTGAGCAGGAGGCCCGGGAGTAGTTTATCATGTTTGCGCGCAGTGCAGGAGCAGTCATCGGCGGATTGGCAGATATTATGCGACAGTCGAGTACAGTTCGAGTTCACACCGATTGGAGGACAGATAGCGCACGTCCGTGCAAGCCCACAGTTGATTGATCGTATACGTGAGGCACAGCTCAGTGATGACCGGTGTTCAGAGATCATGGCACAGATGGGACAGGACCGATTTTCCGAGTTCGTGATCGATGATCAGGGGATACTACGGTTTGGAGTCAGACTGTGCGTACCTGATGCTGTTGGATATAGTGCCTTCAAAGTCAATTACTGGAACACAGGTACGTGATTGCGATGATTGATGGAGGACCTATACCGATATGACAGTCTTGCTCGAGATGATAGGATGCTATCTGTTTTATCTTTATCATAGTTTGCTTTCTTTAGTCCGCTATTGCATGTTGATGTAAGTCCATGCTACCTCTCCCGGTACTTTCGGGCATGCGAAATTTGATGAAAAACGATTTTCTTAGAGGTGGTAACATTGACATAAAACCCGGATCTTTGTTAAACATCTAACTAACAACCTAACTACGAGTTGCTAACTACTCGGTTAGGGGGTTATACCTTTCTATTTCTCGAACTCCTTCGTCTTCAAGCTTCGATGGTCATCCAGATCTCCTTCACTCCGTCGTCTCCTTGCGCCGAAGATAGATCCACCTCGAAAGCTTCAACCTTTGGCTCCTTCTTCGAACTTTGAAGAAACTAGTTCACTCGGTTTGCTAAACCTTGTGAACTAGAGTGAGTAGAGAAGAGTTTGTATGGGATTTTATTTATGGTTCTTGGTTCTCAACTCATGAGACAAGTGAACCATAGAGTCAAGAGAAGGAGAGCAAGAGGAGGAAGATGAGAGCTCAAGAACAAGAGAGAGAATGAGCATGAAAGAATGAGAGAAGACTTTTCTCATTTGGCTCTCATAATCCAAAACAATCATAACACATCATATCAATCAAGTATTATGTGATGGTTTAAGCAACCATAGCCATATCATTTCATGCACTCATTTTGCACAAAAGAGCAAGCAAGCAAAAGTCTTTGCCATGAAAATGATAGCTATGGTTATCATGTTGGTCAACTAGTCAAGCCTAGTCAACCGGTCAACAAAGTCAACAAAAGTCAACAAGTCAACAAAGTCAATCTCTCAACAACCATGTCACCATAATACTTAATTAATATAATTGTAAATCATATATCATATTCTAATTAGGTTTGAGCGAAAGGTCAATAGTCAACTTTCAGCGGTCAACAACCCTAATGAGAATCCTCTGCCTCTGTCTCTCCGTCAACTGTGCATACACACCCGCATCCACGTTCCGAGGAACACGAATACAAACTGGATAAATCCAATCCCAATACGTACACTACGATCTGGCTTAAACCAAAGCCCGCTAGTGTAAACTGTCCGGACACTGTACGTGCACAGGTGCACGGATGTGACCGAACCCTGTCGCAAAACCATGCGACCTGTCGCAAAACCATGCGACTTCTACTCTTTTGCCTAAAGGCGAATAGCTTTCTGTGTGGGACTCTAATGACTCGACACTACGCTGGCAGTAGGTTTAACCACAGACCGCAAGCGGCACTAGCTGTGCGTAACGGTCCCCAGGTAGATGCCGACAAGAAGACTGACGAGGTGAAACCCATCTGAACTCCTACTGAGCCTGAATGTGACAATCTCCGTATAGTCCGGTCTGTTCGTCTGATACATCGCATGGCGGGCCTAGGGGGACGGTAAACGTCAGTCCCCTAATAGCGGTACAAGTCGTGTCGGAGTGAAGCCCAAAACACCCTGAGATAACACTGGAAGCCTACCAGTATATCTCGATTCCCCTGGCCAGGGACTAGTCGTGTAATGGCTCTCCTAGACACAGCGCGATGTCAACCCCGAATACCGGGAGAGACGAATCCTGTCTAACCGTCACTGCCTCCAAGTGCTTCGGGACTGCACCCAACTACCACCTGTTTGCACGACTCTTTTGAACCGTGGTAGGGTAGTAATCAAAGTATAGTGGGAACACATTCGAGGCGAAGTGACAGTGTCAAGTCAGCGGACTAAGCTGTACTCATGTCACCTGGGAACTGATAACTGACGATAGGTATAATACCAACCGGTCAGTTCCCGACGAGTCCTGTCCAGTGTACTCGTAACCCAACGAGCACCCGCATACTATCTCCAGTACGACGTACTGACGGCTGTGGGACAGACCGTCTCCCACTCTGGGATGAGAAGCGCATGCGCTAGTCTACTCCGGAGTATCGATGCCCTGTCTCGATAGTCCTTCAACTAGGGACCTGCATAAGGATGTGCTTATAGATTACCCAGCCCCCACTAGTGTGACTGCCATCACAACGCCGGTAATCAAGCAAAGATCCTAAGGGCTCCACTAATGTGTATAGGTGATATACTGAAATAAACACAAGTACACATTGAAGTAGAAACAAACCAAGTAGCATACTACTATTTTGAGCAAGATTGTATATACAAGGTGAATATCCCAAGCTTCCATTAAGTAATATACAAACTAGTATGATACAGTAATGGCCTCTAGGGCATATACACTAACAATCTCCCACTTGCACTAAGGCCATGTACTGGCGTATCGAAGACCTATCATCTCGATCAGCCGCTCGAACTGATTCTGGGGCAAGGCCTTGGTGAATGGATCTGCAGTGTTATCTTCTGAATTTACTCTCTTTACCTCGATCTCCCGGCGATCAATGATCTCCTTGATCAGGTGGAACCGCCTCAAAATGTGCCTGGACTTCTGATGGGACCTTGGTTCCTTCTCTAAAGCTATAGCGCCGTTGTTGTCACAATACAGTGGTATTGGATCAACACTGGTAGGAACCACCTGAAGTTCCGTGAGGAACTTCTTCATCCAGACAGCTTCCTTTGCGGCATCGCAAGCAGCTATGTACTCCGCTTCCATGGTTGAGTCAGCAACGGTTTCCAGCTTGGAACTCTTCCAGCAAACCGCCCCTCTATTGAGGGTAAAGACATAACCCGACATGGACTTGGAGTCATCCTTGTCACTCTGGAAGCTGGAGTCAGCAAAGGCCTCAATCTGGAGGTCTTTTCCGCCATACACCAAGAACATCTCCTTAGTCCTTCTCAGGTACTTGAGAATGTTCTTTACTGCTATCCAGTGTTTCTCCCCTGGGTTCGACTGATACAGGCTTACAACGCTCAATGCGTATGCTATATCTGGTCTGGTACATAACATCGCATACATAATAGAGCCTACCGCAGATGCGTAGGGTATTGATGACATGCGAGCCCTTTCCAAATCAGTCTTGGGAGACATCTCTTTGGAGAGGGTGATTCCGTGACAAGCCGGTAGATTACCGCGCTTGGAATCTTCCATACTGAATCGTTTCAGTATGGTGTCGATGTACCTTGACTGTGAAAGTCCCAACATCCTCTTAGATCTATCACGATAGATCTGGATCCCCAGAATGTAGTTGGCATCGCCCAGGTCCTTCATGGAGAACCTCTGCGACAAGAATCCTTTGACTGACTGTAGCATAGGAATATCATTTCCTATTAGGAGAATGTCATTGATGTACAAGACGAGGAATACCACATTTCTCCCTACAATCTTACTGTAAATGCATGGTTCATCTTGGTTTTTGACAAAGTCGAATTCTTTGACAGTATCATCAAAGCAGATGTTCCAACTCCGCGATGCTTGCTTAAGTCCATAGATGGACTTGAGCAACTTGCACACTTTACCGCTGCTCCCACTCTGAATGAATCTCTCTGGCTGATCCATATAGACGCACTCTTCCAAATTTCCATTTAGGAAAGCCGTCTTTACGTCCATCTGCCAGATCTCATAATCGTGGAAGGCAGCAATGGAAAGAAGGATCCGAATGGATTTAAGCATGGCTACCGGAGAAAAAGTCTCGTCATAGTCCAAACCAGGTCTTTGACGAAAACCCTTTGCAACGAGCCTAGCTTTATAGGTTTCAACCTGCCCATCTACACCAATCTTCTTTCTGAAGATCCATTTGCAGCCTACGGGTTTTACCCCTTCTGGAGCAAAGTCCAAAGTCCAAACTTTGTTGGTCTACATGGACTCCATCTCGGTCCGCATTGCATCCAGCCATTTTACCGACTCACCGCTCTGAATCGCTTGCTGGAAGCTAGTAGGCTCATCATAATTAACTGTGCAATCCTCTCTATCCCCGTCTATGAGAAAACCGAAGTATCTCTCGGGCGGATGAGACTTCCTACTACTTCTGCGGAGCGGCGTAGGAATGTCCGGTTCCCCTGAACCTTCTGGTTCTACTAAGGTTTGGTTCGGGAATTTCTTCCAGTTCTATTGCGCTCCCACTTATCTGATTTTCTATAAACTCAGTTTCCAAGAAGCGGGCATGACGAGAAACAAGGACTTTTTGCTCCCCTGCGTAATAGAAAAGATACCCCTTGTAGTTCTTTGGGTATCCCACAAACTTGCACTGTACTGAGCGTGTCTCGAGCTTGTCCGCTTGCTGCTTTTTTACAAAAGCCGGACATCCCCATGTCTTAATGGATTTAAGACAGGGTTTCTTCCCACTCCACATCTGATATGGTGTGGTAGGCACTGTCTTAGTAGGAACTTGGTTCAAGAGATATGCAGCTGTTTCTAGTGCATAACCCCAGAAAGATCGCGGTAACTCAGCCTTACTCATCATGGAACGAACCATATCTAATAGGGTTCGATTCCTCCTTTCCGATACACCGTTGTGTTGTGGTGTGTATGGAGGAGTACGCTGAGAGAGAATTCCATTCTCTTTTAAGTAGTCCAGAAACTCGGCACTCAAGTATTCACCACCTCGATCCGATCTTAGGATCTTGATACTTTTGCCTGTTTGTTTTTCTACTTCATTCTTATATTCCCGAAATTTCTCAAAGGCCTCGGATTTGTGCTTCATTAAGAAGAGATGTCCATACCTAGAGAAATCATCTGTGAAAGTAATGAAGTATGAATAACCGCTTCGCGCATGTGTAGACATTGGACCACACAAGTCACTGTGTATAAGTCCCAAGATCTCGCTCGCTCTTACTCTGTGTCTAGTGAACGGAGTCTTTGTCATCTTTCCCATGAGACAAGATTCACAAGTGGCATAAGACTGGTACTCGAACGGATCCAAGTATCCTTCTTTATGTAACTTAGTCAACCGTGTCTCATTGATGTGACCCAGTCTACAATACCATAAGAAAGCCTGATTTAATTCTGGAGACTTTCTTTTAAGTGTGTTCTGGACACTGAATATCTGAGCTTGATTCAATACGTATATACCGTTATTTAATGTACCTGACCCAATCAGTGCTTGATTTAGGTGGATGTTTACTACATCGCTTACAAAATCAAAATCATATCCTTCCTTAGAAAGTAAGGATACAGATATGATATTACAAGTCGCACCTGGTATATACAAATAGTCACGCAGAATCAATATCTGCCCAGTTGTCAGTCCTAGGTGATATTCCCCTACGGATACAGCATCCATGCTCATTCTGTTAGTAACCCTGAGAGTCATATCACCTTTCCTGATAACCCTACGGTTTCTCAGACCCTGCAACGAATTACAGATATGAGATCCTGATCCGGTATCCAATACCCAGGAAGTAGGGTTAACTGACAAACAGTTCTCAATTACAAAGACACTCGAAGCCGAAGCCACAACATGCTTCGAATTCTGGCTACTGGCTTTACAAGCCCTGCAATCTCTCTGCCATAGTTCATTCCCGTTACAATAGGAACGTCCCTCTTTTACTATATCCAGTCCTGAAACTTTTGCCCTTCCTTTTCCTTCTTCTTCCCTGGTTTCTTTCAGGGTAAAAGCAGAGGGCAGGGACTGTAGAATTAGGTCAGTACTTGACCCATTCTCCAACGTGGTCTCCAGGTCCGTGAGCTCAAAATAGCTGGTCTCTGTAAGGACGTTGCCCCCTACAGATGACCCGACAGCCAACCTCGCTTGAAGCAATTTGTTCGAGGTCTCATATCTTGCGATACGAGATTGCTCTCCATATAAAACTTTGTTATGGAGGAAGATAGAAACTGAGTCCATCTTCTCGTGCTGCCTCTGGTTTGCACCATCAACTGAGGCTAGCACGAGGCACTTGGCTTTCGCACAATCCTTTTCCGATGTCCTGCGGATGTGAACATCCGTGACGGGGGAAACTGGACCAGAGACAGCAGGGATTTGATTAGTTAAGAGGTGTCCCAGCTTGTCATGGGCAATGGACATCTGGACAGACCTTTGCCAGTCATAACAGTCAGGTTCAGTCATCTTTTTATCTAGATGTAACCTAGGTGTGGTCACAGGGTCGCTGCAATTAAGAGAGAGAGAAGAAAACACTCAGCATGATGCTCTTGCAAGTTTAGAGTGGTTTTTAATTTGTCTAAACAGGATGGCTCCCACTGTCTCTCGAATCCCTCCTCAAAACCAAAAAGGAAGAATTAGTCAGGATCAATCCCACCGTACAATACTTGCTTAACCGTTTGGCCAAGCTGGTGTCGGTACTTTGAGGGAGGTTTTCCAACGCTTTCGCGAAGTTCCTTAATTTAAGAACCTCTTTTCCCTGGGGGCGTAGCCCCGCTAACACCTTTCTAGACACCTACTAGGTTTATAGCATTGATCGTTAAGTGAGAAATTTCCCGAGGAGTAGCATATACTCACAGTAGGATCGGGATCCAAATATCATTGTGTGACAAAACTGAAGGAATCCTACCAGAATCATCACACTCTAAATGGTATGCAGTGCAAGCAGGTTTCAGTCCTTTTGAAACTCCCGATGTGGATTTTTGCCCCATGCTCTTATGACCTTGACTAAGGCCAACAAATCATAAGTCACATTTCAAGTTCTACCCGTCGTTGTCCAGGTTAATTTGAACCCATCCGTATATACCTTTGACTATGGCCAACAAAGTAAGACGACTGTCCCAAACCAACGCATCTATCTATGCAACATATGAATATCCACCAGCTACCAATCACTGTGCATTGACTAAGGCCAACAAACACAGCTTGAATACTGTTCAATATTCATATGAAACGACGGAGGGCTACGAATGGTTTTGGTGAAACCTTGAACGTAGTGAACTTGATATAATCGAAAGAATCTTGATAGCTTTTAAAAAGGAGTGGCTCAAGCTCCGCATTTAAAAGTTAGTTTTGAAAAGAACCGAGTGGTTTTTCGAAAGTGTTCCAACGATTTATACTTGTTTTATTATCTTGCATTAGTTCTTTTAATGCGTGTTTTACTTGCATTAGTTCTTTTAATGCGTGTTATACTTACATTAGTTCTTTTAATGCGTCCCATCATTTAATCCGACCATTGCAGAAAACAACCAAAATATGACGTACGCTTATGCCATTCGCATTCGCCAAGGGGCCCCGTCATTACCCGTTAGGTTACTTAACTAACGACAGAGCGGGGGCTGGGCTAGCGCGGCTGTAAAACATAAGCAACGCCTAAATAATATCATATATAGATATATTGCAATGATAGCCATTTCAGATCACAGATGAACACATTGGATATACTAGGAAGCTGCAATTCGTACGAGCCTGTAACGAAAAGCAGATTACGCGGTCGCGGTGAATAGCCAATACCCCACCCAAGACCCCTACGGGTGTTGCAAACTACCCGCCAAGTACCCGAAGCGAAGCAACCTCCCTCATCCCCTTGAGTAGGCCACTCGGCATTTCGGCATACCCGGTAGTTTGTGCACCCCTCCATGGGTCTATCCTAGGAGCAAAAACAGTAAAATGAAATTATACAATGACGGCTACAACCCCGACCCGGTTGTGCGGCCATACAAATAATTATTACATCAATTTACAAATTTACATGAATTGAAAGAAAAGAAAACTCTCGTCTCACAACCCCCGGCTATTCACCCGCGACAATCCAACATATTCATATACACATTCCAGCAACATTACAGATCACAGATTTGTATAACCCCTACTAATCGACATATAGCGATTAGTAGACGTTCAATACAAATATCACATTACAGAAAAACCCGTCAGCTTAAATCTTTTAGAAGTTCGATCAAAAATACGGATTTTCAGGCCTCAAACACAAAATTTTCGTTCTGGAAAATCTGGGCAGAAAACACATATTCCAAAAATCCCAAAATACCCCTATGAGCAAACTGCAAAAAAGAAAACCCATGACCGAGTCAATTCGGCCGCGGTTCCGCGGCGGGAGCAAGCTCCCGCCGCGGAACCGCGGCGCTTTGATCGAGTTAGGGTGTAAAATTTTTGCAGTCTCTTTAGAAAACCCTGAGTCGATTTTTAGTGTATTTCAAAAAAATTTTCCAGCACTTTTAAAATCGACAGTAAGTTCGAATTTCGGGGTTCATTTCGGGACTTTTCTTTGATCGATCTTCTAGCTACTTTGCTAACATGGTAGATAGAGTTTAACTAGGCTCTTATACCACTGTAAGTCCATGCTACCTCTCCCGGTACTTTCGGGCATGCGAAATTTGATGAAAAACGATTTTCTTAGAGGTGGTAACATGGACTTAAAACCCGGATCTTTGTTAAACATCTAACTAACAAGCTAACTGCGAGTTGCTAACTACTCGGTTAGGGGGTTATACCTTTCTATTTCTCGAACACCTTCATCTTCAAGCTTCGATGGTCGTCCGGATCGCCTTCACTCCGTCGTCTCCTTGCGCCGAAGATAGATCCACCTCGAAAGCTTCAACTTTTGGCTCCTTCTTCGAACTTTGAAAAAACTAGTTCACTCGGTTTGCTAAACCTTGTGAACTAGAGTGAACAGAGAAGAGTTTGTATGGGATTTTATCTATGGTTCTTGGTTCGCAACTCATGAGATAAGTGAACCATAGAGTCAAAAGAGGGAGAGCAAGAGGAGGAAGATGAGAGCTCAAGAACAAGAGAGAGAATGAGCATGAAAGAATGAGAGAAGACTTTTCTCATTTGGCTCTCATAATCCAAAACAATCATAACACATCATATCAATCAAGTATTATGTGATGGTTTAAGCAATCATAGCCATATCATTTCATGCACTCATTTTGCACAAAAGAGCAAGCAAGCAAAAGTCTTTGCCATGAAATGATAGCTATGGTTTTCATGATGGTCAACTAGTCAAGCCTATTCAACCGGTCAACAAAGTCAACAAGTCAACAAAAGTCAACAAGTCAACAAAATCAATCTCTCAACAACCATGTCACCATAATACTTAATTAATATAATTGTTAATCATATATCATATTCTAATTAGGGTTGAGCGAAAGGTCAATAGTCAACTGTCAGCGGTCAACAACCCTAATGAGAATCCTCTGCCTCTGTCTCTCCGTCAACTGTGCATACACACCCGCATCCGCGTTCCGAGGAACACGAATACAAACTGGATAAATCCAATCCCAATACGTACACTACGATCTGGCTTAAACCAAAGCCCGCTAGTGTAAACTGTCCGGACACTGTACGTGCACAAGTGCACGGATGTGACCGAACCCTGTCGCAAAACCATGCGACCTGTCGCAAAACCATGCGACCTCTACTCTTTTGCCTAAAGGCGAATAGCTTTCTGTGTGGGACTCTAAAGACTCGACACTACGCTGGCAATGGGTTTAACCATAGACCGTAAGCGGCACTAGCTGTGCGTAACGGTCTCCAGGTAAATGCCGATAAGAAGACTGACGAGGTGATACCCATCTGAACTCCTACTGAGCCTGAATGTGACAATCTCCGTACAGTCCGGTCTGTTCGTCTGATACATCGCATGGCGGGCCTAGGGGGGCGGTAAACGTCAGTCCCCTAATAGCGGTACAAGTCGTGTCGGAGTGAAGCCCAAAACACCCTGAGATAACACTGGAAGCCTACCAGTATATCTCGATTGCCCTGGCCAGGGACTACTCGTGTAATGGCTGTTGGAGATAGTGCCCTCAGAGTCAATTATTGGATCACAGGTACGTGATTGCAATGATTGAGGGAGGACCTATCCCGGTAGGACAGTCTTACTCGAGATGATAGTATGCTATCTGGTTTATCTTTATCATCGTGTACTGCTTTAGGTGACCTGACATGTCGCTATTACACATTGATAGAGCCCCTAGGATTCTTGCTTGACCACCAGCAGTATGATGGCGATCATATACGTAGGAGCTGGTAGTCTACAAGCACATCCTTAAAAGGTCCCTAGTCGTGGGAGTTTCGAGACAGGGCATCGATTCTCCAGAGTAGACTAGTGTATACAGTTGAGACCCCGACGAGGGGCGGTGGCCGGTCTCACAAGCCACTGGTGTCAGTTGGTTCACCTAAGATGTATACAGGTGCTCATTGGGTTATGAGTACACCGGACAGGACTCGCCGGGAACATGCTAGTTGGTCTTATACCTAACGTCTGATAGCAGTTCCCTGGTGACATGTGTACAGGTTAGTTCATCGACCTGGGGATCGTCATTTGTCTCGTGTGAGTTCCCACTGTACTTTGATTACTACCTTACCACGGCTCAAAGGAGTCGTGCAAACAGGTTTTAGTTGGGTACGGTCCCGAGCCACATGGAGGCAGTGAGCGGATCTTCAGGGGTTCATCTCTCCCGGTATTGGGGGTGAGGTCACGCTGTGTCTAGGAGAGCCATTACGCAAAGCCCTCGGCCGAGGCAGGAGATTTACTGGTAGGTATTCCAGTAGTATCTCATGGCGTTCTGGGCTACACTCCGACACGACTTGTACCGCTTTTGGGGGTCTGTCTTTTACCAACCCCCTAGGCCCGACATGCGATACTCATAGACGAACGGACCGGACTGTACGGATATTGTCACTGACAGGCTCAGTAGGGTGTCAGGATGAGTTCGCTCATCGACGTCCCTTTTGGTCAATAGCTGGTGGCCCGTCACTTATTGGCTAATACCTCTGACGTGCTAGTGGTTAAATCCACAGCCATATTATTGACGAGTCTTTAGAGTCCACCATACTTACAGTTACTCAAGCTTTCGGGCGAAACGCTGTAGAGGCCGTATGGAGATATGGCAGGGTCCGATTAGATACGTGCGGTATTGCACGGATCAGGATCGGACAGTTTTGTACTAGTGGCCGTATAGTTATATGGCAGGGTTCGATCTGATACGTGCGGTATTGCACGGATCAGGATCGGACGGATATTACTAGCCGACTTTGGTTTAAGCCGGTCCTAGTTTAGTACAGTGTAGATTTTGTCTCATTGCATTTGTATCCGGACGGAATACAGATGCGGGTGTGTATGCACAGTATCGGGGTTTTCCTGTAATTTATTACAGGACCAGTTTTCTGGAGTTGCCAGTTTGCATTCCGTTCCGGCCGGTTTTCGTTTGTTCTTTCCCGGCCGGACTTTTCCGATGGAGGGGGTTATTTGCAATTGTGCAAATAACTTTTGTGGAGGGGGTTTCTTGCTATTGTGTTGATTATGATATCTTTCATCCATGATGGTGCATTAAATGAGATTTGATGTGATTAGAAGTGATAAGCATGGTTGATGTTTCTTTGCTTTATGATATGGTCACCATTTCTTTATCCTACACTCACCTCCCTTCTTATGGTGGGTATTTTCTCATTCCTCCACCATGATTATCATTCTCACTTGATGAAAGATAGAACACTTGAGAGAAAGAAAAGAATGAGAGAGTTCATCCTTGTTATGTGAGGAATTCTTCATCTCCTTCTTCTTGTTGTTTTGGAAAAATGAAAGCACCATTTTTCCTAACCCCATTCCTCCATCAAGGCAACTACAAACCCCAAATGAGACTAGCATGATCTACACCATATTCTATAGCACTTCTTGGGCATGTCGAGTTGCCGGCTTCATGCCCGAGTTGCCTCGGTATTGAGGCGGGAGCCCGTAAAAGACGCAGGCGATGTGGTGCCCTTTCCGGCGAGGAGGCGACGATGTGGAGCCAAGACTTTCCGCGGGAGATCGGGACGATGAAGAGAAGACCGGAGGACTCGGATCACTCGGTATACTTTTCTTCCCATCTCTTGATAGCTAGTATAGATTAATGGTTAACAATCCGGGTTTTCTTTGTCCGCGGTAGCGCCGGTTTCCGAGTAAGGAAAAATTTTGATTCCGCAATTTGGCCTCGGATAGACGGCCGTGGCGCTGCCGTGGCGCAACATGGTATCAGAGCCACGCCATTAACCTTACCTAGCTTGTTCTAATGTGTTTTGCTTATCCGATCGACCGAAATTCCAAAAACCGTATTTTTCCTTCACATCAATTTCTGTTGAAATTTTTTGAAGTCTAAAAATTTTTCAGGAGGTCTCAGAATGATGTGCAGGGAGTTCTAAGAACTCTGGAAAAAAAACGAGACAATGAACCCTCAACTAGAGCGTGGAAGCGCGGCAAAACCCCCCTTATTGCCGCGCTTTCGCCGCAAGATGGTGGGGTCATTGCTTCGTCTTTCTTCAGTGGGCTTCTGGGCTTATATTAGGGGTTTTGGAATATTAAAATTGGGCCCAGGTTTTCTGTGAGTGCTACAGTTTTGATTGGGGGCCCACTTGTTAATTTTTGGTCAATCGGAAAATTTTAAACACATTATTTTACAGTATTTACATTATATCTGTGACCGTGAATGTCACTCGATTGGTAAATCCGGTCTAACTGCTATAGCCCGGTTAGACGGATTTGCGAACGTGACTTTCACGTTGATGTTCTATGTTTATGCTGTGTTGTTGCGGATCGGTTGTGGGGGATAGCCTGGATGCAATGCTAGTACAGTTTTGTTGTATTATGTACATCTGATATTGCGGGGCGAGCGTCCGACATGTGGACTGCCGTCACTGCCTGTTTGTATTATTCTTTTGGGGCACGACCTGGTTGCGGTCGATGTACCCGTTGTTTGTATATTTTACTTTCTGTACTAGGATTACCCCGCGGAGGGGTGCACGGATAGCCGGGTTCTAGAGGGCAACGGGCTCGCATCTCATGGCAATGAGACGGAGGGGGCTTCACTCTAGGATTGGCGGGCTATTCGCCGCACTCGTAGGGGGTACAGGTTGACCCAGGAGGGGTGCCCAAGTTGCCGGATTCCGTGAAGTGCTGGGTGGTCCATTCACGGTACTGAAGGGGGCTGCCTCGCTTCAGGTTTTGGCGGGTGACTTGCCGCGCCCGTAGGGGTCTAGGATTTCATTGCACAGGCTATCCACACGACCAGGGAAACGTCGGGTTTCAGCAGCGGCTCTGTGAAACCCGGGGCTCCCAGATATCTGTATTGTTCTGTGATGCTGTACATTTCTGTGATGTTGCATTTTATCACGCCTTGAGCGAAAATTATATATTGGTATATATATTAGTAGATGTTGTATATGTTTTACATCCGCGCTAGTCCAGTCCCCGCTCTGTCGTTAGTTAAGTAACCTAACGGGTGATGACGGGACCCAGTGGCGAATGCGGATGGCATATACGTACATCAGTATATTTTCGTTCTTTATTGGTGTGATCATTTGATGGGACTGCGTTGATTCGGATCAATGCAAGATAAACAAACCTATTCTGATGTTGTTGGAACATTTTTCAAAAAGCTGTTATTGCAAGGACGTTCACTTTTGTTTTGCATCGTGGTATTCATTTGGAATATCCTGCTCCTCAGTCGACGAGGCAAGGGCCGAGATCCCTTCACCGGGAGTGACCCCTTGGACAGAAGTTTGCATCAGGGCAATAACTTCACTATAGCCGATTACTTTTTCTTTGCATCGTGGTATTCAGTTGGAATATCCTGCGCCTCATTCTACGGGGAAAGAGCCGAGATCCCTTCACCGGGAGTGACCTCTTTAGTAAAGGTTTTCGTCACTATATTTTTATAAAAGGCTATGCAGTTCCTTCAACGATATCAAGTTCATTACGTTAAAAGTTTTTCGCCAAAAACTAGACGTAGCCCTCCGTCATTTCTTACAAGTATTACTTAGTATTCGTGCTGCGTTTGTTGACTGTGTCAAGACGTAGTGTGCGGTAGCTAAGTAGTGTTTGTTTGCAGCATATTAATGGGATTGGTTAGGACAGTCGTGCGGCCTTGTTGACTATGTCAAGAGCTCGTACGGGTGGGTTTAATGCAATCCAGGATAATGACGGGTTGAACTTGACTAGGACTCTTTGATTTGTTGACTGTGTCAAGGTCACTTGGGTCCTAGGGGTAAAAATCACATCGGGAGTTTCAAAAGAACTGAAACTTGCCAGGCATGCGCATACCTTCTGGAGTGTGGTGACTTGGGTGGATTCCGTCAAGTTATCATGCGATGATAGTTGGATCCCGATTCCCACTGATGAGTTAGTTTACTCCTCGGGTGACCCCGACTAATTCTTCTTTCAGGTTTGGAGGAGAATTTGAGGTACAGTGGGAGGTTTCCTGATTAGATAAATTGGTAACCATTCTGATCTAGGTTAGAGTGCACGCTGAGTGTTTCTTTTCTCTCTCTCTGGCAGCGACCATTGACCCGACCCTAAGACTATGACTCAGTGACCAAGTTGACCGAACCTTCTTAACACTGGCTTTTGGATTGTCAGAGTTGCAAACCTCATTGCCACTCCTACTTTTACCCTTTTCTCCAGGACACCCCGTATTACTACGAACGTCCACTTCCATTGGACAAAACCATCGTATGGTTATATACGAACTCGAAGGACTTCGAGGATGGTTTCCGGTTTTGGAGAAAACGAATAGGATTATTCAGTTGTCTTTTCTTTTCACCTTCTCTCTTTGTGAGTACTCCTTGGTTTAGGAGATAGAACACCTATTACGCAAATTGGATAGTCTTCTTCCAAACCTTAGGCTGGTGCCGACCGGTAGGGAATGAAGAAAACCAATTAGCCTAAACGGTGTGCAGAAGGTATTAAGATTAAGACAAAGCAAGGGATTAGTAAGAGGGCAAAGTAAATTGCGACTGCTATTCACGACCAAACCAAGTATTTCTTCGCCAATCCTAAATCACCTTTGTATTTCTCCAGGACACTCCGTATCACTACGAAGATCCACAGTTTATTGGATACTCCATCGTATGGTTATATACGAACTCAAAAGGAACTTGTTCCAGTTCGGGGATGGATTCTGATTCAGGAGAAATAGGAATAAAGTACATTCAGGTGTCTTTTATCTTCACCTTCTCTCGCATTGCGAGTGTTCCTAGGATTGGGACAGTACACCCATTATGCTTATTGGATATTCTTCTTCCAAACCATAGGCTGGTGCCGAACGGTAGGGAAGGAAGAAAACCATTTGGCCTAAAGGGGTGTACAGAAGGTAATGACTAAAGACATAGAAAGGGATTTGGAGAGGTGGCAAAGAATTATGCGGTTACAGTTGTGAATCTGGATAATGGTAGAGGCATTACTAGGAATACCGGGATACCCCACCGAAACATTTCAATGTTTCAGTTTCACTGTGTAATGTTAAAAGAAAACTGATTTCCCGATTGGACACTTGCTCCAGGGTATGTATTTACCAGGTTTGATTCTCACATCTGTATGGTTTTACAGATGATGAGTGGGAGTAAGTTATTGGGAATAGGGTAATCATCCTCATTATATCGGGATTCGTTGTAATCGGTGATATTTGAGGAGATCATCTGGGTTGTTTGCCGGACGGCAATTATTTGGTTTTGAATATCCGCTGTTGTGCACCATTTTCAAATTGATATATCTGTATGTCTATTTTCATAGAGTGAGATATACCTTTTGATATTATGTCAATGACATTTACCTATATCAGTGGATGGTTAGGTAAGGAGCATTAAACAGCGGTGTAATCCTTCTTAACCATAAGTACAGTTTTCAACCTACGACACACAGTGAAAGAGTTGTTAGACTCAGCGGACTTATACAGAGTATTGTATGTTGTCCAGTGTCTATTAGGACAGAGGGGTTGGTACTCATACTATATTCTGTTTTACTTTTAACTTCTCTGGTTCTTAGACATGTGTTTCGTGGAAACACAGGGTCTATGTTTTGAGGAGTTATAGGTATTTGAATAGAGTAGAGAACCAGGTATAGCAAGTATCGGGATTCTTCAAAGTGATCGAAGATGTAGATACTTGTGTATGGTATTCAGTTGATAGTAATGATTAAGAGAAATTGCTTCTCTTTCAGGTTACTCATAATTGGAAGCATTCCTAAGTTGAGTAACGCTGATTGGCCTCCTTCCATTTAGTTGACATGCACTGGAGACAGCTGCATGATTTGAATCTGGTTCAATTAAATCAGTGCCTCTGTTTCTATATTAGATATAGAATAGTTCATATCTTGACATTGTTAAGGTACGGGGAGTTGTCCGTCTTATGCTTAAAACCAGACTCTGGATAACTCAAGGCACGTTTCTGTAATGGCTGTTTGTGGGTTGACCCAGGCTATGACGAGGGTTGATTTTCTACCATCTTGACTCGCCACAGTTTTAACAAAAATGGATTTTTTCAGAAAACAGCAGTGGGAGTATGGTAGAACTGGAAGTGATTCCAGAACCGCAAACGATTACTGAAGATTTGATAAGGAACCTAAAGATTCAATCTGATTTGACATTCCACTGGCCACTCCACAGATAAGGTGGGTAACTTCAGGCACCCGAGAGGTACTTCGGTAGCCTCAAGGACGGTGACAGGGAAGTTCTTGTTTACCCACACTTGCCATTGTTATTGTTCCAGGCTGCGAGACCCGGCAGAAGGATGAGTATAGCGTCGTTCTAAACTAGCTTTAGAAGTGTACGTCTATATGACTCTGCCAGAGGGTTGTCGTAGTCAGTGGGAGCAGCGGAAGCATTGGTGGACATCAGGCTTGTGTTTATTTATAGACTAAAGCAGATATAGCGGAGATAGATCATCTATTTCTGATGTGACAGTCATAGGTTTGACGTCATCAGAATAGGGGGTGGATTTGTTGAGAAGATAGTAGGAAGTGATATTCCTATACTACGATCGGTTATACTTTGGTCGTCACACAGTGTTTTCTCCGTATGGGATTTGGACATTATGTCAGACATACTGGTTACTAGATCTATGGTTTTAGATCTAGATTTGGGTAGTTTCCCAATCTGGGTACCTTGACAGCATTCTATGAGTATTTAGAATGGACGACTCCTGGCACGGTAGTACACCTGCAGGTAATGGAGTCACCCTCTCTAAAGGTGTCTTACAGACTAAAGGGGAGAGGGATACGCATGATTGACAGATCACTTGCTTAGGCAATTGAGTCAATCATGAGATGTCAAGTACCACACCAGATGTTGTTCTTGCAGTAGATGCAATAAGTTGATATTGATCCAATCCTGGAGAAACAGTAGGAAGCAGTTTTAGAACATAAGTGAATGTTCTAGGGATATGATAACGGCTGCCTCCTTTTGGAGACGGTTATCATTCCAGGCTTCCAAGGTGACATGGACGACAAGGGGGTTGTCAGAGTTATAGTTTTCCTTCTGACGAGGGGCAGTATTTTGGACAGGTGGTCCAAGGCAATACCGAGGGTGGCATGGCGCAAGATACTGATTAAGTTCAGTTGACGATACAGTCTAAGAAGTTTGGATTTGGAGTTCATTTATGAGCTAGGTCCCATCAGACATCCAGACATTCTAAGACAGGTATTGCTCATTTCGGGAGATGGCTTTCTCCGCGAACTTGAGATACAGAGAGACATAGGAAGAAACATCACAGCAGATCCACTCACTGAGGCTATTCCTCGAACGCAATAGTTTCGCAAACGAGCTTTGTGAGACTGACTAGTAGAGGAGTTGGGTGTTCGATATCACACGGGTTGTGAGTATGCGGCATCGCAATAATTAGCCTTGACTGCAAGTGGGAGATTGTTGGAGATAGTGCCCTCAGAGTCAATTATTGGATCACAGGTACGTGATTGCAATGATTGAGGGAGGACCTATCCCGGTAGGACAGTCTTACTCGAGATGATAGTATGCTATCTGGTTTATCTTTATCATCGTGTACTGCTTTAGGTGACCTGACATGTCGCTATTACACGTTGATAGAGCCCCTAGGATTCTTGCTCGACCACCAGCAGTATGATGGCGATCATATTCGTGGGAGCTGGTAGTCTACAAGCACATCCTTAAAAGGTCCCTAGTCGTGGGAGTTTCGAGACAGGGCATCGATTCTCCAGAGTAGACTAGTGTATACAGTCGAGACCCCGACGAGGGGCGGTGGCCGGTCTCACAAGCCACTGGTGTCAGTTGGTTCACCTAAGATGTATACAGGTGCTCATTGGGTTATGAGTACACCGGACAGGACTCGCCGGGAACATGCTAGTTGGTCTTATACCTGACGTCAGATAGCAGTTCCCTGGTGACATGTGTACAGGTTAGTTCATCGACCTGGGGATCGTCATTTGTCTCGTGTGAGTTCCCACTGTACTTTGATTACTACCCTACCACGGCTCAAAGGAGTCGTGCAAACAGGTTTTAGTTGGGTACAGTCCCGAGCCACATGGAGGCAGTTAGCGGATCTTCAGGGGTTCATCTCTCTCGGTATTGGGGGTGAGGTCGCGCTGTGTCTAGGAGAGCCATTACGCAAAGCCCTCGGCCGAGGCAGGAGATTTACTGGTAGGTATTCCAGTAGTATCTCAGGGCGTTCTGGGCTACACTCCGACACGACTTGTACCGCTTTTGGGGGTCTGACTTTTACCAACCCCCTAGGCCCGACATGCGATACTCATAGACGAACGGACCGTACTGTATGGATATTGTCACTGACAGGCTCAGTAGGGTGTCAGGATGAGTTCGCTCATCGACGTCCCTTTTGGTCAATAGCTGGTGGCCCGTCACGTATTGGCTAATACCTCTGACGTGCTAGTGGTTAAATCCACAGCCATAGTATTGACGAGTCATTAGAGTCCACCACACTTACAGTTACTCAAGCTTTCGGGCGAAACGCTGTAGAGGCCGTATGGAGATATGGCAGGGTCCGATCAGATACGAGCGGTATTGCACGGATCAGGATTGGACAGTTTTGTACTAGTGGCCGTATAGTTATATGGCAGGGTTCGATCTGATACGTGCGGTATTGCACGGATCAGGATCGGACGGATATTACTAGCCGGCTTTGGTTTAAGCCGGTCCTAGTTTAGTACAGTGTAGATTTTGTCTCATTGCATTTGTATCCGGACGGAATACAGATGCGGGTGTGTATGAACAGTATCGGGGTTTTCCTGTAATTTATTACAGGACCAGTTTTCTGGAGTTGCCAGTTTGCATTCCGTTCCGGCCGGTTTTCGTTTGTTCTTTCCCGGCCGGACTTTTCCGATGGAGGGGGTTATTTGCAATTGTGCAAATAACTTTTGTGGAGGGGGTTTCTTGCTATTGTGTTGATTATGATATCTTTCATCCATGATGGTGCATTAAATGAGATTTGATGTGATTAGAAGTGATAAGCATGGTTGATGTTTCTTTGCTTTATGATATTGTCACCATTTCTTTATCCTACACTCACCTCCCTACTTATGGTGGGTATTTTCTCATTCCTCCACCATGATTATCATTCTCACTTGATGAAAGATAGAACACTTGAGAGAAAGAAAAGAATGAGAGAGTTCATCCTTGTTATGTGAGGAATTCTTCATCTCCTTCTTCTTCTTGTTTTGGAAAAATGAAAGCACCATTTTTCCTAACCCCATTCCTCCATCAAGGCAACTACAAACCCCAAATGAGACTAGCATGATCTACACCACATTCTATAGCACTTCTTGGGCATGTCGAGTTGCCGGCTTCATGCCCGAGTTGCCTCGGTATTGAGGCGGGAGCCCGTAAAAGACGCAGGCGATGTAGTGCCCTTTCCGGCGAGGAGGCGACGATGTGGAGCCAAGACTTTCCGCGGGAGATCGGGACAATGAAGAGAAGACCGGAGGACTCGGATCACTCGGTATACTTTTCTTCCCATCTCTTGATAGCTAGTATAGGTTAATGGTTAATGATCCGGGTTTTCTTTGTCCGCGGTAGCGCAGGTTTCCGAGTAAGGAAAAATTTTGATTCCGCAATTTGGCCTCGGATAGACGGCCGGGGCGCTGCCGTGGCGCAACAATGGCTCTCCTAGACAGAGCGCGATGTCAACCCCCAATACCGGGAGAGACGAATCCTGTCTAACCGTCACTGCCTCCAAGTGCTTCGGGACTGCACCCAACTACCACCTGTTTGCATGACTCCTTTGAGCCATGGTAGGGTAGTAATCAAAGTACAGTGGGAACACACTCGAGGCGAAGTGACAGTGTCAAGTCAGCGGACTAAGCTGTACTCATGTCACCTGGGAACTGATAACTGACGATAGGTATAATACCAACCGGTCAGTTCCCGACGAGTCCTGTCCAGTGTACTCGTAACCCAACGAGCACCCGCATACTATCTCCAGTACGACGTACTGACGGCTGTGGGACAGACCGTCTCCCACTCTGGGATGAGAAGCGCATGCGCTAGTCTACTCCGGAGTATCGATGCCCTGTCTCGATAGTCCTGCGACTAGGGACCTGCATAAGGATGTGCTTATAGATTACCCAGCCCCCACTAGTGTGACTGCCATCACAACGCTGGTAATCAAGCAAAGATCCTAAGGGCTCCACTAATGTGTATAGGTGATATACTGAAATAAACACAAGTACACATTGAAGTAGAAACAAACCAAGTAGCATACTACTATTTTGAGCAAGATTGTATATACAAGGTGAATATCCCAAGCTTCCATTAAGTAATATACAAACTAGTATGATACAGTAATGGCCTCTAGGACATATACACTAACAGTTGATAGAGCCCATAGGATTCTTGCTTGACTACCAGCAGTATGATGGCGATCATATACGTGGGAGCTGGGGTCTGTAAGCACATCCTTAAAGTGTCCCTAGTCGTGGGTGTTTCGAGACTGGGCATCGATACTCCAGAGTAGACTAGTGTACACAGTCGAGACCCCGACGAGGGGCGATGGCCGGTCTCACAAGCTATTGGTGTCAGTTGGTTCACCTAAGATGTATACAGGTGCTCATTGGGTTATGAGTACACCGGACAGGACTCGCTAGGAACATGCTAGTTGGTATTATACATATCGTCAGATAGCAGTTTCTTGGTGACATGTGTACAGGTTAGTTTGTCGATCTGAGTTCGTCATTTGTCTTGTGTGAGTTCCCACTGTGCTTTGATTTATACCCTACCACGCTCAAAGGAGACGTGCAAACAGGTATTTTTTGGGTACAGTCCCGAGCCACATGGAGGCAGTGAGTGGATCGTCGGGGATTCGTCTCTCCCGATATTGGGGGTTGATGTCGCACAGTGCACGGGTCGCCATCACTAGAAACCCTAGGCCGAGGTAATGGAGAATTACTGATTTGGATCAGTAGTTTCTCAGATGGTGATGGGCTTCATACCGACACGACTTATCGCATTATTAGGGGTCTGACTCTATCCACCCCCTAGACTCGATATGCGATAATCTTTAGACGAACGGACAAGACCGTATGTATATTGTCACTGTTTGGCTCAGTAGGGTTTATGGATGAGTTCGCTCGTCAGCTTCCCTTCCAATCAATACATAGGAAAACGTTATGTACAGCTCATACCTCTGACGTGCTAGTGGTTATACCCAGTGCCAGTGTGTTGATGAGTCATTAGAGTCACCCACCAACAGTTTCCCAAGTTCGGGCAAAACTTTGTAGAGGCCGTATGGTTTTATGGCAAGGTTCGGAAAATGCACGTGCGTTTTCGCACATGTCATATTTCGGGCAGATAATACTGGTCGACTTGGTTTAAGCCGGATCCGAGTATTATACTATGTAGATATAATATCTTTGTCTCAGTTGCATTTGTATTCGTTCGTAATATAAATGCGGGTATGTTTACACTGATACGGGGTTATCCTGAAATTCGTTTCAGGATCGCTATTTGAAGTTTCCAGTTTCCAGTTTTCTATCAACCGTATTTAACATTCGGTTAAATGCGGATTTATCTTTTCTTCCATGGGTGAGTCATGAGGGTGAGTCATGAGTGAGGAAGCTTCTTGATTGATAACTAGGTTTGTGACTCATTTGATTGCATTAAATGTTTTAGTGAGGTGTTTATTGTGAGTCACCATTTGCATTAATGTGTTTTGGTAATGCTTAGGATATTATTCCTTAAGGTTTCCCCTTTTCTCCTACACTCACCCTCCTCCTTTCCTATGTATGGCCGGCCAATCCTTCATGGAGTTATTTGGTTGTGTTTTGGAAAAATATTAGGATAGCTGCACTTCATTTCATATAGCTCATTTTTCATCACCCGATTACAAAAAGGCAACTTCATCAACCATTCGTCCATGGCTTTGGACGAAGCGAGACAAAGTGTTCTACTCATTCTCTACATCATCTTGGTCGTCTTTTTTAGCAAACTTGACGACCGAGTTGCCTCGGTTCAGAGGCGGGAGCCCGTTTAAAGATCCGTCGACGTGGCGCCACCTGGACGAGAAGACTGGAGATTCAAGAGATCGGAGCAGCCGCAATGAAGCGTGGGATGATGGTTGAAGACCGAAGGACTCGGATCATTCGGTATAACGTTTCTACCCACTTTGTAGTTTGTTAGTTTAGCTTTAATGGCAGATCTGGGTTATAGTACGCGATAGCGCCAGTTGTAAAAAAGTTTTTGTTCCGCGTTTTTCATCTGTTAGACGGCCGGCGCACTACCGTGGACTTACAGTGGTATCAGAGCCTCACTATTAAGCTTTACTAACTTGTGCTAACACGTTTAAAACATCGATCGAACAGATTTTCGAAAACCGCAAATTCCATATTCACTGTTTCTGTCGATTTTTTAAAGGGCCTAAAAATAATTTTGCATATCACAGAAAAGCATGCAGGGTTTTTGAAGCATTCTGGGAAAATTTAGGCAAGTGACCACCGCGGATCCGCGGTCAAACCTAGGGTTTGACCGCGGAACCGCGTCGACTTTGTGGGAACAGTGCTCCAATTTTTCCAGAGTGCTTCATATTGGAAATTGTGGGTTTTTGGTATATTCTTTTGGGCCCAGTTTTTATTACTATACACCAGTTGTTCGTGTGGCCCACTTCGGGAAATTTTGTCGATCGAAATTTTAAACTTGTTAGTATGCAGTATTTACATTATATCTCCGATCGGGAATGTCATTTGAGCGGTAAACCGCGTCTAATTGCTATAGTTCTTTTAGACGGGTTTGCGAACGTGACACTCGCGTTGATGTTCTGTGATGTGCTGTAATGTTGTGGATATGTCGTGGTGGATAGCAGGGTGCAATGATAGTGCTGTATTTGTACATTTGATATTGCGGGGCGAGCGTCCAACATGTGGACTGCCGTCACTGCCTGTTTGTATAATATTCTTTTGGGGCACGACCGCGCTGTGGTCGATGTACCCATTGTATATATTTTCTTTTATGTACTAGGATTACCCCGCGACGGAGTGCACGGATAGCCGGGTTCTGGAGGGCAACGGGTCCGTATCTTATGGCTTTGAGAGGCAGAGGGGCCTCACTCTAGAATCGACAGACTATTCGCCGCACTCGTAGGGGGTACAGGTTGACCCAAGGAGGAGTGCTCAAATTACCGGATTCCGTGAAGTGCCGGGTGTTCCATTCACTATGCTGTGGGGGACTACCTCGCTTCAGGTTTTGGCGGGTAACTTGCCGCACCCGTAGGGGTCTAGGTTTCATTGCACAGGCTATCCACACGACCAGGGGAACGTCAGGTTTCAGTAGAGGCTCTGTGAAACCCGGGGATCCCAGATTATCTGTATTGTTCAGTGATGCTTATTACTTTTCTGTAATGTTGCATATTATCACGCCTGGAGCGATTACTGTATATTGGCATATATACTATTAGATATTGTATATATTTTACACCCGCGCTAGTCCAGTCCCCGCTCTGTCGTTAGTTAAGTAACCTAACGGGAGATGACGGGACCTAATGATGAATGCGGATGGCATATATGTACATTTTATTTTTCGTTCTTTTCTGGTGTGATTGATTGATGGGACTGCATTGATTCTTATCAATGCAAATAAAACAAACTTTTATTTAATGTTGTTGGAACAATTTTAAAAGGTGTTATTACAAAGACATTTTCTTTTGTTTTGCATAGAGATATTCAGTTGGAATATCCCGCACCTCATTCGACGAGGCAAGGGCTGATATCCCTTCACCGGGAGAGACCCCTTGGGCAGAAGTTTACGTCAGGGTAATAACTTCAATATAGTCGATTACAAGTTGCTTTTCATCGCGGTATTCAGTTGGAATATCCTGCACCTCATTCCACGAGGAAAGAGCCGAGATCCCTTCACCGGGAGTGACCTCTTTAGCAAAGGTTTTCGTCACTATATTTTATAAAAAGCTATCAGGTTCCTTCAACGAGATCAAGTTCATTACGTTAAAGGTTTTTTGCCAAAAACCAGCCGTAGCCCTCCGTCATTTCTTTTTTGTATTCAGTAGTATTCAAGCTATGTATTTTGACCAACGCCAAGGCATAGTGTTTGGTGGCTGCTGGGTATTCAACTGTTGCATATATAGATGAGTTGGTTTGGGACAGTCGTATTACCTTGTTGGCCAAAGTTAAGGGTATGTACGGGTGGGTTCAAATTGACCTGGATAGTGACTGGTAGAACTTGGCATGTGACTTATGATATTTTGATCAACGCCAAGGTCATAAGAGCATGGGGCAAAAATCACATCGGGAGTTTCAAACATAAAGAAACTTGCCAAGTATGCGCATACCTTCTAGAGTGTGATAACTTGAGTGGCTTCCATCAAGTTATCATGCGATGATAGTTCGATCCCGATTCTCACTGATGAGTTGGTTTACTCTTCGGGTGATCCCGACTAATTCTTCTTTCAGGTTTGGAGGAGAATTTGAGATTACAGTGGGAGGTTTCCTGATTAGATAAAGTGATAACCATTCTGATCTAGGTTAGAGTGCACGCAGAGTGTTTCTTTTCTCTCTCTCTCTCTCTTTGGCACCGACCTTTGACCGACCCTAGACTATGACTCAGTGACCAAGTTGACCGAGCCTTCTTAAAAATACTGGCCTTTGGATTGTCTTAGTTGCATAAGTCATTGCCACTCCTTCTTTTACCTTTTGTATTTCTCATAACACCCCGTATTACTACGGACATCCACTTCCATTGGATAGATCCATCGTATGGTTATATACGAACTCGAAGGGACATCTTCGAGGATGGATCCAGGTTCAGGAGAAATAGAATTGGTTTATTCAGTTGTCTTTTATTATCACCTTCTCTCAGGTTGCGAGGGCTCCTTAGTTTAGAAGAGTACACATATTACGCTTATTGGATAGTCTTCTTCCAAACCATAGGCAGATGCCGAAAGGTAGGGAATGAAGAAAACCAATTAAGCCTAAGTAGGGTGTGCAGAAGGTAATATGTAAAGATAAAATAAAGGGATTAGAAAGAGGGCAAAGTAAATTGCGACTGTTATCATTCACGACCAAACCGCGTACTTCATCGCCACTCCTATTTCACCTTTAATAGAATAAGGTATTATTCAGTTGTCTTTTATCATCACCTTCTCTCAAGTTGAGAGTACTCCTTGGTTTAGGAGGGTATACCTGTTATGCTTAGTGGATAGTCTTCTTCCAAACCATAGGCTGGTGCCGAACGGTAGGGAAGGAAGAAAACCACTTAGCCTAAGGGGTGTACAGAAGCTAATGAATAAAGAAAAATAAAGGGAATTGGAAGATGGCAAAGAGATATACGGTTAAAATCATGAATTGGATTATGGAAGAGGCATTACTAGGAATACCAGGATATACTTACGAAACAATTTCATGTTTTAGTTTAACTGTGCGTTGTTAATTGTAAACTGGTTTCCCGATAACATACTTACTCCAGGGTATGTATTTACCATGTTTCATTCTCATATCTGTATGGTTTTACAGATGATGAGTGTGAGTAAGTTATTATGAATAAGTTGTTCATCCTCATTATATCGGAATTCGTTGTAGTTGGTGATATTCGAGGAAATCGCCTGGGTACAGTTTTCAACCTACGATGCACAGGTTTTTGAGTTATTCAACTCAGCGGACTTATACAGAGTAATGTATGTTGTCCAGTGCCCGTCAGGAAAAAGGGATAGGTCCGCATACTATGTTCTGTTTACTTATGACTTCTCTACTTTTTAGATAAGTGTTTCGTAGAAATACAATGTCTAAGTTATGAGAAGTTGTGGGTATAAGAATAAAATGGAGAACCAGATGTCGCAAGTATTGGGATTCTTCAAAGAGATCGAAGATGTAGATTCTTGTGATTGGTATTCAGTTGATAGTAATGGTATTGAGAAACTTGTTTCTCTTTCGGGTTACTCATAATTGGATGTAATCCTAAGTTGAGTAATACTGATTAGCCTCTCTTCATTAAGTTAATATGCACTGGGGACAGTTGCATGATTTGAATCTGGTTTCAGTTAAATTAGTGCCTCTATTTCTATATTGTATATAGAATGGTTCATATCTTAACGATGTTAAGATACGGGGAGTTGTCCGGCTTATGCTTAAAACCAGACACTGGATAACTTAAGGCACGTTTCTGTAATGGCAGTTTGTGGGTTGACCCTGGCTTTGACGAGGGTTGACATTTCTACCATCTGGAAGATCAATAGTGATATTGTTTTTGACTCGCCACAGTTTTATTAAAATGGATTTTTTCAGAAAACAGTAGTGGGAGTATGGTAGAACTGGAAAAGATTCCAGAACCGCAAACGATTATGGAAAATTTAATAGGACCTATATATTCAATCAGGTTTTGACATTCCAATAGCCACTCCGCAGACATGGTGGGTAACCTTAGACACCCGAGAGGTTCTCTGGTAGCCTCAAGGACGGTGACAGGGAGGTTCTTGTTTACCCAGACTTGACACTACTGTTGTTCCAGACTATGAGACCCGGCAGGAGGATAAGTATAGCATCGTTCTAAACTAGTTTTAGAAGTGTACGTATATATTATTCTGCCAGAGGGTTGTCGTAGTCAGTGGGAGCAGCGGAAGCATAGTGGGCAAGAAGCTTATGTCTATTTATAGGCTTGAGCAGCTATAGCGGAAAAAAGATCATCTAATTTTGATGTGAAAGTCATGGATTTGACTTCATCCGAATAGGGGATGGATCTGGTGAGAAGGTAGTAGGGTGTGATGTCCTGATATTTGGATGACATACACAGAGTAGGAAGTAAAATTCCTAAACTACGATCGGTTGTATTGTGGTCGTCACACAGTTGTTTCTTCACACAGGATATGGATATAATATAAGACATTAATTCTGACTACTAGATTTATGGTATTAGATCTAGAATTGGGTAGTTTCCCAATCTGGGTACTTTGACAGTATTCTAATAGAATTTAGAATAGATGACTCCTGGCATGGTGGTGTACCTGCAGATGATGGAGTCACCCTCTCTAAAGGTGTCTTACAGACTAAAAGAGAGAGGGATGTACATGATTGGCAGATCATTTGCTTAGGCAATTGAGTCAATCGTGAGATGTCAAGTACCACAACAGATGTTGTATTTGCACTAGTTGCGATAAGTTTATATTAGTCCAATCCTGAAGAAACATAAGGAAGCAGTTTTAGAACATGAGTGTATGTTCTACGGATTTGATGACGGTAGCCTCCTTCGGGAGACGGTTATCATTCCAGGCTTCCAAGGTGACATGGATGACAGAGTGATTGTCAGAGTTATAGTTTTCCCTCTGACGAGAGACAGTATAGTGGATAGGCAGTCCAAGAGGATACTGTGGGAGGCATGGTGTTGGATACTGATTTGGTTCAGTTATCAATAAAGTCTAAGAAGTTTGGATTTGGAGTTCATTTATGAACTAGGTCCCATCAGATATCCAGACATATTCTAAGACAGGGATTACTCGATTCGGGAGATGGCTTTCTCCGTGAACTTGAGATTAAGAGAGATATAGAAAGAAACATCAGGGCGGATCCACTCACTGATGCTATTTCTCGAACATAAGAGTTTTACAAACTTACTTTGTGAAACTGATTAGTAGAGGAGTTGGGTGTTCGGTATCACACGGGCTGTGAGTATGCGACATCGCAATAATAGCCTTAAGTGCAAGTGGGAGATTGTTGAATATAGTGCCCTCAAAGTCAATTATTGGATCGCAGGTACGTGATTGCGATGATTGATGGAGGACCTATACCGATATGACAGTCTTGCTCGAGATGAGAGTATGCTATCTGGTTTGTCTTTATCATAGTTTACATGCTTTAGTTCGCTATTGCATGTTGATAGAGCCCATAGGATTCTTGCTTGACTACCAGCAGTATGATGGCGATCATATACGTAGGAGCTGGGGTGTGTAAGAATATCCTTAAAGTGTCCCTAGTCGTGGGAGTTTCTAGACAGGGCATCGATACTCTAGAGTAGACTAGTGTATACAGTCGAGACCCCGACGAGGGGCGATGGCCGGTCTCACAAGCCATTGGTGTCAGTTGGTTCACCTAAGATGTATACAGGTGCTCATTGGGTTATGAGTACACCGGAAAGGACTCGCCGGGAACATGCTAGTTGGTATTATACATATCGTCAGATAGCAGTTCCCTGGTGACATGTGTACAGGTTAGTTTGTCGACCTGAGATCGTCATTTGCCTCGTGTGAGTTCCCACTGTGTTTTGATTTATACCCTACCATGCTCAAAGGAGACGTGCAAACAGGTATTTTTTGGGTACAGTCCCGAGCCACATGGAAGCAGTGAGCGGATCGTCTGGGATTCGTCTCTCCCGGTATTGGGGGTTGATGTCGCACAGTGCACGGGTGGCCATCACTGGAAACCCTCGACCGAGGTAGTGGAGAATTACTGATTTGGATCAGTAGTTTCTTAGATGGTGATGGGCTCCATACCGACATGACTTATCGCGTTATTAGGGGTCTGACTTTATCCACCCCCCTAGAATCGATATGCGATACTCTTTAGACGAACGAACCGGACCGTATGTATATTGTCACTGTTAGGCTCAGTAGGGTTTATGGATGAGTTCGCTCGTCAGCTTCCCTTCCAATCTATACATAGGAAAACGTTATGTACAGCTCATACCTCTGACGTGCTAGTGGTTATACCCAGTACCAGTGTGTTGATGAGTCATTAGAGTCCTCCACCGACAGTTTCCCAAGTTCGGGCGAAACGTTGTAGAGGCCGTATGGTTTTATGGCAAGGTTCGGAAAATGCACGTGCGTTTTCGCACGTGTCATATTTCGGGCAGATAATACTGGTCGACTTGGGTTTAACCCGGATCCGAGTATTATACTGTGTAGATATAATATCTTTGTCTCAGTTGCATTTGTATTCGTTCGTAATACAAATGCGGCTATGTTTATACTGATACGGGGTTATCCTGAAATTCGTTTCAGGATCGCTTTTGGAAGTTGCCAGTTTCCAGTTTTCTATCAGCCGTATTTAACATTCGGTTAAATGCGGATTTATCTTTTCTTCCATGGGTGAGTCATGAGTGAAGAAGCTTCTTCATTGATGACTAGGTTTGTGACTCACTTGATTGCAATAAATGTTTTAGTGAGGTGTTAATTGTGAGTCACCATTTGCATTAATGTGTTTTGGTAATGCTTAGGATATTAATCCTTAAGGTTACCCCCTTTGCTCCTACACTCACCCTCCTCCTTTCCTATATATGGCCGGCCATTACTTCATGGAGTTATATGGTTGTGTTTTGGAAAAATATTATGATAGCTCCACTTCATTTCATATAGCTCATTTTTCATCACCCGATTCCAAAAAGGCAACTTCATTAACCGTTCGTTCATGGCTTTGGACGAAGCGAGACAAAGTGTTCTACTCATTCTCTACATCATCTTGGTCGTCTAAAGATCCGTTTAAAGATCCGTCGACGTGGCACCACCTGGACGAGAAGACTGGAGATTCAAGAGATCGGAGCAGCCGCAACGAAGAGTGGGATGATGGTTGAAGACCGAAAGACTCGGATCATTCGGTATAACGTTTCTATCCACTTTGTAGTTTGTTAGTTTAGCTTTAATGGCAGATCCGGATTATAGTACGCGATAGCGCCAGTTGTAAAAAAGTTTTTGTTCCGCATTTGGCGTCTGTTAGACAACCGAGGCGCTACCGTAGACTTACAGCTACAGCAGCTGGCCCTAGTGCAAGTGGGAGATTGTTAGTTGTATGTATGGCCTAGAGGCCAGTATTATACATATGATGTATATTATATTGGATGCTTGGTCATATATAGAGAGGACTTTCTTTTTCGATATGATAGTATGCTATTTGGTTGCTCTTTATCTTAACATGTATACTTGTCTCTTGATACTGTCTTATGGTTACATGTTGGTAAAGCCCTTAGGATGTGTACTTGACTACCAGGACTATGATGCAGATCATACTAGTGAGCCATGGTAGTCCAAAAGTTCATCCTTTAACGTTCCTAGTTGTAGATGTATCGAGACAGGGCATCGATATACCAGAGTAGACTAGCGTATACGCTTCTCGACCCATAAGATGGGCGATGGATGATCCCATATCCATTGGTGTTTGACATCTGAGATGGTATACGGGTGCTCAGTGGAGACTGGGTACACTGGATGGACTCGCCGAGAACTCCCAGATGGTATTATACCTCACGTCAGATGGCAGTTCTCTGGTGACACTAATACAGGTTAGTCTGTAGACCCGAGATCGTCATAGAGTCTTGTGTGATTCCCATTGTACTTTGATTTCCACCTTACCACGTCTAGGAGGGCGTGCAAAACGGTGGTTTTTGAGTACAGTCCCGAGTCACATGGTGGCAATTAGCGATAGGAGGGGTTTCGTTTCTCCCGGTATTGGGAGTTGATGTTGCGCTGTGCTCGATTGGCCATAACAGGGAAGTCCCTGGCCAGGGGTGATTTAGAGATTTACTGGTAAGTGTAATGTTGGGTTAGCCTAGCACCTCATGAAGGGTTTGGAAGCATCACATGAACCAAAGATTGAATTTTTAGGGTGCTAAGTTAACGAACATAGAATCGTTCCTAGAAAAATTAGGGTTTCAAATTTTTCGCATCATCTCATGAAAGAAAAGCTAGTGTTTAGAGAGTACAACCTTTGTAGCTCCCTACGCTAGACTCCTCGGCTACTTGGGGTTTGAAAAATCACCGCTTGAACTCCTCTAGGTCACCGATGATCCACCCGGAGTCCGCTTTGTCTAAGCTTGCAACTTCACCCGATCAAGAGAACGAAATGAAGCTAACACTCCAAACAAGTGGGCTAGACTTCTGTAGAATGGTGTTGTGGTTCTCTTTCTCACTTCAAAATCCTAACTTGATGAGTATATTGCTCACTACAAAAATCTAGAGAGCAAATGAGAGAGGAAGAAGAAGATGTTGGCTATATCTTTTTCAAGAGTGAAAAGAATAACTCTTGTTTTAGAAAAATGAAAATATATGAATATATATTTTCTTGTTCTCATCTCAAACCATGGTTTAAACAATGAATATATTATTGAACTTGAGTTAAAACACAAAAGGAAAGTTTACCCAAGGTTAAAAGGTGGGTAAGAATGGTTAGGTCAAATGAAGAGTGTAGAAACAAATCAATCATAACCATTTTCTTTTTCCTTTTTGTTTTAAATCAAATGCAATAAAATACATATTTAAAACCATGGTGTGAGTCTTATATTGCCACCATTTTCATGTATGTACAACCATGAAGGATGTATGTATGTATGTATGTGTGAATGTACATCCATATATGCATGAATCTAAAAAGAGAACATACATGCATGCATACATCCATCAAATACAAGAAAAGATTTCTAGTGAGAAACTAATGGTTAAATGATAAATCAATACTTGATTTATCAATCCGGTCATATCACATATGACCCTAACCAAAAGCAAGCCACCCGATCAATATACGGTATCTTATACGCGCATTTTAATCGGGTCCATGCGCATATCGCATATGCGCACCACAACGTTTTTCCTGGAATAGGTAACTCCTTTGTGGGACTCTAAGACTCGTCAATACGCCGAAAGTGGGTGATAATCGTATCAAGCACCCCCAAGCCGCAAGCGGTCAGCTAAACGTAACGGCCACCCGGGTATTGAGCGATCAGAAGAGAACAAGCGAACCTGCTATAACTCCCGTCGAACCAACCAGCAACACTACCGTGCAGTCCGGTCTCCTCGTCTGATATGTAGTATATCAAGTCTAGGGGTGGTAAACGTCAGACCCCAATAACCGATAAGTCGTGCCGATGTGAGGCTCATAACGGGTCGAGAAACTACTGGTAACACTTACCAGCAAATCTCAGAATCAGCCCTGGCTAGGGACTTCCCTGTTACGGCCAATCGAGCACAGCGCAACATCAATCCCCAATACCGGGAGAGACGAAACCCCTCCTATCGCTCATTGCCTCCATGTGACTCGGGACTGTACCCAAAAACCACCGTTTTACACGCCCTCATGGACGTGGTAAGGTGGAAATCAAAGCACAGTGCGAATCACACAAGACTCTATGACGATCTCGGGTCTACAGAGTAACCTGCACAAGTGTCACCTGAGAACTGCCATCTTACGTGAGGTATAATACCATCTGGGAGTTCTCGGCGAGTCCGTCCAGTGTACCCAGTCTCCACTGAGCACCCGTATACCATCTCTGATGTCAAACACCAATGGATATGGGATCATCCATCGCCCATCTCATGGGTCGAGAAGCGTATACGCTAGTCTACACTGGTATATCGATGCCCCGTCTTGATACACCCACGACTAGGTACCTTGAAGGATGTACTTATAGACTACCATGTCCCCACTAGTATGATCCTCATCATAGTCCAGGTAGTCAAGTACACATCCTAAGGGCTTTACAAACATGTAACTATAAGACAGTATAAAGAGACTAGTATACATGTTAAGATAAAGAGCAACCAGATAGCATACTATCATATTGAGCAAGAAAATCATCTCTATATATGTCCAAGCATCCAATATAATATACATCATCTGTACAATACTGGCCTCTAGGACATACATACAACTAACAATCTCCCACTTGCACTAGGGCCAGCTGCTGTAGTATCGCATACCGAGCATCCCGAAGAGTCTCTCAAACTGTATCTTGGGAATGGCCTTCGTGAGTGTGTGTTATTCTTCATGTCAACCCTCCTGACCTCGATCTCCCGTCGATCAACTATCTCCCGGATCAGGTGATACCGCCTCAGAATATGCCTGGATCGCTGATGGGACCTGGGTTCCTTGGCCAAAGCCACTGCTCCATTGTTATCGCAATACAAAGGTATTGGATTCTCAATGGATGGGACCACTCCAAGTTCAGTAATGAACTTCTTGATCCAGACAGCCTCTTTGGCAGCATCGTTGGCAGCGATGTATTCAGCCTCCACCGTCGAGTCTACCATGGTTTCCTGCTTGGAACTCTTCCAGCTAACCGCCCCTCCGTAAAGGGTAAAGACAAATCCCGACTGCGACTTTGAGTCGTCCTTATCACTCTGGAAGCTCGAATCGGTAAAGGACTCCACTTGGAGTTCTCCATTACCATACACCAAGAGCATCTCTTTAGTCCTTCGTAAGTACTTGAGAATGCTCTTCACAGCTGTCCAGTGACTCTCTCCAGGATCAGCTTGATACCTACTCACTACACTTAGTGAGTATGCTACATCGGGTCTGGTACATAGCATCGCGTACATGATAGAGCCTACAGCCGAAGCATAGGGTATCCCTTGCATGCGAGCTCTCTCCAAATCAGTCTTGGGAGACATCTCTTTAGAGAGAGTGACTCCAGAGATCGTGGGTAAGTTCCCACGCTTGGATTCTTCCATACTAAACCTCTTTAGTATGGTGTCAATGTACCTGGATTGGGACAATCCCAATATCCGTTTCGATCTATCTCTATAGATCCTAATTCCCAATATGCAGGAGGCATCACCAAGATCTTTCATTGAGAATTTTTGTGATAAGAAGAGCTTGACCGATTGCAGCATAGGAATGTCATTTCCTATCAAGAGTATGTCGTCCACGTACAATACGAGGAAGACAACCTTTCTATCTGCTACCTTCTTGTAAATACAAGGTTCATCTACATTTTTTACGAAATCAAACTCTTTGATAACGACGTCAAAGCAGATGTTCCAACTCCGCGATGCTTGCTTTAATCCATAAATGGATTTAAGCAGCTTGCACACCTTCCCGCTGCTCCCACTATCTACGAGGCCCTCTGGCTGAGTCATGTACACGCACTCTTCTAAATCACCGTTTAGAAAGGCGGTCTTAACATCCATTTGCCAGATTTCGTAATCATGATATGCAGCGATGTCAAGCATGATCCGGATGGATTTAAGCATAGCCACTGGAGAAAAGGTTTCTTCATAGTCCACACCTGGTCTTTGACGAAAACCTTTTGCAACAAGTCTAGCTTTGAAATTCTCCACTTTCCCATCTACACCAAGTTTTTCTTGAAGATCCACTTGCTCCCAATGGGTTTTACCCCTTCAGGAGCAACTTCCGAGTCCATACTTTGTTGGTGTACATGGATTCCATCTCGGACCGCATAGCATCCAGCCATTTCACTGAGTCCCCACCTCGTGATGGCCTGCTCGAAGCTAGTTGGGTCATCATCCTCCATGATGCAATTCTCGCTCCCACCATCCATGAGAAAACCGTAGTATCTCTCAGGTTGGCGAGGAACCCTACTAGATCGGCGGAGAGGCTGAGGTTCGTTGGGAGGTACTGAATCCTCTGGTTCCACTAAAACTTCAGTTTGAGTTTGTTTAGCCAGAATTTCTTCCAGTTCTACCTTGTTGCCACTAATTTCTTTTGCAAGTAATTCCTTTTCTAAAATGGTGGCATGCCGAGAAACAAACACTTTTTGTTCCTCAGCAAGGTAGAAAAGATATCCATGTGAATGTTTGGGATATCCCATAAATTTGCATAAAACTGACCGCGCCTCGAGTTTGTCCGGATTTTGCCTTTTGACATAGGCCGGACAACCCCATATCTTAACTCGTTTAAGACATGGTCTCTTCTCACTCTATATCTCATATGGTGTTGTAGGTACAGATTTAGATGGAACTTGATTCAATAGGTATGCTGCTGTTTCCAGCGCATATCCTCAGAAGGAAATAGGTAACTCAGCTGTGCTCATCATAGAGCGCACCATATCTAATAGGGTGCGGTTCCTCTGTTCCGTTACACCGTTGTGCTGTGGTGTATATGGAGGAGTCAGCTGAGAGAGAATCTCACTCTCTTTTAGGAAGTCCAGGAATTCATTGCTCAAGTATTCACCTTCTCGATCAGATCGAAGGATTTTAATACTTTTTCCGGTTTGGTTTTCGACTTCTTGTTTATATTCTATAAATTTCTCAAAAGCTTCTGATTTGTCTTTCATCAGGAACACATATCTGAATCTAGAGAGATCGTCAGTGAATGTAATGAAGTACGAAGAACCATCCCTGGCATGTGTAGACATGGGACCGCATACATCACTATGTATCAGTCCCAAGGGTTCAGTAACTCTTTCTCCGTGTCCCGTAAACGGAGTTTTGGTCATCTTGCCTTTGAGACATGACTGGCAAGTGTCATAAGATGAAAATTCAAACGGATTCAAATATCCATCCTTATGCAACTTAGCCAGTCGTGTCGCATTGATGTGACCTAGTCTACAATGCCACAAGAAAGATTCGTTCAGTTCTGAACTCTTCCTCTTATGTGTGTTTGTTATACTTAGAACTGTTGATTGATTTAGAACATAAATGCCATTGCACAACGTGCCTGATCCAACCAACTTTTGGTTACGGAAAATGTTCATAACATTATCCTGTAATACAAAATTATATCCCTCTTTACTCAGTAAAGAAACCGATATAATGTTGCATATCAGGTTCGGCATGTAATAGCATTCGTTCAGAATCAATGTATTACTAGTTGGTAATGCAAGGTGATATTCCCCGACAGTCTTAGCTGCAACAATTGCATCATTTCCAACTCTTATGTCTTTATCACCTTCTCCTAGTTCTCTACCTTTCCAAAGCCTATGTAACTGATTACATATATGGGATCCTGACCCGGTATCTAATACCCTGGACGTAGGGCAAATGGAGAAACAGTTCTCTGTAACGAACACACCCGAAAAAAATGCATCATCATGTACTTTCTTCATTCGGGTGGCATGGGAATCTTGGTATTCCCCTATGTCCTGTTCATTCCTATAACTCTTATAAGAAAGAACGGAACCAACGTTCCCCAGCACAATATAACTTGCGGGTTCAGTCAATACATCCATATTATTATCTTGATTAAGGCATGACATGGTCGCTACCTGGAGAGAGAGAGAGAAGAAAACACTTTAGCGTATGCTCTTGCAAGATCAGATTGGTTATTATCTTATCTAATCAGGATGGCTACCACTGGTTTTTATCAAATCTTCCTTCAAACCCTAAAAGGAAAGACTAGCCGGGATTAATTACACCCTACAACTTCGCCGATCTTTCAGCCAGGCCAGTGTCGGTACTTTGAGGGAGGTTCCCCGTGCTTTCGCACGGACCAAATTAAAGTAATCCTCGTTTTCCCAGAGGCGTAACTCCGTTGACACCTTTCTAGACACCTACTTGATCGGCTAATTGTCCTGTGTAAAACTCTCCCAGGAGTAACAATTACTTGCGGTGGGTATTGGGATCCAACTATTTCATAGAAGGTATGCAATCTCATTGCAAATTTCAACACTTGAAATTCCTGATAATATTTTGCCCCTAACCCCCATGACCTTGACAAAGGCCAACAAATCATAGGATGCTAGTCAAGTTCAACCCGTCATTTCTTGATTGTATCAAACCCACCCGCACGACCCTTGACAAAGGCCAACAAGGTCGTACGACTACCCTGAAACAATCTGCATCATATGCATAAGCAGATAAGCACTATTCAGCTACCGCACACTACGCCTTGACAAAGGCCAACAGACGCAGCATGAATACTAAACAGTTCTTATCTGAAATGACGGAGGGCTACGACAGGTTTTTCTGAAAACCTATTGCGTAATGAACTAGATATCGTTGTAGAATCAAGTGAATTTTTGAAATGGAGTGATTTTGAGGCTTTTATTAGTTCTGCTAAAGAGGTCCCTCACGGTGAAGGGATCTCGGCTCTTTCCTCATCGAATAAGGTGCGGGATATATCATATATATCACTGTGCAAAGCAAAACTCCAAAAGCAGTCAAAAGCCAAACCGAGTGTTGTAGCATCTACCAGTTTTGCTAAAGAGGTCACTCCCGGTGAAGGGATCTCGGCTCTTTCCCCATCGAATAAGGTGTAGGGTATATCATATATACCGCTATGCAAAGCTAAACTGTAGCTACCCTTTTATTTGAAAATTTGATTCTACAACATCTTTTAGGTTTCTTTTCTTTCATTAATCACATTAATGAAGTCCCATCATTTAAGTCACCTAAACATCACAGATAAATACGACGTACACTTATGCCATCCGCATTCGCCACGATGTCCCCTCGTGCACCGTTAGGTTAGGTAACTAACGACAGAGCAGGGCAGGGCTAGTGCGGGTGTAAAACATAAGTAACGCCTATATAATATATCATATATACTATATATTGTATCCATCACAACATATCAAATGATCACATCACAGATATCACAGCAGAAACATAGATATAATGTGGGATATAATAGGACGTCCGTATTTAGTATTTAGCCAACAATAGAAAATACGGATTCCACAGTCGCGATGAATAGCCAAACCCACACCCTGGACCCCTACGAGAGCGGCAAGCGACCCTAGCAATTCTGGAGTTTAGGAGACCCGGTCTCGACTCCTCGAGATGGCCTCCCACTGAACCCCAGAACCCGGTCACCTGTACTCCCTTCCTTGGATCCATCCTAATGCGGAAAAGTAAATAATATACAACACAGGAAAGAAAGTGTAAAACTGCAATAACTGGAATCCACATTCTCTTTATGTAGGGTTGCTATGCACGCACACAAGGGTCTACGAGGCATCAACCATGCCTGATTAAAAAATTAGCCGTGCCGAACAACCCGAATACGGATCTTTAAACTAGAGATTAGGCGAAAACTAACATGTTAACAACTTTAACACTAAGTGAGAGGGATTACAACCTTTGTAGATCCGGTCCTTCACTTCATATGCTCCGTGTTGTGGACCCTTCGCTGCGATCATCGGGTTCCGGACTCTCGAGAGGTTCCACGAAGAGAAAGATGCAACCATTGCTTCCGATCTTCGATACTAAGATGATCTACCTTGAAGTTTCGTTAACACATGCTAACACTCATGAAATGATATGAACACCCTCATCTAAACGGCAAGGGAAGATGAGGATGATGAAGTAGTATTTTTGCTCTCTTTTATTATCTTTTTCTCACTCATTTATCATCACAAAATCAAAATCAAGAAGCTTTTCCATGAAAAGAGAATGAAGAAGAAGATGGAATCCTTTTGTGATGAATAATGAATAACTCATTAGTGAGGTTAGAATTGCAACCATAGTTAAGAATGAATCCTTAACCCCTGTAGAGAAACAACCATGGTCAAGGGTTTGGGTTTGGTTAAGCAAATATCTTCACAAAATATCTTACACAAAACAAAACAAAAACCTTCTAGAAACATCTAGAAGAGCTTAACCCTAATCAAACCCTAACCATGTTTAATCTCCACTAATCATGTTGCATTAATAACCATATCATGTTACAATATTATATATCATATATATAATATTTATTGTAACAAAATAAAATAATACAATTAACATATATCGCATATATATCAATGTATTACCCGAGCGAGAAAAAGAATCTTTTAGTGAGCAAATATTAGTTAATGTAATTTAATATATCATATATATTATTATACATTAAATTATCGAATCAACCCTTGATCCGGCAATCCGGCTATATCGCATATAACCGACTAATATTTATCCGTACCGATTCATCGAATCAACACTTGATCCGATGACCCGGCTGATATCAAATATCGCGAGAATATAATACGGTATCACATATCGCATTATCCTCGGTCCCGCACATATCACATATGTGCTCCTACTCCGTTTTGCCTGAGCTAAGAAACCTCTGTGTAGGACTCTAAAGAATCGTCAATACGCCGGTAGTAGGTGATGATCATATCAAACACCCAGAAGCTGCAAGCGGTCAGCTAAACGTAACAGCTACCCAGGTATTGAGTGCTCAGAAGATCAACAAGAAATTCTGTACATTCTCCTGTGAAACCAAACAGTAACACTCCCGTACAGTCCGGTCTCGTCGTCTGATATGTCGCATATCACGCCTAGGGGTGGTAAACATCAGACCCCAGTAGCTCGATAAGTCGTGTCGATATGAGGTTTATAACAGTTCGAGAAACTACTGATAACACTTACCAGTAAATCTCAGCAACCCTGGCCAGGGATTTCCGGTTATAGCCAATCGAACACAGCGCAACATCAACTCCCTATACCGGGAGAGACGAATCCCCTCCTATCGCTCATTGCCTCCATGTGATTCGGGACTGTACCCAAAAGCCACCTTTTTGCACGCCCTCTTGGACGTGGTATGATGGAAATCAAAGCACAGTGGGAATCACACAAGACTCTATGACGATCTCGGGTCAACAGACTACTCTGTACCAGTGTCAGCGGAGAACTGCCATCTGACGTGAGGTATAATACCATCTCGGAGTTCTCGGCGAGTCCGTCCAGTGTACCCAGTCTCCACTGAGCACTCGTACACCATCCTTGATGTCAAACACCGATGGATATGGGATCATCCATCGCCCATCATATGGGTCAAGATGCATATACGCTAGTCTACTCTGGTGTATTGATGCCCTGTCTCGATACACCCTCGACTAAGAACAGTTATAGGATGTACTCATCGACTACCGTGGCCCCACTAGTATGATCTCATCATAGTCCCAGTAGTCGAGTACATATCCTAAGGGCTTTATCAACATGTAACATAGAGACAATCTGAGTACATGTTAAGATAAAGTACAACCAGATAGCATACTATCATGTCGAGCAAGAAAGTCCTCCCTATATATGTCCAAGCATCCATTACAATATACATCGTATGTACAGTAATGGCCTCTAGGGCATACATATAACTAACAATCTCCTACTTGCACTAGGGCCATCTGTTATGGTATCGCATACCCAACAATTAGCTGCGGTTGAAGTATCTCATACTCAACCATCCTATAAAAGTCTCTACTGGGAAAAGGCCTTTGTGAGTGGATCCGCGCTGTCGTCCTCTGCGTCTACTCTCCTAACCTCGATGTCCCTGGAGATCAACCATCTCCATGATCAGGTGATACTGCCCAAGAATTATATCTGGATTTCTGATGGGACGGAAGTTCCTTGGCTAAAGCCACAACTCCATTGTCACACAATGGTAGGAACGAAGTTCATCTCATGAACTTATTTGTATCCAGACTGCCTCTTTGGTAGCATCCTTGGTAACGATGTATCTTGCCTTTAATCGTCTAGTATGTCACGGTATCTAGCTTGGAACTCTTCCAACATACCGTCCCTCCACTGAGGGTAAAGACAATGCCTACGACTGACATTCAGTCGTCCTTATCACCCTGGAACCTTTCCAGTGATTCTCCTCAGGATCGATTGATACCAACTCACTACAATTAGTGAGTATCCTAACATCCAATTAGATCTATCTCATAGATCCAAAACACCGGATTGAGGAGGTATCACTTCGATCCTATATGGAGAATCCTTGTGATAAGCGGAGATTGACCGAGCGTAGCATAGGAAACTCCTTCCCTATCAAGAGTATGTCATCCACGTACTCTACGAGGATCACCACCATACTCCCTACTACCTTTTTGTATATACAAGGTTCATCTACCATTTTGATGAAGTCAAACTCTTTGACTACCACATCAAAACAGATGTTCCAACTCCGCGATGCCTGCTTTATCCTATAAAGCATCTTGCACACGTTTCCGCTGCTCCTACTGTCTACGAAGCCCTCTGGCTGTGTACTTATAGACGCTCTTTTCTAAAACATCATTCAGAAAAGCAGTCATGACACCCAACCACCAGATATCGTAGTCATGGTATGTAGCCGTGGCAAGTAGGATATGGATGGACTTAAGCATAGCATTGAAAGTCTCAACTTTTCCATGTACACCAAGTAATCTTCTCAAGATATACTCGCTCCTGATGGGGATTTAACCCTTCAGATAAAGCAACCAAAGTCCATACTTTGTTGGTGTATAAGGATTCCATCTCAGATCGCTAAGTATCCAGCCATTCTTACAGAGTCCCACTCCTGATGGCCAGCTCGAAACTAGTTGGGTTATCATCTCATGATGTAATCCTCGCTCCCACTATCATAGAGAAACCGGAGTATCTCTCAGGTGGGTGAGGAGCCCTACTAGATCGGCGGAGAGGCTGAGGTTCGTTGGAAACTATTGAATCCTTTGGTTCTACCAAATCATCAGCTGCATTTTGTATAGCTGGAACCTTTCCAGTTGTACATAACAGACCTTGCCTTGAGCTTGTCCGGATTTTTCTTTTAGACATAGGCCGGACAACCCCAAATCTTAACAAACTTAAGATATGGGCTCATCCCTTTCCATATCACATACGAAGTGGTAGGCAACTGATTTGATTTGAACCCTATTCAATAGGTATGCAGCTTCTCAAGTGCATAACTACCAAAAGAAAGTAGGCAACTCAGTAGTACTCATCATAGAGCACACCATATCACATAGGGTGATATCGCTCCGCCCCGATAAACTATCGTGCTATGGTGTATACGGAGGAGTAATGCTGAGAGAGAATCTCATTCTCCTTTAGAATAGTCCAGGAATTCCGTGCTCAAGTATTCTCCTCCTTGATCACATCAAAGGACATAATACTTTTACCCGTTTTTGGTTCTCTACTTCTAACTTATATTCTGTGAATATCTCAAAAGCTTCCGACGTGTGTTTCAACAGGAACACATGTCTGAATCTTGAGAGATTATCAGAGAACGTAATGAAGTAAAATGAACCGGTCTTGGCATGTGTAGACAGGGGACCTTCATACATCAGCATGTATCAATCCCAAGAGTTCACTAACTCTTTCTCTGTTTCCAATAAACAGAGCTGTGGTCATCTTATCTTTGTGACATGACCGGCAAGTTTCATAAGATGTAAATTCAAACTAATTTAAATATGCATCTATATGTAACTTCAGCCAGTCGGGTCGCATTGATATGACCTAGTCTACAATACCTCAAGAAGGATTCATTCATTTATGAACTCTTCCTCTTGTGTGTATTCCGTATACTAAGAACTGTAGTTTGATTTAGAACGACAATGTTTTTAGATAACGTGCCTGAACCGATCAACTCTTGATATAGGAAATGTTCAAAACATTATCCAACAATACAAAATTATATCCTTTCTTTACTAATAAAGAGACTGATATGATTTTGTATATCAGGTTCGGTATCTAATAACATTTGTTCAGAATCAATGTATTCTGGTAATATTGGGTGACAGTGACCAACAGACTTGGCTGCAACACTTGCACCATTTTCTATCTCATGAAAATTATCACCCGTTCTCAGTTCTTTACCTATTTGTAGCCCATGTAACAGATTACATATACGGGATCCTAATCCGGTATCACATACCCAGGACGTAAAGGATACTGAGAAACGGTTCTGTGTAATGAACACACCCGAAGATGATGCATCAACATGCACTTTCTTCGTTTGGGCGGCATGGGAAATCTGGTATTCCCCAATTTCCTGCTCTGTCTTATAACAATTATAAGTTGGAGCGGGACCAACGTTCCCCAGCTCAGTATAACAAGCGGGTTCGGTCAATATATCCGTTTTATTATCTTGATTAAGGCGTGATATGGTCGCTACCTGGAGAGAGAGGGAAGAAAACACTCAGCGTATGCTCTTGCAAGATTAGATTGGTTATCTAATATATCTAATCAGGATGTCTTCCACTGTTTTAATCAAATCTTCCTTCAAACCCTAAAAGGAAAGATTAGCCGGGATTAATTACACGCTACAAGTTCGCCAATCTTTCAGCCAGGCCAGTGTTGGTACTTTGAGGGAGGTCCCCCGTGCTTTCGCACGAACCTAATTAAAGTAAACCTCATTTTCCCAGAGGAGTAACCCCGTTAACACCTTTCTAGACACCTGCTTGATCAGCTAATTGTAATGTGTAAAACTCTCCCAGGAGTAACTCTTACTCGCAGCGGGTATCGGGATCCAACTATCTCATAGAAGGTATGCAATCTCATTGCAAATTTCAACACTTGAAATTCCCAATAATATTTTGCCCCTAGCACCTTATGACCTTGGCTAAGGTCAACAAATCATAAGTGCTAGCCAATTTCAGGCCGTCATTTCCCGATTGAATTAAACCCACCCGCACGACCCTTGGCTAAGGTCAACAAAGTCGCACGACTACCCTAACTCAATCGCATCATATGCTTATACAGATAAGCACTAATCAGCTACCGCACACTACGCCTTGGCTAAGGTCAACAAACGTAGCACGAATACTAACCAGTACTTATCTGAAATGACGGAGGGATACGACGGGTTTTTCAGAAAACCCTTTGCGTAATGAACTTGATATCGTTGTAGAATCGAGTGATTTTAAATGGAATGTTTTTGAGGCTTTTCTAGTTTTGCTAAAGGGGTCACTCCCGGTGAAGGGATCGTCGGCCCTTTCCTCATCGAATAAGGTGCAGGATATATCATATATACCGCTGTGCAAAGCAAGAACTATAGAATCAATCAAAAGACAAACCGAGTTTGTAGCATCTGCCAGTTATTGCTAAAGGAGTCACTCCCGGTGAAGGGATCTCGGTCATTTCCTTATCGAATAAGGTGCTGGATGTTCTACAAGGAACACCGCTATGCAAAGCAAGAACTAGAGCTACTGTTTTTAATTTAAACAAGTTTCTACAACATCTTAGGTTTCTTTTATTTCATTAATCTCATTAATGAAGTCCCATTTTATTATGCTTCACAAGCATCTCTTTTGAAACGAAATTTGCAATATAACATATATATCATATATATATAATATAAACATTCGTCTCAGCAGTAATATGATCTCATCACAGAACATTGCAGCAGAAGAACATATATGAAATATTGGATATACTAGGACGTCCGTGTTTTCAATACGAGCCTGTATAAAACACGGATTCCACGGTCGCGATGAATAGCCAAACCCACATCCCTAGACCCCTACGAGAGCGGCAAGTAGCACTGCCAATTCTAGGGTTAGGAGACCCGGTCTCGACTCCTCGAGATGGTCTCCCACTGGACCATAGAACCCGGTTACTTGTGCTCCCCGCCTTGGGTCTACCTAATGCGGAAAAGTAAATAATATACAACAACGGTGACATCTTCCGCAACCTGGAAGTGCCCCAATAAAAGAATATTACATACAAATTGAATTTTACATGAAAGAAAAAGAAAAAACTCTCATCTCACATAAAACCCCTGGCTATTCAAAAGCGACGATCCAATACAATATATCACAGCAGCACATAATATCTCATATCATCAACGTAAGCAAGTATGCGTATCCCGATTGTCGTTGATGTATAGCAACGAAGCCGGCGATACACCACATACTACGCTTACGGTCACAGAAAAGAAAGTGTAAAACTACAACAGTTGGAATCCGCAACCTCCTTAGATATCGCATGCCTAACAAAATGAATTCCTTAGACATCTCATGCCTAACAATTATAAACCCCGCATTTTAGTCTCATTATCGAAAACTCTTTTCAATATCAAGTCGGGCAATTCAACAAGACTCCCGACATCTTGATCGAATGCTCGTCGCAAACTTTAGTAGACGGCCGCACCCCCAGATGCCGTCGACGAAGTGCACTAAGGCGGAACACCGCTGCCGCGAGCACCCGAACGGATGCTTTCGGCGACATCTTGATCGAATGCTTTCGGCGTAGCTGTCTATTAAGTTTACCCGGCGAGTATCCGCGTATGCTACGTGATTGCGACGAACTTTTAATCACATCAAAATTCCGTGGCAACCGATCATCTGAGACTAACCTGCTATGTTTATAATATTCAAATCAGTTATCTCATAACTACCTGTGGATTCCAAATATTGTATCACATTCCAGATAAATAGACAAAGTTAAACTTTCCGATCGAATCATCAAACACCCAAGATTTCCCCAATATATCTCAACACTTGAAATCAGTTTAAGAACATCAATCACATGCCCCAGTACCAATGGTCCAGCCGTAGAAGGGTCAAGCCAACGCCTCACATATGGCACGCCGTACTGCCCCAAACCCTAAGGTTCAAAAGGCAGTTCAAGACGGTCACATAATCGAGTTAAGGTTTGTTGTCTTCTAGAGGGTCCACCGCGTTACTTGCATGACTTAGAACGTTCTTAAACACGAGGAAAAATCCAACTTTTGAAAAATTTTCCGACAGGGGAAAAAGTGATTTATTGATATCCGTTCGAACTTTTTAACAGTTTCTAAAATTATCCGGACAAACTAAACAAAGTTATAATATCCGATCGAAACAACGAGTCCCCAATACACCCTAGAAAACTCAACACTTGAGTGAAAAATAAAAATTCCAAGAAGAATCAGTAAAACCGTACGGACATTACTGTGGAAAAATAATCCATCAAGCGCACTATGGCGCCGCGGAACCGACGCGGAAAGCATGGTTCTGTCGCGGTTCCGCGGCTCTTTAAGCGTATCAGTGGATCGTTTTTCACATAGGTCCATAGAATTCCCTGCTGATTTTTTAAAGAATTTTTAATATGAAAAAAATCACAGTTTTGAAAAATTTCCAGAAACTAGGGTATATCGGGTTTTCCGGGTTCGATCGGACTTTAAACTTCGTCTAGACTTCGCCTAAAGCTCTAGCTTGGCTCTGATACCACTGTAGGGTTGCTATGCACGCACACAAGGGTCTACGAGGCATCAACCATGCCTGATTAAAAAATTAACCGTGCCAAACAACCCGAATATGGATCTTTAAACTAGAGATTAGGCGAAAACTAACATGTTAACAACTTTAACACTAAGTGAGAGGGATTACAATCTTTGTAGATCCGGTCCTTCACTTCATATGCTCCGTGTTGTGGTCCCTTCGCTGCGATCATCAGGTTCCGGACTCTCGAGAGGTTCCACGAAGAGAAAGATGCAACCTTTGCTTCCGATCTTCGATACTAAGATGATCTACCTTGAAGTTTCATTAACAGAAGCTAACACTCATGAAATGATGTGAACACCCTCATCTAAACGGCAAGGGAAGATGAGGATGATGAATTCGGATTTTTTCTCTCTTTTATTATCTTTTTCTCACTCATTTATCATCACAAAATCAAAATCAAGAAAGCTTTTCCATGAAAAGAGAATGAAGAAGAAGATGGAATCCTTTTGTGATGAATAATGAATAACTCATTAGTGAGGTTAGAATTGCAACCATAGTTAAGAATGAATCCTTAACCCTTGTAGAGAAACAACCATGGTCAAGGGTTTGGGTTTGGTTAAGCAAATATCTTCACAAAATATCTTACACAAAACAAAACAAAAACCTTCTAGAAACATCTAGAAGAGCTTAACCCGAATCAAACCCTAACCATGTTTAATCTCCGCTAACCATGTTGCATTAATAACCATATAATGTTAGAATATTATATATCATATATATAATATTTATTGTAACAAAATAAAATAATACAATTAACATATATCGCATATATATCAATGTATTACCCGAGCGAGAAAAAGAATCTTTTAGTGAGCAAATATTAGTTAATGTAATTTAATATATCATATATATTATTATACATTAAATTATCGAATCAACCCTTGATCCGGTAATCTGGCTATATCGCATATAACCGACTAATATTTATCCGTACCGATTCATCGAATCAACACTTGATCCGATGACCCGGCTGATATCAAATATTGCGAGAATATAATACGGTATCACATATCGCATTATCCTCGATCCCGCACATATCACATATATGCTCCTACTCCGTTTTGCCTGAGCTAAGAAACCTCTGTGTAGGACTCTCAAGAATCGTCAATACGCCGGCAGTAAGTGATGATCATATCAAACACCCACAAGCTGCAAGCGGTCAGCTAAACGTAACAGCTACCCAGGTATTGAGCGCTCAGAAGATCAACAAGCAAGCCTGTACATTCTCCTGTGAATCCAAACGGTAACACTCCCGTACAGTCCGGTCTCGTCGTCTGATATGTCGCATATCACGCCTAGGGGTGGTAAATGTCAGACCCCGGTAGTAAATAAGTCGTGTCGATATGAGGTCTATAACAGTTCGAGAAACTACTGATAACACTTACCAGTAAATCTCAGCAACCCTGGCCAGGGATTTCCGGTTATAGCCAATCGAACACAGAGCAATATCAACTCCCTATACCGGGAGAGACGAATCCCCTCCTATCGCTCATTGCCTCCATGTGATTCGGGACTGTACCCAAAAGCCACCTTTTTGCATGCCCTCTTGGACGTGGTATGATGGAAATCAAAGCACAGTAGGAATCACACAAGACTCTATGACGATCTCGGGTCAACAAACTACTCTGTACCAGTGTCACCGGAGAACTGGCATCTGACGTGAGGTATAATACCATCTGGGAGTTCTCGGCGAGTCCGTCCAGTGTACCCAGTCTCCACTGAGCACCCGTACACCATCCTTGATGTCAAACACCGATGGATATGGGATCATCCATCGCCCATCGTATGGGTCATGATGCGTATACGCTAGTCTACTCTGGTGTATCGATGCCCTGTCTCGATACACCCTCGACTAGGAACAGTTATAGGATGTACTCATCGACTACCGTGGCCCCACTAGTATGATCTCATCATAGTCCCAGTAGTCGAGTACATATCCTAAGGGCTTTATCAACATGTAACATAGAGACAATCTGAGTACATGTTAAGATAAAGTACAACCAGATAGCATACTATCATGTCGAGCAAGAAAGTCCTCCCTATATATGTCCAAGCATCCATTACAATATACATCGTATGTACAGTAATGGCCTCTAGGGCATACATATAACTAACACTTTAGACATCGTAAATGCGAAGTATCACATACCTCGTATTTCATGTCTTATAATATGAATTCCACACATTGCATCACATTCCAGATAATTAGACAGTATTAAAGTTTTCGAACGACCGATCAAATACCCAAGATTCACTAAAGCTCAACACTTGAGCGGAGTTCAAAAGCCCGGAGTGTGTCACAGTAGTAGCGGTCCAGCCGTAGAAGGGTCAAGCCAACGCCTCACATGTGGCACGCCGTTCTACCCCAAACCCTAAGGTTCAAAGGGCAGTTCAAGACAGTCACATAATCGAGTTAAGGTTTGTTGTCTTCTAGAGGGACCACCACAAAACTTGCACGTAACTCCGAAGGATTTAAACCCCGTGAAAAGTGAGCAAATGATACTCGTTCAAACACTTCAATACTTTCTAAACTTATCCGGAAAAGATACGAAATGAAAATTCCGATCGAATCGACGAGTCCAAAACCATCTCCAGAATTTTCAACAGTAGATTCAGATTAAACATACTCAAAATATATACAAGCAGGTAGGGAAAAACACTGTACAAAAATTAGTGAAAGATCCCTCTATACGGCCGCGAAGCCGCGGCCTTAGCAAGCTTGGGCCGCAGTTTCGCGGTCAAATGAACTGTTCATAGTCTCGAATTTTATAGTTGGTCTTATATTTACCTGCTGTATTTTTTAAGTATTTTTAATTCTGAAAAATGACAGATTTTAAAAAATGTGCAGAGAGTGTCCCGTAATATCGTATTTCGGTTCGATCGGAGTTTTTACTTCGTTAAAGCATCGCCTAATATTCTAGGTCGGCTCTGATACCAATGTTGGGTTAGCCTAGCACCTCATGAAAGGTTTGGAAGCGTCACATGAACCAAAGATTGAATTTTTAGGGTGCTAAGTTAACGAACATAGAATCGTTCCTAGAAAAATTAGGGTTTCAAATTTTTCACATCATCTCATGAAAGAAAAGCTAGGGTTTAGAGAGTACAACCTTTGTAGCTCCTTACGCTAGACTCCTCGGCTACTTGGGGTTTGAAAAAGCTCCGCTTGAACTCCTCTAGGTCACCGATGATCCACCCGGAGTCCGCTTTGTCCAAGCTTGCAACTTCACACGATCAAGAGAACGAAATGAAGCTAACACTCCAAACAAGTGGGCTAGACTTGTGTAGAATGGTCTTGTGGTTCTCTTTCTCACTTCAAAATCCTAACTTGATGAGTATATTGCTCACTACAAAAATCTAGAGAGCAAATGAGAGAGGAAGAAGAAGATGATGGCTATATCTTTTTCAAGAGTGAAAAGAATAACTCTTGTTTTAGAAAAATGAAAATATATGAATATAAATTTTCTTGTTCTCATCTCAAACCATGGTTTAAACAATGAATATATTATTGAACTTGAGTTAAAACACAAAAGGTAAGTTTACCCAAGGTTAAAAGGTGGGTGAGAATGGTTAGGTCAAATGAAGAGTGTAGAAACAAATCAATCATAACCATTTACTTTTTCCTTTTTTTTTAAATCAAATGCAATAAAATCCATATTTAAAACCATGTTGCGAGTCTTATATTGCCACCATTTTCATGTATGTACAACCATGAAGGATGTATGTATATATGTATGTGTGAATGTACATCCATATGTGCATGAATCTAAAAAGAGAACATACATGCATGCATACATCCATCAAATACAAGAAAGGATTTCTAGTGAGAAACTAATGGTTAAATGATAAATCATCACTTGATTTATCAATCCGGTCATATCACATATGACCCTAACCAAAAGCAAGCCGCCCGATCAATATACGGTATCCTATACGCGCATTTTAATCGGGTCCATGGACATATCGCATATGCGCACCACAACGTTTTGCCAGGACTAGGTAACTCCTTTGTGGGACTCTAAGACTCGTCAATACGCCGGCAGTGGGTGATGATCGTATCAAGCACCCCCAAGCCACAAGCGGTCAGCTAAATGTAACGGCCACCCGGGTATTGAGCGATCAGAAGAGAACAAGCGAACCTGCTACAACTCCCGTCGAGCCAACCAGCAACACTACCGTGCAGTCCGGTCTCCTCATCTGATATGTCGCATATCAAGTCTAGGGGTGGTAAACGTAAGAACCCAATAACCGATAAGTCGTGCCGATGTAAGGCTCATAACAGGTCGAGAAACTACTGGTAACACTTACCAGCAAATCTCAGAATCAGCCCTGGCCAGGGACTTCCCTGTTACGGCCAATCGAGCACAGCGCAACATCAACCCCCAATACCGGGAGAGACGAAACCCCTCCTATCGCTCATTGCCTCCATGTGACTCGGGACTGTACCCAAAAATCACCGTTTTGCACGCCCTCATGGACGTGGTATGGTGGAAATCAAAGCATAATGGGAATCATACAAGACTCTATGACGATCTCGGGTCTACAGACTAACCTGCACAAGTGTCACCTGAGAACTGCCATCTCACGTGAGGTATAATACCATCTTGGAGTTCTCGGCAAGTCCATCCAGTGTACCCAGTCTCCACTGAGCACCCGTATACCATCTCTGATGTCAAACACCAATGGATATGGGATCATCCATCGCCCATCTCATGGGTCGAGAAGCGTATACGCTAGTCTACACTGGTATATCGATGCCCCGTCTCGATACACCCAGGACTAGGGACCTTGAAGCATGTACTTATGGACTACCATGTCCCCACTAGTATGATCCTCATCATAGTCTAGGTAGTCAAGTACACATCCTAAGGGCTTTACCAACATGTAACTATAAGACAGTATAAAGAGACTAGTATACATGTTAAGATAAAGAGCAACCAGATAGCATACTATCATATCGAGCAAGAAAGTCATCTCTATATATGTCCAAGCATCCAATATAATATACATCATCTGTACAATACTGGCCTCTAGGGCATACATACAACTAACATGTAACCAGTAGTTTCTCGACCCGTTATGAGCCTCATATCGACATGACTTATCGGTTATTGGGGTCTGACGTTTACCACTCCTAGACTTGTTATGCGACATATCAGACGAGACGACCGGACTGTACGGCAAGTGTTTCTGTCTGGATTTTGCAGTAGTTGGAGCGGGCTTGCTTACCGATCTTCTGATCGTTCAATACCTGGGTAGCCGTTACGTCCAGCTAGTACCGCTGACGGCTTGTGGGTGCTTGATGTGATCATCACCTACTGCCGGCGTATTGACCAGTCTTTAGAGTCTTACATAGAGGTTTTACTGGCTCAAGCAAAACAAAATATGAGCACGTATGTGATATGTGAAGGACTGAGAATAATGCGTGTATGTGATACCGTATTCTATTCTCGCGACTTTTTGTATCGATCGGTTATATGTGATATAGCCGGGTTATCGAATCATGGGTTGATTCGATAAGTCGATACATTGGATGTTAGTCGGTTATATGTGATATAGCCGGATTATTAAGTCAGGTGTTGATTTGATAGTTTAATGTATAATTCTATATTTGATATACTAATTTACATTAACTAACATTTGCTCACTTAAGCATTTTTTCTCACATGTGCATACTTAATATATATATGATATATATTAAATTGTGTTTTCTTTTTGTATCATGGTTGTTGATACAACATTCATGGGTGTATGAGACATACACCATTCTATTTCTAATGGTGGGTTATTATTATTTAAAGTAATTACAAAATTAGTGGATATTTGTTACAAGCATGAAGCTTGAAGAAGCTTGTGTTTTGCTTTGACAAAGTCCACTCACTTTGTTTTTACTTTAGATATTTGTTAACCTAACCATTTGGATTAGCCATGGTTATGTCTCTACATAAGTTAGTATATGATACTCACTCACCATGGTTCACTTACTCACTTGATCATTTCATTTCTTTTCTTATTTTCTTCATCATCTTCCTCAAGCTCAGAAAGCTTTCTAGGGTTTGAAAAAGTGAGAAAGTATTGTGAGAAAAATAATTCTAAAGTGAGCCCACTTCCTATTTCTCCATCCTCTACTAGATTAGCAATTTAGTATAGGCTGTTTGCTTCACTAATTCTTAGGTTAGTGAAATAGTAGCTTGAGTTGGCATCCCCTCGACGTAGATCATTTTCGGCCTTGAAGACTTCAAGAAAGATCGCTCTTTTCACCTCGTGAAGCAATGCAAGAGTCAAGGAGAACCATGATCGCAGAGAAAGGACTACAACAAGGAGCTATTGAAGTGAAAGACCGATCTACAAAGATTGTATTTCTATTTTCACTTAGTGGTAAAAATCTTACTATCTTTTTGTTACTCTAGCTTTTCTAGTTTGATTCCTAGGATTAATTCGTTAGCACCCTATAAAATTTTAAATATGGCATGTGTGATGCTTCCAAACCCTAGTAGTGGTGCTAAGGAAGCCCTTCATAACACTACTGGATAGCCATGCCCCATAGCCCCGACCAACTGACTGTAGGAGAACCCCATAGACAAAAGCATCCGTTCGGGTGCTCGCGGCCGCAGTGTTCCACCTAAGTGCACTTCATCGATGGCATCGGGGGTGCGCCCATCTACTAATGTTTCCGACAAGCATTCGATCATCTGCTGGGAATCTTGTTGAATTTCCCGACTAGATATTGAAAAGCGTTTTCAATTTGAGGCTAAAATGCCGGGTTTGTAATGTTAGGTTTGAAATTCAGAATATGTGATATTCCGGGTTTATGATGTCTAAGTAGTTTATACGGTTAGGCTTGAAATCCGAAGTATGTGATATTTTGGGTTTATGATGTCTATGGTGGGTGTGGATTACATTTATTGTAGTTTTCATTTCTTTTCTGCGATCATAAGTGTAATATGTGGTGTATCGCCGGTTTCGTTGCTATACGTCAACGACAATTGGGATACGCATATTTACTTATGTTGATAACATGTGATGTTATGTGTTGCTATGATATGTTATATTGGATCGTCGTGTTTGAATAGCCGGGGGTTTTTGTGTGAGATGGGAGTTTTTCATTTTCATTCATGTTAAAACTTGTATGTAATATTCTTTTATTGGGATACTTCCGGGTTGAGGATGATGTTGTTGGCTATAGTGCTCTCAAGACAATTATCGTAATCGCAGGCAGATGATTATGATGATTGAGGGAGGACTTATACCGGTAGAACAGTCTTACTCGAGATGATAGTATGCTATCTGGTTTGTCTTTATCATCATGTACATGTTGATATAGCCCAAAGGATTCTTGCCTGACTGCCAGCATTATGATGGCGATCATATACGTGGGAGCTGGGGGTTTATAAGCGCATCCTTAAATGTCCTTAGTCGTGGGAGTATCGGGACTGGGCATCGATACACCAGTGTAGACTAGTGTATACTGATCGAGACCCCGACGAGGGGCGGTAGCCAGGTCTCACAAGCCATTGGTGTTAGTTTGATCACCTATGATAGTATACAGGTGCTCATTGGGTTATGAGTACACTGGACAGACTCGCCAGGAACCTGCTAATTGGAATTATATCTATTATCAGATAGCAGTTCCCAGGTGACATGTGTACAGATTAGTCTGTCTACCTGAGATCATCATTTTTTTCGTGTGAGTTCCCATTGTGCTTTGATTACTACCCTACCACGGCTCAAAGGAGTCGTGCAAACAGGTTTTAGTTAGGTACAGTCCCGAGCCACATAGAGGCAGTGATCGGATCGTCGGGGATTCGTCTCTCCCGGTATTGGGGGTTGATGTCGTGTTGTGCACGGCTGGCCATCACCAAAAATCTATGGCCATGGTGGACGAGAATTACCTATCCAGGATCGATAGTTTGTGAGGCGGTGATGGGTTTCATGCCGACACTAAATGTCGCGTTATTAGGTGTCTGACCTTATCCACCCCTCTAGACTCGATATGCGATACTCTTAGATGAACAGACCAGACTGTACGGATATTATCACTGTCAGGCTCAGTAGGGGTTCAGGATGAGTTTGCTCGTCGGCCTCCCTTTCGCTCAATACCTGGGTAGCCATTACGTACAATTTGTGCCGCTGACGTGCTTGTAGTTAAACCCCCTGCCAGCGTATTGACAAGGCTTTAGAGTCCCACATAGAGGGTTTTCATGGTTCAGGCGATATGGTATAGATGACGTATGTTGGTACATATAGGTGTCCGATTAAATATGTGCACTTGCTGCACAGATTTTTGTCAAATGGTTGATAATACTAGCGGCTTAAGATTAAGCCGGATTATTAAATCTGGTTTTGATTTAATAATTTATATATATATATATATATATATGTATTTATATATATGTATTCTAGTATTATTGTTCATTATTTATTTTCTCTCTTGGCTATTCGTATTTTTGTACGAATACGCATATATGTATTTCGATACATGTACCGGGTTGTATTCCGTATTCAAACGGAATAGCTTCTAGAAGTGGACACCTTATTTTTATGTTTTTCCTTCTTTGGAAATTCATTTTTTTCATAAATGAGGTGGAGGAGTGAGGTGGCATGAGCATGGCTTGGACTTGTAGAGAGGCATGAGTTTTTATTGTTTAATGGAAAATTATAGAGATATTTTTTGTGCATGAGAGAGAAGGGGCAGCAACTTCTTAATTGGGCTAGGCTCATTTGTTTTCCTCACTTGATAATTTCTTCACTTGCTTACTACACTCTCATTCTCACAAAAGACTTAGAATTTTCTTGAGTTGCTTAAGCCATTGTTTCCTCACCTTCTTCATCCTTTATGGTTGCTCCCTTGAGCAATTATGATGAGAGAAAAATTATAGTAACACATTCCTACACCTCCACTCTCCATTGCTAGCAACCTTGGAGCGTCGGTTACCTCGCTCGACGAGGGTGAAGCTTCCGCCGTTTCCCTCAGGTGGATCATCATAGATGGAGGAAGACCGGCAACCAAACTCAATCAAGGAGACACTAAGAGCTTGGGGATGATGGTTGAAGACCGAAGGACATAGATTAACTCGGTATAACCATCTAACTTCTTATATATAGCTTGCTAGTTTAGGGTTTAAGGTAGATCCGGGCATCGGGTAATGGTAGCGCCGGTTTAGTAAATTTTTGTTCCACATTTGGCCACGGTTTGATGGCCGGGGCGCTGCCGTAATCCAACATGGTATTAGAGCCAGCATTTAAACCCTTAGATAGCTAGTTTAGACAATGTTAAAGTATCAAAATCGAAACAATCCCAAAACTGTGCACTGTAGATTCCAGTCTGTCGACTTTAAAGTCTTAAAAAAATTATTTTAGCAACTGCAGAAGACTACTTAAGTGACCACTAGAACATACCCCAAATACGATTCCATTCCACCCGTTTTGACTCGAGCACATGCTCACAAAAACCGAGCAGGACGGCCATAGTAAGGATTTTTGACTTCGTATTTTGGGTGTTGTTTGGTCTCTGGAATATTAGTGCAGTGGTATTGCATGTTTTGCCCAATTTGGATATAGTGTTGTCTTTTGTTCAGAGGCAATTCGGGGTGTTTCGAAGTCGATAATTTAGCACTGTTTAAATGTTTATCAGTACATACATTACTATCTACGACCGTGAATGTCATTAGAGTGGTACAACTTGTCTAATTGCAATATATTCTTTTAGACGGGTTTGCGAACGTGACATTCACGTTGATGTTCTGTGTTGTGTTGTGTTGTGGTTGGATCGTCGTGGTGGATAGCTTAGGTGCAATGTTAGTACAGTTTAGTTTCATTTGTATATTTGTTATTGTGGGGTGAGCGTCCGATATGTGGACTGCCGTCACTGCTAGTTTGTATATTATTCGTTTGGGGCACGACCGGGTTGAGGTCGATGTCATCCTTGTATATTATTTTCTTTTCTGTACTAGGATTACCCCGCGGTTGAGTGCACGAATAGCTGGGTTCTAGAGGGCAACGGGTCCGCATCTCATGGCGTTGAGACAGAGGGGAACTTACTCTAGAATTAGCGAGCTATTCACCGCACTCATAGGGGTATAGCTTGACCCGCGGAGGGGTGCCTGATTTGTTGTTTATTTTGCATTCGTTTTAAAATCAAAATTAAGAATATACCGCAATCAATAACGATGTTTCTTGGTAGCTAGCTGGTTGAGTACGGGTCGGTCCACAGGGAAATCGTGTTTTTTATCTTTAAGTTCTTACGAGTTAAGTCCTATTTTTGGTTGGTTTTGATTTAAAAATCTAAGATTGAATTTAATTTGATTTAAAGCCTTGCTAGGGTTAGGATTATGTTAGTTTGGAAAAATAAATCTACGCATTGCTTCCTTTGCCCTAATTAAGAACATAGGTGTTAAGGTAATAGTCAACAAAGGGGATTAACACGACTAGGAAGAAACTTTGTTTCTTCCTTTTGGTCCTTGTCTGTCCTTTCTTAACTCTTAGCCCTAAGCTCTATGTAAATCAACCACAACCGGTCTAACTAGGGAATTGCCGCTATCTCGTGGGATAGGGTGCCGTAGTGAGCGGTGTGTGTTTGATTCAAATAGAGTCCTAATTAAAATGTTATATGGGCAAGAAAAGAGTGAGAGATTTCCATCTCTCAAACTTACCCAATCCTAACCCTAACAAGTGAGGAACTACTCACTCATTAGGAAAGTTGCGACAAAATTCATTTTTATAGTTTTAATTTAATGATCTAATTTGCTGATAATAAAAGACAGATAAAAAATGCACGAATTAAATTCAAATAAAAATGCGAGATAAAAATTAAAAACACTTACTTTTATTGACACCACTTCAACGATTACAATGGAATAAAATTTAATCTAGAAAAATTAAAAAGAGGCATGCCTAATTAGGCTTTCGGGTTTCCTATTTATAGATAGGAGAAACCCTAGGCTTTACATCTGATCAACATTTGAAATTACAAGACTACCCTAAGAAAACCGGGTCAAAGCACCGACACCCACCGACAAGTGCACCGACACGTGCACTGCACGGCCGCGGATCCGCGGCAGAATGCCCTATTTGGCAGCTGTTCCGCGGCCATATGGTGAACTCTTGGACTCAGTTCTTTAGGGATGCTTCAAGTTGCTTTTTCCTTTTGTTTTACTTGGTTCCTCAGAATCTTTTCTACTTTCTTCCAGATTTCCAACAATGCAGAATTTGTGGACTTTTACCGTAAGCTCCGCGTTGAAGCCTTGAATCTTGTGCTGCCCTTTTGCTTTGTGCATTGAACTGTTCGCTGATCTTCGTTTGTTCCTTAAACTGGTAAGCGGCATCATACAGATTCATCTATTTGTTGGTCGTAGTCTCACGTTTGTAGCATCTTTTTATGAATTTCACTGTATTGTTCTGAGAACCTGTAACCTGCAACTATTTAGCAAACATGGATCAAAATCACCTATTTATTTGTAATATGATTAAGAATAGGAGATATAACAATGCAAAATTCTGATATGAACAAATACCCCCAAACTTATCTTTTGCTCGTCCCGAGCAAAGCCAATTTATTCTTGAAAAATCCTAACCTCACTATCATAGGGAATCGCGATTGTACTGAGCTCGTGCAACAAGCTGTTAAACCTCTAGGTGTCCTTAGGAGGAGGAGTGTGGTCTCCTGAGGGTTTTCAGCGGATACTACCTACAAAATCCGATCAATTTGGCATGTTGAATTTCATTCTTCAATTCGGTGTTCTAGCAAGAAATTCTATTATCTTCAACTTAGAAATCATCAACCCGTATTTTTCATACTCACTTATCATTTAACTTAAGATCGTATATGTTCTGCAAATTTATTAAGCTTTCAGCATCTCTTGAATTTTCCTTCTAATATTCTGTCTCAACTTAGGAATTTCTATCATCTCTACTGAAGGTATAAGCCCTATCTTTCATTCCTATCTCTCATCCAAACCCCAATCATATACCCCTACGTGTGTGTATGTATCACCCCTACACATGGAAATTCAATTTAAGCTATCATACTCTAGTCCATCATCCAAAGTACTTTTAATTGGTGAATTTTAGATGAAATTGCTCACACATCCTTCATGCGACCGTTAATACTTCTTGAAGTACTAACGAACGATTACAAAATGTGTTCGCGCATTAAGGCGTAATTCCTCATCTTGTAATACCTAAGGCTTTAGCAGTGACTCCCAAACCAGTTGGTCTAAGGCACTAGGTGATAAAGCACCCTTGCTATATATTTTTTTATTTTATGCAGCCTTAAGTAATTACAAAAATAGTGTTCATTTTTTTATTTCTCTTTATTCACTCTTGTACTTTTATTTTATTTTCCTTCATACTAAGGATTTTAGGCAAGTGCATTTCAAGATATCCTCTACTATCCCAAGTTTCAAGGTGCGTGTATGTGCGAGTTGTAGGGTATATATATTTAGAATTTAGAATAAAGGTTCAGAATTATTTTTCGGTCTTAAATTTCAATAAAAATTTCAATACTCTTCCCTTATATTGACTTAGTCCAAGAACTGAACTCAAAATTTGCCTATTTCTAAATACACTACAAGGACATATATTTTCTACCGTTAAACTTTAAGAAAGGTTATTTTTAGGATTTTTAATTTACTAAGTATAGGATCTAGTTTTTCCTAGCTAGTCAACCGTCTTGTCGAACTTAAGTCAAATATGACCAAAGTTGAATTTTTATTTTTTTATAATTTTTAAAAAATTTCAATTTTTTATTTGATTCGATTTTTATAAATTATTTTTTTATTTTTATTTTTTTTATTTTTATAATTTTTTATAAGGATGCAATGCAGAATTAAACATGCAAAGAAAGAAAAGAAAAAATATATATATATACAAAAATTAAAATATGCAATGCAATGATAATTATTTATAAACCACCTCCTCCCCCAAACATACCAAAAGCAGTGCCCTCACTACTCATGGCCTCGCCGTCCCCTTGAACATGAACGGGAACGTTCCTCTCTCGCTAGTAGGGTTGTTATGCCATGCTATATTTCTGTCACACGGTGATCCATGTTGGTCACCATCCCTGTCAATCTGTCAATCCCCCTAGCGTCTCTCTTAAGTAAACGTGCATGTGCTGCCGGGGTAAGCTCTTCGCCGATCGCGGTCGAGCTGGAGCTGGGTGTTCTAGCGGGTAATTGCTTGGCCGGTTCAGTTCGCGACCGTACATCATTTAGGCGGGTATAGGACGTGGATACGTCCTCAATAAGAGGACTAATGGGGATACCTCCATGAATCTAAAACTCAAATTCCTCCACAGGGAGGAAAAAGCAACACAGTTGTGTCACTAACATAGGGCATGGGTAATTGGCAGCCCTTTTGCCAGCACCAATTGAATTAAGCAATACCGTGCACATATCATATCTGGGTTCATAGTCTTTAAGCTGTGCACGATATGAAGAGATGGTGTGAAAAAGGTAGTATTGCGTGAACTACCAAAAATGTTATTTTGTGCCCAACGGCACACAGTCAGTACGTTTGCAAAGAGGGTTCTAGTTTGAATGCCCTTACGTGGCTCCCTCGAACAGTCAGTACCCATCAAGGGTAAATAATCCTCAAATTGGAGGGGTTGGTCATGGGTAGGTAGTCTAGGAATTAAGATGACTTCATGGATGAAGTCCCTATCGATAATGATTTCCCTATCACCCCAAATAAGCCTAATATATCCGTGTTGTGAAAGGCATCCGTCTTCCATGCACTCGTAAAATCGTGTGATGAGATCCGGAAGAGCGAAAGAGTTTGGATGATTAAAAAGTAAGAAATTCCACCCTCGCCTCAGGATCTCTTCACCAAAATAGCTACCGTAGATTGTGTGTGCAAATATTTGTGAAAAGTTCCTCTCATATTGTAGCGTTGGCGCCATTACAGAGAATGAAAGTTGCAGAATATTTCAAAAATTAACAGAGAGAACCAGAGAATGCAAACCTCCTCTGAAGTTTTCACAGGGTGACGACTCCAGAAGGCGGCGGATGCGTGGTACAGAGGCGGGTTCGGCGGCTGATGCACGGTGGCGTAGTGGAATCTTTCTGCAGAAATTGGAGCGGCGGCTAGGGTTTTCTGAGAGGAATTTTTAGGGTTTGATAAAAACATAGAGGGGTCGGGTTCTATTTATAGGGGGAATGTGTTGGTTATTTGCAAAAAAAGGTCCTCTTAAAAAGAGTAATTTATTTGTAAATAAAAATTTTATTTTATTTTTTTATTAAAACTGAAAATTTACAAAAATACCCCCAGAAAATTGAAAAATTTTAAATTTTTTTATTTTATTTTATTTATTTTAATGTTGTTTTTATATAATTAAAAGTGGTACATACTCCCAAACTTATTTGAAACAGTGTTTTGGCTAGATAATCAAAATTTATGGGTAGATGGAGGAAGATCAATCAATGTAAATCGGCTCCTGCAAAAGCAGGAGCTCCTCCGAAGGGTCCGCGGTGAGGAACGGTTTAAGTCTATGTCCGTTCACTTTAAATAGTGAACCGTCCTCCGGATTTTCTAAATCGACTGCACCTTGCGGATAAACGGTGCGTACCAAAAATGGTCATTTCCATCGAGATCTGAGCTTCCCGGGATGGAAATGTAACCGTGTGTCGTAAAGTAAAACCTGTTGACCAGGTTTGAAAGTTTTGTGCATAAGGTGTTTATCGTGAAACACCTTCGTTCTGTTTTTAACGATAACCGCATTCTCGTAGGCTTCATCCCGAAGCTCGTTCAATTCATTTAATTGCAGATTTCTATTGCTCCTCGCATCTCCGAGAGATAGATTCAACTCTTTTATTGCCCAAAATGCTCTATGCTCAATTTCAACTGGAAGGTGGCAAGCCTTTCCTTAAACAAGCCTATACGGAGACATGCCAAGATCGGTCTTAAATGCAGTTCGAAATGCCCAAAGGGCATCAATAAGTTTTGACGACCAATCTTTACGGTTTTTGGAAACCGTTTTCTCCAATATTTGTTAAATTTTCCGATTTGAAATCTTGGCTTGCCCACAAGTTTGGGGATGATAGGGCGTTGATAGCTTGTGATTAATGGAATATTTTCACATTAAGGACTCGAAAATCCTATTACAAAAATGAGTTCCATTATCGCTGATGATTGCTCGTGGGTGCCCAAACCGGGAGAAAATGTTTTCTTTGAGGAATTTAACGACAACCTTGTTGTCATTTGTCCGGCTGGACACAGCCTCGACCCATTTAGAAACATAGTCAACAACGAGGAGAATATACACGTTCCTAAAAGAAATGGGAAACGGTCCCATAAAATCTATCCCCCAAACATCAAAAATTTCAACAACCAATATTGGTTGGAGTGGAATTTCATTTCTCCTAGATTTCCAGCCCAAGTGTTGGCACCGGGAGCATGTCTTGCAGTAATCATGTGCATCTTTAAAAAGTTGTGGCCAGTAGAAACCACACTGCAAGATCTTTTATGTTGTCTTTTTAGGGCCAAAATGCCCGCCACATGCTTGAACGTGGCAGAATGACAGCAAGCTCTTAAAGTCATTGTCGGGGACACACCGACGAATAATTTGGTCGGGACAGTATTTGAATAGATACGGTTCATCCCACTAAAAATGCTTTACCTGGGATAAGAATCGGCGTCTGTCCTGATTCGACCATTCATTTGGTATAAGTCCGGTGGCCAAATAATTTACAATATCTGCGAACCAAGGTTCGTATGACATAATCAAGAGATGCTCAACTGGAAAAACGTCTTTTATAGGAATTTGAAGCGTTGGCGAAGAAGGAAGGCGTGAAAGATGGTCGGAGACTACGTTTTCGTATCCTCTCTTGTCTCTGATGACAAGATCGAACTCTTGTAGTAGGAGGATCCAACGTATTAGCCGATATTTAGCATCGTTCTTTGCAAAAAGATAGCAAAGAGCTGAGTGGTTAGTGTAAACGATGACTGGAGAGATTAAGTAAGGCCTGAACTTTTCTAATGCAAACACAACAGCTAAGAATTCCTTCTCAGTTGTTGTGTAATTTAATTGGGCCTCGTTCAATATTCGGCTAGCGTAATAAATTACATGTGGAATCTTATTGATGTGCTGTCCAAGGACAGCACCAATGCCAAAATCAGATCCATCACACATAATTTCAAATGGATGCGTCCAGTCAAGGGATGAAAGAATTGCAGCAGAAGTAAATGAGTTTTTCGATGACTCGAATGCCTTCATACAGTTTTATAGCGTCTTGAAAAGTCGTTTTGGTGTTTTCCTGAAATTCGGTGAAAATTCGATATTTTTCCGAAAACCGTCTTTCTCGTTATTTTGCAGTTTAGGACTAATTATACTTAAAATGGATAGGTAATTGCTTGTTTTTAGTAGCTAATGAGTTAATTATGAAATTCTGGTCGTTTAAAAATTTTCCCTAATTTTTCAATTTTTTAATATTATTTTAAGCCGGTAAGAAAATAAATTAAATAAGCGATAAATACAAATTTTTCCGGGCTAATTTTAATCTCTAAAATTATGATAATTATATTCTAGTGATAACATGAATTTTTAGTAATTTATTTTGTTTTTTTTCAAATTTTTATGATTTGAAACGAAATTATTGAATTTTGGGCTAAAACTTGCAATTTTTGAGTTGTAGGGGGCCTTTTTGCATAAAATTTCTTTTGTAAAACCCCTCTCTCTTTATCCTCAGCCCTAGGACAGCCCCACCTTGTGTGAGACCAGAAATTTCTGGCCTCTCTCTTCTTGGTTTCTTTCTTGAGAAAATTTGATAGTTTATGGTATTATTTTAATTAAAATGGATAATGTATGATACATTGACTTTTGTGGACTTGACCATGATTTTCCCCACTTGCCCACACCCTCCCCCATACCTCATTCTGGCAGAAATTCCTGCACACCCTCTTCTTCCTCTCTTTTCTTTTCATTTTTCTTCAATTTCTTCAAGAAATACATCAAAATCCAAGATTTAATTAAAAAATCCAAACAAAAATCCTTATGCTATCATTATCCTTAGCCATTCTTGCTTGGACCTTGGTGTTGAGGTCATCAATTGGAGCAAATTTTCTTGCTTGATCCATAGATCAAGAGGTATAATTCTCATCAAGTTGCTTTCTTTTGCTAAAAAAATTCCTTTAATTGTATGGTTAGTGTTAAAAGTTAGCTTATTTCTAATCTAGTTTAAAAGAGTAGTTTGTTTAAATTAGGGTTTTGAAGCCATGATAATTAATTAAGTTGTTTTGTAGTTAATCTAGTTGTTAGTGAACTAATCTATATGGTTACCTTGTTATGTGGTCTTTAATTTTGCTAATTTGGTTAAATTTAGAAGTGTGAAATTGCTTTTTTTAGAATTTTCAAGAAAAGGTTTTTGTATGGAAATGGTATTTGAAACATGTTTAGTGAGTTGATTAAGTTTTAGAAACCATTATTTAGTTGATTAAACCTAATTTGTTATCTAGTATTTTGCTAACCTAAATCTAAGAGGTGAACTTGCTAATTGGGGTTGAAATTAGTGTTAATTATGTTTTTCAAGCATGGATTTTGATTTGCAATTGCTATTTATAAAAATCAAGAAAGGGTTTGGTTGTGGAATATAGGTTTTGGAGCATGGTTAATGTGTTGTAATTAGTGTGTGTGGATTGCTTGTAGTGTGCTTGGGTGAGTATGCTTTATTGTAGTCGTTTTGTCGCAAATCGGCGATTTTTGCACCGATTTTGGGACGCTATGCTTACTAGATTTTTATATAAATTATGTGATGGACTATTTTTGATATCTTGATGATTGTAATGGCTTGTCCTACGAATTTTAGGATGCGTGAGTGCGGTTTTTGGGTAGTCGGGTTTTAGTTTTGCCGGGTGACCCAAATCGGCGTTTTTGGCAATTTTTGCGATTTTCGCGTGTGTTCCGCGCACTTTGTGCACGTTGTACCTAGCTAGCGAACTTTAGTAGTTTCGTTGGGGTTTTGCGTCGTTCTTGATATGTAACCTTATATTTGGTAATGATGTAAATTCCAGGTTCGGTCGCGGAAACGTCAGACGCGGCGCGAAAGGGAAAGGCGGTGATTGGACACAGCTAGCCAGGGATCCCGGTGAGTAGATTTAACATCTACGGGGGACGATCGTTTGGATGGCGCAAGTCGCCCGATAGATTTAGTAAACTGGAAAATAGTAAATTGTATAACCACTTGTGACATTAGAATAATAATACTGGCATGATAATTGCTGCAATTAGATCAATATGTTATATCCATATACGCAAACTCAATTGTAGGACACATGCACCATTACCAGGTTTTTATATGCAGCACGAGCACTATTCATGTTTACACACACACCCTGGTAATTGCCATGCCACCACACTAGATAACTTTTAAATTGAAACCTTTTACAAATTGATACTTAAACTGGTACTATTGCCTTTAAATCCTTAAAAAATGAAACTGTAGTATTGCTATTCATGTGCATGTACTTCATCATATTAATTGTTCATGCTTAATACATTAATCACACATCGCAACTTGATTATTGATATCATACGCATTCATTATCATTGATATATGCACTTATGAGGATTTCTTGAGATTTTATGATATTGCTGGATTTCGGGGGAAAGCCGCAAAATTTCTAAACTTATTATATTTTTAAAATATGTAAATTGCGGTTTTCTAGTGATGTAAGTGTCGTCCACCATGAGTTTGCTGTGGATTTGGACATCCGTGTCGAGGAGTGGAGGAACCGGCACGGGTACATGGTGGGCCCGGTAAGGTACCCCGGGGCAAGAGGAATGTGGTGATGACGTTGAGCCTGGCAGGGGACGGATTACCTACCGGTGACTGTTTGGGATGGCGGATATCCAGAGGATACCGACCGTGGCCGCTAGATGATGAGATATTGATATTTGAGATGGGTCAGCCGGACGGCTGAGGCCAGAGATACATTTATGAGATTTGAGACAGCTTTTGGGGTGTCGTTGCTGGACACTGATTTTCGTCGATTCATTGACATTTGCTGGCATTCTAAAAGAGTTCAAAAACAAAAAAAGAGATAAAATATTTTTATATATAAACCTATTGAGACCTCAGATATTCATGTTGCATACATATTCGTACACTGATGTTGTATACACACCTGCTAGTATATCCATATTGCATACATACTCGCCATTATGTCCTGCCTTACCGTATATAGATGCTAGGATGCTTGTGTGCATGCATTCGATAGCCTGTGTAAATGTTATTTATTACTCACGAGTTGGCAACTCACCCCCGTTGTGCCCTAGTCTTTTGCAGGTCCGCCCCGTCAGTACAGTAGCGGCGGGTGCGCTTGCTTCTTTTGCCTATTTTGCCTGGACTCGAGATTTGCTCATAGGTGGGTTATGTTATCATTTTTTACCACTTGTATATTCTTTGTATCTAGTGTACTCCATCTACTTTTTCTACCAGATTATTGTATATTGACCTAGAGATGAGACTGTGAGGTTTGTGGATTTTATGCTGTATTTTGGGGTCGAGCTCACTTGAGCCGACATGTTACTTTTTCATGCTTCCTTATGATTATTATACTTGTTGTCATTTATATTGCGTGGGATTTGTGACCGCCTTATGGCGAAGAGCTAGCTCCCGCTTGGGGATGCCCTATTTTGTGGATTCATGTATATATTTTGTTGTACCCATTTTTGGGGGCCAGTATTTACAAAGGAGACTCTGCCGAAATTTTCGGAAAAATCAGTATTGTTTTAAAAGGGGTTTTATATGACTTATTTGATAAGCTTGCTTTCAAATGTTTGGGTTTTCTTCACTCTTTTGCTTAATTGGTTTTGTTTTCTGGGCTTTGGCTTACTTATTTTACGGACGCCTTTAGACGTTTCGTAAACTTAAGTGCCAGTCACATTCCGTACCCTGCGGGTCGTGACAAAGTTGGTATCAGAGCGATAGGTTTTACCTTTGCGAGTGTAGGATGACCCTTGGTAGATGGAGTAAGTGACTTAAGCAGGGTAACGTAGCGTGCGTATGTCCGCGGCATACTTACGATACGGTACTCCGCCTAAGTGACTTTAGGATATACTTGCTTGAAATTCCTTCTTCAATTCCGTGTATCCTATGATTCTATTGCACTGTTCTTATCATCCTGTTCTCAGAACAACCAGTTGGCCACCGAAGGCTATGAGAGCGCAGAGAGCTGCCGCCAGAGACGAGATTCGAGCTGGCTCGTCCGAGACTAGGACTGAGCAGGGTGGTATGCCTACGCCGCAGGGACAGACCGATCCACCTTCCCCAGGTCGCATGGATAGGCTTGAGTCTGGTATGGAGGAGCTGCGACAGATGATGGGAGGCATGCAGGAGTTACGACAGATGGTAGAATCGTTAGTAGAGGTCAATCGAGCACAGAGTTCGGATATTACTCCCCCTACGGTCGTTTCGAGACCGAGTCGGATTCGCACTGATATGTTAGCATCTAGGCATGTTCGCCGAGGCCGTGGCAGATTCTTTAGGGGCCAGTCGTATTGCCTTCACCCATATGGTCAGCAGCCATGGTTAGGATGTTTTTGGTGTGGTAGCCTGCATCATCGTATCAGAGACTGTCCGGTGAGACGACAGGGAGCAGCGACAGTTCCGCACGTGACCCTACCACCATCACCACCCCCTCCTCAGAGAGCCTTACTTCCTACCCCAGGCGATGCTCCATGCCAGTTAGGTGCACCGAGAGGCCGTGGACGCGGCGGTCCTGTTCAGAGAGGACGAGGAGGCAGAGGCCGAGGTCGAGGTCAGCCCGTTATCGGTGGAGGACAGGCCCGAGTTTTTGCTTTGACACCACAGGATGCGCAGGCATCCAATGCCGTTGTGACAGGTACTTTGCCAGTTTGTTCTTTCGACGCACGGGTATTATTCGACCCAGGTTCCACACATTCGTACGTCTCTACACACTTTGCACCGATGTTGGGCCGTGAGTCGTCGTCGTTAGAGCAGCCGCTTGTTGTTGTTACTCCGGTAGGCGAGTCGTTTGTCGCTCGGTTTGTTTTTCGTTTGTGTTCCGTTCGTATCGGGGAGAGGGATTCATCAGTTGATTTGATACTCCTCGATATGTTGGACTTTGATGTGCTTCTGGGCATGGATTGGCTAGCCACTTGTTATGCTTCGGTGGACTGCCGTGAGAAGGCAGTCAGATTTAGCTTTTCGGGAGAGCCAGTCCTTGTTATTCGGGGAGACCGCAGTGTCACCCTTCCCAGTTTAATTTCGTCTCTTCACGCTGGTCATCTCTTGCGGAAGGGATGTCAGGGATTCTTAGCGTTTGTTTGTGTTACTCGAGCTGCAGAGGTTCCGTTGGACCGGGTCCCGGTAGTTTGTGAGTTCCCTGATGTTTTCCCTGATGAGCTACCTGGGCTACCGCCTGAGCGCGATGTTGAGTTCTGCATTGATTTGATTCCCGGTTCGGGGCCTATTTCTATACCGCCTTATCGGATGGGCCCGGCAGAGCTTCGAGAGCTGAAGGATCAGTTGCAAGATTTGTTGGATAAGGGGCTTATTCGACCGAGTGTTTCTCCGTGGGGTGCTCCGGTCCTGTTTGTCAAGAAGAAGGATGGAAGTTTGCGCTTATGTATCGACTACCGCCAGCTGAACAAAGTTACCGTTCGGAACAGATATCCGTTGCCGCGCATTGATGATTTGTTCGACCAGCTTCAGGGTGCGGGTTTTTTTTTCGAGGATCGACTTGCGATCAGGATACCATCAGCTGCGAGTTCGACAGGAGGATATACCGATGACAGCTTTCCGCACGCGCTACGGCCACTATGAGTTTTGGTGATGTCGTTCGGACTCACCAACGCCCCAGCTGCATTTATGGATTCGATGAACCGTACATTCAGGCCGTATCTTGACTTGTTCATCATCGTGTTTATCGACGATATCTTGGTGTACTCCCGGAGCAGAGAGGAGCACGAGCAGCACTTGCGGATTACGTTACAGACTCTGAGGGAGCACCAGCTGTTCGCGAAGTTCTCCAAGTGTGAATTCTGGCTGGACATCGTCGGATTCTTGGGTCACGTGGTTACGAGAAACGGCATTTGTGTGGACCCGAAGAAGATTGAGGCCGTTCAGCAGTGGCCCCGACCTACATCGGTTACTGAGATCCGTAGTTTTCTAGGCTTGGCGGGCTACTACAGGCGTTTTGTTCAGGACTTCTCCCGCATAGCTGCACCGTTGACCGGTTTGACCCGGAAGGGAGTTCCTTTCGTCTGGACAGAGGAGTGCGAGCGCAGTTTTCAGCAGCTACGGACTTGTTTAACTACGGCGCCGGTATTATCTTTACCTTCGGGATCAGGCGGATTTGTTGTCTACTGTGATGCTTCGCGAGTGGGATTAGGATGCGTTTTGATGCAGCACGGCCGGGTGATCGCTTATGCTTCTCGGCAGTTGAAGAAGCATGAACAGAACTACCCCACTCATGATTTGGAGATGGCTGCAGTGGTCTTTGCCCTGAAGATTTAGGCGACATTACCTTTACGGCGAGTCATGTCAGATATTCACCGATCACAAGAGCTTAAAGTACATATTTCAGCAGCGAGACCTGAACCTCAGACAGCGTCGTTGGATAGAGTTGGTGAAAGACTACGACTGCGAGATCTTATATCACCCAGGCAAGGCGAATGTGGTGGCAGATGCGTTGAGTAGGAGGCCCGGGGGTAATCTATCCTTTTTGCGCGCAGTGCAGAGGCAGTCGTCAGCAGATTGGCAGATGTTATGCGACAGCCGAGTTGAGTTCGAGTTCACTCAGACAGGGGGACAGCTCGCGCATGTTCGTGCACGCCCACAGTTGCTTGACCGTATATATGAGGCACAGCGCAGTGACGACCGTTGCTCAGAGATCATGGCACAGATGGGACAGGGTAGATTTTCCGAGTTCGTGGTTGACGATCAGGGGATTTTACGATATGGATCTAGACTGTGCGTACCAGATGCTGATGGATTTCGGCGAGACATTCTTGAGGAGGCACACCGATCAGAGTATAGTGTCCACCCCGGTTCCACCAAGATGTACCATGATATGAGAGAGACCTACTGGTGGGACGGGATGAAGAGGGACATTGCGGAGTTCGTTTCGAGATGCCTGACTTGTCAGCAAGTCAAGGCCGAGCACCAGAGGCCCGCAGGAGAGCTACAGCCGTTACCCATTCCAGAGTGGAAATGGGAGAAGATTTCGATGGATTTCGTTGTGGGTCTACCCAGGACCAGTCGAGGGTACGACTCCATCTGGGTGATCGTGGATAGATTGACGAAAGCGGCTCACTTCCTTCCAGTGAAGACGACTTTCAGCTTCGCTCAGTATGCTCAGCTCTATATTGACAAGATCGTGCGACTACATGGCGTACCGACATGTATCGTGTCAGATCGAGGCACTCAGTTCACCAGCCGACTTTGGCAGAGACTTCAGGAGGCTTTGGGCACTCGTTTGAGCTTCAGCACAACGTTTCATCCGCAGACGGATGGACAGTCAGAGCGGACCATTCAGACCCTCGAGGACATGCTCAGAGCGTGCGTTTTAGACTTTGGTGGTAGCTGGGATCGTCATTTGCCTCTAGTGGAGTTCTCCTACAACAACAGCTTCCAGGATACGATTCAGATGGCACCTTTCGAGGCATTTTATGGGAGGAGATGCAGATCGCCCGTTTGTTGGACAGAGCTCAGCGAGAGCAGCATTTTGGGGCCGCAGCTTGTTGAGGAGACGACAGCGAAGATACAGTTGATCCGAGACCGGATGAGAGCGGCTCAGAGCAGGCGAAATCGTATGCAGAAAGGCGCCGTCGCAGATTAGAGTCCGCAGTTGGCGACCATGTTTTTTTCTGAGGGTCTCTCCGATGAAGGGCGTGATGCGTTTTGGGCGAAAGGGGAAGCTTAGCCCTAGATTCGTAGGTCCCTTCGAGATCCTCGAGCGTGTTGGCGCTGTTGCATATCGTTTGGCTCTTCCACCCAGCTTTCCCAATGTTCACCCCGTTTTTCATGTTTCGATGCTCCGCAAGTACCTTCACGACCCTTCGCATGCGATTCAGCACCCGACAGTCCAGCTAGAGCGCGACCTTTCCTTTGCAGAGCAGCCGGTGGCCTGGATCGGCAGGTGAAGAAGTTGAGGTCGAAGGTTATACCAACCGTCAAGGTCCTTTGGCGTAGCCCAAGCAGCGAGGAGGTTACCTGGGAGACCGAGGGCGAGATGAGGAAGAAATATCCCCATCTCTTTGAAGGTACGCGTAGCTATATTCTTAAATTCGGGGACCGAATTTCTTTAAGGGGGGAAGATTATAGCGTCTTGAAAAGTCGTTTTGGTGTTTTCCTGAAATTCGGTGAAAATTCGATATTTTTCCGAAAACCGTCTTTCTCGTTATTTTGCAGTTTAGGACTAATTATACTTAAAATGGATAGGTAATTGCTTGTTTTTAGTAGCTAATGAGTTAATTATGAAATTCTGGTCGTTTAAAAATTTTCCCTAATTTTTCAATTTTTTAATATTATTTTAAGCCGGTAAGAAAATAAATTAAATAAGCGATAAATACAAATTTTTCCGGGCTAATTTTAATCTCTAAAATTATGATAATTATATTCTAGTGATAACATGAATTTTTAGTAATTTATTTTGTTTTTTTTCAAATTTTTATGATTTGAAACGAAATTATTGAATTTTGGGCTAAAACTTGCAATTTTTGAGTTGTAGGGGGCCTTTTTGCATAAAATTTCTTTTGTAAAACCCCTCTCTCTTTATCCTCAGCCCTAGGACAGCCCCACCTTGTGTGAAACCAGAAATTTCTGGCCTCTCTCTTCTTGGTTTCTTTCTTGAGAAAATTTGATAGTTTATGGTATTATTTTAATTAAAATGGATAATGTATGATACATTGACTTTTGTGGACTTGACCATGATTTTCCCCACTTGCCCACACCCTCCCCCATACCTCATTCTGGCAGAAATTCCTGCACACCCTCTTCTTCCTCTCTTTTCTTTTCATTTTTCTTCAATTTCTTCAAGAAATACATCAAAATCCAAGATTTAATTAAAAAATCCAAACAAAAATCCTTATGCTATCATTATCCTTAGCCATTCTTGCTTGGACCTTGGTGTTGAGGTCATCAATTGGAGCAAATTTTCTTGCTTGATCCATAGATCAAGAGGTATAATTCTCATCAAGTTGCTTTCTTTTGCTAAAAAAATTCCTTTAATTGTATGGTTAGTGTTAAAAGTTAGCTTATTTCTAATCTAGTTTAAAAGAGTAGTTTGTTTAAATTAGGGTTTTGAAGCCATGATAATTAATTAAGTTGTTTTGTAGTTAATCTAGTTGTTAGTGAACTAATCTATATGGTTACCTTGTTATGTGGTCTTTAATTTTGCTAATTTGGTTAAATTTAGAAGTGTGAAATTGCTTTTTTAGAATTTTCAAGAAAAGGTTTTTGTATGGAAATGGTATTTGAAACATGTTTAGTGAGTTGATTAAGTTTTAGAAACCATTATTTAGTTGATTAAACCTAATTTGTTATCTAGTATTTTGCTAACCTAAATCTAAGAGGTGAACTTGCTAATTGGGGTTGAAATTAGTGTTAATTAAGTTTTTCAAGCATGGATTTTGATTTGCAATTGCTATTTATAAAAATCAAGAAAGGGTTTGGTTGTGGAATATAGGTTTTGGAGCATGGTTAATGTGTTGTAATTAGTGTGTGTGGATTGCTTGTAGTGTGCTTGGGTGAGTATGCTTTATTGTAGTCGTTTTGTCGCAAATCGGCGATTTTTGCACCGATTTTGGGACGCTATGCTTACTAGATTTTTATATAAATTATGTGATGGACTATTTTTGATATCTTGATGATTGTAATGGCTTGTCCTACGAATTTTAGGATGCGTGAGTGCGGTTTTTGGGTAGTCGGGTTTTAGTTTTGCCGGGTGACCCAAATCGGCGTTTTTGGCAATTTTTGCGATTTTCGCGTGTGTTCCGCGCACTTTGTGCACGTTGTACCTAGCTAGCGAACTTTAGTAGTTTCGTTGGGGTTTTGCGTCGTTCTTGATATGTAACCTTATATTTGGTAATGATGTAAATTCCAGGTTCGGTCGCGGAAACGTCAGACGCGGCGCGAAAGGGAAAGGCGGTGATTGGACACAGCTAGCCAGGGATCCCGGTGAGTAGATTTAACATCTACGGGGGACGATCGTTTGGATGGCGCAAGTCGCCCGATAGATTTAGTAAACTGGAAAATAGTAAATTGTATAACCACTTGTGACATTAGAATAATAATACTGGCATGATAATTGCTGCAATTAGATCAATATGTTATATCCATATACGCAAACTCAATTGTAGGACACATGCACCATTACCAGGTTTTTATATGCAGCACGAGCACTATTCATGTTTACACACACACCCTGGTAATTGCCATGCCACCACACTAGATAACTTTTAAATTGAAACCTTTTACAAATTGATACTTAAACTGGTACTATTGCCTTTAAATCCTTAAAAAATGAAACTGTAGTATTGCTATTCATGTGCATGTACTTCATCATATTAATTGTTCATGCTTAATACATTAATCACACATCGCAACTTGATTATTGATATCATACGCATTCATTATCATTGATATATGCACTTATGAGGATTTCTTGAGATTTTATGATATTGCTGGATTTCGGGGGAAAGCCGCAAAATTTCTAAACTTATTATATTTTTAAAATATGTAAATTGCGGTTTTCTAGTGATGTAAGTGTCGTCCACCATGAGTTTGCTGTGGATTTGGAAATCCGTGTCGAGGAGTGGAGGAACCGGCACGGGTACATGGTGGGCCCGGTAAGGTACCCCGGGGCAAGAGGAATGTGGTGATGACGTTGAGCCTGGCAGGGGACGGATTACCTACCGGTGACTGTTTGGGACGGCGGATATCCAGAGGATACCGACCGTGGCCGCTAGATGATGAGATATTGATATTTGAGATGGGTCAGCCGGACGGCTGAGGCCAGAGATACATTTATGAGATTTGAGACAGCTTTTGGGGTGTCGTTGCTGGACACCGATTTTCGTCGATTCATTGACATTTGCTGGCATTCTAAAAGAGTTCAAAAACAAAAAAAGAGATAAAATATTTTTATATATAAACCTATTGAGACCTCAGATATTCATGTTGCATACATATTCGTACACTGATGTTGTATACACACCTGCTAGTATATCCATATTGCATACATACTCGCCATTATGTCCTGCCTTACCGTATATAGATGCTAGGATGCTTGTGTGCATGCATTCGATAGCCTGTGTAAATGTTATTTATTACTCACGAGTTGGCAACTCACCCCCGTTGTGCCCTAGTCTTTTGCAGGTCCGCCCCGTCAGTACAGTAGCGGCGGGTGCGCTTGCTTCTTTTGCCTATTTTGCCTGGACTCGAGATTTGCTCATAGGTGGGTTATGTTATCATTTTGTACCACTTGTATATTCTTTGTATCTAGTGTACTCCATCTACTGTTTCTACCAGATTATTGTATATTGACCTAGAGATGAGACTGTGAGGTTTGTGGATTTTATGCTGTATTTTGGGGTCGAGCTCACTTGAGCCGACATGTTACTTTTTCATGCTTCCTTATGATTATTATACTTGTTGTCATTTATATTGCGTGGGATTTGTGACCGCCTTATGGCGAAGAGCTAGCTCCCGCTTGGGGATGCCCTATTTTGTGGATTCATGTATATATTTTGTTGTACCCATTTTTGGGGGCCAGTATTTACAAAGGAGACTCTGCCGAAATTTTCGGAAAAATTAGTATTGTTTTAAAAGGGGTTTTATATGACTTATTTGATAAGCTTGCTTTCAAATGTTTGGGTTTTCTTCACTCTTTTGCTTAATTGGTTTTGTTTTCTGGGCTTTGGCTTACTTATTTTACGGACGCCTTTAGACGTTTCGTAAACTTAAGTGCCAGTCACATTCCGTACCCTGCGGGTCGTGACAAGTTTGAGTCGAAATCAAAAGTGGTGTCCTCGGCCAACAAAAGAGACAAGGGTCTAGCAATCTTACTAAAATCCTTGATGAACCATCTATAGAAACTGGCGTGGCCAAGGAAGGCTCGAATGTCTCGGACGCATTTGGGTGGAGTAAGATTGGAAATGACTTCAATCTTAGCTTTATCTACCTCAATGCCATTTTGCGAGATGATATGTCCTAAGACAGTACCTTCTCGCACCATAAAATGGCATTTATCCCAATTTAAAGTAAGGTTCTTATCCCTACACCGGGTAAGAACTTCGTTTAAATGTAGCAAACACTCATCAAAGGAGTCGCCGAAAATGGAGAAATCATCTTTAAAAATCTCCAATAATTTTTCAACCATGTCCGAAAAAATTCCCATCATACACCACTGGAAAGTTGCGGGTGCATTGCATAACCCAAAGGGCATGCGACGGTAAACAAACGTACCGAAAGGACAAGTGAATGTAGTGTTGTCTTAATCCTTTTCGGCGATGGGAATTTGGTTATAGCCAGAGTAGCCATCCAAAAAGCAATAAAATTCATGCCCAGCCAATCGTTCTAGTATTTGGCCAATAAAAGGTAATGGAAAGTGGTCTTTCCCTGCCACGGCGTCGAGTTTTTGATAATTGATGCCAACTCGCCATCCAGTTTGGGTGCGAGTAGGTATTAACTCATTCGCCTCATTAGTTATGACTGTTATGCCCGATTTCTTTGGGACAACGTGAATGGGGCTTACCCACTGGCTATCAGAGATAGGGTAAATGATACCACTATCAAGACATTTTACAATCTCCTTTTTAACAGCTTCCTTCATTATTGGGTTTAGTCATCTCTATGGATCCCTTGCTGGCTTGGCATCATCCATCATATGGATATGATGATCAACTATTAGGGGACTAATCCCTTTGATGTCCGCCATAGACCAGCCAAAAGCTTACCGATTTTTGTGTAAGACCGTTAAAAGGTCTTTCTCTTGCTCGCGGCCTAGAGAAGACGAGATGATAACAGGAAGGGTCTCATTCTCACCTAAGTAAGCATTTAAGGTGAGACGGCAATAGCTTGAGTTCGAGTGTTGGAGGCGAAACAATTGAAGGTAAAATCGGTGAAATTGTTTCAAATTCAAAGGATTCCAACAGAGGTTCAAAGCGAGTGTAAGCAGCCGAGTCGGATGGTTTAATTATCTCATCTGAAAATTCAAAGGATTCGAACTCGGGTGGTGATTCTTCAAAATCGTTCGTGAAAGTGAAACACTCGTAATCATTATCGGGCGTGAAAGATGTATCAGAATCAAGGAGGAACGTTCTAGTGGCGTCAAAATTGTTGTGATCGAACAGAAATTTTTCGAGCTCACATTCCTTCTGGGTGATCTCTTGGATCGAGCAAACATCAAGTATATTCGCATTAGGTTCGGAGGGCTGATTCCCCAACTTAAAAATGTTGAACTCAATTGTCATATTTCCAAAAGATAGGTTCATTGAACCATTTTGACAATTGATCACCGCATTAGAAGTTGCAAGGAATGGTCGACCGAGTATCACCGGAATTTGACTCCGGGGGTTAGCTACAGGCTGTGTGTCCATAACAATAAAATCAACGGGGAATATGAAGTCCCCTACTTTAATTAACATATCCTCTAACTCACCCCTACGATGGGTGATGGATTGGTCGGCCATTTGGAGAGTACAATATGTGGGTTTCAGCTCTCCAACGCCTAAATGCTCATATACTGAATAAGGAAGCAGATTAACTCTGGCATCAAGATCTAAAAGTGTGAGTTTGATGTTCTTATCCCCAATAGTTATTGAAATTGTAGGAAAGCCAGTGTCCTTTCGTTTTTGAGGTAAATGTTGGGTAAGAGCATCACTTACTGCACTGGCCAAGAAAACTTTCTTAGGTACCTGTGATTTCCTCTTCTTGGTGCATAAGTCCTTCATGATTTTAGCATAAGAAGTAACTTGTTGGATTGCATCGAAGAGAGGGATGTTAATGCTAACATGTTTAAATAACTCCACAATTTTCTCCATTTGTGGAGTTTGTTTATTGGATCTCAACCTGTTTGGAAATGGAATATTATGAAAATTTGTTGAGTCCAATGTTTGTGGAGGAGATTGCGGAGTTGGAACGGATCCCAGTTTTGGTGTTTTCGTGGAGTGAGATGTGGGTCCGTTCCGAGTAGAAGAAAAATTAGAGCCTTGTGAAGAATGGAGAACAGGCTCTGAAGATGAAGAAGATGAGGATGAAGAAGAGGAAGAAGCGGCGGCAGGGGTGTTATCATCCGTGCCCATATTATTGTGCAACGTCCTTCCAGATCTCAATGTAGCCACGGCACTCACATTATGGTTTTGTTGTTCATGAGCAACATGTGCATTTTGTGCATGACCGGGATTTGGCAGTGGTTGAGATGGATGTTTTCCCATTTCTCGCTCGCTTAACACAGCATTCAGTTATGCAATTTGAGCTTCAATGGTTTTGATGCTTTGCTCATGTGATGCAGTGTGTTGCACCAAAGACTGAATGGAAGACTGGATGTTGGCTGAGGATTGAGTAGATTGTTTTAAAAACACTTCCATACTTCGTTCTAGCGAGGAAACCTTATCGTTATTTGGCTGAACAAAATTGTTTGGTGGATAAGAGTTGTTTGGTGCAAAATTGTTCATTTGATTTTGGTAAGGTTGGGCCTGGAAAGGTTGCTGATACTAAATTTGTTGAGGAGCTTGTTGTTGTGGAGGAGGCCTCTGAAAATTGTTATTGCCATGAAATTGTTGTTGATTTTGATTCCAAGTAAAATTGGGATGGTTCCTCCAACCAGGATTATAAGTTGAAGAGTATGGATCCTTTCTTTGCCTCTGCTGAAAGCCAGCATTGACTTGATCCTATCCTTAAGCAGGTGGGTTGTAAGGACACTCTTCGGTCAAATGGGGCAGATCCGAATAACAAGCGCATATAGTGTGAGGGGGGTAAAGCAGGGGCAGGAGAAGGTGATAAGAAGTTGCTCTCAATCGCTTCTAGTTTTCGTGTAATTGCGGCCATTTCATCTTTCATTGCAATTGACATATCAAGTTGGTGAAAACCTGCCCTGGACTGACCAGCGGAAGTAGATGAAGTGGATGAAGTGGTCTGTCTTGTGCTTTCCCACTGAAGTGTTTGTTCAGCAAGATCGTCGAGAAATTGCCAAGCTTCCTCGTCAGATTTTGTAAGAAAGTGACCTTGACAAATGGTTTCCAGCAACTGCTTAGTTGCTGGGTTCAGTCCTTCGTATAAAGTTTGGCAAAGTTGCCATCTCACGATACCGTGGTGAGGGCACTGAACAAGAAGGTCCTTAAATCGTTCGAAACACTTCCAAAAAGGTTCAGACGGAAGCTGGGAAAATTGGTTAATTTCGTTGCGAATTCTCGGTGTTGTGGTGTGGTTAAAACTTTTTAAGAAATGCCTTAACAAACTCTTCCCAACTTTTTATGGAATGCGATGCTGTATTATATAACCACTTTTCAGCTAGGTCACATAAAGTGAAAGGAATGACTCGTAGCCTTATAGCATCATCAGAAAGTTGGTTCGTCTTCGTCATTGCACAAACATTCTGAAATTTGTTAATAAAGATATAGGCATCTTCAGATTCCAGCCCATGAAATTTGGGCATCATATTGATGAAGTGGGGATTAATTTCAAAATTATCCCCATTAGCCGGCGGAAGTGAAAGACAAGTAGGAAGTGCGGTGCGGGTTGGATAGAAAAGATCCTGGAGCGCGATTCACTGGGCGCATCAACAGGAGGTAAAGGGTTGTTAGGATTGAATCCTGACATCTCCTTAGAAGATGATGAATGTGAAGATGAAGGTAAAGAAGTGGAGGGAATTTCGACTTCGGAGTCGAACGCGTCGTCAGTAGGGACTAACCAGACACGGACTAGACGGGCGCTAGTGTTCCTAGTCAAACCGGACATACACTAAACGAGTTATAGTGTAGTCAAAAGGTAGAATGTGAGGGTAAGAAAACGTCAATGGAGAAAATGTGGGTGAAAGTTGGGTGCAATGGATTTCTAGCGACAAACGGCAATTTTTGTAAAAATTTTGTTTTGTGTTTTATTTATATATTTTTATAAGGAGATTTTGCAAAAGATTTTGTACGGACTACGACACACTTTCAAGCAATCACAATTTAAACATGCACAATCAAGTCTAGAGCTAGGGTCTCCTAAGTCAACTAGACCGCTCCTAACCGGTCCAAAGCGACAAGTAGTGAGATATCCTTCAAATCGCCTCTTCACCGCCAATTGTGGCCAGGTAAACACAAGTTAAGAAAGGAGGGATCCTCTCACGAATCACCGTGAGACGAGCCTTTTAAAGTTACTTTTCCCACTTGTCTAGCCTAGGCACCACAAAGTCAGGTTTAGATAAACGACCAATTGCCCACAACCTTCCTCTGTCCTAATGAGCGTGAAGGTCCTTAACTAGCCGAGTCTAGATATTTTTTTAATTAACTCGAGGGTTGATGCATATGCTTTTTGTGATTTCTGGGGTCTTAGGAAGGGTAATGAAATCCCCACCCAATCTGGATTGTTGTTATAGCCCCATAAAATTCCGTTTTAAAAATGCAAAGCAGTAAACACAAAAAATCTAAAACACTTGCCAAAAAATATTTATTTTTATTTGCGGCGCAAAGAACCCTGCAGGAAAATTTTTCAGTGGAGATCAGGGGGTTATAGAGAAGACAAAAATACTTACAAAGAGTTTTTGAAGTGCTGGCGTCAGCAAGCGGCCGCGGATCCGCGGTCAAATGCTCAATACTGCGGCGGTTCCGCGATGGATCAATCAGTTCAGAGCTTCAAAATTTTTTTCTGTTTTGTTGTGGTTCTCCTCTATCTGTTCAGATTCTCTGTTTGTTGATTTGTTCACTGGGCTTTTTCCAGATCTGAATCTGTCCGTCTTCCTTTCCTGCACAATTCACACAAAACCCTTCAAAAAATAACAAGATGATATTTTTTTAGTTTTTATATTTTCAATTTTTATAATTTTTTCAATTTCAATTAACCCGAAATTACGAAAAGAAAATAACTACCGTTTCCCCGGCAACGGCGCCATTTGATTGGTTGGATATTTTGCATGCGTTTTAAATTCAAAATTAAGAATATACCGCAATTAATAACGGTGTCGCTTGGTAGCTAGCCGGTTGAGTACGGGTCGGTCCATAGGGAAATCGTGTTATTTGTCTTTAAGTTCTTACGAGTTAAGTCCTATTTTTGGCAGGTTTTGATTTAAAAATCTAAGATTGGATTTAATTTGATTTAAAGCCTTGCTAGGGTTAGGATTAGATTAGTTTGGAAAAATAAATCAACTCACAGCTTCCTTTACCATAATTAAGAACATAGATGTTAGCGTAATAGTCAACAAAGTGTAAGTCCACGTTGCGACCCCCGGTTCTTACGGGGAGGCGGAAACGGTATAAAAATCAAATTTTTAGTGCAAGAGGCAACATGGACTATGCAAGGTCGGGATCGTTGTCTAAACTAAAACTAGCAAACTAGCTAAAGAAGTTTAGCTACTCGGATGAAGATGGTTATACCTAGACTTGAACTCCTTCGTCTTCAAACTTTGTAGAGGTTGATAGTTCTCCTTTGTCGCCTTCTCCCGTCGAAGATGGATCCACCTCGAAGGCTCGACCTTTGGGCTCTTTCTCGTACTTGGAGTGAACTAGAATCGCCGGCTTGCTAGACCCTTGATCCTAGAGTGAGTAGAGAGTGTCTAGGGTTTGCTTTTGTTTTTCAAGAGAAGGATTCTCAACTCATGAGAAGGTTTCTCTTGACTAGAGGAAGAAGAAGATGAGAATGAAGAGAGAGAGTGAGAATGATAGAATGAGCTCACCTTTTTCCTTTTGCAACCATATCAAAATCAAAAAGGTTTAATCAAATAATAATAATAATCAAAATGAAAAAGGTTTGATGGATAGTTTAGAATGACTAATATCATTACAAGCATTAAATGAATAAAGCAAGAATGAAAAGGCATCTTGCATTTGTAATGATGGTAGTCAAATGTTCAACCATGGTCAACAAGTCAACCATGGTCAACAAGTCAACAAAAACTAACCATGACACAATTTCATTTTATTATATATTATTAAATGATATAATACAAATCCATTAGGGTTTGGAAAAAGACGACTGTCAACTGTGCATACGCACCCGTTCCGAAACCCTAATGGAAATCATCTTCCTCCTCCTCAAATAACTGTGCATACACACCTGCATTCTTGTTCCGAGGAACATGAATACTGAGAGATAAAAGCAACCCCAAATACTATACCAGTATCCGGCTCAAACCAGAGCCCGCTGGTAATATCTGTCCGGACTCCAAACGTGCACAAGTGCGCGGATGAGAACGAACCCTGTCGCAAAACCATGCGACCTCTACTCTGTTTTGCCCAGAGGCGAATACCCTCTGTGTGGGACTCTAAAGACTCGACACTACGCTGGCAGTGGGTTTAACCACAGACCGCAAGCGGCACTAGCTCTGCGTAACGGTCCCCAGGTAGATGTCGACAAGAAGGCTGACGAGGTGAAACCCCATCTGTACTCCTACTGAGTCTGAATGTGACAGTCTCCGTACAGTCCGGTCTGTTCGTCTGATACATCGCATGGCGGGCCTAGGGGGCGGTAAACGTCAGTCCCCCAATAGCGGTACAAGTCGTGCCGGAGCGAAGCCCAAAACACCCTGAGATAACACTGGAAACCTACCAGTATATCTCGTTTACCCTGGCCAGGGACTACTCGTGTAATGGCTCTCCTAGACACAGCGCGATGTCAACCCCCAATACCGGGAGAGACGAATCCTGTCTAACCGTCACTGCCTCCAAGTGCTTCGGGACTGCACCCAACCACCACCTGTTTGCACGACTCCTTTGAGCCGTGGTAGGGTAGTGATCAAAGTGCAGTGGGAACACACTCGAGGCGAAGTGCCAGTGTCAAGTCAGCGGACTAAGCTGTATTCATGTCACCTGGGAACTGATGACTGACGATAGGTATAATACCAACCTGTCAGTTCCCGACGAGTCCTGTCCAGTGTACTCGTAACCCAACGAGCACCCGTATACTATCTCCAGTACGACGTACTGATGGCTGTGGGACAGACCATCTCCCACACTGGGATGAGAAGCGCATACGCTAGTCTACTCCGGAGTATCGATGCCCTGTCTCGATAGTCCTGCGACTAGGGACCTGTATAAGGATGTGCTTATAGATTACCCAGCCCCCACTAGTGTGACTGCCATCACAACGCTGGTAATCAAGCAAAGATCCTAAGGGCTCCACTAATGCGTATAAGTGATATAGTAAAATAAACACAAGTACACATTGAAGTAGAGACAAACCAAGTAGCATACTACCATTTTGAGCAAGATTGTATATACAAGGTGAATATCCCAAGCATCCATTAAGTAATATACAAACTAGTATGATACAGTAATGGCCTCTAGGGCATATACACTAACAATCTCCCACTTGCACTAAGGCCATGTACTGGCGTATCGATGACCTATCATCTCGATCAGCCGCTCGAACTGAGTCTGGGGCAGGGCCTTGGTGAATGGATCTGCAGTGTTGTCTTCTGAAGCAACTCTCCGAACCTCGATCTCCTTGCGATCCACGATCTCCCTGATCAGGTGATACCGCCTCAAGATGTGCCTGGATCTCTGATGGGACGTGGGTTCCATCGCTAAAGCTATAGCCCCATTGTTTTCGCAATACAGAGGTATTGGGTCAACAATGGACGGAACCACCTGAAGTTCTTTCAAGAACTTCCTCATCCAGACAGCTTCTTTTGCGGCATCAGATGCAGCGATGTATTCCGCTTCCATCGTCGAGTCTGCAACGGTTTCCTGTTTGGAACTCTTCCAACACACCGCCCCTCCATTGAGGGTAAAGACAAAGCCCGACATGGACTTGGAATCATCCTTGTCACTCTGGAAGCTGGAGTCAGCAAAGGCCTCGATCTGGAGGTCTTTTCCGCCATACACCAAGAACATCTCCTTAGTCCTTCTCAGGTACTTGAGAATGTTCTTTACCGCTATCCAGTGTTTCTCCCCAGGGTTTGACTGATACCGGCTTACCACACTCAGTGCATAAGCTACATCCGGTCTGGTACACAACATCGCATACATTATAGAGCCTACCGCAGAAGCGTAGGGTATAATAGACATGCGATCCCTCTCCAAATCAGCCTTGGGAGACATCTCTTTAGAGAGGGTGATCCCGTGACAAGCCGGTAGGTTACCGCGCTTGGAATCTTCCATACTGAATCTCTTCACTATGGTGTCGATGTACCTGGACTGTGAAAGTCCTAATATCCTCTTGGATCTGTCACGGTAGATCCGGATACCCAGAATGTACGAGGCATCACCCAGGTCTTTCATGGAGAACCTGTGTGACAGGAACCCCTTGACAGATTGTAGCATAGGAATGTCATTTCCTATCAAGAGAATGTCATCCACGTATAAAATAAGGAATACTACAGTTCTCGCTACAAATCTACTATAGATGCATGGTTCATCTGGATTTTTGATAAAGCCAAATTCTTTCACCGTCTCATCAAAACAGATGTTCCAACTCCGCGATGCCTGCTTTAGTCCATAGATGGACTTAAGCAACTTGCACACCTTTCCGCTGCTCCCACTCTGAATGAAGCCCTCTGGCTGGTCCATATAGACACACTCCTCTAAATTTCCATTTAGAAAAGCTGTCTTTACGTCCATTTGCCAGATCTCATAATCGTGCAAGGCAGCGATGGCAAGAAGGATCCGAATGGATTTCAGCATGGCTACTGGAGAAAAGGTTTCGTCATAGTCCAAACCAGGTCTTTGACGGAAACCCATTGCTACCAGCCTAGCTTTATAGGTCTCAACCTGTCCATCTACACCAATCTTCCTTTTGAAGATCCACTTGCATCCTACGGGTTTTACCCCGTCTGGAGCAATGTCCAACGTCCATACCTTGTTGGTGTACATGGACTCCATTTCGGTCCGCATTGCATCCAGCCATTTCACTGAGTCAACGCTCTGAACGGCCTGCTGGAAGCTAGTAGGTTCATCATAATCTATGATGCAATCTTCTCTATCCCCGTCTATGAGAAAACCGCAGTATCTCTCGGGCGGATGAGACTGCCTACTACTCCTGCGGAGCGGCGTAGGAATGTCCTGTTTTGTTGAACCCTCTGGTTCCACTAAGCTTTCAGTAACAGTCTGTGGTTCTGGAACTTCTTCCAGTTCTACTGCGCTCCCACTAATTTCCTTTTCCAAGAACTGGTGTTCTAGAAAGTGGGCATTGCGAGAAACAAGGACTTTTTGTTCCTCTGCGTAGTAGAAAAGATACCCCCTGGTGTTCTTTGGGTATCCCACAAACTTGCACAGCACTGAGCGTGCCTCGAGTTTGTCCGCATGCTGCTTTTTGACAAAAGCTGGACATCCCCAGATCTTCAGATATTGAAGATATGGTTTCTTCCCACTCCATATTTCATATGGGGTGGTAGGCACAGTCTTAGTCGGAACTCGGTTCAAAAGGTATGCAGCTGATTCTAGCGCATACCCCCAGAATGATCGCGGTAACTCAGCGTTACTCATCATGGACCGCACCATATCCAATAGGGTGCGGTTCCGTCTCTCCGATACACCGTTATGTTGCGGGGTGTATGGAGGAGTAAGCTGAGAGAGAATTATGTTCTCTTTTAAATAGTCCAGGAACTCGGCACTTAAGTATTCTCCACCTCGATCCGATCTTAGAATCTTAATACTTTTGCCGGTCTGTTTCTCTACTTCATTCTTATACTCCTGGAATTTTCCAAAGGCCTCGGACTTATGTTTAATTAAGAAGACATAACCGTACCTTGAGAAGTCATCCGTAAAAGTAATGAAGTAAGAATGTCCGCTTCGGGTATATGTAGACATTGGACCGCACACGTCACTGTGTACGAGTCCCAAGAGCTCGCTCGCTCTTTCTCCATGTCCAGTAAACGGAGTCTTTGTCATCTTTCCTTTGAGACAGGATTGACAAGTGGCATACGACTGATATTCGAACGCATTCAAATACCCTTCTGTATGTAACTTCGTCAACCTTCTCTCATTGATGTGACCCAATCTACAATGCCATAAGAAAGTCTGGTTTATTTCTGGAGACTTTCTTTTGTGTGTATTCTGGACATTAAAAATCTGTGGTTGGTTTAACACGTATATTCCATTACTCAAAGTACCTGACCCAATCAAAACTTGATTAAGGCGAATGTTTACAACATTACTTACAAACGCAAATTCATAACCTTCTTTAGAAATTAAAGATACAGAAATGATATTACAAGTTGCGTTGGGTACAAAAAAGCAATTACGCAAAACCAAAACATGTCCATCTGACATTCCCAGGTGATAGTCCCCCACGGCTTTAGCATCCATGCTAGCTCCGTTTGCAACTCTGAGGGTCATGTCACCTGCTTTCAAAACACTACGGTTTCTCAACGCCTGCAAAGAATTAAAGATATGAGATCCTGATCCGGTATCCAATACCCAGGAAGTAGAGTTTATAGAAAGACAGTTTTCAATAACATACACACCTGAAGCTGAAGCTGCAACCTGCTTCAATTCCTGTGTTCTGGCCTTCCAGGCCCTGCAATCATTCTTCCAGTGTCCTTTCTTATGACAAAAGAAGCATTCTTCCTTATCCACAAGCTTCCCCGCTATTTTTGTTGCTTTACCTTTTCCCTTCGTATCCACTTTACTAACACCGCCCCTTGGTTTGGCGGGGGCTTTCTTCTTCTTTCCCTTGGCTTTCGACTTGGACCTAGAAGAAGATGATCCTCCTACAAACAAAGTGGATGTTTCCCTACCTTTCTGTAGGGTGCCCTCTGCGCTCCTCAGCAGGTTGAGGAGTTCTGAAAGTTCAACCTCCTTTTCTTGTAGGTTGAAATTCATTATAAACTGGGCGTAAGTGGAAGGAAGGGACTGGAGAACTATATCCGTATATAGCTCACTCTCCAATGTGATCCCTAGGTCAGCGAGCTCCTCAATGTAGCCGATCATCTTTAGCACGTGCTCGGCTACTGATGATCCGACGGCCATTCTTGTCGAAAACAACTTTTTCGACGCTTCGTATCTTGCGATACGTGATTGCTCTCCATACAGTTCTTTTGTATGAAGCAATATGGACTCCATGTCCATATTCTCATGCCTCCTCTGATGTTCGTTGTCCATCGAGGCAAGCAGGAGGCACTTGGCCTTCGCGCTATCAATCTCCCAAGTCTTGCGGATTTCCTTATCCGCGACGCTGGAAGTTGGACCAGGGACAGGGGGAGCTTTGGTGGTAAGAAGATACCCCAGCTTGTCATAAGTGATTGCTATCTTGACATTCCTGAGCCAATCTTTGTAGTTTGGCCCTGTCAACTTGTTTTTATCTAGGAGTAACTTAAGTCCAGTCATGTTGATTGGTCGCTGCAATTAGGAGAGAGAAGAAGAAACACTCAGCATGATGCTCTTGCAAGTTTAGAGTGGTTTTTAGTTTGTCTAAACAGGATGGCTCCCACTGTTTCTCGAATCCCTCCTCAAACCATAAAGGAAGAATTAGCCAGGATCAATCCCACCGTACAATACTTGCTTAACCGTTCAGCCAGGCCGGTGTCGGTACTTCGAGGGAGGTTTTCCAACGCTTTCGCGAAGTTCCTTAATTAAAGAACCTCTTTTCCCTGGGGGCGTAGCCCCGCTAACACCTTTCTAGGCACCTACTAGGTTTATAGCATTGATCGTTAAGTGAGAAATTTCCCGAGGAGTAGCATATACTCACAGTAGGATCGGGATCCAAATATCATTGCGTGACGAAACTGAAGGAATCCTACCAGAATCATCACACTCCAAATGGTATGCAAATCTAGCAAGTTTCAGTACTTATGAAACTCCCGATGTGGATTTTTGCCCCATGCTCTTATGACCTTGGCGTGAGGTCAAAATGTCATAAGTCACATGTCAAGTTCGTCCCATCATTATCCAGGTTAATTTGAATCCACCCGCATATACCCTTGACGAAGGTCAACAAGGTAATGTGAGTGTCCCAAACCAACGCATCTATCTATGCTACATATGAATACTTAACAGCTACCAATCACTATGCCTTGACGAAGGTCAACAAACACAGCTTGAATACTATTTGAATATTCATACGAAACGACGGAGGGCTACGAATGGTTTTGGCAAAACCGTGAACGTAGTGAACTTGATTTGGTCGATGGAACGAGATAGCTTTTAAATGGAGTGGCTCAAGCTCCGCATTTTAAAAGTTAGTTTTTGAAAAGAACCGAGTGGTTTTTCGAAAGTGTTCCAACGACTTTAACTTGGTTTATTATCTTGCATTAGTTCTTTTAATGCGTGATATTCTTGCATTAGTACTTTTAATGCGTCCCATCATTTAATCCTACCATTGCAGAAAACAACCAAAATATGACGTACGCTTATGCCATTCGCATTCGCCACTGGGCCCCGTCATTACCCGTTAGGTTACTTAACTAACGACAGAGCGGGGGCTGGGCTAGCGCGTCTGTAAAACATAAGCAACGCCTAAATAGTTATAGATATAGCAATAGTAGACATTACAGATCACAGATGAATGCATTGGATATACTAGCAATCCGCAATCCTTTCGAGCCTGAAACGAAAAGCGGATAACACGGTCGCGGTGAATAGCCAAATACCCCACCCAAGACCCCTACGGGTGCGGCAAACTACCCGCCAAGTACCCGAAGCGTAGCAACCTCCCTCATCTCCATGAGTAGGCCACTCGACACTTCGGCATACCCGGTAGTTTGTGCACCCCTCCATGGGTCTATCCTAGGAGCAAAAACAGTAAAAAGAATTATACAATGACGGCTACAACCCCGACCCGGTTGTGCGGCCAAACAAATAATATTATTACATCAATTTACATTTACAATGAATGAAAGAAAAACAAAAGCTCATCTCACATCCACCCCGGCTATTCACCCGCGACAGTCCAACACATTCATATACACATTCCAGCACATTACAGATCATGTATAACCCCGACTAATCGTCTTATAGCGATTAGTCGACGTTCAATACATGCAAACATCACAGATATAACCATCATAGTCAAAGTGCAGTGAAGTTCGGAAAAATACGGAATTATAGGCCCCCAAAAGTAAATTTTAGTTCTGGAAAATCTGGGCATATAATATATATCCTAAAAATCCCAAAATCAACACATAAAGACACTGCACGAAAAACGATGCAGAGAGGACATCAAACCGCGGCGCTTCCGCGGCACGAGCCTACCTCGTGCGGCGGAAGCGCGGCGGTTTGGATGAATCTCTGTGTCGTTTTTCATGAGTGTTTTTAAAAAACCCTGAGATGAATTTACAAATATAAATTTTTTCATTTTGAGCCAAAAAAATTTCAACAGAAACTCAGGTTTTGAAAAATATGGTTTTTGGGTTTTTTACGGTTCCGAACTTCGTTACACTTCACTACCAAGCTAGTTTAAGTTTAGTTAGGCTCTGATACCACTGTAAGTCCACGTTGCGACCCTCGGTTCTTACGGGGAGGCGGAAACGGTATAAAAATCAAATTTTTAGTGCAAGAGGCAACATGGACTATGCAAGGTCGGGATCATTGTCTAAACTAAAACTAGCAAACTAGCTAAAGAAGTTTAGCTACTCGGATGAAGATGGTTATACCTAGACTTGAACTCCTTCGTCTTCAAACTTTGTAGAGGTTGATAGTTCTCCTTTGTCGCCTTCTCCCGTCGAAGATGGATCCACCTCGAAGGCTCGACCTTTGGGCTCTTTCTCGTACTTGGAGTGAACTAGAATCGCCGGCTTGCTAGACCCTTGATCCTAGAGTGAGTAGAGAGTGTCTAGGGTTTGCTTTTGTTTTTCAAGAGAAGGATTCTCAACTCATGAGAAGGTTTCTCTTGACTAGAGGAAGAAGAAGATGAGAATGAAGAGAGAGAGTGAGAATGATAGAATGAGCTCACCTTTTTCCTTTTGCAACCATATCAAAATCAAAAAGGTTTAATCAAATAATAATAATAATCAAAATGAAAAAGGTTTGATGGATAGTTTAGAATGACTAATATCATTACAAGCATTAAATGAATAAAGCAAGAATGAAAAGGCATCTTGCATTTGTAATGATGGTAGTCAAATGTTCAACCATGGTCAACAAGTCAACCATGGTCAACAAGTCAACAAAAACTAACCATGACACAATTTCATTTTATTATATATTATTAAATGATATAATACAAATCCATTAGGGTTTGGAAAAAGACGACTGTCAACTGTGCATACGCACCCGTTCCGAAACCCTAATGGAAATCATCTTCCTCCTCCTCAAATAACTGTGCATACACACCTGCATTCTTGTTCCGAGGAACATGAATACTGAGAGATAAAAGCAACCCCAAATACTATACCAGTATCCGGCTCAAACCAGAGCCCGCTGGTAATATCTGTCCGGACTCCAAACGTGCACAAGTGCGCGGATGAGAACGAACCCTGTCGCAAAACCATGCGACCTCTACTCTGTTTTGCCCAGAGGCGAATACCCTCTGTGTGGGACGCTAAAGACTCGACACTACGCTGGCAGTGGGTTTAACCACAGACCGCAAGCGGCACTAGCTGTGCGTAACGGTCCCCAGGTAGATGTCGACAAGAAGGCTGACGAGGTGAAACCCCATCTGTACTCCTACTGAGTCTGAATGTGACAGTCTCCGTACAGTCCGGTCTGTTCGTCTGATACATCGCATGGCGGGCCTAGGGGGCGGTAAACGTCAGTCCCCCAATAGCGGTACAAGTCGTGCCGGAGCGAAGCCCAAAACACCCTGAGATAACACTGGAAACCTACCAGTATATCTCGTTTGCCCTGGCCAGGGACTACTCGTGTAATGGCTCTCCTAGACATAGCGCGATGTCAACCCCCAATACCGGGAGAGACGAATCCTGTCTAACCGTCACTGCCTCCAAGTGCTTCGGGACTGCACCCAACCACCACCTGTTTGCACGACTCCTTTGAGCCGTGGTAGGGTAGTGATCAAAGTGCAGTGGGAACACACTCGAGGCGAAGTGCCAGTGTCAAGTCAGCGGACTAAGCTGTACTCATGTCACCTGGGAACTGATGACTGACGATAGGTATAATACCAACCTGTCAGTTCCCGACGAGTCCTGTCCAGTGTACTCGTAACCCAACGAGCACCCGTATACTATCTCCAGTACGACGTACTGATGGCTGTGGGACAGACCATCTCCCACACTGGGATGAGAAGCGCATACGCTAGTCTACTCCGGAGTATCGATGCCCTGTCTCGATAGTCCTGCGACTAGGGACCTGTATAAGGATGTGCTTATAGATTACCCAGCCCCCACTAGTGTGACTGCCATCACAACGCTGGTAATCAAGCAAAGATCCTAAGGGCTCCACTAATGCGTATAAGTGATATAGTAAAATAAACACAAGTACACATTGAAGTAGAGACAAACCAAGTAGCATACTACCATTTTGAGCAAGATTGTATATACAAGGTGAATATCCCAAGCATCCATTAAGTAATATACAAACTAGTATGATACAGTAATGGCCTCTAGGGCATATACACTAACACAAAGGGGATTAGCACGACTCGGAAGAAACTTCGTTTCTTCCTTTTGGTCATTTTCCGTCCTTTCTTAACTATTAGCCCTAACCTCTATGTAAATCAACCACAACCGGTCTAATTAGGGAATCACCGCTATCTCGTAGGATAGGGTGCCGTAGTGAGCGGTGTGTGTTTGATTCAAATAGAGTCTTAATTAAAATGTTATATGGGCCAGAAAGGAGTGAGAGATTTTCATCTCTCAAACCTACCCAATCCTAACCTTAACTAGTGAGGAACTACTCACTCATTAGAAAAGTTGCGACAAAATTCATTTTTATAGTTTTGATTTAATGACCTAATTTTCTGATAATAAAAGACAGATAAAAAAATGCACGAATTAAATTCAAATAAAAATGAGAGATAAAAATTAAAAACACTTACTTTTATTGACACCTCTTCAACGATTGCAATGGAATAAAATTTAATCTAGAAAAATTAAAAAGAGGCATGCCTGATTAGGCTTTCAGGTTTCCTATTTATAGATATGAGAAACCGTTGGGTTTACATCTGCTCCACATTTGAAATTACAAGACTACCCTAAGAAAACCGGGTCAAAGCACCGAAACCCACCGACATGTGCACCGACACGTGCACTGCACGGCCGCGGATCCGCGGCAGAATGCCCTATTTGGCCGCTGTTCCGCGGCCATATGGTGAGCTCTTGGACTCAGTTCTTTAGGGATGCTTCAAGTTTCTTTTTCCTTCTGTTTTCTTCACTTGGTTCCTCAGAATCTTTTCTACTTTCTTCCAGATTTCCAACAGTGCATAATTTGTGGACTTTTACCGTAAGCTCCATGTTGAAGCCTTGAATCTTGGGCTGCCCTTTTGCTTTGTGCATTGAACTGTTCGCTGATCTTCGTTTGTTCCTTAAACTGGTAAGCGGCATCATACAGATTCATCTATTTGTTGGTCGTAGTCTCACGTTTGTAGCGTCTTTTTATGAATTTCAGTGTATTGTTCTGAGAACCCGTAACCTGAACTATTTAGCAAACATGGATCAAAAGCACCTATTTATTTGTAATATGATTAAGAATGGGCGATATAATAATGCAAAATTCTCATATGAACAGTGCCTAAGTTACCAGATTCCGTGAAGTGCTGGATGGCCCATTAACGTTGTTGAAGGGGGTTGCGTCTCTTCTGGTTTTGGCGGGTAACTTGCCACGCTCGTAGAGGTCTAGGTTTCATTGCACAGGCTATCCTCACGACAGGGAACGTTGGGTCTCATTTGCGGCTCAAGTGAAACCCGAGGCTCCAGGATTATCTACCATTCTGTGTTGCTTCTGTGATACTTCTGTGATGTTGCTTTATATCATGCCTGGGACGAATGTTATATATATATATATATATATATATATATATACACTAGTAGATGTTGTATATGTTTTGCACCCGCGCTAGCCCCGTCCCCGCTCTGTCGTTAGTTAAGTAAACTAATGGGTGATGACAGGACCCATTAGCGAATGCAGATGGCATATACGGACATTTTAATTTTCGTTCTTTTCTGGTGTGATTAATTGATGTGACTGCATTGATTCTTATCAATGCAAGGATAAAACAAACCTATATGATGTTGTTGGAACCAAGTTTTTAAAACTGACATTACAGACGCTTTCTTTTGCTTTGCATAGTCGTATTCGGTTATGAATATCCAGCACCTCATTCGACGAGACAAGGGCCGATATCCCTTCATCGGGAGTGACCCCTTGTATAAAAGTTTGCGTCAACGTAATAACTTCACTATAGTCGTTTCCTTTTTCTTTGCATTGTGGTATTTTGTTTGGAATATCCTGCACCTCATTCGACGAGGAAAGAGACGAGATCCCTTCACCGGGAGTGACCTCTTTAGCAAAAGTTTTCGCCACTATATTTTTGTTAAACCACATGGATTCCTTCAACGATATCAAGTTCATTACGTTAAAGGTTTTTCGCCAAAAACCAGCCGTAGCCATCCGTCATTTCAGATTAGTATTTCTTAGTATTCGTGCTACGTATGTTGACTGTGTCAAGGCGTAGTGTGCGGTAGCTCTGTAATGCTTTTCTATAACCTGGAAATGTGGATTTGTTAGGACAGTCGTACGGTCATGTTGACTGTGTCAGGGACTCGTACGGGTGGGTTTAATGCAATCAAGATAATGACGGGTTGAACTTGACTAGGACCTTTTGATATGTTGACTGTGTCAAGGTCACTTGGATCCTAGGGATAAAAATACACATCGGGAGTTTCAAACATACATGAAACTTACCAGGTATGTGCATACCTTCTGGAGTGTGGTAACTTGAGTGGCTTCCATCAGGTTATCATGCGATGATAGTTGGATCCCGATTCCCACTGATGAGTAGGATTACTCCTCGGGTGATTCCGACTAATTCTTCTTTTTGGTTTGGAGGAGAATTCGAGGAAACTTTGGGAGCCATCCTGATTAGATAAAGTGATTAACCATTTTGATCTAGGTTAGAGTGCACGCTGAATGTTTCTTTTCTCTCTCTCTTTGGCAGCGACCATGACCTGACCCTAAACTAAAACTCATAAACCAAGTTAACCGACACTTTTTAAAACACTTTTTCTTTTGGAATGTCACGATGTCGCATATATCATTGCCACTTCTATACCACCTTTGCAATTCTCCAGAACACCTCATATCACTACGAACATCCACTTCCATTGGATAAATCCATCGTATAGTTACATACGAACTCGAAGGAACTTGTTCCAGATTCGAGGATGGATTCTGATTCTGAAGAGATTGAATAAGATTATTCGGTTGTCTTTTCCCTTTACCTTCTCTCAGGTTTTGAGGGCTCTTAGGATTAAAAGAGGGTACACCTTTTGAGCTTATTGGATAGTCTTCCTCCAGACCATAGGCAGGTGCCGAAAGGTGAGGAAGGAAGAAAACCAATTAAGCCTAAGTGTGGTGTACGGAAGGTAATAAGTAGAGACATACAAAGGGACTAGAATAACGGTAAAGAAAATTGCGACTGCTATCATTCACGACAAAACGTGTATACCCCTGCCACTCCTACATCCACTTTGCATTTCTCCAGAACACTCCGTATCACTATAGATATCCACTCCTATTGGATATGCTATCGTATAGTTACATACGAACTCGAAGGAATTTGTTCCAGATTCGAGGATGGTTTCCGGTTCAGAAGAAATAGAATAGGATTTTTCAGATGTCTTTTCCCATTACCTTTTCTCAGGTTGCGAGGTCTCCTAGGATTAGGAGTGTACACCTATTGCGCTTATTAGATAGTCTTCTTCCAAACCTAAGGTTGGTGCCGAAGGGTAGGTAAGGAAGAAAACCAATTAGCCTAAAGAAGGTGTACAGAAAGTAATAAGTAAAGACATAATAAAGGGATTCGAGTGTGGGCGGATAAGTATATGGTTACTGTCATGAATCAGGATAGTAGAAGAGGCGTTACTAGGAATACCAGTTAACCCTTTTTGAAACATTTTCATGTTTCAGTTTCACTGTGCGATATTAATTGAAAACTGTTTTCCCAACAGGAATCTAACTCCAGGGTATGTATTTACCAGATCAGTTTCTCACATCTGTATGCTATTATGGATGTTGAGTGGGAGTAAGATATTGGGAATTGGGTGATTAGATCCTCATTATATCGAAATTCGTTGTAATTGGTGATATTTGAGGAAATCATCTGGATTTTGCCGGATGGCAAATATTTGGTTTTGAATATCCGTTATTATGCACCAATTTCAAACTGATATATCTGTACGTTTATTTTTTAAAGTGAGATATAACTTTTTGATATTATGTCTGTGACATTTACCTATATCAGTTGGTGATTAGGTAACATGCATTCAACAACGGTGTAATTCTTCTTAACGATAGTGCAGTTTTTCAACCTACGACGCACAGGGTTTGAGTTATTGAACTTAGGGCAATTATACAAAGTATTGTTTGTTGTCCAGTGTCCATTAGGACAATGGGGTTGGTACTCATACTATATTCTGTTTACTCATAACTTCTCTAGTTCTAGACAAGTATTTCGTTGAAATACAAGGTTCAGATTTTGAGAAATTATAGAAATACGAATAAAGCAGAGAACCATTTGTTGGAAGTATCAGGATTTTTCGTGGAAGTCGAATTTGTAGATACTTGTGTTTGGTATTCCGTTGATAGTAATGGTTTTAAGAATTTACTTCTTTTTCAAGTTACTCATATATGGATGCACTCCTAGATCCGTAATGCTGATTGGCCTTTTTCCATTTGGTTGACAAGCACTGGAGACAGCTGCATGATTTTGAATCTAGTTCCAATTAAATTAGTGCTTTTGTTTCTATATTGTATATATATAGAATCAATTTATATCTTAACAATTTTAAGGTATAGGGAGTTGTCCGGCTGATGCTTAAAACCAGAATCCGGACAAACTCGAGGCACGTTTCAGTAATGGATGTTTGTGGGTTATCCCGGGCTTTAACGAGGGTTAACTTTCTACCATATGGAAGATCAATAATTTTATTGTTCTTGGCTCGCCACAGTTTTAGAAAAATGGATTTTTTTCAGAAAACAGAAGTAGGAGTATGGTAGAACTGGAAGTGATTCCAGAACCATAAACGATCACTGAAGATTTAATAGAACCTAAGGATACAATTAGTTTCGACATTCTATTAACCACTCCACAGATTTGGTGGCTAAGCTCAGACACCCGAGGGGTACATCGGTCTTCTCAGAGACGGTGACAGGGAGGTTCTTGTTTACCTAAATTTTCCATTGCTTTTATTCTAGACTATAAGACCCAGCAGAAGGATAAGTATAGCGTCTTTCTAAACTATCTTTAGAAGTGCACGTGTATATGACTCTGCCAGAGGGTTGTTGTAGTCAGTTGGAGCAGCGGAAGCATAGTGGGAAAGTAGCTTATGTCTATTTATAGACTAAAGCTGGTATGGAGGAAATAGATCATCTACTTTTGATATGACAGTCATAGGCTTTGACTTCATCGAAATAGGAGATGGATCTGCTAAGAAGGTAGTAGAGAGTGATGTCCAGGTATTAGGATGACATGCACTAGATAGGAAGAGATATTCCTATACTGCGATCGGTTATACTGTGGTTGTCACAAAGTTGTTTCTCCACATAGGATATGGATATAATTTCAGGGTTTCTGGTTACTAGATCTATGGTTTTAGATCTAGATTTGGGAAATATTCCTATCTGGGTACTTTCACATTATTCTAAAAGGATTTTAGAATGGACGACTCATGGCATATTGGTGAACCAGCAGGTGATGGAGTCACCATCTCTAAAGGATGTCTTTCAGACAAAAGGGGAGAGGGATTTGCATGATTGACATATTACTGGCTTAGGCAATTGAGTCAACCATGAGATGTCAAGTACAACACCAGATATTGCTTTTGCACTAGATGCAATAAGCAGATATATTAATCCAATCCTGGAGAAACGCAGGGAAGCAGTTAATGAATGTAAATGGATGTTCTAGGGATATGGTAATGGTAGCCTCCTTCGGGAGACTGTTATCATTTCAGGCTTCCAAGGTGATCTGGATGACAGAGTGACTGTCAGGGTTATAGTTTCCCCTCTTTTGAGGGACAGTATGTTGGACATGTGGTCCAAGAGTTTAATGAGGAAAGGCATGGCGCATGGTACTGATTAAATTCAATGGATGATACAGTCTAAGATGTTTGTTAGATTTGGAGTTCATTTATGAACTGGGTCCCATCAGTTATCCAGAAAAATTCTAAGACAGGTATTGCTCATTTCGGGAGATAGTTTTTCTCCGTGAAGTTTAGATATAGAGAGATACAGAAAGAAACATTGGAGAGGATCTACTCACTGAGGTTATATCACGAACGCAATAGTTTCGCAAACGGGCTTTGCGAAACTGATTAGTAGAGAAGTTGGGTGTTCGGTATCACACGAGCTGTGAGTATGCGACATCGCAATAATTGGCCTTAAGTGCAAGTGGGAGATTGTTGGCTATAGTGCTCTCAAGGCAATTATCGTAATCGCAGGTAGGTGATTATGATGATTGAGGGAGGAGCTATACCGGTAGAACAGACTTACTCGAGATGATAGTATGCTATCTGGTTTGTCTTTATCATCATGTACATGTTGATAGAGCCAATGAGATTCTTGCCTGACTACCGGCATTATGATGGCGATCATATACGTGGGAGCTGGGGGTCTATAAGCACATCCTTAAATGTCTCTAATCGTGGGAGTATCGGGAATGGGCATCAATACTCCAGTGTAGACTAGTGTATACTAATCGAGACCCCGACGAGGTGCGGTTGCCTGGTCTCACAAGCCTTCGGTGTTAGTTTGTTCAACTAAGATAGTATACAGGTGCTCATTGGGTTATGAGTACACCGGACGGACTCGCCGGGAACCTGCTTGCTGGTATTATAGCTATTGTTGAATAGCAGTTCCCAGGTGACATGTGTACAGGTTAGTCTGTCGACCCGAGACCGTCATTTATCTCGTGTGAGTTCCCACCGTGCTAGATTACTACCCGGCTTAAAGGAGTCGTGCAAACAGGTTTTAGTTGGGTACAGTCCCGAGCCAAATGGAGGCAGTGGTCGGATCGTCGAGGATTTGTCTCTCCCGGTATTGGGGGTTGATGTCGCATTGTGCACGAGTGACCATCACCAGAAATCCATAGCATTGGTGGAAGATAATTATTGATCCGGGATCGATAATTTCTCAAGTGGTGATGGGTTTCATGCCGACACTAAATGCCGCATTGTTAAGGGTCTGACTTTATCCACCCCCTAGACTCAATACGCGATACTCATAGACGAACATACTGGACTGTACAGATATTGTCACTATCAGCCTCAGTAGTGGTTCAGGATGAGTTTGCTCGTCGGCCTCCCTTTGCTCAATACCTGGGTAGCTGTTACGTACAGCTAGTGCCGCTGACGTGCTTGTGGTTAAACCCACTGCCAGCGTATTGACGAGTCCTTAGTGTCCCACACAGAGTGTTTTCACGGTTCAGGCGATATGGTGTAGATGACGTATGTTGTTACATACAGGTGTCCGATTAAATATGTGCACATACTGCACAGACTTTAGTCGAAGTTGATAATACTCGAGGCTTAGGATTAAGCCAGATTATTAAATTAGGTTTTGATTTAATAATTTATATATATATATATACATATGTATGTATTTGTATATATTTATTCTAGTATTATTGTTCACTATTCATTTTCTCTCTTGGGTATTCGTATTTTTGTACAAATACGCGTATATGTATTTCGATACATGTACGGGGTTGTATTCCGTATTCATACGGAATAACTTCCAGAAGTGGACACCTCATTTGTATGTTTTTCCTTTTTTGGAAATTCATTTGTTTCACAAATGAGGTGGAGTGAGGTGTCATGAGCATGGCCTGGACATGTACAAAGGCATGGGTCATTATAGTTTAATGGAAAATTGTAGAGATATTTTGTGTGCATGAGAGAGAGAGGGGGAAGCCACTTCTTGATTGGGCTAGGCTTATTTGTTTTCCTCACTTGATAATTTCTTCACTTGATTACTACACTCTCATTCTCACAAAAGACGTAGCATTTTCTTGAGTTGCTTATTCCATTGTTTCCTCACCTCCTTCATCTTCTATGGTTGCTCCCTTGAGCAATTGTGATGGGAGGAAAATCATAGTGACACATTCCTACACCTCTAATCTCCTTTGCTAGCAACCTTGGAGCGTTGGTTGCCTCGCTCAACGAGGCCGAAGCTTGCGCCGTTTCCCTCGGGTGGATCATCGCAGATGGAAGAAGAACGGCAAAAAAACTCGATCAAGAAGCCACTAGGAGCTTAGGGATGATGGTTGAAGACCGAAGGACACGGATCAACTCGGTATAACCATTTAACTTCTTATATATAACTTTCTAGTTTAGGGTTTAAGGTAGATCCGGGTATCGGGTAATGGCAGTGTTAGTAATATGTATGCCCTAGAGACCATTACGGTACATACGATGTATATTGTAGTGGATGCTTGGATATATATATGGAGGACTTTCTAGCTCGACATGATAGTATGCTATCTGGTTGCTCTTTATCTTAACATGTACTCTGATTGTCTCTATGTTACATGTTGATAAAGCCCTTAGGATGAGTACTTGACTACTTGGACTATGATGCAGATCATACTAGTGGGGATGGATTAGTCCCTAAGTACATCGTTCAAATGTTCCTAGTCGTGGGTATATCGAGACAGGGCATCGATATACCAGAGTAGACTAGCGTATAGCTTCTCGACCCATGTAGATGAGAGATAGATGATCTCATATCCATTGGTGTTTGACATCAGAGACACTATACGGGTGCTCAGTGTAGACTGGGTACGCTGGAAAGACTCGCCGAGAACTCCCAGATGGTATTATACCTCACGTCGGATGGCAGTTCTTTGGTGACACTGGTACATGTTAGTCTGTAGACCCGAGATCGTCATAGAGTCTTGTGTGATTCCTACTGTACTTTGATTTCCACCTTACCACGTTCAAGAGAACGTGCAAAATGGTGGCTTTTGAGTACAGTCCCGAATCATATGGAGGCAATGAGCGATAGGAGGGGTTTCGTCTCTCCCGGTATTGGGGGTTGATGTTGCGCTGTGCTCGATTAGCTATAACAGGAAGTCTCTGGCCAGGGCTGCCTCAGAGATATACTGGTAAGTGTTATCAGTAGTTTCTCGACCCATTATGAGCCTCATATCGACAGGAATTATCGAGTTACTAGGACTGACGTTTACCACCCCTTAGACGAGATATGCGACATATCAGACGAAGAGACCGGACTGTCCGGTAGTGTTACTGATTGGATTCGCAGGAGTACGAGCAGGCTTGCTTGTTGATCGTCTGATCGCTCAATACCCGGGTGGCCGTTACGTTTAGCAGACCGCTTGCGGCTTGTGGGTGTTTGATATGATCATCACCTACTGCCGGCGTATTGACGAGTCTTTAGAGTCCTACACAAGGGTTTCCTAGCTCAAACGAAATGGAGTAGGAGCACATATGTGATATTTACGGTACCGAGATTGATAAGATATGAGATACCGTATTCTATTCTTACGATTTGTGACATTGGTCGGTTATATGCGATATAGTCATGTTATCGGATCAAGTGTTGATTCGATAAGTTGTTACATATGATATCAGTTGGTTATATGTGATATAGCCAGATTATTAAATCAAGTGTTGATTTAATAATTTAATGTATAATTATATATTTGATATATTAAGTTACATTAATCAATACTTGCTCACTTATGATTTCTTTTCTCACTTGATGTGCACAATGTATATATGTCATATGTTTGTTTGTGTACATGTTTGTGTCATGCTAGGTTACACATGCAACAAGGGTATATGAGACTTATACCATTCTAAGGTTAATTAGGGTTTCATATTTATTATTAATTTAAACAAATTAGTGAGATTTTGTCATGGTTTAAGCTTGGATGAAGCTTATGGATAATCATTGAGAAATTTAACTCTTTTGTCTAACTTAAGATAATTATTAACCAAAACCTTAACCTATTCTAAGGTTTATTCTCTACATGAGTTAGCCATGATATTATTTCACCATGGTTGCATTTCTAATCTCATGAGAATATTCATTCATCACTTGAGTTTTCTTCTTCCTCGAACAAAAAGCTTTCTAGCTTCAATGGAGATATGAGAAAAATTGTGAGAAAATGAATTCTAAAGTGAGCAAAATTCGTACTTCATCATCCTCCACTACTTGCCATTTAGTATAAGGCGTTACTTCACTAATTCCATAATTAGTGAAGAGATAGCTTGGGTTAGTGTCTCCTCGACGTAGATCATCTTCGGCCTCGAAGACTTCGAAGTAAGCATGTTCGTTTCTTCATGGGAGCCTCTCTAGAGTCCGGAGTTCATGATCGCAGCGAAGGGACTACTACATGGAGCTATTGAAGTGAAGGACCAGTCTACAAAGGTTGTATTCCTTGTTCTCTTTTAGTTGCAAAGTGTTAGCATTTCGATTCCGTCGATTTCTAGTATACGAGTCTAGGGTTAGGGTTAGCTAGAACGGCAAAATTTTAATTTGGCCTGGACGATACCTCCCGAAATCTTGCTGCCGTGCTAGTTAACCCTGCAGTGGTATTAGAGCCATGCTAGAAATTTATACGGATTTTGTTAAGATTACGAAACCGAAATACTCCGAAACTTGAAACGCCAAAATGTGGTTTCTGTCGATTTTAAATAATTGTCAATTTTTTTTTAACAAGTACAGAGTGTTATATGGGATATATCATGAACACAGTCAAAATTTCAGCGGGTTCTGCTTGGATTTTGCCGAGATCATACATGTTGTGGCCGGCCACTTTGGTCTGGAAATGCATGAAATTTTCACTGTGTTCCAGTGACTTAGTTTTGGTGTTTCAGGTGTTGTTTTTTGCTAATTTTTCATATGATGCAATCTTACACTATAAGCAATTCGGAGTGTTTCGTATTCATAGTTTTAACATTGTATCGGGTTATTTGCATGTTGTCTAGACGAAGTTAAAAAGTTCGATCGAATGTCAAAAACCCATTTTTCCATGTTTAACGTATTCGGATAAATATGCAAGTGATCCTATGAACCCTCTAGAAGAATAAAACCCTAACTCGACTTTTTTGGATGGCGGAACCGCGATCATTCCGAAGGGTTTGTCGTAGTTCCATAGCGACATGAGTGAGGCTTGGGTTTGCCCTTCTACGGCTGGTGCATAGGTGCTGTGGTATATTCTGGGTATTACTAAAACTGTGCTCAAGTGTTGAGCTGTCGGGAAATTGTGGGACTTTGATGAATTGATCGAAAAGTTTAACGTCGTCCATGTATCATGTGATGGGATACAATATTTGGAATCCACAAATGTAATTATGAGATAACTAATTTGAATGTTATAAATCTAGCAATTTAGTCTCATTTGATCGGTTGCTACGGGATTTTGATATGATCAAAAGTCCGTCGAAATCACGTAGCGTACGCGGATACTCGTCGGGTAACATATTAGATAGCAATGCCCCATAGCCCCGACCAAGTGACTGTAGGAGAACCCCGTTGCCAAAAGCATCCATTTGGGTGCTCGCGGCAGCGGTGTTCCGCCTTAGTGCACTTCGTCGACTGTATTGGGGGGTGCGGCCGTCTACTAAATTTTCCGACGAGCATTCGATCAGCATGTCGGGAATCTTGTTGAATTTCACGACTACATATTGAAAATTGTTTTCGAGATCGAGACTAAAATGCGGGGTTTATAATCGTTAGACATGCGATGTCTAAGGAATTCATTTGGTTAGGCATGAAATCCGAATATGAGATATTTCGGGTTTATGATGTCTAAGGTGGTTGCAGATTCCAACTGTTGTAGTTTTTCACTTTTTTTTCTGCGACTGTAAGTGTAATATGTGGTGTATCGCCGGTTTCGGTGCTATTTGTCAACGACAATTAGGATACACATATTTACTTACGTTGATGACCTGTGATGTTATGTGTTGCTGTGATATGTTATATTGGATCGTCGTGTTTTGAATAGCCGGGGGTTTTATTTGAGATGAGAGTTTTTCATTTTCATTCATGTAAAATTCATTGTATGCAATATTCTTTTATTGGGGCACTTCCGGGTTGAGGATGCTATCACCGTTGTATATTATTTACTTTTCCGCATTAGGATAGACCCAAGGTGGGGAGCACATGTAACCGGGTTCTCGGGTCCAGTGGCAGACCATCTCGAGGAGTCGAGACCGGGTCTCCTAACTCTAGAATTGGTAGGGTTGCTTGCCGCTCTCGTAGGGGTCTAGGGGTGTGGGATTTGCTATTCATCAAGAGCGTGGAATCCGTGTTTTATACAGGCTTAATTTAAAACTCGGAAATCCTAGTATATCCAATATTTCATATGTTGTGTTCTGCTGCGAATTATCTGTGATGTGATCACTATATATGTTGAGATAGATACGGGATATAGTATATATGATATATTATATAGACGTTTCTTATGTTTTACACTCGCGCTAGCCCTGCCCCGCTCTGCCGTTAGTTACCTAACCTAACGGTGCACGAGGGGACATCGAGGCGAATGTGGATGGCATAAACGTACGTTGTAACTATCTGTGATGTTTAGGTAACTTAAAATGATGGGACTTCATTAATGAGATTAATGTAATAAAAGAAACCAAAAAGATGTTGTAGAAAATTGTTTTAAAAGCTAGTATCTCTAGTTCTTGCTTTGCATAGCGGTATTCCTTGTAGAATATCCAGCACCTTATTCGATAAGGAAAGAGCCGAGATCCCTTCACCAGGAGTGACCTCTTTAGCGAAACTAGCAAATGCTATACACTCGGATTGTCTTTTGATTGCTTCTATAGTTTTTACTTTGCATATTGATATTTATGAAATATCCTGCACCTTATTCGATAAGGAAAGAGCCGAGATCCCTTCACCGGGAGTGAGCTCTTTAGCAAAACTAGTAAAAGCCTAAAAAACACTCCATTTAAAATCACTCGAATCTACATGTAAGTCTACGCTAGCGACCCGGCAGTCTACAGACGCCAAATGCGGAACAAAAACTTTTTAACTGGCGCTATCGTATGCTTTAACCCGGATCTGCCATTATTGCTAAACTAACAAACTGTAAAGAGTGTAGAAAGGTTATACCGAACGATCCGAGTCCTTCGTTCTTTAACCATCATCCAACGCTCCGTTGCGGCTGCTCCGATCTCGTCGATCTCCGATTCCTTCGTCGAGTTGGCACCACATGATCGATTCTTTAAACGGGCTCCCGCCTCTGACTTGAGGCAACTCGATCGTCAAGTTTGCTAAAAGAGACGACCAAGAATGATGTAGAGAATGAGTAGATGACTTTGTCTCACTTCGTCCAAATCCATGGACGATCGGTTAATGAAGTTGCCGTGGAAATCGGGTGATGGAATGAAATGAACTGTAAAATTCCATACACCCCGAATACTATCATAATCTTTTCTAACCAAAATGAAACATCAAGTGAAGTGAGGAGGAGAGAGAGGGCCGGCCACTTTTATGCAAGGAGGGAGGTGACCGTAGGAGCAAGTGGTGACCATAAGATATGAAGGTTCTCACAAAAATATCTTAAGCTTAACAAAACTCTTTAATGAAAACCATGACTCACATAAACACCTCATCATGCCTTTAATGTATCCAATGAAAACTCAACACCAATTAATCCTAGTCACCTCATCTAGAATCTTCTAGAACACTGACTCATCATATCTGAAGAAAAGATAAATCCGTCTTTAACAGAATGTTAAAAGACGGCTGATAGAAAACTAGAAACTGGCAACTTCCAAAAGTGATCCTGAAACGAATTTCAGGACAACCCCGAAACTGTATAAATATACCCGCATTTGTATTACGACCGAATACAAATGAATCTGAGACAAAGATATTATACCTACTCAATATAATACTCGGATCCGGCTTAAACCAAAGCCGACCAGTATCATCTGCCCGAAAAATAACACGTGCGTAAACGCACGTGCATTTTCCAAAGCCTGCCATAAAACCATACGGCCTCTACAACGTTTCGCCCGAACTTGGGAAACTGTCTGTGGGGAACTCTAATGACTCGTCAGTACCCTGGCAGTGGGTTTAACCACAAACCGTCAGCGGCACTAGCAATGCGTAACGGCTGCCCATGGACTGACCTCAAGGGAGGCCGATGAGCGAACTCAAGGGAGGCCGATGAGCGAACTCATCCAGAAACCCTACTGAGCCTAACAGTGACAATGTATATACAGTCCGGTCCGTTCGTCTATGAGTATCGCATATCTGCCTAGGGGGCTAGTAACGTCAGACCCCCAATAGCAGTATAAGTCGTGTCGGAGTGAAGCCCAATAACACCCTGAGATACTACTGGAGTACCTACCAGTAAATCTCCTGCCATAGCCATGGACTTTGTGTAATGCCTCTCCTAGACACAACACGATCTCGTCCCCAATACCGGGAGAGAAGAATCCCCTGCCGATCCGCTCACGTGCCTCCATATGGCTCGGGACTGTACCCAAAAGCTACCTGTTTGCACGACTCCTTTGAGCCGTGGTAGGGTAGAAATCAAAGCACAGTGGGAACTCACACGAGACAAATGACGACCTCAGGTCGATGAACTAACCTGTACACATGTCACCAGGGAACTGCTATCTGACGGTAGATATAATACTAACTAGCAGATTCCCGGCGAGTCCTGTCCGGTGTACTCATAACCCAATGAGCACCTGTATACATCTTAGGTGATCCAACTGACACCAGTGGCTTGTGAGACCGGCCACCGCCCCTCGTCGGGGTCTCGACTGTATACACTAGTCTACTCCAGAGTATCGATGCCCTGTCTCGAAACTCTCACGACTAGGGACCACAATTAAGGATATGCATATAAACCACCCAACTCTCACGTATATGATCGCCATCATACTGTTGGTAGTAAAGCAAGATCCTAAGGGCTCTATCAAAGTGTAACATGCAATCAGTCACTTGAACATGTACACGACTGATAAAGGCAAACCAGATAGCATACTATCATCTCGAGTAAGACTGTCCTACCGGTATAGGTCCTCCGCAATCATTGCAATCACGTACCCGCGATCCAATAATTGACTATGAGGGCACTATCTCCAACAATCTCCCACTTTCACTCAAGGCTAATATTGCGATGTCGACTACTCACAGCCCGTGTGAAACCGAACATCCAACTCCTCTACTAATCAGTTTCACAAAGCCCGTTTGTAAAACTATTGTATTCGAGAAATAGCCTTAGTGAATGGATCCGCCTAGAAGTTTCTTTCTATATCTCTCTAAATCTCAAGTTCGCGGAGAAAGCTATCTCCCGAATCGAGTAATACCTGTCTTAGAATATGTCTGGATATCTGATGGGACCTAGTTCATAAATGAACTCCAAATCCAAACTTCTTAGACTGTATCGATCACTGAACCTAATCAGTATCGGGCACCATGCCACCCACAGTATCCTCTTGGACCACCTGTCCATAATACTGTCCCTCTTCGTCAGAGGGAAAAACTATAACTTTGACAATCACTCTGTCAACCATGTCACCTTTGAAGCCTGGAATGATAACCGTCTCCCGAAAGAAGCTGCCGTCATCAAATCCGTAGAACATGTACTTATGTTCTAAAACTGCTTCCTTATGTTTCTCCAGGATTGGATTAATACAAACTTATTGCATCTAGTGCAAAACCAACATTTGGTGTGGTACTTGACATCTCATGATTGACTCAATTGCCTAAGCAAGTGATCTGCCAATCATGCACATCCCTCTCCCCTTTAGTCTATACGACACCTTTAGAGAGGGTGACTCCATCACCTGCAGGTACACCACCATGCTAGGAGTCAACTATTCCAAAAACCATTAGAATATCTGTCAAAGTACCCACATTGGGAAACTACCCAAATCCAGATCTAAAACCATAGATCTAGAAACCAGAATGTCAAATATTATATCTATATCCTGTCTGGAGAAATAACTGTGTGACGACCACAGTACAACCGATCGTAGTATAGGAATTTTACTTCCCACTCTGTATATATCATCCAGATACCATGACATCACACCCTACTACCTTCTTAACTGATCCGTCCCTTATTCTGATTGAAGTCAAACCCATGACTGTCACATCAAAATTAGATGATCTTTTTCCGCTATAACTGCTCAAGTCTATAAATAGATATAAGCATCTTGCCCACTATGCTTCCGCTGCTCCCACTGACTACGACAACCCTCCTTCCGGGTCTCATATCCTGGAACAACAGTAGTGTCAAGTCTGGGTAGATAAGAACTTCCTTGTCACCGTCTCTGAGGCTACCGAAGTACCTCTCGGGTGTCTGAGGTTACCTACCATACCTGCGGAGTGGCTATTGGAATGTCAAACCTGATTGAATATATAGGTCCTATTAAATTTTCCGTAATCGTTCGCGGTTCTGGAATAACTTCCAGTTCTACCATACTCCCACTACTGTTTTCTGAAAAAGATCTATTTTTACTAAAACTGTGGCGAGTCAAGAACAATATCACTATTGATCTTCCAAATGGTTGAATATCAACCCTCGTCATAGCCAGGGTCAACCCACAAAACAGCCATTACAGAAACGTGCCCTGAGTTATCCAGAGTCTGGTTTTAAGCATAAGCTGGACAACTCCCCGTACTTTAATATCTTTTAAGGTACGAACTATTCTATATCCAACATAGAAACTTTGGCAATTATTTAATTGGAACCATATTCAATCCATGCATCTGTCTCCAATGCATATCAACTTAATGGAAAGAGGCTAATCAGCATTACTCAACTTAGGAATCCATCCAATTATGAGTAACCTGAGAGAGAAACACGTTTCTCAAAACCATCACTATCATCTGAATACCAATCACAAGAATCTACATCTTCGATCTCTTTGAAGAATCCCGATACTTGTGATACCTGGTTCTCTACTTTATTCTTATACCCACAACTTCTCAAAACTTAGACCTTGTATTTCTACGAAACACTTGTCTAAATAATAGAGAAGTTATAAGTAAACAGAACATAGTACGAGGACCTACCCCTTTGTCCTGATGGACACTGGACAACATACAATACTCTGTATAAGTCCGCTGAGTTTAAACAACTCAAAACCTGTGTGTTGTAGGTGGAAAACTGTACCCTGGCGATTTCCTCAAATATCACCAATTACAACGAATTCCGATATAATGAGGATGATCACCTAATTCCCAATATCTTACTCCCACTCATCATCTGTAAAACCATACAGATATGAGAATGAAACCTGGTAAATACATACCCTTGGAGTAAGTGTCTAATCGGGAAAACAGTTTTTCTTTAACAATACACTGAAACATGAAAATGTTTCGTAAGGGTATCCAGGTATTCATAGTAATGCCTCTTCCATAATCCAATTCATGACTTCAACCGTATATTTTATTGCCATCTCTCCAAATCCCTTTATTTGTCTTTAGTCGTTACCTTCTGTACACCATCGTTAGGCTAAATGGTTTTCTTCCTTCCCTACCGTTCGGCACCAGCCTATGGTTTGGAAGAAGACTATCCAGTAAGCATAATAGGTGTACCCTCCTAAACCAAGGAGTACTCGCAATTGAGAGAAGGTGATGATAAAAGACAACTGAATAATACCTTATTCTTTTAAAGGTGAAATAGGAGCGGCGATGAAGTACGCGGTTTTGGTCGTGAATGATATCAGTCGCAATTTACTTTGCCCTCTTTCTAATCCCTTTATTTTGTCTTTACATATTACCTTCTGCACACCCTACTTAGACTAATTGGTTTTCTTCATTCCCTACCTTTCGGCACCAGCCTATGGTTTGGAATAAGACTATCCAATAAGCGTAATAGGTGTACTCTCCTAAACCAAGGAGCTCTCGCAACCTGAAAGAAGGTGATAATAAAAGACAACTGAATAAACCAATTCTATTTCTCCTGAACCTGGATCCATCCTCGAAGAAGTCCCGTCGAGTTCGTATATAACCATACGATGGATCTATCCAATGGAAGTGGATATCCGTAGTAATACGGGTGTTCTGAGAAATGCAAAGGGTAAAAGAAGGAGTGGCAATGACTTATGCAACTCAGACAATCCAAAAGCCAGTATTTTAAGAAGGTTCGGTCAACTTGGTCACTGAGTCATAGTCTAGGGTCGGTCAAAGGTCGCTGCCAAAGAGAGAGAGAGAAAAGAAACACTCTGCGTGCACTCTAACCTAGATCAGAATGGTCATCACTTTATCTAATCCGGAAACCTCCCACTGTCCTGTCAAATTCTCCTCCAAACCTAAAGAAGAATCAATCGGGATCACCCGAAGAGTAAACTAACTCATCAGTGGGAATCGGGATCCAACTCTCATCGCATGATAACGTGATGGAATGCATCCACATTACTCATACTCCAGATGGTATGCGCATACTTGGCAAGTTTCAGTTTCTTTAGAAACCTCCGATATGATTTATGCCCCATGCTCTTATGACCTTGACGTATGCCAACAAATTATAAGTCACATGTCAAGTTCTGCCCGTCATTATCTTGTTAATTTGAACCCACCCGTACATACCCTTGACGTATGCCAACAAGGTAATACGACTGTCCCAAACCAACTCATCTATCTATGCAACAAATGAATACCCAGCAGCTACCAAACACTATGCCTTGACGTATGCCAACAAACATAGCTTGAATACTACTGACCATCCATAAGAAACGACGGAGGGCTACGGCTGGTTTTTGGCGAAAAACCTTTAACGTAGTGAACTTGATATCGCTGAAGGAACCTGATAGCTTTTTAAAATATAGTGGCGAAAACCTTTTGCTAAAGAGGTCACTCCCGGTAAAGGGATCTCGGCTCTTTCCTCGTGGAATGAGGTGCAGGATATTCCACTGAATATCACGATGCAAAGCAACTTGTAATCGACTATAGTGAAGTTATTACTCTGACGCAAACTTCTGCCCAAGGGGTTAGTCCCGGTGAAGGGATATCGGCCCTTGCCCCGTCGAATGAGGTGCAGGATATTCCACTGAATACCGCTATGCATAACAAAAGGAAACATCTTTGTAACAACACCTTTTAAATTTGTTCCAACAACTGTAAATAGGTTTGTTTTAACTTTGCATTGATCAGAATCAACGCAGTCCCATCATTGAATCACACCAGAAAAGAATGAAAATAACATGTACGTATATGCCATCCGCATTGGTCACTGGGTCCCGTCATCACTCGTTAGGTTACTTAACTAACGACAGAGCGGGGACTGGACTAGCGCGGGTGTAAAACATATACAACATCTAATAGTATATAAACCAATATACAATAATCGCTCCAGGCGTGATAATATGCAACATTACAGAAAAGTAATAAGCATCACAGAACAATACAGATAATCAGGGATCCCCGAGTTTCACAGAGCCGCTGCTGAAACTCGACGTTCCCCTGTCGTGTGGATAGCCTGTGCAATGAAACCTAGACCCCTACGGGTGCGGCAAGTTACCCGCCAAGACCTGAAGCGAGGCAGCCCCCTACAACATAGTGAATGGACCACCCAGCACTCCACGGAATCCGGTAAGCTTGGGCACCCCTCCTTGGGTCAACCTGTACCCCCTACGAGTGCGGCGAATAGTCTGCCAATTCTAGAGTGGGACCCCTCTCCCTCTCAAAGCCATGAGATGCGGACCCGTTGCCCTCCCGAACCCGGCTATCCGTGCACTCCGTCTCGGGGCAAAACCTAGTACAGTAATGAAAAATAGTACAATAGGTACATCGACCGCAACCTAGTCGTGCCCCAAAAAGAATATTATACAACAGGCAGTGACGGCTGTCCATAAGTTGGACGCTCGTCCCGCAATATCAAATGTACAAATAAACTCAAACTGTACTACCATTGCACACTGCTATCCACCACGACAAATCCGCAACATCACAGCACAACACAGAACATCAACGCGAATGTCACGTTCGCAAACCCGTCTAAAAGAACTATAGCAATCAAACGCGGTTTACCGATCAAATGACATTCCCGGTCGGAGATATAATGTAAGCACTGTAAACTAACGTGTTTAAATTTCGATTGACCAAAGACCAAATATCAAAAAGTGGGCCCCACGACTTACTGGTGAACAGTAACAAAATCTGGGCCAAAACGATATTTACCAAAAACCCCAAAATCCAACAGAGAAGCCACTGGAAAAATTTGGGAGCACGAGCTCACCACGTGGCCGTGGATGCGCGGTCAAACCATGGGTTTGACCGCGTTTCCGCGGCGGTTTGGTGGGGTCACGAGCCCAAATTTTGTCGTGGTTCTTAGAAAAGCCTGCACAGTTTTCTGAGACATGTAGAATTAATTTTTGAGACCTTTTAAAATCAACAGAACTGTCGAGCTAGGATTTTGCAATTTTCGATTTCCGGTCGGATCGATGTTTTGAACGCGTTAGCACAAGTTAGTATAGCAAAATGGTGAGGCTCTGATACCACTTTACGTCTACGCTAGCGCCCCGGCAGTCTACAGACGCCAAATGAAGAACAAAAACTTTTTAACTGGCACTATCGTATGCTTTAACCCGGATCTGCCATTATTGCTAAACTAACAAACTGTAAAGAGTGTAGAAAGGTTATACCGAACGATCCGAGTCCTTCGTTCTTTAACCATCATCCCACGCTCCGTTGCGGCTGCTCCGATCTCGTCGATCTCCGATTCCTTCGTCGAGGTGGCACCACATGATCGATTCTTTAAACGGGCTCCCGCCTCTGACTTGAGGCAACTCGATCGTCAAGTTTGCTAAAAGAGACGACCAAGAATGATGTAGAGAATGAGTAGATGACTTTGTCTCACTTCGTCCAAATCCGTAGACGATCGGTTAATGAAGTTGCCGTGGAAATCGGGTGATGGAATGAAATGAACTGTAAAATTCCATACACTCCGAATACTATCATAATCTTTTCTAACCAAAATGAAACATCAAGTGAAGTGAGGAGGAGAGAGAGGGCCGGCCACTTTTATGCAAGGAGGGAGGTGACCGTAGGAGCAAGTGGTGACCATAAGATATGAAGCTTCTCACAAAAATATCTTAAGCTTAACAAAACTCTTTAATGAAAACCATGACTCACATAAACACCTCATCATGCCTTTAATGTATCCAATGAAAACTCAACACCAATTAATCCTAGTCACCTCATCTAGAATCTTCTAGAACACTGACTCATCATATCTGAAGAAAAGATAAATCCGTCTTTAATAGAATGTTAAAAGACGGCTGATAGAAAACTGGAAACTGGCAACTTCCAAAAGTGATCTTGAAACGAATTTCAGGACAACCCCGAAACTGTATAAATATACCCGCATTTGTATTACGACCGAATACAAATGCAACTGAGACAAAGATATTATACCTACTCAATATAATACTCGGATCCGGCTTAAACCAAAGCCGACCAGTATCATCTGCCCGAAAAATAACACGTGCGTAAACGCACGTGCATTTTCCGAACCCTGCCATAAAACCATACGGCCTCTACAACGTTTCGCCCGAACTTGGGAAACTGTCTGTGGGGAACTCTAATGACTCGTCAGTACCCTGGCAGTGGGTTTAACCACAAACCGTCAGCGGCACTAGCAATGCGTAACGGCTGCCCATGGACTGACCTTAAGGGAGGCTGATGAGCGAACTCAAGGGAGGCCGATGAGCGAACTCATCCAGAAACCCTACTGAGCCTAACAGTGACAATGTATATACAGTCCGGTCCGTTCGTCTATGAGTATCGCATATCTGCCTAGGGGGCTAGTAACGTCAGACCCCCAATAGCAGTATAAGTCGTTTCGGAGTGAAGCCCAATAACACCCTGAGATACTACTGGAGTACCTACTAGTAAATCTCCTGCCATGGCCATGGACTTTGTGTAATGGCTCTCCTAGACACAGCACGATCTCGCCCCCAATACCGGGAGAGACGAATCCCCTGCCGATCCGCTTACGTGCCTCCATATGGCTCGTGACTGTACCCAAAAGCTACCTGTTTGCACGACTCCTTTGAGCCGTGGTATGGTAGAAATCAAAGCACAGTGGGTACTCACACGAGACAAATGACGACCTCAGGTCGATGAACTAACCTGTACACATGTCACCAGGGAACTGCTATCTGACGGTAGATTTAATACTAACTAGCAGATTCCCGGCGATTCCTGTCCGGTGTACTCATAACCCAAAGAGCACCTGTATACATCTTAGGTGTCCAACTGACACCAGTGGCTTGTGAGATCGGCCACCGCCCCTCGTCGGGGTCTCGACTGTATACACTAGTCTACTCCGGAGTATCGATGCCCTGTCTCGAAACTCCCACGACTAGGGACCACAATTAAGGATATGCATATAAACCACCCAACTCTCACGTATATGATCGCCATCATACTGTTGGTAGTAAAGCAAGATCCTAAGGGCTCTATCAAAGTGTAACATGCAATCAGTCACCTGAACATGTACACGACTGATAAAGGCAAACCAGATAGCATACTATCATCTCGAGTAAGACTGTCCTACCGGTATAGGTCCTCCGCAATCATTGCAATCATGTACCCGCGATCCAATAATTGACTATGAGGGCACTATCTCCAACACTACAACGATATCAAGTTCATTATGTAAAAGGTTTTCTTAAAAACCTGTCGTAGCCCTCTGTCATTTCAGATAAGTAATAGTTAGTATTCGTGCTGGGTTTGTTGACATTGTCACGGCGTAGTGTGCGGTAGCTGATTAGTGCTTATCTGCATAAGCATATGATGCGATTGGATTTGGGTAGTCGTGCGACCTTGTTGACCTTGTCAAGGATCATGCGGGTGGGTTTAATTCAATCAGTAAATGACGGGTTGAACTTGACTTGCGGTCTGTGGTTTGTTGACCTTGTCAAGGTCATAGATTGCTCGGGGAAAAACATCAATTGGAATTTCAAGTGTTGAAATTTGCAATGAGATTGCATACCTTATATGAGATAGTTGGATCCCGATACCCGCTGTGAGTAAGAGTTACTCCTGGGAGAGTTTTACACTTTACAATTAGCCGATCAAGTAGGTGTCTAGAAAGGTGTCAACGGGGTTACGCCCCTGGAAAAACGATGTTTATTTTAATTAGGTCCATGTGAAAGTATGGGGAACCTCCCTCAAAGTACCGGCACTGGCCTGGCTGAAAGCTTGGCAAACTTGTTGGGTGTAATTAATCCCGGCTAGTCTTTCCTTTTAGGGTTTGAAGGAAAATTTGACTAAAACAGTGGGAGCCATCCTGATTAGATAAATTAATAACCAATCTAATCTTCCAAGAGCATACGCTGAGTGTTTTCTTCTCTCTCTCCAGATAGCGACCATGTCACGCCATAATCAAGATAAAAATACAGATGTATTGACTGAACCCGCTTGTTATACTGAGCTGGGGAACGTTGGTCCCGCTCCAACTTATAATTGTTATAAGACCGAGCAGGAAATAGGGGATTTCCATGATTCCCGTGCCGCCCATACGAAGAAAGTTTATGATGATGCATCTTCTTCGGGTGTGTTCATTACGGAGAACTGTTTTTCAGTATCCTCTACGTCCTGAGTATGTGATATCGGATCAGGATCCCGCAAATGTAAGATGTTACATGGGCTACAGATAGATAGAGAACTGAGAATGGGTGATAAGTTTCAAGAGTTGGAAATGGTGCAAGTATTGTAGCCAAGTTTGTTGGCAGTTATCACCCTGTATTACCAAATACATTGATTCCGAACGAATGTTATTAGATGCCTAACCTGAAATACAACATCATATTAGTCTCTTTATTTAGTAAAGAAGGATATAATTTTGTATTGTTGGATAATATTTTGAACATTTTCCTATATCAAGAGTTGATCGGTTCAGGCACGTTATCTAAAAGCATATACGTTCTAAATCAAACCACAGTTCATAACGAAGAAAACACACACAAGAGGAAGAGTTCAGAAATGAACGAACCCTTCTTGAGGCATTGTAGACTAGGTCATATCAATGAGACCCGACTAGCAAAGTTACATAAAGATGCATATTTAAATCTGTTTGAATTTACATCTTGTAGAACTTGCATGTCATGCCACAAAGATAAGATGACCATAGCTCCGTTTATTAGAAACAGAGAAAGAGTTAGTGAACTCTTGGGATTGATACATGATGATGTATGTAGGTCCCCTTTCTACACATGCCAGGAATGGTTCTTTGTACTTCATTACATTCACTGACGATCTCTCAAGATTCGCACATGTGTTCCTGTTGAAACACAAGTCTGAAGCCTTTGAGAAATTCAAAGAATATAAGTCAGAAGTAGAGAACCAAAATGGGGTATAAGTATTATGTCCTATGATGAGATCAGGGAGGAGAATACTTGAGCACGGTGATCCTGGACCATTCTAAAAGAGAATGCAATTCTCTCTCAGCATTACGCCTCCGTATACACCACAACACGTTGGTATATCGGGACGGAGCAATCGCACCCTATGTGATATGGTGTGCTCTATGATGAGTACTGATCAGTCGAAAATATTGCATTTTTAACACATCAATTTCCCTACCGTTTGCACTCATTTAGAGGTGTTCGGTATTAATATAGCACATATTAGCAAAACAGCCGTAAAATACCAAATTACTTATGTTATACTTTAAAACCGACATTTTGAGGGAAATGGAATGTTTATCATTGCATCGCATAATCTTTGTGTAGCGCAACGCTTGTCTCAAGAATCTGTGCAGGAAATTTCAGGAGAAGAGCCGAAATAGTTAAAAGTGCTCATAAAAATACGCCGACTCCAAGACTTGAGATATGGCAAAGAACTAGAAGAAATTATAAGATTCAACATATCAGAAATATATCATGAAGTCAGAAGAAAGCAGCACACAGAAAATCATGCACTGAAACCTTCATATGGCCGCTGATCCGCGGCCAAAAGGCCCTTGGCGCCTCGGATCCGTGGCTACGTCATGATGACGTCAGCAACGCTTCATGTCAGTATTCTTATTTCAAGGCTTACACTCATTCAAGCTACTACAATTTCCAGAGAACTCCAGAATCTTTTGTCCGAACAGCAAAGCTTTAGGTTCAAGTTAATCAATCTCAAGCTTCTTAAGCAAGCCACTTAACTACCTAAAAGCCAAGAAGCTTCTCCCTAACCTCCAAGCTTATGAAGGAAGCTACCCTAACTAACTAACTCTAGAACCTTCTACCTAACTACCAAGCTTACAAAAGAAGCTAAACTAAACCTAGCTTCTAAAGGAAGCTAATCCTAATCAAAGCTATAAAAGGGACCCTAAGGCTTCACTTCTAAGGTTAATCTCCAATCTCCCAATTCCCAACACAAGTTGAGTGACACAACTTGTAACCCTAACCCTAATCCAATCAAATCCAAAGCCAAAATAAAGAACACCGAGTACAATTCAAGCGAGAAATCAACAAACCTTTTGGAGCAAAGCCGATCTTCATCCGAGCAAGTGATCCAAGACGATCCGTGACTCACGAAGACGATGCAACGCTAAATTCAACGATCTCGTTCACTCCTCAATTTCTTGTAATCCTTGAGCGAAGTGTAACGAATTGTTGAATAATAAAGGTGAAAATTCTTTAATCTTGCTTTCTTTACATTCTTGCATCATAAATTCTTTAATCTTGCTTTCTTTACATTCTTGCATCATGATTCGATCTCAATTCTTGATTGTGTTTGTTGTTATGATGTTTGAGTAAAACTCCGCTCGTGAAGGAGTCGAGAGAATCAATAGATGATGATGTTACAAATCTTGAAACGATTTTTAAGTCCTATGAGTATTGTAAACTTTAGCAAATTGAAGAATCGACGACCTAGTTTTGAGCGATGCTTTCTTGATTGTGTTCGCTCTTAATTAGGGATCCACGATTGATTCTTGAATTTACTAGAGGTTAGAATGTGAATGAAATCAACGAAAGGACAAGGGATAGATGATGAAACCCTATTTTCCGCAAGAAATCCCTAATTCTCGTTGATCATCATCAATCTAGTATTAAATCATCGATGGATAAGAAAACGTAATCAATAGATTTCATCACATCTATAGATTCGATCGAATCCTACGAGGCTCACTTCGATTCTTGATTACTAATTGGATTGGATCTCATCAATTCTTGATTCTTGATTTTTAATGTTTTCTTGATAATTAAATTTAAATCTAGATAATTCTTGAATTCATATTTAAATCTTGAATTGAATTGTCTTTTCTTTTCTTTCTTTAATCTTCAATTCATCTAATTCAATTACGAACGGATCACACTTTTCCTGTGGACGATCCGCACTCGCTAACGCGCTACAATCGACACCGTTATTGATTGCGGTCAAAAATTTCTTTGGTTGTGATTTCTATACACTTTTCTACCGACACGAACCGAGAACTCATTCAATCAAATGGCGCCGTTGCCGGGGATAGTGTGCTAATTTGTTCGTTTTTGAAATTTGAGTTGAAAAGTTTTTTCCATCATAATTTTGAGATCAAAATTCTCGCAAACATTAAACGATTCGATTTGATTTGTTGCAAGGAAATCTGGAAACTGTGGAGCTTGAGAAAAAACATTTTGAATTTTCCAGAGAGCTCAGGAGGTGATCAGAGGCATTCTGTAAAATTTTTGTGCAGTGATCTTGTAGAACCACGGCGGAAGCGCGGCATTAGGCGATCATTGCGGCGGAACCATGGTGATACTGTTGCTTCTCTGTACGAAAATTCTCAGGTGACTTCTTAACTTTCTTATCTCTTCCTCAATCTGCTCCAATAACAAATTTGCTGTAGGTATCCTTGCAAATAATTCGCAGCGCCGCAAAAAGAAAAAATTGTGCGTTTTTTTATCTTGGTTGTTTGCATATTAATACAGAATTTAAGGGGCACGGCCAAATTAAAATTAGGTGGGGAGTTCATTACCCTTCCAAAGCCCCGAAAATCACAAAATTGCATCTGCATTACCCTCATTAACTAAAAGAAATCTAGACATGACTCTAAGGACCGTCGCGCTCACTTAGGATAGAAGAAGGCCGTGGGTAATCTATTGCTTATCCGCGTTTCTTTTGTGGTGTATAAGGCAAGTGTATCTAAGGCAAGTGGTTACTTAATTAGGCCCACTACTTACGTAGTAGAGAACCTCCCACTTACCTGGCACTTACCTGGCCACAGGAGGGACAAAGTGGCAGTGGAGGATTGATCCTGCGACTTGTCTTTTGGCAGTTAGGAGCGGTCTAGAGCCTTGACCTAGGTGACCACTAGACTTAGGGTTGCTTGTTGCATTTGTTGTGATTTGCATCTGTTGTGATTTGCATCATTTTTTCAAAAATCCGTATATTTTTCAAAACAAACACCAATCACATCTTTTTCTCTAATTATATTAACGCTGCCACTTGTACTAAACCCTTTTAGTGCAAGATAGGCTGGACATGGGATTCTAGTGCCCGTTTAGTCCGCGTTCCCCCGATCAACTCCGAAGTCGGTATTTCTACATTTACTTCTTCTTTACCCACCACCACACCCACATCGATGGACGATTCTCCATCGAACTTCTTTACCACTACTCTGCCGCCGTCCACAGTTGCGCAGAATCCACCCCGCATCTCTCTCCAAGAGAGGTGCTATCCCATGCGAGGTCCTCTTTCGACCTGTCTATCCATTCCACCAGCCAACGAGGACAATTTTGAGATTAAACCCCAATACATCAACCTTCTACCCAAATACCACGGTCTCGAGTCTGAAGACGCATATGACTTTATCACCAAATTTGAAAATGTATGCGCAAAAATGGGTCCTCACAGCTTTCTGTGGATGCTATGCGTCTACGTCTTCTTCCATTTACCTTGTGCGATATAGCCGAGAAGTGGCTGTATAACACAACCGCACATTCCATTACGAATTGGGAAGAATTCGTTGCAGCATTCCTTAATAAATTCTACCCTAATCACAAGACAGCTCGAGTCCGTAGTGAAATAAATCAATTCACCCAGCTTCCGAATGAACCATTTTCAAAGTGTTTTGAACGCTTCAAGGATCTGTTGGTTCAATGTCCACATCATGGAATCCCTAAATGGGATTTGTGCCGAATCATATATTAGGGCATTAACCCTACCACTAAACAGAACTTTGAAGCCATATGTTAAGGCAATTTTATGACCAAAGACGATGGAGAAGCGTGGAAATACTTAGAAGATTTCACTGAAAAATCTTTACAGTGGGAGGGTATGAGTCCATCGTCTAGGGGTGGCAATAACCAATCGGATGTTTCCATAGGAGTTAGAGATGAAATTTCAGCTATACATAAGAAACTCGAGACTATGGAAAACAAATTTTTTGTTGCCGCCCTAAATCAAATGTCACTCTCCAAAACTGTTTGTGGATACTGTTCTAATCCTTCTCATTTGACGGAAGAATGTCCATTGAATTCTCCGTTTCACGGTCATGAGCATACCAATGCTGCTTTTCAAAGACCTAGAAACGATCCATTTTCTTCCACTTATAATAAGGGTTGGAGGAATCACCCTAATTTTGCTTGGAACCAATCACAAAATCAAAATACGGTTCCGAACCAAAACAATTTCCAAAGGGCTTTTCTACCACAACAGCAACCATTTCAACTGACTCAGCACCCCTACCAATCACAAAACTTTCAAGATCCAGTCAACATACATGCACCGTATAATCCTGCACAGATCACTGGTACTAATCTCTCCGCTTCACTCGAACGGACTTTTGAAATGTACATGAAACGAATGTTGGCTGAATTTAGGTCTTCCCTCGATAAATTTGAGAAAAACTCTGACCTCCAAGCTGAGAGTTTAAAATCAATGGAAGCAGAAATTGGCCGACTAAAAGCCGAAATGAGTGCGAGAGAGAAAGGGAAACTTCCGTCTCAACCCCTACCGAATCCTGGGCATTACAATGTAAATGCCATCACAACGTTGAGATCAGGAAGAGTGCTGAATAATCACGTTGGGGAAGAGATTGATGATACTGAAAGATCTATCAATAACACCCCGGCTGAGACCTCTCTTTACACACACACTTCTACTTCTGATCCTTGTTCTTCTACCCCACTGCCTTCTCATGAGCCTATTCTTCGTTTCCCTCTAGACTCGACACCTCAGCCCACCTCTTCTATTCCTCAACAGACGATCCCCACTCCTATTCTGGGATCACGTCTACACACACCACCTTCTTCTATGATGGACCCAGCGCTTATTGCTAAAGCTCTTTATCCTAATCGGTTAAGGGGTAACAAATCGAATCCACATATGGAGAAGATTATGGAAATGTTCAAACAGGTTAACATCAACATCCTTCTCCTAAATGCTATTCAACAAGTCCCCGCTTATGCGAAAATTCTTAAAGACTTGTGCACTAGGAAGAGGAAGATTCAAGTGCCAAAGAAGGTCTTCATGACTAATAATGTTAGCACTGCTTTTACCCCACAGCTACCAAAGAAACGTAAGGACCCAGGATGTCCTACGATATCGATTTCTATTTGGGGTAAAAACATCAACCGTGCTCTTCTTGACCTAGGCGCAAGTGTTAACCTGCTTCCATACTCTGTTTATGAGCAGCTAGGGATTGGAGAGTTGAAACCAGCTCACTTCACTCTCCAAATGGCAGACCGTTCAATCACCAAACCTAGGGGTGAACTAGAGGATGTGTTGATAAATGTCAGGGAATTTGTATTCCCTGTGGAATTCATTGTTCTCAATACATAACCTGTAGCACACCCACAGAGTCAAATTCCGGTGATTTTGGGTCAACCATTCCTTGCCACTTCCAATGCTGTCATTAACTGTAGAAACAGTTCAATGAACCTATCATTTGGAAATATGACAATTGAACTGAACATCAACAAAATTGGAAGTCAGCCATCTGAACCCTCTGCTCATATAATTGAGGTGTGCTCTGTCCATGAGATTGCTCCCGAAAGTTGCGGAGTTGCTGAACTTTGCTTTGAAGATCTCGATGACACTACCACATCAATGTTTGATCTTGCACATCTTAGTGAGGACACATTTTCCACGCTTGAGTCCGACACTCCTGACTCATCACCATCCGAGTCTGTATCTTTCACAGGCTATGAGCTTCTTTGTGACTCCGAAAATCATTCGATAATTCCACCTTCTATTATTTCTCTGCCAGCATTAGATCTCAAAATTTTATCTACTCATCTTAAATATGCATATTTAGGTGAGAATGAGTCTTTACCGGTTATCATATCCGCTTCTCTAGTATCAGAGCAAGAGAATACACTTTTGACGGTATTGAGATCCAATAGGCAGGCGTTTGGTTGGACCATGGCAGACATCAAAGGGATTAATCCCTTGATTGTAGAACATCATATACACTTGATGGATGATGCCAAACCAACCCGAGAACCACAGAGACGGTCGAACCCCGTCATGAAGGATGCGGTGAAGAAAGAGATCGTCAAATGCCTTGACAATGATATCATTTACCCAATCTCCGATAGCCAATGGGTGAGTCCAATTCATGTCGTCCCTAAGAAATCTGGCATCACAGTTATTACCAATGAGACAAATGAGTTAATTCAGACACGCGCCCAAACTAGGTGGCATGTATATATTGATTACAGAAAACTCAATGCCGCTACGAGGAAAGACCACTTTCCTCTACCTTTCATTGACCAGATGCTGGAACACTTAGCTGGATATGAGTATTATTGCTTTATGGACGGATACTCTCGCTATAATCAGGTCCCCGTTGCCAAAAAGGATCAAGATAAAACCACATTTACTTGTCCTTTTGGTACCTTTGCTTATAGACGCATGCCATTTGGGTTATGCAATGCTCCCACTACATTTCAGCGGTGTATGATGGGGATATTCTCGGACATGGTCGAGAATTTTTTGGAGATTTTCATGGACGATTTATCGATTTTCGGAGACTCTTTTTCTGACTTACTATCGAATCTTGACGCGGTTATTACTCGTTGCAAAGAGAAGAACTTAACCTTGAATTGGGAAAAATGCCATTTCTTGGTCCAAAAGGGAATTGTGCTTGGACATGTTATTTCACGAAAAGGCATTGAGGTTGACAGAGCTAAGATAGATGTCATTCAAAAGCTTCCTCATCCCGAAAGCGTCAAGGATATCCGATCATTTCTTGGCCATGCAGGATTTATAGGAGATTCATTAAGGATTTTAGCAAAATTGCTAGACCTTTAACTCTTCTCTTGGCCAAGGATACGACCTTCCACTTTGACTCGGATTGTGAGGCAGCATTTGACTCACTCAAACACTCCCCCACTACAGCCCCCGTTCTATCTTCTCCAGACTGGAACCACCCTTTTGAGCTTATGTGTGATGCATCAGATTTTGCAGTTGGTGCAGTCTTAGGACAACACATTGAAAAGATGCCACACGTGATCTATTATGCAAGTAAGACCCTGAACGATGCTCAAATTAACTATACAACTACCGAAAAAGAACTTTTGGCGGTTGTATTCACATTAGAAAAATACAGGCCTTACTTGATTGGCTCACCAATTGTTGTGTACACTGACCACTCCGCCTTGAAACATCTTTTGGCGAAGAAGAATGCTAAAGGTAGGCTAATACGTTGGATCCTTCTATTACAAGAATTTGATCTTGTTATTAAAGATAAGAAAGGTTGTGAAAACGTTGTAGCCGACCATCTTTCGCGCATCTCTTCTTCACCTGTGACCCTGCCGATCAATGATTCTTTTCCGAACGAACAACTCTTGAACATATCCGATGAACCTTAGTTCAGGGATATTGTGAACTACCTTGCTACGGGACTGATACCCAGCGATTGGTCAAAACAGGACAAACATCGTTTTCTATCCCAAGTAAAACACTTTTACTGGGATGAACCCTATCTGTTTAAGTATTTTCCTGACCAGATCATTCGCCGGTGTGTCCCGAATGAGGAATTCAAGAGTGTTCTATCTTTTAGTCATGATCTGGCATGTGGGGGTCACTTCGGTCTTAAAAAGACGGCGGAGAAGGTTTTGCAATGCGGTTTTAATTGGCTGACCTTGTTCAAAGACGCATTTGATCATTGCAAAACCTGTACACAGTGTCAACACACGGGTAGGATTTCCCGGAGAAATGAGATGCCACAGCAACCCATCTTAGTGGTTGAAATTTTCGATGTTTGGGCCATTGACTTTATGGGTCCTTTTCCCAACTCCTTTAGGAATCTGTACATACTGCTTGCGGTTGATTACTTCTCAAAGTGGGTTGAAGCTATTCTTTGTCACACTAATGACAAGAAGGTTGTCATTAGGTTCTTAAAAGAAAAAATCTTTTCGCGGTTTGGACACCCACACGCTATCATTAGCGATAACGGGACACATTTCTGCAACAGGTGTTTCGATACTTTGATGCGGAAATACGCAATCAAACACAAACTTTCCACACCCTATCATCCCCAAATGAGCGGGCAGGCTGAGATTTCAAATAGACAGATCAAACAAATCCTGGAGAAGACTGTTGCGAAGAATAGAAAAGATTGGTTTACCAAATTGACGGATGCTCTTTGGGCATTCCGAACTGCATATAAAACCGATCTAGGGATGTCTCCTTATAGGTTAGTGTTTGGGAAGACTTGTCACTTGCTAGTCGAGATTGAGCACAAAGCAATATGGGCTATTAAAGAAATCATCTTTGACTTAGATCAAGCCTGCAACTTTCGGAAGCTGCAATTAAACGAGCTAAGCGAACTCCGCGAAGAAGCTTATGATAACACTGTAATTGTAAAGAATCGGACTAAGGTATTTCACGATAAAAATATTTTGAGGAAAAACTTTTACACCTGGTCAACAAGTCCTTCTTTATGATTCACGACTACACCTTCACGTGAGTAAGCTACGATCTCGGTGGAAGGGACCTTTTATTGTGCGGTCTGTATACCCGCACGGGGCAGTTGAGGTAGAAAATGTTAAAAACGGCATATTTTTCAAAGTGAATGGACATAGATTAAAGCCGTATTTTTCCACTGACCCCACGGAGGAGCTCTTGTTCTTACAGGAGCCATTTTATCTTGATTAAAATTCCTCCATCTCATCTCCATGTCCTGTAAATTACTGCATTATCTTTTGAATGGAGGTGAGTGAAAAGAATAAGTTTGGGGAAGGATCATCACTTAAAATATTTTGCCCCTATTAATAAATTTCCTCCGAGGCTTACAATTTTTTGCGATTTAGCGGATTGCAACAGTGAGGACACTGTTGAGAACAAGTTTGGGGGAGGTTTGTGCTTATTTTCGCATCATTTGTATATCGCTTTGTATAAGCACAAAACATTTTTTTTAAAAAAACCTATAAAAATTTAAAAAAATTTCAAAAAAAATAAAAATAAATAAATATATTTGTACATAAATAAGATAATAAAAGATTAGATAGTGAAAAATTACATCCAAAAGATTAGAAAATTTTTAGAAAACCAAGAAAATTAGAAGTTTTCTTATACGAACTAGTAATAAGTAGTTATGAGCCGTTATCCCAAGGGTTAGTAAGATGAAGGAAGTCACTAATCTGAGGATAAAAATAAGTCTGAAAAATAGTTCCTATTCTGGAAGCCAAACATTTTGAACGTTGTTACCCTATTATACGCACTTACACACGTCTTGAAACTCGGGATAGTAGAGGATACCTTGAAATGCTCTTGTCTAAAAGCCGATGTATGAAGGAAATAAAAAGTGATGAAAATATAAAATGGTGAGAAAAATGAATACTGGTTTTGTTATCGCCAAGGCAGCAATAAAAAAATATAGCGAGGGTGCCTCTTCACCTAGTGCCTTAGACCAACTGGTCTGGGAGTCAATGTTAAGCCTTAGGTGGTGCAAGACGAGGAAAAATACCAAATAAGCAAGAACATGAGTAATCGGTCGGTTAGTACCTCAAGAAGTATTAACGGTCACATGAAAGTGTGTGAGCAAATTCATCTAAATATTTATTAATTAAAATGTACTGAGGCAGATGGACAAGAGTATGATAGCTTGAATTGAATTCTCCGGGTGTATGGATGTTCTTTACACACACGTAGGGTTATATGATCGATATTTGGAAGAAAGATAGGAATGAAGAATAAATACGATGTTTTATTGAGGGATGATGTGATTTCTATCATTTTTTCATAACTATTAAGATAGGGCTCATGACAACCGAAAAGCCCGCATAGTTGGAAACCTTAATTTTCAAAGTCTTTCTTTTACAATTCTTGTATTTATATGTAAATTTCACGGTCTTCTTTTATTATGGGATTTTGTGGGTGCAATTCGCTGAAAACCCTCAGGAGACAACACTCCTCTTACTAGGACACCTAGAAGTTTAAAGGCTTGTTGCACGTGCTCAGTGCAATCATGTTGCCTACGAAAGTGTGCTAGTTAGTTTTTCTCTTTCTTTATTTTCTCCTTCTCTTTTTAATAAAACAGTTCGCTCGAGACGACCGAAAATAAGTTTGGGGGAATTTGATCAGTCGAAAATATTGCATTTTTAACACATCAATTTCCCTACCATTTGCACTCATCTAGAGGTGTTCGGTATTAATATAGCATATATTAGCAAAGCAGCCATAAAATACCAAATTGCTTGTGTTATACTTTAAAACCGACATTTTGAGGGAAATTGAGTGTTTATCATTGCATCGCATAATCTTTGTGTAGTGCAACACTTGTCTCGAGAATCTGTGCAGGAAATTTCAGGAGAAGAGCCGAAACTGTTAAAAGTGCTGATAAAAATACGCCAACTCCAAGACTTGAGATCTGGCAATGAACTAGAGGGAATTATAAGATTCAACATATCAGAAATATATCATGAAGTCGGAAGAAAGAATAACACAGAAAATCATGCACTGAAGCCTTCATATGGCTGCGGATCCGCAGCCAAAAGGCCCTTGGCGCCGCGGATCCGCGGCCACGTCATGATGACGTCAGCAACGCTTCATGTCAGTATTCTTATTTCAAGGATTACACTCATTCAAGCCACTGCAATTTCAGAGAACTCCAGAATCTTCTGTCCGAACAGCAAAGCTTTGGGTTCAAGCTAATCACTCTCAAGCTTCTTAAGCAAGCCACTTAACAACCTAAAAGCCTAGAAGCTTCTCCCTAACCTCCAAGCTTATGAAGGAAGCTACCCCAAACTAACTAACTCTAGAACCTTCTACCTAACTACCAAGCTTACAATGGAAGCTAAACTAAACCTAGCTTCTAAAGGAAGCTAATCCTAATCAAGGCTATAAAAGGGACCCTAAGGCTTCACTTCTAAGGTTAATCTCCAATTTCCCAATTCCCAACACAAGTTGAATGACACAACTTGTAACCCTAACCCTAATCCAATCAAATCCAAAGCCAAAATCAAGAACACCGAGTACAATTCAAGTGAGAAATCAACAAACCTGTTGGAGCGAAGCCGATCTTCATCCGAGCAAGTGATCCAAGACGATCCGCGACTTACGAAGACGATGCGACACTAAATTCGATGATCTCGTTCTCTTCTCAATTTCTTCTAATCCTTGAGCGAAGTGTAACGAATTGTTGAATAATAAAGGTGAAAATTCTTTAATCTTTCTTTCTTTACATTCTTGCATCATAATTCGATCTCAATTATTGATTGTGTTTCTTGTTATGATGTTTGAGTAAAACTCTGCTCGTGAAGGAGTCGAGAGAATCAATAGATGATGATGTTACAAATCTTGAAACGATTCTTAATTCCTATGATTTTTGTAAACTTTAGCAAATTGAAGAATCGAAGACTTAGTTTCAAGCGATGCTTTCTTGATTGTGTTCGCTCTTAATTAGGGATCCACGATTGATGCTTGAATTTACTAGAGGCTAGAATGTGAATGAAATCAACGAAAGGACAAGAGATTGATGATGAAACCCTAGTTTCCGCAAGAAATCCCTAATTCTCGTTGATCGTCATCAATCTAGTATCAAATCATCAATGGATAAGAAAACGTAATCAATAGATTTCATTACGTCTATAGATTCGATCGATTCCTACGAGCCTCACTTCGATTCTTGATTACTAATTTGATTGGATATCATCAATTCTTGATTCTTGAATTTTAATGTTTTCTTGATGATTAGATTTAAATCTAGATAATTCTTGAATTCATATTTAAATCTTGAATAGAATTGTCTTTTCTTTTCTTTCTTTAATCTTCAATTCATCTAATTCAATTACGAACGGATCACACTTTCCCTGTGGACGATCCGCACTCGCTAACGCGATACAATCGAAACCGTTATTTATTGCTGTCAAAAATTTCTTTGGTTGTGACTTCTATACACTTTTCTACCGACACAAACTGAGAACTCATTCAATCAAGTACTACTGAATTGCCTATTTCCTTTTGGGGGTTATGCACTTGAGAAGTTGCATACCTATTGAATAGGGTTTCAAATCAAATCAGGTGCCTACCACTCCATATGTGATATGGTATGGGAAGAGCCATCTCTTAAGGATGTTAAGATTTGGCGTTGTCTGGCCTATGCCTAAAAGCAAAATCCGGACAAGCTCGAGGCAAGGTCAGTTCTGTGGAAGTTTATTGGATATCCCAAGCATTCGCAAGGGAATATCTTCTACCACACTGAGGAACAAAAGGTGTTTTGTTTCTCGGCATGCCACCTTTTGAAAAAGGGGATTCTTGTGAAGAAATTATTGGTCATGAGGTAGAATTGAAAGGAGTTCCAGCTATACAAACTGCAGCTGATGATTTGGTAGAACCGGAAGATTCAATAGCTCCCGACGAACCTCAGCCTCTCCGCCGATCTAGTAGGGATCCTCATCCACCTGAGAGATACATCAGTTTTCTCTATGATAGTGGGAGCGAGGATTTCATCATGCGATAATGACCCAACTATTTTCGAGCAGGCCACCAAGAGTGGGGACTCTGTGAGAATGGCTGGATGCTAAGCGATCTGAGATGGAATCCATATACACCAACAAAGTATGAACTTTGGTTGCTTTATATGAAGGGTTAAATCCCTATAAAGAGCAAGTATATCTTGAGAAGATTACATGGTGTGCATGGAAAAGTTGAGACTTTCAAAGCTAAGACTTATTTCAAAAGGTTTTCGTCATCGACCAGGTGTGGATAATGATGGAACCTTTTCATGTACCTGTGCTTAAGTCCATCCGGATCCTACTTGCCATTGCTACATACCATCACTACGATATCTGGCGGTTGGATGTCATGACTGCATTCCTAAATTGTCATTTAGAAGAGAGCGTCTATAAGTACACAGCCAGAGGGCTTCGTAGACAGTGGGAGCAGCGGAAACACGTGTAAGTTGCTTTATGGGTTAAAGAAGGCATCGCGGAGTTGGAACATCTGTTTTGATGTAGTAGTCAAATTGTTTAACTTCATCAAAATCGTAGATGAACCTTGTATATACCAAAAGGTAGTATGGAGTATGGTGGTGATCCTCGCATTATATGTGGATGACATACTCTTGATAGGAATGGAGTTTCCTATGCTACGCTCGGTCAATCTCCTCTTACCACAAGGATTCTCCATATAGGATCAAGGTGATACCTCCTGAATCCTGGGTTTTTTAATCTATGAGATAGATCTAAGTGGATGATAGGAATCTCACTAGGTGTAGTGAGATGGTATCAATCGATCCTGGGGAGAATCGCTGGATAGCTTCCAGGGTGGTAAGGTCGACTGAATGTCAGTCACATGCATTATCTTTTCCCTCAGTGGATGGATGGTATGTTGGAAGAGTTCCAAGCTAGATACCATGACAAAGTAGATGATAAAGGATGTATATATCACTAGAAAGGATGCTACCAAAGAGGTAGTCTGGATGTATATAAGTTCAAGAGATGAACTTCGTTCCTACCGTTATGTGACAATGGAGTTGTGGCTTAGGCCTAGGAACCCCCGTCCCATCAGAGATCCAGACATATTCTTAGGCAGTATCACCTGATCACGGAGATGGATGATCTCCAGGGAGATCGAGGTTAGGAGAGTAGATACAGAGGACAACACGGCGGATCCACTCACAAAGACCTATTCCCAGGAGAGACAATTATGGGATGGTTGAGTATAAGATACTTCAACCACTGCTGATTGTTGGGTATGAGATACTATAACAGATGGCCCTAGTACAAGTGGGAGATTGTTAGTAATATGTATGCCCTAGAGGCCATTACTGTACATACGATGTATATTGTAGTGGATGCTTGGATATATATAGGGAGGACTTTCTTGCTCGACATGATAATATACTATCTGGTTGCCCTTTATCTTAACATGTACTTTGATTGTCTCTATGTTACATGTTGATAAAGCCCTTAGGATGAGTACTTGACTACCAGGACTATGATACAGATCATACTAGTGGGGACAGAGTAGTCGCTAAGTACATCCCTCAAATGTTCCCAGTCGTGGGTGTATCGAGACTTGGCATCAATATACCATAGTAGACTAGCGTATTGCTTCTCGTCCCATGTAGATGGGCGATGGATGATCCCATATCCATTGGTGTTTGACATCAGAGACACTATACGGGTGCTCAGTGTAGACTGGGTACGCTGAAAGGACTCGCCGAGAACTCCCAGATGGTATTATACCTCACGTTAGATGGTAGTTCTCTGGTGACATTGGTACAGGTTAGTCTGTAGACCCGAGATCGTCATAGTGTCTTGTGTGATTCCCACTATGCTTTGATTTCCACCTTACCACGTTCAAGAGAACGTGCAAAACGGTGGCTTTTCGTTACAGTCCTGAATCACATGGAGGCAACGAGCGATAGGAGGGGTTTCGTCTCTCCCGGTATTGGAAGTTGATGTTGCGCTGTGCTCGATTGGCTATAACAGGAAGTCCCTGGCCAGGGCTGCTTCAGAGATATACTGGTAAGTGTTATCAATAGTTTCTCGACCCGTTATGAGCCTCATATCGACACGACTTATTGAGTTACTGGGGTCTGACATTTACCACCCCTAGACGAGATATACGACATATCAGACAAAGAGACCGGACTCTACGGTAGTGTTACTGATTGGATTCGCAGGAGTACGAGCAGGCTTGCTTGTTGATCTTCTGATCGCTCAATACCCGGGTGGCCGTTACGTTTAGCAGACCGCTTGCGGCTTATGGGTGTTTGATATGATCATCACCTACTGCCGGCGTATCGACGAGTTTTTAGAGTCCTACACAGGGGTTTCCTAGCTCAAGCGAAATGGAGTAGGAGCACATATGTGATATGTGCGGGACCGAGATTGATATGATATGAGATACCGTATTCTATTCTCGCGATTTGTGACATTGGTCGGTTATATGCGATATAGCCAGGTTATCAGATCAAGTGTTGATTCGATAAGTTGTTACATATGATATTAGTCGGTTATATGTGATATAGACGGATTATTAAATCAAGTGTTGATTTAATAATTTAATGTATATTATATATTTGATATATTAAGTTACATTAACTAATTCTTGCTCACTTATGATTTCTTTTCTCACTTGATGTGCACAAAATATATGTGATATGTATGTTTATGTACATGTTTGTGTCATGCTAGGTTACACATGCAACAAGGGTGTATGAGACTTATACCATACTAAGGTTAATTAGTGTTTCATATTTATTATTAAATTAAACAAATTAGTGAGATTATATTATGGTTTAAGCTTGGATGAAGCTTATGGATAATCATTGACAAAGTCAGCTGTTTTGTCTAACTTAAGATATTTATTAACCCAAACATTAACCCTATGCTATGGTTTGTTCTCTATATGAGTTAGCCTTGATATTATTTCACCATGGTTGCATTCTTAACCTCATGAGAATATTCATTCATCACTTCAGTTTTCTTGTTCCTCTTCCAAAAAGCTTTCTAGCTTCAATGGAGATATGAGAAAAAATGTGAAAAAATGAAATCTAAAGTGAGAAAAATTCCTACTTCATCATTCTCTACTACTTACCATTTAGTATAGAGTGTTTTCTTCACTAATTCCATAATTACTGAAGAGATAGCTTGGGTTAGTGTCTACTCGACGTAGATCATCTTCGGCCTCGAAGACATCGAAGCAAGCATGTTCGTTTCTTCATGGGAGTCTCTCTAGAGTCCGGAGTTCACGATCATAGCAAATGGACTACTACACGGAGCTTTTGAAGTGAAGGACCGGTCTACATAGGTTGTATTCCTTGTTCTCTTTTAGTTGCAAAGTGTTTGCGTTTCGATTCCCTCGATTTCTAGTATACGATTCTAGGGTTAGGGTTAGCTAGAACGGAAAATTTTTAATTTGGATGCCTCCCGAAAGCTTGCTTCTGTGCTATGTAACCCTGCATGTAGCGCTAGTTTAGTAAATTTTTGTTCTGCATTTGGCTACGGTTTGATGGCCGGGGCACAGCTGTAACCCAACAGATGTCACCTTTGATGTATATTATTTACTTTTCCGCATTAGGATAAACCCAAGGCGGAGAGCATAAATAACCGGGTTCTAGAGTCCAGTGGGAGACCATCTCGAGGAGTCGAGTCCGGGTCACCTAACTCTAGAATTGGTAGGTTTGCTTGTCGCTCTCGTAGGGGTCTCGGGATGTGGGTTTGGCTATTCACCACGACCGTGGAATCCGTGTTTTTACTGGCTTAATTTAAAACACGGATCTCCTAATATATCCAATATTTTATATGTTGACTTCTGCTGCAATATTCTGTGATGAGATCATATAACTGCGTAAGACGAATGCTTTATATTATATATATGATATATAATAAACGTTGCTTATGTTTTGCATCCGTGCTAGTCCTTCCCCCGCTCTGCCGTTAGTTATCTAACCTAATGGTGCATGACGGGACCCCGTGACGAATGAGGATGGCATAAGCGTACGTTATATAAGTATTTTCGTTTCTTTTTCTGTGATTCTTAGGAAGCATAAATGATATGACTTCATTAATGAGTTTAATGAAAAAGAAAGAAACCAAAATATGTTGTAGAATCAAATTTTCAAAAAAGGTAGCTCTAGTTTTTGCTATGCATAGTGCTATTCTTTGATGAATATCCAGCACCTCATTCGATGAGGAAAGAGCCGAGATCCCTTCACCGGGAGTGACCTCTTTAGCGAAACTAGCAAATGCTACAACCTACTAGGTTTTGTCTCTTGATAGCTTCTCTAGTTCTTGTTATGCATAGTTGTATTCCTTGATGAATATCAAGCACCTCATTCGATAAAGAAAGTGCCGAGATCCCTTCACCGGGAGTGACCTCTTTAGCAAAACTAACAAAACCCTAAAAAAAACACCTTTTAAAACCACTTGATTCTACAACGTTATCAAGTTCATTTCGCAAAAGGTTTTCTTAAAAACCTGTTGTAGCCCTCCGTCATTTCAGATAGGGACTATTTAGTATTCATGCTACGTTTGTTGACCTTGTCAAGGCGTAGTGTGCGGTAGCTGATTAGTGCTTATCTGCAATGCATATGATGCGATTGGATTAGGGTAGTCGTACGGCCTTGTTGACCTTGTCAAGGGTCGTGCGGGTGGGTTTAATTCAATCACGAAATGAACGGGTTGAACTTGAATTGTGGTTTATGGTTTGTTGACCTTGTCAAGGTCATAAATCGGTCGGGGCAAAATATTATTGGGAGTATCAAGTGTTGAAATTTGCAATGAGATTTCATACCTTCTATGAGTTTGTTGGATCCCGATACCCACTGCGACTAAGAGTTACTCCTGGGAATATTTTGCACTTTACAATTAGCCGATCAAGTATGTGTCTAGAAAGGTGTCAACGGGGTTATGCCTCTGGGAAAATGAGGTTTATTTTAATTAGGTCCGTGCGAAATCACGGGGAACCTCCCTCAAAGTATTGACACTGGCCTGGCCGAAAGATTGGCGAACTTGTAGGGTGCAATTAATTCCGGCTAGTTTACCTCTTGGGATTTGAAGGAAGATTTAATAAAAACAGTGGGAGCCATCCTGTTTAGATAAGATAATAACCAATCTAATGTTGCAAGAGCGCACGAAGTATTTTCATCTCTCTCTCACCTGGTAGCGACCATGAAACGCCTTAATCAAGATATTAATATTGATGCATTGACTGAACCCGCTTGTTATACTGTGCTGGGGAACATTGGTTCCACTCTACCTTATAATTGTTATAAGTCTGAGTAGGAAATAAGGGAATATCCGGATTCCCACAGGACCCGAACGAAGAATGAGCATGTCGATGCATCTTCTTCGGGTGTGTTCGTTATCGAGAACTGTTTCTTAGTACACTGTACGTCCTGGGTATTAGATACTGGATCAGGATCCCACATATGTAATCTGTTATATAGGCTTAAGAGTGGTAGAGAACGGGGAATAGGTGATAAGGATATAAGAGTAGGAAATGGTGCAATTGTTGTAGCCAAAGCAGTTGGCGAATATCACCTTGTATTACCAAATGGTAATACATTGATTCTGAACGAATATTATAAATTACCGAACCTGATATGCAACATTATATCAGTATCTTTATTAACTAAAAAAGGATATAATTTTGTACTGCAGGATAATGTTGTGAACATTTTCCAAAATCAAAAGTTGATTGGATCAGGCACGTTATGTAATGGCATACACGTTCTAAATCAAACCACAGTTCTTAACGTACAGAACATACACAAGAGGAAAAGTTCAGAAATGAATGAACCTTCTTTTGGTATTGTAGACTAGGTCATATCATTGCAACACGACTAGCTAATTTACATAAGGATGGATATTTGAATCCGTTCGAATTTACATCTTATGAAACTTTCCAGTCATGTCTCAAAGAAAGATGACCAAAACTCCGTTTACTGGACTCGGAGAAAGAGCTACTGAACTTTTGGGACTGATACATAGTGATATATCCGGTCCCATGTCTACAAATGCCAGGAATGGTTCCTCGTACTTCATTACATTCACTGATGATCTCTCAAGATTCGGACATGTGTTCCTTTTGAAACACAAATCTGAAGCTTTTGATAAATTCAAAGAATATTAATGCGAAGTAAAGAACCTAACGAGTAGAAGTATTAAAATCTGTTGATCTGATCGGGGAGGAGAATACTTTAGCACGTATTTCCTAGACAATTTAAAAGAGAATGTGATTCTCTCTCAGCTTACTCTTACAAATACACCATAGCACAACGGTATATCGAAGCGTAGGAATCGCACCCTATTAGATATGGTGCGCTCTATGATGAATAATGATGAGTTACTTATTTCTTTTTGGGGTCATGCGCTTGTGATAGTCGCATACCTATTGAATTGAGTTCCAACCAAATCTGTGCCTACCACTCCATATGAGATATGCAATGGGAAGAGACCATCTCTTAAACGAGTTAAGATATGGGGTTGTCCGGCCTATATTAAAAAGAAAAATCCGGACAAGCTCGAGGCAAGGTCAGTACTGTGTATGTTTGTTGGATATCATAAACATTTGCGAGGGTATATCTTCTACCACACTGAGGAGAAAAAGGCGTTTTGTTTCTCGGTATGCCACCTTTTTAGAAAAGGAATTTCTTATGGAAGAAATTAGTGGTCATGAGGTAGAACTGGAAGAATTTCCAGCTAGACAAACTAACAGCTGATGATTTGCTAAAACTGGTGGATTCAATAGTTCCCGACGAACCTCAGCCTCTCCGCAGATCTAGTAGGGTTCCTCATTCGCCTGAGAAATACTACGGTTTTCTCACTGATAGTGGGAGCGAGGATTGCATCATGAAAGATGATGACCTTATTAGTTTCGAGCAGGCCATCACTAGTGGTAACTCTGTGAAATGGCTGAATGCTAGGAAAGTTGAGATGGAATCCATATACACCAACAAAGTACGGACTTTGGTAGTTGCACCTGAAGGGGTAGAACCCATCAGGAGCAAGTGGATCTTGAGAATATTCTTGGTGGAGACGGAAAAGCCTAGACTTTCAAAGATAGACTTGTAGCAAAAGGTTTTTGTCAATGACAAGGTGTGAACTATGATAAAACATTTTTCTCTAGTAGCTATACTTAAGTCCATCGGATCCTTCTGGCCATTGCTGCATACAATGACTATGAAATCTGGCAGATGGACGCCAAGACCGCTTTTCTAAATGGTAACATAGAAGAGAGCGTGTATATGACACTGCCAGAGGGCTTCATAGACAGTGGGAGTAAAGGAAAGGCGTGCTAGTTGCTTAAATCAATTTACGGATTAAAGCAAATATCGCGGAGTTGGAACATCTGTTTTGATGTGGTAGTCAAAGAGTTTGACTTCATCAAAAAGGTAGATGAACCTTGTATATACAATAAGGTTGTAAAGAGTAAGGTTGTCTTGCTCTTATTGTACATGGATGACATACTCTTGATAGGAAATAATGTTCCTATGCTACACTCGGTCAAGCTCTTCTTATCACTAAGGTTCTTCATGAAGGATTTGGGTGATGCCTCTTGCATCCTGGGTGAATCACTAGACAGCTGTGAAGAACATTCTTAAGTACTTGAGAAGGACTAAAGAAATGTTCTTGGTGTATGGAAACGATGAACTCCATGTCAAGTCCTTTATCGATTCGAGCTTCCAGAGTGATAAGGTCGACTGTAAGACAGTCGCGGGTTTTGTCTTTACCCTCATTGGAGGGACAATATGTTGGAAGAGTTCCAAGTTAGATACCGTAGCAGAGTCGACGATGAAGGGTGAATACATCGCTACCAACGATGCTACCAAAGAGGCTGTCCGGATGAAGTTATTCATGAGATGAACTTGGTTCCTGCCATTGTGATGACAATGGAGCTATGGTTTTGTTCTAGGGACTCCGGTCTCATTAGTGATCCAGACATATTCTTAGGCAGTATCACCTGATCAGGGAGATGGTTGATCTCCTGGCGATCGAGGTCAGGAGAGTTGATAGGAAGAATAACGCGGCGGATCCACTCACTGAGGCCATACCCCAGATGCAGTTTGAGTGTTTTTGGGACGTTGGGTATGAGATACTACAACAACTGGCCTTAGTGCAAGTGGGAGATTATTAGTTATATGTATTAGTTGTATGTATGCCCTAGAGGCCATTATTGTACTTGATTGTATATTATCGTGAATGCTTGGACATATATAGGGAGGACTTTCTTGGTCGAAATGATATTATGCTATCTGGTTACTCTTTATCTTAACATGTATACTTTTAATGTCTCTCTGTTACATGTTGATAAAGCCCTTAGGATGTGTACTCGACTACCAGGATTATGATGTAGATCATACTAGTGGGGCCAGGGTAGTCCACAAGTTCATCCTTTAATTGTTCCTAGTCGTGGATGTATCGAGACGGGGCATCGATATTCCAGAGTAGACTAGCATATACATTTCTTGACTTATTTGATGGGCGATGGATGATCTGACATCTACTTGTGTTTGACCTCAAAGATTGTATATGGGTGCTCAGTGGAGACTGGATACACTGAACAGGACTCGCCGAGAACTCCTAGATGGTATTATACCTTATGTCAGATAACAGTTCTCTGGTGACACTGGTACATGTTACTCTTTAGACCCGAGATCGTCATAGAGTCTTGTGTGATTCCCACTATGCTTTGATTTCCTCCTTACCACGTTTAAGAGAGCGTGCAAAACGGTAGTTTTTGGGTACAGTCCCAAGTCACGTGGAGGCAATGAGTGATAGGAAGGGATTTCGTCTCTCCCGGGATTAGGGGTTGATGTTGCGCTGTGCTCGATTGGCCATAACAGGAAGTCCCTTGACAGGGCGGAAACTGAGATTTACTGGTAAGTCTTATCAGCAGTTTCTCGACCCGTTATGAGCCTTACGTCGGCACGACTTATCAAGTTATTGGGGTCTGACGTTTACCACCCTCAGACTCGATATGTGACATATCAGACGAAGAGACCGGACTGTATGATATTGTTACTCAATGGATTCACGAGAGTATGAACAAGTGTGCATGTTGATCTTCTGATCGCTGAGTACCCGGGTAGCCGTTACGTTCATAGTACCGCTGACGGTTTGTGGGTAACTGATATAATCATTACCTACTGCCGGCGTATTGACGAGTCTTTAGTGTCCTACACAGAGGTTTCCCGCCTCAAGCAAAACGAAGTAGGGCACACATGTGATATGTACGGGACCGAGATTGATACTTGTTTGTGATACAGTATTATAATTTCTCGATATAGGTTATATGTTATATGACCGGATTATTGAATCAAGTGTTGATTCAATAATTTGTTATATGATAGTTGTCGGTTGTATGTGATATAGCCGGATTATTAAATCAAGTGTTGATCTAATAATTTAATATATATAATTATATATTTGATATATTATTGTATATATTAACTAATATTAGCTCACTTAAAAATTTCTTTTCTACTTATACATTTAATATACATGTTATATATGTTAGTGTATTTATTTTGTGCCATGCTTGATAATACACTTTGCATGGGTGTATGAGACTCATAGCATACTTAAGATAATTAGGGTGATTATTTATTTAGGGAATAAACAAATTTAGGTGGAAAATGGCTTTGTTTAAGATGCTTTTAGAAGCTTGTGGAAATATTGACTTTGTCCACTAATTTTATTTTACTCTAGATATTTATTAATCTAACCATGATTTATATGAGATATTTTCTCTCCCATGATTCAGACTTGAACACTTGACTTTCTTCTTCATCTCCTTGCTTGCACTCTAGCTTTCTTGTGAGAAGAAAAAGAAAAAGAAAAGGAGAAAATTAATTCTATAGTGAGAAAAATTCCTACTTCACCAATCTATATCAAACTGTAGGGTTACTAGGCACACGCACAAGGGTCTATAAGGCATCAACCATGCCCGATTTAAAATTTAGCCGTGCCGAACAACCCTAAACCAAGATCTTAGACTAGAGATTAGGTGAAACAAAGCATGTTACACACTTTAACACTAAGTGAGAGAGATTATAACCTTTGTAGATCCGGTCCTTCGCTTCATAAGCTCCGTGTTGAGGTCCCTTCGCTGCGATCATCATGTTCAGGACTCTCGAGAGGCTCCACGAAGAGAAAGATGGATGCTTGCTTCCGATCTTCGATAACACAGATGATCTGCCTTGAAGAAACTCAAACCCAAGCTCTTGCTTTGCTATTCAAGTATTAGCAAAGCAAACACCCTAATCTAAGTGGCTAGAATAGATGAGGATGATGAAGTACGAATTTTGCTCTCTTTTGTTTTCATATTCTCACTCATTATCATCACTTATGAAAAAGCTAGTGAAGCATTTCATCAAGAAGAAAGAAGAAGAAGAACAAACTAATCCTTTTGTGATGAATAATGAATTATTGTAGTAGTTACTAATCTAACCAAGGGTTAAGCATGAAGGAGTTAACCGTTGTAGAGAATTAACTAGAGTTAATGGTTTGGATTGGGTTAACAAAATATCTAGCCAAAAACAAAGTCAAAGCTTCATGAAGCTTCATGGAAGCTTCATGCAAAAGCTAACCCTAATCCAAACCCTAACCAAGTTTAAACCCTAAACCATTGTTAAATTTGTAACCCTAACATGTTACAATATTATATATCACATATACAATATATTTTGTAACAAAAGAAAATAATACAATTAATATATATCGCATATATATCAATGTATTATCCCGTGAGAAAATGAATCATTAAAGCGAGCTTATATTAGTTAATGCAATGTAATATATCTCATATATAATTTACATTAAATTATCGAATCAACACTTGATCCGATAACCCGGCTATATTACATATAACCGACTAATATAACATGTACCATTTCATCGAATCAACACTTGATCCGATGACCCGGTTATATCACATATACCCGGCCGATATCTCATATCGCGAGAATAAAATACGGTATCTCATATCATATTATTCTCGGTCCCGCACATATCACATATGTGCTCCTACTCCGTTTTGCCTGAGCCATAAAACCTCTATGTAGGACTATAAAGAATTGTCAATACGCCGGCAGAAGGTGATGATCATATCAAACACCCACAAGTTGCAAGCGGTCAGCTAAACGTAACAGCTACCCAGGTATTGAGCGATCAGAAGATCAACAAGCAAGCTTGTACATTCTCCTGCGAATCCAATCAGTAACACTCCCGTACAGCCCAGTCTCTTCGTCTGATATGTCGCATATCTCGCCTAGGGGTGGCAAACGTCAGACCCCAATAGCTTGATAAGTCATGTCGATATGAGGTCTATAACAGTTCAAGAAACTACTGATAACACTTACCAGTATATCTTAGCAACCCTGGCCAGGGATTTCCAGTTATAGCCAATCGAACACAGCGCAACATCAACTCCCTATACCGGGAGAGACGAAACCCCTCCTATCGCTCATTACCTCCATGTGATTCGGGACTGTACCCAAAAGCCACCTTCTTGCACGCCCTCTTGGACGTAGTATGATGGAAATCAAAGCACAGTGTGAATCATACAAGATTTCTATGACGATCTCGGGTCTACAGACTAACCTGTACCAGTGTCACCAGAGAACTGCCATATGATGTGAGGTATAATACCATCTGTGAGTTCTCGGCAAGTCCGTTCAGTATACCCAGTCTCTACTGAGCACCCATACACCATCCTTGATGTCAAACACCGACGGATATGGGATCATCCATCGCCCAACACACGGGTCAAGATGCGTATACGCAAGTCTACTCTGGTGTATCGATGCCCTGTCTCGATATACCTTCGACTAGGAATAGTTATAGGATGTATTCGTCGACTACCATAGCCCCACTAGTATAATCTCATCATAGTCCCAGTACTCGAGTACATATCCTAAGGGCTTTATCAACATGTAACATAGAGACTATCAGAGTACATGTTAAGATAAAGAGAAACCAGATAGCATACTATCATGTCGAGCAAGAAAGTCCTCCATATATATGTCCAAGCATCCACTACAATATACATCGCATGTACAGTAATGGCCTCTAGGGCATACATATCACTAACAATCTCCCACTTGCACTAGGGCCATCTGTTGTGGCATCGCATACCCAGCAATCAGCTGTGGTTGAAGTATCTCATACTCAACCATCCCATAAAAGTCTCTACTGGGAAAAAGGCCTTTGTGATTGGATCCGCGCTGTTGTCCTCTGTGTCTACTCTCATTATCTCGATCTCCCTTAAGATCAACCATCTCCATGATCAGGTGATACTGCCTAAGAATTATATCTGGATTTCTGATGGGACGGGGGTTCCATTTCATAAGCCAAAACTCCATTGTCACACAATGGTAGGAACGAAGTTCATCTCATGAACTTATATATATCCAGACTGCCTCTTTGGTAGCATCCTTGATAACGATGTATCTTGCCTTTAATCGTCTAGTATGTCACTGTATGTACCTTGGAACTCTTCCAACATACCGTCCCTCCACTGAGGGTAAAGACAATGCCTGCGACTGACACTCAGTCGTCCTTATCACCCTGGAACCTTTCCAGTGATTCTCCTCATGATCGATTGATACCTTCTCACTACAACTAGTGAGTATCCTAACATCTAATTAGATCTATCTTATAGATCCAAAACCCAGGATTTAGGAGGTATCACTTTGATCCTATATGAAGAATCCTTGTGATAAGCGGAGATTGACCGAACATAGCATAGGAAACTCCTTCCCTATCAAGAGTATGTCATCCACGTACTCTATGAGGATCACCACCATACTCCCTAATACCTTTTGTATATACAAGGTTCATCTACCATTTTGATGAAGTCAAACTCTTTGACTACCACATCAAAACAGACGTTCCAACTCTGCGATGCCTGCTTTATCACAAAAAACATCTTGCACACGTTTCCGCTGCTCCCACTGTCTATGAAGCCCTCTGGCTGTGTACTTATAGACTCTCTCTTCCAAATCATCATTTAGAAAAGCAGTCATGACACCCAACCACCAGATATCATAGTCATGATATGTAGCAGTGGCAAGTAGGATCTGGATGGACTTAAGCATAGCTTTGAAAGTCTCAACTTTTCCATGTACACCAAGTAATCTTCTCAAGATATACTTTCTCCTGATGGGGATTTAACCCTTTAGATAAAGCAACCAAAGTCCATACTTTGTTGGTGTATAAGGATTCTATCTCAGATCGCTTAGCATCCAGCAATTCTTACAGAGTCCCACTCCTGATGGCCTTCTCGAAACTGATTGGGTCATCATCTCATGATGCAATCCTCGCTCCCACTGTCATAGAGAAACCGAAGTATCTCTCAGGTAGGTGAGGAACCCTACTAGATCAGCGGAGAGGCTGAGGTTCGTTGGAAACTATTGAATCCTTTGGTTCTACCAAATCATCTGCTGTAGTTTGTATAGATGGAACTCCTTCAAGTTCTACCTCATGACAATTAATTTCTTCACAAGAAATTCCCTTTCACAAAAGTGGAATGCTGAGAAACGAAACATCTTTTGTTCCTCGGTTTGGTAGAAGATATTCACTTGTGAATGTTTGGGATATCCAATAAACTTCCACAGATTTGACTTTGCCTCGAGCTTGTCCGGATTTTGCGTTTTAGACATAGGCCGGACAACCCCAAATCTTAACAAACATAAGATATGGGCTCTTCCCTTTCCATATCACATATGAAGTGGTAGGCGACTGATTTGATTTGAACCCTATTTAATAGGTATGCAACTTCTCAAGTGCATAACTCCCAAAAGGAAATAAGAAACTCAGTAGTACTCATCATAGAGCACACCATAACAGATAGGGTGCTATTGCTCCGCCCTGATATACCATCGTGCTATGGTGTATATGGAGGAGTAATGCTGAGAGAGAATCTCATTATCCTTTAGAATAGTCCAGGAATTCTGTGCTCAAGTATTCTCCTACTTGATCTCATCAAAGGACATAATACTTATACCCATTTTTGGTTCTCTACTTCTAACTCATATTCTGTGAATATCTCAAAAGCTTTGGACTTGTGTTTCATGTAAGTCCACGTTGCCCACCCCGGTGCTTGCGGGGAGGTGGAAAACGGAATAAAAATCGGATTTTTATCGAACTAGGCAACATGGACTAACTAAGGAGGATCTTTGCTAAACAAAAACTAACTAAAAGCTAACTAGATTTAGCTACATGGAAGAAAGGTTATACCTTGGGCTTTATGTCCTTCTCTCCTTGCTCCTTGGAGTGGAAGAAAGAGATCACCTTGTCGCCTTCTCTAGTCGAAGAAGGATCCACCCGAGAGCCTCAACCTTTGGCTTCAACTTCAAACTAGAAGTAACTAAGGTGCTAGAAGTGCTAATCCTAAAACCTTAGATGAGAGTAGAGATTACTTTGGAGAGGTTTATCTCAAGCTCAAGTGTTTCTCAACACATGAGAGGGGATAGCTTGAGAGAGAGGAAGAGGAGGAGAGAGAATCAATATGATAGAATGAATGAGAATAAAGAACCATTCTCACATATATGTGTGAATTATGTAAATTGATAATTAGCAAGATAATTGTCATGGCTTAATCAAGACATGACCATTATCATTTCATATTTAATGCAAATTGCAAGGATCAAATAGCATCTTTTATATGGAATGATGATGGTCAAAATGTCAACCTAGGTCAACAAGTCAAGAATGGTCAAAAGGTCAACAACCCTAACCATGCACAATTATATTTAACTAATATCAATTATTCATAATACACACATAAGCATTAGGGTTAACAAAAAGACAATGGTCATTAACCCTAATCAAAGTCCTCTGCCTCTGTCTCAGTCAACTGTGCATACGCACCCGTATTCGTGTTCCGAGGAACATGAATACAATGAGATAAAACCAATCCCAAATCATATACTAGGATCTGGCTTAAACCAAAGCCCGTTAGTATAAGCTGTCCGGACAGCAAACGTGCATAAGTGCGTGGATGTGAACGAACCCTGTCGCAAAACCAAGCGACCTCTACTCATTTTGCCTGAAGGCGAATAACTCTCTGTATGGGACTCTAAAGACTCGACACTTCGCAGGCAGTGGGTTTAACCATAGACCGCAAGCGGCACTAGCTGTACGTAACGGTCCCCAGGTAGTTGCCGATAACAAGACTGACGAGGTGACCCCATCTGAACTCCTACTGAGCCTGTATGTGATAGTCTCCGTACAGTCCGGTCTGTTCGTCTGATACATCGCATGGCGGGCCTAGGGGGGCGGTAAACGTCAGTCCCCTGATAGCGGTACAAGTCGTGTCGGAGTGTAGCCCAGAACACCCTGAGATAACACTGGAAACCTACCAGTATATCTCGCTTGCCCTGGCCAGGGACTACTTGTGTAATGGCTCTCCTGGACACAGCGCGATGTCAACCCCCAATACCGGAAGAGACGAATCCTGTCTAACCGTCACTGCCTCCAAGTGCTTCGGGACTGCACCCAACTACTACCTGTTTGCACGAATCCTTTGAGCTGTGGTAGGGTAGTAATCAAAGTACAGTGGGAACACACTCGAGGCGAAATGACAGTGTCAAGTCAGCGGACTAAGCTGTACTCATGTCACCTGGGAACTGATAACTGACGATAGGTATAATACCAACCAACAGTTCCCGAAGAGTCATGTCCAGTGTACTCGTAACCTAACGAGCACCCACATACTATCTCAAGTACGACGTACCGACGGCTGTGGGACCGACCCTCTCCCACACTAGGATAAGAAGCGCATACGCTAGTCTACTCCGAAGTACCGATGCCCTGTCTCGATAGTCCAACGACTAGGGACCTGTATAAGGATGTGCTTATGGATTACCCAGCCCCCACGAGTGTGAGCGCCATCGCAACGCTGGTAATCAAGAAAAAATCCTTAGGGCTCTACTAATATGTATATAAGCGATATGCTAAAAGAAACACATGCACATATTAAAGCCGAGACAAACCAAGTAGCATAGTACCATTTCGAGCAAGATTGTATATACAACTGTGAATATCCCAAGCTTCCATCAAGTAATATACATACTAGTATGATACGGTAATGGCCTCTAGGGCATATACACTAATGTCACGACCCGAAGTTTGGCCCGTGACCGGCACTTAACCACGTAACGTCTACAGGCGTAACGCGACTAAGTGAACCGAAAACCCAGAAATCAAACCAGAGAAAGTATAGAGTGTTAGGAGTTTTTAAAGAAAGCACTAACTAAAACATGATAAGAAATCTAAGTAAACAATCACCAAGATAGTAATATACGACGCCGTAGCGAAGATCAAGATCCACAAGTAGGAATAAAACAGATAGGATAAACTGCAAGTACAGTCGGCTCACAACGAGCTCGACACCAGAAAAGAAATATAATACAACATCGTCCTCACACTGTCTCTAAGTCAAATACATACATGGTAGATGGAGAATACTAGATACAACAATGTACATACTGAAAGATAAACAGATACCGCACAAAACCCACCTATCAGCAAAAGAGCTAGTATACCAACTATGGGGGTATCTGTGTCAAAAGATGCAAAGCAGCCTGCCGCGACTACTCCGAAGGGCAACCTGCAAACACTGTGGCACAACGGGGGTGAGTTGCCAACTCGTGAATAGAGATAACATATAAAGGTAATCGCGAGCATGCACGTACTGCGCTACTCCATCATATGCCAACAGATGATATCAATATGTGATAAGCAGTATGTGCAATAATCATGCAAGTGCTCTATAGGGTACGGTACTATCGGATGAGGTACAAATGCTCTATCAGGTAATGCATCTACAGGATGAGGTACAAATGTAATGCTGAGCAGGGACAATATAATATCTACACGAATGTCAACGTGGAATATATAATCGGTTTCTCAATGCACCTAGATCTCCAAAAAATAGCTCATGCGCCGGCACTCCCCTCGGCCCTCAAATCCTGTACCTCTCTGAGAATCCCGAGTGCCTAACATCGGCACCCAAATATCATAAATACTCGTGTCTAGCATCGACACGCAAAACATCCTGTATCGGGCATCCGACAATCCGGGTCAGCCCTCTCTCAAAGTATATATCGGGAATCCGTCAGTCCGGGTCATCCCACTCTCAATATATCGGGCATCCGTCAGTCTGGGTCAGCCCACTCGCAATACATCGGGCATCCGTCAGTCCGGGTCAGCCCTTTCTCAATACATCGGGCATCCGTCAGTCCGGGTCAGGGCTCTCTCAATACATCGGGCATCCGTCAGTCCGGGTCAGCCCTCTCTCAATACATCGGGCATCCTTCAGTCCGGGTCAGCCCTCTCTCAATACGTGCCTCTAGCACCGAGAAAACACGGGGTAACGCCCCAAAATATCATACCAAGGGAACCGGGTTTTTTAAATGATTACTTATTTGAAAAGGCCACGGTTCCCAAATCCAGAAATCACAAGAAATCTCAACCAATAATACAAGTAATTGTGATGTGATATGTGCACCAAGTATGTATATCAAGTCATGTTACATAAAAATGAGCTGCAATGCAATGATCCAATGTGATATAGGTATCAAGTATGAATATCAAGTCATGTCACATAAAAATGAGCTGCAATGCAATGATCCAATGTGATATAGGTATCAAGTATGAATATCAAGTCATGTCACATATAGATGAGCTATAATGCAATGATCCAATGTGATATAGGTGTCAAGTATGAATATCAAGTCATGTCACATAGAGATGAGCTACAATGCAATGATCCAATGTGATATAGGTATCAAGTATGAATATCAAGTCATGTCACATAGAGATGAACTACAATGCAATGATCCAATGTGATATAGGTATCAAGTATGAATATCAAGTCATGTCACATAGAGATGAGCTACAATGTAATGATCCAATGTGAAGTGTGTAGTAGGTATGCAATGCACTAGCTAGTAACCATGAACATGCAATATATATATAAGGAACACTATAAGGTCTATCAGCCCTGACGTAGAACGCCATGCGGGCGATATCCCCGTAGATGTGAAATCTACTCACCGTAGTCTCTCGCTAGGTGTAGCCAACAACCTGCTTCCCCTTCTTCGCGGCGTCCGCCGTACTCGCCTGCGAACCTAGAATTACACAATATATCATATGTAAGCTTGAAGTCACACAAACGCGACATAAAAGACGAACTAGTAACTCGTGTCGCAAACCAAGCGCGCGTGTGCGCGATACGCTAAAACGTGTGGTTACGCGCCTGAAACCACTCCGACGCGTCGCGATACGCATAAACCCAAAACCCCCACACACGTATCACGCGTGTCGCGAAAGATTGAAAATACGGGAAAATAGGTATTCTACCCCAGATTTTGATACAGGAAAGATATTGCAAAACTATATATATCAAAACAACCCAAATAGCAGCAGACACCCACACCCTAAACCCCAACCCATGGCTCCCCCATCTGGCCGCAAATTGCGGCCAGAATGCAATATTTGGCGGCCTCACTTGGGAATTGGGCCCCCAGGTTTGGTGTGTGCACTATATACCCCCCATACATGCTACAGTAACATTTAGATTTACACTGAAAAGTCTCGGGTAACAGCAGATCCTACAGAGCCTTATTTCTAGTTAAAAACCACACTTTTGCACTAAAATCAAACTTTAGGGTATTTTTGTGCAAACTGAAACAAAACTTGGCCTAAGATAGCTCTAATAACACCTAATAGAGCTAACACAACTAACAAAACCCTAATCTAACATGTGAATCACAATTATCCCTTAATATCACTAAAAATGCATAAAAATGAGATTTTTACTAAGGAATACAACAAGTCTATGGAAAAGAAGTGCAAATATGAGTTAATACCTTCTAAGAACCTTGTAGAACACCAAAACTTCCAGCTTTCCCCTCTAGTGTGCAGATTTGCCATAAACACCCTAAAAAGCTCACTTTTCTTAAGGTTTAGTGATGAAAAAGTGTTGTTTTTGTGAAGGAAAAGTGTAGAGATCAAAGAGACATGAAGAGGAGAAGAAAAGATGAAGAAAATGTGAGGGTTTGCTGCTGGAATTCTCCAGAATTCTGGAGTGGGGAAAGAGAGAGAGAAGAGAGGGAAAGAAATGGTCAAAAGTCAAGCTTTTACCTACCCCCCCATGCCTCATTGTTTAATTGAATTTGTAATTATAAAAAAATGGGGTTATGCTTAGGCTAAAATGGTGGAGGAAACATAATAACCATGCAACACAAGAAAAATGGTTACATGCTACCAAAATCCTAAGTCTCAAAATGTCTAAGTGTGCAAGGTGTACAAAAACACAAGAAAATTCCCAATATGCTAACATTACCCAAAAATAACTAATAACCCCAGGAACCCTTATCTAAAATCACACGTACGATCACTAATTATTACGACAGACAATCAAACAGAAATTCAAAGTGTTACAATCTACCGCCCTTAAAGAAATTCGGTCCCCGAATTTAAAAATCTAACCATACGCACCTTCAAAAAGGTGGGGATACCTCTTCATCATCTCGCTCTCGGTCTCCCAAGTGACATCCTCGCCGCTCTGGCCACGCCAAAGTATCTTGACGGACGGTATCTCCTTCTACCTCAATTTCTTCACTTGTCGATCTAAGATCATCACCGGCTGCTCTGCGTAGGAAAGGTCGCGCTCAAGCTGGGTCGTCGGGTGATGAATCGCATGCGAAGGATCATGAAGATATCTGCGGAGCATCGTAACGTGAAATACGGGATGCACGTCTGGAAAACTGGGCGGAAGGGCTAATCGATACGCAACTGCACCAATATGCTCAAGGATCTCCAATGGGGCCCACATATCTGGGACTAAGCTTCCCCTCCTTTTCAAACCTCATTACGCCCTTCATTGGGGAGACCCTCAAGAAGACGTGGTCACCAACAGAAAACTCAAGTCTGCGCCGACGACGGTCCGCATAAGATCTCTGCCTACTCTGGCTGCTCTCATCCTATCGCGAATCAACTGGATCTTCGCTGTCGTCTCCTCCACAATCTGTGGCCCTAAGATACTGTTCTCACTAAGCTCCGTCCAACAGGTGGGTGATCTGCATCTCCTCCCATAAAGATCCTCAAACGGTGCCATCTGAATGGTCTCCTGGTAGCTGTTGTTGTAGGAGAACTCTACTAAGGGCAAATGATGATCCCAGCTACCTCCGAAGTCTAAAACGCATGCTCTGAGCATGTCCTCGAGAGTCTGAATAGTCCGCTCTGACTGCCCGTCGGTCTGAGGATGGAATGCTGTGCTGAAACTCAAACGAGTGCCCAAAGCCTCTTGAAGCCTCTGCCATAGCCGGCTGGTAAACTGGGTGCCTCTATCGGACACGATGCATGTCGGAACTCCGTGAAGTCGTACAATCTCATCAACGTAAATCTGGGCATACTGGGCAAATCCGAAAGTCGCCTTCACCGGTAGGAACTGAGCCGCTTCCGTCAAACGATCTACGATCACCCAGATAGAGTCATACCCTCGACTAGTCCTGGGTAGACTCACAGTGAAATCCATAGATATCTGTACCCATTTCCACTCCGGAATGGGTAACGGCTGTAGTTCTCCCGCGGGCCTCTGGTGCTCAGCCTAGACTTGCTAACAAGTCAGGCATCTCGACACAAAATCTGCAATGTCCCTCTTCATACCGTCCCACCAGAAAACATCTCTCAAGTCATGGTACATCTTGGTGGAACCGAGATGAACAGTATATACCGATCGATGTGCATCCTCAAGAATCTCGCGCCGCAATCCCTCAGCATCTGGTACGCTCAGTCTAGCTCCAAATCGTAGTATCCCCTGATCATCGATCACGAACTCGGAAAATCTGCCCTGTCCCATCTGTGTCCTGATCTCTAAACAGCGGTCATCACTGTGCGGTGCCTCATGTATACGGTTAAGCAACTGTGGGCGTGCACGAACATGCGCAATCTGTCCCCCGATCGGCGTAAACTCGAACTGTACCTGGCTGTCGCATAAGATCTGCCAATCCACCGACGACTGCCTCTGAACTGCGCTCAAATAGGATAGACTACCCCCGGGCCTCCTGCTCAAAGCATACGCCACTACCTTCGCCCTGCCCGGGTGATACAAGATCTCACAATCGAAATCCTTCACTAACTCCATCCATCGGCGCTGTCTAAGATTCAGGTCTCGCTGCTGAAATATGTACTTTAAGCTCTTGTGGTCAGTGAATATCTGGCTTGACTCTCCATACAGATAATGTCGCCAGATCTTGAGTGCAAAGACCACTGCAGCCATCTCCAGATCATGAGTAGGGTAATTCTGTTCATGTCTCCTTAATTGCCGCGAAGCATACGCAATCACCCTATCACACTGCATCAAAACGCGTCCCAGCCCCACTCGTGAAGCATCGCAGTAGACCACAAATCCACCTGATCCTGAAGGCAATGATAGCACTGGTGTCGTAGTCAGTAGAACCCGTAGCCGCTGGAAACTGTGCTCACACTCCTCCGTCCAATCGAAGCGAACTCCCTTTCCGTGTCAACCCGGTCAATGGTGTAGCAATGCGAGAGAAGTCCTGCACAAATCGCCGGTAGTAGCCTGCCAGCCCTAGAAAGCTGCGAATCTCCGTCACTGACGTGGGTCTAGACCAACTCCGAACTGCCTCGATCTTCCTCGGGTCGACACATATACCATCTCGTGTAATCACGTGCCCCAAGAAGTCTACGCTATCTAGCCAGAAGGCACGCTTGGAGAATTTGGCGAAAAGCTGATGCTCCCTCAAGGTCTGCAGTGAAATCCGCAGGTGCTGCTCGTGCTCCTCTCTACTCCGAGAATATACCAAGATATCGTCCATAAACAACATAATGAACAGATCAAGATACGGCCGGAGAATACGGTTCATCATGTCCATAAATGCTGCTGGCGTGTTGGTGAGTCCGAACGACATCACCAAAAACTCATAATGGCCGCAACGTGTGCGGATGGCTGTCCTAGGAATATCCTCCCGTCGAACCCGCAGCTGATGGTAGCCCGATCGCGAATCGATCCTCGAAAAGTATCCTTCCCCCTGAAGCTGGTCGAACAAATCGTCGATGCGTGGCAAAGGATATCTGTTCCGCACTGTCTCCCTGTTCAGCTGGCGGTAGTCAACAAAAGCATAGCACGTGGCTAACCAATCCATGCCCCAAAAGAACGTCGAAGTCCAACATCTCAAGAAGGATCAAATCGACCGGCAACTCTCTATCGCCTATACGGACGGTACAGGATCGGAACTCGTGCTTAGGAACAAACGACTCTCCCGCAGGAGTAGTCACAACAAGCGGTTGACCAAGCAAACCGGACTCTCTACTCAAACTCGGCACAAGGTGTGTGGATACATACGAGTACGTGAAAACATATGAGCACAAGGATCCGGATCAAACAATACGTGTGCAACAAAGGACAAACTGAAAGAGTACCTGAAACCACAGCATTGGATACCCGCGCGTCCCGATGAGTCGAAGCGAAAACTTATGCCTGTCCCTCATTTGCGACTGACCGAACTCCTCCTCTACTAGCCTGACCCCTCTGTGCAAACCCTCCGCGTCCACGACGTCTCAGAGCACGACCCTGACGTGCTGTGAAGTAACACTGCCTGATGAGGTGTTGAAGGCTTCCGCATCGTAAACACCTATGCACTGAATGCTGTCCTGCCTGGGGATGGAAGCCAAACGACTGTCCTCGTCCTAAGCCTCTGCTCTGGGCTGATACACCAGTATGATTCCTCAACTGCTCTGGAACTCTCACGGTCTCTGGAAGACGTGTCTCGTAAACGGGAGCTGCCTCCACCGGTGCTATGTAGGGGACGGAATACTGCATGATGATCGCAAGGAACAACTGGGTAACAGGGTTGACAACCACTTGTCGCTGCGCTCGCACGACCTCTACCAATGAGCTCATCGCCTGGCGTAGGCCCTGCATCTCTACCACTAGTCTAGCGATCTGAGCTGTCGTAGGGGAAACAATATGTCCTGATACAACAGGAGTACTACTCGGATTAGTCCTTGTCTCAGATGAATCAACTCGAACCTCGGCTCTCGCGGCCACTCTCTGCGCCCTCGTAGTCCTTGGCGGCATGTTGGCTATCAGAAACAACAGGATTCGATAAGGATACGGAAATCGAATCGCAAGAAAGTATATACTCAAGGAGGAATTTAAATCAACAAGTCCTAAGGTCGCGTAGGCGGAGTACCGTGTCGTGAGTATGCCGCGGAACATACACACGCTACGCCACCCTGCCGCAGCTACCTACTCCATCATACCATGGTCATCCTACACTCCGAAAGGTAAAACCTACGCTCTGATACCAACTTTGTCACGACCCGAAGTTTGGCCCGTGACCGGCACTTAACCACGTAACGTCTACAGGCGTTACGCGACTAACTGAACCGAAAACCCAGAAATCAAACCAGTGAAAGTATAAAGTGTTAGGAGTTTTTGAAGAAAGCACTAACTAAAACATGATAAGAAATCTAAGTAAACAATCACCAAGATAGTAATATACGACGACGTAGCGAAGATCAAGATCCACAAGTGGGAATAAAACAGTTAGGATAAACTGCAAGTACAGTCGGCTCACAACGAGCTCGACACCAGAAAACAAATATAATACAACATCGTCCTCACACTGTCTCTAAGTCAAATACATACATGGTAGATGGAGAATACTAGATACAACAATGTACATACTGAAAGATAAACAGATACCGCACAAAACCCACCTATCAGCAAAAGAGCTAGTACACCAACTATGGGGGTATCTGTGTCAAAAGATGCAAAGCAGCCTGCCGCGACTACTCCGAAGGGCAACCTGCAAACACTGTGGCATAACGGGGGTGAGTTGCCAACTCGTGAATAGAGATAACATATAAAGGTAATCGCGAGCATGCACGTACTGCGCTACTCCATCATATGCCAACAGATGATATCAATATGTGATAAGCAGTATGTGCAATAATCATGCAAGTGCTCTATAGGGTACTGTACTACCGGATGAGGTACAATTGCTCTATCAGGTAATGCATCTACAGGATGAGGTACAAATGTAATGCTGAGCAGGGGCAATATAATATCTACACGAATGTCAACGTGGAATATATAATCGGTTTCTCAATGCACCTAGATCTCCAAAAAATAGCTCATGCGCCGGCACTCCCCTCGGCCCTCAAATCCTGTACCTCTCTGAGAATCCCGAGTGCCCAACATCGGCACCCAAATATCATAAATACTCGTGTCTAGTATCGACACGCAAAACATCCTGTATCGGGCATCCGTCAATCCGGGTCAGCCCTCTCTCAAAGTATATATCGGGAATCCGTCAGTCCGGGTCATCCCCCTCTCAATATATCGGGCATCCGTCAGTCTGGGTCAGCCCTCTCGCAATACATCGGGCATCCGTCAGTCCGGGTCAGCCCTCTCTCAATACATCGGGCATCCGTCAGTCCGGGTCAGCCCTCTCTCAATACATCGGGCATCCGTCAGACCGGGTCAGCCCTCTCTCAATACATCGGGCATCCGTCAGTCCGGGTCAGCCCTCTCTCAATACATCGGGCATCCGTCAGTCCGGGTGAGCCCTCTCTCAATACATCAGGCATCCGTCAGTCCGGGTCAGCCCTCTCTCAATACGTGCCTCTAGCACCGAGAAAACACGGGGTAACCCCCCAAAATATCATACCAAGGGAACCGGGTTTTTTAAATGATTACTTATTTGAAAAGGCCACGATTCGCAAATCCAGAAATCACATGAAATCTCAACCAATAATACAAGTAATTGTGATGTGATATGTGCACCAAGTATGTATATCAAGTCATGTCACATAAAAATGAGCTGCAATGCAATGATCCAATGTGATATAGGTATCAAGTATGAATATCAAGTCATGTCACATAAAAATGAGCTGCAATGCAATGATCTAATGTGAGGTATCAAGTATGAATATCAAGTCATGTCACATATAGATGAGCTACAATGCAATGATCCAATGTGATATAGATATCAAGTCATGTCACATAGAGATGAGCTACAATGCAATGATCCAATGTGATATAGGTGTCAAGTATGAATATCAAGTCATGTCACATAGAGATGAGCTACAATGCAATGATCCAATGTGATATAGGTATCAAGTATGAATATCAAGTCATGTCACATAGAGATGAGCTACAATGCAATGATCCAATGTGAGGTGTGTAGTAGGTATGCAATGCACTAGCTAGTAACCATGAACATGCAATATATATATAAGGAACACTATAAGGTCCTATCAGCCCTGACGTAGAACGCCATGCGGGCGATATCCCCGTAGATGTGAAATCTACTCACCGTAGTCTCTCGCTAGGTGTAGCCAACAACCTGCTTCCCCTTCTTCGCGGCGTCCGCCGTACTCGCCTGCGAACCTAGAATTACACAATATATCATATGTAAGCTTGAAGTCACACAAACGCGACATAAAAGCCGAACTAGTAACTCGTGTCGCGAACCAAGCGCGCGTGTGCGCGATACGCTAAAACGTGTGGTTACGCGCCTGAAACCACTCCGACGCGTCGCGATACGCATAAACCCAAAACCCCCACACACGTATCACGCGTGTCGCGAAAGGTTGAAAATACGGGAAAATAGGTATTCTACCCCAGATTTTGATACAGGAAAGATATTGCAAAACTATATATATCAAAACAACCCAAATAGCAGCAGACACCCACACCCTAAACCCCAACCCATGGCTCCCCCATCTGGCCGCAAATTGCGGCCAGAATGCAATATTTGGCGGCCTCACTTGGGAATTGGGCCCCCAGGTTTGGTGTGTGCACTATATACCCCCCATACATGCTACAGTAACATTTAGATTTACACTGAAAAGTCTCGGGTAACAGCAGATCCTACAGAGCCTTATTTCTAGTTAAAAACCACACTTTTGCACTAAAATCAAACTTTAGGGTATTTTTGTGCAAACTGAAACAAAACTTGGCCTAAGATAGCTCTAATAACACCTAATAGAGCTAACACAACTAACAAAACCCTAATCTAACATTTGAATCACAATTATCCCTTAATATCACTAAAAATGCACAAAAATGAGATTTTTACTAAGGAATACAACAAGTCTATGGAAAAGAAGTGCAAATATGAGTTAATACCTTCTAAGAACCTTGTAGAACACCAAAACTTCCAGCTTTTCCCTCTAGTGTGCAGATTTGCCTTAAACACCCTAAAAAGCTCACTTTTCTTAAGGTTTAGTGATGAAAAAGTGTTGTTTTTGTGAAGGAAAAGTGTAGAGATCAAAGAGACATGAAGAGGAGAAGAAAAGATGAAGAAAATGGGAGGGCTTGCTGCTGGAATTCTCCAGAATTCTGGAGTGGGGAAAGAGAGAGAGAAGAGAGGGAAAGAAATGGTCAAAAGTCAAGCTTTTACCTACCCCCCATGCCTCATTGTTTAATAGAATTTGTAATTATAAAAAAGTGGGGTTATGCTTAGGCTAAAATGGTTGGGGAAACATAATAACCATGCAACACAAGAAAAATGGTTCCATGCTCCCAAAATCCTAAGTCTCAAAATGTCTAAGTGTGCAAGGTGTACAAAAACACAAGAAAATTCCCAATATGCTAACATTACCCAAAAATAACTAATAACCCCAGGAACCCTTATCTAAAATCACACGTACGATCACTAATTATTACGACAGACAATCAAATAGAAATTCAAAGTGTTACAACTAACAATCTCCCACTTGCACTAAGGCCATGTACTGGCGTATCGAAGACCTATCATCTCGATCAGCCGCTCGAACTGAGTCTGGGGTAAGGCCTTTGTGAATGGATCTGCAGTGTTATCTTCTGAAGCAACCCTCCGAACCTCGATCTCCTGGCGATCCACGATCTCCCTGATCAGGTGATACCGCCTCAAGATGTGTCTGGATTTCTGATAGGACCTGGGTTCCTTCACTAAAGCTATAGTCCCGTTGTTGTCGCAATACAGAGGTATTGGGTCAACAATGGACGGAACCACCAGAAGTTCTTTCAAGAACTTCCTCATCCAGACAGCTTCTTTTGCGGCATCAGATGCAGCGATGTACTCCGCTTCCATAGTCGAGTCAGCAACGGTTTCCTGTTTGGAGCTCTTCCAACTCACCGCCCCTCCATTGAGGGTAAAGACAAAACCCGACATGGACTTGGAATCATCCTTGTCACTCTGGAAGCTGGAGTCAGCAAAGGCCTCAATCTGGAGGTCTTTTCCGCTATACACCAAGAACATCTCCTTAGTCCTTCCCAGGTACTTGAGTATGTTCTTTACCGCTATTCGATATTTCTTCCCAGGGTTTGACTGATACCTGCTTACCACACTCAGTGCATAAGCCACATCTGGTCTGGTACACAACATCGCATACATTATAGAGCCTACCGCAGAAGCGTAGGGTATAATAGACATGCGATCCCTCTCCAAATCAATCTTGGGAGACATCTTTTTGGAGAGGGTGATCCCATGACAAGCCGGTAGATTACCGCGCTTGGAATCTTCCATACTGAATCTTTTCAGTATGGTGTCGATGTACCTGGACTGTAAAAGTCCTAATATTCTCTTGGATCCGTCACGGTAGATCCGGATACCCAGAATGTAAGAGGCAACACCCAGGTCTTTCATGGAGAACCTGTGTGACAAGAACCCCTTGACAGATTGTAGCATAGGAATGTCATTTCCTATTAAGAGAATGTCATCCACGTAAAAAACGAGGAATACCACGGTTCTCGCTTCAAATCTACAATAGATGCATGGTTCATCTAGATTTTTGATAAAGCCAAATTCCTTGACCGTCTCATCAAAACAGATGTTCCAACTCCGCGATGCCTGCTTTAGTCCATAAATGGACTTAAGCAACCTGCACACCTTTCCGCTGCTCCCACTCTGAATGAAACCCTCTGGCTGGTCCATATAGATGCACTCCTCTAAATTTCCATTTAGAAAAGCGGTCTTTACGTCCTTCTGCCAAATCTCATAATCGTGGAAGGCAGCAATGGCAAGAAGGATCCGAATGGATTTCAGCATAGCCACTGGAGAAAAGGTTTCGTCATAGTCCAAACCAGGTCTCTGACGAAAACCCTTTGCAACCAGTCTAGCTTTATAGGTCTCAACCTGTCCATCTACACCAATCTTCCTTTTGATGATCCACTTGCATCCTACGGGTTTTACCCCATCTGGAGCAATGTCCAACGTCCATACTTTGTTGGTGTACATGGACTCCATTTCGGCCCGCATTGCATCCAGCCATTTTACCGAGTCAACGCACTGAATGGCTTGCTGGAAGCTAGTAGGCTCATCACAATCTATGTTGCAATTGTTAGAGATAGTGCCCTCAGAGTCAATTATTGGATCACAGGTACGTGATTGCAATGATTACGGAGGACCTATACCGGTAGGACAGTCTTACTCGAGATGATAGTATGCTATCTGGTTTGCCTTTATCAGTCGTGTACATGTTCAGGTGACTGATTACATGTTACACTTTGATAGAGCCCTTAGGATCTTGCTTTACCACCAACAGTATGATGGCGATCATATACGTAAGAGTTGGGTGGTTTATACGCATATCCTTAATTGTGGTGCCTAGTCGTGGGAGTTTCGAGACAGGGCATCGATACTCCGGAGTAGACTAGTGTATACAGTCGAGACCCCGACGAGGGGCGGTGGCCGGTCTCACAAGCCACTGGTGTCAGTTGGATCACCTAAGATGTATATAGGTGCTCATTGGGTTATGAGTACACCGGACAGGACTCGCCGGGAATCTGCTAGTTGGTAATATACATATCGTCAGATAGCAGTTCCCTGGTATCATGTGTACAGGTTAGTTCATCGATATGAGGTCGTCATTTGTCTCGTGTGAGTTTCCACTGTGTTTTGATTTCTACCCTACCACGGCTCAAAGGAGTCGTGCAAACAGGTAGTTTTTGGCTACAGTCCCGAGCCACATGGAGGCACGTGAGCGGATCGGCAGGGGATTCGTCTCTCCCGGTATTGGGGGCGAGATCGTGCTGTGTCTAGGAGAGCCATTACACAAAGCCCGCGGCCATGGAAGGAGATTTACTGGTAGGTACTCCAGTAGTATCTCAGGGTGTTATTGGGCTACACTCCGACACGACTTATACTGCTATTGGGGGTATGACGTTACTAGCCCCCTAGGCAGATATGCGATACTCATAGACGAACGGACCGGACTGTATATACATTGTCTCTGTTAGGCTCAGTAGGGTTTCCGGATGAGTTCGCTCATCGGCCTCCCTTGAGGTCAGTCCATGGGCAGCCGTTACGCATAGCTAGTGCCGCTGACGGTTTGTGGTTAAACCCACTGCCAGGGTACTGACGAGTCATTAGAGTCCCCCGCTGACAGTTTCCCAAGTTCGGGCGAAACGTTGTAGAGGCCGTATGGTTTTATGGCAGGGTTCGGAAAATGCACGTGCGTTTACGCACGTGTCATTTTTCGAGCAGATAATACTGGTCGGCTTTGGTTTAAGCCGGATCCGAGTATTATATTGAGTAGATATAATATCTTTGTCTCAGTTGCATTTGTATTCGGTCATAATACAAATGCGGGTATTTTTATACAGTTACGGGGTTATCCTGAAATTCGTTTCGGGGTCACTTTTGGAAGTTGCCAGTTTCCAGTTTTCTATCTGCCGTCTTTTAACATTCGGTTAAAGACGTATTTATCTTTTCTTTGGATGAGTGTGGAAGTTTCTAGAAGCATCTAGATGAGGTGACTAGGTTGAATGGTGTTGTGTTTTCATTGGTTGCTTTTGGTGTGTTCACACTAGAGATATTTGTTTGTGTTCACACTAGAGATATTTGTTCTTAAGGTCACCACTTCCCTCCTACACTCACCCCCTCTCTTGTTTAAAGTGGCCGGCCCCCTCTCCTCCTCCACTCACTCACTTGAGAAAATTATGGTTGTTAAAAGAATAGACTAAAGTTTTGGATACATGGAAATTTCATAGTTCATTTCTTGTTCCATTTCATTTCCATCGGCAACTTCATTAACCGATTGTCCACGGATTTGGACGAAGTGAGGCAAAGTCATCTACTCATTCTTTACATCATTCTTGGTCGTCTCTTTTAGCAAATTTGACGATCGAGTTGCCTCAAGTCAGAGGCGGGAGCCCGTTTAAAGAATCATCGACATGGTGCCACCTGGACGAGCAGATCGGAGATCGACGAGAACGGAGCAGCCGCAATGGAGCGTGGGATGATGGTTAAAGATCGAAGGACTCAGATCATTCGGTATAACCTTTCTACACTCTTTACAGTTTGTTAGTTTAGCAATAATGGCAGATCCGGGTTAAAGTATACGATAGCGCCGGTTAAAAGTTTTTGTTCCTCATTTGGCGTCTGTGGACGGCCGGAGCGCTACTGTAGACTTACAGTGGTATCAGATCCTCACCATTTTGCTATACTAACTTGTGCTAACGCGTTTAAAACATCGATCGAACCGGATATTGAAAACTGCAACATTTCAGTTCACAGTTTTTGTTGATTTTTAAAGGGTTCTAAAAATTATTCTACATATCACAGAAAGTTGTGCAGGGTCTTAGAAGAACACCGTACAAATTTGGGCACGTGATTCAAAAAAACCACCGCGGAACCGCGGTCAAACCTACGGTTTGACCGCGCTTCCGTGGCCATTCAGTGAGATCGTGGCCCCAAATTTGCACAGTAGCTTCTATGTTGGAATTTGGGGTTTTTGGTATATATCATTTGGGCCCAGATTTTGTTACTGTTCAACAGATGTTCGTGTGGCCCACTTCTTGATATTTAGTCGATCGAAATTTAAACATGTTAGTTTACAGTGCTTACATTATATCTCCGACCGGGAATGTCATTTGATCGGTAAACCGTATCTGATTGCTATAGTTCTTTTAGACGGGTTTGCGAACGTGACATTCGCGTTGATGTTCTGTGTTGTGCTGTGATGTTGCGGATTTGTCGTGGTGGATAGCAGTGTATAATAGTAGTGCAGTTTGAGTTTATTTGTACATTTGATATTGCGGGGCGAGCGTCCAACATGTGGACTGCCGTCACTGCCTATTGTATAATATTCTTTTGGGGCACGACCAGGTTGCGGTCGATGTACCTGTTGTACTATTTTTCATTACTTTACTAGGTTTTGCCCCGCGACGGAGTGCACGAATAGCCGGGTTCTGGAGGGCAACGGGTCCGCATCTCATGGCTTTGAGAGGCAGAGGGGCCCAACTCTAGAATTGGCAGACTATTCGCCGCACTCGTAAGGGGTACAGGTTGACCCAAGGAGGGGTGCTCAAGCTACCGGATTCCATGAAGTGCGGGGTGGTCCATTCACTTTGCTGTAGGGGGCTGCCTCGCTTCAGGTTTTGGCGGGTAACTTGCCGCACCCGTAGGGGTCTTGGTTTCATTGAACAGGCTATCCACACGACAGGGGAACGTCGGGTTTCAGCAGCGGCACTGTGAAACCCGGGGATCCCAGATTATCTGTATTGTTCTGTGATGCTTATTACTTTTCTGTAATATTTCATATTATCACGCCTGGAGAGATTATTGTATATTGGTTTATATACTGTTAGATGTTGTATATGTTTTACACCCGCGCTAGTCCAGTCCCCGCTCTGTCGTTAGTTAAGTAACCTAACGGGTGATGACGGGACCCAGCGACGAATGCGGATGGCATATACGTACATTTTATTTTCGTTCTTTTCTGGTGTGATTATTGATGGGACTGCGTTGATTCTGATCAATGCAAAGGAAAACAAACCTTTTTACAGTTGTTGGAACAATTTAAAAAGTTCTATTGCAAAGACGTTTCCTTTTATTTTGCATAGCGGTATTCAGTGGAATATCATGCACCTCATTCGACGGGGAAAGGGCTGATATACCTTCACCGGGACTGACCCCTTGGGCAGAAGTTTGCGTCAGGGTAATAACTTCACTATAGTCGATTACAAGTTGCTTTGCATCGTGGTATTCAGTGGAATATCCTGCACCTCATTCCACGAGGAAAGTGCCGAGATCCCTTCATCGGGAATGACCTCTCTAGCAAAAGGTTTTCGCCACTATATTTTTAAAAGTTATCAGGTTCCTTCAGCGATATCAAGTTCACTACGTTAAAGGTTTTTCGCCAAAAACCAGCCGTAGCCCTCCGTCACTTCTTTTGGGTATTCAGTAGTATTCAAGCTATGTATTTTGACCTAACGCCAAGGCATAGTGTTTGGTAGCTGCTGGGTATTCAATTGTTGCATAGATAGATGAGTTGGTTTGGGACAGCCGTTCTGCTATTTTGACCTAACGCCAAGGGCATGTGCGGGTGGGTTCAAATTAACAAGATAGTGACGGGTAGAACTTGGCATGTGACTTATGACATTTTGACGTAACGTCAAGGTTATAAGAGCATGGGGCAAAAATCATATCGGGAGTTTCTGAAGAAACTGAAACTTGCCAAGTATGCGCATTCCTTCTGGAGTATGAGTAACGTGGATGCATTCCATCATGTTATCATGCGATGAGAGTTGGATCCCGATTCCCACTGATGAGTTGGTTTACTCTTCGGGTGATCCTGATTGATTCTTCTTTCAGGTTTGGAGGAGAATTTTACAGGACAGTGGGAGGTTTCCGGATTAGATAAAGTGATAACCATTTTGATCTAGGTTAGAGTGCACGCAGTGTGTTTCTTTTCTCTCTCTCTCTTTGGAAGCGACCTTTGACCGACCCTAGACTATGACTCAGTGACCAAGTTGACCGAACCTTCTTAAAATTCTTGCTTTTGGATTGTCTATGTTGCATAAGTTATTGCCACTCCTTCTTTTTCCCTTTGCATTTCTCAGAACACCTGTATTACTACGGACATCCACTTCCATTGGATAGATCCATCGTATGGTTATATACGAACTCGAAGGGACTTCTTTGAGGATGGATCCAGGTTCAGGAGAAATAGAATTGGTTTATTCAGTTGTCTTTTATTATCACCTTCTCTCAGGTTGCGAGGGCTCCTTGGTTTAGGAGAGTACACCTATTACGCTTATTGGATAGTCTTATTCCAAACCATAGGCAGGTGCCGAAAGGTAGGGAATGAAGAAAACCAATTAGCCTAAGTAGGGTGTGCAGAAGGAAATATGTAAAGACAAAATAAAGAGATTAGACAGAGGGCAAAGTAAATTGCAACTGATATCATTCACGACCAAACCGCGTACTTCATCGCCACTCCTATTTCACCTTTAACAGAATAAGGTATTATTCAGTTGTCTTTTATCATCACCTTCTCTCGAGATGCGAGTACTTTTTGGTTTAGGAGGGTACACCTATTATGCTTATTGGATAGTCTTCTTCCAAACCATAGGCTGGTGCCGAACGGTAGGGAAGAAAGAAAACCATTTAGCCTAACGATGGTGTACAGAAGGTAATGACTAAAGACAAATAAAGAGATTTGGCGAGATGGCAATAAAATATACGGTTGAAGTCATGAATTGATTATGGAAGAGGCATTACTATGAATACCAAGATACCCCTAGGAAACATTTTCATGTTTCAGTGCATTGTTAAAGGAAAACTGTTTTCCCAATTAGATACTTACTCCAATGGTATGTATTTACCAGGTTTCATTCTCATATTTGTATGGTTTTACAGATGATGAGTGGGAGTAAGTTATTTGGAATTAGGTGATCATCCTCATTATATCAGAATTCGTTGTAATTGGTGATATTTGAGGAAATCGCCAGGGTACAGTTTTCAACCTACGACGCACAGGTTTTGAGTTATTCAACTCAGCGGACTTATACAGAGTATTGTATGCTGTCCAGTGTCCATCAGGACAAAGGGGTAGGTCCTCGTACTATGTTCTGTTTACTTATGACTTCTCTAGTATTTAGACAAGTGTTTCGTAGAAATACAAGGTCTAAGTTTTGAGAAGTTGTGGGTATACGAATAAAGTAGAGTACCAGGTGTCACAAGTATCGGGATTTTTCAAAAAGATCTAAGATGTAGATTCTTGTGATTGGTATTCAGATGATAGTAATGGTTTTTGAGAAACTTCTTTCTCTTTCAGGTTATTCATAATTGGATGGATTCCTAAGTTGAGTAATGCCGATTAGCCTCCTTCTATTAAGTTGATATGCACTGGAGACAGCGGCATAATTTGAATATGGTTCCAATTAAATTAGTGCCAAAGTTTTAATATTGGATATAGAATAGTTTGTACCTTAAAAGATGTTAAGGTACGGGGAGTTGTCCAGCTTATGCTTAAAACCAGACTCTGAATAACTCAGGGCACGTTTCTGTAATGGCTGTTTGTGGGTTGACCCTGGCTATGACGAGGGTTGATATTCTACCATTTGGAAGATCAATAGTGATATTGTTCTCGAACTTCCATACACTTTACTAACTAGCTAGTTTATGTTTAGTTAGGCTCTGATACCACTGTAAGTCCACGTTGCCCACCCCGGTGCTTGCGGGGAGGCAGAAAACGGAATAAAAATTGGATTTTTATCGAACTAGGCAACATGGACTAACTAAAGGAGGATCTTTGCTAAACAAAAACTAACTAAAAGCTAACTAGATTTAGCTACATGGAAGAAAGGTTATACCTTGGGCTTTATGTCCTTCTCTCCTTGCTCCTTGGAGTGGAAGAAAGAGATCACCTTGTCGCCTTCTCTAGTCGAAGAAGGATCCACCCGAGAGCCTCAACCTTTGGCATCAACTTCAAGCTAGAAGTAACTAAGGTGCTAGAAGTGCTAATACTAGAACCTTAGATGAGAGTAGAGATTACTTTGGAGAGGTTTATCTCAAGCTCAAGTATTTCTCAACACATGAGAGGGGAGAGCTTGAGAGAGAGGAAGAGGAGGAGAGAGAATTAATATGATAGAATGAATGAGAATAAAGAACCATTCTCACATATATGTGTGAATTATGTAAATTGATAATTAGCCAGATAATTGTCATGGCTTAATCAAGACATGACCATTATCATTTCATATTTAATGCAAATTGCAAGGATCAAAGAGCATCTTTTATATGGAATGATGATGGTCAAAGTGTCAACCTAGTTCAACAAGTCAAGAATGGTCAAAAGGTCAACAACCCTAACCATGCACAATTATATTTAACTAATATCAATTATTCATAATACACACATAAGCATTAGGGTTAACAAAAAGACAATGGTCATTAACCTTAATCAAAGTCCTCTGCCTCTGTCTCAGTCAACTGTGCATACACACCTGTATTCGTGATCCGAGGAACACGAATACAATGAGATAAAACCAATCCCAAATCATATATTAGGATCTGGCTTAAACCAAAGCCCGCTGGTATAAGCTGTCCGGACAGCAAACGTGCACAAGTGCGTCGATGTGAACGAACCCTGTCGCAAAACAATGCGACTTCTACTCATTTTGCCTAAAGGCGAATAACTCTCTGTGTGGGACTCTAAAGACTCGACACTACGCTGGCAGTGGGTTTAACCATAGACCGCAAGCGGCACTAGCTGTACGTAACGGTCCCCAGGTAGATGCCGATAAGAAGACTGATGAGGTGACCCTATCTGAACTCCTACTGAGCCTGTATGTGACAGTCTCCGTACAGTCCGGTCTGTTCCTCTGATACATCGCATGGCGGGCCTAGCGGGGCGGTAAAAATCAGTCCCTTTATAGCGGTACAAGTCATGTCGGAGTGTATCCCAGAACACCCTGAGATAACACTGGAAACCTACCAGTATATCTCGCTTGCCCTGGCCAGGGACTACTTGTGTAATGGCTCTCCTGGACACAGCGCGATGTCATCCCCCAATACCGGGAGAGACGAATCCTGTCTAACCGCCACTGCCTCCATGTGCTTCGGGACTGCAACCAACTACTACCTGTTTGCACGACTCCTTTGAGCCGTGGTAGGGTAGTAATCAAAGTACAGTGGGAACACACTCGAGGCGAAGTGACAGTGTCAAGTCAGCGGACTAAGCTGTACTGTTGTCACCTGGGAACTGATAACTGACAATAGGTATAATACCTACCAACAGTTCCCGACGAGTCATGTCCAGTGTACTCGTAACCTAACGAGCACCCGCATACTATCTCAAGTACGACGTACCGACAGCTGTGGGACTGACCGTCTCCCACACTGGGATAAGAAGCGCATATGCTAGTCTACTCCGAAGTATCGATGCCCTGTCTCGATAGTCCAACGACTAGGGACTTGTATAAGGATGTGCTTATGGATTACCCAGCCCCCACGAGTGTGAGTGCCATCACAACGCTGGTAATCAAGCAAAAATCCTAAGGGCTCTACTAATATGTATATAACGATATGCTAAAAGAAACACATGCACATATTAAAGCAGAGACAAACCAAGTAGCATACTACCATTTCGAGCAAGATTGTATATACAACTGTGAATATCCCAAGCTTCCATCAAGTAATATACATACTGGTATGATACAGTAATGGACTCTAGGGCATATACACTAACATTTCAACAGGAACATATGTCTGAATCTTGAGAGATCATCAGAGAAAGTAATGAAGTATAAAGAACCGGTCTTGGCATGTATAGACAGGGGACCTTACATCATCATGTATCAATCCCAAGTGTTCACTAACTCTTTCTCTGTTTCCAGTAAACAGAGCTATGGTTATCTTATCTTTGTGACATGACCGGCAAGTTTCACAAGATGTAAATTCAAACTAATTTAAATATGCATCTAAATGTAACTTCAGCTAGTCGGGTCGCATTGATATGACCTAGTCTACAATACCTCAAGAAGGATTCGTTCATTTCTGAACTCTTCCTCTTGTGTGTGTTCTATACGTTAAGAACTGTAATTTGATTTAGAACGTCTATTCTTTTAGATAACGTGCCTGAACCGATCAACTATTGATATAGGAAATGTTCAAAACATTATCCAACAATACAAAATTATATACTTCTTTACTAATAAAGAGACAGATATGATGTTGTATATCAGGTTCGGTATCTAATAACATTCGTTCAGAATCAAAGTATTCTGATAATACAGGGTGATTACTACCAACAGACTTGGCTGCAACACTTGCACCGTTTCTATCACATGAAATTTATCACACGTTCTCAGTTCACTACCTATCTGTAGCCCATGTAACAAATTACATATATGGGATCCTGATCCGGTATCAAATACCCAGGACGTAAAGGATACTGAGAAACAGTTCTATGTAATAAACACACCCGAAGAAGATGCATCAGCATGCACTTTCTTCGTTTGGCTGGCACGAGAATTCTGGTAATCCCCTATTTCCTGCTCTGTCTTTTTACAATTATAAGTTGGAGCGGGACCAACGTTCCCTAGCGCAGTATAACAAGCGGGTTCGGTCAAAATATCCGTATTATTATCTTGATTAAGGCGTGATATGGTCGCTACCTGGAGAGAGAGAGAAGAAAACACTCAGCGTATGCTCTTGCAAGATTAGACTAGTTTCTCTAATATATCTAATCAGGATGTCTCCCACTATTTTAGTCAAATCTTCCTTCAAACCCTAAAAGGAAAGACTAGCTGGGATTAATTACACGCTACAAGTTCGCCAATCTTTCAGCCAGGCCAGTGCCGGTACTTTGAGGGAGGTTCCCCGCGCTTTCGCACGGACCTAATTAAAATAAACCTCCTTTTCCCAGGGGCATAACCCCGTTAACACCTTTCTAGACACTTACTTAACCGGCTAATTGTAATCCGTAAAACTCTCCCAGGAGTAACTCTTACTCGCAGCGGGTATCGGGATCCAACTATCTCATAGAAGGTATGCAATCTCATTGCAAATTTCAACACTTGAAATTCCCAATAATATTTTACCCCTAGCGTCCTATGACCTTGACGAATGCCAACAAACCATAGGATACTAGTCAAGTTCAGCCCGTCATTTCCCGATTGAATTAAACCCACCCATACGACCCTTGATGAATGCCAACAAAGTCGCACGACTACCCTAACTCAATCGCATCATATGCTTATACAGATAAGCATAAATAGCTTCCGCACACTACGCCTTGACGAAAGCCAACAAATGTAGTACGAATACTATGAAATACTTATGTTAAAGGACGGAGGGCTACGACAGGTTTTTAAGAAAACCCTTTGCGTAATCAACTTGATATCGTTGTAGAATCGAGTGATTTGAATGGAATGTTTTTTAGGCCTTTTCTAGTTTTGGTAATGAGGTCACTCCCGATGAAGGGATCGTCGGCTCTTTCCTCATCGAATAAGGTGCAGGATATTTCACAAATACCATTATGCAAAGCAAGAACTATAGAAGCAATCAAAATACAAACCGAGTTTGTAGTATCTACTAGTTTTGCTAAAGAGGTCACTCCCGGTGAAGGGATCTCGGCTCTTTCCTTATCGAATAAGGTGCTGGATGTTCTTCAAGGAACACCGCTATGCAAAGCAAGAACTAGAGCTACCATTTTTAAACAAGTTTCTACAACATCTTAGGTTTCTTTTATTTCATCAATCTCATTAATGAAGTCCCATTTTATTTATGCTTCACAAGCATTACATTTGAAACGAAATCAACAATATATAATATATATCTCATATATATAATATAAACATTCATCTCAGGCAGTAATATGATCTCATCACAGAACATTGCAGCAGAAGAACATATATGAAATATTGGATATACTAGGACGTCCATGTTTTCAATACGAGCCTGTATAAAACACGGATCCCACGGTCGCGATGAATAGCCAAACCCACATCCCTAGACCCCTACGAGAGCGGCAAGTAACTCTGCCAATTCTAGGGTTAGGAGACCCGGTCTCGACTCCTCGAGATGGTCTCCCACTGAACCCCAGAACCCGGTTACTTGTGCTCCACGCCATGGGTCTACCTAATGCGGAAAAGTAAATAATATACAATGGTGACATCATCCTCAGCCCGGAAGTGCCCCAATAAAAGAATATTACATACAAATGAATTTTATATGAATGAAAAAGAAAAAATCTCATCTCACATAAAACCCCCGGCTATTCAAAACACGACGATCCAATATAACATATCACAGCAACACATAATATCTCAAATCATCAACGTAAATAAATATGCGTATCCAAATTGTCTTTAATGAATAGCAACGAAACCGGCGATACACCACATATAACACTTACGGTCGCAGAAAAGAAAGTGTAAAACTACAACAGTTGGAATCCGCAACCCCCTTAGACATCGCATGCCTAACCAAATGAATTCCTTAGACATCGCATGCCTAACAATTATAAACCTTGCATTTTAGTCTCATTATCGAAAACTCTTTTCAATATCAAGTCGGACAATTCAACAAGATTCCCGACATCTGATCGAATGCTCGTTGCAAACTTTAGTAGACAGCCGCACCCCCGGATGCCGTCGATGAAGTGCAATAAGGCGGAACACCGTTGCCGCGAGCACCTGAACGGATGCTTTTGGCAACGAGGTTCTCCTACAGTCACTTGGTCGGGGCTATGGGGCGTGGCTGTCTGTTAAGTTTACCCGGCGAGTATCCGCGTATGCTACGTGATTGCAACGAACTTGTGATCGCATCAAAATCCCGTGGCAACCGATCATCTGAGACTAATCTGCTATATTTATAACATTCAAATTAGCTATCTCATAACTACTTATGGATTCCAAATATTGTATCACATTCCTGATAAATAGACAATGTTAAACTTTCCGATCGAATAATCAAACATCCTAATTTTCCCAAATAGTTCTCAACACTTGAAATTAGTTTAAAAACATCCATCACATGCCACAGTACCAATGGTCCAGCCGTAGAAGGGTTAAGCTAACGCCTCACATGTGGCACGCCGTACTGCCCCAAACCCTAAGGTTTAGAGGCAGTTCAAGACGGTCACATAATCGAGTTAAGGTTTGTTGTCTTTTAGAGGGTCCACCGCGTTACTTGCACGACTTAGAACGTTCTTAAACTACGGAAAAATCCAACTTTTGAAAAATTTTCCGACAGGAGAGAAAGTGAGTTATTGATATCCGTTCGAACTTTTTAACAGTTTTTAAAAATTACCCGGACAAACTAAACGAAGTTATATTATCCGATCGAATCAGCGATTCCCCAACACAACCCAGAAAACTCAACTCTTGAGTAGAATTAAAAATTCCCAGAAGAATTAGGAAGTACGTACGGAAGTTACTGTGCCAAAAACAATCACTAATCCCACTAACTGGCCGCGGAACCGCCGCCCAAGGTAGGTTATGGCCGCGGTTCCGCGGCTCTATGAAGGAATTAAAAGCTCGTTTTTCACAGTATTTCCTAAAATACCCTGCTGATTTTTTTGAGTATTTTTAATATGAAAAATATCAATATTTTGAAAAATTTCCAGAAAGGGGTAAAAACTAGGGTTTCGGGGTTCGATTGGACATTAAATTTCGTCTAGACTTCGCCTAAAGCTCTAGCTTGGCTCTAATACCACTGTAGGGTTTCTAGGCACACGCACAAGGGTCTATATGGTATCAACCATGCCCGATTTAAAATTTAGCCGTGCCGAACAACTCTAAACCAAGATCTTAGACTAGAGATTAGGTGAAACAAAGCATGTTAAATACTTTAACACTAAGTGAGAGGGATTGCAACCTTTGTAGATCCGGTCCTTTGCTTCATAAGCTCCGTGTTGAGGTCCCTTCACTACGATCATCCTGTTCCGGACTCTCGAGAGGCTCCACGAAGGGAAAGATGCATGCTTTCTTCCGATCTTCGATAACAAAGATGATCTACCTTGAAGAAACTCAAACCCAAGCTCTTGTTTTGCTAATCAAGTATTAGGAAAGCAAACACCCTAATCTAAGTGGATAGAATAGATGAGGATGATGAAGTAGGAATTTTGCTCTCTTTTGTTTTCATATTCTCACTCATTATCATCACTTATGAAAAAGTTAGTGAATCTTTTTATCAAGAAGAAAGAAGAAGAAGAACAAGGTAATCTTTTTGTGATGAATAATGAATTATTGTAGTGGTTACTAATCTAACCAAGGATTAAGCATGAAGGAGTTAACCTTTATAGAGAATTAACTAGAGTTAATGGTTTGGATTGGGTTAACAAAATATCTAGCCAAAAACAAAGTCAAAGCTTCATGAAGCTTCATGGAAGCTTCATGCAAAAGCTAACCCTAATCCAAACCCTAACCAAGTTTAAACCCTAAACCATTGTTAAATTTGTAACCCTAACATGTTACAATATTATATATCACATATACAATATATTTTGTAACAAAAGAAAATAATACAATTAACATATATTTCATATATATCAATGTATTATCCCATGAGAAAATGAATCATTAAAGCGAGCTTATATTAGTTAATGCAATGTAATATATCTCATATATAATATACATTAAATTATCGAATCAACACTTGATCCGATAACCCGGTTATATTACATATAACCGACTAATATAACATGTACCATTTCATCGAATCAACAATTGATCCGATGACCCGGTTATATCACATATACCCGGCCGATATCTCATATCGTGAGAATAGAATACAGTATCTCATATCGTATTATTCTCGGTCCCGCACATATCACATATTTTCTCCTACTCCGTTTTGCCTAAGCCAGGAAACCTCTGTGTAGAACTCTGAAGAATCGTCAATACGCCGGCAGTAGGTGATGATCATATCAAACACCCACAAGCTGAAAGCGGTCAGCTAAATATAACAGCTACCCAGGTATTGAGCGATCAGAAGATCAACAAGCAAGCCTGTACATTCTCCTGCGAATCCAATCAGTAACACTCCCGTACAGTCCGGTCTCTACGTCTGATATGTCGCATATCTCGCCTAGGGGTGGCAAACGTCAGACCCCAATAGCTTGATAAGTCATGTCGATATGAGATCTATAACAGTTCGAGAAACTACTGATAACACTTACCAGTAAATCTCAGCAACCCTGGCCAGGGATTTCTAGTTATATCTAATCGAACACAGCACAACATCAACTCCCTATAGCGGGAGAGACGAAACCCCTCCTATCGCTCATTGCCTCCATGAGATTCGGGACTGTACCAAAAAGCCACCTTTTTGCACGCCCTCTTGGACGTGGTATGATGGAAATCAAAGCACAGTGGGAATCACACAACACTCTATAACGATCTCGGGTCTACAGACTAACCTGTACCGGTGTTACCAGAGAACTGCCATCTGACGTGAGGTATAATACTATCTGGGAGTTCTCGGCGAGTCCGTTCAGTGTACCCTGTCTCTACTGAGCACCCGTACACCATCCTTGATGTCAAACACCGACGGATATGGGATCATCCATCTCCCAACATATGGGTCATGATGCGTATACGCTAGTCTACTCTGGTGTATCGATGCCCTGTCTCGATATACCCTCGACTAGGAACAGTTATAGGATGTACTCGTCGACTACCGTGGCCCCACTAATATGATCTCATCATAGTCCCAGTAGTCGAGTACATATCCTAAGGGCTTTATCAACATGTAACATAGAGACTATCAGAGTACATGTTAAGATAAAGAGCAACCAGATAGCATACTATCATGTCGAGCAAGAAAGTCCTCCATATATATGTCCAAGCATCCACTACAATATACATCGCATGTACAGTAATGGCCTCTAGGGCATACATACCACTAACACAAACCAGCCATTTAGTATAGGTTGTTTCATTCACTAATTCTCAATTAGTGAAGAGGTAGCTTGAGTAAGCGATTCTTCGACGTGGATCATTTTCGGCCTCGAAGATTTTTGAGCAAGCTCGTTCCTTTTGCCTAATGGAGCCTAAGGAGAGTCCGGGAGACCATTACATAGAGCAAAATGACTACTACACGGAGCTTTAGAAGAGAAGGCCCGGTCTACAAAGGTTGTATTCCTTGTTCATTTAGAGTAAAGTTGTTTACTTACTTAGTTAAACCCTAATTCTCTAGTTAGATCCTTGGTTTGGGCTCGCTCGGCACCCTAAATTTTTAAAGTTGCATACTTGATGCTTGCCGAAAACCATCGGGGGTGCTAAGTGTTAGTTATATGTATGCCCTAGAGGCCATTATTGTACATTTGATGTATATTATAGTTGATGCTTGGACATATATAGAGAGGACTTTCTTACTCGACATAATAGTATACTATATGGTTACTCTTTGTCTTAACATGTAGACTTGTATTGTGATTCTGTCTTGCTCTCACATGTTGATAAAGCCCTAAGGATGTGTACTTGACTACTAGGAGAATGATGGAGATCATACTAGTGGGGCTAGGGTAGTCCACAAGTATATCCTTTAATTGTTCCTAGTCGAGGGTGTATCGAGACAGGGCATCGATATTCCAGAGTCGACTAGCGTATACGCTTCTTGACCCATATGATGGGCGATGGATGATCCCACATCCATTGGTGTTTTACATCAAAGATGGTATATGGATGCTTAGTGGAAACTGGGTACACCGAACGGACTCGCCGAGAACTCCTAGTTGGTATTATACCTATCGTCAGATAGCAGTTCTCTGGTGACATTGGTACATGTTTGTTTGTAGACCCGAGATCGTCATAGAGTCTTGTGTGATTCCCGCTGTGCTTTGATTTCCACCTTACCACGTTTAAGAGAACGTGTAAAACGGTGGCTTTTGGGTACAGTCCCGCGTCATATAGAGGCAATGAGCGATAGGAGGGGATTCGTCTCTCCTGGTATTGGGGGTTGATGTTGCGCTGTGCTCGATTGGCTATAATAGGAAGTCCCTCTCTAGGGCTGATATGGAGATTTACTGGTAAGCGTTATCAGTAGTTTCTCGGCCCGTTATGAGCCTTACATCAGCACGACTTATCGGTTACAGGGATCTGACGTATACCACCCGTAGACTAGATATGCGACATATCAGACGAAGAGACCGGTCTGTACGGTAGTGTTCACTGACAGGCTTTGTGGGAGTTTAGACAAGCTTGCTTGTTGATCTTCTAATCGCTCAATACCCGTGTAGCCGTTACGTCCAACTAGTACCGCTGACGGCTTGTGGGTAACTGATCTGATCATCATCTTCTGCCGGCGTATTGACGAGTGTTTAGAGTCCTATACAGAGGTTTCCTGGCTCAGGAAAAATGAAGTTGGAGAACATATGTGATATGTGCAGGTGATCGCACGCTTTTTGGCGTGTCGGATGTTCAAAGAATTAAAGTATAACCGCGATCAGGACGGTATCGCTTTGCAGCTAGCCGGTTGAGCACGGGTCGGTCCACAGGGAGATGGTTGTTATATCCTTTCTTGTCTTAGACGAGTCAATAAAGAATGTTGTATGAGTTTGTTCTAGACTAACCTATGTGTTTATTTGCAAGTAAAAAGTTGTTAAGAAGAAAATACGAGATTGTAAGCTAAGAAATCCGTACTCAAAACCTTTGAGCCGAGTCTTGACCAATTGAAGCTCGAGCAATCGGCAATAACGTGGATTAGGGGATTTAAGCGCGGTATTCGTGGAATCCGGCTTATTTACCCTTGTCCTTCCGTTCTTGTCTCTTGCTTTCACCTCCGGCCAAACCGAACGCAACCGGTCGTGGTTAGGAATCACCGTTACCTTGTCAGGGTAGGGTGCCTAACGGAGCGCTTGCGTATGGTTTGGGCGAAGTTCAAATGGAAAATAACGGGAAAAGGAATTGGCAAAAAAACGTTAACTTACAATATCATATGGATTCTTAACAACAATAATAATTACAACATTCACAAAATGAATAAAAGAGAACAAAAAGAAAAGAACAAATAAAAGAAAAGATTACAAGAAGGAAAGTGCATGAATTAAATTGCAAATAATTAAAGACAAGGTAATAAAAATCAAGTAATAAAAAGCGATAAAAAGAATACGAAACTAGGACTCAAGACAAGCATGTGATCAATAGCCAACCCTTAAACTTGCAAGCTCAATGAAGAGGTTGCAAGATCAAGGGAAGGGTAGAGAACGCATGTGAAATGAAGTGCTAGTCCCGTGAGAAAATACGACCCTTGAGATCAATAACTAACCCTTAACCATTCAAGCTCAATGAAGAGGTTGAATGAGCAAGAGAAAGCAAGAATCTCAAGGGGGAGCAAACTAACAAGAAAGATAAAAATCCCTCATCTTCATTAACATCCACTCAAAAGCTCTCACTACAATTTCATGGAGGAAGAATGAAGAAGAAGAAGAAAGAAGAAGAAAACTACACAAAAAAGAGGCTAAAGAAAAGCTCTCTTGGTTAAGCTCAAGTCTGCTGTATTTATAGGCAGGAGAATGGAGTTCTAGGGCAACCACCAGACCACATGGGAAATACCCAAACAACCCCCAAAAATTCATCAGAAGAGGCGCCAGTACGGCCGCGTTTCCGCGGCCCATAACCCTATTGGCCGCGGAAACGCGGCCATGTGGTGGAGTCAGGTCGTCAACTTTTGGGGCTTTCCCTGGTACACTTTTTCCTCGTGTTTGAAATCTTCATACTTCACATAAGTCATCGAGAATATTTGCAGATTTCAAAGTCCAAGATTGCATTATCTTTTCTTTACTTTTGACTTTATCTCCCTCGAGCTCCGCGCACCCATTGATTCTTGTGCAGCCCCCATCGTGCTCTGTGCATGTCCCAGACACGAATGACCACTGTCACATGTCTTGTATCTGGAACCGGTACTCGGCATTGGACGGATATGGATGACCGGAACCCGGCTTTTATCTGCTGTGACAGATGTTCTGTATTTTGACGTAACTGTGGAGATTTTGTCTTGATTTACAATATTTGGACTGGAAACCTGTAATCTGTAAACATGTAACAAACACGGATTAAAAGCACTTACCTATAAACACACGAGCGTAAGAATGGGCGGTATAAAATGCAATATTCTGGTATGAACAGCAGGACCGAGATTAATATGAGTATGTGAAACCGTATTCAATTCTCGCGATATGTGATATCGGTCGGTTATATATGATATAGTCGAGTTATCGAATCAAGTGTTGATTCGATAAGTTGTTACATAAAGTTATTAGTCGGTTATATGTGATATAGCCGGATTATTAAATCAAGTGTTGATTTAATGATTTAATATATAATTATATATTTGATATATTAATTTAAATTAACTAATATTAGTTCACTTAAGCATTTCTTTTTCTCACTTATGTGCACTTAATATATATGTGATATATATTATTGTGTCATGCTTGTTACCACATGCTACATGGGTGTATGAGACTCAGACCATGCTTATGATATTATGGTTTTTATTATTTAAAGTAAATCCAAATTAGTTGGAAATTAGTCACATAGCATGAAACTTGTGAAAGCTTATGGATCCTTTAACTTAGTGTCACGACCCGAAATATTAGCTTGTGACTAGCACTTAAATCACGCAACGTCTAAAGGCGTAACGGAATTCAAGTAAGCTGAAAACCCCGAAATCTAAACCTTTTAAGAAAAATAAAGGAGGTGAGGTTTTGAAATACATGTATAATGAAATCGAGTTTTCTTAATGCATAGAAAAGAAACATGAATGATGCAAGTGAAATTTACTAATTTGAAAACATGTTTCGTCTTATAAAAAATTTTGGCAGCACCTCCTATGTATATTTTGATCCAAAAACCACAAATACATAATAATGATAAAGGCATCCCCAAGCGGGAGCTAGCTTTTCGCCAAACGGCGGATCACAACCACGCAAGACAATATATATAAGTATGCGACGCCCAACAGCGAAGTTCCCCACAAAAGATAAAGAAAAGCAAGACATATAAATCACAAGTAGCGGAAAACCCCTCGCTCTAAGTCTCGCAACCACAATCCCACTAAGTCTCATTACTTATACAATTTACAAGTTTTGATTGATGGAGTCTGCTAGATACAATATGAAATATAAATACAAGAGTGGGTACGATACAAGGTCCTGCCTATCAAAGCAAAACACCCAAATGAAGCTGTGTGCCAGCGATACCGCTACTGATCCAAGTGGTCAACCTACAAGAACTGTGGCACAACGGGGGTGAGTTGCCAACTCGTGAGTGGAAAAATATCAACAGATAGAAATCGAATAAACAAAGACTCCTAGGTCAACTATATCATAAAGGTGATACTATGATATCTAGGGTGACCGGGTCTGTATATGTGCCAACAAGGTAGTCAATACCTATATGCATGTGGATAACATCCAACAGTAATAATCAATGCATGTATATGGATCTCGTCCAACCATAATCAAGATATGTATGCATGTGGATCTCGTCCACCCAAAATCAAGGTATGTATGCACGTAACTATCATAAAAGAGTGTGCATGAAAGTATAAGAATATATATCAACGGTGTCCGTCACGACACAACAAAATCATGGAACCTGATTGCCTAGCATCGACACTCGAAAACATCATGAAAACCGTGCCCAGCATCGGCACATAAATCCTCATATATCGGGCTCCGTCAGCCCGGATCGGCCCATATCATCTCTCGACTCCGGTCGGTATCCTCCGGATATCCGTCGAGCCTAAATAATGTCACCGGTAGGTAGTAGTCCCTCTGCCAGGCTTACCGTCTGTATACACTACATCCCTTTCTTGCCCTGGGGTACCATACCGGGTCCACCATGTACCCGCAATCGGCCTCGTCCAGCTCCTCGAATCGGGTTTCACATGCCACACGTCTCAGAACCGAGAAAACGCATGGTGGACGCACTGAAATATCATATCAAGAGAAACCGGGTTTTTAAAACAACACATAATCTCTTTTAAAATGTCCACGGTTCACAAATCCAGAAATCTTATGAAAACAGAATATCTCAATGCATAAAATCATAGAGCATGATGTATGCAACATATAATAGAAATGTGAGCATATCCGTGTATCATGCAACATGGAATAGTGATATGAAATATTAAGGGAAAACCGCTCTTTGAAATGATTCCAGTTTTTAAAATATATCGTGCGGTTCCCAATCTCCCAATAAAATCAGTTATCTATGTAGGTACAATAAGTATATGCGCAGGTATAGATGTACCAATGTATGTGTGCACCAATATGGATGTACAAATGTGTATATCCGCAAGTATGGATGTATCAATGTATATGTGCACCAATATGAATATACGAATGTGTATATCCGCAAATATGGATGTATCAATATATATGTGCAACAATATGGATATACGAATGTGTATATGCGCATGTATGAATATATCCATGTATATGTCATGATGCAGCAAACCTACTGTGTAGTGACATGGCAATTATCGATGATGAAGTGTGTGAGCCGGCAAATCTTTGTGCGTGTAACATACACATCATCGATAATGGTGCAAGTGTACTAGCACAGGTATAAGCAATGCAATGGAAATAATATGAATACAGCATAAGTTAAATCATATGCAATTGCTGACGGGTATACGTATCTAATATGACCGAGCCGGGGAAATCTATCAATCGGCATCCAGCCGAACAACATCACGTACCGTTTAATCTATCGTACGACAACCTCTAGTTAAGGGTAAGGATCAATCATCAAGTCAAGTCATCACACATGGAAAATCATCGTACGTCGGCATTAAGCTAATAGGGATCCTATCATCCTATAAGACAAAAGAGGGTATGGCCTAATATCACATGCGGACTATCATCCATGATTCACAACATTCTATATATATATATCTATATACCTATGTCCCAGGACACATCCGCAATAATCTCATATCAGGGGACCGGCAGGGTATAAATCATCTCGATCGACTCGCATCCGTATACCAACATATCGTCATATCATCATATTATCACATCTATCTTATACTCTTCCATTGCATTTATATCACACATCAAATCGACTTTACATAAACATTCTATCTCTATTAAGTAGAGTATCTAATCTAACATACACACCCGAACCATACAAGCAGATTTTAAAAGAAGTGAACGTAGTTTTGGAAATAGGGGTTACGGTGTTTTTAAGAAAAAGATATCATTTGAAAATCCGTAACATCTCTCAAGGTATATATTTAAAAGATACATACGATTCTTCTGATTAGAAAAAGGTATGGTTCGGATAACGCATCTACAACGACTACCTAGTCCGACAGTACCCTAAACGGCAATATCGCTAAACGTCATCCTATGATAATCATAACATAACACTTCTAACTATCATCTAGTTTCTAATAAGATTTCATCGCTATCATCATTCTAACCCTAATTTCCTAATCTAGGTTTCCTAACCATGTTCTATAAATCAGTTTTCCATCAAAACTTTGCGGGGGTGCTATACGCCATCCACCCGACTTCCCCCGTGGATATAGATCCGCTCACCTGGTCTTCGCTTGCCGCAATCGATGACGCCACACTCCGTCTCCTCGGAATCCATACGAGGGTACCAACAAAAATAAACAATCGCAATACGTATTAAAATCGAATCCGGAAAACCGATACAGCGCACGGCGCGCTCATAGGTTAGAACCTATGTCCTACACGTGCAAAAACAATCAAACAACCCCTGTTGTCGATACACATGTTGGATATAGTGCCTGTTCCCGCCAAAAATTTCTGCGCAAAAGAGTCCAAGGTATCAAATGGCAGCGATATGCTTAAGGAAATGCGAACCAGCATCTTCTGGGCTGTTTTTTGACAAACTCCTGAATGAGAAACAGATAAAACCGAAAGCGGCTCGAAAAACCCTTTGATTTGATATATTATGGGCCTCGTAATTCATCCGGGATCAAAAGTTATGAGGAATTACGTGTCCACACGTGATGGACTTTTAAGAACCCGCTGGAGGAGTTAAAAAATATAATAAAAACTCAGAAAAGACCCCAATGGGGCATCACGTGCTCACACGTGACCATGGGTCACGTGCAGACACTTGATGGGCTTTTAAGGCCTCTAAAATAATGAATAGAATTAAATTCTAAAATCTGTTACCTGATTAAAAATCAGGAATCACGTGCTCACACGTGACCAATGGTCACGTGTTGACACGTGATGGTTAAAACTGAAGCGTAAACAAACAGCTGAAGGAAATACCTCGATGAGGTGTCACGTGCTCACACGTGACCAATGGTCACGTGTTGACACGTGACGGTTACAATTGAAGCATATGTAAACGCTGAGAAAAGAACTCAATTGGGGGTCATGTGCTCACACGTGACCAAGGGTCACGTGTCAGCACGTGACTGGTTTCGAAAGCCTTACAGTTAATAGAATTAAAATTCTAAAATTTTCTAAATCTTTCCAAACATAAAGGGTCTATGGGGACCGTTGGATTAAAAATCCGAGGGTGATTAAAAATCACCAATTTGTGGAATAATCTTAGACTTGGAAAGATTTCCCCCCTAAATCTAACCGAGATAACAAAGGGATATCTTTGGATTTAAAATCCAATGGTGAATAAAATACACTTAACAATCTAAAGGCCCAGATGAATGATAAATATAAATCAAATCTCTCAACATACAGATCAAATCTTTCAAAGAGAGATTTGCTAAACAAATTGATTCTCTTCCTTCTCCTATAAATAGGAGCCAAGAAGAGAAGAGGGGGGAGAGAAGAAACAGAGAGAGGAGAATTTAATTCTCAGCGAAAGAAAAACCCTAGGTAAGAAAAGAGAGGCTTAAAAAGAGAATTTAATTCTCAAAAGAGTTTAACTCTTATATAAAGAAAAGAACTTAGTTCTTTCTCTGGTGGAGGATCTGCAAAGTGCACATCTCCCCATGAATTGAGAATTTAATTCTCTTTGGGTTGAGATCCTGCCATGCAGATCCAAAACATAGAGGAGGAATTAAGTTTTGAGAATTCAATGGTCACAAAATTATAGGAATTTAATTCCTTTGGGATAAAATTAGGGTTTTACCCTAAATAAGAATTTAATTCTTTCACAATAAGAATTTAATTCCTCCAAAACAAAAATTAGGGTTTTACCCTAAATAAGAATTTAATTCTTAAAGATAAGGAGACTTAAAAGATCTCTGTGCATGAAAAGACAAAGGTCACGTGCCCCACGTGACCCCTGAACAGATCCCCCAAAAATGAGAAGAGGAAAGCTTTGAGACAATGCCTGAACAGATCCCCCACAAGTCCACGTTGCCCACCCCGGTACTTGCGGGGAGGCGGAAAACGGAATAAAAATCGGATTTTTATCAACTTAGGCAACATAGACTAGACTTTAAAGGATCTTTGCTAAACAAAAACTTGCTAAAGCTAACTGCAAACTAGCTAAGTGCTAGATAGGTTATACCTTGGGCTTTAAGTCCTTCTCTCCTTGCTCCTTGGAGTGGTGGAAGGAGGTCACCTTGGTCGTCTTCACCCGTCAAAGAAAGATCCACCCGAAAGTCTCAACCTTTGGCTTCAACTCCAAGCTAGAAGTAACTAGGGTGCAAGAATTGCTAGTCCTTGAACCCTAGATGAGAGTAGAGTTGATCAAGAGAGGGTTTTTCTCAAGCTCAAGTGTTTCTCAACACATGAGAGGGAGAGAGCTTGAGGGAGAGGAGGAACAAGAGAGAGAAAAGATATGATAGAATGAGAATAATGTGAGCCATTCTCACTAATATGTGCATATTATTTTAATTAAATAATTGGCTAGATAATTGTCATGGTTAATCATGATATGACCATTATCATTTCAATTTACAAGGATCAAAAAGGATCTTCCAAAAGAAATGATGATGGTCAAAGTGTCAACCTAGGTCAACAAGTCAATGAAGTTAAATGGTCAACAACCATAACCATGCACAATTATTAAACTAATTATCAATTAACTATAATACACATATAAGCATTAGGGTTAATAAAATGACAATAGCCATTAACCCTAATCAAGGTCCTCTCCCTCGGTCTCAAACAACTGTGCATACGCACCCGCATTCATGATCCGAGGAACACGAATACAAAGAGAAAAACCAATCCCAAATCATATACTAGGATCCGGCTTAAACCAAAGCCCGCTAGTATAAACTGTCCGGACAGCAAACGTGCACAAGTGCGCGGATGCGAACGAACCCTGTCGCAAAACCATGCGACCTCTACTCATTTTACCTAAAGGCGAATAGCTCTCTGTATGGGACTCTAAAGACTCGACACTACGCTGGCAGTGGGTTTAACCACAGACCGCAAGCGGCACTAGCTGTACGTAACGGTCCCCAGGTTGATGTCGATAAGAAGACGGACGAGGTGAACCCCATCTGAACTCCTACTGAGCCTGTATGTGACAGTCTCCGTACAGTCCGGTCTGTTCGTCTGATACATCGCACAGCGGGCCTAGGGGGGCGGTGAACGTCAGTCCCCTAATAGCGGTACAAGTCGTGTCGGAGTGTTGTCCAGAACACCCTGAGATAACACTGGAAACCTACCAGTATATCTCGCTTGCCCTGGCCAAGGACAACTCGTGTAATGGCTCTCCTGGACACAGCGCGATGTCAACCCCCAATACCGGGAGAGACGAATCCTGTCTAACCGTCACTGCCTCCAAGTGCTTCGGGACTGCACCCAAAAACTACTTGTTTGCACGACTCCTTTGAGCCGTGGTAGGGTAGTAATCAAAGTGCAGTGGGAACACACTCGAGGTGAAGTGACAGTGTCAAGTCAGCGGACTAAGCTGTACTCCTGTCACCTGGGAACTGATAACTAACGATAGGTATACTACCAACCAACAGTTCCCGACGAGTCCTGTCCAGTGTACTCGTAACCTAACGAGCACCCGCATACTATCCCAAGTACGACGTACTAACGGCTGTGGGACAGACCGTCTCACACACTGGGATGAGAAGCGCATACGCTAGTCTACTCCGGAGTATCGATGCCCTGTCTCGATAGTCCAACGACGAGGGACCTGTATAAGGATGTGCTTATAGATTACCCAGCTCCCACGAGTGCGAGCGCCATCACAACGGTGGTAATCAAGCAAAGATCCTAAGGGCTCTACTAATATGTATATCAGCAATATGATAAAAGAAACACATGCACATATTAAAGCAGAGACAAACCAAGTAGCATACTACCATTTCGAGCAAGATTGTATATACAACTATGAATATCCCAAGCTTCCATCAAGTAATATACAAACTAGTATGTACAGTAATGGCCTCTAGGGCATATACATTAACAATCTCCCACTTGCACTAAGGCCATGTACTGGCGTATCGAAGACCTATCATCTCGATCAGCCGCTCGAACTGAGTCTGGGGCAAGGCCTTGGTGAATGGATCTGCTGTGTTATCCTCTGATGCAACCCTCCGGACCTCGATCTCCTGGCGATCCACGATCTCCCTGATCAGGTGATACCGCCTTAAGATGTGTCTGGATTTCTGATGGGACCTGGGTTCCTTCGCTAAAGCTATAGCCTCGTTGTTGTCGCAATACAGAGGTATTGGGTCAACATTGGACGGAACCACCTGAAGTTCTCTCAAGAACTTCCTCGTCCAGACAGCTTCTTTTGCGGCATCAGATGCAGCGATGAATTCCGCTTCCATAGTCGAGTCAGCAACGGTTTCCTGTTTGGAGCTCTTCCAACACACCGCCCCTCCATTGAGGGTAAAGACAAAACCTGACATGGACTTGGAATCATCCTTGTCACCCTGGAAGCTGGATTCAGCAAAGGCCTCAATCTGCAGGTCTTTTCCGCCATACACCAAGAACATCTCCTTAGTCCTTCTTAGGTACTTGAGAATGTTCTTTACTGTTATCCAATGTTTCTCCCCAGGGTTTGACTGATACCTGCTTACCACACTCAGTGCATAAGCCACATCCGGTCTGGTACACAACATCGCATACATTATAGAGCCTACCGCAGAAGCGTAGGGTATAATAGACATGCGATCCCTCTCCAAATCAGTCTTGGGAGACATCTCTTTGGAGTGGGTGATCCCGTGACAAGCCGGTAGATTACCGCGCTTGGAATCTTCCATACTGAATCTCTTCAGTATGGTGTCGATGTACCTGGACTGCGAAAGTCCTAATATCCTCTTGGATCTGTCACGGTAGATCCGGATACCCAGAATGTATGAGGCATCACCCAGGTCTTTCATGGAGAACCTGTGTGACAAGAACCCCTTGACAGATTGTAGCATAGGAATGTCATTTCCTATTAAGAGAATGTCATCCACGTATAAAACGAGGAATACTACAGTTCTCGCTACAAATCTACAATAGATGCATGGTTCATCTGGATTTTTGATAAAGCCAAATTCCTTGACTGTCTCATCAAAACAGATGTTCTAACTCCGCGATGCCTGCTTGAGTCCATAAATGGACTTGAGCAACTTGCACACCTTTCCGCTGCTCCCACTCTGAATGAAACCCTCTGGCTGATCCATATAGACACACTCCTCTAAATGTCCATTTAGAAAAGCTGTCTTTACGTCCATCTGCCAAATTTCATAATCATGGAAGGCAGCAATGGCAAGAAGGATCCGAATGGATTTCAGCATAGCTACTGGAGAAAAGGTTTCATCATAGTCCAAACCAGGTCGCTGATGAAAACCCTTTGCTACCAGTCTAGCTTTATAGGTCTCAACCTGTCCATCTACACCAATCTTCCTTTTGAAGATCCACTTGCATCCTACGGGTTTTACCCTATCTGGAGCAATGTCCAACGTCCATACTTTGTTGGTGTACATGGACTCCATCTCGGTCCGCATTGCATCCATCCATTTTACCGAGTCGACGCTCTGATTGGCTTGCTGGAAGCTAGTAGGCTCATCACAATCTATGATGCAATCCTCTCTATCCCCGTCAATGAGAAAACCGTAGTATCTCTCGGGCGGATGAGACTGCCTACTACTCCTGCGGAGTGGCGTGGGAATGTCCTGATCTTTTGAACCCTCTGGTTCAACCAAGCTTTCAGTAATAGCTCGTGGTTCTGGAATTTCATCCAGTTCTATTGCGCTCCCACTTAATTCTTTTTCTATGAACTGGTGTTCCAGAAAGTGGGCATGGCGAGAAACAAGGACTTTTTTTTCCACTTCGCAATAGAAGTAATATCCCTTGGAGCTCTTTGGATATCCCACAAACTTACACTGTACTGAGCGTGCCTCGAGCTTATCCGCATGCTGCTTTTTTACAAAAGCTGGACATCCCCATGTCTTAATGTGATTAAGATAGGGTCTCTTTTCACACCACATTTATATGGTGTAGTAGGCACAGTCTTAGTTGGAACTCGGTTCAAAAGGTATGCCGTTGATTCTAGCGCATATCCCTAGAACGATCGCGGTAACTCAGCGTTACTCATCATGGACCGTACCATATCCAATAGGGTTCGGTTCCGTCTCTCCGATACACCATTATGTTGCGGAGTGTATGGAGGAGTAAGCTGAGAGTGAATTCCATTCTCTTTTAAGTAACCCAGGAACTCGGCACTCAAGTATTCTCCACCTCGATCAGATCTCAGTGTCTTTATACTTTTGCCTGTTTGTTTTTCTACTTCATTCTTATATTCCTGGAATTTTTCAAAAGCCTCGGATTAATGTTTCATTAAGAAGACATAACCGTACCATGAAAAGTCATCCATAAAAGTAATGAAGTAAGAATAACCGCTTCGTGCATGTGTAGACATTGGACCGCACACGTCGCTGTGTACGAGTCCCAAGAGCTCGCTCGCTCTTTCTCCGTGTCCAGTGAACGGAGTTTTTGTCATCTTTCCTTTGAGACAGGATTGACAAGTTGCATACGATTGATATTCGAATGGGTCCAAATATCCTTCTGCATGTAACTTAGTCAACCTTCTCTCATTGATGTGACACAGTCTACAATGCCATAAAAAAGTTTTATATATTTCTGGAGACTTTCTTTTGTGTGTATTCTGGACATTGAAAATCTGTGGTTGGTTTAATACGTATATACCGTTGTTCAATGTACCTGACCCAATCAAAACATGATTAAGGTGAATGTTCACTACATTACTTACAAATGCAAATTCATAACCTTCTTTAGACAATAAATATACAGAAATGATATTACAGGTTGCATTTGGTACATAATAACAACTACGCAAAACCAAAAAATGTCCATCCGACAATCCCAGGTGATAGTCCCCCACGGCCTCAGCATCCATGCTAGCACCGTTCGCAACTCTGAGGGTCATGTCACCTGCCTTCAAAACTCTACGCTTTCTCAACGCCTGCAAAGAATTACAGATATGAGATCCTGATCCGGTATCCAATACCCAGGATGTAGAGTTTATTGATAGACAGTTTTCAATAACATACACACCTGAAGCTGAAGATGCAACTCGCTTCAAATCCTGTGTTCTGGCCTTCCAAGCCTTGCAATCCTATTTCCAGTGACCACTCTTGTGACAATAGAAGCATTCTTCCTTCCCCACTAGCTTCCCCGCTATCTTTGTTGCTTTTCCTTTTCCCTTCGTATCCACTTTACCGACACCCCCTCTTGGTTTGGCGGGGGCTTTCTTCTTCTTGCACTTGGCTTTCGCCCTGGACCTAGAAGAGGAAGATCCTCCTACAAACAAAGTGGATGTCTCCCTACCCTTCTGTAGGGTGCCCTCAGCAGTCCTCAACATGTTCAGAAGCTCGGAAAGTTCAACCTCCTTTCCTTGCATGTTGAAGTTAAGAATGAACTGGGCGTAAGTGGAAGGAAGGGACTAGAGAATCAAATCAGTATAGAGTTAATTCTCCAACGTGGTCCCAAGGTCCGCGAGCTCCTCAATGTAGCCAATTATCTTATGCACGTGTTCCGCTACCGATGATCCGACGGCCAACCTTGCCGAAAAAAGCTTCTTCGACACTTCGTATCTTGCGATACGAGACTGCTCTCCATACAGTTCTTTTGTATGAAGAAATATGGACTCTAGGTCCATATTCTCGTGCCTCCTCCGATGTTCGTTGTCCATCGAGGCTAGTACGAGGCATCTGGCCCTCGCGCAATCTATCTCCCATGTCTTACGTATTTCTACATCCGCGACGCTGGAGGTGGGACCTGGGACAGGGGGAGCTTTGGTGGTAAGTACATACCCCAACTTGTCATAAGTGATTGCCATCTTGACATTCCTGAGCCAACCTTTGTAGTTTGGCCCTGTCAGTATATTTTTATCTAGTAATAACTTAAGTCCGGTCATCTTGAATGGTCGCTGCAATTAGGAGAGAGAAAAGAAACACTTTAGCATGATGCTCTTGCAAGTTTAGAGTGGTTTTTAGTTTGTCTAAACTGGATGGCTCCCACCGTCTCTCGAATCCCTTCTCAAACCGTAAAGAAAGGATTAGTCAGGATCAATCTCACCGTACAATACTTGCTTAACCATTCAGCTAGGCCAGTGTCGGTACTTCGAGGGAGGTTTTCCAACGCTTTCGCGAAGTTCCTTAATTAAGTAACCTCTTTTCCCTGTGGGCGTAGCCCCGCTAACACCTTTCTAGACACCTACTAAGTTTATAGCATTGATCGTTAAGTGAGAGTTTTCCCGAGGAGTAGCATATACTCACAGTAGGATCGGGATCCAAATATCATCACGTGATAAAACCGAAGGAATCCTACCAGAATCATCACACTCCAAATGGTATGCAACGCTAGCAAGTTTCAGTACTTATGAAACTCCCGATGTGGATTTTTGCCCCATGCTCTTATGACCTTGACTTTGGCCAAAATATCATAAGTCACATGTCAAGTTCTACCCGTCATTCTCCTGGTTAATTTGGACCCACCCGTACCTACCCTTGACTTTGGCCAAAATGGCAGCACGACTGACCCAAACCAACGCATCTATCTATGCTGCACATGAATACCCAATAGCTACCAATCACTATGCCTTGACTTTGGCCAAAATACATAGCTTGAATACTTTTTGACCATTCATCTGGAATGACGGAGGGCTACGGATGGTTTTGGCGAAACCGTGAACGTAGTGAACTTGATATAATCGATGGAACGAGATAGCTTTTAAAAGGAGTGGTTCAAGCTCCGCGTTTAAAAGTTTAGTTTTGAAAAGAACCGAGTGGTTTTCAAAGTGTTCCAATCGACTTTTACTTGGTTTATTTTCTTACATTAGTTCTTTTAATGCGTCCCATCATTTAATCCTACCATTGCAGAAAACAACCAAAATATGATGTTCGCTTATGCCATTCGCATTCGCCACGGGGCCCCGTCATCACCCGTTAGGTTACTTAACTAACGACAAAGCGGGGGCTGGGCTAGCGCGGCTGTAAAACATAAGCAACGCCTAAATAGTTATCATATATAAATATATAGCAATGATAGACATTACAGATCACAGATGAATACATTGGATATACTAGGAATCCGCAATCCGTTCGAGCCTGCAACGAAAAGCGGATTACACGGTCGCGGTGAATAGCCAATACCCCACCCAAGACCCCTACGGGTGCGGCAAACTACCCGCCAAGTACCCGAAGCGAAGCAACCTCCCACACCACCGTGAGTAGGCCACTCGGCACTTCGAGATACCCGGTAGTTTGTGCACCTCCTCCATGGGTCTATCCTAAAAGCAAAAACAGTAAAAAGAATTATATAATGACGGCTACAACCCCAACCCGGTTGTGCGGCCATACAAATAATAATATTACATAAATTTACATGTTACAATGAATGAAAGAAAAGCAACACTCATTTCACATCCACTCCGGCTATTCACCCGCGATAATCCAACCCATTCATATACACAAACCATCATCAATCACAGATCACAGATATGTATAACCCCGACTAATCGACATATAGCGATTAGCCGACGTTCAATACATGCAAACATCACAGATATAACCTTTGTAGTCAAATTGTAGTGAAGTTCGAAAAAAATACGGATTTATAGGTCCCCAAAAATAAATTTTTATTCTGGAAAATCTGGGCACATATAACATATCTTAAAAATCCTAAAACAAAGCCGGAGATATACAGCACAAAACTCGACCCAGTGAGGAGTCCAAACGGCGGCGGTTCCGCGGCAATAGCTTGCTATTGACGCGGAAACGCGGCGGTTTAGACGACTCACTGGACCGGGTTTTGTGGTTATCTTTAAAAAACCCTGAGACGATTTTAGGAGTACAACAAATTTTGTTTTGACCAGAAAAAAATTTAACAGAAACTAGGGTTTTTGAAAACTAGGTTTTTGGATTTTTCGGTTTCGAACTTCGTTACACTTTGCTACCTAGCTAATTTATGTTTAGTTAGGCTCTGATACCACTGTAAGTCCACGTTGCCCACCCCGGTACTTGCGGGGAGGCGGAAAACGGAATAAAAATCGGATTTTTATCAACTTAGGCAACATGGACTAGACTTTAAAGGATCTTTGCTAAACAAAAACTTGCTAAAGCTAACTACAAACTAGCTAAGTGCTAGAAAGGTTATACCTTGGGCTTTAAGTCCTTCTCTCCTTGCTCCTTGGAGTGGTGGAAGGAGGTCACCTTGGTCGTCTTCTCCCGTCAAAGAAAGATCCACCCGAAAGCCTCAACCTTTGGCTTCAACTCCAAGCTAGAAGTAACTAGGGTGCAAGAATTGCTAGTCCTTGAACCCTAGATGAGAGTAGAGATGATCAAGAGAGGGTTTTTCTCAAGCTCAAGTGTTTCTCAACACATGAGAGGGAGAGAGCTTGAGGGAGAGGAGGAACAAGAGAGAGAAAAGATATGATAGAATGAGAATAATGTGAGCCATTCTCACTAATATGTGCATATTATTTTAATTAAAAAATTAGCTAGATAATTGTCATGGTTAATCATGATATGACCATTATCATTTCAATTTGCAAGGATCAAAAAGTATCTTCCAAAAGAAATGATGATGTTCAAAGTGTCAACCTAGGTCAACAAGTCAATGAAGTCAAATGGTCAACAACCATAACCATGCAAAATTATTAAACTAATTATCAATTAACTATAATACACACATAAGCATTAGGGTTAATAAAATGACAATAGCCATTAACCCTAATCAAGGTCCTCACCCTCGGTCTCAAACAACTGTGCATACGCATCCGCATTCGTGATCCGAGGAACACGAATACAAAGAGAAAAACCAATCCTAAATCATATACTAGGATCCGGCTTAATCCAAAGCCCGCTAGTATAAACTGTCCGGACAGCAAACGTGCATAAGTGCGCGGATGCGAACGAACCCTGTCGCAAAACCATGCGACCTCTACTCATTTTGCCTAAAGGCGAATAGCTCTCTGTGTGGGACTCTAAAGACTCGACACTACGCTGGCAGTGGGTTTAACCACAGACCGCAAGTGGTACTAGCTGTACGTAACGGTCCTCAGGTAGATGTCGATAAGAAGACTGACGAGGTGAACCCATCTGAACTCCTACTGAGCCTGTATGTGACAGTCTCCGTACAGTCCGGTCTGTTCGTCTGATACATCGTATGGCGGGTCTAGGGGGGCGGTGAACGTCAGTCCCCTAATAGCGGTACAAGTCGTGTCAAAGTGTAGTCCAGAACACCCTGAGGTAACACTGGAAACCTTCCAGTATTTCTCGCTTGCCCTGGCCAGGGACTACTCGTGTAATGGCTCTCCTGAACACAGCGCGATGTCAACCCCCAATACCGGGAGAGACGAATCCTGTCTAACCGTCACTGCCTCCAAGTGCTTCGGGACTGCACCCAAAAACTACCTGTTTGCACGACTCCTTTGAGCCGTGGTAGGGTAGTAATCAAAGTGCAGTGGGAACACACTTGAGGCGAAGTGACAGTGTCAAGTCAGCGGACTAAGCAGTACTCATGTCACCTGGGAACTGATAACTGACGATAGGTATACTACCAACCAACAGTTCCCGACGAGTCCTGTCCAGTATACTCGTAACCTAACGAGCACCCGCATACTATCCCAAGTACGACGTACTAACGGCTGTGGGACAGACCGTCTCCCACACTGGGATGAGAAGCGCATACGCTAGTCTACTCCGGAGTATCGATGCCCTGTCTCGATAGTCCAACGACCAGGGACCTGTATAAGGATGTGCTTATAGATTACCCAGCTCCCACGAGTGCGAGCGCCATCACAACGCTGGTAATCAAGCAAAGATCCTAAGGGCTCTACTAATATGTATATCAGCAATATGCTAAAAGAAACACATGCACAACTGTGAATATCCCAACTAGCATACTACCAGATCCATGTATACAATCCAGGGGCACAGATAAAGTGGGAACCTTACCTTCCCAACAGGCTCCATCAGAAAGCGAGGCCAAATCTCGACGGTTCACAGACAACCTAGAGACAACCTCGACATTTGTCAAAATATTGCAGACACAATGTCAACAAATGAAGCAAACGAAGATCCCTAGCTTCAGGATCTCAACGTCGATATCGACAACTTAGAGATCACCAACGGCGTTTCTCCTCACTCCAACCAAATGCAGACATGACGTTAACAACCGACCTCAGAGTCGCAATGAAACGGAACCATGGCAAAGTCCCTATTTCCAAATCCCGATGGCCACATCTGCAGCCTTGAGGCCAACAACGGTGGGCTTCCTCATTCCAGCATGACACAGATGTTACACCATCAAACGGAGCCATGGAAAACTCCCAGTTCCATCTCAGCATTCGTCTCGATACAGCAGATGAGATGTCGACAATGGCATTCCTTCGCAGTCCAGCAGGACGCAGATGTAACGTCAACAAAAGACCTCATGGTCGAAACAAAGCGGAGTGACCGCAAAATCCGAGCTCCACCTCAGCATTCGTCTCGTTACAGCAGACGAGATGTCAACGACGGTGTTCCTCCGCAGTCCAGCAGGATGCAGATGCAACATCGACGAAAGACCCCATGGTCAGCAAAGCGGAGTGACGGCAAAATCCTCGCTCCACCTCAGCATTCGTCTCGTTACAACAGATGCAATGTCAACAGCAGTATTCCTCCGCGGTCCAGCAGGATGCAGACGCAGCGCCAACAAAAGACCTTACGGTCAAAACAGACGAAGCAAAGGCCAAATTCCTAGCTTCAGGGTCTTGACGGTAACTCATATAAAACTTGAAAGACTATCGGAGATCATCCCACATAGAGCGGTCATCACCTCGACGTTCGTCTCGATACCGCAGACGAGATGTCACTACAGCGTCCTTCCTCCAACAGGATCCGGACACACCAAAGCAGATGAAGCAAAGGCCAAATTCCTAGCTTCAGGGTCTTGACGGCAAGTCATATAAAGCCTGAAAGACAATCGGAGATCATCTCACACCAGCATAGAGTGATCACCACCTCGGCGTTCATCTCGATACAGCAGACGAGATGTCACTACAGCGTCCTTCCTCCAACAGTATCCGGACACACCAAAGCAGATGAAGCAAAAGCCAAATTCCTAGCTTCATGCGTCTTGACGGCAAGTCATATAAAGCCTGAAAGACAATCGAAGATCATCTCACACCAGCGCGGAGTGGTCACCACCTCGACGATCGTCTCGATACAGCAGATGAAATGTCACCCCAGCGTTCGTCCCCTAGTAGGATTCGGATGCGCCAAAGCAAACGAAGCGAAGGCCAAATTCCTAGCTTCAGGGTCTTGACGGCAAGTCATATAAAGCCTGAAAGACAATCGGAGATCATCTCGTACCAGCGCGGAGTGGTCACCACATCGACGATCGTATCGATACAGCAGATGAAATGTCACCCCAGCGTTCTTCCCCTAGCAGGATTCGGACGCGCCAAAGCAAACGAAGCGAAGGCCAAATTCCTAGCTTCAACGTCTTGATGATAACTCATATAAAACCGAAAAGACAATCAGAGATCATCCCACATGGAGTGGTTGTTGGAGATAGTGCCCTCAGAGTCAATTATTGGATCACAGACACGTGATTGCAATGATTGAGGGGAGGACCTGTCCCAGCAGGACAGTCTTACTCGAGATGATAGTATGCTATCTGGTTTATCTTTATTATCGTGTACTGCTTTAGGTGACCTTTCGAGTCGCTATTACACGTTGATAAAGCCCCTTGGATTCTTGCTTGACCACCAGCAGTATGAGGGCGATCATATAAGTGGGAGCTGGGGGTCTACAAGCACATCCTTAAAAGGTCCCTAGTCGTAGGAGATTCGAGACAGGGCATCGTTTCTCCAGAGTAGACTAGTGTATAAAGTCGAGACCCCGACGAGGGGCGGTGGCCGGTCTCACAAGCCACTGGTGTCAGTTGGTTCACCTAAGATGTATACAGGTGCTCATTGGGTTATGAGTACACCGGACAGGACTCGCCGGGAACGTGCTAGTTGGGATTATACCAGACGTCAGATAGCAGTTCCCTGGTGACATGTGTACAGGTTAGTTCATCGACCTGAGATCGTCATTTTTCTCGTGTGAGTTCCCACTGTACTTTGATTACTACCCTACCACGGCTCAAAAGAGTGGTGCAAACAGGTTTTAGTTGGGTACAGTCCCGAGCCACATGGAGGCAGTGAGCGGATATTCAGGGGTTCGTCTCTCCCGGTTTTGGGGGTGAGGTCGTGCTGTGTCTAGGAGAGCCAGAACATGAAAAGTCCTTGGCCAAGGCAGGAGATTTGCTGTTAGGTATTCCAGTAGTATCTCAGGGTGTTCTGGGCTACACTCCGATACGACTTGTACCGCTTTTGGGGGTCTGACTTTTACCAACCCCCTAGGCCCGCCATGCGATGCTCATAGACGAACGGACCGGACTGTACGGATATTGTCACTGACAGGCTCAGTAGGGTGTCAGGATGAGTTCGCTCATCGACGTCCCTTTTGGTCAATAGCTGGTGGCCCGTCACGTATGGCTAATACCTCTGACGTGCTAGTGGTTAAATCCACAGCCATAGTATTGACGAGTCTTTAGAGTCCACCACATAGACAGTTACTCAAGTTTCGGGCGAAACGCTGTAGAGGCCGTATGGAGATATGGCAGGGTTCGATCAGATACGTGCGGTATTGCACGGATCGTGATCGGACGGATTTTACTAGCCGGCTTTGGCTTAAGCCGGATACTAGTATTAGATAGTGTAGTTTTGTCTCTTTGCATTTGTGTTCAGTGGGAATACAAATGCGGGCATGCATTTGCAGTAGCGGGGTTTTCCTGTAATTTATTACGGGATCGGTTTTCTGGGGTTGCCAGTTTGTATTCCGTTCCGGCCGGTTTTCTCTTTTGCCTTCACGGCCGGACTTTTCGTTGGAAGGTGTTAATTGCAAGTTTGCAATTAACATTTTGTGATGGGTTTCTTTGCATGAGTGTGGCTTCATAATCATGAGATCCTTTTTTGGTCCCTTTCTTGCATTAATGAGGAAGTTATTGATTTGGCTTTGGAATAGAAATGTGGTGACTATTCTTTTGATCATTATCTTCACACACATTTCTTATTAGTTCTTTCTTTTTCCCACTTGGAAATTTGTAGTGGGCCGGCCACTTTCTAGCAAAATGAATAGATTGGTTTTGAGGGAAAGGTTTAATTGATGGACCCCCATCCTTTGTGAGTGTGCTGTGAGGTGCTCATTTGTTTTTAGCATGGTTTTAATTATTTGACTTCACCCATTTTTTACACATTTCCAGCAAGCACTAAATGGGATTTTTTTTTTATATATGGTTTTTTGTGAGTGAGCTGGCTGATTGATATTCATTCTTCCAGTGAGCAAAAAATTTTTAGCCGAGCTCATTTGCTTTGGATGCTCCATTCTTCATCAAGCTTTGATCCATGATAATCTTGTGAAAATTCCTCCAAAATGGCAACCTCTTAAACCCCAAAGAGACAACTATTCTACACTATTCTATAGCAAGTCTTGGACGCGTCGGCTAGCCAACTTCGTGCCCGAGTTGCCTCGGTCAAGAGGCGGGAGCCCGTAAAAGATTCCGGCTACGTGGTGCCCTTTCCGACGAGCGAGGAGGTGACGGAGATTCCGCAGGAGATCGGAGTGGAGACGAAGACCGAAGGACACGGATCGCTTGGTATAGCATCTCTACTCTTTTCTATTTTGCTAGCTAGCTAGGTTAATAGCCCGATCCGGGTAGAAAGTCCGCGGTGGTTCCGTTTTGCAAAGTTCGCAAAGTTTTTGTTTTCCGCGTCTCCGGCGTCGGATCGACGGCCGGGGCGCCCCCGCGGGCTTACATTGGTATCAGAGCCACGCCGTTAACCTACCTAGCTTGCTCTTGTATGTTTAGTACTTGATCGAACGAAAATCCCAAAAAACCGTATTTTCCCATGCTTCAGGTTTCTGTCGATTTTATTTTGTCTCAGAAAATTTTTCAGTACATTGCAGAAACATGAGAATGAAATTCGAAGGACTCTGGAAAAATTTGGTTTTGCGATGCTTCAGGATGACCGCGGAAACGCGGCCAAACCCCTGGTTTGGCCGCGGTTCCGCGGTGGAAAGAAGTCCTTGCAGTGCGAAATTTTTCCGGTGGGCTTTTGGCTTGGAAATAGGGGTTTTGGGATATTATTTTTGGGCCCAGATTTTCTGTAAGTGCTACAGTAATGCTTTGGGGCCCACTTGGTAAATTTGTTCGATCGGATATTTTAAACATGCCAGTTCCCAGTTTTTATATTATATCTGCGACCGTGAATGTCACTTGATCGGTAAATCCTGTATAACTGCTATAGCCCAGTTAGACGGATTTGCGAACGTGACATTCACGTTGATGTTCTGTGATTGTACTGTGTTGTTGCGGATCGGTCGTGGGGATAGCCTGGATGCAGTGGTAGTACAGTTTTGTTTTATATGTACATTTCTTATTGCGGGGCGAGCGTCCGACATGTGGACTGCCGTCACTGCCTGTTTGTATTATTATTTTGGGGCACGACCAGGTTGCGGTCGATGTACCCGTTGTATGTATATTTTACTTTCTGTACTAGGATTACCCCATGGATGGGTGCACGGATAGCCGGGTTCTAGAAGGCAACAAGCCCGCATCTCATGGCATTGAGACGGAGGGGGCTTCACTCTAGAATTGGCGGGCTATTCGCCGCACTCGTAGGGGGTACAGGTTGACCTAGGAGGGGTGCCCAAGTTACCGGATTCCGTAAAGTGCTGGGTGGTCCATTCACGTCGCTGAAGGGGGCTGCCTCACTTCAGGTTTTGGCGGGTGAATTACCGCGCCCGTAGGGGTCTAGGATTTTCATTGCACAGGCTATCCACACGACCAGGGGAACGTCGGGATTCAGCAGCGGCTCTGTGAAACCCGGGGATCCCAGATATCTGTATTGATCTGTGTTGTTATACATTTCTGTGTTGCTGCATTTTTTTCACACCTTGAGCGAAAATTATATATTGTATATATATACTAGTAGATGTTGTATATGTTTTTCATCCGCGCTAGTCCAGTCCCCGCTCTGTCGTTAGTTAGCTAACCTAACGGGTGATGACGGGACCCAGTGGCGAATGCGGATGGCATATACGTACGTCAGTATATTTTCGTTTTTTGTGGTGTGATCAATTGATGGGACTGCGTTGATTCGGATCAATGCAAGATAAACAAACCTATTCTGATGTTGTTGGAACACTTTTCAAAAAGCTGTTATTGTAAGGACGTTCACTTTTGTTTTGCATAGTGGTATTCAGTTGGAATATCCTGCTCCTCAGTCGACGAGGCAAGGGCCGAGATCCCTTCACCGGGAGTGACCCCTTGGACAAAAAGTTTGCGTCAGGGCAATAACTTCACTATAGCCGATTACTTTTGCTTTGCATCGTGGTATTCAGTTGGAATATCCTGCACCTCATTCTACGGGGAAAGAGCCGAGATCCCTTCACCGGGAGTGACCTCTTTAGCAAAGGTTTTCGTAACTATATTTTTAAAAGCTATCAGTTCCTTCAACGATATCAAGTTCATTACGTTAAAGGTTTTCGCCAGAAACCATTCGTAGCCCTCCATCATTTCAGTTAAATATTCGGTAGTATTCAAGCTATGTATTTTGACCTCACGCCAAGGCATAGTGTTTGGTAGCTGCCGGGTATTTTTCTGCTGCACAGATAGATGCGTTTGTTTGGGACAGTCGTACTACTATTTTGGCCTACGTCAAGGGTATGTACGGGTGGGTTCAAATTAACCAGGAAAATGATGGGTAGAACTTGACATGTGACTTATGATATTTTGAACTCACGCCAAGGTCATAAGTGCATGGGGTAAAAATCCACATCGGGAGTTTCAAAAGAACTGAAACTTGCCAGATATGCGCATACCTTCTGGAGTGTGATAGCGTGAGCGGATTCCGTCACGTTATCATGCGATGATAGTTGGATCCCGATTCCCACTGATGAGTTGGTTTACTCCTCGGGTGATCCCGGCTAATTCTTCTTTCAGGTTTGGAGAAGAATTTGAGTTACAGTGGGAGGTTTCCAGATTAGATAAAGTGATGACCATTCTGATCTAGGTTTGAGTGCACGCTGAGTGTTTCTTTTCTCTCTCTCTTTGGTAGAGACCAGTGACCCGACCCTAGACTATGACTCAGTGACCAAGTTGACCGAACCTTCTTAACACAAGCCTTTGGATTGTCAGAGTTGCAGACCTCTTTGCCACTCCTACTTTTACCCTTTTCTCCAGGACACCCCGTATTACTACGATCGTCCACTTCCATTGGACAAAACCATCGTATGGTTATATACGAACTCGAAGGACTTCGAGGATGGTTTCTGGTTCTGGAGAAAACGGATAGGATTATTCAGTTGTCTTTTCTTTTCACCTTCTCTCAGGTTGCGAGTACTCCTTGGTTTAGGAGATAGTACATATATTACGCAAATTGGACAGTCTTCTTCCAAACCTTAGGCTGGTGCCGAACGGTGGGGAATGAAGAAAGCCAATTAACCTAAACGGTGTACAGAAGGTATTAAGTTCAGACAAAGCAAGGGATTAGTAAGAGGGCAAAGTAAATTGCGACTGATATTCACGACCAAACCAAGTATTTCTTCGCCAATCCCAAATCACCTTTGTATTTCTCCAGGACACTCCGTATCACTACGAAGATCCCAGTTTATTGGATAATCCATCGTATGGTTATATATGAACTCGAAAGGAACTTTTTCCAGTTCGGGGATGGATCATGGTTCAGGAGAAATAGGAATAAAGTACATTCAGGTGTCTTTTATCTTCACCTTCTCTCGCGTTGCGAGTGCTCCTGGGATTAGGACAATACACTCTTTATGCTTATTGGCTAGTCTTCTTCCAAACCATAGGCTGGTGCCGAACGGTAGGGAAGGAAAAAAACCATTTGGCCTAAAGGGGTGTACAGAAGGTAATGACTAAAGACAGATAAAGGGATTTGGAGAAGTGGCAAAGAATTATACGGTTATAGTTGTGAATCTGGATAATAGAAGAGGCATTACTAGGAATACCAGGATACCCTATCGAAACATTTCAATGTTTCAGGTTCACTGTGTACTGTTAAAAGAAAACTGATTTCCCAATTAGACACTTGCTCCAGGGTATGTATTTACCAGGTATGATTCTCACATCTGTATGGTTTTACAGATGATGAGTGGGAGTAAGTTATTGGGAATTATGTGACCATCCTCATTATATTGGGATTCGTTGGAATTGGTGATATTTGAGGAAGCCACCTGGGTTGTTTGCCGGTCGGCAAATATTTGGTTTTGAATATCCGTTGTTGTGCACCAATTTCAAATTGATATATCTGTACGTCTATTTTTATAGAGTGAGACATACCTTTTCGAAATTATGTCTATGACATTTACCTATACCAGTGGATGGTTAGATAAGGAGCATTGAACAACGGTGTGATTCTTCTTAACCAAAAGTACAGTTTTCAACCTACGACACACAGTGAATGAGTCATTCGACTCAGGGGACTTATACAGAGTATTGTATATTGTCCAGTGTCCATGAGGACACAGGGGTTGGTCCTCGTACTGTATTCTGTTTACTTATGACTTCTCTAGTTCTTAGACAGGTGTTTCGTAGAAACACAGGGTCGAAGTTTTGAGAAGTTATAGGTATAAGAATAAAGTAGAGAACCATGTGTTGCAAGTATCGGGATTCTTCAAAGTGATCGAAGATGTAGATACTTGTACATGGTATTCAGTTGATAGTAATGGTTAAGAGAACTTGCTTCTCTTTCAGGTTACTCATAATTGGAAGCATTCCTAAGTTGAGTAACGCTGATCGGCCTCCTTCCATTTAGTTGACATGCACTGGAGACAGCTGCATGATTTGAATCTGGTTCAATTAAATCAGTGCCTCTGTTTCTTGGATATAGAACAGTTCATATCTTGACATTGTTAAGATACGGGGAGTTGTCCGGCTTATGCTTAAAACCAGACTCTGGACAACTCAAGGTACGTTTCAGTAATGGTTGTTTGTGGGGTGACTCGGGCTATGACGAGGGTTTACTTTCTACCATCTGGAAGATCAATAGTGATATTGTTCTTGACTCGCCACAGTTTTATCAAAAATGGATTTTTTCAGAAAAACAGTAGTGGGAGTATGGTAGAACTGGAAGTGATTCCAGAACCGCAAACGATTACTGAAGATTTGATAAGAACCTAAAGATTCAATCTGGTTTGACATTCCATTGGCCACTCCGCAGATACGGTGGGTAACCTCAGGCACTCGAGAGGTACTTCGGTATGCTCAAGGATGGTGGCAGGGAGGTTCTTGTTTACCCAGACTTGCCATTGCTGTTGTTCCAGACTGTGAGACCCGGCAGGAGGATGAGTATAGTGTCGTTCTAAACTGGATTTAGAAGTGCACGTCTATATGACTCTGCCAGAGGGTTGTCGTAGTCAGTGGGAGCAGCGGAAGCATTGGTGGACATCAGGCTTATGTCTATTTATAGACTAGAGCAGATATAGCGGAGATAGATCATCTATTTCTGATGTGACAGTCATAGGTTTGACTTCATCAGAATAGGGGAAGGATCTGTTAAGAAGGTAGTAGGGTGTGATGTCCTGGTTTTTGATGACATACACAGAGTAGGAAGTAATATTCCTATACTACGATCGGTTATACTTTGGTCGTCACAATCGGAAGCAGTTTTAGAACATAAGTTGATGTTCTAGGGAATTGATAACGGCAGCCTCCTTTAGGAGACAGTTATCATTCCAGGCTTCCAAGGTGACCTGGATGGCAGAGTGGCTGTCAGAGTTATAGTTTTCCTTCTGACGAGGGGCAGTATTTTGGACAGGTGGTCCAGGTGGATACTGAGGGAAGGCATGGCGTAGGATACTGATTAAGTTCAGTTGACAATACAGTCAAAGAAGTTTGGATTTGGAGTTCACTTATGAGCTAGGTCCCATCAGACATCCAGACATTCTAAAATAGGTATTGCTAATTTCGAGACATGGCTTTCTCCGCGAACTTGAGATACAGAGAGACATAGAAAGAAACATCAAAGCGGATCCACTCACTGAGGCTATTCCTTGAACGCATTAGTCTCGCAAACGAGCTTTGTGAGACTGACTAGTAGAGGAGTTAGGTGTTCGGTATCACACGGGCTGTGAGTATGCGAAATCGCAATAATTAGCCTCGAGTGCAAGTGGGAGATTGTTGAAGATAGTGCCCTCAGAGTCAATTATTGGATCACAGGCACGTGATTGCAATGATTGAGGGGAGGACCTGTCCCAGTAGGACAGTCTTACTCGAGATGATAGTATGCTATCTGGTTTATCTTTATTATCGTGTATTGCTTTAGGTGACCTTTCGAGTCGCTATTACACGTTGACAAAGCCCCTTGGATTCTTGCATGACCACCCGCAGTATGAGGGCGATCATATAAGTGGGAGCTGGGGGTCTACAAGCACATCCTTAAAAAGTACCTAGTCGTGGGAGATTCGAGACAGGGCATCGTTTCTCCAGAGTAGAATAGTGTATACAGTCGAGACCCCGACGAGGGGCGGTGGCCGGTCTCATAAGCCACTGGTGTCAGTTAGTTCACCTAAGATGTATACAGGTGCTCATTGGGTTATGAGTACACCGGACAGGACTCGCCGGGAACCTGCTAGTTGGGATTATACCAGACGTCAGATAGCAGTTCCCTGGTGACATGTGTACAGGTTAGTTCATCGACCTGAGATCGTCATTTATCTCGTGTGAGTTCCCACTGTACTTTGATTACTACCCTACCACGGCTCAAAGGAGTCGTGCAAACAGGTTTTAGTTGGGTACAGTCCCGAGCCACATGGAGGCAGTGAGCGGATCTTCAGGGGTTCGTCTCTCCCGGTTTTGGGGGTGAGGTCGTGCTGTGTCTAGGAGAGCCAGAACATGAAAAGTCCTTGGCCAAGGCAGGAGATTTGCTGGTAGGTATTCCAGTAGTATCTCAGGGTGTTCTGGGCTACACTCCAACACGACTTGTACCGCTTTTAGGGGTCTGACTTTTACCAACCCCCTAGGCCCGCCATGCGATGCTCATAGACGAACGGACCGGACTGTACGGATATTGTCACTGACAGGCTCAGTAGGGTGTCAGGATGAGTTCGCTCATCGACGTCCCTTTTGGTCAATTGCTGGTGGCCCGTCACGTATGGCTAATACCTCTGACGTGCTAGTGGTTAAATCCACAGCCATAGTATTGACGAGTCTTTAGAGTCCACCACACAGACAGTTACTCAAGTTTCGGGCGAAACGCTGTAGAGGCCGTATGGAGATATGGCAGGGTTCGATCAGATACGTGCGGTATTGCACGGATCGTGATCGGACGGATTTTACTAGCCGGCTTTGGCTTAAGCCGGATACTAGTATTAGATAGTGTAGTTTTGTCTCTTTGCATTTCTGTTCAGTGGGAATACAAATGCGGGCATGCATTTGCAGTTGCGGGGTTTTCCTGTAATTTATTACGGGATCGGTTTTCTGGGGTTGCCAGTTTGTATTCCGTTCCGGCAGGTTTTCTCTTTTTCCTTCACGGCCGGACTTTTCGTTGGAGGGTGTTAATTGCAAGTTTGCAATTAATATTTTGTGAGGGGTTTCTTTGCATGAGTGTGGCTTCATAATCATGAGATCCTTTTTTGGTCCCTTTCTTGCATGAATGAGGAAGTTATTGATTTGTCTTTGGATTAGAAATGTGGTGACTATTCTTTTGATCATTATCTTCACACACATTTCTTATTAGTTTTTTCTTTTTCCCACTTGGAAATTTGTAGTGGGCCGGCCACTTTCCAGCAAAAGGAATAGATTGGTTTTGAGGGAAAGGATTAATTGATGGACCCCCCATCCTTTGTGAGTGTGCTGTGAGGTGCTCATTTGTTTTTAGCATGGTTTTAATTATTCGACTTCACCCATTTTTTACACATTTCCAGCAAGTACTAAATGGGATTTTTTTTTATATATGGTTTTTTGTGAGTGAGCTGGCTGATTGATATTCATTCTTCCAGTGAGCAAAAAATTTTTGGCCGAGCTCATTTGCTTTGGATGCTCCATTCTTCATCAAGCTTTGATCCATGATAATCTTGTGAAAAATTCCTCCAAAATGGCAACCTCTTAAACCCCAAAGAGACAACTATTCTACACTATTCTATAGCAAGTCTTGGACGCGTCGGCTAGCCAACTTCGCGCCCGAGTTGCCTCGGTCAAGAGGCGGGAGCCCGTAAAAGATTCCGGCTACGTGGTGCCCTTTCCGACGAGCGAGGAGGTGACGGAGATTCCGCGGGAAATCGGAGTGGAGACGAAGACCGAAGGACACGGATCGCTTGGTTTAGCATCTCTACTCTTTTCTATTTTGCTAGCTAGCTAGGTTAATGGCCCGATCACGGTAGAAAGTCCGCGGTGGTGCCGTTTTGCAAAGTTCGCAAAGTTTTTGTTTTCCACGTCTTCGGCGTCGGATCGACGGCCGGGGCGCCCCCGCGGGCTTACAGTGGTCACCACCACGACATTCGTCTCGATACAGCATACGAGATGTCAACAACAACGTTCTTCCTCCAACAGGATTAGGACACACCAACCAAACGAAGCGAAGGCCAAATTCCTAGCTTCCGGGTCTTAACGGCAAGCCATATAAAGCCTGAAAGACAATCGGAGATTATCTCGCACCAGTGCGGAGTGGTCACCACTTCGACGTTCGTCTCGATACAGCAGACGCAACATCACCAAAAGGAGCCACGGCAAAATCCCTAGTTCCAAACCTCGACGGTTCACCAGCAACCTAGAGACAACCATGACATCGTCTCGATACAGTGGACGCGATGCCAGCAAACGAAGCGAAGGCCAAATTCCTAGCTTCAAGGTCTTAATGGCAAGTCATATAAAGCCTGAAAGACCACCGGAGATCATCCCACATGGAGTGGTCACCACCTCGACGTTCGTCTCGATACAGTAGACGCAACATCACCAAAAGGAGCCACGGAAAAATCCCTAGCTCCAAATCTCGACGGTTCACCAGCAACCTAGAGACAACCACGACATTCGTCTCGATACAGAGGACGCAATGCCAGCAAACGAAGCGAAGGCCAGATTCCTAGCTTCAGGGTCTTAACGGCAAGTCATATAAAGCCTGAAAGACAATCGGAGATTATCTCCCACCAGTGCGGAGTGGTCACTACCTCGACGTTCGTCTCGATACAGCAGACGCAACATCACCAAAAGGAGCCACGGCAAAATCCCTAGTTCCAAACCTCGACGGTTCACCGGCAACCTAGAGACAACCACGACATTCATCTCGATACAGCAGACGCAATGCCAGCAAACGAAGCAAAGGCAAAATTCCTAGCTTCAGGGTCTTAACGGCAAGTCATATAAAGCCTGAAAGACTATCGGAGATCATCCCACACCAGCGCGTAGTGGTTATGACTCATCGGGGCTCTCCAAAATGAGCCTAACCTCAAGTAAAAAGCGGCATGGCAAATTCCTAACGCTTGCTCTTCCGACGGTCAAACTGCCAAGGAGGATTGCTTGAAGACGTCTTGTCCAGCCCCCGAAGGGATCAGAGACACGGCAGTCGCAGGTCTACTCGAACAGCACGATTGCCTATCGAGGAATATATCAGCTCATGCGACGGTACGACGGCTAAAACCCTAAGTACCACAGACCCTAACGGACTTCTGTCGTAAAGAGCAGAGGTTAACTGTGACGTTAGGATATTCTTGCGAGATCTGCTCGATTCGTTTCGACTCGTGAGGAAATTGATGTCTTTGCGAGAACTTCTCGATTCGTCTCGACTCGTGAGATAAAGCCTTAGGCAGTAGGGATTAAAAAACATGTTTCCTAAGCACTGGGATCCTGCAAGTCGGCCCAAAATGGTCTCTTGCATACTATCCACGGGTCTCACTCTCCGAAGTCGAATTTTGACAAGGAGGGGAACAACCGCTTACTGGTCCTCTCGACTCGTAAGAGGGAAAAATTCTCTTACAAGATCCTTACGACTTATAAGAGAAACACACTTAGGAATCCTCACGACTCCTAAGGAGAAAATACACCTACGAGATTCTCTCGATCCGTAGGGAGAAAAGTCTTTATGAGACCCTCATGGCTCATAAAGTTGATAAGTCTTAGGTGGCAGATCCTAACCCTGTCTCCTAAGCCATCACTGTCCTACAAAGAGGTCAAGATGGACCATCTATGAGCCACACTTACCAAAGCTACATGCCACTGAAATGGAGAACTTACTCATAAGCGTATAAACTACTCCACGCCAGAGTAAGACATAAAGAGATAAAAGGGTGCGGCTCATGGAGTTAAGGGTTTTGAACTATATCTCTTAAGAGTCAAAATTTGAGTTAATGATAAATGACGACGCTTGTGTCCGCTCGTTATCTTCTCAGATCAAGATCCTGAAAGTTATATACCAATCTGAAACTGGTCATACGCCATGCATTACTCTGCACTACTTCACCCACGTATATACTTAAGTGGGCAAAGTAGTGGGGGGGCATTTGTTCCCGCCAAAAATTTCTGCGCAAAAGATTCCAAGGTATCAAATGGTAGCGATATGCTTAAGGAAATGCGAACCAGCATCTTCTGGGTTTTTTTTTGACAAACTCCTGAATGAGAAATAGATAAATTCTGATAGTATCGATAGCGGCTCGATAAACCCTTCGATTTGATATATTATGGGCCACGTAATTCATCCGGGATCAAAAGTTATGAGGAATTACGTGTCCACACGTGATGGACTTTTAAGAACCCGCTGGAGGAGTTAAAAAATATAATAAAAACGCAGAAAAGACCCCAATGGGGCATCACGTGCTCACACGTGACCATAGGTCACGTGCAGACACGTGATGGGCTTTTAAGGCCTCTAAAATAATGAATAGAATTAAATTCTAAAATCTGTTCCCTGATTAAAAATCAGGAATCACGTGCTCACACGTGACCAATGGTCACGTGTTGACACGTAATGGTTAAAACTGAAGCGTAAACAAACAGCTGAAGGAAATACCTCGATAAGGTGTCACGTGCTCACACGTGACCAATGGTCACGTGTTGACACGTGACGGTTACAATTGAAGCATATGTAAACTCTGAGAAAAGAACACAATTGGGGGTCACGTGCTCACACGTGACCAAGGGTCACGTGTCGGCACTTGACTGGTTTCGAAAGCCTTACAGTTAATAGAATTAAAATTCTAAAATTTTCTAAATCTTTCCAAACATAAAGGGTCTATGGGGACCGTTGGATTAAAAATCCGAGGGTGATTAAAAATCACCAATTTATGGAATAATCTTGGACTTGGAAAGATTTCCCCCCAAAATCTAACCGAGATAACAAAGGGATATCTTTAGATTTAAAATCCAATGGTGAATAAAATTCACTTAACAATCTAAAGGCCCAGATGAATGATAAATATAAATCAAATCTCTCAACATACAGATCAAATCTTTCAAAGAGAGATTTGCTAACCAAATTGATTCTCTTCCTTCTCCTATAAATAGGAGCCAAGAAGAGAAGAGGGGGGGAGAGAAGAAACAGAGAGAGGAGAATTTAATTCTCTGCGAAAGAAAAACCCTAGGTAAGAAAAGAGAGGCTTAAAAAGAGAATTTAATTCTCAAAAGAGTTTAACTCTTATATAAAGAAAAGAACTTAGTTCTTTCTCTGGTGGAGGATCTGCAAAGTGCACATCTCCCCATGAATTGAGAATTTAATTCTCATTGGGTTGAGATCCTGCCATGCAGATCCAAAACATAGAGGAGGAATTAAGTTTTGAGAATTCAATGGTCACAAAATTATAGGAATTTAATTCCTTTGGGATAAAATTAGGGTTTTACCCTAAATAAGAATTTAATTCTTTCACAATAGGAATTTAATTCCTCCAAAACAAAAATTAGGGTTTTACCCTAAATAAGAATTTAATTCTTAAAGATAAGGAGACTTAAAAGATCTCTGTGCATGAAAAGACAAAGGTCACGTACCCCACGTGACCCCTGAACAGATCCCCCAAAAATGAGAAGAGGAAAGCTTTGAGGCAATGCCTCACGTGTTCCCACGTGACCCTCATTATATATGGAACAAAAGCAAAGGCAGAAACAATTCTGGGCGCTCTCACGTGTTACCACGTGACCCCTAATAAATGTTCTAATAAATCAGGGCATGATTATACATCACGTGCCCACACGTGATGGCTATGAAAATTAAAAGTGTTTAACACTTGTTTGCAGAACAAAATAAAAGGGATCTGGCCCCACTTTTTGATGTCATCACGTGCTCCCACGTGACTCCCAAAACGCAGAAAGAAAGATCAATGGAAATGAAGGCTTTGGGCGCTCTCACATGTTTACCACGTGACCCCTTAGCAAACGTTTTAACAGTCAGCGCATAAATCCCCATCACGTGTCAACACGTGATGCTCGAAATAAAAAGGAAAAGTGTTTAACACTTATTCGCAGATTTGAGGGTAAAACAAAGGAGATCTGGCTCCACATTTAGGGCGCCCTCACGTGTCCCCACGTGACCCCTAACAAATCCTTTTAATATCTAATGGATGGATGCTTATCACGTGCCCACACGTGATGGCCAGGAAATGAAAAGTGTTTAACACTTAATTGCAGAACGAAGAAAAGAGATCTGGTCCCCCTTTTTGGGCGCTCTCACGTGTCCACACGTGACCCCTCTGTCTTTAAAGTTTAACACTAATTCGGGGATTATATTTCTAGTGTTTAACACTGATTGTTTCTAGTGTTCAACACTAAATTGAAGATTATATTTCCAGTATTTAACACTGATTATCTTTTAGTGTTTAACACTAATTTGAGAGTTCTACCTCCAATGTTTAACACTGTTGTTCTCTAGTGTTTAACACTACTTTTAGCCAAATTGGCTAATTTTCCAGAGGCAAAATTCCTTCCTCCAAATGAATCTCAAAATTGAGGAAACCAAAGAAAAGATGTTGTCAAAGCCCCCAAACCTCTGTTTGGCACTGTTGAATGATGAGGGGTTAAACCCGGACAAATGTCTAATGGCCCAAAGGGCCAATATTTCAAACATAATTGGACTTAGCCCAAACTGTCCATAAGTCCTCAAATCATCTTGAACTGAGCACATCTGCTTTTTCAACCAACTCATTGGTTCAAGGGTACATCTCTGAACTCCTCTGATATTTGTCTTTGTAATCCTTCAACGTCTTCATAGAGGTGACGGGTCCCGACATCCACACATCAACACGGACTGTGGGGTCCTTAAACTCATGGACTTATGCGTCCTTAAACTAAAATACGGACTGTGGGGTCCTTAAACTCATGGACTTGTGCGTCCTTAAACCAAGATACGGACTGTGGGGTCCTTAAACCCGCGGACTTATGCGTTCTTAAACTAACGGACTAATGCGTCGTTAAACACACCCATATGGACTCTGGGGTCCTTAAACCCATGGACTTATGCGTCCTTAAACTACCATTGGACCGCAATGTCCTTAAACTACCAATGGACCACTATGTCCCTAAACTGGAACTTGGACCACTATGTCCCTAAACTGGAAATGGACCACCACGTCCCTAAACTGGCATTGGACCACAATGTCCCTAAACTAGAATAATAGAGCCCAAACGCTCTTTTGTCGGATCTAAACGATCCCGTTAAGTTGATCTTAGTCTCAAACTTGACTAACGTATCCTTAACAAACGTTTAAGTTGATCTTAGCCTCAAATACGGTTAACGTATCCTTAAACCTTCAAACAGACTTTAGTCCCAAATTGGACTATAGATCTCTCAACCAACTTTGGTTCAAGGGTACATCTCTGAACTCCTCTGATATTTGTCGTTGTAATCCTTCAACGTAGTCAGAGAGGTGATGGGTCCCGACGGCCATACATTCAATGGACCGCTATGTCCCTAAACTGGAACAATCGAGCCCCCGAATGCTCTTTTGTTGGATCTAAACGATCCTGTTAAGTTGATCTTAGTTTCAAATTAGACTAACGTATCCTTAACAAGCGTTTGAGTTGATCTTAGCCTCAAACATGGCTAACGCATCCTCAAACCAAAACCCCAAACCCAAATCTAAGAAAATACGGATTTGGACTAATCCACCTCCTACGGGCGACAACATAAATTAGTCTCCGTATACAATCCACGGGCAACCACAAACAAAACAAACACCCCCGATACGAAGTGACCAGCTGGAGAAGGAGAAAGTTGTTACCGCGATGCGGTAGCGTAATTGACTGCAGGGGCTTGCGCCTGCAGGGAAGAGCGTCCCCACAATCAAAAACCCCTCAACGAGGGGGAATCTGACGATGTCTGCTACATCGGTCGCATCCGTTTAAACCTTCGATACACGGTGCCATAAATCAACTTGGCATCTTCGGAGAGGTATACGGATAACACCAATTAGCATCTGCCCCGAATCTTAGGCAAGACGCCCACGTCTCGACCGCCATTCGGAGGGGAATAGTGCCCTCTGAGTCAATTATTGGATCGCAGGTACATGATTGCAATGGTTGAGGGAGGACCTATACCGACATGACTGTCTTACTCGAGATGATAGTATGCTATCTGGTTTGTCTTTATCATCGTATACATGCTTTAATTCACTGTTGCATGTTGATAGAGCCCATAGGATTCTTGCTTGACTACCAACAGTATGATGGCGATCATATTCGTGGGAGCTGGGGTCTGAAGCACATCCTTAAAGTGTCCCTAGTCCTGGGTGTTTCGAGACAGGGCATCGATACTCTAGAGTAGACTAGTGTATACAGTCGAGACCCCGACGAGGGGCGGTGGCCGGTCTCACAAGCCATTGGTGTCAGTTGGTTCACCTAAGATGTATACAGGTGCTCATTGAGTACACCGGATAGGACTCGACGGGAACATGCTAGTTGGTATTATATATATCGTCAAATAGCAGTTCCTTGGTGACATGTGTACAGGTTAGTTTGTCGACCTGAGATCGTCATTTGTCTCATGTGAGTTCCCACTGTGCTTTGATTACTACCCTACCACGCTCAAAGGAGACGTGCAAACAGGTTTTAGTTGGGTACAGTCCCGAGCCACATGGAGGCAGTGAGCGGATCGTCGTGGATTCGTCTTTCCCGGTATTGGGGGTTGATGTCACACAGTGCACTGGTGGCCATCACCAGAAATCCTCGGCCGAGGTAGTGGAGAATTACTTATTTGGATCAGTAGTTTCTCAGGAGATGATGGGCTTCATGCCGACATGAATTATCGCGTTATTAGGGGTCTGACTTTATCCACCCCCTAAACTCGATATGCAATACTCTTAGACGAACGGACTAGACTGTACGGATATTGTCACTGTCAAGCTCAGTAGGGTTTCTGTATGAGTTCGCTCGTCAGCTTCCCTTCCAATTAATAAATAGGCAACCGTTACGTACAGCTTGTACCTCTGACGTGCTAGTGGTTATACCCAGTGCCAGTGTGTTGATGAGTCATTAGAGTCCCCCAAAGACAGTTTTCCAAGTTCGGGCGAAACGTTGTAGAGGCCGTATGGTTTTATGGCAGGGTTCGGAAAATGCACGTGCGTTTTCGCACGTGTCATATTTCGGGCAGATAATACTGGTAGGCTTTGGTTTAAGCCGGATCCGAGTATTATACTGTGTAGATATAATATCTTTTTCTCAGTTGCATTTGTATTCGGTCGTAATATAAATGCGGGTATGTTTATACTGATACGGGGTTATCCTGAAATTCGTTTCTGGATCGCTTTTCGAAATTGCCAGTTTCCAGTTTTCTATCACCCGTATTTAACATTCGGTTAAATGCGGATTTATCTTTTTGCCACTTGGGTGAGTCATGAGTGGAAGCTTCTTGATATGGTGACTAGGATTTGTGACTCATGGTTGCATTTATTGTGTTGATGACTAAGTCTTATGATTCATTAGTTTTCATTAAATGTTGTTGCAAGGTGTCTAATGACTCATTCTTCTCCTTTATGGTTATGGTCACCAACCCTTGCTCCTACATCCTCCTCTATATGTGGCCGGCCCCTCCCCTCCTCTTCTCTAACTCTCACTTGTTGATTAAAAGGTGATAGTTTTGGTTTATGAAAAGATATATGCTCATTACTCATTTACCCGATTAAAAAGGCAACTTCATTAACCGTTCATCCATGGATTTGGACGAAGCGAGACAAAGTGTTTTACTCATTCTCTACATCAATCTTGGTCATCTCTTTTAGCAAACTTGATGATCGAGTTGCCTCGGTTCAGAGGCTGGAGCCCGTTTAAAGATCCGTCGACGTGGTGCCACCTGGACGAGAAGACCGGAGATTCAGGAAATTGGAGCCGCCCCAATAAAGTGTGGGATGGTGGTTGAAGACCGAAGGACTCGGATCATTCGGTATAAATTTTTTACCCAGTTTGTAGTTTGTTAGTTTAGCTTTAATGGCAGATCCGAGTAATAGTACACGATAGCGCCAGTCTGTAAAAAGTTTTTTTTCCGTATTTGGCGTCTGTTAGACGGCTGGGGCACTACCATGGACTTACAGTGGTCTCATAGCCTCGCCATTAAGCTTTACTAACTTGTGCTAATGCGTTTAAAACATCGATCGAGCGGAATTTTCAAAAACTACATTTTTCTGTATAAAAGTTTCTGTCGATTTTAAACTTGGTCTAAAAATTATTTTGAGCTCTACAGAAAATCGAGCAGGCTTTTTCATGAACACTGGTGAAATTTGGTGGCCCAATTCCACAGTACTGCCGCGGATCTACGGCCCAAGCCATGCTTTGGCCGCGGATCCGCCGCCATTTTATGGAATTAGAACTCCAATTTTCTACAGTATGGTCTACAGAGTTAATTGTGGTTTCTGAAATGTTTCTTTTGGGCCCATATTTTGTTACTGTACTGCAGATGTACGAGGGGCCCACTTCGGGAAATTTTGTCGATCGAAATTTAAACGTGTTAGTTTAAAATACTTAGTTTATATCTCCGACCGTGAATGTCATTCGAGCGGTAAACCGCGTCTAATTGCTATAGTCCTTTTAGACGGGTTTGCGAACGTGACATTCGCGTTGATGTTCTGTGTTGTGCTATGATGTTGCGGATATGTCGTGGTGGATAGCAGTGTATAATGGTAGTGCTGTTTGGATTTATTTGTACATTTGATATTGCGGGGCGAGCGTCCAACATGTGGACTGCCGTCACTGCCTGTTTGTACAATATTCTTTTATGGTACGACCGGGCTGAGGTCGATGTACCCGTTATATATATTTTCTTTTCTGTACTTGGATTACCCCGTGACGGAGTGCACGGATAGCCGGGTTCTGGAGGGCAACGGGTCCGTATCTAATGGCTTTGAGAGGCAGAGGGGCCTCAATCTAGAATTGGCAGACTGTTCGCCGCACTCGTAGGGGGTACAGGATGACCCAAGGAGGGGTGCTCGAGTTACAGGATTCTGTAAAGTGCCGGGTGGTCCATTCACTATGCTGTAGGGGGCTGCCTCGCTTCAGGTTTTGGCGGGTAACTTGCCGCACATGTACGGGTCTAGGTTTTCATTGCACAGGCTATCCACACGACCAGAGGAACGTCGGGTTTCAGTAGCGGCTCTGTGAAACCCGGGGATCCCAGATTATCTGTATTGTTCTGTGATGCTTATTACTTTTCTGTAATGTTGCATATTATCACGCCTGGAGCGATTATTTTATATTGGTATATATACTATTAGATGTTGTATATGTTTTACACCCGCGCTAGTCTAGTCCCCGCTCTGTCGTTAGTTAAGTAACCTAACGGGTGATGACGGGACCCAGTGGCGAATGCGGATGGCATATACGTACATTTTATTTTTCGTTCTTTTCTGGTGTGATTAAATGATGGGTCTGCTTTGATTCTTATCAATGCAAATAAAACAAACCTATATTTGATGTTGTTGGAACAATTTTAAAAGGTGTTATTACAAAGACGTTTCCTTTTGTTTTGCATAGTGATATTCGGTTGGAATATCCTGCACCTCATTCGACGAGGCAAAGACTGATATCCCTTCACCGGGAAAGTCCCCTTGGAAAGAAGTTTGCGTCAGGGTAATAACTTCAATATAGTCGATTACATGTTGCTTTGCATAGTGATATTCGGTTGGAATATCCTGTACCTCATTCCACGAGGAAAGCGCCGAGATCCCTTCACCGGGAGTGACCTCTTTAGCAAAGGTTTTCGTCACTATATTTTATAAAAAGCTATCAGGTTCCTTCAACGAGATCAAGTTCATTACGTTAAAGGTTTTTCGCCAAAAACCAGCCGTAGCCCTCCGTCATTTCTTATGGTTAGTCAGTAGTATTCAAGCTATGTTTGTTGGCCAAAGTCAAGGCATAGTGTTTGGTAGTTGCTGAATATTCATCTGTTGCATAGATAGATGCGTTGGTTTGGGACAGTCGTATTACCTTGTTGGCCAAAGTCAAGGGTATGTATGGGTGGGTTCAAATTAACCTGGATAATGACGGGTAGAACTTGACATGTGACTTATGATTTGTTATCCAAAGTCAAGGTCATAAGAGCATGAGCCAAAAATCACATCGGGAGTTTCAAATATAAACTGAAACTTGCCAGGTATGCTCATACCTTCTGGAGTGTGATAACTTGAGTGGCTTCCATCAAGTTATCATGCAATGATAGTTGGATCCCGATTCTCACTGATGAGTTGGTTTATTCTTTGGGTGATCCCGACTAATTCTTCTTTCAGGTTTGGAGGAGAATTTGTGATTACAGTGGGAGGTTTCCTGATTAGATAAAGTGATAACCATTCTGATCTAGGTTATAGCGCATGCAGAGTGTTTCTTTTCTCTCTCTCTTTTTGGCAGCGACCTTTGACCGACCATAGACTATGACTCAGTGACCAAGTTGACCGAACCTTCTTAAAATACTGGACTTTGGATTGACTTAGTTGCATAAGTCGTTGCCACTCCTTCTTTTACCCATTGGATTTCTCAGAACACCCCGTATTACTACAGACATCCACTTTCATTGGATAGATCCATCGTATGGTTATATACGAACTCGGAGGGACTTCTTCGAGGATGGATCCAGGTTCAAGAGAAGAAAAATAAGGTATTATTCAGTTGTCTTTTATCATCACCTTCTCTCAAGTTGCGAGTATTCCTTGGTTTAGGAGAGTACACCTATTATGCTTTCTGGATAGTCTTCTTCCAAACCATAGGCTGGTGCCGAACGGTAGGGAAGGAAGAAAACCACTTAGCCTAAGGGGTGTACAGAAGGTACTGAATAAAGACAAATAAAGGGATTTGGAGAGGTGGCAAAAAAATATACGGTTAAAATCATGAATAGGATTATGGAAGAGGAATTACTAAGAATACCAGGATACCCCTACGAAACATTTTCATGTTTCAGTGCATTGTTAAAGAAAAACTGATTTCCCGATTACATACTTACTCCAGGGTATGTATTTACCAGGTTTCATTCTCATATCTGTATAGTTTTACAGATGATGAGTGAGAGTAAGTTATTGGGAATTAAGTGATCATCCTCATTATATCGGAATTCGTTGTAATTGTTGATATTTGAGGAAATCGCCTGGGTACAGTTTTCAACCTACGATGCACAGGTTTAGAGTTATTCAACTCAGCGGACTTATACAGAGTATTGTATGTTGTCCAGTGTCCGTCAGGACAAAGGGGTAGGTCCTCATACTATATTCTGTTTACTAATGACTTCTCTAGTTTTTAGACAAGTGTTTCTTAGAAATACAATGTCTAAGTTTTGAGAAGTTGTGGGTATAGGAATAAAGTAGAGAACCAGGTGTCGCAAGTATCAGGATTCTTCAAAGAAATCGAAGATGTAGATTCTTGTGATTTGTATTCAGTTGATAGTAACGGTTTTGAGAAACTTGTTTCTCTTTCATGTTACTTATAATTGGATGGATTCCTAAGTTGAGTAATACTGATTAGCCTCTCTCCATTAAGTTGATATGCACTGGAGACAGCTGCATGATTTGAATCTGGTTCCAATTAAAAAAGTGCCAAAGTTTCTATATTGGATATAGAATGCTTCATATCTTAACGATGTTAAGGTAAGGGGAGTTGTCCAGCTTATGCTTAAAACTAGAAACTGGATAACTCATGGCATGTTTCTGTAATGGCAGTTTGTGGGTTGACCCTGGTTTTGACGAGGGTTGATTTTCTACCATCTGGAAGATCAATAGTGATATTGTTCTTGACTCGCCACAGTTTTAGTAAAATGGATTTTTTCATAAAACAGTAGTGAGAGTATGGTAGTACTGGAAGTGATTCCAGAACCGCAAACGATTACGGAAAATTTAATAGGACCTATATATTAAATCAGGTTTGACATTCCATTAGCCACTCCGGAGATATGGTGGGTAACCTCAGACACCCGAGAGGTACTCCGGTAGCCTCAAGGACGGTGACAGGGAGGTTCTTGTTTACCCAGACTTGACACTACTGTTGTTCCAGACAATGAGACCCGGCAGGAGGATAAGTATAGCGTCGTTCTAAACTAGCTTTAGAAGTGTACGTATATATTATTTTGCCATAGGGTTGTCGTAGTCAGTGGGAGCAGTGGAAGCATAGTGGGCAAGAAGTTTATGTCTATTTATAGGCTTGAGCAGATATAGCGGAGATAAGATAATCTAATTTTGATGTAACAGTCATGGCTTTGACTTCATCAGAATAGGGGATGGATCTGTTGAGAAGGTTGTAGGGTGTGATGTCCTGGTATTTGGATGACATACACAGAGTAGGAAGTAAAATTCATATACTACGATCGGTTGTACTTTGGTCGTCACACAGTTGTTTCTCCACAAAGGACATGGATATAATATCAGACATTCTGGTTACTAGATCTATGGTTTTAGATCTAGAATTGGGTAGTTTCCTAATTTGGGTACTTTGACAATATTCTAATGGTCTTTAGAATAAATGACTCCTGGCATGGTGGTGTACCTGCAGGTGATGGAGTCACCCTCTCTAAAGGTGTCTTATAGACTAAGCTGGAGAGGGATATGCAAGATTGACAGATCACTTGCTTAGGCAATTGAGTCAATCATGAGATGTCAAGTACCACACCAGATGTTGTTTTTGCACTAGATGAGATAAGTTTACATTAATCCAATCCTGGAGAAACATTAGGAAGCAATTATAGAACATCAATAGATGTTCTATGGATTTGATAATGGCAGCCTCCTTAAGGAGACGGTTATCATTCCAGGCTTCCAAGGTGACCTGGATGACAGAATAATTGTCAGAGTTATAGTTTTCCCTCTGACGAGGGACAGTATTATGGACAGGTGGTCCAAGAGGATACTGTGGGAAGGATGGTGCTGGATACTGATTAGGTTCAGTGATCACTACAGTCTAAGAAGTTTGGATTTGAAGTTCATTTATGAACTAGGTCCCATCAGATATCTATACATATTCTAAGACAGGTATTACTCGATTCGGGAGATGGCTTTCTCCGCGAACTTGATATTAAGAGAGACATAGAAAGAAAGATCAGGACGGATCCACTCACTGAGGCTATAAGTAAGCGACATCGCAATAATAGCCTTAAGTGCAAGTGGGAGATTGTTGGATATAGTGCCCTCTAAGTCAATTATTGGATCGCAGGTACGTAATTGCAATGATTGAGGGAAATACCGACATGACTGTCTTACTCGAGTTGATAGTATGCTATCTAGTTTGTCTTTATCATCGTATACATGCTTTAGTCACTGTTGCATGTTGATAGAGCCCATAGGATTCTTGCTTGACTGCCAGCAGTATGATGGCGATCATATACGTGGGAGCTGGGGTCTGAAGCACATCCTTAAAGTGTCCCTAGTCGTGGGAGTTTCGAGACAGGGCATCGATACTCTAGAGTAGACTAGTGTATACAGTCGAGACCCCGACGAGGGGCAGTGGCCAGTCTCACAAGCCATTGGTGTCAGTTGGTTCACCTAAGATGTATACATGTGCTCATTGATTACACCGGATAGGACTCGCCGGGAACATGCTAGTTGATATTATATATATTGTCAGATAGAAGTTCCCTGGTGACATGTGTACAGGTTAGTTTGTCGACCTGAGATCGTCATTTGTCTCGTGTGAGTTCCCACTGTGCTTTGATTTCTACCCTACAACGCTCAAAGGAGACGTGAAAACAGGTTTTAGTTAGGGACAATCCCGAGCCACATGGAGGCAGTGAGCGGTTCTTCGGGGATTCGTCTCTCCAGGTATTGGGGGTTGAAGTCGCACAGTGCACGGGTGGCCATCACTAGAAATCCTCGGCCGAGGTAGTGGAGAATTACCGATTTGGATCAGTAGTTTCTCAGGAGGAGATGGGCTTCATATCGACACGAATTATCGCGTTATTAGGGGTCTGACTTTATCTACCCCCTTAGACTCGATATGCGATACTCTTAGACGAACGGACCGGACTGTACGGATATTGTCACTGTCAGGCTCAGTAGGGTTTCTGGATGAGTTCGCTCGTCAGCTTCCCTTCCAATCAATACATAGGCAACCGTTACGTACAACTTGTACCTCTGACGTGCTAGTGGTTATACCCAGTGCCAGTGTGTTGATGAGTCATTAGAGTCCCCCACAGACAGTTTCCCAAGTTCGGGCGAAACGTTGTAGAGGCCGTATGGTTTTATGGCAGGATTCGGAAAATGCACGTGCATTTTCGCCCGTGTCATATTTCGGGCAGATAATACTGGTAGGCTTTGGTTTAAGCCGGATCCAAGTATTATACTATGTAGATATAATATCTTTGTCTCAGTTGCATTTGTATTCGGCCGTAATACAAATGCGGGTATGTTTATACTGATACAGGGTTATCCTGAAATTCGTTTCAGGATTGCTTTTGGAAGTTGCCAGTTTCCATTTTTCTATCACCCGTATTTAACATTCGGTTAAATGCGGATTTATCTTTTTGTCACTTGGGTGAGTCATGAGGTGAGTCATCAGTGGAAGCTTCTTGATATGGTGACTAGGATTTGTGACTCATGGTTGCATTTATTGTGTTGATGACTAAGTGTTATGATTCATTAGTTTTCATTAATTGTTGTTGCAAGGTGTCTAATGACTCATTCTTCTCCTTTATGGTTATGGTCACCAACCCTTGCTCCTACACTCACCTCCTCCTCTATATGTGGCCGGCCCCTCCCCTCCTCTTCTCTAACTCTCACTTGTTGATTAAAAGGTGATAGTTTTGGTTCATGAAAAGATATATGCTCATTTCTCATTTACCCGATTAAAAAGGCATCTTCATTAACCGTTCGTCCATGGCTTTGGACGAAGAGAGACAAAGTGTTCTACTCATTCTCGACATCAATCTTGGTCATTTCTTTTAGCAAACTTGATGATCGAGTTGCCTCGGTTTAGAGGCGGGAGCCCGTTTAAAGATCCGTCGACGTGGTGCCACCTGGACGAGAAGATTGGATATTCAAGAGATCGGAGCCGCCGCAACAAAGCGTGGGATGATGGTTGAAGTCCGAAGGACTCGGATCGTTCGGTATAACATTTCTACCCACTTTGTAGTTTGTTAGTTTAGCTTTAATGGCAGATCCGGGTAATAGTACACGATTGCGCCAGTTTGTAAAAAGTTTTTGTTCCGCATTTGGCGTCTGTTAGACGGCCGGTGCGCTACCGTGGACTTACAGTACAAACATCTAGCAACCAAATACAAATCCAAATAGCCAAAATTACATTACAAAATACGGAAAACATAGCCAAAAACACCCCAATGTGCTCCAAGATTTTACCCTAGGCCAAATTGGTTAATTCTGCATATATGGAGGGTCTAATTTACTGAAGATAAAGCCCTGGAACCAAAATGAACCAAATCCATCCTACTCTGGCAGCAAATTGTGGCCAGAATGATTAAATCTGCGGCCATGGGTTGGAGTTGGGGTCTCGGGTCTCTGTGGTAGCTTCCTGGTTACCTGCATGTGTCACTGTGTTCGCAAAATTATTTTTAGTGCCCCCGGGTTACTCCAGATTCCATAATACCCTCACAATTCACACATTTATCTGATGTCGGGGTTTCTAAATCCATGTTTTGGGGTTTCTAAGCTCTGGTCCAGGTCATGAATCCTCTCAAAAGTCCTATTGACCGCCATAACATCACCAATTTCCCAAACCCTTCTCTTGGGATTTTCCAAGTTCAAAATCCATTATTAAACGATGTCTAAACGTAACAAAAAGCTAGGAATTCAAAACTACTTAAAAGAAAAGGATACACCTCATGGTTACTCCTAAACAAAACCCTAGAAATCCCCAAGTTGTCAAAATCCGGCTTTTCTTGGTTCATAGCGATGAGGGTGGGGAGGTGATCATTTTTTTCTGAAGGGGTAAAGGGTTTTGGAAAGGTTTTGGGGGTGGATCAAGAGGGTAGAAGATAGAGGGAGATGAGGAAGAAGAAGAAGAAGAAAATGGTGGAGGGACAAATGGGCAGCACTCTCTCCCTCTCTCTCACTTTCTCACTCTCATTCTCTCTCCTAGCTTGCATATCTCATCAGGATGTCCCCTTTTGACTTTCTCCTCAATCATTTCTCTTTTCTTTTCTTTTCTTTTCTCACCCAAAAGCCCAACCCTAACATAAAACAGACAAATGAAATAACATGTAACATTTCATGGTGCACTAACCATGAAAACTGCAGAAATACGGATTTGGCTTAATCGCGATTAGCAGTGCACTAATCGGGTTTTTATCAAAACTGCATATAATAAATTTTAAAATTTCCAAATCATTTAAATACATTTTTAAATGCATAAATCACTTTAATTTCTATTTATTTCATAATTATTGGTATATATTTATACCCCTTTTCGAAAACCCCAATTTCGCAAATCAGACAGTTTTCGGGAAAAATATTATTTTAATATTAAATTCCAAAAATAATATTTTATATTTTCTGAAATGTCACACTTAGTCCACTGATTTTGTTTTACTTGAAATATTTATTAACCCAACCATTCTCGTTAGCCTTGGTTAAGTCTCTATAAGAGTTATATGAGATATTTTCTCACTCATGGCTGCCATACATTATTAGGCTTCATCTTCTTCATCAACAAGAGAGAGCTCTCTAGGTTTTGGAGAGGTGAAGAAAATAAGTGGGAAAATTAATTCTAAAGTAAGCAAAAATCCTACTTTATCATACTATACTAGATTAGCCATTTAGTTTAGGGTTTTATCTTTACTAATCCCTAATTAGTCAAGAGGTAGCTTGAGTCAGAGTCTCCTCGACGTAGAACATCTTCGGCCTCGAAGACTTCAAGAAAGCTTGTTCCTTTCACCTTGTGGAGACATTCTAGATTCTGTAAGATCATTACTTGATGCGAAGGGACTACTACACGGAGCTATTGAAGTGAAGGACCGGTATACAAAGGTTGTATTTCATGTTCACTTAGATGTAAAGTTGTTTACATGTTGTATTGTCTAATTCTCTAGTTAAGATTTTAGGGTTAGTGTTATCTAGCATGGCAAATTTTTTAAAATGGCATGGACAATACCTCCCGAAACCTTGCTTTCTAACTTGGTAATCCTACACTAAGCATACCCAGAAGTGGTATCAGATCCTTGCTAGAGCATTAGGCGTGGTCTAGGCGAAGTTAAAAGTGTTCGATCGACTTTTCGATACCCGGATTTCCTACTCTGTGGATTTTTTTCAAAAGTTGTTATCTCTATAATTAAAAATATTCAGAAAATTGTGCAGGGTTTTCTAAACGACGGCCCAACTCGACAAAACGACCGCGGACGCGCGGCCAAAGCATGCATTTGGCGGCGGTTCCATGGTGCCGTTGGTGAGGCAGGGAGCGTGCTTTCTTGTGTAAGTCTGTAGGTACTTAAGGCACTATCTGGGTATTTTTAACTATGACTCAAGTGTTGAGGTCTTTGGGAATTTTGGGTGTTTGGTAAATCGATCGAAATGTTTAGTATCGTCTAAATATCTGTGATTTGTGATACAATATTTGGAATCCATAATACTTAGTTTTGTGAAAAATAGTTAGTACTTTGTAAATCTAGCAATTTAGTCTCTTTTGATCGGTTGCCGCGGGGTTTTGATAAGGATCAAAACTCCGTCGCAATCTCATATAGTACGCGAATACTCACCGGGTAACACTACTCGATAGCCACGCCCCATAGCCCCGACCAAGTGACTGTAGGAGAACCCCGTAGCTAAAAGCATCCGTTCGGTTGCTCGCGACCGCGGTGTTCTGCCTAAGTGCACTTCGTCAACGACATCGGGGGTGCGGCCATCTACTAATGTTTCCGACGAGCATTTGATCATCTGTTGGGAATCTTGTTGAATTTCCCGACTGGATATTGAAAAGTGTTTTCAATTTGAGACTAAAATGCCGGGTTTATAATGTTAGGCATGAAATTAGGAATATGTGATATTCCGGGTTTAAGATGTCTAAGGAATTTATACGGTTAGGCATGAAATCCGAAGTATGTGATATTTCGAGTTTATGATGTCTAAGGTGGTTGCGGATTCCAATTGTTGTAGTTTTCAATTTCTTTTTTGCGCCCGTATGTGTAATATGTGGTGTATCATGTTAGTGAGTGTTGCATACTCTCACAACACCTGTGAGAAGGCGGAAGCGATAAACAAAATTTTTTCTTGCATGCAACACCTACATAACCCAAGATCTTATGCTTAAACCTTAACTAGCAAACCTATCTAGAGATCTTATCTACTATGATAGTGTTACACCTAAGGAATCGGTCCTTTGGGTCCTTTTTTGGATGTGACTCCTAGACTTCTTATGGTCGTAAAGAGCTTAGTCTCCGGCCACCTCAAGATCCAAGATGATCCACCCGAGAGCTATCGAACAAGCTACAAACTCTTCACAAGAGTTTAACTAAGGGATCAAGTGTGCTAGAAGTGATCATTTAGATAATGTAAAGATCAAGTATTAGATTATCTTTTAGCTCTAAGCTTTTGATTCACAACACATATGAAGGATAAAGCAAAGAGGAGGAGGAAGGAGATAATGAGGAGAGAGAAGGTGAATGTGTTGAATGAAAAAATCAAGCATGAAAAAATGATATTGCTCAAAATGAAAATAATTGAAGCATGCAAAAAAGTAATGCACCATGCTTCAATAGTTACTCCAAATGAATAAAAAATGAAACAAGCCATTCCTTCATCCATGCTTATACTTTCTCCAAATTCCACCCCATTGTTTTATTTTCACAAAATAAAAACCCATTTATGAGGTGTCTCCTTCTAGAAGGTATTCTTGTAACAATTACAAGAATACCCCTCCACCGTATACCGTATAAGTATACCCGTATCCGAATTCTAAAAAATACGAATACAAATAATCCAATAATATAATACCGGTATCCGGTTTAAACCAAATCCTACCAGTATTATCCTTCCGATCTTTATTCCTATAACAATTACACGAACATGATTGAAACCCTACCATAACAACTTACGGCCTTTACATCTTTTGCCTGAACCAAGGAACCCTCTGTGTGGGACTCTAAAGACTCGACAGTATGCTGGCAGTGGGTTTAACCATAAGTACGTCAGCGGCACTGTAACATTTTGGAAAATTTTAAATATTAATTTATAATTTTAAATATGAATGTAAATAGAGTTTGCAAGTGATATCACATACGACTTTTGGTATCGGGATTTTATCTGTAAAAATTGTAATTATTTTGGTAAATATGAAGAAAAGATGTGATATTATAAATATGATATTTTAATGTTTATAAATATGACATAAGATGTTATTATAAGATAATGGTATTTAAGTGTTAAGATAAGTATTTCATTCTTTGTACGTTTGAAATTTGATTTTCTCATAAAAGGGTTTTAATTATTGTATGGTTGGGTATATCTTAACCTAAGTCTAAACCCTCACCCTCAACACACATCACCATTGTTCATATCCCTCCACCTCCTCCTTCTTTTCTTTACACCTCCTCCTTCCTCCAAGCCACCTCCACCTCTCAACCTCTACCTCATACATTCTCTGCATAAATCCTAATACCTCCCATCTTATCTTATCACCACACTTAGATTTCTTTTAGTTTTCTAAACTGAACAAAACATATCTACTTCAAGCTCTAAACTGAAAGTTCTAAGTTTTCTTCATATCAAAAGAGAAAGCCATGATTTCCTTCATCAAGTGTACACTTTATCAAGCTTAATACACTACAACCCTTAGATGATACCATCATACAATTCTTGAGCTGATATTCTTTTGTGAATCATCTCCATAGGTATATTACATTCTTTCTTTTCAAATATCAAATCTGTTACATATCTATTTTTAGTGTGCAGTATAGGAAAACATTGTATTTTGTGATGTTAAGCCTACTATAAATGAATTTGGGACCAATAGGTGTAACCAATAGAAAAACTAGCAAGACCAAAAGTATAATAAGACCACTAGGAGACTACACTTAAAGCCCGAGCCCTTAACTCCTTGATTGACCCGGCGACATTTACCCATTTTCCGAGCACGCCGGCCCCCCAGGCTTTTTGTGTTCATTTTTCTTCTTCAGCTTTAGTTTGGTATTTTGTAAGTCACTGTATTGTTTGATTTTCTCCACTATTCATGTATAAAAATCTGGGAATGATTAGTAAAGGTTTATCAAATTTCAGATATTACGATATGGGTTTTCGTATTTTGAACTACAACTGAACTGTTAACGTTTGTACGTTAACAACAAAGGTATATTGTCGTTTTTGGGATAAGTATGTTGTAGGTTCTAACCTACGGGTGCTTAGCTCGTTGTTTTGGTTTTCAATATGATATTTACATCGATTTGATTTTAAATACGATTATACGTACGATTCCAAGGATTTCCGAGACGGAGTTGGCGGATATAGTAGCGTGGATTTCAGCAAGCTCATCAAGTTGGTGAGTAGATTTACATCTATGGGAGAAGTCGGGTGGATGGCGTATAGCGCCCCCGCAGCCTTATAAATAGTATTTTGATATATAGTAGTTTTAGAAATTAATTAAGATATGGATATTGAAATTTATTTGCATCTAGCATGACATTCATTTGCATGTAGTCTACTCATAGTTTGGTAACTTGATACGAGGGATCATACCTTACTAGAGATAATTTGGATATATTGATAATATGAGATATGATACTATGAATTATACCGTATTAGGGTGATGGGATTCTTATGCTGAATAACAGCTAAATTCCTTTAGACTAGTAAGATAATGTTTTAATTCATTTTAGAACTTAATACTTGAAGTGAGCTATACTCTTTTAAAAACGAATGATTTGCTTCATTTTCAAAGATAATGGTATAGCTCATAGCAAGTAGTTATATTATTCGATATGTTTAGATTTACTTGCTCACGTTATAATTATTAATATTATACGTTCCCGTAATACGAGCACTCTGATAGAACACTGCACAACTACCAATGAGTACTATGCTGCATAAGCACGTACATATATGTTACATTACATCTTATTGGTACTGCTATGTCACTGTAGAACCGTTCTATTATATAATGCATATATATATGTGTGTGTGTGTGTGTGTGTGTGTGTGTGTGTTAATATGAATAGGCTATTACACCTGTAGAACACTTGCACAAATACTAATGATTGCCATATTGCACGAGCACAGACGTGTATGCTACATTATACATCATTAGTAGTGCCATGACACAGTAGGATTGATATCATTATGCCTATATGATCTAATTTCATAGTCTTTCTTTATTATCAATTGTGTATTGTAAATATTAGTACTAAAGATGTTGTATTGATTCTTATGGATTTTCTGGATATTTTACTCCTGATGATATATATCAGTGGTATGGGACACTGTGATATATGTATATATATAATATATCATCAGAATGATCTATGCCAGTATTCTCATTCTTTACCTGATATTTTTGGATTTGATGAGTCGGCGTCCACCATGAGCTTGATGTTTTCTGATTGTTTTATTCCGAACCGAGTAGGGGGGGTATACGGTTTCGGATTTTCCACTTATCCAGATTGAGTGGGGGGATATACAGTCGGATACATGGTCGACCCAGATCAAGACCGAGGGCAGGATAGTCGCAGTTAAGGCGGGGAGCTTAGCGAGGATACTCGATACCAGAGGTTGTGATGAACACGGCAGATATCCAAGGGATACTAACCGGGGTTCTATTGGGCACGGCGGATATCCATGGGATACCGACCGGGGGCCAGGGATATCGGGTGCCTATCATCTGTTGAGATGGTGTCGACGATATCTGCATTAACGTGTCGGTGTTGGACACGAGAGATTTCTTATTTTGGGTGTCGATACCGGACATCCGTATATATTGATGAGATTACTATCAAAAGGTACACAGTTAGATTTCAGTTATTGTAGCCGACCAGAACTGATCCGGGGGACAGTACCTGCATATCTTTTTAGAGGTATTCATGTACACAAAAAGAAATTCAAAACGAGCTATAGTCTCATTACTTTGATATATATGATATGACACTGAGATCTTTAAATTTATAAACCTGTAAACATTTTTACTAAATAGCAGGACGTATAGGTAAACTAAGATACTTATTGTACTTCATACTATCACATCTGCTGTTATGCTGTGACATATCTACTCCGCGGCTATTTTAAAGAAGAGGTTTATATATATATATATATTTTCGGCTACATTGGACTAATACCTAGATACAGGTCATTAGCATTTCATATATTCTACTTGGGATTGCACGATAGTTAGTGTTGTATTATGGTACATATGTTAGTTATATGTATGACCTAGAGGCCATTACTGTACATGCGATGTATATTGTAGTGGATGCTTGGACATATATATGAAGGACTTTCTTGCTCGACATGATAGTATGCTATCTGGTTGCACCTTATCTTAACATGTAAACAAATACTGTTTTGTGATCACATGTTGATAAAGCCCTTAGGATGAGTACTTTACTACCAGGACTTTGATGTTGATCATACTAGTGGGAACTGGGTAGTCGATAAGTTCATCCTTCCAATATTTCTAGTCGTGGGAGTATCGAGATAGGGCATCAATACACCAGAGTAGACTAGCGTATGCGCTTCTTGACCCATACGATGGGCAGTGGATGATCCCATATCCGTTGGTGTTTGACATCAGAGAAGGTATACTGGTGCTCAGTAAAGACTGGGTACACTGGACGGACTAACCGAGAACTCCTAGATGGTATTATACCGATCGTCGGATAGCAGTTCTGTGGTGACACTGGTACATGTTAGTCTGTAGTCCCGAGATCGTCATAGAGTCTTGTATGATTCCCACGGCGCTTTGATTTCCACCATACCACTGTTAAGAGATCGTGCAAAACGGTAGCTTTTGGGTACAGTCCCGAATCATATCGAGGCAATGAGCGATAGGAGGGGTTTCGTCTCTCCCGGTATTGGGGGTTGATGTTGCGCTGTGATCGATTGGCCATAAACGGAAATCCCTGGCTAGGGTTGCTGAGATTTACTGGTAAGTGTTATCAGTAGTTTCTCGAACCGTTATGGACCTTGTATCGGCATGACTTATCAGGCTATTGGGGTCTGACGTTATACCACCCCCAGGCCCTTGATATGCGACATATCAGGCGAAGAGACCGGACCGTACTGTAGTGTTAGTGATTAGATTCGCAGGAGTTATAGCAGGCTTGATTATTAATCTTCTGATCACTTAATACCCAGGTGGCCGTTACGTTTACCAAACCGCTTGCGGTTTGTGGGTGTTTGATATGTTAGTTGGAGATAGTGCCCTCAGAGTCAATTATTGGATCACAGGCACGTGATTGCAATGATTGAGGGAGGACCTATCCCGGTAGGACAGTCTTACTCGAGATGATAGTATGCTATCTGGTTTATCTTTATCATCGTGTACTGCTTTAGGTGACCTGGCATGTCGCTATTACACGTTGATAGAGCCCCTAGGATTCTCGCTTGACTGCCGGCAGTATGATGGCGATCATATACGTGAGAGCTGGTGGTCTATAAGCACATCCTTAAAAGGTCCCTAGTCGTAGGAGTTTCGAGACAGGGCATCGATACTCCATTAGTAGACTAGTGTATACAGTCGAGACCCCGACGAGGGGCGGTGGCCGGTCTCACAAGCCACTGGTGTCAGTTGGTTCACCTAAGATATATACAGGTGCTCATTGGGTTATGAGTACACCGGACAGGACTCGCCGGGAACCTCCTAGTTGGTCTTATACCAGACGTCAGATAGCAGTTCACTGGTGACATGTGTACAGGTTAGTTCATCGACCTGAGATCGTCATTTGTCTCGTGTGAGTTCCCACTGTGCTTTGATTACTACCCTACCACGGCTTAAAGGAGTCGTGCAAACAGGTTTTAGTTGGGTACAGTCCCGAGCCACATGGAGGCAGTGAGCGGATCTGCAGGGGTTCGTCTCTCCCGGTATTGGGGGTGAGGTCGCGCTGTGTCTAGGATAGCCATTTCACGAAGCCCTCGGCCGAGGCAGGAGATTTACTGGTAAGTATTCCAGTAGTATCTCAGGGTGTTCTGGGCTACGCTCCGACACGACTTGTACCGCTTTTGGGGGTCTGACTTTTACCAACCCCCTAGGCCCGCCATGCGATACTCATAGATGAACGGACCGGACTGTACGGATATTGTCACTGATAGGCTCAGTTGGGTGTCGGGGTGAGCTTCCTCATCGACGTCCCTTTTGGTCAATAGCTGATGGCCCGTCACATATTGGCTTATACCTCTGACGTGCTAGTGGTTAAATCCACAGCCATAGTATAGACGAGTCTTTAGAGTCCACCACACTTTCAGTTACTCAAGCTTTCGGGCGAAACGCTGTAGAGGCCGTATGGAGATATGGCAGGGTTCGATCAGATACGTGCGGTATTGCACGGATCATGATCGGACGGTTTTTACTAGCCGGCTTTGGCTTAAGCCGGATCCTAGTATTTGATAGTGTAGTTTTGTCTCTTTGCATTTGTGTTCAGTGGGAATACAAATGCGGGCATGTATTTGTAGTAGCTGGGTTTTCCTGTAATTTATTACGGGACCAGTTTTCTGGAGTTGCCAGTTTGCATTCTTTCCCGGTCGGATTTTCCGATGGAGGGGGTAATTTGCAGTTTTTCAAATTACACTTTGTGGAGGAATTTCTTGCAAATGTATTTATCATGATAGCATCTTTTGATGCCATTCTTTTCCTTCATCTTTTCATGCTTTATTAAGATTGGATATGAGATGAAATTTGATGTGAGGTTGTGATGATGAGGTTTAGGATATGGTCACCCTTCATGCTCTCCTACACTCACCTCCCTCTTGTTTGATATACATTCTTTCCTCCACCATTTTATTGAGAGATGATAAGTTTTTCCATGGTTGAGAGAAGAAGAAGAAAAGAGCTTCATTCTTGAGGGTTTCTTTCTTGACCTCATTTTCATGCTAGAAAAATGCATGCACCATTTTTCTAATCTTTGTTTCCTCCATCATCCTCAATGGCAACAACATAACCCCAAAAGAGACAAGTTCACTACACTATTCTATAGCAAGCCTTGGACGCGTCGGCTAGCCAACTTCGCGCCCGAGTTGCCTCGGTCAAGAGGCGGGAGCCCGTAAAAGATTCCGGCTACGTGGTGCCCTTTCCGACGAGCGAGGAGGTGACGGAGATTCCGCGGGAGATCGGAGTGGAGACGAAGACCGAAGGACACGGATCGCTTGGTATATCTCTCACCCCATCTCTAGTTAGCTAGTATAGGTTAATGGTTTACGATCCGAGTTTTCATTGTCCGCGGTAGCGCCGGTTTCCGAGTAAGGAAAAATTTTGATTCCGCATTATGGCCTCGGTAAGACGGCCGGGGCACTGCCGTGGCGCAACATGGTATCAGAGCCACGCCATTAACCTTCTCTAGCTTGTTCTAATGTGTTTTACTTATCCGATCGACAGAAATTCCGAAAACCTCATTTTTGTTCACATCAGGTTTCTGTTGAAAATTTTTGTTCTCAAAAAATTTTTCAGGTTGTAAAAAACTAATGTACTGGAAATTCTAAGACATCTGTAAAAATTCGACACACTCAGTCGAACATTGAAGCGCGGAACCGCGGCCAAACCCCCCTTGGGCCGCGGTTCCGCCGCACTCTAGTGTCTTCACTGTGTGGAATTTTTCCAGTGGGCATGTGGGCTAATTTTAGGGGTTTTGGGATATTAAATTTGGGCCCAGATTTTCTGTGACTGCTGCAGTATTGCTTGGGGGCCCACTTGTTAATTGTTTGATCGATCGGATATTTTAAACACATTATTTCACAGTATTTAAATTATATCTGCGACCGTGAATGTCACTTGATCGGTAAATCCCGTCTAACTGCTATAGCCCGGTTAGACGGATTTGCGAACGTGACTTTCACGTTGATGTTCTATGTTTATGCTGTGTTGTTGTGGATCGGTTGGTGGGGATAGCCTGGATGCAATGTTAGTACAGTTTTATTGTATTATGTACATTTGATATTGCGGGGCGAGCGTCCGACATGTGGACTGCCGTCACTGCCTGTTTGTATTATTCTTTTGGGGCACGACCTGGTTGCGGTCGATGTACCCGTTGTATGTATATTTTACTTTCTGTACTAGGATTACCCCGCGGAGGGGTGCACGGATAGCCGGGTTCTAGAGGGCAACGGGCCCGCATCTCATGGCATTAAGACGGAGGGGGATTCACTCTAGGATTGGCGGGCTATTCGCCGCACTCGTAGGGGGTACAGGTTGACCCAGGAGGGGTGCCCAAGTCACCGGATTCCATGAAGTGCTGGGTGGTCCATTCACGGTGCTGAAGGGGGCTGCCTCGCTTCAGGTTTTGGCGGGTGACTTGCCGCGCCCGTAGGGGTCTAGGATTTCATTGCACAGGCTATCCACACGACCAGGGGAACGTCGGGTTTCAGCAGCGGCTCTGTGAAACCCGGGGCTTCCAGATATCTGTATTGTTCTGTGATGCTGTACATTTCTGTGATGTTGCATTTTATCACGCCTTGAGCGAATATAATATATTGGTATATATATTAGTAGATGTTGTATATGTTTTACATCCGCGCTAGTCCAGTCCCCGCTCTGTCGTTAGTTAAGTAACCTAACGGGTGATGACGGGACCCAGTGGCGAATGCGGATGGCATATACGTACATCATTATTTTCGTTCTTTATTGGTGTGATCATTTGATGGGACTGCGTTGATTCGGATCAATGCAAGATAAACAAACCTATTCTGATGTTGTTGGAACAATTTTTCAAAAAGCTGTTATTGCAAGGACGTTCACTTTTGTTTTGAATCGTGGTATTCATTTGGAATATCCTTCTCCTCAGTCGACGAGGAAAGGGCCGAGATCCCTTCACCGGGAGTGACCCCTTGGACAGAAGTTTGCGTCAGGGCATTAACTTCACTATAGCCGATTACTTTTGTTTTGCATCGTGGTATTCAGTTGGAATATCCTGCACCTCATTCTACGGGGAAAGAGCCGAGATCCCTTCACCGGGAGTGACCTCTTTAGTAAAGGTTTTCGTCACTATATTTTCTAAAAGGCTATGCAGTTCCTTCAACGATATCAAGTTCATTACGTTAAAGGTTTTTCGCCAAAAACCAGCCGTAGCCCTCCGTCATCTCTTACAAGTATTACTTAGTATTCGTGCTGCGTTTGTTGACTGTGTCAAGGCGTAGTGTGCGGTAGCTAAGTAGTGTTTGTTTGTAGCATATTAATGGGATTGGTTAGGACAGTCGTACGGCCTTGTTGACTGTGTCAAGGGCTCGTACGGGTGGGTTTAATGCAATCCAGGATAATGACGGGTTGAACTTGACTAGGACCCTTTGATTTGTTGACGGTGTCAAGGTCACTTGGGTCCTAGGGGTAAAAATCACATCGGGAGTTTCAAAAGAACTGAAACTTGCCAGGCATGCGCATACCTTCTGGAGTGTGGTGACTTGAGTGGATTCCGTCAAGTTATCATGCGATGATAGTTGGATCCCGATTCCCACTGATGAGTTGGTCTACTCCTCGGGTGATCCCGACTAATTCTTCTTTTAGGTTTGGAGGAGAATTTGAGGTACAGTGGGAGGTTTCCTGATTAGATAAATTGGTAACCATTCTGATCTAGGTTAGAGTGCATGCTGAGTGTTTCTTTTCTCTCTCTCTATGGCAGCGACCATTGACCCGACCCTGGACTATGACTCAGTGACCAAGTTGACCGAACCTTCTTAACACAGGCTTTTGGATTGTCAGAGTTGCAGACCTCATTGCCACTCCTACTTTTACCCTTTTCTCCGGGACACCCCGTATTATTACGAACGTCCACTTCCATTGGACAAAACCATCGTATGGTTATATACGAACTCGAAGGACTTCGAGGATGGTTTCCGGTTTTGGAGAAAACGAATAGGATTATTCAGTTGTCTTTTCCCTTTTACCTTCTCTCAAGTTGTGAGTACTCCTTGGTTTAGGAGATAGTACACCTATTATGCAAATTGGATAGTCTTCTTCCAAACCTTAGGCTGGTGCCGAACGGTGGGGAATGAAGAAAACCAGTTAGCCTAAACGGTGTACGGAAGGTATTAAGTTAAGACAAAGCAAGGGATTAGTAAGAGGGCAAAGTAAATTGCGACTGCTATTCACGACCGAACCAAGTATTTCTTCTCCAATCCTAAATCACCTTTGTATTTCTCCTGGACACTCCGTATCACTACGAAGATCCACAGTTTATTTGGAAACTCCATCGTATGGTTATATACGAACTCGAAAGGAACTTGTTCCAGTTCGGGGATGGATTCTGGTTCAGGAGAAATAGGAATAAAGTACATTCAGGTGTCTTTTATCTTCACCTTCTCTCGCTTTGCGAGTGCTCCTAGGATTAGGACAGTACACCTTTTATGCTTATTGGATAGTCTTCTTCCAAACCATAGGTTGGTGTCGAACGGTAGGGAAGGAAGAAAACCATTTGGCCTAAAGGGGTGTGCAGACGGTAATGACTAAAGACATATAAAGGGATTTGGACAGATGGCAAAGAGATATACGGTTACAGTTGTGAATCTGGATAATGGAAGAGGCATTACTAAGAATACCGGAATACCCCACCGAAACATTTCAATGTTTCAGTTTCACTGTGTAATGTTAAAAGAAAACTGATTTCCTGATTAGACACTTGCTCCAGGGTATGTATTTACCAGGTTGGATTCTCACATCTGTATGGTTTTACAGATGATGAGTGGGAGTAAGTTATTGGGAATTAGGTGACCATCCACATTATATCTTGATTCGTTGTAATTGGTGATATTTGAGGAAGCCACCTGGGTTGTTTGCTGGTCGGCAAATGTTTGGTTTTGAATATCCGCTGTTGTGCACCAATTTCAAATTGATATATCTGTACGTCTATTTTCATAGAGTGAGATATACATTTTGATATTATGTCGATGACATTTACCTATATCAGTGGATGGTTAGGTAAGGAGCATTAAACAGCGGTGTAATTCTTCTTAACCATAAGTACAGTTTTTAACCTACGACACACAGTGAAAGAGTTGTCAGACTCATCGGACTTATACAGAGTATTGTATGTTGTCCAGTGTCCATTAGGACAGAGGGGTTGGTCCTCATACTATATTCTGTTTACTTTTAACTTCTCTAGTTCTTAGACATGTGTTTCATAGAAACACAGGGTCTAAATTTTTGAGGAGTTATAGGTATTTGAATAGAGTAGAGAACCAGGTATAGCAAGTATCGGGATTCTTCAAAGTGATCGAAGATGTAGATACTTGTGTATGGTGTTCAGTTGATAGTAATGATTAAGAGAACTAGCTTCTCTTTCAGGTTACTCATTATTGAAAGCATTCCTAAGTTGAGTAACGCTGATCGGCCTCCTTCCATTTTGTTGACATGCACTGGAGACAGCTGCATGATTTGAATCTGGTTCAATTAAATCAGTGCCTCTGGTTCTATATTGGATATACAACAGTTCATATCTTAACGATGTTAAGGTACGGGGAGTTGTCCGGCTTATGATTAAAACCAGACACTGGACAACTCAAGGCACGTTTCTGTAATGGCTGTTTGTGGGTTGACCCAGGCTATGACGAGGGTTGACTTTCTACCATCTGGCAGATCAATAGAAATATTGTTCTAGACTCGCCACAGTTTTATTAAAAATGGATTTTTTGAAAAACAGTAGTGGGAGTATGGTAGAACTGGATGTGATTCCAGAACCGCAAACGATTACTGAAGATTTGATAAGGAACCTAAAGATTCAATCTGATTTGACATTCCATTGGCCACTCCACAGATATGATGGGTAACTTCAGGCACCCGAGAGGTACTCCGGTATCCTCAAGGACGGTGACAGGGAAGTTCTTGTTTACCCACACTTGCCATTGCTGTTGTTCCAGGCCGCGAGACCCGGCAGAAGGATGAGTATAGCGTCGTTCTGAACTAGCTTCAGAAGTGTACGTCTATATGACTCTGCCAGAGGGTTGTCGTAGTCAGTGGGAGCAGCGGAAACATTGGTAGACATCAGGCTTATGTCTATTTATAGACTAAAGCAGATATAGCGGAGATAGATCATCTATTTCTGACGTGACAGTCATAGGTTTGACTTCATCAGAATAGGGGATGGATCTGTTGAGAAGGTAGTAGGGTGTGATATCCTGGTATTTGGATGACATACACAGAGTAGGAAAAGAAACTCCTATACTACGATCGGTTATACTTTGGTCGTCACACAGTGGTTTCTCCACACAGGACTTGGATATAATATCTGACATACTGGTTACTAGATCTATGGTTTTAGATCTAGATTTGGGTGGTTTTCCAATCTGAGTACCTTGACAGCATTCTATGAGTATTTAGAATGGACGACTCCTGGCATGATAGTGCACCTGCAGTTGATGGAGTCACCCTCTCTAAAGGTGTCTTATAGACTAAAGGGGAGAGGGATACTCATGATCGGCAGATCACTTGCTTAGGCAATTGAGTCAATCATAAGATGTCAAGTACCACACCAGATGTTGTTCTTGCAGTAGATGCAATAAGTTGATATTAATCCAATCCTGGAGAAACAATCGGAAGCAGTTTTAGGACATAAGTGCGTGTTCTAGGGATGTGATAACGACAGCCTCTTTTAGGAGACGGTTATCACTCCAGGCTTCCAAGGTGACATGGACGACAAGGAGGTTGTCAGAGTTATAATTTTCTTTCTGACGAGGGGCAGTATTTTGGACAGGTGGTCCAAGGCAATACTGAGGGTGGCATGGCGCAGGATACTGATTAAGTTCAGTTAACGATACAGTCTAAGAAGTCTTGATTTGGAGTTCATTTATGAACTAGGTCCCATCAGACATCCAGACGTTCCAAGACAGGTATTTGCTCATTTCGGGAGATGGTTTTCTCCGCGAACTTGAGATATAGAGAGACATAGAAAGAAACTTCTCTGCGGATCCACTCACTTAGGCTATTCCTCGAACACAATAGTTTCTCAAACGGGTTTTGTGAGACTGACTAGTAGAGGAGTTGGGTGTTCGGTATCACACGGGCTGTGAGTATGCGACATCGCAATAATTAGCCTTGAGTGCAAGTGGGAGATTGTTGGAGATAATGCCCTCAGAGTCAATTATTGGATCACAGGCACGTGATTGCAATGATTGAGGGAGGACCTATCCCGGTAGGACAGTCTTACTCGAGATGATAGTATGCTATCTGGTTTATCTTTATCATCGTGTACTGCTTTAGGTGACTTGGCATGTCGCTATTACACGTTGATAGAGGCCCTAGGATTCTTTCTTGACTGCCGGCAGTATGATGGCGATCATATACGTGAGAGCTGGTGGTCTATAAGCACATCCTTAAAAGGTCCCTAGTCGTAGGAGTTTCGAGACAGGGCATCGATACTCCATTAGTAGACTAGTGTATACAGTCGAGACCCCGACGAGGGGCGGTGGCCGGACTCAAAAGCCACTGGTGTCAGTTGGTTCACCTAAGATGTATACAGGTGCTCATTGGGTTATGAGTACACCGGACAGGACTCGCCGGGAACCAGCTAGTTGGTCCTGTACCAGACGTCAGATAGAAGTTCCCTGGTGACATGTGTACAGGTTAGTTCATCGACCTGAGATCGTCATTTGTCTCGTGTGAGTTACCACTGTGCTTTGATTACTACCCTACCACGGCTCAAAGGAGTCGTGCAAACAAGTTTTAGTTGGGTAAAGTCCCGAGCCACATGGAGGCAGTGAGCGGATCTGCAGGGGTTCGTCTCTCCCGGTATTGGGGGTGAGGTCGCGCTGTGTCTAGGAGAGCCATTACACGAAGCCCTCGGCCGAGGCAGGAGATTTACTGGTTGGTATTCTAGTAGTATCTCAGGGTGTTCTGGGCTACGCTCCGACACGACTTGTACCGCTTTTGGGGGTCTGACTTTTACCAACCCCCTAGGCCCGCCATGCGATACTCATAGACGAACGGACCGGACTGTACGGATATTGTCACTGATAGGCTCAGTTGGGTGTCGGGGTGAGCTTCCTCATCGACGTCCCTTTTGGTCAATAGCTGGTGGCCCGTCACGTATTGGCTTATACCTCTGACGTGCTAGTGGTTAAATCCACAGCCATAGTATTGACGAGTCTTTAGAGTCCACCACACTTTCAGTTACTCAAGCTTTCGGGCGAAACACTGTAGAGGCCGTATGGAGATATGGCAGGGTTCGATCAGATACGTGCGGTATTGCACGGATCATGATCGGACGGTTTTTACTTGCCGGCTTTGGCTTAAGCCGGATCCTAGTATTTGATAGTGTAGTTTTGTCTCTTTGCATTTGTGTTCAGTGGGAATACAAATGCGGGCATGTATTTGCAGTAGCGGGGTTTTCCTGTAATTTATTACGGGACCAGTTTTCTGGAGTTGCCAGTTTGCATTCTTTCCCGGCCGCATTTTCCGATGGAGGGGGTAATTTGCAGTTTTGCAAATTACACTTTGTGGAGGAGTTTCTTGCAAATGTATTTATCATGATAGCATATTTTGATGCCATTCTTTTCCTTCATCTTTTCATGCTTTATTAAGATTGGATATGAGATGAAATTTGATGTGAGGTTGTGATGATGAGGTTTAGGATATGGTCACCCTTCATGCTCTCCTACACTCACCTCCCTCTTGTTTGATATACATTCTTTCCTCCACCATTTTATTGAGAGATGATAAGTTTTTCCATGGTTGAGAGAAGAAGAAGAAGAGAGCTTCATTCTTGAGGGTTTCTTTCTTGACCTCATTTTCATGCTAGAAAAATGCAAGCACCATTTTTCTAATCCTTGTTTCCTCCATCATCCTCAATGGCAACAACATAACCCCAAAAGAGACAAGTTCACTACACTATTCTATAGCAAGCCTTGGACGCGTCGGCTAGCCAACTTCGCGCCCGAGTTGCCTCGGTCAAGAGACGGGAGCCCGTAAAAGATTCCGGCTACGTGGTGCCCTTTCCGACGAGCGAGGAGGTGTCGGAGATTCCGCGGGAGATCGGAGTGGAGACAAAGACCGAAGGACACGGATCGCTTGGTATATCTCTCACCCCATCTCTAGTTAGCTAGTATAGGTTAATGGTTTACGATCCGGGTTTTCATTGTCCGCGGTAGCGCCGGTTTCCGAGTAAGGAAAAATTTTGATTCCGCATTATGGCCTCGGTAAGACGGCCGGGGCGCTGCCGTGGCGCAACAATGTTCATCACCTACTACCGGCGTATTGACGAGTTTTTAGAGTCCTACACATAGGTTTCCTGGTTCATGCGAAATGGAGTAGGTGAACATATGTGATATGTGCGGGACCGAGATTAACGCGAGTATGTGATACTGCATTCTATTCTCGCGATATTTGATATTAGTCGGTTATATGTATTATAGACGGATTATTAAATCAAGAGTTGATTGAATAATTTAATATATAATTATATATTTGATATATTAAATTACATTGACTAATATCAGCTCACTTAAGATTTCTTTTCTCAATATTTGATACATTGATATATATTAATTGTATTCTTTTAGCATATAATATATATATGATATATATTATTGTGTCATGCTAGGTTACACATGCAACATGTATGAGACTAACACCATGTTAGGGTTAATGTTAGGGTTAATATTTATTCTTAAATAATTACAAATTAGTGGAGATATTTTGATGGTTTGAAGCTTGGAGAAGCTTTAAGATAACCATTGACTTAGTCCACTTTTTTATTTTCCTTAAGATATTTATCATCTCAACCATTAACCATACATAATGGTTAACTCTCTACAAGGGTTAGATATATGATATACTCACCCATGGTTGCATTTTAACCTTAATGGATTCATTTTTTCATCACTTGAGTTTCATCTTCTTCTTCCTCATCTTAAGCTTTATAGCTTTTTACAAAGTGATGATAGATTGTGAGAAAACCAAATCTAAAGTGAGCAATATTCCTACTTCATCTTTCTCTACTATTAGCCATTTAGTTTAGGGTGCTTGCTTCACTAATCTACACAATTAGTGAAGAGATAGCATAAGCTAGTTTCTCCTCGACGTAGATCATCTTCGGCCTCGAAGACTTCGAAGCAAGCTTGTTCATTTCTTCATGGGAGCCTCTCATGAGTCCGGACGATCATGATCGCAGCGAAGGGACTTCTACACGGAGCTATTGAAGTGAAGGACCGGTCTACAATGGTTGTATTCCTTGTTCACTTAGATGTAAAGTTTTTACATATCTTGTTTAACCCTAAGTCTCTAGTTAAGATCTTGGTTAGGGTTTGTTTAGCACCCCAAAATTTTTAAAGTAGCATAATTGATGCTTGCCAAAACCTTGCTAAGGTTCTAAGCCAACCCTACAGTGGTATCAGAGCCAAGCTAGAGCATTAGGCGTCGTGTATGTGAAGTTTAAAGTCCGATCGAACTCCAATAAATCCCACTTTCTGGAAAAAATTTCAAAAGTTGAAATTTTTCATATTAAAAATACTCAGAAATTCATGCAGGGAATTCTAAGGATTGCTGTGAAGTACAAAGCCATAACTCACTCAAGGGACCGCGGAACCGCGGCCAAACCATGCGTTTGGCGGCGGTTCCGCGGCCAACATTGGGAGTTAGGGGCTAATACTTCAGGAGTTTATTCTTGGGTACTTTTTCATGCTTCTGGGAATTTTTATTTCTACTCAGGTGTTGAGCTTTCTGGGAAATATTGGGAACTCGTTGATTCGATCGGAAAGTTTAACTTCGTTTAAGTTTTTCCGGGTATTTTAGAACATGTTAAAAGGTTCGAACGGATATCAATAACTCACTTTTTCCCCTGTCGGAAAACTTTCAAGTGTTGGATTTTTCCTGAGTTTAAAATTGTCAGAAAATCATGCAAGCGAATTTGTGGACCCTCTAGAAGAACGTAACCTTAACTCGATTATGTGACCGTCAAAACCGCCACTGAACCATATGGTTTGTGGTAGTTTAGCGTTGCCACATGTGAGGCGTTGGTTTGACCCTTCTACGGCTGGTTCATAGCGGCTGTGACATGTTCTAGGACTTTTTGAACACCGCTCAAGTGTTGAGCTATTTAGGAAATTTTGGGTGTTTGTTTATTCGATCGGAAAGTTTAACATTGTCTATTTATCTGGAATTTGTTACAATATGTGGAATTCAGATAGTTTGGCATGAAATGTGAAGTATGTGATATTTCAGATTTATGATGTCTAAAGAGATTGTGGATTCCAAATGCTGTAGTTTTTCACTTTCTTTTCTGCGACCGTAAGTGTAATATGCGGTGTATCGCCGGTTTCGGTGCTATATGTCAAAGACAACAGGGATACGCATATTTAGTTACGTTAATGAAATGTGATGTTATGTGTTGCTGTGATAAGTTATATTGGATCGTTGTGTTTTGAATAGCCATGGGTTTTTCTGTGAGATGAGAGTTTTTCATTTTCATTCATGTAAAATTCATTGTATCTAATATTCTTTTATTGGGGCACTTCCGGGTTGAGGATGATGTCACCATTGATGTATATTATTTAATTTTCCGCATTAGGATAGACCCAAGGCGGGGAGCACAAGTAAACGAGTTCTAGGGTACAGTGGGAGACCATCTCGAGGAGTCGAGACCGGGTCTCCTAACTGTAAAATTGGAAGGGTTGCTTGCCGCTCTCATAGGGGTCTAGGGATGTGGGTTTGGTTATTCATCGCGACCGTGGAATCCGTATTTTATACTGGCTTAACTTAAAACATGGTATTCCAAGCATATCCAATATTTCATATGTGATTCTTCTGCTGCTGATATTTCTATGATGTGATCATTTTATATGCCTGAGACGAATGCTTATACTATATATATATATATATATATATATATATATATATATATATATTGATATATAAATATTACTGCTTTCGTTTTTTCTGTGATGCTTAGGCAGCATAAATAAATGGGACTTCATTAATGAGATTAATGAAAGAAAAAGATGTAGGGTTCCTAGGCACACTAACAAGGTTCCACAAGGCATCTACCTTGCCAAAATCAAATTTTTATGTGCCGAACAACCCTATGCAAGATCGTATACTAGAGGTAAGGCGAAAAAGCAAGCAAACTACTTTAACTGCAAGTGAAAGGGATTACAAGCTTTGTAGATCCGGCCATTCACTTCAATAGCTCCGTGTTAACGTCCCTTCGCTGCGATCATCAAGATCCCGGACTCTAGCGATGGTTTCTTCGGAGAAATGAGCGGGCTAGGTCGTTGACTTCGAGGCCGAAAATGATCTACGTTGGGGAGACTCAAACACAAGCTATTCCTTCACTTGGTCATGAACTTTGTGAAGAGAACACACTCTACTACATGGAAAGTGGTAGAGAATGAAGAAGTAGGAAGTGGGCTCACTTTAGAATTGATTTTCTCACATTTTTCCTCATGGCACCATTGAAGCTAGCAAGCTTCTCTTGGAGCTTGATGAAGAAGAAGAAGAAGAAAAAATAATTCATCATATGAATTGATTCCCTCAATAATGTAACCATGGGTGAGTTAAGCTATCATGCTTAACTCATGTAGAGAATTGACCAAGGTTTTAGGTTAAGAGTTAGGTTAAACAATATCAAGAGAAATGACAAAAGAGTGGACTTTGTCAAAGTTTCTCCAAGCTTCTTCAAGCTTGATAACTTTGACTAAGTTCAACACTTTTGTTAAATCTCTTGATAAAACAATAACCCTAATCTTAAACCTAATCTTGGTACAAGTCTCATACACCCATCTTGTGTGTATCATCAAGTATGACACAAACATATGCACACAAATATATATCACATATACACTTATGCACAAACTAATGAGAAAATAAATCTTAAGTGAGCTAATACTAGTTAATGTAATGTAATATATCAAATATATAATTATACATTAAATTATTAAATCTACTCTTGATTTAATAATTCGGCTATAACCGACTAATATCAAAAGTAACAACTTATCGAATCAATACTTGATCCGATAACCCAGCTATATCGCATACAACCGATCAATTTCACAAATCGCGAGAATGGAATACGGTATCTCATATCGTATCAATCTCGGTCCCGCACATATCACATATGTGCTCCTACTCCGTTTCGCTTGAGCCAGGAAACCCCTGTGTAGGACTCTAAAGACTCGTCAATACGCCGGCAGTAGGTGATGATCATATCAAACACCCACAAGCCGCAAGCGGTCTGCTAAACATAACGGCCACCCGGGTATTGAGCGATCAGAAGATCAACAAGTAAGCCTGCTCACACTCCTGCCAATCCAATCAGTAACACTTACCGTACAGTCCGGTCTGTTCGTCTGATATGTCGCATATCTCGCCTAGGGGTGGTAAACGTCAGACCCCAGCAGCTTGATAAGTCATGCCGATGTAAGGTCCATAACAAGCATGAAACTACTGATAACACTTACCAGTAAATCAGTGCAACCCTGGCCAGGGATTTCCAGTTATGGCCAGTCGAGCATAGCGCGACATCAACCCCAATACCGGGATAGACGAATCCCCTCCTATCGCTCATTGCCTTCATGTGAATCGGGACTGTACCCAAAAACCACCTGTTTGCATGACTCAGTAGAGCCGTGGTAGGGTGGGAATCAAAGCACAGTGGGAGACACACAAGACTCTAAGACGATCTCAGGTCAACAGAGTAAGCTATACCAGTGTCACCTGAGAACTGCCATCTGACGTGAGGTATAATACCATCTGGGAATTCTCGGCGAGTCCGTTCAGTGTACCCAGTCACCACTGAGCACCCGCATACCATCTCTGATGTCAGACACCAATGGATATGGGATCATCCATCGCCCATCACATGGGTCGAGAAGATATATGCTAGTCCACTCTGGAATAGCGATGCCCCGTCTCGATATTCCCACGACTAGGAACATTGAAGGATGTACTCATGGACTACCCAGGCCCCACTAGTATGATCTACATCATAGTCCCGCAAGTCGAGTACACTTCCTAAGGGCTTTATCAACATGTAACAGAGAGACAGAAAGTATACATGTTAAGATAAAGAGCAACCAGATAGCGTACTATCATGTCGAGCAAGAAAGTCCTACCTATATATGTCCCAGCATCCACTACAATATACATCTTATGTACAGTAATGGCCTCTAGGGCATACATATAACTAACAATCTCCCACTTGCACTAAGGCTATCTTTAGGAGTGGTTGTAGTATCTCATACTCAACCATCCCATAAAAGTCTCTCTCTGGGAAAAGGCCTTTGTGAGTGGATCTGCTGTGTTGTCCTCTGAGTCTACTCTCCTAACCTCGATCACCCTCGAGATCTACTATCTCCATGATCAGGTGATGCTGCCTCAGAATATGTCTGGGTCACTGATAGGACCGGGGTTCCTGGGCCAAAGCCACACTTCCATTGTCACACAATGGTAGTAACCTAGTTCATCTCATGAACCAATATACACCCAAACTGCCTCTTAGGTAGTATCTTTGATAGCGATGTCACCAGCCTTTATCGTGTAGTCTGCCACGGTATCTAGCTTGGAACTCTTCCAACATACCGTCCCTCCACTGAGGGTAAAGAAAATGCCTGTGACTGACATTCAGTCAACCTTACCACCTCTGGAAGCTCTCCAGTGATTCTCCCCAGGATCGATTGATACCATCTCACTACACCTAGTGAGAATCCTTATATCCATTTAGATCTATCTCATAGACCCAAAACCCAGGATTTAAGAGGTATCACCTTTATCCTTTTTGGAGAATCTTTGTGATAAGAGGAGATTGACCGTGCGTAGCATAGGAAACTTTTTTCCAATCAATAGTATGTTGTCCACGTACAATACGAGGATGACCACCTTACTCTCTACTACCCTTTTGTATATACAAGGTTCGTCTACCATTTTGATGAAGTCAAACTCTTTGACTACCACATCAAAATAGACGTTCCAACTTCGCGATGCCTGCTTTAATCTGTAAAGAAACTTGCACACTTTTCCGCTGCTCCCACTGTTTACGAAGCCCTCTGGCTGTGTACTTATAGATGTTCTCTTCTAAATCATTATTTAGAAAAGCAGTCATGACACCCAACCACCAGATATCGCAGTCATGGTATGTAGCAATAGCAAGTAGGATCCGGATGGACTTAAGCATAGCCACTGGAAAAAGGTTTCTTCATTTTCCATGCCTGGTCGATGACGAAAACCTTTAACAAGTCTAACTTTGAAAGTCTCAACTTTTCAATCTACACCAAGTCATCTTCTCAAGATATACTTGCTCCTGATGGGGATTTAGCCCTTCAGATATAGCAAACAAAATCCATACTTTGTTGGTGTATATGGATTCCATCTCAGATCGCTAAGCCTCCAGCCATTCTTACAGAGTCCCTACTCTTGATGGCCTGCTCGAAACTAGTTAGGTCATCATCTCATGATGCAATCCTCGCTCCCACTGTCATCGAGAAACCAAAGTATCTCTTAGGCAGGTGAGGAACCCTGCTAGATCGGCGGAGAGGCCGAGGTTCATCGGAGACTATTTAATCCTTTGGTTCTTGTCAAATCATCAGCTGTAGTTTGTATAGCTGGAACTCCTTCCAGTTCTACAGAACTGACCTTGCCTCGATCTTGTCCGGATTTTGCTTTTGGCATAGGCCGGACAACCCCAAATCTTAACTTGCTTCAGAGATGGGTTCTTCCCATACCATATCTCATATGGAGTTGTAGGAACTGATTTGATTCGAACCCAATTCAATAGGTATGCAGCTTCTCAAGTGCATAACTCCCAAAAGGAAACAGGTAACTCAGTAATACTCATCATAGAGCACACCATATCCAATATGGTGCGATTGTTCCGCCCCGATACACCTACGTGTTGTGGTGTATACGGAGGAGTAATGCTGAGAGAGAATCTCATTCTCCTTTAGAATAGTCCAAGAATTCCATGCACAAGTATTCTCCTTCCTGATCTCATCATAGGACATAATACTTCTACCCGGTTTTGGTTCTCTATTTCTAACTTATATTCATTGAATTTCTCAAAATCTTCAGACATGTGTTTCAACAGGAACATGTGTCCGAATCTTGAGAGATCATCAGTGAATAGAAGGAAGTACAAAGGACCAGTCCTGGCATATGTAAACTGGGGACCTTCATACATCACTATGTATCAGTCCCAAGAGTTTATTAACTCTTTCTCTGTTTCTAAAAAATTGAGCTGTAGTCATCTTATCTCTGTGACATGACCGGCAAGTTTCACAAGATGTAAATTTAAACTGATTTAAATATGCATCTAATATGTAACTTAAGCTAGTCGGGTCACAATGATATGACCTAGTCTACAATACCTCAAGAAGGAATCGTTCATTTCTGAACACTTCCTCTTGTGTGTGTTCTTTACGTTAAGAACTGTGGTTTGATTTAGAATATATATACTTTTAGATAACGTGCCTGAACCGATCAACTCTTGATATAGGAAATGTGCAAAACATTATCCAACAATACAAAATTATATCCTTCTTTAGTAAATAAAGAGACCGATATGATGTTGTATATCAGGTTCGGTATCTAATAACATTCGTTCAGAATCAGTGTATTCTGGTAATACAGGGTGATAACTGCCAAAACTTTGGCTGCAACAATTGCACTGTTTCTAATTCTTGAAGTTTATCGCCCGTTCTCAGTTCTCTACTTTTCTGTGGCCCATGTAACAGATTACATATTTGGGATCCTGATCCGGTATCAAATACCCGGGACGAAGAGGATACTGAGAAACAATTCTTTGTAATGAACGCACCCGACGGAGATGCATCTCATGCACTTTCTTCGTTTGGGCGGCATGGGAATCCTGGTATTCCCCTATTTCCTGCTCGGTCTTATAACAATTATAAGTTGGAGCGGGACCAACGTTCCCCAGCTCAGTATAACAAGCGGGTTCGTTCAATACATCCATATTATTATCTTGATTAAGGCGTGACATGGTCGCTACCTGGAGAGAGAGAAGAAAACACTCTGCGTGCGCTCTTACAAGATTAGATTGGTTATATATATTATCTAATCAGGATGGCTCCCACTGTTTTTATCAAAATCTTCTTTCAAACCTTAAAAGGAAAGACTAGCCGGGATTAATTACACTTTACAAGTTCGCCAATTTTTCTGCCAGGCCAGTGCCGGTACTTTGAGGGAGGTTCCCCGTGCTTTCGCACGGACCTAATTAAAATAAACCTCGTTTTTCCAGGGGCGTAACCCCGTTGACACCTTTCTAGACACCTACTTGATCGGCTAATTGTAAAGTGCAAAACTCTCCCAGGAGTAACAATTACTCGCAATGGGTATCAGGATCCAACTATCATATACAAGGTATGCAATCTCATTGCAAATTTCAACACTTGAAACTCCCGATAAAGGTTTTTACCCCTAGCACCTATGACCTTGGCTATGGTCAACAAATCATAAGCACTAGTCAAGTTCTACCCGTCATTTCGTGATTAATTAGACCCACCCACGTGACCTTTGGCTAAGGTCAACAAAGTCACATGACTGTCCTAACTAATCGCATCATATGCGGTGTTGGAAGACATAACTTAGCTACCGTACACTGTGCCTTGACTATGGTCAACAAACACAGCACGGATACTAAGTACTCTACTTCCTAAAATGACGGAGGGTTGCAGATGGTTTTTAAGAAAACCTTTAACGCTTTGAACTTGATCTCATTGCGGAATCAAATGGTTTAAAAAATTGAGTGCTTTTGAGGCTTTTACTAGTTTCGCTAAAGAGGTCACTCCCAGTGAAGGAATCTCGGCTCTTTCCTCGTCGTATGAGGTGCAGGATATTCACAATACCGCTATGTAAAGCAAGAACTAGAAAAGCAATCAAAAGACAAACCGAAGGTTGTAGCATCTGCTAGTTATTGCTAAAGAGGTCACTCCTGGTGAAGGGATCTCGGCTCTTTCCTTATCGAATATGTTGCTGGATGTTCTACAAGGAACACCGCTATGCAAAGAAAAAACTAGAGCTACCCAATTTTTTTTGAAATTCGATTCCACAACATCTTTTAGATTTATTTTCTTTCATTAATCTCATTAATGAATGTCCCATCATTTAAGTCCATCTAAACATCACAGATAAATACAACGTACGCTTATGCCATCCGAATTCGCCTGGATGTCCCGTCTGCACCGTTAGATTAGGTAACTAACGGCAGAGCGGGCCAGGGCTAGCGCGGGTGTAAAACATAAGCAACGTCTATATAATATATCATATATATACTATATACAGTATCAATCTGAACATATCATATGATCACATCACAGATAACGCAGCAGAAAATATCATATGAAATATTGGATATACTAGGACGTCCGTGTTTTATTTTGAGCCTATATAAAACACGGATACCACGGTAGTGATGAATAGCCAATCCCACACCCCTAGACCCCGGTTACCTGTGCATAATACCATCTGGGAGTTCTCGGCGAGTCCGTTCAGTGTACCCAGTTACCACTGAGCACCCGCATTCCATCTCTGATGTCAAACACCAATGGATATGGGATCATCCATCGCCCATCATATGGGTCGAGAAGATATACGCTAGTCTACTCTGGAATATCGATGCCCCGTCTCGATATTCCTGCGACTAGGAACATTGAAGGATTTACTCATGGACTACCCAGGCCCCACTAGTATGATCTACATCATAGTCCTGCAAGTCGAGTACACATCCTAAGGGATTTATCAACATGTAATAGAGAGACAGAAAGTATACATGTTAAGATAAAGAGCAACCAGATAGCGTACTATCATGTCGAGCAAGAAAGTCCTACCTATATATGTCCCAGCATCCACTACAATATACATCTTATGTACAGTAATGGCCACTAGGGCATACATATAACTAACAAAAGAAACCTAAAGATGTTGTAGAAACTTGTTTAAAAACTGGTAGCTCTAGTTCTTGCTTTGCATAGCGGTATTCCTTGTAGAATATCCAACACCTTATTCGATAAGGAAAGAGCCGAGATCCCTTCACCCGGAGTGACCTCTTTAGCGAAATTAGCAGATGCTATAAACACGGTTTGTCTTTTGATTGCTTCTATAGTTTTTGCTTTGCATAGCGGTATTTGTGAAATATCTTGCACCTTATTCAATGAGGAAAGAGCCGAGATCTCTTCACCGGGAGTGACCTCTTTAGCAAAACTAGTAAAAGCCTCAAAAACACTCCTTTTAAAATTCTATCGATTCTACAACGATATCAAGTTCATTATGCCAAAGGTTTTCTTAAAAACCTGTCGTTGCCCTCTGTCATTTCAGATAAGTACTACTTAGTATTTGTGCTGCGGTAGTTTGGCATTCATCAAAGTGTAGTGTACGGTAGCTAATTAGTGCTTATCTGCTAGCATACGATGCGATTGGATTAGGGTATTCATACGGAGTTGTTTGGCTTTCGTCAAGTGTCGTGCGGGTGGGTTTAATTCAATCAGGAAATGTACGGGTTGAACTTGACTAGCGAACTATGGGTTGTTTGGCATTCGTCAAGGTCATAGCACATTAGGTGTAAAACATTATTGGGAATTTCAAGTGTTGAAATTTTCAATGAGATTGCATACCTTCTATGAGATAGTTGGATCCCGATACCCGCTGCGAGTAAGAGTTACTCCTGGGAGAGTTTTACACATTACAATTAGCCGATCAAATAGGTTTCTAGAAAGGTGTTAACGCGGTTATGCCCCTGGGAAAACGAGGTTTATTTTAATTAGGTTCTTGTGAAAGCACGGGAAACCTCCCTCAAAGTACTGACACTAGCCTGGACGAAAGATTGGCGAACTCGTAGGGTGTAATTAATCTCGGCTGGTCTTACCATTTAGGGTTTGAAGGTAGATTTGACTAAAACAATGGGAGCCATCCTGATTAGATAAAATGATAACCAATCTAGTCTTGCAAAAGCGCACGCAGAGTATTTTCTTCTCTCTCTCTCCTGGTTGCGACTATGTCACGCCTTAATCAAGATAATAATATGGATGCATTGACCGAACCTGCTTATTATACTGAGCTAGGGAACGTTGGTTCCGCTCAATCTTATAATTGTTATAAGTCCGAGCAGGAAATGGGGAATTTCCGGATTCCCATGCCACCCATTCGAACAAAGTGCATGATGATGCATCTTCTTTGGGTGTGTTCATTACCGAGAGCTGTTTCTCAGTATTTTCTACGTCCGGGGTATGTGATCCCAGATCAGGATCCCGCATATGTAATATGTTACATAGGCTACAGAAAGGTAGAGAACTGAGAATGGGTGATATGTCTCTAAGTGTTAGAGAATTGTGTAATAGTTGCAGCCAAATCAGTTGGCAGATATCACCTTGTATTTATTACATTGATTCTGATGGAATGTTATTACATACTGAACCTGATATACAACATTACATCATGTTCATTACTGAGTTAAAGAAGGATATAATTCTGTATTGAAGGATAATGTTGTGAACATTTTCCTGAATCAAGAGTTGATTCGATCAGGGACGTTATATAATAGCATATAAGTTCTAAATCAAACTACAGTTCAAAGTAATTAAAACACACACAAAAAGAGTAGTTCAGAAATGAACGAATCCTTCTTGAGGCATTGTAGACTAGGTCATATCAATGCGACACGACCAACTAAGTTACATAAGAATGAATATGAGAATTTTTTCGAATTTTCATTTTATGATACTTGCCAGCTTTGTCTCAAAGATAAAAATGACCATAGCTCCGTTTACTTGAAACAGAGAAAGAGTTATTTAACTCTTGGGATTGATACATGATGATGTACATCCCCTGTCTACAAATGCCAGGATTGGTTCTTTTGAACCAAACGGGTAAAAGTATTAAAGTCCTATGGTGTGATCGAAGAGGCGAATACTTGTGTATGGAGTTCCTGGAGTTTCGAAAAGGAGAATGTGATTCTTTCTTAGCTTACTCCTTCGTATACACCACAGTACAAGGGTGTATCAGGGCGGAGGCATCGCACCCTATGAGATATGGCGCGCTCTATGATGAGTACTGCTGGGTTACCTGTTTCCTGTTTGGTGTTATGCACTTGAGAAGCTGCATACCTATTGAATGGGGTTCCATCCAAATCAGGGCCTACCACTACATATGAGATATGGTATGGGAAGAGACCATGTCTTAAATGAGTTAAGATATGGGGTTGTCCGGCCTATGTTGAAAAGAAAAATCCGGAAAAACTCGAGGCAAGGTTAGTTGTGAGATTTTGTCAGGATATCCCAAACATTATTAAGGGAATGTCTTCTATCTAACTGATGAGCCAAAGGTATTTTGTTTCTCAGCTTGCCACCGTTTTAGAAAAGGAAATTCTTGTGAAGAAATTAAGTGGTCATGATGTAGAAATGGAAGGAGTTCCAGCCAGAAAACTAACAGCTAATGATTTGGTAAAACCAAAGGATTCAATAGTTTCCGATGAACCTCAGCCTCTCCACGAATCGGGTAGGGTTCCTCATCCACTCGAGAGATACTACAATCTTCTCTTTGACAGTGGGAGCAAAGATTGCATCATAAGATGATGGCCCAACGGGGTTCAGGCAGTTGGAACGTCTGTTTTGATGTGATAGTCAAAGAGTTTGATTTCATCAAAATGATAGATAAACCTTGTATATACAAGAAAGTTGTAGAGAGTAAGCTTGTCTTCCACGTATTATACATAGATGACATACTCTTGATAGGAAATGATTTCCTATGCTACACTCGGTCAAGCTCCTCTTACCACGATAATTCTCAAAGAATGATCTGGATGATACCTACTACATCTTGTGGATTATGATATATGAGATAGATCTATGTGGATTTTGGGAGTGTCCCAAATCCAGGTACATAAACACCATACTAAAGGGGTTTAGTATGGAAGATTCTAAGCGTGATGGTTCGTCCACTCACTCATGGATCACTCTCTCTAATACTATTTTGGAGGGAGCTCGCATGCAAAGGATAACCTATGCTTCAGCAGTAGGCTCTATCAGAGTATGCGATGTTATGTAACGGACCAGATGTGGATGAATCACTAGGTGTAGTGATCAGGAATCAATCGGATCTTGGGAGAATCATTGGACAGCTGTGGAGGACATACTTAAGTACTTGAGAAGCACTAAAATAAAGTTCTTGGTTCCAGCTTCCAGAGTGATAAGTTCGACTCAGTGTTAGTCACAGGAATTTTCTTTACCCTCAGTGAAGGGACGGTATATTGGAAGAGTTCCAAGCTAGATACCGTGGCATACTAGACGATAAAGGCTGAATACATTGCTACCAACGATACTACCAAAGTGGCTGTCTAGACATTTCTTGTTCATAAGATGAACAATGTTCTTACCATTGAGCGTCTAATAACTGTTATTGTGACAACAATGGAGTTGTGGCTTATGCCTAGGAACGCAGGTCCTATCAGCGCTCCAAACACATTCTGAGGCAAGTATCACCTGATCAGGGAGATGGTTGATCTCCAAGTGATCGAGGTTAGGAGAGTAGACCAGAAGATTGACACAGCGGATCGACTCACAAAGGCCTTACCCCTAGAGAGACTTCTCTACAATGGTTCAGTATGGGATACTACAACCTCTGCTATATTGTTGGGTATTGGATACTACAACAGATGGCCTCAGTGCAAGTGAGAGATTGTTAGTTATATGTATGCCCTAGAGGCCATTACTGTACATGCGATGTATATTGTAGTGGATGCTTGGACATATATAGGAAGGACTTTCTTGCTCTACATGATAGTATGCTATCTGGTTGCACTTTATCTTAACATGTAAACAAATACTGTTTTGTGATCACATGTTGATAAAGCCTTTAGGATGAGTACTTGACTACCAGGACTATGATGTAGAACATACTAGTGGGGACGGGTAGTCAATAAGTACATCCTTCAAATATTCCTATTCGTGGGAGTATCGAGACAGGGCATCGATACAACATAGTAGACTAGCGTATGCGCTTCTTGACCCATATGATAGGCGGTGGATGATCCCATATCCATTGGTTTTTGACATCAGAGAAGGTATACGGGTTATCAGTAGAGACTGGGTACACTGGACGGAATCGCCGAGAAATCCTAGATGTTATTATACCTATTGTCGGATAGCAGTTCTCTGGTGACACTGGTACAGGTTAGTCTGTAGACCCGAGATCGTCATAGAGTCTTGTGTGATTCCCACCGTGCTTTGATTTCCACTATACCACGGTCAAGAGATCATGCAAAACGGTGGCTTTTGGGTACAGTCCTGAATCACATTGAGGCAATGAGCGATAGGAGGGGTTTCGTCTCTCCCGGTATTAGCGGTTGATGTTACGTTGTGCTCGATTGGCCATAACATGAAATCCCTGGCCAAGGTTGCTGAGATTTACTGGTAAGTGTTATTAGTAGTTTCTCAAACCGTTATGGACCTTGTACCGGCATGGCTTATCAGGCTATTGGGGTCTGACGTTATACCACCCCCAGGCCCTCGATATGCGACATATCAGACGAAGAGACCGGACTGTACGGTAGTGTTACTGATTGGATTCGCAAGAGTTATAGCAGGCTTGCTTGTTGATCTTCTGATCCCTCAATACCCATGTGGCCGTTACGTTTAGCAGAACGCTTGCGGCTTGTGGATGTTTGAAATGTTCATCACCTACTGCCGGCGTATTGATGAGTCTTTAGAGTCCTACACAGAGGTTTCCTGGTTCATGAGAAACGGAGTAGGAGCACATATGTGATATGTGCGGGACCGAGATTAATGCGAGTATGTGATACCGCGTTCTATTCTTGCGATATTTGATATTAGTTGGTTATATGTATTATAGCCGGATTATTAAATCAAGAGTTGATTTAATAATTTAATGTATAATTATATATTTGATATATTAAATTACATTGACTAATATTAGCACACTTAAGATTTCTTTTCTCACTTTTTGATACATTGATATATATGTGATATATATTAATTGTATTCTTTTAGCATATAATATATATATATATATATATATATGATATATATTATTGTGTCATGCTAGGTTACACATGCAACATGTATGAGACTAACACCATGTTAGGGTTAATGTTAGGGTTAATATTTATTCTTAAGTAATTACAAATTAGTGGAGATATTTTGATGGTTGGAAGCTTGGAGAAGTTTTAAGATAACCATTGACTTAGTCCACTCTTTTGTTTTCCTTAAGTTATTTATCAACTCAACCATTAACCATACACAATGGTTAACTCTTTATAAGGATTAGATATATGATATACTCACCCATGGTTACATTTTAACCTTAATGGATTCATTCTTTCATCACATGAGTTTCATCTTCTTCTTCCTCATTTTTAGCTTTCTATCTTTTGACAAAGTGATGATAGATTGTGAGAAAACCAAATCTAAAGTGAGTAATATTCCTACTTCATCATCCTCTACTATTAGCCATTTAGTTTAGGGTGTTTGCTTCACTAATCTACACAATTAGTGAAGAGATGGCATGAGCTAGTGTCTCTTCGACGTAAATCATCTTTGGCTCGAAGACTTCGAAGCAAGCTTGTTCGTTTTTTCATGGGAGCCTCTCAAGAGTCCGGACGATCGTGATCGCAGCGAAGGGACTTCTACACGGAGCTATTGAAGTGAAGGACCGGTCTACAAAGGTTGTATTTCTTGTTCACTTAGATATAAAGTGTTTATATATCTTGTTTAACCCTAAGTCTCTAGTTAAGATCTTGGTTATGGTTTGTTTAGCACCCCAAAAATTTTAAAGTAGCATGATTGATGCTTGCCAAAACCTTGCTAAGGTGCTAAGCCAACCCTACAACATATGCATATCATATATTATATTAGTGCAGATAATGATAGTACTATACTTATGACCTACGTATCGTCGTGCGTTTCGATTTCTAACTTGTGATGTACTTTTATTCACTGAGTTGGTAACTCATCCTCGTTGTGCCACAGTTTATTGCAGGTTTTACCATTTGGATTATCAGCAGATTAGCACACACTCCTTTCGGTGATCACTTTGGGTAGGCGAGTTACTATTGTATCGTACTCACATTTGGTTATATATATATTCTTGTATCTCGCAAAAACTCCATCAACTTAGAAAGGGTATATTTGGACTTAGAAGCGAGACTTAGAGCTGTGTGTTTTGATATCGTACTCACTAGAGTCGACCATTTTAGATTATTGATTTTGTTTCGCTTTTCTTTTCTTCGCCATCATGCGTCGTATAGTGTTTGCTTGGTTGCTCCACCGTTTGGGCATAGAAGCTAGCTCTCGTTGGGATGCTATTCATATTATTATGTTGTATTGGGTTATACAAAAATGCAAAGGAGGTGCTATCAAATTTCAAAGAGTCATAGTTTCTTTTCAAACATACTTAGTTAAATTTAAATGTTATTTAAACTGATTCCATCTGATGATTATTTTAAACTCACTTCCAATATTTTTCAAAAAGAGTATAGATTTCGGGTTGTCGGCTTACTTGAACCGCGTCGACGTATTTAGATGTCACGTGATTTAAGTGCCGGTCACGTGCCACATTTGGGTCATGACAGGCACTGGCTGTGTGTAACGGCTACCCAGGTACATGATGAAAAGGTGACCGACGAGCGAACTCATCACAACCCTAACGAGCCTGTAAGCAACACTTACCGTACAGTCCGGTCTCTTCGTCTGATACGTCACATACGAAGTCTAGGGGTGGTAAATTTCAGACCCCAGTAACTTTATAAGTCATACTGATTTACGGCCCATAACGGTTCGAGAAACTACTGATAACTCTTATCAGTAAATCTCGAGAACCCTGGTCAGGGATTTGCTGTTATGGCCGATCAAGCATAGCGCGACATCAACTCCCTATACCGATAGAGACGAAACCCCTCCTATTGCTTACTGCCTCCATGTGATTCGGGACTGTACCTAAAATCCACCTGTTTGCATGACTCAGTAGAGCCATGGTAGGGAGGAAATCAAAGCACAGTGGGAATCACGCAAGACACTATGACGATCTCGGGTCTATAGACTAACATGTAGACATGTCACCAGAGAACTGCTATTTGAAAATAGGTATATATACCATCTAGGAGTCCTCGGCGAGTCCTGTTCGGTGTACCCATTCTCCAATGAGCACCTGTGTATAATCTTTGATGTCAAACACCAATGGTTGTGGGATCAACCATCGCCCCCAGGGTTAAGAAACGTACACACTAGTCTACTCTGGTAATATCGATGCCCTGTCTCGATATACTCTCGACTAGGAACAATTAAAGGATATGCTTTTAGACTGCCCAGGCCCCACTAGTATGATCTACATCATAATCCTGGCAGTCAAGCATAATCCTAAGGGCTTCATCAACATGTATATAAAGATATGAAATACAACACATCACATGTTAAGATGAAGATAAACCAGATAGCATACTATCATTTTGAGCAAAGATTGTTTCTGTACATATACATGCCTTCCATCCTATACAATACAAGCCTCTTGGGCATACATATCTAACAATCTCCTACTTGCACTATGGCCTGTAGTTGGTGCAATAAGTACCCACTGCCCACACTAGAACCAGTTGCCGGCGTACCGCATGCCCAACATCTCGAACAGTTTCCCAAACAATACTTGAGGAATGACCTTGGTGAATGGATCTGCCGTGTTGTCTTTCTTGTCTACTCTCCGTACCTCGATGTCCTGGCGATCCACTATCTCCCTGATGAGGTGATACCACCTCAAGAAATGTTTGGATTTCTGATGGGACCTCGGTTCCTTTGCCAAAGCCAAGGCTCCATTGTTATCGCAATACAGAGGTATTGGATTAGCAATGGTTGGAACCACGTGAAGTTCAGAAATGAACTTCCTCATCCAGACTGCCTCTTTTGCGGTATCATTAGCTGCATTATATCCAGCTTCCATCATAGAGTCAGCGACGGTATCTTGCTTGGAACTCTTCCAACATACCGCCCCTCCATTTAGGGTAAATACAAACCCTGATATGGACTTACTATCATCCTTGTCGCTCTGGAAGCTGGATCGGTAAAGCCCTCCATTTGGAGATCTTCGTTACCATACACCAAGAACATTTCTTTAGTTCTTCTCAAGTACTTCAGAATGTTCTTTACAGCAGTCCAGTATTTCTCCCCTGGATTGGATTGATACCTGCTTACTGCACTTAGTGCTTAAGTTACATCTGGGCAAGTACACAACATCGCATACATTATAGATCCTACCGCCGAAGCGTAGGGTATAATGCTCATGGGCACCCTCTCCTCATCAGTCTATGGAGACAAATCTTTAGAGAGGGTGATTCCGTGACAAGCGGGTAAATTTCCTCGCTTGGAATCTTCCATACTAAACCTATTTAGTATGGTGTCAATGTATCTCGATTAGGACAATCCCAATAATTTCTTAGATCTATCTCTATAGATCTTAATCCTCAGAATGTAAAAGGAATCACCCAGGTCTTTCATGGAGAACCTCTGCGATAAGAATATTTTGACCGATTGTAGCATAGGAACATGACTTCCTATCAAGAGAATGTCATCCACGTACAATACGAGGAATGTAACAGTACTCTCCACAATCCTTTTATAAATATATGGTTGATCTACAATTTTGATAAAACCAAACTCTTTGATTGTATCATCAAAACAGATGATTAATCCATAGATTGATTTAAGCAACCGGTGTTCATATCAGAATTTTGCATTTTAATACCGCTCATTCATTATCTATTTTTTGTATATATCGGTACTATTAACCAATGTTTGCTCAGTAATACAGAATACAGGTATCCATGACAAAATACTGGAAATACATTCAAAATCACGGATATATCATTTGCGAGCCAGCACTTCGACCAGAACCGCGAACCGACCGATATTTAAAGAGTATCTTTTTGCAACATGCTTGTGTATACAATTTTTATCTAAATGAACCAACACAATACAAGTTGTACACAAGTATGCACTAGGACCTAGGGGGGTTACACCATGACACAAGTGGGCATGAGTGTGATATGCATTAAATGGTACAAGATATGTGTTGACTTTAAAGATTCAAGTTTCCTTCCAAAACCAAGCTGCAAACAAGATCAAACCAGAGAAAATAAACTGCACCAAAATGATGCTGGAAACAACACAAACCATCACACGAAGATTGAGGAAGTTTCCCCAAAATCTGGCCGGCCCCACTCCTACCCCAGCCGATCTAGCCGGCCCCACCTCCTCTGAATGGGATCATCTTTCTGTGGGCCCCCCTTGATGCCACATCAGCTCGTTTTTATTGTTTATTTTTTGAGTTTTTGAGCCTATAAATACAGACCAGAGGCATGAGGAAGGGATGAACTTTTGTTTAGTTCTGTATCAAAACTCTTGTAGTTTATAAGCTTTCTTTCCTTTGTAATTCTTGAGCTCTTGCCTCTTTGCCTTGACCTTGCAACTTCTTCATTGAACTTGCAAGCTTAAGGTTTAGGTTCTTGACTTCAAGATTAGTGTAACTTGTTTTGTGATTCAATAAAAAGTTCTCATTTCTTTTTACCATGTTGTGTTCTATGTTTACATATTTGAACTTGTGAAATCCGCGCTTTACTTTGATCTTGCAACCTCTTATGTGAGATTGCAACCTTAAAGTTTTGTGTTTGGATTTCACACTTCACTGGAGTTACGAACACTTAGAGATATTCGCACATCGATTCATTGGATCTCTCTTTTACTTTCTTTTCTTGTATTTTTCATTATGTTCCTTCTTTTTCCCCTTTTTTCTTATTTTTACTCTGTAAATATGTGTGAGTAGTCGCTTTACTTGTTAAGGGTGGAAAACGGTTAGATTGTATTTGAAGATGTTATTTACTAAAACCTTAAAAACCTTAAACTTTGCAATTGAAACTCTGTGCAAATCACTCGCAATTCCGCTCCAGTAGGCATCATATCCTATCACGATAGCGATGATTCCTAATCGTAACCGGATTGCTAGTGATTTGCCGAAGGCTAAAATCAAGAGATAACAACGGAAGGACAAGGGACAAGGAAGACGGATTTAGAGAAATGTTGCAAATACCGTATTTCAAGTTCCCTAATCCGCGTTGTTACCTATTGCTTTAGTGTCAAAACCAATGTTGGGGCTATAAGGAATCGGCAAACATCACCTTCATGCAATCTAACCTATTACTACCCTTAACAAGTCTCTTTTTTATACATTTCCTTGTTACGACATTTAGTTTAACCAACAAATCAAATCACGTTGTTAACTCGTTAAAACAAGCGTAAAAACTTACCATCACCATGCGGACGACCCGTACTCATCTCGGCTCGCTACTCGCGACACAGTTTTGATTGCGGTAATTTCTAAACTCTTTCTAAAAGACGACACGGCAAAAACGTAACAATCAAATGGCGCCGTTGCTAGGGAGACGGTAACGCTTTTATACTTGTTGTCTCAGATTAATTTGTGTATATTTTGTATAAAAATTAACTTTCTAACACATTCAAACGAATAAAACCATTCTTTTCAAAACCAACACAAACACAAATATTCTTTTTTCTTCTCTGGTTTTGTAATCTGCTAACACTATGAGGTTTAAAGAAAAAATCAAGTTATAAAAGTGGAATGATATTACTCCACTGAGACAACACACAAAATTTTAGCCCATTCACTCACTGAAAAACCGGCGACATTCCCTTCAAAACCGAGGTCGCCGGCCTGGTGGGGACCTTTTCAATTGTCGATTTTTGTGTTGCCTCCAGTGTTCTAATATAATTCCATTATATTGTTTGATTTTCTTAATTATTTGTCTTCAGAATTTTGGCTATCCATATCGCATTTTGGCTCAAATATCCATATTTTTCCGATATTTGCAGATTTGACAGATTGTGAGCAGCGATCGTGCGGAAAAAGGGGGCATTTTCAAGTACAAGGGGAGTGTACACTCTGCGCCAAAGATCCGGGTAGTTGGACCCGTGAAAGCGAACCATTCGACTACTCGGAGGCAATATCGACACGAGTTTTCTTAAACTCGACACTTTTTGGTACGTATTTCTCTAAACACTTCATCTTCTCAAACCCAACGCTCCAATATCCTTGTCTTTGCAGGATTCTTAGCAACTCTGCCGCAAAAAGCCAAAGAAAAGACTAACCGTATTTGTTGCAGCGCCACATTCAAAGTAAAACACGAATTGATTGTTTGAGAACAAAATTTTGTTGATTTGCGTATTGCATCAATCAATACGGACTTAAGGGGCTCTAACACCAATCCAGATTGGTTGGGGATTTCATCACCCTTCCTAAGACCCCGGAAATCAATAATTGAATAAGTGTCACCTCAAGCTTAATAAAAAATATCTAGACTCTGCCAACTAAGGACTTGTCGCGCTCAATAGGACAAAGGAAGATTATGGGCATTCGGTCGTTCATCTAAACATGACTTTTGTGGTTCCTAGGCTAGACAAGTGAGAAGGTAATTTTAAAAGGCCCGTCTTACGGTGATTCGTGAGCGGAACCCTCCTTACCTCACTTGTGCTTACCTGGCCACAACTGGCTGTGAAGAGGCGATTTGAGGGTTATCTCACAGTTTGTCGCTTTGGAACAGTTAGGACCAGGTCTAGTAGACTTAGAGGACCCTAGTCTAGGTGTTGATTGTGCATTTGTGACTGTGTTTGTTGAACTGTCTTGTCATTTTCCCATTCTTTTGAAACAAACACAAATCTGCCATTTTTACCACCATCACCCAATTTTTCTCCACTTTCGTTTTCTTGCCCTCACATTCTACGCTCTGACTATACTAAACTCGTTTAGTGTATATCCGCTTGGACTAGGGACCCTAGTGCCCGTTTTGTCCGCGTTTCGTTAGTCCCTACGGACTACACGATCGACACCGCAGTCGAAACTCCTTCCACCCCTTTATCACCCCCACCCTTGCCGGCCAACTCCAACGTTGACCGGGATTCTGTTCATACAACCTCACTTTCACTATCACCAACTTCTTCTTCTGCGATGTCCGGATTTAATCCTAACATCACTTTAACACCCCCGGGACTGATTCCACCTCCTCTGGTGTCAATAACCCGCAACCACCTCATGTTGTAGCGCCGCACCGAATCGCGCTCCAGGATCGTTTCTAGCCCAACCGCTCTGCACTTCCTACCTGCCCTTCACTTCCATCGGCCAATAGGGATAATTTCGAAATTAAGCCCCGCTTCATCAACATGTTGCCATAATTTCACGGGCTGGAATCCGAAGATGCCTATATCTGTTAGTTATGTATATGCCCTAGAGGCCATTGTTGTACATATGATGTATATTATAATTGATGCTTGGATATATATACAGATGACTTTCTTGCTCGTCATGATAGTATGCTATTTGGTTTCAATTTATCTTAACATGTTGACTTGTATTGGTTTACTGTTTTTCTCTCACATGTTGATAAACCCCTTAGGATCTGTACTCGACTACTGGAATTATGATGAGATCATACTAGTGGGGCCATAGTAGTCGATGAGTACATCCTATAACTGTTCCTAGTCGAGGGTATATCGAGACAGGGCATCGATACACCAGAGTAGACTAGCGTATACGCATCTTGACCCATATGATGGGCGATGGATGATCCCATATCCATCGGTGTTTGATATCAGAGATGGTGTACGGGTGCTCAGTGGAGACTGGGTACACTGGACGGACCCGCCGAGAACTCCCAGATGGTGATATACCACACGTCAGATGGCAGTTCTCCGGTGACACTGGTACAGGGTAGTCTGTAGACCCGAGATCGTCATAGAGTCTTGTGTGATTCCCACTGTGCTTTGATTTCCACCTTACCACGTCCAAGAGGGCGTGGAAAACGGTGGCTTTTGGGTACCGTCCCGAATCACAAGGAGGCAATGAGCGATAGGATGGGATTCGTCTCTCCCGGTATAGGGAGTTGATGTTGTGCTGTGTTCGATTGGCTATAACTGGAAGTCCCTGGCCAGGGCTGATATAGAGATTTACTGGTAAGCGTTACTAGTAGTTTCTCGACCCGTTATGAACCATACATCGACACGACTTATCGGTTACTGGGGTCTGACGTATACCACCCCTAGACTTGATATGCGACATATCAGACGAACAGACCGGACTGTACGGGAGTGTTACTGATTGGATTCACAGGAGAACGCACAGGCTAGCTTGTTGATCTTCTGATCGCTCAATACCTGTGTGGATGTTACGTTTAGCTGACCGCTTGCATCTTGTGGGTGTTTGATATGATCATCACCTGCTACCGGCGTATTGACGATTCTTTAGAGTCCTACACAGAGGTTTCTTGGCTCAGGCGAAACGGAGTAGAGGCACATATGTGATATGTGCAGGACCGAGAATAATGCGATATGAGATACCATATTATATTCTCGCGATATTTAGATATGAACCGGCTCATCGGATCAAGTGTTGGTTCGATGAATCGGTACATGATATATTAGTCGGAAATATTCGATATAGCCGGATCGTCGGATCAAGTGTTGATTCGATGATTTAATGTATAATAATATATATGATATATTGTATTACATTATCTAATATTGGCTCGCTTTATTATTTCATTTTCTTACTGGATGATACATTGATATATATGTTAATTTTATTATTTTCTTTTGTTGCAAATATATAATATATATGTGATATATATTATTGTGACATAATATGATTTATTGTTAAACATGTTTAAGGATGATTAAATGAGGTTAGGGTTTGATTAGGGTTAGTTGCTTCATGCACCTTCTAGAAGCTTTATCTTTTGTCATGGTTAAGATATTATTTGATGACACATTGCTAACCAAACCAAACCCTAACTCTAGTTGTTTCTCTACACATTTTTAGCCACTCATCCGTGACCATGGTTTATATATCAATCATATACATTTCTTTCTATTCATCACAAAAGGAATTATCATTATCTTTTCCATTATCATCTTCTTCTCTCTTGATTTTGAGCTCACTAGATATTCATTTTGTGATGACAAATTATGAGAAAATGATTTAAAAAGAAAGCATAAATACTACTCTCTCATCCTCATCTCATCTAGCCCATGAGATTAGTGTGTTCATCTCTTTAGAGTGAGAAAGCTTGAGTTATTGAAACTTTGACGTAGATCATCGGAGATTTGGAACACTTCAAGCTAGCATGGATCGTTCGAGTCGTGGAGCCTCTCTTGAGTCCGGGAGATCATGGATCGCGGGGAAGGGACTTCTACTCGGAGCTTGTGAAGCGAAGAAGCGGACTACAAAGGTTGTAATCCCTCACACTTAGCTTAAAAGATGTAATCTTGTATGCTTAACCCTAATTATCTAGCAAAGATCTCGGCTTTGGGTTGTTCGGCACGTCTAAATTTTTATCCGGGCATGTTTGATTCCTTATGAACCTTCACAAGAGTGCCTTGGAACCCTACAGTGGTATCAGAGCCTAGCTAGAGTATTAGGCGTCGTGTTTACGTAGTTAAAACTCTGATCGAACCCGAACCGACGAAAATAACCCCCTCTATGGATATTTTTTAAAATCTGGGTTTTTTCTGAATTAAAAATACCTGAAAAATACAGAAGATAAAAATAAGAATTACTGTGAATTTCGAGCCACTGATCCGTACAAACCGCCGCGGAACCGCGGCCGTACCTCGCTTAGGCCGCGGATCCGCGGCAGTTTAAAGTGATCAGGGCTTTATTTTTGCACAGTAATTCATATGTTTCTGGTATATATTTTATGGGTATTTTTATTCTGACTCAAGTGTTGAGTATTCTGGGGTTTCTTTTGTAATCATAGATTCGATCGGAAAATTTAAATTCGTTATTTTTTCCAGATATTTAGAAATTGTTAAAAAGTTCGAACGGATATCATTAACTCACTTTTTCCCGGCATGTAAAACTTTCAAGTGTTGAATTTTTATCGGGTTTAAATCTTTCGGAAAACTTGTACAAGTTAAGCGGTGGACCATCTAGAAGACAACAAACCTTAACTCGATTATGTGACCGTCTTGAACTGCCTTTTGAACCTTCGGGTTTGGGGCAGTACGGCGTGCCACATGTGAGGCGTTGGCTTGACCCTTCTACGGCTGGATCACCGATACTGTGACATATTCTGGGATTATTTGAACTCTGCTCAAGTGTTGAGCAATTTAGGAAATTTTGGGTATTTGATTATCTGTTCGGAAAGTTTAATACTATCTATTTATCTGGAATGTGATACAATATGTGGAATTCATAGAGTTAGGCATGAAATGCGAAGTATGTGATATTTCGGATTTACGATGTCTAAAGTGATTGTGAATTCCAAATATTGTAGTTTTACACTTTCTTTTCAGTGACCGTAAGTGTAATATGTGATATCGCCGGTTTCGTTGCTATATGTCAACGACAATTGGGATGCGCATATTTACTTACGTTGATGATATGTGATATTATGTGTTGCTGTGATATGTTATATTGGATCGTCGCGTTCTGAATAGCCGGGGGTTTTATGTGAGATGAGGGTTTTTTATTTTTATTCATGTAAAATTCATTAGTAATGTAATATTCTTTAATTTGGGGCACTTCCAGGTTGAGGTTGATGTCACCCTTGTATATTATTTACTTTTCCGCATTAGGTAGACCCAAGGTGGGGAGCATAAGTAACCGGGTTCTAGGGTCCAGTGGGAGGCCATCTCGAGGAGTCGAGAACGGGTCTCCTAACCCTAGAATTGGCAGTGTTACTTGCCGCTCTCGTAGGGGTCTTGGGATGTGGGTTTGGCTATTCGTCGCGACCGTGGAATCCGTGTTTTATACAGGCTCGTATTGAAAACACGGACGTCCTAATATATCCAATATTTCATATATGTTCTTCTGCTGCAATTTTCTGTGATGAGATCATATTACTGCCTGAGACGAATGCTTATACTATATATATGCTGATATATAAATATTACTGCTTTCGTTTCTTCTGTGATGCTTAGGAAGCATAAGCTGATGGGATTTTATTAATGAGATTAATAAAAAGAAAAGAAACCTAAAGATGTTGTAGAATCAAAACTTTATAAAAAGGGTAGCTACAGTTTTGCTTTGCACGGTGATATATATGATATATCCTGCACCTTATTCGATGGGGAAAGAGCCGACGATCCCTTCACCGGGAGTGGCCTCTTTAGCGAAACTGGCAGATGCTACAAAACGCGGTTTGTCTTTTGAATGCTTTTAGTGTTTTGCTTTGCACAGCGGTATATATGATATATCCTGCACCTTATTCGATGAGGAAAGGGCCGACGATCCCTTCACCGGGAGTGACCCCTTTAGCGAAACAAGAAAAGCCTAAAAAACACTCCTTTTTCAAAAACACTCGATTCTACGACGATATCAAGTTCATTACGCTCGGGGTTTTCTGAAAAACCTGCGTAACCCTCCGTCTTTTAGGAAAATAGAGTACTTAGTATTCGTGCTGCGTTTGTTGACCATAGTTAAGGCGCAGTGTACGGTAGCTAAGTGATGTTTTCCTATATAACATAAGATGTGATTAATTGGGACAGTCATATGACTTTGTTGACCATAGTTAAGGGTCATGTGGGTGGGTCTAAATTAATCAAGAAATGACGGGTAGAACTTGACTAGTGCTTATGATTTGTTGACCATAGTTAAGGTCATAAGACACTAGAGGTAAAAATATTATCGGGAATTTCAAGCGTTGAAATTTGCAATGAGATTGCATACCTCCTATGAGATAGTTGGATCCCGATACCCACTGCGAGTAAGAGTTACTCCTGGGAGAGTTTTACATAGGACAATTAGCCGATCAAGTAGGTGTCTAGAAAAGTGTTAATGGGGTTACGCCTCTGGGAAAATGAGGTTTACTCTAATTAGGTCCGTGCGAAAGCACGGGGAACCTCCCTCAAAGTACCGACACTGATCTGGCTGAAAGATTGACGAAATTGTAGGGTGTAATTAATCCTGGCTAATCTTACCTTTTTGGTTTTGAAGGTAGATTTGATAAAAACAGTGGGAGACATCCTGATTAGATAAGATAATAACCAATCTAATCTTGCAAGAGCGTACGCTAAAGTGTTTTCTTCTCTCTCTCTCCAGGTAGCGACCATGTCAGGCCATAATCAAGATAATAAAATGGATGTATTGACTGAACCCGATTATTGTACTGAGCAAGGGAACGATGGACCCGTTCTTTCTTATAAGAGTTATAAGACTGAACAGAAAACAGGAGAATATCTGGATTCTCAAACCGCCCAAAAGAACATGCATGTTCATGCATCTTCTTCGGGTGTGTTAGTTATTGAGAACTGTTTCTCAGTTCACCCTACGTCCTGGGTATTAGATACCGGATCAGGATCCCATATATGTAAATTGTTACATGGGTTACGAAAAGGTAGAGAACTGGGAAAATGTGATCATTCCGTTCAAGTAGGGAATGGTGCAAGTAGTGCAGCCAAAGCAGTTGGCGAATATCACCTTGTATTGCCAAGTCGTAATACACTGATTCTAAATGAGTGTTATTATATACCGAACATGATGTGAAACATTATATCAGTCTCTTTATTAAGTAAAGAAGGATATAATTTTGTAGTACAGGATAATGTTATGAACATATTCCTAGATCAAAAGTTGATTGCATCAGGCTCGTTACATAATGGCAAATTCATTCTAAATCAGAATACAGTCCTCAATATACAAAACACACACAAGAGGAAGAGTTCAGAAATGAACGAATCCTTCTTGTGGCATTGTAGACTTGGTCATATCAATGCGACACGACTGGCTAAGTTACATAAGGATAGTTATTTGAATCCGTTCGAATTATCATCTTATGATACTTGCTATTCATGTCTCAAAGGAAAAATGACCAATGCTCCGTTTAGTGGACACGGAGAAAGAGTTACTGAACTCTTAGGACTAATACATAGTGATGTTTGTGGTCCCATGTCTACGCATGCCAGGAACGGTTCTTCCTACTTCATTACATTCACTAACGATCTCTCTAGATACGGACATGTGTTTCTGATGAAACACAAGTCTGAAGCTTTTGAGAAATTCAGAGAATATAAGCACGAAGTAGAGAACCAAACGGGCAAAAGTATTAAGATTCTTCGATCTGATCGAGGAGGTGAATACTTAAGCAGTGAGTTAATAGATTATCTAAAAGAAAATGGGATTCTCTCTCAGCTTACTTCTCCTTATACACCACAGCACAACGGTGTATCGGAGCGGAGGAATCGCACCCTATTAGATATGGTGCGCTCTATGATGAGTACAGCTGAGTTACCTATTTCCTTCTTGGGGTATGGGCTTGAGACAGCGGCATACATACTGAATAAAGTTCCTACCAAATCTGTGCCTACCACCCCATATGAGATATGGGAAGGGAAGATACCATATCTTAATTTTGTTAAGATATGGGGTTGCCCGGCCTATGTCAAAAGACGAAACCCGGACAAACTCGAGGCAAGATCTGTTTTATGTAAGTTTATTGGATATCCCAAGCATTCGCGAGGGTATATTTTCTACCATAGTGAGGAACAAAGGGTGTTTGTTGCTCAACACGCCACCTTTTTAGAAAAGGAATTTCTTACAAAAGAGATTAGTGGCTCTGAGGTAGAACTGGAAGAAGTTCCAGCAGAACAAACTACAACAGATGATTTAGTGGAACCAGAGGATTAAGTAGTACCCGATGAACCCCAGCTTCTCCGCCGATCTAGTAGGGTTTCTCATCCACCTGAGAGATACTACGGTTTTCTCATTGATGGTGGGAGCGAGGATTGCATCATGGATGATGATGACCCGACTAGTCTCGAGCAGGCCATCACGAGTGGTGACTCTGTGAAATGGCTGGATGCAATGCGATCTGAGATGGAATCCATGTACACCAATAAAGTATGGATTTTGGAAAATGCTCCTGAAGGGGTAAAACCCATTGGGAGCAAGTGGATTTTTAAAAGGAAATTTGGTGTAGATGGAAAAGTCGAGACTTTCAAAGCTAGACTTGTAGCAAAGGGTTTACGTAAACGACCAGGTGTGGATTATGATGAAACCTTTTCTCCAGTGGCTATGCTTAAGTCCATCCGGATCTTACTTGCCATTGCTGCATACCATGACTACGAAATCTGGCAAATGGATGTTAAGACCGCCTTTCTAAACGGTGATTTAGAAGAGAGCGTGTACATGACTCAGCCAGAGGGCTTCGTAGATAGTGGGAGCAGCGGAAAGGTGTGCAAGCTGCTTAAATCCATTTATGGGTTAAAGCAAGCATCGCGGAGTTGGAACATCTGTTTTGATGTTGTAGTCAAAGAGTTTGACTTCATCAAAAATATAGATGAACCTTGTATCTATAAGAAGGTAGCAGAGGGTAAGGTTGTCTTCCTCGTATTGTACGTGGATGACAAACTCTTGATAGGAAGCGATATTCCTATGCTGCAATTAGTCAAGCTCTTCTTATCACAGAGATTCTCAATGAAAGATCTAGGTGATGCCTCCTGCATATTGGGAATCATGATCTATAGAGATAGATCTAAACGGATACTGGGATTGTCCCAATCCAGGTACATTGACACCATACTAAAGTGGTTTAGTATGGAAGAATCCAAGCGTGGGAACCAACCCATGATCTCTGGACTCACTCTCTCCAAAGAGATGTCTTCCAAGACTGATTTGGAGAGAGCTCGCATGCAAGGGATACCCTATGCTTCGGCAGTAGGCTCTATTATGTATGCGATGCTATGTACCAGACCCGATGTAGCATACTCACTAAGTGTAGTGAGTCGGTATCAAGCAGATCATGGAGAGAGTCACTGGACAGCTGTGAAGAACATTCTCAAGTACTTGCGAAGGACTAAGGAGATGTTCTTGGTGTATGGTAACGGAGAACTCCAGGTGGAGTCCTTTACCGATTCCAGCTTCCAAAGTGATAAGGACGACTCTAAGTCGCACTCGGGTTTTTCCTTTACCCTCAATGGAGGGGCGGTATGTTGGAAGAGTTCCAAACAGGATACCGTTGCAGACTCGACGATGGAGGCTGAATACATCGCTGCCAACGATGCTGCCAAAGAGGCTGTCTGGATCAAGAAGTTCATTAGTGAACTTGGTGTGGTTCCATCCATTGAGCATCCAATACCTCTGTATTGTGATAACAATGGAGCTGTGGCTTTAGCCAAGGAACCCAGATCCCATCAGAAATCCAGACATATTCTGAGGCGGTATCACCTGATCAGGGAGATAGTTGATCGCCGGGAGATCGAGGTCAGGAGAGTAGATACGAAGGATAACACTGCGGATCCATTCACGAAGGATATTCCCCAAATACAGTTTGAGAGATTATTCGGGATGCTAGGTATGAGATACTACAGCAGCTGGCCTTAGTGCAAGTAGGAGATTGTTAGTTATGTATATGCCCTAGAGGCCATTGTTGTACATATGATGTATATTATAATGGATGCTTGGATATATATAGAGATGACTTTCTTGCTCGTCATGATAGTATGCTATTTGGTTTCACTTTATCTTAACATGTTGACTTGTATTGGTTTACTGTTTTTCTCTCACATGTTGATAAACCCCTTAGGATCTGTACTCGACTACTGGGATTATGATGAGATCATACTAGTGGGGCCATAGTAGTCGATGAGTACATCCTATAACTGTTCTTAGTCGAGGGTATATCGAGACAGGGCATCGATACACCAGAGTAGACTAGCGTATACGCATCTTGACCCATATGATTGGCGATGGATGATCCCATATCCATCGGTGTTTGACATCAGAGATGGTGTACGGGTGCTCAGTGGAGACTTGGTACACTGGACGGACCCGCCGAGAACTCCCAGATGGTGATATACCACACGTCAGATGGCAGTTCTCCGGTGACACTGGTACAGGGTAGTCTGTAGACCCGAGATCGTCATAGAGTCTTGTGTGATTCCCACTGTGCTTTGATTTCCACCTTACCACGTCCAAGAGGGCGTGCAAAACGGTGGCTTTTGGGTACAGTCCCGAATCACATGGAGGCAATGAGCGATAGGAGGGGATTCGTCTCTCCCGGTATAGGGAGTTGATGTTGTGCTGTGTTCGATTGGCTATAACTGGAAGTCCCTGGCCAGGGCTGATATAGAGATTTACTGGTAAGTGTTACTAGTAGTTTCTCGACCCGTTATGAGCCATACATCGACACGAGTTATCGGTTACTGGGGTCTGACGTATACCACCCCTAGACTTAATATGCGACATATCAGACGAACAGACCGGACTGTATGGCAGTGTTACTGATTGGATTCACAGGAGAACGCACAGGCTAGCTTGTTGATCTTCTGATCGCTCAATATCTGGGTGGCTGTTACGTTTAGCTGACCGCTTGCAGCTTGTGGGTGTTTGATATGATCATCACCTGCTACCGGCGTATTGACGATTCTTTAGAGTCCTACATAGAGGTTTCTTGGCTCAGGCGAAACGGAGTAGAGGCACATATATGATATGTGCAGGACCGAGAATAATGCGATATGAGATACTGTATTATATTCTCACGATATTTAGATATGAACCGGCTCATCGGATCAAGTGTTGGTTCGATGAATCGGTACATGAAATATTAGTCGGTAATATTCGATATAGCCGGATCGTCGGATCAAGTGTTGATTCGATGATTTAATGTATAATAATATATATGATATATTGTATTACATTATCTAATATTGGCTCGCTTTATTATTTCATTTTCTCACTGGATGATACATTGATATATATGTGATATATGTTAATTGTATTATTTTCATTTGTTGCAAATATATAATATATATTTGATATATATTATTGTGACATGATATGATTTATTGTTAAACATGTTTAAGGATGATTAAATGAGGTTAGGGTTTGATTAGGGTTAGTTGCTTCATGCACCTTTTAGAAGCTTTATCATTTGTCATGGTTAAGATATTTTTTGATGACACATTGCTAACCAAACCAAACCCTAACTCTAGTTGTTTCTCTACACATTTTTAGCCACTCATCCTTGATCATGGTTTATATATAAATCATATACATTTCTTTCTATTCATCACAAAAGGAATTATCATTATCTTTTCCATTATCATCTTCTTCTCTTTTGATTTTGAGCTCACTAGATATTCATTTTGTGATGATAAATTATGAGGAAATGATTTTAAAAGAAAGCATAAATACTACTCTCTCATCCTTATCTCATCTAGCCCATGAGATTAGTGTGTTCATCTCTTTAGAATGAGAAAGCTTGAGTTATTGAAACTTCGACGTAGATCATCGGAGATTTGGAACACTTCAAGCTAGCATGGATCGTTCGAGTCATGGAGTCTCTCTTGAGTCCGGAAGATCGTGGATCACGGCGAAGGGACTTCTACTCGGAGCTTGTGAAGCGAAGGAGCAGACTACAAAGGTTGTATTCTCTCACACTTAGCTTAAAAGATGTAATCTTGTATGCTTAACCCTAATTATCTAGCAAAGATCTCGGCTTTGGGTTGTTCGGCACATCTAAATTTTTATCCGGGCATGTTTGATGCCTTATGAACCTTCACAAGAGGTCCTTGGAACCCTACAATATCTTCATCAATAAGTTCCAGAACGTCTGTGCAATGATGAAGACAACCCAACTGTCCGACGATGCTATACGGCTACGAGTTATTCCTTTCACTCTATGTGACCTTGCTGAGAAGTGGCTATATATCACTGCGTCGCATTCCATCACCAGTTGGGATGAGTTTGTAAAAGCGTTTTTGAAAAAATTCTCCCCAAATCACAAAACTGCGAGAATCCGAAACGAAATCAACCAATTCTCCCAGCTTCCTACCGAGCCTTTTTGGAAGTGCTTTGACTGATACAAGGACCTTCTTGTTCAGTGCCCTCATCACGGTATTTTGAGATGGCTACTTTGCCAAACCTTATACTAAGGCCTGAACCCAGCAACGAAGCAGTTGTTGAAAACCATTTGTCAAGGCCACTTCCTATCCAAATCTGACGAGGAAGCTTGGCAATTTTTCGACGATCTTGCGGAACAGGCGCTTCAGTGGGAAAGCACCACACCGAGTACTTCTTCTTCTTCCACTTTTCCCGGTCAGTCTAGTGCATGCATTCATCAACTCGATATCTCAATTGCAATGAAGGCCGAGATGGCAGCTATCACACGGAAACTGGAAGCAATTGAGAGCAAATTCTCCTCTACTTCTCCTGCCCCTGCTCCTCCCCCTCGTACCATCTGCGCTTGTTTTTCTGATCCATCCTATTTGACCGAAGAGTGTCCTTACAACCCACCTGCTCAAGGACAAGATCAGGTCAATGCCGCCTTTCAGCAAAGACCAAGAAATGATCCATACTCTTCCACCTACAATCCCGGTTGGAGGAACCACCCCAATTTCGCTTGGAATCAGAACCAACATCAATTTCAAGGCAACAACAACTACCAGAGGCCTCCTCCTCCGCAACAACAAGCTCAGCAACAAACTCAACATCAATTTCAGCAGCCCTTCCAACCCCAACCTTTTCAAAACCCGACGAACAACTTTGCACCCAACAATTCTTTTCCTTAAAACAACTTTGTTTCGTCAAACAACGATAAGGTTTCCTCACTGGAATGGAGTCTGGAGGCATTTGTAAAGCAATAGACTCAATCCACCACCAACATCCAGTCTTCCATTCAGTCTTTGGTGCAACACACTGCCGCTCACGGACAAAGCATCAAAACCATCGAGGCCCAGATAGCACAACTGAATGCGGCCTTAAGCGAGCGAGAGAAGGGAAAGCTTCCATCTCAACCACTCTCAAATCCTGGTCACCCGCATAATGTACATGTTGCTCTTGAACAATAGAACCATAATGTGAGTGCCGTGACTACATTGTGATCTGGAAGGATGCTGCACAACAACATTGGGACACAGATAGATGATGACACCCCGGCCGCTTCTTCTTCCTCTTCTGAGCCTATTCTCCCTTCTTCAAAAGGCTCTTCTTCTTCCTCTGTTCTGAACGGACCAACTTCTCACTCCATGAAAACTCCAGCTCTGGGATCCGTTCCAACTCAACAATCTCCTCCACAAGCATTGGACTCAAACAATTTTAAAAACGTTCCATTTCCAAACTGGTTGAGGTCCAATAAACAAAATTGACAAATGGAGAAGATTCTGGAGTTGTTTAAGCAGGTTAACATCAACATTCCCCTTTTAGATGCTGTCCAACAAGTCCCTTCCTATGCAAAAATCTTGAAGGACTTGTGCACGAAAAAGAGGAAATCTCAGGTACCCAAGAAAGTTTTCTTAGCTAGTGTCGTGAGTAATGCTCTTACCCAATCTTTACCTCAAAAACGGAAGGACCCTGGCTGTCCTACTATTTCAATCACCATTGGGGATAAGAACATCAACCGCGCACTTTTGGATCTTGGTGCCAGTATTAACCTTCTTCCGTACTCAGTATATGAACAACTAGGTGTAGGAGAGCTGAAACCCACACATTGTACACTCCAAATGGCCGACCGATATATCACACATCCTAGGGTTGAGCTAGAGGTTGTGTTAATCAAGGTTGGAGACTTCATATTCCCCGTTGACGTCATTGTTTTAGACACACAGTCTGTAGCTAACCCTCGAAACCAAATTCCGGTGATACTCGGATGTCCATTCCTTGCAACCTCTAATGCTGTGATCAATTGTCGAAATGGTTCGATGAACTTATCTTTTGGAAACATGACAATTGGACTCAACATTTTCAGGTTGGGGAATCAGCCCTCTGAACCTAATGCTCATATACTATACGTTTGTTCGATCCAGGAGATCACCTCAGAGGACTGTGAATTCGAGGAATTTTTGTTCGATCATAGTAATCTTGGCGCCACTAGTGCGTTCCTCTTCGAACCTGCTGCTGCTTCTGCTCCTGACTGTGATTACGAGTGTTTCACTTTCTCGAACGATCATGGCCAGTCACCCCCCGAGTTTGAATCCTTTGAATTTCCGGATGAGTTAGGTGAACCATCCAACTCGGTCACTTACACTCATTTTTAATCTCTGCTGGAATCCTTCGAGTTCGAGACTTTTTTACCAATGTTTCCTTCAATCGTTTCACCGCCAACGCTCGAACTCAAGCCATTGCCGTCTCACCTTAAGTACGCTTACTTGGGTGAGAACGAGACCTTCCCTGTTGTCATCTCGGCTTCTCCAGCTCCAGAGCAAGAGAAAGCCCGTCTTACGGTCTTGCACTGCAATCAGCAAGCATTTGGCTGGTCAATGGCGGACATCAAGGGGATTAGTCCCCTGATCATTGAACATCACATTTATCTGATGGATGATGCCAAACCCAGCCAAGGATCCACAAAGGCGACTCAACCCAGTTATGAAGGAGGCTGTAAAAAAGGAGATCGTAAAGTGTCTGGATAGTGGTATCATTTACCCTATCTCTGATAGCCAGTGGGTTAGCCCCATTCACGTTATCCCCAAGAATTCGGGCATAACGGTCATAACCAATGAGGCAAACGAGTTAATCCCTACTCGCACCGAGAATGGGTGGCGAGTATGCATCGATTATAGAAAACTCAACACCACAACGCGGAAAGACCACTTTCTGCTACCTTTCATTGAACAAATGCTTGAACGATTGGCTGGACACGAGTACTACTGCTTTCTGGATGGCTACTCCGTCTATAATCAAATTCCCATCGCCGAAAAAGACCAGGACAAGACCACAATCACATGTCCTTTCGGCACGTTTGCATATCGTCGTATGCCCTTTGGGTTATGCATTGCACCCTCTACCTTCCAGCGGTGTATGATGGGAATCTTCTCAGACATGGTGGAAAAATTCTTGGAGATCTTCATGGATGATTTCTCCATTTTCGGCGATTCCTTTGATGAGTGTTTGCTGCATCTCGACGCTGTCCTTACCCGGTGTAAGGACAAGAACCTCACTTTAAACTGGGAGAAGTTCCACTTCATGGTACGTGAAGGTATTGTCCAAGGACATATCATTTTGCAAAATGGCATTGAGGTATATAAAGCAAAGATTGAAGTCATTTCCAATCTCCCTCCTCCCAAAAGCGTTAGAGTCATCTGAGCCTTCCTTGGCCATGCCGGTTTCTATAGATGGTTCATCAAGGACTTTAGCAAGATTGCTAGGCTCTTGACTCTTTTTCTGGCCAAGGACACGACATTTGACTTCAACTCGAGCTATGCGACTGCGTTCGGGTCATTAAAAAGATCACTCACTTCTGCTCCCGTTTTTTCCTCTCCTGACTGGACGTATCCATTTGAGATTATGTGTGATGCATCTGACTTTGTCATCGGTGCGGTCCTTGGAAAGCACATCGATAAGATGCCACACGTGATCTATTATGCTAGCCGAACCCTGAACGATGCCCAACAGAACTACACAACAACCGAGAAGGAATTCTTGGCTGTTGTGTTCACTTTAGAAAAGTTCAGACCTTACTTGATCGGCTCTCCAGTCATCGTCTACACCGACCATTCATCTCTTCGCCATCTTTTTGCAAAGAAGGACGCAAAATCTCTGATGATACGTTGGATCCTCTTACTTCAAGAGTTTGACCTTATCATCAAGGACAAAAGAGGATGTGAAAACGTAGTCGCCGACCATCTTTCATGACTCCCTTCTTTGCCAACGCTTCAACTTCCGATCAATGACGTTTTTCCGGATGAACAGCTCTTGACAGTATCTTGCGAACCCTGGTTCGCAGATATTGTGAACTATTTGGCCACAGGATTACTACCGACTTCAATTCTTATCCCAAGTAAAACACTTTTACTGGGACGAACCTTATCTGTTCAAGTTGTTGGATATATGTATGCCCTAGAGGCAATTATGTGATAGTGGATGTATCTTTACATGTATATATATTCAGTATGCATTCTTGCTCGACATGATAGTATGCTATCTGGTTCTACTTTATCTGACATGTTGTTTTGATCATGCTTTTATTCATTCATACATGCTGATAAAGCCCTGAGGATATTGGCTTGACTACTCTGATTATGATAGAGATCATACTAGTGGGACATTTGTAGTCTGTAAGCATATCCTGCAATGTCCCTAGTCGTAGGTATATCGAGACGGGGCATTGATATACCAGAGTAGACTAGCGTATATGATACTAGACCCATACGATGGGCGATGGATGTTCCCACATTCATCGATGTTTGACATCAAGATCATATACGGGTGCTCAGTGCTGACTGGGTACACTGAACGGACTCACCGAGAACTCCTATATGGAATTATATCTATCGTCGGATAGCAGTTCTCAGATGACACTGGTACAGGTTAGTCTGTAGAGCAGAGATCGTCATGGAGTCTTGTGTGTTCTCCCACTGTACTTTGATTGCCACCCTACCACGGCTCTGCTGAGTCGTGCAAACAGGTGGCCGTTGGGTACAGTCCCGAGACACACGAAGGCAATGAGCGAAAGGAGGGGTTTCGTCTCTCCCTGTATTGGGAGTTGATGCTCTAATGTGCCCGACTGGTTATATCAGTAAGTCCCTGGCCAGGGCTGCTGAGATTTGCTGATAAGTGTTATCAGCAGTTTCTCGATCTGTTATAGACCATTCACCGGCACGACTTATTGAGTTATTAGGGTCGACGTGACCATCCCTAGGCTCAATATGGAGCATATCTGACGAAGAGACCGGACCGTACGGTAGTGTTGCCGGTTGGCTCGACAGGAGTTGTAGCAGGTTCGCTTGTTTTCTTCTGAGCGCTCAATACCCGGGTGGCCGTTACGTTTAGATGACCGCTTGCGGCTTGGGGGTACCTGATATGATCATCACCCTCTGCCAGCGTATTGACGAGTCTTAGAGTCCCACAAAGGAGTTACCCAGTCCAGGCAAAACGTTGTGGTGCGCGTATGCGATATGCGCATGCACCCGATTAAAATGTGCGTATTTGATACCGATCATTGATCGGGCGGCCTGCTTTTGGTGGGGTCATATGAGATATGACCGGATTGATAAATCAAGTGTTGATTTATCATCTAACCATTAGTTTTCTCACTTGAAACCTTTCTAGTATTTGATGGATGTATGCATGCATGTATGATTTTCTTCATTCTTTCTAGTTTCATGCACATATGGATGTGCATAGATACATACATACATACACCCATCTATCATGGTTGTTAACACATGGAAATGGTGGCAATACAAGACTCACACCATGGATTAAGTGATGGATTTTTATTTGATTTTGTATTTAAAACAAAATTGAAAAGAAAAGGATAATTCTTTCTAGCTTCTACATTCTTCTTTTAACCTAACCAAGCTCACCTACCTCTAACCTTGAGTTATCCTTCTCTTTATCATTTAAAACTCAAGTTAAATAAACTCTCCATCACTTAACCATGGTTGGATGCAAGAAGGAATAAAATATAAAAGGATATATTTCATTTCTTTTTCATGGGTCATCTTTTATCCTTTACTCTTGTTAAAAAGAAAAGCTACCATCTTCATCCTCCTTCACCATTTGCTCTCTAGTTTTTTCTAGTGAGTAAAACACACTTAAAGAAATGTTTTTGAAGTGAGATTCTAAACCACAACATCATTCTGCACAAGTTTAGCCAACTTGTTTAGAGTGTTCACTTTGTTTTTCAAAGTTGCGAGCTTGGACGGGAAACTCCGGGTGGATCGTCGTGGACGTGAGAAGACAACAAGAGGACCTTCTTCCAACACCCAAGAGACTAAGGAGTCAAGCAAAAGGGGAGCTACAAAGGTTGTAGTCTCGAAACCCTAATTTGATTAGCTTTTTGTTTCGTAACCCTGATTTTCTAGGATCGATTCCTTTGCATGCTTGTGTAGCACCATCAAAATTTAAACTTTGGGATGTGATGCTTCAAAACTCATTATAGGGTGCTAGACAAACCTTTCAATGGAATGAGAGCCGACCTAGAACATTAGGCGATGCTTTAGCGAAGTAAAAACTCCGATCGAACCAAAATACGAAATTATGGGACACTCTCTGGAAATTTTTTAAAAACCGACTTTGTTCAGAATTAAAAATACTCAAAAAATAAAGCGGGTAAATATAAGACAAACTGGAGAATTCGAGCCAATGAACAGTAAGTTTGACCGCGGAACCGCGGTCTAAGCAGGCTTAGACCGCGGATCCGCGGCCATACAAGGGGATCTCTCACTCATTTTTGTACAGTATTTTTCCTTACCTGCTTTTGTATATTTTGAGTATCTTAAATCTGAATCTACTGTTGAAAATTCTGGAGATGGTTTTAGACTCGTCGTTTCGATCGGAATTTTCATTTCGTTTCCTTTTCCGGGTAAACTAGAAAGTATTGAAGTATTCGAACAACTATCATTTGCTCACTATTCACGGGGTTTAAATACTTTGGAGATACGTGCAAGTCTTTTTGTGGTGGTCCCTTTAGAAGACAACAAACCTTAACTCGATTATGTGACCGTCTTGAACTGCCCTTTGAACCTTAGGGTCTGGGGCAGTACGGCGTGCCATATGTGAGGCGTTGGCTTGACCCTTCTACGGCTGGACCGCTACTACTGTGTCACACTTCGGATTTTTTATCCCTGCTCAAGTGTTGAGCTTTAGTGAATCTTGGGAACTTGATCGTTCGTTCGAAAACTTTAATACTATCTGTTTATCTGGAATGTGATACAATATGTGGAATTCATATAGTTTAGGCATGAAATACGAAATATTTGATATTTCGCATTTATGATGTCTAAAGAGAATGTGGATTCCAAATATTGTAGTTTTACACTTTCTTTTTCTGTGACCCTAAGTGTAGTATGTTCAATATCGCCGGTTTCGTTGCTATACATCAACGACAATTGGGGTATGCATACTTACTTACGTTGATGATATGAGATATTATATGTTGCTGAGATATGATGTGCAGGATTGTCGTGATTGAATAGCCGGGGGGTTTTATGTGAGATGAGAGTTTTATATTTTCATTCACGTAAATTCAAATGTAATGTAATATTCTTTTATTTGGGGCACTTCCGGGTTGAGGTTGCTGCCACCAGTGTTGTATATTATTTATTTTTTCCGCATTAGAATGGACCCAAGGAAGGGAGCACAGGTGACCGGGTTCTGGGGTTCAGTGGGAGGCCATCTCGAGGAGTCGAGGCCGGGTTTCCTAAACTCCAGAATTGGTATGGTCACTTGCCGCTCTCGTAAGGGTCCAGGGTGTGGGCTTGGCTATTCATCGCAACTGTGGAATCCGCATTTTCTATTCTGGCTAAATACTAAATACGGACGCCCTAGTATATCCCACGTTATATCTATGTTTCTGCTACCTGTGTTCTGTGATATCTGAGACGAATGACATATTATATATATGATATATAGTAGACGTTGCTTATGTTTTACACCCGCGCTAGTCCCGTCCCGGTATGCCGTTAGTTAAGTAACCTAACGGTGCATAACGGAACATTGCGGCGAATGCGGATGGCATAAGCGTACGTGTTATTTTCGTTTCTTTTCTGTGATTGGCTTAAGGACTTAAATGATGGGATTACATTAATGTGATTAATGTAAAGAAAATAAACCTAAAAAGATGTTGTAGAATCGGATTTGAAAACCACTCGGCTATTTATGAAAAAGCTATATTTCAAAACTGCGGAGCTTAAGCCACTCCTTTTGAAAACCATTTGATTCTACAACGATATCAAGCTCAAAGCATTAAAGATTTTCTTAAAAATCATCCGCATCCCTCCGTCATTTTAGGAAGTAGAGTACTTAGTATTCATGCTACGTTTGTTGACCTTAGCCAAGGCGTAGTGTACGGTAGCTAAGTGATGTCTTCCTACAAACGCATATGATGCAGATTAATTAGGACGGGCATATGACTTTGTTGACCTTAGACAAGGGTCATGTGAACGGGTCTAATTAATCAAGAAATGACGGGTCGAGCTTGACTGATATTCGTGATTTGTTGACCTTAGCCAAGGTCACGAGTATTAGGGGTAAAAACCACATCGGGAATTTCAATAGTTGAAATTTGCAATGAGATTGCATACCTTCCATGTGATGGTTGGATCCCGATCACACTGTGGGCAATAGTTGCTCCTAGGAGAGTTTTACAGTTTACAATCAGCTAAGTCTTTAGGAGTCTAGAAAGGTGTTAACGGGGCTCCGCCTCTGGGAAAACAAGGTTTACTCTAATTAGGTCCGTGCGAAAGCATGGGGAACCTCCCTCAAAGTACCGACACTGGCCTGGCTGAACGGTTAGCGAAGTTGTAGACTGTAATTACTCCTGGCTAGTTTTTCTTCTTAAGGTTTGAAACAAAGACTCGATAAAAGCAGTGGGAAACATCGATTAAACAAGATAATAACCAATCTAATCTAAGCAAGAGCTTTCGCTGAGTGTATTCTTTTCTCTCTCTTAATGGCAGATACACATGACTGGACTTAAGCTTCTACTAGATAAAAAAAACTGAATGGGACCAACTATAAAGACTGGCTGAGGAATCTGAAAATCGCCTTGACTTATGATAAAGTATCATATGTCCTCACGGCTTCAGCCCCGCCCGTCCTAGGTCCAAAATCCTCAGTTGCGGACATTGAAGTCCGCAAGACAAGAGACGCTGACTGTGCCACGGCCAAATGCCTCGCGCTTGCATCGATGGATAACACGCATCAAAAGCAGCACGAGGACATGGACATTCACGGTATATTGCTCCATACAAAGGCGTTGTATGGAGAGCAATCCCGCGTATTACGATACGAAGCATCAAAGAAACTATTTCAGATGCGAATGGCCCCTGGCACACCAGTAGGAGACCATGTTTTGAAGATGATAGCTCTTATAGAAGAGCTTGAGGAGCTTGGATGGACAATGGACAATGAACAATATATAGATATTATTCTGCAGTCCCTCCCCTCCACCTTTGCTCAGTTCATAATGAACTTCAACATGCACGACATGGAGAAGGAACTCCCCGAACTCCTTAATATGTTAAGGAGTGCAGAGAGCACTATGAAGTCAGCAAAAACTCCTGTTATGACTGTTGGACAGTCTTCCTCTTCTCGCCCGAAGGCTAAGGCCAAGGGAAAGAAAAAGAAGAAACCCACCAATCCTAAGGGTGGAGTTAAAAAGGTGAAGGGAAAGGGAAAGTACAAAGCTGGAGACCCGGGGAAGGGCGAATGTTTTTATTGCCACAATACAGGACATTGGAAGCGCAACTGCACGGAATACTTGAATTTCAAGAAGAAGCATGTTGATGCTTCTGCTTCAGGTGCGTTTGTGACTGAAAACTGTTTTTCTATAAACTCTGCTTCCTGGGTATTGGATACTGGTTCAGGTTCTCACATTTGCAATTCTATGCAGGGGCTGAGAAATAGCAAGGTTTTGAAGACAGGTGACCATACTCTCCGCGTTGGAAATGGTTCCAATGTACATACAGTCGCAGTGGGAGAGTATCACTTGGGGTTGCCATCTGGATGTATTTTGGTTTTGAATCCATGTTATTTTGTACCAAGTATGCTTTGTAATATAATATCCGTTTCTTTATTGGACAATGAAGGATATAATTTTGTTTTGCAGAACAATGTTATGAACATTAACCTGAATCAAATGTTGGTTGGGTATGGTACGCTAAATAACGGAATATATGTCCTAAATCAACACACAGTTTTCAGTATACAACACACTAATAAAAGAAAACCTTCAGAATTAAATGAAGCTTTTCTTTGGCACTGTAGACTTGGTCATATTAACGAAACAAGACTAAACAAGTTACACAAAGATGGATATTTGAATTCTTTTGAATATAAATCTTATGCGACTTGCCAGTCTTGTATCAAGAGTAAAATGACCAAAACTCCGTTTACCGGACACGGAGAAAGAGCTACTCAGCTCCTGGGACTCATACATAGTGATGTATGTGGGCCAATGTCTACACAGGCTAGAGGCGGTTTTTCATACTTCATTACATTCACTGACGATTTCTTAAGATTCGGTCATGTATTTTTATTAAAGCACAAGTCCGAAGCTTTTGAGAAATTCATTGAATATAAACAAGAAGTAGAAAAACAAACCAGCTTGAGTATCAAGATGCTTCGATCAGATCGAGGTGGTGAGTATCTCAGTACAGAATTTGCAAACTTCTTAAAAGAGAATGGGATTCTCTCTCAGCTCACTCCTCCTTACACACCACAGCACAACGGTGTGTCAGAACGAAGGAATAGGACCCTATTAGATATGGTCCGGTCCATGATGAGTGATGCTGAGTTACCCGTCTCATTTTAGGGGCATGCATTGGAGACTGCAGCGTTTCTACTAAACAGGGTTCCAACCAAAGCCGTGTCTACCACACCATATGAGATATGGCATGGGAAGAGACCATCTCTTAAGAGAATTAAGATTTGGGGTTGCCCGGCCTATGTTAAAAAGCAGAATCCAGACAAACTCGAGACACGGTCAGTCATGTGTAGCTTTGTGGGATATCCAAAGAATTCTTATGGATATCTATTCTACCACAAAGAGGAACAAAAGGTGTTTGTTTCTCAACATGCCACATTCTTGGAAAAAGAGTTTTTCGCAAATAAAGATGATGGCAAGGTGTGGATCTAGAAGAGGTTCTAGAGACACAAACTACAAATGACGATTTGGTTAAACCGGCTGTTGCAATAGAAACTCAGGAACCTCAGCCACTCCGTAGGTCTGGTAGGACTTCTCGCCCACCGGAGAGGTACTACGGTTTCCTCATTGATGGTGACAGAGAAGACTGTATCATGGATGATGATGATCCTACCAGTTTTCAGCAAGCTATCACGAGTAGAGACTCTGTGAAGTGGCTGGATGCCATGAGATCCGAAATGGAGTCTATGTACACCAACAAAGTATGGAGTTTGGACGTTGTACCCCCTGGGGTAAAACCTGTGGGGTGCAAATAGATCTTTAAAAGAAAGATTGGTGTAGATGGGCAAGTGGAGACCTATAAGGCAAGACTTGTGGCGAAGGGTTTTCGTCAAAGACCAGGTTTGGACTATGACGAGACTTTTTCTCCCGTAGCCATGCTTAAATCCATTCGGATCCTACTTGCTATTGCTGCTCACTACGACTATGAAATCTGGCAGATGGACGTTAAAACCGCATTTCTAAAGGGAAATTTAGAAGAATGCGTTTATATGGATCAGCCAGAGGGCTTCATTGACAGTGGGAGCAGCGGGAATGCATGTAAATTGCTTAAATCCATATATGGGTTAAAGCAGGCATCACGGAGTTGGAACATCTGTTTCGATGAGGTCATCAAAGAGTTTGATTTCATCAAAAATCCATATGAACCTTGTATTTATAAGAAGGCTGTAGGGAGAGCTGTCACATTCCTCGTATTGTACGTGGAAGACATTCTTCTGATAGGAAATGATATTCCTATGCTACAGTCAGTCAAATCATTCTTATCACTGAGGTTCTCCATGAAGGACTTGGGTGATGCCACATACATTCTTGGCATAAGGATCTATAGGGATAGATCCAAAAGGTTATTGGGATTATCCCAAACCAGGTACATTGACACCATCCTAAAAAGATTTAGTATGGAAGACTCCAAGCGGGGTGCCTTACCCGCTTGCCATGGGGTCACTCTCTCCAAGGATTCCTGCCCAAAGACCGATGAAGAGAGAGCTCGCATGAGTATTATACCTTATGCTTCAGCAGTAGGATCTATAATGTATGCGATGTTATGTACAAGCCCAGATGTAGCTTCTGCACTTAGTGTTGTAAGCAGGTATCAATCTAACCCAGGGGAGAATCACTGGACAGCTGGGAAGAACATTCTTAAGTACTTACGAAGGACTGAAGAATTGTTCTTGGTGTATGGTAATGGAGATCTCCAAATGGAGGCCTTTACCGATTCGAGCTTCCAGAGCGATAAGGACGACAGCAAATCTATCTCTGGGTTTGTATTTACCCTTAATGGAGGGGCGGTGAGTTGGAAGAGTTCCAAACAAGATACCGTTGCAGACTCTACGATGGAAGCTGAGTACATTGCTGCAAATGATGCCGCTAAGGAAGCCGTCTGGATGAAGAAGTTCGTCTCGGAGCTAGGAGTAGTTCCAACCGTTATTGATCCAATATCTTTGTATTGTGACAATAATGGGGCTATGGCGTTAGCCAAGGAGCCCAGATCCCATCAGCGGTTTAGACACATCCTGAGGCGTTTTCATTTGATCCGGGAGATTGTAGATCGCCGTGAGATCGAGATTAGGAGGGTAGAGACAAAGAATAACGCCGCGGATCCATTCACCAAGGCCCTCCCTCAGCCGCAGCATGAGCGACTTTTTGAGATGTTGGGTATGAGATACGCCAATAACTGGCCATAGTGCAAGTGGGAGATTGTTGGATATACGTATGCCCTAGAGGCCATTATGTGATAGTGGATGTATCTTTACATGTATATAAATTCAGTATGCATTCTTGCTCGACATGATAGTATGCTATCTGGTTCTACTTTATCTGACATGTTGGTTTGATCATGCTTTTATTCATTCATACATGCTGATAAAGCCCTGAGGATATTGGCTTGACTACTCTGATTATGATAGAGATCATACTAGTGGGACATTTGTAGTCTGTAAGCATATCTTGCAATGTCCCTAGTCGTAGGTATATCGAGACGGGGCATTGATATACCAGAGTAGACTAGCGTATATGATACTAGACCCATACGATGGGCGATGGATGTTCCCACATTCATCGATGTTTGATATCAAGATCATATACGGGTGCTCAGTGCTGACTGGGTACACTGGACGGACTCACCGAGAACTCCTATATGGAATTATATCTATCGTCGGATAGCAGTTCTCAGGTGACACTGGTACAGGTTAGTCTGTAGACCCGAGATCTTCATGGAGTCTTGTGTGTTCTCCCACTGTACTTTGATTGCCACCTTACCACGGCTCTACTGAGTCGTGCAAACAGGTGGCCGTTGGGTACAGTCCCGAGACACACGAAAGCAATGAGCGATAGGAGGGGTTTCGTCTCTCCCGGTATTGAGAGTTGATGCTGTAATGTGCCCGACTAGTTATATCAGTATGTCCCTGGCCAGGGCTGCTGAGATTTGCTGATAAGTGTTATCAGTAGTTTCTCGATCTGTTATAGACCATTCACCGGCACGAATTATTGAGTTATTAGGGTCGACGTGACCATCCCTAGGCTCAATATTGGCTTGACTACTTAGATCTAGTTTTTGTAACCCTAGGTTTCCTATTTTCCTATAAATCATTTGATTAGTCCAAAAACTTGAGTTTACCGCAATCAAGAACAGCGTCGCTTCGCAGCTAGCCGGTGAGTACTGGTCGATCCACAGAGACGGGTAAATTCCTTTTATGTGTTTTAACGAGTTGATTCAATTTGTCGTTTTCATTGTTTTATAAAAATCTATAAAAACTAGATCTAATTAATCTAATTAAGAGTCTTGCTAAGGTTAGGCTTAGGGGATGTTTTGGAGATTAATGTTTCCTTCACCGCTTTCAATGCCTTCTTTTTTAGATCTATTAGGTGTTATGTTAATTATCAGTAAAGTGGATACGAATCTTTTGGGAAGATGTTTCTTCCTCTAGATTCGTATCCTTCCTTTGTTGATAATTACCCTAACCCCCATGGAAAACGCGCGCAACCGGCCCTTTATACTACGGTTCACCGTTACCTCGATGGGTAGGATGCCGCAGGGAGCGGATGTGTGCGTATGCATGGAGTTCTAACTCTAAAGTGAAGATGGCATTGAAAGGGGTGAGAGATCTCATCTCTCAACCCTTTCGCTAAGGCTAACCCTAACAAGCGAGGAGACTACTCGCTCATTAGGGAATGATAAATTATACTAGAAAATAAAAGCAAGGAAATAAATTACCTACAGATTTGATGGCTCCCTCAAAGTAGAAGACAGAATAGATCTGAATGTCACTCCCAGAAATTCTGAATTTTATTTATTGAAAAGAGGCATAGCATTTTATAGATCTAAAACTACAATTTATAGGAAAATAGGAAACCTAGGGTTACAGACTCTCGCACATGCAAAATTACAGATTTGCCCACGTAAAATCCCAACATATGCACCGACGCAACAACCCAGAAAATCTTCACCGACACGGTCTCTGAGTAGCCGCGGATCCGCGGCATTTGTTGGCTTGGGCCGCGGATCCGCGGCCCTTTGGTGGTATTGGGCCTCCAGACTTTTGGGCTTCCTTCAAGGGTTCTTGGGCTCTTTATTTTTATATGTATTTCTCTGTTTGGACTTCTGTATATTCTCCAGATCTCCAGTGAAGACTTGCAAGGATCTTTTGACCGTTCACTTGACATTTTTGGACCTTGCAATGTTCTTCGATTAGGCTTTGACTAGGATCCGTCTAATTGTTGGTCAAAAATCCCTTTTTTTGTTGTTTTGTGTCTTTTTCACTGTATTTGCTCCAGAACCCTGTAACCTGTAATATGCAACAAACGTGTGTCAAGAGTACCTGTTTATTTATAAAAAGGATAAGAACAGGGGAATGATAAATGCAATATTATGGTCTGAACAAATACCCCCAAACTTACCTTTTGCTCGTCCTCGAGCAAACTTATTATTTTATTCTCTAAAATCCTAACCGCACTTTCGCAGGGAAACGCGATTGCACTGAGCACGTGCAACAAGCCGTTAAACCTCTAGGTGTCCCTAGTAGGAGGAGTGTTGTCTCCTGAGGGTTTTCAGCGGATTACACCCACAAAATCCTGTCAACTTGGCCCATTGACTTTTGTTCTTCATTTAGGTTTTCTAATAAGGAATTATCTTTTACTTGTAAATTATCCACCCACATTCTTCACCCTTCCTCATCATTTAACTTAAGATTATATATATCATATAGACTTATTTAGCTTTCAGCATTTCCTAAGTTTTCCTTTTAGGGTTACATCTCTACTCTGGAATTTCTATCAACTCTATTAAAGATACAAGTTCTAATCTTCATTCCTTTTTCTCATCTAAACACCAATCACATACCCCTACGTGTGTGTATAAGTCACCCCTACGCATGGAAATTCAAATCAAGCAATCGTACTCTCGTCCATTGTCCAAAGTACTAATTAGTTGGTGAGTGACATTTGCTTACACATCCTTCATGCGACCGTTAATACTTCTTGAGGTACCAACGACCTATTACAAAATGCGTTTGCACTTTAAAGCGTACTTCCTAGTCTTTGCAACACCCAAGGCTTTAGCAGTGACTCCCAAACCAGTTGGTCTAAGGCACTAGGTGATGAAGCACCCTCGCTAAATATTTTTCTATTTTTGCAGCCTTAAGTAATCACAAAAACCAGTGTTCATTTTTTTTATTCTTCATTCACACATTTTTTTTTATTTTCATTGTACTAAGGACTTTAGACAAGAGCAATTCAAGGTCTCCTCTACTATTCCAAGTTTCAAGGTGCGTGATTGTGCAATTTGTAGGGTATACATTTTCAGAATCTAGACTTAAGCTAGGAACTATTTTTCAAACTTATACTTTAATTAGAACATCAATACTCTTCCTTTGTTTCGACTTAGCCCAAGAAGAGAACCCAAAATTTGCCTATTTCTAAATAAACTACAAGGCATATACTTTCTACCGTTAAACTTTAAGGAATGTTATTTTTAGGGTTTTTAATTTACTAAGTCTAAGATCTAGTTGTTCCTAACCAGTTAACCAATTTGTCAAATTCAAGTCAATTAAGCCAAAATTGAATACATTAATTTTTATAATTTTTCAAATTTTTCAAATTTTTATGGGTTTTCAAATAAGTATGCAAATGCAAAGATATGTACAAATGAATGCGAAGGAAGAAGACGTACCGAGCATACCCCCAAACTTGAACTTGACAGTGTCCTCACTGTCATGCTAAACCAAGAGAGTCAAAATACCGATACTCCCCTGTTTATTTATTTATAGTTTTTTTTATTGTTAAGAAAAAACAAAAATATATACAAAAAGACCCTCCCCCAAACTTCAATTAAACTATGTTAGACAATACTGCCCAACTTTGCATCGGCCAAAAGTCAACACCAACCATTTGAAAAATTTATCAGTAAAGAATATTGGTGGGTGAAAAAATAAGTTGTGGTGGTCCGCAAAGAATTGGGGAAGATAGAAGTAGTGGTATGGGAGGTGTGGAGGTAAATATACAGGTGATGGTGATGCATCGAAACGAGAATGTAAATGATCAGCAATCAGTGGAGTGTTGGCATTCTCATACCTTATTAAAAGAAATGGGGGTATTTCAACTTCTAAGGGAGGAAGTTGGCTCACCACAATACCCCCAAGATGTTCCTGTGGGTCCTCTATTGACATGGCATCATACATCAATTGTGTATGATATTCACTTATTAGGGAACTTATCTCCTCGATGTCCGCCATAGTCCAACTGAAAACTTGCCGCCTATCTTGTAAGACTTTTAAAATAGCGTTCTCTTGCTCGAGGGCTAGAGAGGATGATATGATAATGGGAAAAGTCTTATTCTCACCTATGTAAGCATATTTAAGGTGAGGCGGTAAGGACACTAGTTCGAGTTTCGGAGGCGAAAGAATCATTGCGGAATCTACCTCGAACTTAAAGGACTCCAACACAGGTTCGAAATCACTGCAAACAACCGATTCGGAAGGCTCGACTGACTCATCCAAAAATTCAAATGACTCATATTCGGGCTGTGAGTCGTCATCATCCAAAAAAGTGAAACATTCATAATCAACATCGGTTGTGTCAACTGTGGTAGGCTCAAGGAGGGACGCACTAGTGGCGTCAAAACTGTTTTCATCAAATAGAAATCTTTCAAGCTCGCAGTCCTCCTGCGTGATTTCGTGAATAGAGCAAACTTCTCGTGTACTAGTTTTAGGCACGGGGGGCAGACTTCCCATCTTATAAATATTGAACTCACTAGACCTCTTTCCGAAGGATAGAGTCATGGAGCCATTGCGACAATTTATTACGGCATTAGAAGTGGCCAAAAATGGTCGACCAAGAATCACCGGAATTTGGTTTCTTGGGTTAGCAACAGGTTGTGTATCCATAACGATAAAATCAACGGTGAATATGAATTCCCCGACTTTGATCAACACATCCTCTAGTTGACCCCTTGGATAAGTGATTGATCGATCAGCCATTTGGAGAGTACAACGAGTGGGTTTCAACTCTCCAACCCCTAATTGTTCATACACGGAGTAAGGAATCAGGTTAACACTAGACCCAAGATCTAAAAGTGCTAGATTAATTTTCTTATCCCCAATTGTGATTGAAATAGTAGGACAACCGGGGTCCTTTCGTTTCTGGGGTAAGGTTTGATGGTGGTTAATAGCATTGCTCACTGCACTAGCCACTAGCACTTTCTTGGGTACTTGAGATGCCTTTCTCTTCGAGGTGCACAAGCCCTTTAAGATTTTCGCATATGGAGGGACTTGTTGGATAGCATCCAAGAGAGGTATATTTATGCTAACCTGCTTAAATATCTCCACAATCTTCTCCACTTGTGTATTTGGTTTATTAGGACTCAACCTGTTTGGGAATGGAGCGTTCTGAAAATTTGTTGAGTCAAAAGTCTGTGGAGTAGAATGTGGAGTAGGAACGGATCCGAGTGGGGATGTGTTCGTGTTGTGAGAAATGGGTCCGTTCGAGTCAGAAGAAGTAGAGCCCTGTGAAGGGTGGAGAATAGGCTCTAAAGAAAAAGGTGAAGAAGGAAGTGAAGAAAATGAAGAAGGGGAAGAAGAACCACCGGCGGGGATGTCATCACTAGTTCCCACATTATTTTGCAACTCTCTTCCGGATCTCAACGTGGTCACCGTATTTACATTGTGATTGTGATATGCGTTTTGTGTGTGGCCTGGATTAGGCAATGGTTGAGATGGAAGCTTTCCCTTTTCTCTCTCGCTCAACGCAGCAGTTAATTGTGCAATTTGTGCCTCAATAGATTTGATACTTTGATTGTGTGAGGCATTGTTATTCATTAAAGATTGAACATAACTTTCAAATCTTGCTGCGGATTCTGTAGTTTGCTTAAGAAATGCATCTAGACTTTTTTCGAGCGAGGTAACCTTATCATCATTTGGTTGAACCAAATTGTTCGTTTGATTTGTATAAGGTTGTTGTTGGAAAGGTTGCTGGTTTTGAGTTTGTAAGGGTGCTTGTTGTTGTTGTGGAGGAGCTCTTTGAAAATTGTTATTCCTTTGGACTTGTTGATTTTGGTTCCAAGCGAAATTTAGGTGACTCCTCCACCCCTGATTGTATGTCGAAGAGTACGGATCATTTCTTTGTCTTTGCTGGAATGCAGCATTGACTTGATCCTGCCCTTGAATAGGTGCATTATAAGGACACTCTTCGGTTAAATGCGATGGGTTCGAACAACAAGCACAAACAGTTCGTGTGGGTAGAGTAGGGGCAGGAGAAGACGATGAGATTTTCGTCTCAATGGCTTCTAGCTTTTTCATAAGTGAGGCCATCTCGGCCTTCATAGCAATCAACATATCTATTTGATGTATGCCTGCCCTAGATTGACCAACTGAAGAAGATGATGTGGTCTTTGTACTCTCCCACTGAATTGTTTGCTCACTTAGGTCCTCAAGAAACTGCCAAGCTTCGTCGCTAGACTTGGAGAGAAAATGACCTTGACATATTGTTTCTAGCAACTGCTTCGTTGCTGCGTTCAATCCCTCGTATAATGTTTGGCAAAGTTGCCAATTTTCTATCCCATGATAAGGGCATTGAACAAGTAGGTCTTTAAATCTCTGGAAGCACTTCCAGAATGGTTCGGACGGAAGCTGTGAAAATTGTATAATTTCGTTTCGGATTCTAGCAGTTTTATGATGAGGATAGAACTTTTTCAGAAAAGCTCTCACAAACTCGTCCCAATTTCTAATGGAATGTGATGCGGTGCTTTATAGCCACTTCTCGGCTAGGTCACATAAGGTAAAAGGAATGACCCTTAGCCTTATTATGTCATCACTTAATTGGGTTGTCTTCATCATGGCGCAAACGTTTTGGAATTTATTAATGAAAATTTATGCATCTTCGGATTCCAAACCATGAAACTTAGGCAGCATATTGATGAAGTGTGGTTTTATTTCAAAATTATCCCCATTCGCCGGTGGGGGTGAAAGACATGTAGGTAAGGAAGTGCGGACGGGGTAGAAGAGATCCTGGAGCGCGACTCGTGCGGGCGCTACAACAGGCGGAAGATTCGGGTTATTCGCACCTGGCGGAGGTGGAATCATTCCCGTCGGTAAGGTATCGTTAGGGTTGAATCCCGACATACCTTCGAAAGAATTTGAGGGTGGAGGTAAAGAAATGGACGGAAGGTCGACGGAGGGTTCGTCGAAGGGTTCGTTGGTCGGTACCAATGAAACACGGACTAATCGGGCGTTAGTATCCCTATTCCAAGATAACATACACTAAAGGGTAGTGCAGTCAGAAAAAAATAGAAAAACAGAATGTGGGGGTAAGATAACGTCAATGGAAAGAAGTGATGGAAGTGAGTTGCAAGTTCTTTAGCAGCAAGTTGCAAGTTTTTTTTTTAAAAAGATTTTTCTTTTTCTTTTTCTTTTATTTATGTGAAGGTTTTGCAAAGAGGTTTTAGGAAAGGGACTCGTGACACCAATGTGTCAACCACACATGCACAATCAGGCCTAGATCTAGGGTCGCCTAGGTCTGCTAGACAGCTCCTAACTAGGGCTAGAAATAGACCTCAAACCGCCTTTTCACGGACAAATACGGCCAGGTAAGTGGGAAGGAACCACCACTACAGTGGGCCTAATTAATAACCACTAGCCTAGACACCGCAATGTCTGTTAGGATAAACGGCCGATGCCTACCCTAGTCCTTTTCCTATTGAGCTCGCCGTCCTTAGGACTGAGTCTAATCTTTTTTTTTAATTAAAGGTGGTCGATGCAGAATGCTTTAGGTGTTTTCTGGGGTCCTGGGAAGGATGATGAAATCCCCACCCAATCTGAGTTTGGTCAAATAGCCCCTTAGAGTCCGGTTAAATTATGCAAAACAGATAAAATTTCACTTGCAATCAAAAAAATTTTAGCGCGGCGCAAAGAAACCTGTAGAGATCTGTTATTTAGAAGGGGGAGAAAGACTCTTTACGCAAAGAATTCCTGCAGAAAACTTTTTACAGAGAGATATATTGTAGATTGCAGAGGGGAAGAAAAGAGAGAGCAAACAGTGCAAAAATGATGCGCTGACGTGTCAGGAGGAGCGCGGATCCGCGGTGGATTCCCTAGTCGTGCGGCGGAAGCGCGGTCATCTAGGCTGATCTTTCTCTGAAAAAAATTACACTGCTCTGTTACCAATTTTTCCCTCTGTACTGATATGCACTTTTCTGATTTACCCTCTGTAAATCTCCAGATCTACGATTCTTCGCTGTTCTGCAAGATTCAAAAGATACACCCTTCAAACAGATCAAATTTGATAATTTTTTTTATTTTTTATATTTTCAGATTTTTATAATTTTTTTTTAAAATTTATATCAACCCGAAAATTCACAAAAAGAAACATTACGCCGTCCCCGGCAACGGCGCCATTTGATTAGTCCAAAAACTTGAGTTTACCGCAATCAAGAACGGCGTCGCTTCGCAGCTAGCCGGTGAGTACGGGTCGATCCACAGAGATGGGTAAATTCCTTTTATGTGTTTTAACGAGTTGATTCAATTTTTCGTTTTCATTGGTTTATAAAAATCTATAAAAACTAGATCTAATTAATCTAATTAAGAGTCTTGCTAGGGTTAGGCTTAAGGGAAGTTTTGGAGATTAATGTTTCCTTCACCGCTTTCAATGCCTTCTTTTTTAGATCTATTAGGTGTTATGTTAATTATCAATAAAGTGAATACGAATCTTTTGGGAAGATGTTTCTTCCTCTAGATTCGTATCCTTCCTTTGTTGATAATTACCCTAACCCCCATGGAAAACGCGCGCAACCGGTCCTTTATACTACGGTTCACCGTTACCTCGATGGGTAGGATGCCGCATGGAGCGGATGTGTGCGTATGCATGGAGTTCTAACTCTAAAGTGAAGATGGCATTGAAAGGGGTGAGAGATCTCATCTCTCAACCCTTTCGCTAAGGCTAACCCTAACAAGCGAGGAGACTACTTGCTCATTAGGGAATGATAAATTATACTAGAAAATAAAAGCAAGGAAATAAATTACCTACAGATTTGATGGCTCCCTCCAAGTAGAAGACGGAATAGATCTGAATGTCACTCCCAGAAATTCTGAATTTTATTTATTGAAAAGAGGCATAGCATTTTACAGATCTAAAACTACAATTTATAGGAAAATAGGAAACCTAGGGTTACAGACTCTTGCACATGCAAAATTACAGATTTGCCTACGTAAAATCCCAACATATGCACCGACGCAACAACCCAGAAAATCTTCACCGACACGGGCTCTGAATAGCCGCTGATCCGCGGCATTTGTTGGCTTGGGCCGCGGATCCGCGGCCCTTTGGTGGTATTGGGCCTCCAGACTTTTGGGCTTCCTTCAAGGGTTCTTGGGCTCTTTATTTTTATATGTATTTCTCTGTTTGGACTTTTGTATATTCTCCAGATCTCCAGTGAAGACTTGCAAGGATCTTTTGACCGTTCACTTGACATTTTTGGACCTTGCAATGTTCTTCGATTAGGTTTTGACTAGGATCCGTCTAATTGTTGGTCAAAAATCCCTTTTTCTGTTGTTTTGTGTCTTTTTCACTGTATTTGCTCCAGAACTCTGTAACCTGTAATATGCAACAAACGTGTGTCAAGAGTACCTGTTTATTTATAAAAATGATAAGAACAGGGGAATGATAAATGCAATATTATGGTCTGAACAACGAGCTCAGTGCAATCGCGTTCCCTGCGAAAGTGAGGTAACGATTCTTTTCTTTTGTTTTGCTCGGGACGAGCAAAAGATAAGTTTGGGGGTATTTGTTCATACCAGAATTTTGCATTTTAATACCGCTCATTCATTATCTATTTTTTGTATATATCGGTACTATTAACCAATGTTTGCTCAGTAATACAGAATACAGGTATCCGTGACAAAATACTGGAAATACATTCAAAATCATGGATATATTATTTGTGAGCCAGCACTGCGATCAGAACCGTGAACCGACCGATATTTAAAGAGTTTCTTTTTGCAACATGCTTGTGTACACAATTTTTATCTAAATGGACCAACACAATACAAGCTATACACAAGTGTGCACTAGGACCTACGGGGGCTGCACCATGACACAAGTGGGCATGAGTGTGACATGCATTAAATGCTACAAGATATGTGTTGACTTTAAAGATTCAAGTTTCCCTCCAAAACAAAGCTGTAAACAAGATCAAACCAGAGAAAATAAACTTCACCAAAATGATGCTGGAAACAACACTAACCATCACACGAAGATCGAGAAAGTTTCCCCAAAATCTGGCCGGCCCCACTCCTACCCCAGCTGATCTCGCTGGCCCCACCTCCTCTGAATGGGATCATCTTTTTGTGGGCCACCCTTGATGCCACATCAGCTCGTTTTTATTGTTTATTTATTCAGTTTTTGAGCCTATAAATACAGACCAGAGGCATGAGGAAGGGATGACCTTTTGTTTAGTTTGTATCAAAACTCCTGTAATTTGTTAGCTTGCTTTCCTTTGTAATTCTTGATCTCTTTCCTCTTTGCCTTGACCTTGCAACTTCCTCATTGAACTTGTAAGTTTAAGGTTTCGGTTCTTGACTTCGAGATTAATGTAACTTGTTTTATGATTCAATAAAATGTTCTCATTTCTTTTTAACATGTTGTGTTCTATGTTTACATATTTGAACTTATGAAATCCGCACTTTACTTTGATCTTGCAGCCTATTAACTGAGCTTGCAACCTTAAATTATTGTGTTTGGATTTCACACTTCGCCGGACTTACGAACACTTGGAGATATTCGCACTTCGATTCATTGGTTCTCCCTTTTTCTTTCTTTTCTTGTATTTTTCATTATGTTCCTTACTCTTTTCCCTTTTTCTTATTTTTACTCTGTAAATATGTGTGAGTAGTCGCTTTACTTGTTAAGGGTGGAAAACGGTTAGATTGAATTTGAAGATGTTCTTTGCTAAAACCTTAAAAACCTTAAACTTTGCAATTGAAACTCCGTGCAAATCACTCGCAATTCTGCTCCACTAGGCATCCTATCCTATCACGATTGCGATGATTCATAATCGTGACCGGATCGCTAGTGATTTGCCTAAAGCTAAAATCAAGAGATAACAACGGAAGGACAAGGGACAAGGAAGACGAATTTAGCGAAATGTCAAGATGCTAAAGTGAAAGTAATACTATGCTAGGGGTGCAGGAAGTACCTCATTTGGCAACTCAAGAATTTTCTTGAGTTGCACCAAGTGCTCAAAATCCATCATTTCTTGGTCCAAAGTGCTTGTGAGGAGCTTGTGCATGTTTTTAATGAAATGGGGATGAGGTTTTGAGGTGGGAATGATGGTGTTGTGAGGAGTTGAAGGAGGTGGAGGGAGTGGGCTGCCATGGTTGAGGGAGGAGAGGAAAAGATGAAGATAATGGAGATAATGAACAAGAGCCATGGTCAAAGACAACCCCCCCTCTCTCTCTTGCCCATACTTCTTTCTTTTTCATTTTCTTTTCTTTTTTATTCTTTTCTCTTCTCTTTTCTTTTGTAACCAAAAATGAAAAACCCAAAAAGCAACCATGAACAAAAAGAAATCATGGTAGAATGAAATGTAAAAATGTGAAATATGACATAGTGCATGTCTTGTGCACAAATCAAGCTTAAAGCAAGATTAGTGATATTTAATCGCGATTAGTATTAAAATATAGTATAATTGATTATAAAAGTTTGTAATTTGAATAAATCACATAAAGCACCTGATCAGTCGAAAATATTGCATTTTTAACACGACAATTTCCCTACTATTTGCACTCATCTAGATGTGTTCGGTATTAATATAGCACATATTAGAAAATTGACTGTAAAATACCAAATAACTTGTGTTATATATTAAAACCGACATTTCTGAGGGAAATTGAGTGTTTATCATTGCATTGCATCATCTTTGTATATCGCAGCACTTGTCTCGAGAATCTGTGCAGGAAATTCCAGGAAAAGAGCCAAAACAGTTAAAAGTACTGAGAAAAATACGCCAAGTCCAAGACTTGAGATCTCGCAGTGATCAAGGAAGAATTATGAAATTCCACACATCAGAAATGTTCTAAAAAGCCAACAACAAGTAGCACAGAAATTTCCATTCAAAGAGGGCTCTAAAGCGCCGCGGATCCGCGGCACAATGATGACATCATCACTCCAGATTTTCTCCACGTGGCTCCTGTAACGGCCTTAGCTTCCAGAGGACTCCAGAATGACACATGGCTTCATCCAGAAGGCTCGGCCTAACAACCTAGCTTTAGAATATTCTTCATTCTAGAATATTCCCTCCAACTAACCTCTTCTAGAAGCCTCTCTCTAACAAACTTTTGAAGGGAAATTTGAATTTTGAATTCTAGATCTAGGGTTACGATGGCTATGAAAGGAAACCTAGATCTAGGGTTTTGGGTGGTTGTTGATTCCTTCATCTCTTCCCACAAGTTGAGTGACACAACTTGTACCTCCAAACCCTAACCCTAATCCAATCAAATCCAAGCCAAAATCAAGAATACCGAGTACCAAATCAAGCGAGAAATCAACCATCCTTTTGGAGCAAAGCCGATCTTCATCCGAGCAAGTGATCCAAGATTATCCGCGACTCACGAAGACGAGCGAGCCAAATCGACGATCGAGTTCTTTCCTCATTATAGATCTTGAGAGAGTTGTAACAAAATTGTTGATAAATAAAAGGTGAAATTCTTTAATCTTGCTTTCTTTACATTCTTGCATCATGATTCGTTCTCAATTCTTGATTGTGTTTCTTGTTATGATGTTTGAGTAAAACTCCACTCGTGAAGGAGTCGAGAGAATCAATAGATAATGATGTTACAAATCTTGAAACGATTCTTAAGTCCTATGAGTTTTGTAAACTTTAGCAAATTGAAGAATCGACGACCTAGTTTCGAGCGATGCTTTCTTGATTATGTTAGCTCTTAATTAGGGATCCACGATCGATTCTTGAATTTACTAGAGGCTAGAATGTGAATGAAATCAACGAAAGAACAAGGGATAGATGATGAAACCCTAGTTTTCTTAAGAAATCCCTAATTCTCGTTGATCATCATCGATCTAGTATCAAATCATTAATGGGTAAGAAAACGTAATCAATAGATTTCATCACGTCTATAGATTCGATCGATTCCTACGAGCCTCACTTCGATTCTTGATTACTATTTGGATTGGATATCATCAATTCTTAATTCTTGATTTTAAATGTTTTCTTGATTTTAGATTTAGATCTAGATAATTCTTGAACTTCAATTTTAAAAATCTTGAATTGAAATCTCTTTTCTCTTTTCTTTAATTTTCAATTCATCTAATTCAATTACGAACGGATCACACTTTCCATATGGACGATCCGGACTCGCTAACGCGCAACAATCGACACCGTTATTGATTGCGGTCAAAAAATTTCTTTGGTTGTGATTTCTATACATTTTCTACCGACACGAACCAAGAAATCATTCAATCAGTTCCCACCCCCGAGGGCTACCTCGAGGTAGCCCCAAGGGGGTGGCAGACCCGAGAGCACCTTATTGGGGTGCTCTCGGGTCACCCACCCCTAAAGCCACCTCAAGGCGGTCTTGTGGTTTGGGTACGGCCTCTTGTTCCCCCAGGGGTATCCCCGGGGTGCGCGCGCTCCACCCCGCGGTTTCTCAGTTCAAACCGTGAGCCCGCGGGGTGTGCAAACAACTCAAAACTTCGATTTTCGAAGCTGTTTTTTCGGCAGTTTTTGCGCGACAAAAAACGGAGGAATTATAACATTGCTACAAGCTATTTAAGTTTAAGAGAGGATCTGATTCCATGTTAGTGAGTGTTGCACACTCTCACAACACTTGTGAGGAGGCGGAAGCGATAAACAAAAAAATTTCTTGCATGCAACACCCACATAACCCTAGATCTTGTGCTTAAACCTTAACTAGCAAACCTATCTAGAGATCATATCTACTATGATAGTGTTATACCTAAGGAACCGGTCCTTTCGGTCTTTGTTTGGATGTGACTTCTAGGCTCCTTGTAGTCGCAAAGAGCTCGGTCTCCAGTCACCTCAAGATCTAAGATGATCCACCAGAGAGCTATCGAACAAGCTATAAACTCTTCACAAGAGTTTAACTAAGAGATCAAGTTTGCTTGAAGTGATCACTTATATGATGTAGAGATCAAGTATTAGATTATCTTTTAGCTCTAAGCTTTTGATTTGCAACTCATGTGAAGGGTAAAGCAAAGAGAAGGAAGGAGATAATGAGGAGAGAGGAGATAATGAGGAGAGAGAATGTGAATGTGTTGAATGAAAAAATTAAGCATGGAAAAATGATATGGCTCAAAATGAAAATAATTGAAGAATGCAATAAAATAATGCACCTTGATTCAATAGTAACTCCAAATGAATAAAAAATGAAATAAGCCATTCTTTCATACATGCGTAGACTTTCTCCAAATTCCATCTCTGTATGGTTTTAGAAATCGTTTATGCGAATTTTCCGTTAATAGGTAAAATAAACTGTGTTTTCCGTAAAAACCTAAAACTGATAATTTTTCAGTATAGATTTAACTACACCTAGTTGTACTAGGAAATTGCTAGTTTTCGGTTTTTAGTTGTCACTTGAAAATTTTAATTCACTTTAATATTTTTCCTTAATTAAAATATTATTATATACTTTTAATTATGCATTTAATTAGTGGTAATTACAAATTTGTTTGGGTTATTTATGCTAAAGTGAATCTATGCTAACTTAATCACAAGATTAAGCATTAAACCATTCTTGAAAATATCCTAGAAAATATCTAGATGTTTTGGTGAATTAAAAGAAAACTTTAATTAGAAAAGAAAAAGATTAAGAGGTGGCATGGATGGGAGAGGCTTTAATTGAGCATTAATTTTGAACTTAGCTAGAAATTTCCCCACAATTTCCACAACCTTCATCATTTCTCTATGATGGCCGACCCCTCCCCCCTTGCTTCCCCCTCTCTCTTCTCACCCCATTTGCTCTTCTTCAAACTCAAATAAATCATCAAAAATCATCAAATAACCCCACAAACTCAAATACAAATCCATACCGATTATTCTTTAGCCTAAATCTTGCATGGATCTTTATGAAAGTTAGCATTTTGGAGGCTATTTTGGATGTTTAGTTGTATGTTTGTGAATCTAAGTGAGGTATAAATCCTAACCATAAGCTTAGTTATTGTTATAATACTTTAAGCTAGCTTATTAGATGATTAAATAAAGCTTAAATTAGCAAGTTTTGGAATTTCAAGAAAGGGTTATGAAGATCAAGTTAAGGTTTTGATTATTTGTAATGGTTAAGTGAGTTGTTTGGACAAGGAAAACTTAGCCTAGCGGTGATATCGTTATTTGTTATTTTTCTAATTGTCTAATTAAGCTTAAGTGCAAACTAAACTTTTACTAAATCTTATATGGGTGAGATTAAAATTGTAGTAAAGGTTTGTGTGGTTTAAGTAAGCTACTATGTGTTGTTTGTGATCACTAGAATGGTTTAAACTTCTAGATTTGAGCTAAAATATTTATAAAGTTGCTTACTAGGTTTTCGGTAAAATTAGGCGTGGGTATTAATTGACGTTGCGATGTTATATATATTATCATCAATGATATATATTGTGTTGTGAATGCGCGATCGGTATGATCGGGGTCTAGACTTGGTAGTTATGTCGTTTTGCGTTCCTAGCTACGGTTGTGCCGATGTCGTACGCGTTTTATGCACTAGGTGCACAGTGTGTAAATCTTGTGGACGTTATCCTTGCGTTTCGTTGTCTTTGTGTCGGTGTGTTGTGTTTGTGAAATTTTAGGATAGCGAGCAGGGACTTCGGACGCTGCGAAGAAAGGGAAGCAGGTGGTCGGATTTACTTAGCTCGAGGTCATCGGTGAGTAGATTTAACATCTACAGGGGAATCGCCCGCAAGGCGTTATGCGTCTGGGCTAGATTAAATGACATGATTATTAGTTACAAATATATGGACATTGATTGTGCATGGGTACCATTGTTGCATAACTCATTTCCTATTTGTATATGGACATAGTATTAATGAGAAACAACACCATTATTGACGGTTCATGTTACACGAGCACTAATTGTATGCTACACACCCATCGATAATTGCCATGACGCGCATAACCCTATACATATGTGATATTGTATTGGTTAGGGAAATTTAGACATGATCCTTATTTCCATTGTGCATATGAGATATAGCTGACACCTATGCATACGTGATATTGTATTGGTTAGGGACATTGAGACATGATCCCTATTTCCATTGTGCATATGAGATATAGCTGACACCTATACATATGTGATATTGTATTGGTTAGGGACATTAAGACATGATCCTTATTTCCATTGTTCTTATGAGATATAGAGGGCACCTATACATACGTGATATCGTATTGGTTAGGGACATTGAGACTTGATCCTTATTTCCATTGCGTATAAGAAAGATAGCATACACATATACCTACATGCTTACACATATACCTATATGGTATTGTATCATTATTGATAGGTATAGACACATATCTTGCTATAGCTACACATACACCTATATGGTACTGTATAATTAATGACAGGTATATACACATATTAGATATAGCTACATGTACATCTTGCATACATACTTACATGTATACACATATACTTTGTTATAGTTACATTTTCACCCTTATATGATGTTGCGTTGGATTTTGGAGAAATTAGGAACCGCATGATATATTTAATAACGTGTTGCATTTAAATAGAAGTTTTTCCTTTATATACTCATATTACTGTTTTATGTTGCATATATTATATTTCATGGGTTTACGCATTGGGACATATGATGTTTTCTGGATGTTTGACTTCTGAAGATATATATAGTGGTATGGGACACTATTATATATGTATATATATATCAGTGGTTTGGGACGCTGTTATATATGTATATATATAATATATCATCATAATGATCTATGCAAGTATTCTTATTCTTTACTTGATATTTCGATGCATCCACGGTGAGATTTCTCGGTTCTGAGACTTGTGTTAGAAAACCAAAATGATACATAGATTGCGAGTGTCGGAGCTGTAAACATTGGGTTCCGTGAGATGTATCGGGATTGCGAGTGTCGAAGTTGGACTCTTATGTTCCGTGGATTGCGGGTGTCGGAGCTGGACACTTAGGTTCCGTGAGACGTATGGATACGTGGATTCCGAGTGTCGGAGTTGGACACTTAGGTTCCGTGAAACGTATGATACGTGGATATGAGGGCCGATCCTGGTGACGGCGCCTGACAAATGAGTATTTACTTGTCGATGCTGGACATTAGTTTTCATGATGTTTTCGGGTGTCGATGTTGGACACTCTGGTTCCATGAGACTTACAGGATATGTTTTATCCCATACTCAGCATTTATTTGATATTCATTGCTTCATGTATTAGTAGTACCTGATAGAGTACCTTTCATGACTGTTACGTATACATATTGCCATTATTGTTATCAGCTTGCATGTGATAGATTATCGCAATACGTGCATACCTACTATTACCTGCATATGTTATTTACTATTCACGAGTTGGCAACTCACCCCCGTTGTGCCACAGTGTTTTGCAAGTGTCCCTCATAGTGGTAGTGGCAGGGCTTCTTCTTATCGTATTATCTTTTGCAGCGGATACTGCTACGGTTGACTATAAGCAGTTTTGCTATAGGTGGGTTTTGCGGTTATCCGATGATGCTTATTGTATATCTTTTTGTATCTAGTACTCTCCATCTACTACCTCATGTATTGACTTAGAGACGAGGTGTGAGGACGATATTGTATCTTATTTTGTGATTTTGGATGTCTTTTATGCTGTTGTCACTTTATATCGTCCATTTTCTTCGCTACGGCGTCGTATATCTGTTGTGGTGGTTGTTTTCGCCTTCGAGCGTGGATTTGCTCCCGTTTGGGGATGCTTTACTTATATCATTTGTTTGTACCCTTTTTGGGGCTATTTTTTACAAAGGAGGTGCTGCCAAATTTTAAAGAAAGTAAATTTGGACTTTAAAGATTTTTTACTTGAGATTCCAAAAGTTTTAACAATCTTCTTATCACTTACTACTTGTGATGGTTTAGATTGCTGGGTTTTCGGCTTACTTGAATTGCATTATTCCTGTAGACGTTACATGGTTTAAGGGCCGTCACGTGCCAAATTTCGGGTCATGACAAAGTTGGTATCAGAGCGCTAGGTTTTACCATTCGGAGTGTAGGATGACATTGGTAATGGAGAAGGTAGCTTAAGCAGAGTGATGTACTGTGTGTATGTCCGCAGCATACTTATGACACGGTACTCCACCTAAGTGACCTAAGTACTAATTGCTTGAAATTCTTTACATGATGATATATATTCATGTGATTCAATTTCCGTGTTCTTATCGAATCCTATTTCCATTTCTAGCCATTTTCTGCCGAAGACTATAAGGGCTCAGAGAGAGGCAGCGAGAGCCGAGGTCAGATTTGACTCGTTTGGGACGAGGACTGATCAGGACGGTACGCTCGCTGTACAGGAGCAGATTGATCGACCTTCGATAGATCGTATTGCTAGGCTTGAGGCAGATATGCAGGATTGCGCCAGATGATAGGATCGTTGGAGCGCAGCGACAGGAGGTTGCCACCCCTGTTACCCAGTTATTCCTTGCTATCAGCACACAGCATTGTGTCACGTATACAGCACCAGTGGACGCAACCCTATTAGATGAGGAGCGTCTTCCCGAGACTTTGGATGTTTTAGGATCGAGGAGGGCTCGTACAGGTGTACCAGCCCAGAGACAGATGCTTAGTCGCCGAGACAGATTTCGTTTACGTCGCGGGAGTAGCAGAGGCTTGGGACAAGGACAGTTGTTTAGCTCTTACCCCTAGGAGGGACAATAGCCATCGTATGGATGTTTCCGGTGCGGGAGTTTCCATCACCTCATCAGAAATTGTACCTTGGTATGCCAGAGGAGGGCAGCAGTACCATATAATACTATATCACCTTCACCTCAGGGAGTGTCGCCTTTTGCGCCTGTTGTTGATCCGCGTTAGACTTATGTTCAGAGAGGTCATGGTCGCGGAGGGTTCGCTTAGAGAGAACAGGATGGCGGAGGAAGAGTACAGCCAGTTGCAGGTAGAGGGCAGGCACGAGTGTTTGCTTCTACTCATCGGGACGTGCAGGCGTCCAATACAGTAGTTTCAGGTTTTTTTTGTGATCTTTTGATACGCATGTTTTGTTTAATTCGGAATATATGCACTCGTTTGTTCTACACACTTCGTGCCAAGGTTGGGCCGAGAGTCGTGTATGCTAGATCAGATGTTTGTTGTGTTTACTCCTGTAAGCGATTCTTTTATTGCGCGACACATGTTTCAGTCATATGCCAATCGGATAGGAGATAGAGATTCGTCCGTTGATTCTATCCTTCAAGAGTTGTTGGACTTTGACGTTCTCCTGGGCATAGACTGGTTAGCTACTACTATGCGTCTGTGGACTGCCACGAGAAGACAATCGGGTTTTGTTTTCCCGGTGAGTCAGTTCTTGTTATGCAGGGGGACCGTGGTTCCGCCCCTCACAGCTTGTTTTCAGCCTTTTACGCTAGTCGGCTTTTGAGGAGAAGATGTCGAGGATTCTTGGCTTTCATTCGTGATACCGGAGCCACAGTAGATTCGTTGGACCGGGTTCCTATTGTGAGAGAGTTTCTGATGTTGTTCTAGATGAGCCGGCAGAGCTTAGGGAGCTTAATGATCAGCTGCAGAGTTGCTAGATAGGGGGACGTGTACTTCCAAGTGTTTCTCTTTAGGGAGCTCCTATTCTGTTCGTCAAGAAGAAGGACGGAAGTTTGAGGCTGTGTTTGGATTTTCGTCAATTGAACCGAGTTACGGTACGGATTAAGTATCCTTTACCTCGCATTGATGATTTCTTTGATCAGTTCGAGGGTGCGAGACATTTTTCTAAGTTTTATTTGGGATCAGCTCATCATAGTTGCTGGTTCAGAGTGATGACATTCCGAGGACTGCTTTTCGTACGCGCTATGGGCATTATGAGTTTTTGGTGGTGTCGTTGGACTCACCAATGCCTTAGCAGCATTCATGGATGTGATTGTCACGACCCGCAAGGTACGGAACGCGACCGGCACTTAAATTACGAAACGTCTCAAGACGTCCATAAAATAGGTAAGCCGAAGCCCAGAATACTAAACCCAATTAAGATTTTTAGAGTGAAGGAAAACCAAATAATTTAAGCATTTACCTCATTACCTAATCAATTTGCCCTTATTCCAAAATTCCAGCAGAATATAAAAAAATCAGTGCATGAGGAATAACATGTCGACTCAAGTGAGCTCGACCCAGATATATCATAAATAAATCCTCAAGTCTCACAATCTCACATCTAGGTCAATATACAGTCATCCGAATAAAATAGGTACAACTGAACTGATAGTAGCAACAGTGGCAGTAGTAGTAGAAGTTGTAGCAACAGTAGTCGTAGATGGAGTACTCTAGATACAATGAGCATATATAAGGTGGTACCAAATGATAACAACCCACCTATGAGCAAAAGCCTTTAGTCCAGGCAAAAAGTATAACTGAAGCAAAGGTATCCGCCGCTACAGTGCTGACGGAGTGGGCCTGCAGAAAAGCTGTGGCACAACGGGGGTGAGTTGCCAGCTCGTGAGTAATAGATAACATTTACTAAGGCTATCGTATGCATGCACACAAGTGTCCTGGCATCCCTAAAAACAGGTATAGCTACATGTACTAGCAGATGTGTATGCATCAACAGTATACTAGCAAGTATGTATGTCACATGGAGGTGATAACAGGTATGTATGCCACATGAAAATACAATCAAGTGTGTATAAGAATTATTCTTCCTTTGTTTTGAAACTCCCCTTTTTAAACATCAATAATAATATCCAGGAAAACATGTAAAATCCGTGTCTAGCAACGACACCTCAAAACCGTCCAAATCATATATATCCATGTCCAGTATCTCTGGCCTCAGCTATCCGGCTGATCCACATCAAAATCCATATCTCAATCCAGCGGCCACAGTCGGTATCCTCTGGATATCCGCCGTGCCAAATGAAATCACCGGTAGGTAATCCATCCCCTGCCAGGCTCAACGCCATCATCTGCGATCTTCTTGCCCCGGGGTACCGTACCGGGCCCACCATGTACCCGAGACGGTTCATCCACCTCCTCGAAACGGGTCTCAAAAACCACAGAAAACTCATGGTGGACGACACTTTACATCACTAGAAAACCGCAGCTTTTATTTTTAACAAATATCAGTTGAAATCATGCGGCTTTCCCCCGAAATCCAGAAATATCATAAATCTCACAAAATTATCATAAATACATATGCCAATGATTATGAATGCTTATGGTATCAATTTAAATACTATTTCAATGTCACATTTCTAGGCAGTTAACATGTTCCCGATTTAAAGTTATTTAGTGTCGTGACATGGCAATTACCAGGGTGTGTGTTTTCACATGAATAGTGCTCGTGCAACATATAAAACCTGGTAATGGTGCATGTGTCCTATAATGAATCTGCGTATATGGAACATAATATAGATACTAACTACAGCAATTATCATGCAAGTTTTATCATTATTACTCCAATATTACCAGTAATACCAAGTCTACTAAATCTATCGGGCGACTCGCGCCATCCAAACGATTGTCCCCCGTAGATGTTAAATCTACTCACCCGTGATCCCGTGTTAGGTATGTCCGACCACTTGCTTCCCTTTCTCCGCTGCGCTCGAAGTCCCTGCCGGTGAACCTAGAATTCACAAGAGTCACCATATAAGGAAAAGTCATGCAAAACGCGATATATCGATAAAGGAAACGCGTGCATGAAACCAAACGCGTGTGCACACGATACGACGCGACGCGCACAAACCCACTAGAACCTATGCCAAGTCAGATAAATCGGGTGTTTACATGGAATCTGGGGAATTTCTCTTGTTGACTGGCCTCACTAGGACCTAAGAGGTTTATTATAACTAACGTAACTCTCACTTTGCTCAAAATCTCCATAAAACACCCAATATCACTTTTAAGCATGATATGGACACCGATTAAGCTAGATATTCGGAATTTTAGCAAATTAGGCTAACCATCCAATTTTAATGATACTATTAGGCTTTAACAGGTTAGTTAACACCAAAGATGGCTCATGAAACCACGAGCACTCCAAAATAGCTAAATCTAGCATTACTACCCATTCTAGCAATAAAATTCTGTTTATCGCAACAACTAGCTAATCAAGCACCTAATCTACATAATATACGAAAAGTTCAAGAGTTATACCCTCTAAGAACCTTGCAACAAGGGAGAAGGAGAAGAAGAAGAGGGTAGGTGCATCAAAACGTGGCTGGAACGGAGTTGCTGTGCACTGCTGAAGCTGATGCAAAGAAAAATGGGTTTGTTGTTGCTGTTGCTTGCTGGAAATGTTTGCTGTTGTTGTTGTTGTTGTCCCTGGGTGTGGTATGAAGTGGTATGGAGTTGTGTGTGATGTGGTATAGAGTTGTGTGTGTGTGGTATGGGTTTTGAGTACATGAAGCAGCTGTTGCTGCTGCTGCAGTTCACGTTCTGGCTGATGGAAAAATGCTTGCTGGTGTTGTTTCTTACTTGGTGAAATATGGGCTGAAGTAGCAGCTGGTGTGCTGTTTGGAGCAGCCTAAGTAGACTTTTGGTGTTAGGGTAGATGATGTAGCTACATAGGGTTGGGGGTAGCTAAAAAGCTGATGTAATGGGCTGATTTTGTGCTGCTGAAGTTTGAAAATTGGTGGCTGATTGGAGCAGCCATAGCTGACCATCAAGGCTGGAATTGGGCAGAAATTTGAAGCTAATGTGACTTGGTGCTGTTTTGATGTAATTACGGCTGATGTGAGGTGCGAGTGATGATGGATAAGGGTGTTGTGGTGCTGATGTGATGGTTTAGTAGCTGTATAGGGTGGGGGGCTGATGCTATGCAGATTTGATTGCTGAAATTGAGCAGCTAATTGTGCTGGTGATAGTGATGTTGGTGCTGTTTTTTTTTTCAAGGGGTTAGGTGGCTGTTGCAGCCCTAATTGCTGACCTTAAGCTGAAATTGACCTTTGGTGTTACAGTCTTCCCCCTTAAGAAAATTCGTCCCCGAATTTTAAAATATGCAACTACGCGCACCTTCAAAAAAAGATAAGGGAATTTCTTCCGCATCTCTCCCTCAGCCTCCCAAGTGATCTCCTCACCATTCGGGCTGTGCCAAAGAACCCTTACCGACGGCAGGACTTTTGATCGAAGTTTCTTCACCTGCCGATCTAATATCTCAACTGGCTGCACGGTGAACGAAAGGTCGGGCTCAAGCTGAACGGTATGATGCTGAATTGTGTGGGAAGGGTCATGAAGATATCTGCGTAGCATTGACACGTGGAAGACGGGGTGAACATCTGAAAAGCTGGGTGGAAGCGCCAAACGATATGCAACCGCGCCGATGCGTTCGAGAATCATGAAGGGACCTACGAATCTAGGGCTAAGCTTTCCCTTTCGCCCAAATCGCATCACGCCCTTTATTGGAGAGACCCTCAGAAAGACATGATCGCCAACCGCGAACTCTAATCTGTGACGGCGCCTATCTGCATATGATTTCTTCCTGCTCTGAGCTGCTCTCATCCGGTCTCGAATCAACTGCACTTTCTCGGTCGTCTCCTGCACAACCTGTGGCCCAAAAATACTGCTTTCGCTCAGCTCAGTCCAACAGACGGGCGATCTGCATCTCATCCCATACAATGCCTCGAAAGGTGCCATCCGAATAGTATCCTGGAAGCTGTTGTTGTAGGAGAACTCCACTAAAGGTAAATGACGATCCCAGCTACCTCCGAAGTCTAAAACACACGCTCGAAGCATGTCCTCGAGAGTCTGAATGGTCCGCTCTGGTTGTCCGTCGGTCTGCGGATGAAATGCTGTGCTAAAACTCAAACGAGTGCCCAATGCCTCCTGAAGTCTCTGCCATAGTCGGTTGGTAAACTGGGTGCCTCGATCTGACACGATACAAGTCGGTACGCCATGCAATCGTACGATCTCATCGATGTAAAGCTGGGCATACTGAGTAAAGCTGAAAGTGGTCTTCACTGGCAGGAAGTGAGCCGCTTTCGTCAATCGATCCACGATCACCCAAATGGAGTTGTACCCTCGACTGGTCCTGGGTAGACCGACAAAGAAATCCATCGAAATCTGCTCCCATTTCCACTCTGGAATGGGTAACGGCTGTAGTTCTCCTGCTGGCCTCTGGTGCTCGGCTTTGACTTGCTGACAAGTCAGGCATCTTGATACGAACTCTGCGATGTCCCTCTTCATTCCGTCCCACCAGTAGGTCTCTCTCAAATCATGGTACATCTTGGTTGAACCTGGGTGGACACTATACGCCGATCGGTGTGCTTCTTCAAGAATATCGCGCCGCAATCCCTCAGCATCTGGTATGTACAGTCTGGATCCAAATCGTAAAATTCCCTGTTCATCAACCACGAACTCGGAAAATCTGCCATGTCCCATCTGTGCTATGATCTCTGCACAACGGTCATCGCTGCGTTGTGCTTCATATATACGGTCAAGCAACTGTGGGCGCGCACGAACATGCGCGAGCTGTCCCCCTGTTGGAGTGAACTCGAACTCAACTCGGCTGTCGCATAAAATCTGCCAATCTGCTGATGACTGCCTCTGCACTGCGCACATATAAGATAGATTACTCCCGGGCCTCCTGCTCAGAGCATCTGCCACTACATTTGCCTTGCCCGGGTGGTACAAGATTTCGCAGTCATAGTCCTTCACCAACTCCATCCAACGACGCTGTCTGAGGTTCAGATCTCGCTGCTGAAATATGTATTTTAAGCTTTTGTGGTCTGTGAATATTTGGCACGACTCGCCGTATAGGTAATGTTGCCAAATCTTCAGTGCAAAGACCACTGCAGCCATCTCCAGATCATGAGTAGGGTAGTTCTGTTCATGCTTCTTCAATTGCTGAGAAGCATATGCGATTACCCTGTCATGTTGCATCAATACACATCCTAGCCCTACTCGCGAAGCATCACAGTAAACCATAAATCCGCCTGATCCCGAAGGCAAAGATAATACTGGCGCCGTAGTCAAACACGTCCGCAGCTGCTGAAAACTGCGCTCGCATTCCTCCGTCCAAATGAAAGGAACTCCCTTCCGGGTCAAACCTGTCAAAGGTGCAACTATACGGGAGAAATCCTGTACAAATCTCCTGTAGTAGCCTGCAAGGCCTAGAAAACTACGGATCTCCGTAACCGATGTCGGTCTGGGCCACTGCTGGACGGCCTCGATCTTCTTCGGGTCCACACATATGCCGTCTCTCGTAATCACATGACCCAAGAATCCGACACTGTCCAACCAGAAGGCACACTTGGAAAATTTTGCGAAAAGCTGGTGCTCCCTCAAAGTCTGCAAAGTAATCCGCAAATGCTGCTCGTGCTCCTCTCGGCTCCGGGAATACACCAAAATATCGTCGATGAACACGATGATGAACAAGTCAAGATACGGCCTGAATGTACGGTTCATCAAATCCATGAATGCTGCGGGGGCGTTGGTGAGTCCGAACGACATCACCAAAAATTCATAGTGGCCATAGCGTGTACGGAAGGCTGTCTTCGGTACATCCTCCTGTCGGACTCGCAGCTGGTGATATCCTGATCGTAAGTCGATCCTTGAAAAATAACCCGCACCCTGGAGTTGGTGGAACAAATCATCTATGCGTGGCAACGGATATCTGTTCCGTACGGTAACCTTGTTCAGCTGGCGGTAGTCGATACATAAACGCAAACTTCCGTCCTTCTTCTTGACAAACAGGACCGGAGCACCCCATGGTGAAACGCTAGGTCGAATAAGTCCCTTATTTAATAATTCTTGCAGCTGAACCTTCAATTCACTAAGTTCCGCCGGGGCCATTCGATAAGGCGGTATAGAAATAGGTCCCGAGCCAGGAATTAAATCAATACAGAACTCGACATCGCGCTCAGGCGGTAGTCCAGGAAGCTCATCAGGGAAAACATCAGGGAACTCACAAACAACCGGGACCTGGTCCAACGGAACATCTGTAGCTCTAGTATCACTGACATAAGCCAAGAATCCCTGACATCCCTTCCTCAATAGCTGGTTAGTGCGAAGAGAAGAAATCAACATGTGAGGGGCGGCACCACGGTCCCCCTTCACAACAAAAACTGACTCGCCGGGAAAACAAAATCTAACTATCTTCTCACGGCAGTCCACAGACGCATAGCACATGGCTAACCAATCCATGCCCAAAAGAATGTCGAAGTCCAACATCTCTAGAAGGATCAAGTCGACAGGCAGCTCTCGTTTGCCAATACGAACGGTACAGGATCGGAAAACATGCCTAGCAACAAAGGACTCTCCCATAGGAGTGGTCACAACAAGTGGCTGATCAAGAAAACCGGACTCTCTACCCAAACTCGGTACAAAGTGTGTGGAAACATAAGAGTGCGTGGATCCGGGATCAAATAACACGTGTGCATCAATAGAACAAACTGATAGAGTACCTGTAACGACGGCATTGGATGCCTGCGCATCCTGGGGTGTTAATGCAAAAACTCGGGCCTGACCTCCTCCGATAGCGGGCTGACCTCGGCCTCGGCCTCTGCCTCCTCGTCCTCTCTGGATCGGTGCGCCACGTCCACGGCCTCTGGGTACACCTAACTGGCGTGGAGCATTGCCTGTGGCAGGAAGTAGGGCTCTCTGAGGAGGGGGCGGTGATGGAGGTAGAGTCACATGCGGAACGGTCGTTGCTCCCTGTCGCCTTGCTGGACAGTCTCTAACACGATGGTGCAGACTCCCGCACCCAAAGCATCCTGGCGACGACTGCTGTCCCTGTGTATACGATCCATATAGATGACCTCGTCCAAATCCTCTGCCGGTCCTATCTCTTGGAAGGAATCGGGCATGCTGCCTCTGATCTGGCATGCCAGTACGAATCCTCTTCGGCCCGGTAACAGCCGAAGTTGCTGAAATACGTGCCTCCATCCGCAATGCTGTGTTCATAGCTGCCGAATAGGTATCGAAATGCTGGGCGCCAATGGCAAGATATAACTGGGCATCCAGTCCCTGTATAAACCTCTTCACTCTCTTTGCTTCGGTATCCACCAGATACGGAGCATATCGGGACAACTGTGTAAACTGAACGTCATACTCAGACACCGTCATCCCTGGTGTCTTGACCAAGGCCTCGAAACTACGAGCTCTGACGTCGCGAACGCTCTCCGGGAGGAATCGGGCAAGAAAAACTGCTGTGAACTCGGTCCAGGTTATGGGCGATAGACCAGCAGCTCGACCTCTCAGAACTGACTCCCACCATATCTGTGCGATACCCTCTAGTCGGAAACTCGCAAGCTCTACCCAGCGATCATCGGAACATCTCAGCGAACGGCAGATCCTGGCCAAGCTGTCAAGGAACGTCTGCGGGTCCTCCGCTACATCGGTACCCGTAAAAACTGGAGGTCTCAGCCTCATGAACTCCTGTAGCGAAACCGGGATGGTCACGGTGGTAGTAGTAGGAGCAGGTATCACAGTAGTCTGGGATGCAGTGGGTACGTCCTCCGGCCTCGGTGCATGACTAGCCGCAATGAAGGATCCTACCATCTGACGTAGCTCCTGCATACTCCCTATCATCTGTCACAACTCCTCCATACCAGTCTCGAGTCTATCCATACGGCCTGAGGAAGGCAGATCGGTATGTTCCTGCGGTGTAGGCATACTACCCTGCTCAGTCCTAGTCTCGGTTGAGCCAGCTCGAATCTCGTCTCGGGCGGCAGCCCTCTGTGCTCTGGTAGTCTTTGGCGGCATAGTAGCTGGTACAGGAACATGAATAAGATCGTAGGATACACGGAATTGAAGAAGGAATTTCAAGCAAGTATATCCTAAAGTCACCTAGGCGGAGTACCGCATCGCAAGTATGCCGCGGACATACGTACGCTACGTTACCCTGCTTAAGTCACTTACTCCATCTACTAAGGGTCATCATAAACTCGGAAAGGTGAAACCTATCGCTCTGATACCAACTTTGTCACGACCCGCAAGGTACGGAACGCGACCGGCACTTAAATTATGAAACGTCTCAAGACGTCCATAAAATAGGTAAGCCGAAGCCCAGAATACTAAACCCAATTAAGATTTTTAGAGTGAAGGAAAACCAAATAATTTAAGCATTTACCTCATTACCTAATCAATTTGCCCTTATTCCAAAATTCCAGCAGAATATAAAAAAATCAGTGCATGAGGAATAACATGTCGACTCAAGTGAGCTCGACCCAGATACATCATAAATAAATCCGCAAGTCTCACAATTTCACATCTAGGTCAATATACAGTCATCCGAATACAATAGGTACAACTGAACTGATAGTAGCAACAGTGGCAGTAGTAGTAGAAGTAGTAGCAACAGTAGTCGTAGATGGAGTAATCTAGATACAATGAGCATATATAAGGTGGTACCAAATGATAACAACCCACCTATGAGCAAAAGCCTTTAGTCCAAGCAAAAAGTATAACTGAAGCAAAGGTATCCGCCGCTACAGTACTGACGGAGTGGGCCTGCAGAAAAGCTGTGGCACAACGGGGGTGAGTTTCCAGCTCGTGAGTAATAGATAACATTTACTAAGGCTATCGTATGCATGCACACAAGTGTCCTGGCATCCCTAAAAACAGGTATAGCTACATGTACTAGCAGGTGTGTATGCATCAACAGTATACTAGCAAGTATATATGTCACATGGAGGTGATAACAGGTATGTATGCCATATAAAAATACAATCAAGTGTGTATGAGAATTATTCTTCCTTTGTTTTGAAACTCCCCTTTTTAAACATCAATAATAATATCCAGGAAAACATGTAAAATCCGTGTCTAGCAACGACACCTCAAAACCGTCCAAATCTCATATATCCATGTCCAGTATCTCTGGCCTCAGCTATCCGGCTGATCCACATCAAAATCCATATCTCAATCCAGCGGCCACAGTCGGTATCCTCTGGATATCCGCCGTGCCAAATGAAATCACCGGTAGGTAATACGTCCCCTGCCAGGCTCAACGCCATCATCTGCGATCTTCTTGCCCCGGGGTACCGTACCGGGCCCACCATGTACCCGAGACGGTTCATCCACCTCCTCGAAACGGGTCTCAAAAACCACAGAAAACTCATGGTGGACGAAACTTTACATCACTAGAAAACCGCAGCTTTTATTTTTAACAAATATCAGTTGAAATCATGCGGCTTTCCCCCGAAATCCAGAAATATCATAAATCTCACAAAATTATCATAAATGCATATGCCGATGATTATGAATGCTTATGGTATCAATTTAAATACTATTTCAATGTCACATTTCTAGGCAGTTAACATGTTCCCGATTTAAAGTTATTTAGTGTCGTGACATGGCAATTACCAGGTTGTGTGTGTTCACATGAATAGTGCTCGTGCAACATATAAAACCTGGTAATGGTGCATGTGTCCTATAATGAATCTGCGTATATGGAACATCATATAGATACTAACTACAGCAATTATCATGCAAGTTTTATCATTATTACTCCAATGTTACCAGTAATACCAAGTCTACTAAATCTATCGGGCGACTCGCTCCATCCAAACGATTGTCCCCCGTAGATGTTAAATCTACTCACCCGTGATCCCGTGTTAGGTATGTCCGACCACCTGCTTCCCTTTCTCCGCTGCGCTCGAAGTCCCTGCCGGTGAACCTAGAATTCACAAGAGTCACCATATAAGGAAAAGTCATGCAAAACGCGATATATCGATAAAGGAAACGCGTGCATGAAACCAAACGCGTGTGCACACGATACGACGCGACACGCACAAACCCACTAGAACCTACGCCAAGTCGGATAAATCGGGTGTTTACATGGAATCTGGGGAATTTCTCTGGTTGACTGGCCTCACTAGGACCTAAGAGGTTTATTATAACTAACGTAACTCTCACTTTGCTCAAAATCTCCATAAAACACCCAATATCACTTTTAAGCATGATATGGACACCGATTAAGCTAGTTATTCGGAATTTTAGCAAATTAGGCTAACCATCCAATTTTAATGATACTATTAGGCTTTAACAGGTTAGTTAACACCAAAGATGGCTCATGAAACCACGAGCACTCCAAAATAGCTAAATCTAGCATTACTACCCATTCTAGCAATAAAATTCTGTTTATCGCAACAACTAGCTAATCAAGCACCTAATCTACATAATATACGAAAAGTTCAAGAGTTATACCCTCTAAGAACCTTGCAACAAGGGAGAAGGAGAAGAAGAAGAGGGTAGGTGCATCAAAACGTGGCTGGAACGGAGTTGCTGTGCACTGCTGAAGCTGATGCAAAGAAAAATGGGTTTGTTGTTGCTGTTGCTTGCTGGAAATGTTTGCTGTTGTTGTTGTTGTTGTCCCTGGGTGTGGTATGAAGTGGTATGGAGTTGTGTGTGATGTGGTATAGAGTTGTGTGTGTGTGGTATGGGTTTTGAGGACATGAAGCAGCTGTTGCTGCTGCTGCAGTTCACGTTCTGGCTGATGGAAAAATGCTTGCTGGTGTTGTTTCTTACTTGGTGAAATATGGGCTGAAGTAGCAGCTGGTGTGCTGTTTGGAGCAGCCTAAGTAGACTTTTGGTGTTAGGGTAGATGATGTAGCTGCATACGGTTGGGGGTAGCTAAAAAGCTGATGTAATGGGCTGATTTTGTGCTGCTGAAGTTTGAAAATTGGTGGCTGATTGGAGCAGCCATAGCTGACCATCAAGGCTGGAATTGGGCAGAAATTTGAGGCTAATGTGACTTGGTGCTGTTTTGATGTAATTACGGCTGATGTGAGGTGTGAGTGATGATGGATAAGGGTGTTGTGGTGCTGATGTGATGGTTTAGTAGCTGTATAGGGTGGGGGGCTGATGCTATGCAGATTTGATTGCTGAAATTGAGCAGCTAATTGTGCTGGTGATAGTGATGTTGGTGCTGTTTTTTTTTTCAAGGGGTTAGGTGGCTGTTGCAGCCCAAATTGCTGACCTTAAGCTGAAATTGACCTTTGGTGTTACAGTGATGAACCAGTTTTTTTTTAGGCCATTCCTCGACCAGTTTATTTTTGTGTTATTGATGACATTCTGGTCTATTCCAAGAGTCGAGAGGAACATGAGCAGCACTTGAGGATTTCCTTCCAGACATTGAGAGAGCACCTGCTGTTTGCTAAATTCTCGATGTGTTCCTTCAGGCTTGATATTGTTGAATTCGTAGGTCATGTGGTTACGGGAGATGGTATTCATATGGACCTGAGAAGATCGAGGTCGTACCGCTTTGGCCCCGACCCGCATCAGTGACAGAGGTCCGCAGCTTTTTGGGCTTAGCCGGTTTTTACCGCCGTTTCGTGCAGGATTTCTTGAGTATCGCTGCACCGCTGACCGGACTGACCAGGAAGGGAGTTCCTTTCTTAGACTGAAGCATGCGAGCTGAGTTTTCAACGGTTGAAGACTCGGTTGACGACTGCACCAGTTCTACTATTGCTTTCTGGATCGGGCGACTTTGTCGATTATTGTGATGTTTCGCGAGTGGGGCTCGATTGTGTACTGATGTAGCACGATAGAGTTATCGCTTATTCTTCCTGACAGTTGAAGGAGCAAGAGCAGAATTATCCCACTCATGATCTAGAGATGGCCGCGGTGGTCGTGCGTTGAAGATTTGGAGATACTACTTGTACGGAGAGTTGTGTCAGATTTTCACGGACCACCAGAGCTCTATGTACATCTTCCTGCAGCGGGATCTGAGTTTGAGACAGCGCCGTTGGATGGAGCTTGTGTAGGATTGTTATTGTGAGTTCCTTTATTACCCATGGCAAGGAGATTGTGGTAGCTGATGCTTTGAGTCGTAGGCCCGGGGGTTAGCTTATCCCAGATGAGCGCAGTTCAGAGACAGTCTTCTGTAGATTTGCAGTTATTGTGCGACAGCTGAGTACAGCTTAAGTTCACCTCTTTTGGAGGGGGAACAACTTGCTCATGTCCGCGCCCGTCCACATTTACTTAAGCGTTTTCGTGAGGCACAGCCCGCCGATGCTCGTTTGTCTGAGATTCTTGAGCATGTTCGGCAGGGTAGAGATTCGGAGTTCTGATTTATGACCACGGTGTGCTACGTTTCGAGACTCTTTGGTGTGTACCTGATACTGATGGGTAGAGACACGAGGTCCTAGAGCAGGCACATCAGTCAGCTTTCAGTGTTCACCTAAGTGCCACCAAGATGTAACGTGACTTGAGTGTTAGTTACAGGTGGGCAGGGATGAAGAGTGAAGTTTCAGATTTCGTTTTGAAGTGCTTGAATTGCTGTGAGCTAAGGTTGAGCATTTGAGACCGGCAAGAGAGTTGCAACTATTAACCGTTCCGGAGAGGGAATGGGAGCAGATCTCCATGAATTTCGTCGTGGTGTCTACCCAGGTCTAGACAGGGTGTGAATCCATTCGGGTGATTGTTGTCCGGTTATGCTCAGTATGCTCAGTTCGCTCAGTTGTTCTTTGGTAAGTTTGTGTGTTTTCATGGAGTTTCCTTCATGCGTTGTATCCAATAGAGGCACCCAGTTCGCTAGCCGTCTTTAGTAGAAGCTTCAGAAAGCTTTGGGTACTGTTTGAGCTTTAGCACCGCTTCCCATCCATAGACCGATGGTTCGTGAGAGCGGACTACATAGACTCTGGAGGATATGCTTCGTGTGTGTGTGCTTAAGTTTGTTGGCAGTTGGGATTGTCACTTGCCATTGATAGAATTCTCCTACAATAACTGTTATCAGGAGATGATTCAGATGGCAACCTTTTAGGCTTTGAATGGTAGGTTGTGTCGATCGCCAGTCTGTTTTACCGACTCCGTGAGAGCAGGATTTTTGGACCCCAGCTAGTCAAGAGACTTCGGAGAAGATCCAGCTGGTTCAGGACAGGATGAGAGCAGCCCAGTGAAGACAAAAGTCTTATGCTGACCGACATTGTCGCAGACTTGAGTTCGCAGTGGGAGATCATGTATTCCTATGGATTTTTCCGATGAATGACGTGTTGAGTTTTCGGAAGCTTAGTCCCAAATTGTAGGTCCTTTTGAGATCCTCGAGCGAGTTAGTACCGTTGCCTATCGTTGGCACATCCGCCCAAATTTCTGAGTATTCACCCTGTATTCCTTGTTTCGATACTTCGCAATTACCTTCATGACCCTTCTCACATAATTCAGCACCAGACCATTTATTAGGACGCGATCATTCGTTCACCAGCAGCCGATAGTTATAATGGATCGGCAGGTGGAGAAATTACGGTCAAAGGTCTTTCTATCTGTGAAGGTTCTTTGGCGTAGTCCGTCTAGTCAGGAGATCACTTGGGAGGCTGCAAGCGAGATGTGGAAGATATTCCCTCATCTCTTCGAAGGTACGCATAGTAAAAATTTTTAATTCGGGGACCGAATTTCTTTAGGGGGGGGGGAAGATTGTAACATTTTAGAAATCGTTTATGCAAAATTTCTGTTAATAGGTAAAATAAACTCTGTTTTCCGTTAAAACCTAGAAATGATCATTTTTCAGTATAGACTTAACTGCACCTAGTTTAACTAGGAAATTGCTAGTTTGCGGTTTTTAGTTGTCACTTGAAAATTTTAGTTCACTTTAATATTTTTCCTTAATGAAAATCTTATTATATGCTTTTAATTATCCACTTAATTAGTGTTAATTACAAATTTGTTTGGCTTATTTATACTTAAGTGAATCTATGCCAACTTAATCACAAGATTAAGCATTAAACCATCCTTGAAAATATCCTAGAAAATATCTAGATATTTTGGTGAATTAAAAGAAAACTTTAAATAGAAAAGAAAAAGATTAAGTGGTGGCATGGATGGGAGAGGCTTTGATTGAGAATTAATTGTGAACTTAGCTAGAAATTTCAACACAATTTCCACAACCTTCATCATTTCTCCATGATGGCCGACCCCTCCCCCCTTGCTGCCCTCTCTCTCTTCTCACCCCATTTTCACTTCTTCAAGATCAAATAAATCATCAAAAATCAACAAATAATCCTACAAACACAAATACAAATCCATACCCATTATTCTTTAGCCTAAATCTTGCATAGATCTTCATGAAAGTCAGTATTTTAGAGTCTGATTTGGAAGTTTAGTTGCAAGTTTGTGAATCTAAGTGAGGTATAAATCCTAATCCTAAGCTTATTTGTTGTTGTAATACTTTAAACTAGCTTATTAGATATTTAAATAAAGCTTTAATTAGCATGTTTTGGAATCTCAAGAAAGGGTTATGAAGATCAAGTTAAGGTTTTGATAATTTGTAATGGTTAAGTGAGTTGTTTGGACAAGGAAAACTTAGCCTAGTGGTGAGATAGTTATTTGTTATTTTCTTAATTGTCTAATTAAGCTTAAGTGCAAACTAAACTGATACTAAATCTTATATGGGTGAGATTAAAATTGTTGTAAAGGTTTGTGTGGTTTAAGTAAGCTACCATGTGTTGTTTGTGATCACTAGAATGGTTTAAACTTCTAGATTTGAGCTAAAATATTTATAAAGCTGCTTACTAGGTTTTCGGTAAAATTAGGCGTGGGTTTCAAATGACGTTGCGATGTTATATATGTTATCTTCCATGATATATATTTTGTTGTGAATGCACGATCGGTACGATCGGGGTCTAGGCTTGGTGGTTATGTCGTTTTGTGTTCCTAGCTACGATTGTGCCTATGTCGTACGCGTTTTGTGCACTAAGTGCATAGTGTGTATATCTTGTGGACGTTATCCTTGCGTTTCGTTGTCTTTGTGTCGGCAAAGGATATTTAGTCTTATGTGTTGTGTTTGTGAAATTTTAGGATCACGAGCAGGGACTTCGGACGCTGCGAAGAAAGGGAAGCAGGTGGTCGGATTTACTTAGCTCGAGGTCATCGGTGAGTAGATTTAACATCTACAGGGGAATCGCCCGCATGGCGTTATGCATCTGAGCTTGATTAAATGACATGATTATTAGTTACAAGTATATGGACATTGATTGTGCATGGATACCATTGTTCCATATCTCATTTCCTATTTGTATATGGACATAGTATTAATGAGACACAACACCATTATTGACGTATCATGTTACACGAGCACTAATTGTATGCTACACACACCCGTCGATAATTGCCATGACACGCACAACCCTATACATATGTGATATTGTATTGGTTAGGGACATTGAGAAATGATCCTTATTTCAATTATGCATATGAGATATAGCTGACACCTATACATACGTGATATTGTATTGGTTAGAGACATTGAGACATGATCCCTATTTTGATTGTGCATATGAGATATAGCTGACACCTATACATACGTGATATTGTATTTGTTAGGGACATTGAGACACGATCCCTATTTCCATTATGCATATGAGATATTGCTGACACCTATACATACGTGATATTGTATTGGTTAGGGACATTGAGACTTGATCCTTATTTCCATTGCGTATAAGAAAGATAGCATACACATATACCTACATGCTTACACATATACTGTTGGATATAGTGCCCTCAAAGTCAATTATTGGATCACAGGTACGTGATTGCAATGATTGAGGCAGGACCTATACCGATATGACAGTCTTGCTCGAGATGATAGTATGCTATCTGGTTTGTCTTTATCATCGTATACATGCTTTAGTTCACTATTGCATGATGATAGAGCCCATATGATTCTTGCTTGACTACCAGCAGTATGATGGCGATCATATACATGGGAGCTGGGGTCTGTAAGCACATCCTTAAAGTGTCCCTAGTCGTAGGAGTTACGAGACAGGGCATCGATACTCCAGAGTAGACTAGTGTATACAATCGAGACCCCGACGTTGGGCGGTGGCCGGTCTTACAAGCCATTGGTGTCAGTTAGTTCAACTAAGATGTATACAGGTGCTCATTGGGTTATGAGTACACCGGACAGGACTCGCCGGGAACATGCTAGTTGGTATTATACATATCGTCAGATAGCAGTTCCCTGGTGACATGTGTACAGGTTAGTTTGTCGACCTGAGATCGTCATTTGTCTCGTGTGAGTTCCACTGTGCTTTGATTTCTACCCTACCACGCTCGAAGGAGACGTGCAAACAGGTATTTTTTGGGTACAGTCACGAGCCACATGGAGGCAGTGAGCGGATCGTCGGGGGTTCGTCTCTCCCGGTATTGTTGCGCCACGGCAGGGCCCCGGCCGTCTATCCGAGGCCAAATTGCGGAATCAAAATTTTCTTATCTTTTAAACTGGCGCTACCGCGGACAATATACCCGGATCGTAACCATTAACCTAATGCTAGCTAACAAGAGATGGGAAGAGAAGTATACCGAGTGATCCGAGTCCTCCGGTCTTCTCGTCATCGTCCCGATCTCCCGCGGAAAGTCATGTCTCCACATCGTCGTCTCCTCGCCGGAAGGGCACCACATCGCCTCCGTCTTTTACGGGCTCCCGCCTCAATACCGAGGCAACTCGGGCATGAAGCCGGCAACTCGACATGCTCAAGATATGCTGTAGAATGTGTAGTGTAGAGGCTATATCTCATTTGGGGTTTTTTGCCATGGTGATGGAGGAATCAAGAATAGAAAAATGGTGCTTGCATTTTTCTAGCATGAAAATGAGATCAAGAATGAAACTCTCAAGATGAAGCTCTCTTCTTCTTTCTCTCTCAAATCTTTTTCAACCCTTTTCATCAAGTGAGAAGAATGGTGGAGGAAAAGAATATGAAACCATAACCTTAGAAGGAAGGTGAGTGTAGGATAAAGAGAATGGTGACCACATCCAAAACATTATCATAACAAACATACATCAAACCCATACCCTTTCTAATCTCATTAAATGCACCATCATGGATGAAAGATTCTAATCCTATCATAATGAATACATTTGCATGAAACCCCCTCCACAAATGTAATTTGGAAAACTGCAAATTACCCCCTCCATCGGAAAAGTCCGGCCGGGAAAGAACAAAGGAAAAACCGGCCGGAACGGAATGCAAACTGGCAACTCCAGAAAACTGGTCCTGTAATAAATTACAGGAAAACCCCGACACTGTGCATACACACCCGCATCTGTATTCCGTCCGGATACAAATGCAATGAGACAAAATCTACACTGTACTAAACTAGGACCGGCTTAAGCCAAAGCCGGCTAGTAATATCCGTTCGATCCTGATCCGTGCAATACCGCACGTATCAGATCGAACCCTGCCATAAAACTATATGGCCACAAGTACAAAACTGTCCGATCCTGATCCGTGCAATACCGCACGTATCTGATCGGACCCTGCCATATCTCCATACGGCCTCTACAGCGTTTCGCCCGAAAGCTTGAGTAACTGAAAGTGTGGTGGACTCTAAAGACTCGTCAATACAATGGCTGTGGATTTAACCACTAGCACGTCAGAGATATTAGCCAATACGTGACGGGCCACCAGCTATTGACCAAAAGGGACGTCGATGAGCGAACTCATCCTGACACCCTACTGAGCCTGTCAGTGACAATATCCTTACAGTCCGGTCCGTTCGTCTATGAGCATCGCATGTCGGGCCTAGAGGGTTGGTTAAAGTCAGACCCCCAAAAGCGGTACAAGTCGTGTCGGAGTGTAGCCCAGAACGCCCTGAGATACTACTGGAATACCTACTAGTAAATCTCCTGTCTCGGCCGAGGGCTTTGCTTAATGGCTCTCCTAGACACAACGCGACCTCACCCCCAATACCGGAAGAGACGAACCCCTGCAGATCCGCTCACTGCCTCCATGTGGCTCGGGACTGTACCCAACTAAAACCTGTTTGCACGACTCCTTTGAGCCATGGTAGGGTAGTAATCAAAGCACAGTGGGAACTCACACGAGACAAATGACGATCTCAGGTCGATGAACTAACCTGTACACATGTCACCAGGGAACTGCTATCTGACGTCTGGTATAAGACAAACTAGCAGGTTCCCGGCGAGTCCTGTCCGGTGTACTCATAACCCAATGAGCACCTGTATACATCTTAGGTGAACCAACTGACACCAGTGGCTTGTGAGACCGGCCACCGCCCCTCGTCGGGGTCTCGACTGTATACACTAGTCTACTAATGGAGTATCGATGCCCTGTCTCGAAACTCCTACGACTAGGGACCTTTTAAGGATGTGCTTATAGACTACCAGCTCCCACGTATATGATCGCCAACATACTGCTGGTAGTCAAGCAAGAATCCTAGGGGCTCTATCAACGTGTAATAGAGACATGTCAGGTCACCTAAAGCAGTACACGATGATAAAGATAAACCAGATAGCATACTATTATCCTGAGTAAGACTGTCCTACCGGGACAGGTCCTCCCTCAATCATTGCAATCACGTGCCTGTGATCCAATAATTGACTCTGAGGGCACTATCTCCTACAATCTCCCACTTGCACTCAAGGCTAATTATTGCGATGCCGCATACTCACAGCCCGTGTGATACCGAACACCCAATTCCTCGACTAGTCAGTCTCACAAAACTCGTTTGCGAAACTATTGCGTTCGATGAATAGCCTCAGTGAGTGTGTAACATTTTCAAAAGTATAAAATATTAATTTTAGGAATTTTTATGATTTAACATTATTTATTGATTATTTTAATATTAAATTAATGATTAAATGCAAATAAATAGGAAAAATGTTAGAAAAATTAGGAAAAATTTTGGAAAATTCTAAAATAGGCTAAATTAGTGAATTATGACATTTTTAAGTTTTCGTGATTAGTTTGACACTAATTTAGAGCTAATCGCGATTAAAATCGCTAATCGGGGTTTTTGGCAATTTTGTACAAAAACATGCACATATCACTTCTTGTCTACACTTGTGCTTTTTCTAGCCATGGTTTTCATTTGGGTTTACTATTCTTGTGAGAAGGTTTTGGGAATTAAAAATAAAAGAAAAGGAAAAAGAATGGGGTTGGTGAGAGAGAGGTATGGGTGCATATTTGACTAACACTTAGCCATTTCTCCTCATTTTTTTCCTCCCTCATCTTGAGCTCCTGCTGCTGCTGCTCCTTTCCCCCCTTCGTCCACCTTCAATCCCTCATTTCATCTCAAAAATCAACTCAAAACCTCACATCCCTTTCACGAAAAAGATGCACAAGCTCGAGATCTACGCAATGGACCAAGAAAGCGTGGATTTTGGCCACTAGGGGCAACTCAAGAAAATTCTTGAGTTGCTAATGGAGGTAATTACTGGACCATTAGCTTAAGTGCAGTATTTCCTTTAACCCCATGTAAAGATTATATCGATATTGTGTGATATTATAGACTTGGTGATAACCTAGTTAGGGTTTGAGAGAAACTTGGGTTGTAATGTGAAATTGAGCTCAGTAGAGGACTTGTAAACACCCTAGTGCATGAATTGAGACCCTAACCTGAAACTAGAAACCATAATACAGATTTTGGAAACCGATATCGGGGAAAATGTGAAATCTGAGAAGGTTAATTTGAATCTGCTAACACCCCGAGACTCCTAAAGTGATATTGAGTGGACAGTGAGATGTGCAGGCACCATTGAACCGACAACCCAAACCCTAGCCCCCAACTCATCCGTACGGCCGCCAATTTCTCCCTTTTGGCCGCCAATTGCCGCCTGGGTCCCACCATTTTGGGTCGTTTTGGTTTTGTAGCTCCTACATTGTTAGTTTAGGCCCCTGGTATATATAGATTTGTATAAATTGATCTAGGGTAAAATCTGGAACACATTTCATGAGTTGCTGTTTTGGACTTTAGTTTCCGTATTCCGTATTTTCATTTCTGCATTGGTGTGTTTCGTTTTGCCTCGACTATTTGGCGTTTATACGACGATATAGAGGATTTATTGATGGTTTGAAGGCGTGCCATAGGTTCTCACCTATAGGCCCCCTTATCGTATCGTTTGAATTTCATGCGCCGTTTTAGCTTGGATTTGTTTTTAATGCGCATATACGATATGTTGATGTGTAGGTACTCATGAGGACTTCGGGACGACAAGCAAATGCATGGTGACGTCCGCAAATGATGATGCAAGGTGAGTAGATTATATCTACAGGGGGAAGTCTGGTGGATGGCGTATAGCACCCCCGCGGTCCATAGTTAGTATACTATATATAGTGGTTATTTGATAGTTTAATGTGTTGTAGCTTTGTGATAGGTGTATTATGGATAGTGTAGGGTAGAAGTGACTAGTGTAGTTCACAGTCGCGACCCTAGGTTAAAATTACACCTACCCACACACACCCTTGCATATTACTTGTACTTACACCGCGTTTGATGATATGGGATGACTTTGGAGATGAGTCGATGATGTGGGCTCGATGACGTGAGATCGGTGATTGGATACGATTCATATGAGGAATATGACTTGTGATTCTTGCGGGCTTGGGATATGTGTTTACCCCCGCATGCATACTTTTGTTGGTATCGTTTTGTACTGACATAGGGTAGTACCCCAGACTATATAATCTGATGGTAGTGATACCGGTTATGTGACGAGATAGTGAGATGTTGACCTGTACCCAGCTTTTGGGGATGCCGTACGATGATTTACCGTACGAGCCGATATTGATGATAGATCCGCACTCATAACTCAAGGATATCTTACGATATGACATTGAGGCGAGATCACCGACTATATACCTATAAATATACTTTGACTCAGATTTTGGTGGTTTCCACACCTACCCCTCCTGATCGACCTGATACTTAGATGTAGTTTGCATAGTAGATACTTCACTATAGTATTGTTGCATTCATGATATGATTCTTGCTTGGCATATTGTACACTTATACCTGTACACAAACATAGATGATTCATTCTAAAGGAGCGGTTTCTCTCGACATATGCACATTACTATTCCATGTTGCATGATTTCGGATATGATTACCTTTTCTTACATGTCACATACATCATGGATTGATTGCATAGCACATCGTATTGGATCATTGCAGTGTAGCTTATCTATATGTGACATGACTTGATGTTCATACTTGATACACATATCACATTGGATCATTGCAGTGTAGCTTATCTATATGTGACATGACTTGATGTTCATACTTGATACACATATCACATTGGATCATTGCATTGTAGCTTATCTATATGTGACATACTTTGATATAGGGCTGACCCGGAATGACGGATGCCCGATGGATTGATATAGGGCTGACCCGGAATGACGGATGCCCGATGTACCGAGAGAGGGATGACCCGGACTGACGGATTCCCGATATATACTTTGATATAGGGCTGACCCGGAATGACGGATGCCCGATGGATTGATATAGGGCTGACCCGGAATGACGGATGCCCGATGTACTGAGAGCGGGATGACCCGGACTGACGGATTCCCGATGTATACTTTGATATAGGGCTGACCCGGAATGACAGATGCCCGATGGATTGATATAGGGCTGACCCGGAATGACGGATGCCCGATGTACTGAGAGAGGGATGACCCGGACTGACGGATTCCCGATATATACCTTGAGAGAGGGCTGAACCGGAATGACGGATGCCCGACACAAGAGGATTTATGTGTCGATGCTAGGCACGGGTTTCATGATGTTTTTCCATGATTTTGTTTATATCCTCATATTGCATACATGATGCTTATTGTCATTGGGTGACGGTTGGACGGGTTCCACATATATACAGACATAGATCATATACAGATATAGAGCATATACAGACTGGATTTACATTGACCATACTTCATTTGTATATATAACAGGGTATGAGGGCGCTGTTATATATACCCTTACACCAATATTAGTGGTATGGGACGCTAATATATGTGTATTGATATCATTGATACTTCATCATATTTACTTCTTGCAGACATACCTTATACTGATGACATGTTATTACCTGAGTACCTGGTACTACATACATGATTAGATGTTACCTTGCTACCTTATCACACTCAGATGTACTCTTATGGTTATATTTCTGATTGTTGACTTAGGTTTATGTCTTGCATTCGGTTTCTGCTTGTAGATATTTTCTATTCACGAGTTGGCAACTCACCCCCGTTGTGCCACAGTTCTTGCAGGTTCTGCCGTACAGGTTTCATTGCGGCATTTCTGGCACAATACTTTCTTGAGGGTGGTTTGCTCTTGGTAGGTGGATTCTTTCGCATCAAGAACCACCATTGTACTTGTATTATTCATTGTATCTAGAATTTCCATCAACCAAAACTTGTATATTGTTTCAGAGCTAGACTTTAGTGATGTATTATTCGACCTTAGAGTCGCGCTTAGTAGTATTGCGGTTTCTTGTTGCTTTGAGCTTTCTTTTGGGTTTGATCCTTGCCACTTGGCGTTGTATATTATTGTTAAACATGTAGTTTCTTTACTTATTCTTAAAAAGGGTTTTAGATTTCTGGGTTTTCGGCTTACTTAGTCGCGTTACGCCTGTAGACGTTACGTGGTTAAGTGCCGGTCACGAGCCAAACTTTGGGTCGTGACAGAGTGGATCCGCTGTGATGTTTCTTTCTATGTCTCTCTATATCTCAAGTTCGCGGAGAAAGCCATCTCCCGAAATGAGCAATACCTGTCTTAGAATGTCTGGATGTCTGATGGGACTTAGCTCATAAATGAACTCCAAATCCAAACTTCTTAGACTGTATCGTCAACTGAACTTAATCAGTATCCTGCGCCATGCCTTTCCCTCAGTATCCACCTGGACCACCTGTCCAATATACTGCCCCTCGTCGGAGGGAAAACTATAACTCTGACAGCCACTCTGCCATCCAGGTCACCTTGGAAGCCTGAAATGATAACCGTCTCCTAAAGGAGGCTGCCGTTATCATGTCCCTAGAACATCAACTTATGTTCTAAAACTGCTTCCGACTGTTTCTCCAGGATTGGATCAATATCAACTTATTGTATCTACTGCAAGAACAACATCTGGTGTGGTACTTGACATCTCATGATTGACTCAATTGCCTATGCAAGTGATCTGCCAATCATGCACATCCCTCTCCCCTTTAGTCTGTAAGACACCTTTAGAGAGGGTGACTCCATTACCTGCAGGTGTACTACCGTGCCAGGAGTCGTCCATTCTAAATACTCATAGAATGCTGTCAAGGTACCCAGATTAGGAAACCACCCAAATCAAGATCTAAAACCATAGACCTAGTAACCAGAATGTCTGAAATAATATCCAAGTCCTGTGTGGAGAAACCACTGTGTGACAACCAAAGTATAACCGATCGTAGTATAGGAGTTTCCTTTCCTACTCTGTGTATGTCATCCAAAACCAGGACATCACACCCTACTACCTTGTTAATAGATCCATCCCCTATTCAGATGACGTCAAACCTATGACTGTCATGTCAGAAATAGATGATCTATCTCCGCTATATCTGCTTTAGTCTATAAATAGACATAAGCCACCTGTCCACCAATGCTTCCGCTGCTCCCACTGACTACGACAACCCTCTGGCAGAGTCATATACACGTACACTTCTGAAGCTAGTTCAGAACGACGCTATACTCATCCTCCTGCCGGGTCTCGCGGCCTGGAACAACAGCAATGGCAAGTGTGGGTAAACAAGAACTTCCCTGTCACCGTCCTTGAGGCTACCGGAGTACCTCTCGGGTGCCTGAAGTTACCCACCGTATCTGCGGAGTGGCCAATGGAATGTCTAGCCAGATTGAATCTTTAGGTTCCTTATCAAATCTTCAGTAATCGTTTGCGGTTCTGGAATCACTTCCAGTTCTACCATACTCCCACTTCTGTTTTCGAAAAAATCCATTTTTAATAAAACTGTGGCGAGTCTAGAACAATATTTCTATTGATCTGCCAGATGGTAGAAAGTCAACCCTCGTCATAGCCTGGGTCAACCCACAAACAGCCATTACAGAAACGTGCCTTGAGTTGTCCAGTGTCTGGTTTTAAGCATAAGCCGGACAACTCCCCGTACCTTAACATCGTTAAGATATGAACTGTTCTATATCCAATATAGAACCAGAGGCACTGATTCAATTGGAACCAGATTCAAATCATGCAGCTGTCTCCAGTGCATGTCAACTAAATGGAAAGAGGCCAATCAGCGTTACTAAACTTAGGAATGCTTCCAATTATGAGTAACCTGAAAGAGAAGCAATTTCTCTTAATCATTACTATCAACTGAACACCATACACAAGTATCTACATCTTCGATCACTTTGAAGAATCCCGATACTTGCTACACCTGGTTCTCTACTCTATACAAATACCTATAACTCCTCAAAACTTAGACCCTGTGTTCCTACGAAACACATGTCTAAGAACTAGAGAAGTTAAAAGTAAACAGAATATAGTATGAGGACCAACCCCTCTGTCCTATTGGACACTGGACAACATACAATACTCTGTATATGTCCGCTGAGTCTAACAACTCTTTCACTGTGCGTCGTAGGTTGAAAACTGTACTTATGGTTAAGAAGAATTACACCGCTGTTTAATGCTCCTTACCTAACCATCCACTGATATAGGTAAATGTCATCGACATAATATCAAAAGGTATATCTCACTCTATGAAAATAGACGTACAGATATATCAATTTGAAATTGGTGCACAACAGCGGATATTCAAAACCAAATATTTGCAGACCGGCAAACAGCCCAGATGATCTCCTCAAATATCACTGATTACAACGAATCCCGATATAATGAGGATGATCACCCTATTCCCAATAACTTACTCCCACTCAGCATCTGTAAAACCATACAGATGTGAGAATCATACTTGGTAAATACATACCCTGGAGTAAGTATCTAATCGGGAAATCAGTTTTCTTTAACATTACACAGTGAAACTGAAACATTGAAATGTTTCGGTGGGGTATACCGGTATTCTTAGTAATGCCTCTTCCATTATCCAGATTCACAACTGTAACCTTATATCTCTTTGCCATCTGTCCAAATCCCTTTATATGTCTTTAGTCATTACCTTCTGCACACCCCTTAGGCCAAATGGTTTTCTTCCTTCCCTACCGTTCGGCACCAGCCTATGGTTTGGAAGAAGACTATCCAAAAGGCATAAAGGGTGTACTGTCCTAATCCTAGGAGCACTCGCAACGCGAGAGAAGGTGAAGATAAAAGACACCCGAATGTACTTTATTCCTATTTCTCCTGAACCAGAATCCATCCCCGAACTGGAACAAGTTCCTTTCGAGTTCGTATATAACCATACGATGGAGTATCCAATAAACTGTGGATCTTCGTAGTGACACGCAGTGTCCTGGAGAAATACAAAGGTGATTTAGGATTGGCGAAGAAATACTTGGTTTGGTCGTGAATATCAGTCGCAATTTACTTTGCCCTCCTACTAATCCCTTGCTTTGTCTTAACTTAATACCTTCTGCACACCATCGTTATGCTAATTGGTTTTCTTCATTCCCTACCGGTCGGCACCAGCCTAAGGTTTGGAAGAAGACTATCCAATTTGCGTAATAGGTGTATTATCTCCTAAACCAAGGAGTACTCACAACTTGAGAGAAGGTAAAAGGGAAAAGACAACTGAATAATCCTATCCGTTTTCTCCAGAACCGGAAACCATCCTCGAATTCCTTCGAGTTCGTATCTAACCATACGATGGTTTTGTCCAATGGAAGTGGACGTTCGTAGTAATACGGGGTGTCCTGGAGAAAAGGGTAAAAGTAGGAGTGGCAATGAGGTCTGCAACTCTGACAATCCAAAAGCCAGTGTTAAGAAGGTTCGGTCAACTTGGTTACTGAGTCATAGTCCAGGGTCGGGTCAATGGTCGCTGCCAAAGAGAGAGAGAAAAGAAACACTCAGCGTGCACTCTAACCTAGATCAGAATGGTTACCAATTTATCCAATCTGGAAACCTCCCACTGTACCGTCAAATTCTCCTCCAAACCTGAAAGTAGAATTAGTCGGGATCACCCGAGGAGTAAACCAACTCATCAGTGGGAATCGGGATCCAACTATCATCGCATGATAACTTGACGGAATCCACTCAAGTCACCACACTCCAGAAGGTATGCGCATGCCTGGCAAGTTTCAGTTCTTTTGAAACTCCCGATGTGATTTTTACCCCTAGGACCCAAGTGACCTTGACGAATAATCAACAAATCAAAAGGTCCTAGTCAAGTTCAACCCGTCATTATCTTGATTACGTTAAACCCACCTGCACGACCCTTGACGAATAATCAACAAAGTCGCACGACTGTCCTAACCAATCCACATATCCATGCGACAGAAAGCATTACAGAGCTACCGCACACTACGCCTCGGCGAATAGCAACGACAAACGTAGCGCGAATACTATGCAATACTAATCCGAAATGACGGAGGGCTACGAATGGTTTCTGGCGAAAACCTTTAACGTAATGAACTTGATATCGTTGAAGGAACTGGATAACTTTTATAAAAATATAGTGACGAAAACCTTTACTAAAGAGGTCACTCCCGGTGAAGGGATCTCGGCTCTTTCCCCGTAGAATGAGGTGCAGGATATTCCAACTGAATACCACGATGCAAAGCAAAAGTAATCGGCTATAGTAAAGTTAATGCCCTGACGCAAACTTCTGTCCAAGGGGTCACTCCCGGTGAAGGGATCTCGGCCCTTGCCTCGTCGACTGAGGAGCAGGATATTCCAAATGAATACCACGACGCAAAACAAAAGTGAACGTCCTTGCAATAACAGCTTTTTGAAAAATGTTCCAACAACATCAGAATATGTTTTTTTATCTTGCATTGATCCGAATCAACGCAGTCCCATCATATGATCACACCAATAAAGAACGAAAATATACTGATGTACGTATATGCCATCCGCATTCGCCACTGGGTCCCGTCATCACCCGTTAGGTTACTTAACTAACGACAGAGCGGGGACTGGACTAGCGCGGATGCAAAACATATACAACATCTACTAATATATATACCAATATATTATATTTCGCTCAAGGCGTGATAAAAAACAACATCACAGAAATATACAGCATCACACAACAATACAGATATCTGGAAGCCCCGGGTTTCACAGAGCCGCTGCTGAAACCCGACGTTCCCCTGGTCGTGTGGATAGCCTGTGCAATGAAAACCTAGACCCCTACGGGCGCGGCAAGTCACCCGCCAAAACCTGAAGCGAGGCAGCCCCCTTCAGCACCGTGAATGGACCACCCAGCACTTCAGGGAATCCGGTAACTTGGGCGCCCCTCCTGGGTCAACCTGTACCCCCTACGAGTGCGGCGAATAGACCGCCAATCCTAGAGTGAAGCCCCCTCCGTCTCAATGCCATGAGATGCGGGCCCGTTGCCCTCTAGAACCCGGCTATCCGTGCACCCCTCCACGGGGTAATCCTAGTACAGAAAGTAAAATATACATACAACGGGTACATCGACCGCAACCAGGTCGTGCCCCAAAAGAATAATACAAACAGGCAGTGACGGCAGTCCACATGTCGGACGCTCGCCCCGCAATATCAATTGTACATATAAAACAAAACTGTACTAGCATTGCATCCAGGCTATCCCCCACGACCGATCCGCAACAACACAGCATAAACATAGAACACCAACGTGAAAATCACGTTCGCAAATCCGTCTAACCGGGCTATTGCAGTTAGACGGGATTTACCGATCAAGTGACATTCACGGTCGCAGATATAATGTAAATACTATGAAATAATGTGTTTAAAATATCCGATCGATCAAACAATTAACAAGTGGGCCCCCAAGCAATACTGCAGCAGTCACAGAAAATCTGGGCCCAAATTTAATATCCAAAAACCCCTAAAATTAGCCCACAAGCCCACTGTAAAATTTTGACAGAGTGAGGACAGAGAAGTGCGGCGGAACCGCGGCCCAAGGGGGGTTTGACCGCGGTTCCGCGCTTCATCCGTCGACTGAGTTTGTCGAATTTTTACAGAAGTCTTAGAATATCATGTACATCAGTTTTATACAACCTGAAAAATTTTTAGACACCAAAAAATTTCAACAGAAAACTGATGTGAACTAAAATACGGTTTTTGGGATTTTGGTCGATCGGATAAGTAAAACGCATTAGAACAAGCTAGGCAAGGTTAATGGCGTGGCTCTGATACCATGTTGCGCCACGGCAGCGCTCCGGCCGTCTATCCGAGGCCAAATTGCGGAATCAAAATTTTCTTATCTTTTAAACTGGCGCTACCGCGGACAATATACCCGGATCGTAACCATTAACCTAATGCTAGCTAACAAGAGATGGGAAGAGAAGTATACCGAGTGATCCGAGTCCTCCGGTCTTCTCGTCATCGTCCCGATCTCCCGCGGAAAGTCTTGTCTCCACATCGTCGCCTCCTCGCCGGAAAGGCACCACATCGCCTGCGTCTTTTACGGGCTCCCGCCTCAATACCGAGGCAACTCGGGCATGAAGCCGGCAACTCGACATGCTCAAGATATGCTGTAGAATGTGTAGTGTAGAGGCTATATCTCATTTGGGGTTTGTTGCCATGGTGATGGAGGAATCAAGAATAGAAAAATGGTGCTTGCATTTTTCTAGCATGAAAATGAGATCAAGAATGAAACTCTCAAGATGAAGCTCTCTTCTTCTTTCTCTCTCAAATCTTTTTCAACCCTTTTCAACAAGTGAGAAGAATGGTGGAGGAAAAGAATATGGAACCATAACCTTAGAAGGAAGGTGAGTGTAGGATAAAAAGAATGGTGACCACATCCAAAACATTATTATAACAAACTTACATCAAACCCATACCCTTTCTAATCTCATTAAATGCACCATCATGAATGAAAGATTCTAATCCTATCATAATGAATACATTTGCAAGAAACCCCCTCCACAAATGTAATTTGCAAAACTGCAAATTACCCCCTCCATCGGAAAAGTCCGGCCGGGAAAGAACAAAGGAAAAACCGGCCGGAACGGAATGCAAACTGGCAACTCCAGAAAACTGGTCCAGTAATAAATTACAGGAAAACCCCGACACTGTGCATACACACCCGCATCTGTATTCCGTCCGGATACAAATGCAATGAGACAAAATCTACACTGTACTAAACTAGGACCGGCTTATGCCAAAGCCGGCTAGTAATATCCGTTCGATCCTGATCCGTGCAATACCGCACGTATCAGATCGAACCCTGCCATATAACTATACGGCCACAAGTACAAAACTGTCCGATCCTGATCCGTGCAATACCGCACGTATCTGATCGGACCCTGCCATATCTCCATACGGCCTCTACAGCGTTTCGCCCGAAAGCTTGAGTAACTGAAAGTGTGGTGGACTCTAAAGACTCGTCAATACAATGGCTGTGGATTTAACCACTAGCACGTCAGAGGTATTAACCAATACGTGACGGGCCACCAGCTATTGACCAAAAGGGACGTCGATGAGCGAACTCATCCTGACACCCTACTGAGCCTGTCAGTGACAATATCCGTACAGTCCGGTCCGTTCGTCTATGAGCATCGCATGTTGGGCCAAGGGGGTTGGTTAAAGTCAGACCCCCAAAAGCGGTACAAGTCGTGTCGGAGTGTAGCCCAGAACGCCCTGAGATACTACTGGAATACCTACCAGTAAATCTCCTGCCTCGGCCGAGGGCTTTGCGTAATGGCTCCCCTAAACACAGCGCGACCTCACCCCCAATACCGGGAGAGACGAACCCCTGCAGATCCGCTCACTGCCTCCATGTGGCTCGGGACTGTACCGAACTAAAACCTGTTTGCACGACTCCTTTGAGCCGTGGTAGGGTAGTAATCAAAGCACAGTGGGAACTCACACGAGACAAATGACGATCTCAGGTCGATGAACTAACCTGTACAAATGTCACCAGGGAACTGCTATCTAACGTCTGGTATAAGACCAACTAGCAGGTTTCCGGCGAGTCCTGTCCGGTGTACACATAACCCAATGAGCACCTGTATACATCTTAGGTGAACCAACTGACACCAGTGGCTTGTGAGACCGGCCACCGCCCCTCGTCGGGGTCTCGACTGTATACACTAGTCTACTAATGGAGTATCGATGCCCTGTGTCGAAACTCCTACGACTAGGGACCTTTTAAGGATGTGCTTATAGACTACCAGCTCCCACATATATGATCGCCATCATACTGCTGGTAGTCAAGCAAGAATCCTAGGGGCTCTATCAACGTGTAATAGCGACATGTCAGGTCACCTAAAGCAGTACACGATGATAAAGATAAACCAGATAGCATACTATCATCTCGAGTAAGACTGTCCTACCGGGATAGTTCCTCCCTCAATCATTGCAATCACGTGCCTGTGATCCAATAATTGACTCTGAGGGCACTATCTCCAACAGGTATTGGGGGTTGATGTCGCACAGTGCATGGGTGGCCATCACTAGAAACCCTCGGCCGAGGTAGTGGAGAATTACTGATTTGGATCAGTAGTTTCTCAGTTGGTGATGGTCTTCATACCGACACGAATTATCGCGTTATTAGGGGTCTGACTTTATCCACCCCCCTAGACTCGATATGTGATACTCTTTAGATGAACAGACCGGACTGTAAGTATATTGTCACTGTTAGGCTCTGTAGGATTTATGGATGAGTTCGCTCGTCAGCTTCCCTTCCAATCAATACATAAGCAACCGTTACATACAGCTCGTACCTCTGACGTGCTAGTGGTTATACCCAATGCCAGTATGTTGATGAGTCATTAGAGTTCCCCATAGACAATTTCCCTAGTTCGAGCGAAACGTTGTAGAGGCCGTATGGTTTTATGGCAGGGTTCGGAAAATGCACGTGCGTTTTCGCATGTGTCATTTTTCGTGCAGATAATACTGGTTGACTTTGGTTTAAGCCGGATCCGAGTATTATACTGTGTAGATAAACTATCTTTGTCTCAGTTGCATTTGTATTCGGTCGTAATACAAATGCGGGTATGTTCATACTGATACGGGGTTATCCTGAAATTCGTTTCAGGATCACTTTTGGAAGTTGCCAGTTTCCAGTTTTCTATCGGCCGTATTTAATATTCGGTTAAATGCGGATTTATCTTTTCTTCTTGGGTGAATCATGAGGGTGAGTCATGCTTCTAGAAGGTTCTAGAAGAGGTGATAAGGCTTGTGAGTAATTAGTGCTTTAATTGTGCATTTATTGTTTTATGCAAGGTGGATTTTTGCATTAATGAAGTTATGTAAAGCTTAGGATATTTTCTTCTTGATATTTGTTCTTAATGATCACCTCCCCTTCTCCTACACTCACCTCCCTCCGCTCTATATAGTGTCCGACCTCCCCCCTCTTGTGAGAGTATGGTTGTTGTTTTGGAAAAGATTATATATTTGGATTCATCGAAATTAGATAGCCTTATTTCTCATTTCACCCGATCCAAAAGGCAACTTCATTAACCGTTCGTCCATGGCTTTGGACGAAGCGAGACAAAGTGTTCTACTCATTCTCTACATCATCTTGGTCATCTCTTTTAGCAAACTTGACGATCGAGTTGCCTCGGTTCAGAGGCGGGAGCCCGTTTAAAGATCCGTCGACATGGTGCCATCTGGACGAGAAGACTGGAGATTGAGAAGATCGGAGCAGCCGCAACAAAGCGTGGGATGATGGTTGAAGACCGAAGGACTCGGATCATTCGGTATAACATTTCTACCCATTTTGTAGTTTGTTAGTTTAGCTTTAATGGCAGATCCGGGTTATAGTACACGATAGCGCAAGTTGTAAAAAGTTTTTGTTCCGCATTTGGCATCTGTTAGACGGCCGGGGGGCTACCGTGGACTTACAGTGGTATCAGAGCTTCACCATTAAGCTTTACTAACTTGTGCTAACGCTTTTAAAACATCGATCGAACGAAATTTCGAAAACTACAATTTTTCTGTACAAAGTTTCTGTCGATTTTAAATCAGCTCTAAAAATTATTTTGCATATCATAGAGAATTGTGCAGGCTTTTTGAAGCAAACTGGTGAAATTTGGTTACGTGATCCCACATAACGGCCGCGGATCCGCTGCCCAAACCAGGGTTTGGCCGCGGATCCGCCGCGCTTTTGTGGGAACAGTGATCCAAATTTCTACAGTATGTTCTACATGGAAAATTTTGGCTTTCGGAATATTTCTTTTTGGCCCATATTTTGTTACCGTACAGAAGATGTACGTGGGGCCCACTTCAGGAAATTTTGTCGATCGAAATTTTAAATTTGTTAGTATGCAGTATTTACATTATATCTCCGACCGGGAATGTCATTTGAGCGGTAAACCGCGTCTAATTGCTATAGTTCTTTTAGACGGGTTTGCGAACGTGACATTCGCGTTGAAGTTCTGTGTTATGCTGTGTTGTTGCGGATATGTCGTGGTGGATAGCAGGGTGCAATGATAGTACTGTTTGGATTTATTTATACATTTGTTATTACGGGACGTGAGTCCAACATGTGGACTGCCGTCACAGCCTGTTTGTATAATATTCTTTTGGGGCACGACCGGCCTGAGGTCGATGTACCCGTTGTATATATTTTCTCTTCTGTACTAGGATTACCCCGCGATGGAGTGCACGGATAACCGGGTTCTGGAGGGCAACGGGTCCGTATCTCATGGCTTTGAGAGGCAGAGGGGCCTCACTCTAGAATTGGCAGACTATTCCCCGCACTCGTAGGGGGTACTGGTTGACCCAAGGAGGGGTTCTCAAGTTACCGGATTCCATGAAGTGCTGGGTGGTCCATTCACTATGCTGTAGGGGGCTGCCTCGCTTCAGGTTTTGGCGGGTAACTTGCCGCGCCCGTAGGGGTCTAGGTTTCATTACACAGGCTATCCACATGACCAGGAGAACGTCGGGTTTTAGTAGCGGCTCTGTGAAACCCGGGGATCCCAGATTATCTGTATTGTTCTGTGATGCTTATTACTTTTCTGTAATGTTGCATATTATCACGCCTGGAGCGATTATTGTATATTGGTATATATACTATTAGATGTTGTATATGTTTTACACCTGCGCTAGTCCAGTCCCCGCTCTGTCGTTAGTTAAGTAACCTAACGGGTGATGACGGGACCCAATGACGAATGCGGATGGCATATACGTACATTTTATTTTTTGTTCTTTTCTGGTGTGATTGATTGATGGGACTGTGTTTATTCTTATCAATGCAAGTAAAACAAACCTATTTTTGAAGTTGTTGGAACCAATTTTAAAAAGTGTTATTACAAAGACGTTTCCTTTTGTTATGCATAGTGATATTCAGTTGGAATATCCTGCACCTCATTCGACGGGGCAAGGGCTGATATCACTTTACCGGGAGAGACCCCTTGAGCAGAAGTTTGCGTCAGGGTAATAACTTCATTATAGTCGATTACAAGTTGATTTGCATCGCGGTATTCAGTTGGAATATCCTACACCTCATTCCACGAGGAAAGAGCCGAGATCCCTTCACCGGGAGTGACCTCTTTAGCAAAGGTTTTTCGTCACTATATTTTTATAAAAAGCTATCAGGTTCCTTCAACGAGATCAAGTTCATTATGTTAAAGGTTTTTCGCCAAAAACCAGCCGTAGCCCTCCGTCGTGTCTTATGGATGGTCAATAGTATTCAAGCTATGTTTGTTGGCCCTTAGTCAAGGCATAGTGTTTGGTAGCTGCTGGGTATTCATTTGTTGCATAGATAGATGCGTTGGTCTGGGACAGTCGTATTACTTTATTGGCCCTTAGTCAAGAGTTTGTACGGGTGGGTTCAAATCAACCTGGATAATGACGGGAAGAACTTGACATGTGACTTATGATTTGTTGGCCCTTAGTCAAGGTCATAAGAGCATGGGGCAAAAATCACATCGGGAGTTTCAAACATACAGCAAACTTGCCAGGCATGCGTATACCTTCTGGAGTGTGATAACTTGAGTGGCTTCCATCAAGTTATCATGCGATGATAGTTGTATCCCGATTCTCACTGATGAGTTGGTTTACTGTTCGGGTGATCCCGACTAATTCTTCTTTCAGGTTTGGAGGATTATTTGAGATTACAGTGGGAGGTTTCCTGGTTAGATAAAGTGATAACCATTCTGATCTAGGTTAAAGTGCACGCAGAGTGTTTCTTTTCTCTCTCTCTCTCTTTGGCAGCGACCTTTGACCGACCCTAGACTATGACTCAGTGACCAAGTTGACCGAACCTTCTTAAAATACTGACTTTTAGATTGTCCAAGTTGCATAAGTCATTGCCGCTCCTTCTTTTACCCTTTGCATTTCTCAGAACACCCCGTATTACTACGGATATCCACTTCCATTGGATAGATCCATCGTATGGTTATATACGAACTCGAAGGGACTTCTTCGAGGATGGATCCTAGTTCAGGAGAAATAGAATTAGTTTATTCAGTTATCTTTTATTATCACCTTCTCTCAGGTTGCGAGGGCTCCTTGGTTTAGGAGAGTACACCTATTACGCTTATTGGATAGTCTTATTTCAAACCATAGGCAGGTGCCGAAAGGTAGGGAATGAAGAAAACCAATTAGCCTAAGTAGGGTGTGCAGATGGTAATATGTAAAGACAAAAATAAAGGGATTAGAAAGAGGGCAAAGTAAATTGCGACTGTTATCATTCACGACCAAACCGCGTACTTCATCGCAACTCCTATTTCACCTTTAATAGAATAAGGTATTATTCAGTTGTCTTTTATCATCACCTTCTCTCAAGTTTTGAGTACTCTTTGGTTTAGTAGGGTACACCTATTACGCTTACTGGATAGTCTTCTTCCAAACCATAGGCTGGTGCTGAACGGTAGGGAAGGAAGAAAACCACTTAGCCTAAGAGGTGTACAGAAGGTAATGAATAAAGACAAATAAAAGGATTTGTGAAGATGGCAAAGAGATATACGATTAAAGTCATGAATTGCATTATCGAAGAGGCATTACTAGGAATACCAAGATACCCCTATGAAACATTTTCATGTTTTAGTGCATTGTTAAAGGAAAACTGATTTCCCGATTACATACTTACTCTAGGGTATGTATTTACCAGGTTTCATTCTCATATCTGTATGGTTATACAGATGATGAGTGGGAGTAAATTATTGGGAATTAGATGATCATCCTCATTATATCGGAATTCGTTGTAATTGGTGATATTTGAGGAAATCACCTAGGTACAATTTTCAACTTACGATGCACAGGTTTTGAGTTATTCAACTCAACGGACTTATACAGAGTAGTGTATGTTGTCCAATGTCTGTCAGGACAAAGGGGTAGGTCCTCGTACTATGTTCTGTTTACTTGTTACTTCTCTAGTTTTTAGACAAGTGTTTCGTAGAAATACAATGTCTAAGTTTTGAGAAGTTGTGGGTATATGAATAAAATAGAGAACCAAGTGTCGCAAGTATCGGGATTCTTCAAAGAGATTGAAGATGTAGATTCTTGTGATTGGTATTCATATGATAGTAATAGTTTTGAGAAACTTGTTTCTCTTTCGGGTTACTCATAATTGGATGTAATCCTAAGTTGAGTAATACTGATAAGCCTCTCTTCATTAAGTAGATATGCACTGGAGACAGCTGCATGGTTTGAATCTGGTTCAAGTTAAATTAGTGACTCTATTTCTATATTGTATATAGAATGGTCCATATCTTAACGATGTTAAGATACGGGGAGCTGTCCGGCTTATGCTTAAAACCAGACACTGGATAACTCAAGGCACGTTTCTGTAATGGCAGTTTGTGGGCTGACCCTGGCTTTGACGAGGGTTGACATTTCTACCATCTGGAAGATCAATAGTGATATTGTTCTTGACTCGCCACAGTTTTATTAAAATGGTCTTTTTCAGAAAACACTAGTGGGAGTATGGTAGAACCGGAAGTGATTCCAGAACCGCAAACGATTACGGAAAAATTAATAGGACCTATATATTCAATCAGGTTTGACATTCCATTAGCCGCTCCGCAGATATAGTGGGTAACCTCAGACACCCGAGAGGTACTCCGGTAGCCTCAAGAACGGTGACATGGAGGTTCTTGTTTACCCAGACTTGATACTACTGTTGTTCCAGGCTATGATACCAGGCAGGAGGATATGTATAGCATCGTTCTAAACTAGTTTTAGACGTACACGTATATATTATTCTATCAAAGGGTTGTTGTGGTTAGTGGGAGCAGCGGAAGCATAGTGGACAAGTAGATAATGTCTATTTATAAGCTTGAGCAGATATAGCGGAAATAAGATCATCTATTTTTTGATGTGACAGTCATGGGTTTGACTTCATCAGAATAGGGGATGGATCTGATAAGATGGTAGTTGGGTGTGATGTCCTGGTATTTGGATGTCATACACACAGTAGGAAGTAAAATTCCTATACAACGATTGGTTGTACTTTGGTCGTCACACAGTTGTTTCTCCACAAAGGATATGGATATAATATCAGACATTTTGGTTACTAGATCTATATTTTTAGATCTAGAATTAGGTAGTTTCCCTTTATGAGTACTTTGACAGTATTCTAATGGTATTTTAGAATAGATGACTCCTGGCTTGGTGGTTTACCTGCAGGTGATGGAGTCACCCTTTCTAAAGGTGTCTTACAGACTAAAGGAGAGAGGGATGTGCATGATTGGCGGATCACTTGCTTTGGCAATTGAGTCAATCTTGAGATGTCAAGTACCATACCAGATTTTTTTTTGCACTAGATGCGATAAGTTTATATTAATCCAATCCTGGAAAAACTTAAGGAAGCAGTTTTTGAACATGAGTGTATGTTCTACGGATTTGATGATGGCAGCCTCCTTCGGGAGACGATAATCATTCCAGGCTTCCAAGGTGACATGAATGACAGAGTGATTATCAGAGTTATAGTTTTCTCTCTGACGAGGGACAGTATTATGGACACGTGGTCCAAGAGGATACTGTGGGAGGCATGGTGATGGATACTGATTAGGTTCAGTTATCAATTAAGTCTAAGAAGTTTGGATTTGTAGTTCATTTATGAACTAGGTCCCATCAGATATCCAGACTTATTCTAAGACAGGAATTACTCAATTCGGGAGATGGCTTTCCCCGCGAACTTGAGATTAAGAGAGACATAGAAAGAAACATCATGACGGATCCACTCACTAAGGCTATTTCTCGAATACAAAAGTTTTACAAAATAGCTTTGTGAAACTGATTAGTAGAGGAGTTGGATGTTCGGTATCATACAGGCTGTGAGTATGCGACATCGCAATAATTATCCTTAAGTGCAATTGGGAGAATGTTGAATATAGTGCCCTCAAAGTCAACTAATGGATCGTTGGTACGTGAATGCAATGATTGAGGCAGGACCTATACCGATATGACAGTCTTGCTCGAGATGATAGTATGCTGTCTGGTTTGTCTTTATCATCGTATACATGCTTTAGTTCACTATTGCATGATGATAGAGCCCTTAGGATTCTTGCTTTACTACCAGCAGTATGATGGTGGTCATATAGGTGGGAGCTGGGGTCTGTAAGCACATCCTTAAAGTGTCCCTAGTCGTAGGAGTTTCGAGACTGGGCATTGATACTCTAGAGTAGACTAGTGTATACAGTCGAGACCCCGACGAGGGGCGGTGGCCGGTCTTACAAGCCATTGGTGTCAGTTAGTTCACCTAAGATGTATATAGGTGCTCATTGGGTTATGAGTACACCGGACAGGACTCGCCAGGAACATGCTAGTTGGTATTATACATATCGTCACATAGCAGTTCCCTGGTGACATGTGTACAGGTTAGTTTGTCAACCTGAGATTGTCATTTGTCTCGTGTGAGTTCCCACTGTGCTTTGATTTCTACCCTACCACCCTCAAAGGAGACGTGCAAACAGGTATTTTTTTGGTACAGTCCCGAGCCACATGGAGGCGGTGAGCGGATCGTCGGGGATTCTTCTCTCCCGGTATTGGGGGTTGATGTCGCACAGTGCACGGGTGGCCATCACTAGAAACCTTCGGCCGAGGTAGTGGAGAATTACTGATTTGGATCAGTAGTTTCTCAGTTGGTGATGGGCTTCATACCGACACAAATTATCGCGTTATTAGGGGTCTGACTTTATCCACCCCCTAGACTCGATATGCGATACTCTTTAGACGAACAGACCGAACTGTATGTATATTGTCACTGTTAGGCTCTGTAGGGTTTATGGATGAGTTCGCTCGTCAGCTTCCCATCCAATCAATATATAGGCAACCGTTACGTACAACTCGTACCTCTGACGTGCTAGTGGTTATACCCAGTGCCAGTATGTTGATGAGTCATTAGAGTCCCCCACAGACAGTTTCCCTAGATCGGGCGAAACGTTGTAGAGGCCGTATGGTTTTATGGCAGGGTTCGGAAAATGTACGTGGGTTTTCGCACGTGTCATTTTTCGGGCAGATAATGATGGTCGGCTTTGGTTTAAACTGGATCCGAGTATTAAACTGTGTAGATATAATATCTTTGTCTCAGTTGCATTTGTATTCGATCGTAATACAAATGCGGGTATGTTTATACTGATACGGGGTTATCCTGAAATTCGTTTCAGGATAACTTTTGGAAGTTGCCAGTTTCCAGTTTTCTATCGGCCGTATTTAATATTCGGTTAAATGCGGATTTATCTTTTCTTCTTGGTTGAATCATGAGGGTGAGTCATGCTTCTAGAAGGTTCTAGAAGACGTGATAAGGCTTGTGAGTCATTAGTGCTTTAATTATGCATTTATTGTTTTATGCAAGGTGGATTTTTGCATTAATGAGGTTTTGTAAAGCTTAGGATATTTTCTTTTTGATATTTATTCCTTGTGATCACCTCCCCCTCTCCTACACTTGTAAGTGCACGGCGGCGCTCCGGCCGTCAATCCGACGCCGGAATGCGGAAGCGGTGGAAAACTTTATTTTTGCGGACTTAGCAAACCGGAACCACCGCGCACTAAACATCCGGATCGTAACCATTAACAAGTCTAAGCTACTAACAAGATAGGGAAGAGAAGTATACCGACAGATCCGAGTCCTCCGGTCTTCTCGTCATCGTCCCGATCTCCTGCGGAATGTCCCGTCTCCTCCTCGTCGCCGGAAGTGCACCACATCGCCTACTTCTTTTACGGGCTCCCACCTCAATGCCGAGGCAACTCGGGCACGAAACCGTCTACTCGACGTGCCCAAGATTTGCTGTAGAATATGTATAGAACCATGTCTCACTTTGGGGTTGTGGAATTGCCATTGGTGGAGGGATTGAAGTGAACCTTTTTGGAGAGGGAGTGTTAGGGATTTTTCACAACTCAAGATATCAAAAAATCACACTCAAAAGAAATGAATCCCTTTCAATTCCATAGGAATGGCCCCCCCCCCCCACCGATGTGTGATTGGAGAGAGAAAGAGTAAGGTCAAGGGGGTGGATGGAAGCAATGATGAAAAGAGATGATGAGAGAACAAAACACAACACTCCAAAAGCCAATCATAACCTACAATGGTCAAGCCATCATCATAAAGCTAGAAGTCAAAGGATGGGCTCCATCATGAAACCATCATGATATAAATATATGCAAAGAACCCCCTCCAAAAACACTTATTTGCAACAATGCAAATAAGCCCTCCTCCACCAATCTTCGGCCAATGAACGGAACAATGGAAATCGGCCAAAACGGAAAGCAAACTGGCAACTCCAGAAAACTGGTCCCGTAATAAATTACAGGAAAACCCCGATACTGTGCATACACACCCGCATCTGTATTTCGACCGAAATACAAATGCCATGAGACAAAATCTCCACTGTACTATACTAGAATCCGGCTTATACCAAACCCGGCTAGTAATATCTGTTCGATCCTGATCCGTGCAATACCGCACGTATCTGATCGAACCCTGCCATATACCCATACGGCCTATAGTACAAACTGTCCGATCCTGATCCGTGCAATACTGCACGTATCTGATCGGACCTTGCCATATCTCCATACGGCCTCTACAACCTTTCGCCCGAAAGCTGAGTAACTGAATGTGGGGAACTCTAAAGACTCGTCAACACCTTGGTTGTGGATTTAACCACTAGCACGTCAGAGGTATAAGCCAATACGTAACGGGCTACCAGGCATTGACTAAAAGGGATGTCTGTGAGTGAACTCAGCCTGACAACCCTACTGAGCCTGTCAGTGACAATATCCGTACAGTCCGGTCCGTTCGTCTATGAGCATCGCATGGCGGGCCTAGGGGGTTGGTAAAAGTCAGACCCCCAAAAGCGGTACAAGTCGTGTCAGAGTGTAGCCCAGAACACCCTGAGATACTACTGGAATACCTACCAGTAAATCTCCTTGCCTCGGCCGAGGGCTTCGTGTAATGGCTCTCCTAGACACAGCACGACCTCACCCCCAATACCGGGAGAGACGAACCCCTGAAGATACGCTCACTGCCTCCATGTGGCTCGGGACTGTACCCAACTAAAACCTGTTTGCACGACTCCTTTGAGCCGTGGTAGGGTAGTAATCAAAGTACAGTGGGAACTCACACAAGACAAATGACGATCCCCAGGTCGATGAACTAACCTGCACACATGTCACCAGGGAACTGCCATCTGACGTCTGGTATATGAACAACTAGCATGTTCCCGGCGAGTCCTGTCCGGTGTACTCATAACCCAATGAGCACCTGTATACATCTTAGGTGATCCAACTGACACCAGTGGCTTGTGAGACCGGCCACCGCCCCTCGTCGGGGTCTCGACTGTATACACTAGTCTACTATGGAGTATCGATGCCCTGTTTCGAAACTCACACGACTAGGGACCATTTAAGGATATGCTTATAGACCCCAGCTCCCACTTATATGATCGCCCTCATACTGCTGGTGGTCAAGCAAGAATCCTAGGGGCTCTATCAACGTGTAATAGCGACTTGTCAGGTCACCTAAAACAGTACACGATGATAAAGGTAAACCATATAGCATACTATCATCTCGAGTAAGACTATCCTACCGGGATAGGTCCTCCATCAATCATTGCAATCACGTACCTGTGATCCAATAATTGACTCTGAGGGCATTATCTCCAACAATCTCCCACTTGCACTCAAGGTTAATTATTGCGATGTCGCATACTCACAGCCCGTGTGATACCGAACACCCAACTCCTCTACTAGTCAGTCTCACAAAGCTCGTTTGCGAAACTATTGCGTTCGAGGAATAGCCTCAGTGAGTGGATCCGCCTTGATGTCTCTTTCTATGTCTCTCTATATCTCAAGTTCGCGGAGAAACCCATCTCCCGAAATGAGCAATACCTATCTTGGAATGTGTCTGGATGTCTGATGGGACATAGCTCATAAATGAACTCCAAATCCAAACTTCTTAGACTGTATCGTCAACTGAACTTAATCAGTATCCTGCGCCATGCCTCCCTCAGTATTGCCTTGGACCACCTGTCCAAAATACTGCCCATCGTCAGAGGGAAAACTATAACTCTGACAACCTCCTTGTCGTCCATGTCACCTTGGAAGCCTGGAATGATAACTGTCTCACTAATGAGGCTGTCGTTATCATATCCCTAGAACATTCACTTATGTTCTAAAACTGCTTCCGACTGTTTCTCCAGGATTGGATTAATGTCAACTTATTGCATCTAGTGCAAAAACAACATCTGGTGTGGTACTTGACATCTAATGATTGACTCAATTGCCTGAGCAAGTGATCTGCCAATCATGCACATCCCTCTCCCCTTCAGTCTGTAAGACACCTTTGGAGAGGGTGACTCCATTACCTGCAGGTGCACTACCGTGCCAGGAGTCGTCCATTCTAAATACTCTTAGAATGCTGTCTAAGTACCCTGATTGGAAAACCACCCAAATCCAGATCTAAAACCATAGATCTAGTAACCAGTATGTCTGATATAATATCCAAGTCCATTGTGGAGAAAACACTGTGTGACAACCAAAGTATAACCGATCGTAGTAAAGGAGTTTCTTTTCCTATTCTGTGTATGTCATCCAAATGCCATGACATCACACCCTACTACCTTCTCAACAGATCCATCCCCTATTCTGATGAAGTCAAACCCATGACTGTCACGTCAGAAATAGATGATCTATCTCCGCTACATCTGCTTTAGTCTATAAATAGACATAAGCTACTTGTCCACCAATGCTTCCGCTGCTCTTACTGATTACGACAACCCTCTGGCAGAGTCATATAGACGTACAGTTCTAAAACTAGTTCAGAACGACGCTATACTCATCCTCCTGCCGGGTCTCGCAGCCTGGAACAGCAGCAATGGTAATTGTGGGTAAACAAGAACTTCCCTGTCACCGTCCTTGAGGCTGCCGTAGTACCTCTCGGGTGCCTGAAGTTACCCACCTTATCTGCGGAGTGGCCAATGGAATGTCAATCCAGATTGAATCTTTAGGTTCCTTATCAAATCTTCAGTAATCGTTTATGGTTCTGGAATCACTTCCAGTTCTACCATACTCCCATTACTGTTTTCTGAAAAAATCCATTTTTAATAAAACTGTGGTGAGTCTAGAACAATATCTCTATTGTTCATCCAGATGGTAGAAAGTCAACCCTCGTCATAGCCTGGGTCAACCCACAAACAGCCATTACAGAAACGTGCCTTGTGTTGTCCAGTGTCTGGTTTTAATCATAAGCCGGACAACTCCCCGTACCTTAACATCGTTAAGATATGAACTATTCTATATCCAATATAGAACCAGAGGCACTGATTTAATTGAACCAGATTCAAATCATGCAGCTGTCTCCAGCGCATGTCAACTAAATGGAAAGAGGCCGATCAGCGTTACTCAACTTAGGAATACTTCCAATTATGAGTAACCTGAAATAGAAGTAAGATCTCTTTATCATTACTATCAACTGAATACCGTACACAAGTATCTACATCTTCGATTGCTTTGAAGAATCCCGATACTTGCTACACCTAGTTCTCTACTCTATTCAAATACCCATAACTTCTCAAAATTCGGACCCTGTGTTTCCACGAAACACCTGTCTAAAAACCAGAGAAGTCATAAGTAAACCGAATATAGTACGAGGACCAACCCCTCTGTCCTGATGGACCCTGGACAACATACAATACTCTGTATAAGTCCCTTGAGTCTGATAACTCATTCACTGTGTGTCGTAGGTTGAAAACTGTACTTATGGTTAAGAAGAATTACACCGCTGTTTAATGCTCCTTACCTAACCATCCACTGATATAGGTAAATGTCATAGACATAATTTCATAAAGGTATATCTCACTCTATGAAAATAGGCTTACAGATATATCAATTTGAAATTGGTGCATAACTGCGGATATTCAAAACCAAAAATTTGCCGACTGGCAAACAACCCAGGTGATTTCCTCTAATATCACTGATTCCAACGAATCCCGACATAATGAGGATGATCACCTAATTCCCAACAACTTACTCCCACTCATCATCTGTAAAACCATACAAATGTGAGAATCATACCTGGTAAATACCTACCCTGAAGTAAGTATCTAATCGGGAAATCAGTTTTCCTTTAACAGTACATAGTGAGACTGAAACATTGAAATGTTTCGATGGGGTATCCCGGTATTCCAAGTAATGCCTCTTCCAGATTCACGACAGTAACCGTATAATTCTTTGCCACCTCTCCAAATCCCTTCATTTGTCTTTAGTCTTTGCCTTCTGCATACCCCTTAGGCCAAATGGTTTTCTTCCTTCCCTACCGTTCGGCACCAGCCTATGGTTTGGAAGAAGACTATCCAATAAGCATAATGGGTGTACTGTCCTAATCCTGGGAGCACTCGCAATGCGAGAGAAGGTGAGGATAAAAGACAACCGAATGAACTTTATTCCTATTTCTCCTGGACCAGAATCCATCCCCGAACTGGAACAAGTTCCTTTCGAGTTCGTATATAACCATACGATGGAGCATCCAATAAACTGTGGATCTTCGTAGTGGTACGGAGTGTCCTGGAGAAATTCAAAGGTGATTTTAGGATTGGCGAAGAAATACCTGGTTTGGTCATGAATATCTGTTGCAATTTACTTTGCCCTCTTACTAATCCCTTGCTTTGTCTTAACTTAATACCTTCTGCACACCATCGTTATGCTAATTGGTTTTCTTCATTCCCTACCGGTCGGCACCAGCCTAAGGTTCGGAAGAAGACAATCAAATTTACGTAATAGGTGTACTACCCCTAAACCAAGGAGTACTCGTAACCTGAGAGAGGGTAAAAGGAAAAGACAACTGAATAATCCTATCCGTTTTCTCCAGAACCTGAAACCATCATCGAATAAATTCTTTCGAGTTCGTATCTAACCATACGATGGTTTTGTCCAATGGAAGTAGACGTTCGTAGCAATACGGGGTGTCCTGGAGAAAAGGGTAAAAGTAGGAGTGGCAATGAGGTTTGCAGCTCTGACAATCCAAAAGCCAGTGTTTAAGAAGGTTCGGTTAATCTTGGTCACTGAGTCATAGTCTTAGGGTCGAGTCAATGGTCGCTGCTAAAGAGAGAGAGAAAAGAAACACTCAGCGTGCACTCTATCCTAGATCAGAATGGTTACCAATTTATCTAATCTGGAATCTTCCCACTGTACCTCAAATTCTCCTCCAAACCTGAAAGAAGAATTAGTCGGGGTTACCCGAGGAGTAAACTAACTCATCAGTGGGAATCGGGATCCAACTCTCATCGCATGACAACGTGACGGAATCCGCTCACGGTATCACACTCCAGAAGGTATGCGCATATCTGGCAAGTTTCAGTTCTTTTGAAAATCCCGATGTGATTTCTGCCCCATGCTCTTATGACCTTGGCGAAGGTCAACAAATCATAAGTCACATGTCAAGTTCTACCCGTCATTATCCAGGTTAATTTGAATCCACCCGTACAAGCCCTTGACGAAGGTCAACAAGGCTATACGACTGTTCCAAACCAACGCATCTACCTATGCAGCAGAAAGGTAACAAGCAGCTACCATACACTATGCCTTGACGAAGGTCAACAAACACAGCATGAATACTACGTGCTACCCGTCTGAAACGACGGAGGGCTATGAATGGTTTCTGGCGAAAACCTTTAACGTAAAGAACTTGATATCGTCGAAGGAACGGATAGCTTTTAAAAATATAGTGACGAAAACCGTTGCTAAAGAGGTCACTCCCGGTGAAGGGATCTCGGCTCTTTCCCCGTAGAATGGGGTGCAGGATATTCCAAATGAATAACGCGATGCAAAGCAAAAGTAATTGGCTATAGTGAAGTTAATGCCCCGACGCAAACTTTTGTCCAAGGGGTCACTCCCGGTGAAGGGATCTCGGCCCTTGCCTCGTCGACTGAGGAGCAGGATATTCCAACTGAATATCACGATGCAAAACAAAAGTGAACGTCCTTGCAATAACAGCTTTTTGAAAAGTGTTCCAACAACATCAGATTAGGTTTGTTTTAACTTGCATTGATCCGAATCAATGCAGTCCCATCAATTGATCACACCAAAAAGAACGAAAATATACTGATGTACGTATATGCCATCCGCATTCGCCACTGGGTCCCGTCATTACCCGTTAGGTTAGCTAACTAACGACAGAGCGGGGACTGGACTAGCGCGGATGCAAAACATATACAACATCTACTAATATATATACCAATATATTATATTCGCTCAAGGCGTGAAAGAAATGCAACATCACAGAAAATGTACAGCATCACAGAAACAATACAGATATCTGGGATCCCCGGGTTTCACAGAGCCACTACTGAAACCCGACGTTCCCCTGGTCGTGTGGATAGCCTGTGCAATGAAATCCTAGACCCCTACGGGCGCGGCAAGTCACCCGCCAAAACCTGAAGCGAGGCAGCCCCCTTCAGCACCGTGAATGGACCACCCAGCACTTCACGGAATCCGGTAACTTGGGCACCCCTCCTGGGTCAACCTGTACCCCCTACGAGTGCGGCGAATAGCCCGCCAATTCTAGAGTAAAGCCCCCTCCGTCTCAATGCCATGAGATGCGGGCTTGTTGCCCTTTGGAACCCGGCTATCCGTGCACCCCTCCGCGGGGTAGTCCTAGTACAGAAAGTAAAATATACATACAACGGGTACATCGACCGCAACCAGGTCGTGCCCCAAAATAATAATACAATCAGGCAGAGACGGCAGTCCACATGTCGGACGCTCGCCCCGAAATATCAAATGTACATAATACAACCACAACTGTACTAGCATTGCATCCAGGCTATCCCCCACGACCGATCCGCAACATCACAGCAAAAACAGAACATCAACGTGAAAGTCACGTTCGCAAATCCGTCTAACCGGGCTATAGCAGTTAGACCGGATTTACCGATCAAGTGACATTCACGGTCGCAGATATAATGAAAATACTGTGAAATAATGTGTTTAAATATTCGATCGATCAAACTTTAACAAATGGGCCCCAAGCGATACTGTAGCAGATCAAGAAATCCTGGGCCCAAAATTAATATTCCAAAACCCATATTATAAGCCCAGAAAGCAACTGAAGAAGTTCGATACAGTAAGGCCACCATTGCGCGGCGGAACCGCGGCCCAAAGGGGGTAGTTGCCGTGGTTCCGCGCTCTGGTGACTGAATTACAGCGTCGAATTTCTACAGTGAGCTTGTTACCTCCAGTACATCAATGTTTTACAACGTGAAAAATTTTTCGAGACCAAAAATTTTCAACAGAAACTGATGCGAACTAAAATGCAGTTTCGGAACATTCGATCGATCGAAAAAGAAAAACACATTACACCAAGCTAGACTATGGTAATGGCGAGGCTCTGATACCACTGTAAGTGCACGGCGACGCCCCGGCCGTCAATCCGACGCCGGAATGCGGAAGCGGTGGAAAACTTTATTTTTGCGGACTTAGCAAACCGGCACCACCGCGCACTAAACATCCGGATCGTAACCATTAACAAGTCTAAGCTACTAACAAGATAGGGAAGAGAAGTATACCGACAGATCCGAGTCCTCCGGTCTTCTCGTCGTCGTCTCGATCTCCTGCGGAATGTCCCGTCTCCTCCTCGTCGCCGGAAGTGCACCACATCGCCTACTTCTTTTACGGGCTCCCACCTTAATGCCGAGGCAACTCGGGCACGAAGCCGGCTACTCGACGTGCCCAAGATTTGCTGTAGAATATGTATAGAACCATGTCTCACTTTGGGGTTGTGGAATTTCCATTGGTGGAGGGATTGAAGTGAACCTTTTTGGAGAGGGAGTGTTAGGGATTTTTCTCAACTCAAGATATCAAAAAATCACACTCAAAAGAAATGAATCCCTTTCCATTCCATAGGAATGGCCGGCCCCGCCCCCACCCATGTGTGATTGGAGAGAGAAAGAGTAAGGTCATGGGGGTGGGTGGAAGCAATGATGAAAAGAGATGATGAGAGAACAAAACCCAACACTCCAAAAGCCAATCATAACCTACAATGGTCAAGCCATCATCATAAAGCTAGAAGTCAAAGGATGGGCTCCATCATGAAACCGTCATGATATAAATATATGCAAAGAACCCCCTCCAAAAACACTTATTTGCAACAATGCAAATAAGCCCTCCTCCACCAATCTTCGGCCAATGAATGGAACAATGGAAATCGGCCCAAACGGAAAGCAAACTGGCAACTCCAGAAAACTGGTCCCGTAATAAATTACAGGAAAACCCCGATACTGTGCATACACACCCGCATCTGTATTTCGACCGAAATACAAATGCCATGAGACAAAATCTCCACTGTACTATACTAGAATCCGGCTTATACCAAAACCGGCTAGTAATATCTGTTCGATCCTGATCCGTGCAATACCGCACGTATCTGATCGAACCCTGCCATATACCCATACGGCCTATAGTACAAACTGTCCGATCCTGATCCGTGCAATACCGCACGTATCTGATCGGACCTTGCCATATCTCCATACGGCCTCTACAACCTTTCGCCCGAAAGCTGAGTAACAGAATGTGGGGAACTCTAAAGACTCGTCAACACCTTGGTTGTGGATTTAACCACTAGCACGTCAGAGGTATAAGCCAATACGTAACGGGCTACCAGGCATTGACTAAAAGAGATGTCTGTGAGTGAACTCAGCCTGACAACCCTACTGAGCCTGTCAGTGACAATATCCGTACAGTCCGGTCCGTTTGTCTATGAGCATCGCATGGCGGGCCTAGGGGGTTGGTAAAAGTCAGACCCCCAAAAGCCGTACAAGTCGTGTCGGAGTGTAGCCCAGAACACCCTGAGATACTACTGGAATACCTACCAGTAAATCTCCTTGCCTCGGCCGAGGGCTTCATGTAATGGCTCTCCTAGACACAGCACGACCTCACCCCCAATACCGGGAGAGACGAACCCCTGAAGATACGCTCACTGCCTCCATGTGGCTCGGGACTGTACCCAACTAAAACCTGTTTGCACGACTCCTTTGAGCCGTGGTAGGGTAGTAATCAAAGTACAGTGGGAACTCACACGAGACAAATGACGATCCCCAGGTCGATGAACTAACCTGCACACATGTCACCAGGGAACTGCCATCTGACGTCTGGTATATGACCAACTAGCATGTTCCCGGCGAGTCCTGTCCGGTGTACTCATAACCCAATGAGCACCTGTATACATCTTAGGTGATCCAACTGACACCAGTGGCTTGTGAAACCGGCCACCGCCCTTCGTCGGGGTCTCGACTGTATACACTAGTCTACTATGGAGTATCGATGCCCTGTCTCGAAACTCACACGACTAGGGACCATTTAAGGATATGCTTATAGACCCCAGCTCCCACTTATATGATCGCCCTCATACTGCTGGTGGTCAAGCAAGAATCCTAGGGGCTCTATTAACGTGTAATAGCGACTTGTCAGGTCACCTAAAACAGTACACGATGATAAAGGTAAACCAGATAGCATACTATCATCTCGAGTAAGACTGTCCTACCGGGATAGGTCCTCCATCAATCATTGCAATCACGTACCTGTGATCCAATAATTGACTCTGAGGGCATTATCTCCAACAACACTCACCTCCCTCCCCTCTATATAGTGGCCGGCCTCCCCCCCTCTTGTGAGAGTATGGTTGTTATTTTGGAAAAGATTATAGATTTGGATTCATCGAAATTAGATAGCCTCATTTCTCATTTCACCCGATCCAAAAGGCAACATCATTAACCGTTCGTCCATGGCTTTGGACGAAGCGAGACAAAGTGTTCTACTCATTCTCTACATCATCTTGGTCGTCTCTTTTAGTAAACTTGACGATCGAGTTGCCTCGGTTCAGAGGCGGGAGCCCGTTTAAAGATCCGTCGACGTGGAGCCACCTAGACGAGAAGACTGGAGATTCAGGAGATCGGAGCAGCCGCAACGAAGCGTGGGATGATGGTTGAAGACCGAAAGACTCGGATCATTTGGTATAACATTTCTACCCACTTTGTAGTTTGTTAGTTTAGTTTTAATGGCAGATCCGGGTTATAGTACACAATAGCGCCAGTTGTAAAAAGTTTTTGTTCCGCATTTGGCGTCTGTTAGATGGCCAGAGCACTACCGTGGACTTACATATACCTATATAGTATTGTATCATTATTGACAGGTATAGACACATATCTTGCTATAGCTACACATATACCTATAGGGTATTGTGTCATTATTGACAGGTATATACACATATGAGATATAGCTACATGTACGTCTTGCATACATACTTACATGTACACACATATACATTGCTATAGCTACATGTTCACCCTTATATGATGTTGCGTTGGATTTTGGAGAAATTAGGGACCACATGATATATTTAATTAGTTGTTGCATTTAAATAGCGGTTTTTCATTTATATGCTCATATTACTGTTTTATGTTGCATATATTATATTTAATGGGTTTACGCATTGAGATATGGATTTCATATGATGTTTTCTGGATGTTTTACTTCTGATGATATATATCAGTGGTATGGGACACTGTTATATATGTATATATATATTAGTGGTATGGGACGCTGTTATATATGTATATAAATAATATATCATCTTAATGATCTATGCAAGTATTCTTAATCTTTACTTGTTATTTCGATGCATCCAGCCTGAGATTTCTCGGTTCTGAGACTTGTGTTCGAAAACCTAAATGATACGTGAATTGCGAGTGTCAGAGCTGGACACTTAGGTTCCATGAGACGTATAGGGATTGCGAGTGTCGGAGTTGGACACTTATGTTCCGTGGATTGCGAGTTTCGGAGCAGGACACTTAGGTTCCGTGAGACGTATGGATACGTGGATTGCGAGTGTCGGAGTTGGACACTTAGGTTCCGTGAGACATATGTTACATGGATATGAGGGCCGGTCTTGATGACGGCGCCTGACAGATTGTAACATTTTGAAAATTTTAGATAATAAATTAATCTAATTAAGTAAATAATAAAATGTTAATTTAAAAAGTTATTGAAACAAAATAGGACATTTTCATAAGTAGTGTGTAAAACTAATTAAATTGAAATATTTTAGATAATTAATTAAATTATTTAATTAAACAAATAATGTTATTTAATTTTTATTGTAGTAAAGAAGTCATTTTAAGTTAAAGTAGAATTAGTTTAGTAAAGAGAATAGTGTTTTTATAATAACATGGGTAATGTGGGGTTTATGTGAGAAAGTTAGTGTCCTTGTGCTAATTAGAGTTGTATGAGTTGTTTTGTGAAAAGTTTAGGTAATTGTGAAAATTGGAAATTTGTGAGGGTTTATGTGTAAGAAGGGTAACACCCTAGATGAAACCTCATATATACACCTCACTCTTGCATGAAAACCCCACCATTTTCTTTGCTACACCTCCTACTTGCATGAATCTACCACACCCTTGCTTGGTGACAGCTCCTCCTACAACCCTCACTCATTAACCTTATATTGTTCGGCTCATATATCTCGTAAATAAATGAATCAACTGAAAGGAAAAAGAAAACAAAAAAGAAAAAAAATCTTAGAACACATAATAAAGAAAAGAAGAGGAAAGAGAAGTGAAGAGAAGTGCTAAGTGCTAAGCATTTTTCCTCACCCTCAAGCTAGGAATTAGGAGCTTGTGCATCTTGGAGGAAGACTTTCCAGCAATCCTCTGTAGGTATAATCTTTAAACACTGTAGAAGTTTAGTTTTGAAATGCTTAAGTATAGAAATCGGATATCAGATATATCGTATTTTAGAAAAAAAATTGGCTCTGTGTTAATCTGCTATACTTTAAATGAAAATTAACCTAACTAAGCAGTACCATAATATTATATATTGGACCTAGAATTAACCCTAGGAAGACGAGCCTACTTGCTCGGATATCGGCCGACGACATGTAGGGAAAATCCGATCTTGCCGGATTTCTTGGGGAGTTGGGTGTTGTGGTTTTTAGGGCAGGTCTAGGTATATGGATTAGGATGTTTTGTATTATTTGATTAAGTTATTTTAGCAGTATATGAAATCCGGAACCTAATATCTGAAAAGGGGTTAAAATTCTAAAACACGACACGGAGGTTTCGTAACGCGTATCTGTTTTCTGTTACGAATAGCGATTGGGTAAATTCCAGTTTTTATAGATATTAGATAGTTTACAATAGTCGTACGTAGTATAGTTGATACGTAAAACATGTATTTTTCATGTTTTCTCCGTATCGGAGTTTAACCGTTTCTTATACGAATTAATATCGCTGTTAGATTTGAGTATGGGGACTTCGGAGGCTGCAAAGAAAGGAAAGGAATTGATGATCTAAGTAGATTCGATATTTTCCGGTGAGTAGACAAAACATCTACCGGGGGATTTTATATGGATGGCGTGATACGCCCGTAGTTTAAGTTTAAATTACCATTGTTCCTTTGTATATAAAGTTTGATCATAAGCATTCATATATATATAAATATCATCATGTTAATAATTCTTAGAACACTACACAATTTATCGACGAGTAATGTTGCACATGCACATATCTAAATATTACACTACACCTATTTGACATTGATATGTTATATACACACGTAGTACTTATTTTATAAAAATAATTCATATCATACCTTAAGCATCAATAATAGTAGTTAAATTGCAACACTGTTATTATGAATACTTATCATGTTTTATAATCAAATGTTAGTAAGTATGATAAAAGATTCATTGTATTATTTCGGATTTCTGGTTTTGAGTTTTTATGCACTATTAAGTGTATTCAGTGATTCTTCATGATTGATATGAGATGTCCATCATGAAATGTTGTTTTTTGATTTGGTTTTATTCCGAACCGGGTGGGGTAGATATACGATTGCTGATTTGTTTTACGTATATCGAGGCTGAGTGTAACATTTCAGAAAATTAAAATATTATTTTTGGGAATTAAATGATTAAAATAATAAATATGAACATTTCGATACTGTGGTATAATTAAATACTGATAAATTGCAAAAAGTTGGAAATATTGTTGGAATTGCTGAAATGATGGTGCTGATTGACTGAATTCTCGGTTCGTGTCGGTAGAAAATGTATAGAAATCACAACCAAAGAAATTTTTTGACCGCAATCAATAACGGTGTCGATTGTAGCGCGTTAGCGAGTGCGGATTGTCCACAGGGAAAGTGTGATCCGTTCGTAATTGAATTAGATGAATTGAAAATTAAAGAAAAGAGAAAAGACAATTCAATTCAAGATTTATAAAATTGAAGTTCAAGAATTATCTAGATCTAAAACTAAAATCAAGAAAACATTTAAAATCAAGAATTAAGAATTGATGATATCCAATCCAAATAGTAATCAAGAATCGAAGTGAGGCTCGTAGGAATCGATCGAATCTATAGAAGTGATGAAATCTATTGATTACGTTTTCTTATCCATCAATGATTTGATACTAGATCAATGACGATCAACGAGAATTAGGGATTTCTTGCGGAAAATAGGGTTTCATCATCTATCTCTTGTCCTTTCGTTGATTTCATTCACATTCTAGCCTCTAATAAATTCAAGGATCGATCGTGGAACCCTAATTAAGAGCGAACACAATCAAGAAAGTATCGCTCGAAACTAGGTCGTCGATTCTTCAATTTGCTAAAGTTTACAAAACTCATAGAACTTAAGAATCGTTTCAAGATTTGTAATATCATCGTCTATTGATTCTCTCGACTCCTTCAAGAGCGGTGTTTTACTCAAACATCATAACAAGAAACACAATCAAGAATTGAGATCGAATCATGATGCAAGAATGTAAAGAAACAAAGATTAAAGAATTTTCACCTTTATTATTCAACAATTCGTTACACTTCGCTCAAACACTACAAGAAATTGAGGAGAGAACGAGATCTTTGAATTTAGCGTCGCATCGTCTTCGTGAGTCGCCGATCGTCTTGGATAACTTGCTCTGATGAAGATCGACTTCGCTCCAAAAGGATGTTGATTTCTCGCTTGATTTATACTTGGTGTTCTTGATTTTTGGCTTGGATTTGATTGGATTAGGGTTAGGGTTTGGAGGTACAAGTTGTGTCACTCAACTTGTGGGAAGAGATGAAGGAATCAACAACCACAAAACCCTAGATCTAGGTTTCCTTTTATAACCATCTTAACCCTAGATCTTGAATTCAAATTTCAAATTTCCCTCCAACAGTTTGTTAGAGAGAGGCTTCTAGAAGGGGTTAGTTGGAAGGAATATTCTAGAATGAAGAATATTCTAGGATGAGTTTGTTAGGCCGAGCCTTCTGGATGAAGCCACGTGTTATTCTGGAGTCTTCTGGAAGCTAAGACCGTTACAGAAGCCACGTGGAGAAAATCTGGAGTGATGATGTCATCATTTTGCCGTGGATCCGCGGCGGGAATGGGCCTTTGGCCGCGGATCCGCGGCGCTTTAGAGCCGTCTTCGAATGGAAATTTCTGTGCTGCTTGTTGTTGGCTTTTTAGAACATTTCTGATGTGTGTAATTTCATAATTCTTCCTTGATCACTGGCAGATCTCAAGTCTTGGACTTGGCGTATTTTTCTCAGCACTTTTAACTGTTTTGGCTCTTTTCCTTGATTTCCTGCACAGATTCTCGAGACAAGTGTTGCGCTATACAAAGATGATGCGATGCAATGATAAACACTCAATTTCCCTCAAAAATGTCGGTTTTAATATATAACACAAGTTATTTGGTATTTTACAGTCAATTTGCTAATATGTGCTATATTAATACGGAACACATCTAGATGAGTGCAAATAGTAGGGAAATTGTCTTGTTAAAAATGCAATATTTTCGACTGATCAAATTCCCCCAAACTTATTTTCGGTCGTCTTGAGCGAACTGTTTTATTAAAAAGAGAAGGAGAAAATAAAGAAAGAGAAAAACTAACTAGCACACTTTCGTAGGCAACACGATTGCACTGAGCACGTGCAACAAGCCATTAAACCTTTAGGTGTCCCTAGTAGGAGGAGTGTTGTCTCCTGAGGGATTTCAGCAGATTGCACCCACAAAATCCAATAATAAAAGGAAGACTGTGAATATTACATATAAAGTTAAGAATTGTAAAAGAAAGTCTTTGAAAATTAGGGTTTCCAACTATGCTAGCTTTTCGGTTGTCATGAGCCCTATCTTAATAGTCATGAAAAAATGTAAGAAATCACATCATCCCTCAATAAAACATCGTCTTTATTCTTCATTCCTATCTTTCTTCCAAACATCGATCATATAACCCTACGTGTGTGTAATAAACATTCCTACACCCGGAGAATTCAATTCAAGCTATCATACTCTTGTCCATCTGCCTCAGTACTTTTTAATTAATGAATATTTAGATGTGCTCGCACATTTTCATGTGACCGTGAAAACTTCTTGAGGTACTAACCGACCGATTACTCTTGTGCTTGCTTATTTGGTGTTTTTCCTCGTCTTGCACCACCTAAGGCTTAGCAGTGACTCCTAAACCAGTTGGTCTAAGGCACTAGGTGATGAAGCACCCTTGCTATATTTTTTTATTGCTCCCTTAGCAATAACAAAACCAGTGTTCATTTTTCTTCACCATTTTATATTTTCTTCATTTTTTATTTCCTTCATACTTTGGCTTTTAGACAAGAGCATTTCAAGGTATCCTCTACTATCCTGGGTTTCAAGACGTGTGTAAGTGCGAATAGCAGGGTATCAACGTTCAAAATGTTTGGCTTCCAGAATAGGAACTATTTTTCCGACTTATTTTTATCCTCAGATTAGTGACTTCCTTCATCTTACTAACCCTTGGGACAACGGCTCATAACTACTTATTTCTAATTCTTTTAAGAAAACTTCTAATTTTCTTTGTCTTCTTAAATTTTTCCAATCTTTTGGATGTAATTTTTTCACTATCTAATATTTTATTATCTTATTTATGTACAAAAATATTTTTATCTTTTGAATTTTTTTTTAAATTTTTATAGGTTTGCAGAAAATGTTTTCTGCTTATGCAAAGTGATATGCAAATGATGCGCAAATAAACATAAACCACCCCAAACTTGTTTTCAACAGTGTCCTCACTGTTGCCATCTGTTAAATCTAAAAAACCTGTAAGCCTGGAAGGAAATTTATTAATGGGGGCAAAATATTTAAGTGAAAATCCTCCCCTAAACTTATTTTTGGCTCATCATTTTTGGTGTAAAAATTTTTCTTTTCAAGAGCCAGATTGTACCCCCCCAAACTTGAGTTAAACAATGTTAATCTTTTGAAAATCACATGAGGGGGTCAAGTTATTATTGGTCGATTCCAAGCTTTGCAAAGACTGAAGGTCAACACCAACCATTCGAAAATTTTATCAATGTAGTGCTCAGGTTGGTGGAAGAAGAAGTGGGGAAAGGGTAAGTGGTGGAAAAGAATGTGTATGCGTCTTGTTTTGGAGAGACGATGCAGTGATTGTGATGGATTACTCGCATTCTTTTTACAGTCCAGAAGAAGGGGTGGAGGTTCAATTTCATTGTTTTGATATGTATTTATCTCAACACCTGTGTCATTCAAAAATGCGAGTTCATCAGCGAAGATTCTATCAATACCCCGGAGAATAACGTCATCATAAAGCGTAGGGTGATCTTTAGACTCTAAAAGTAGTTCATAATCAGTGTTAGTTGTTTATCCGGACATCTGAGTGGAAGAGTCCATATGTGTATGATACATAGTTGGGTCAAACAACATATGAAAAGAGTCTAGACAGGTATCATGACGATCATCAAATTTGTTGTCGACATCCATTAAGTCGACAGAACAGACCTGAGCAGTAGGTTCGGAGGGTACACTTCCCAACTTGTAAATGTTTAGCTCAATTGACCTATTACCGAAGGATAGGGTCATAGAACCATTACGACAGTTGATAATAGCATTGGAAGTGGCCAAAAAGGGGCGACCTAAAATCACCGGAATTTGATTCCGTGGGTTCGCTACAGGCTGTGTATCAATTACAATAAAATCCATAGGGAATACAAATTCCCCGATTTTTATTAACACATCCTCCAGTTCACCCCTAGGTTTGGTGCTTGATCGGTCAGCCATCTGGAGAGTGCAATGGGCTGGTTTCAACTCTCCGATCCCTAACTGCTCATAGACTGAGAAAGGAAGCAGGTTAACACTTGCGCCAAGGTCAAGTAGAGCACGGTTGATATGTTTCTCTCCAATAGAAATGGAAATAGTAGGATAGCCAGGATCCTTACGTTTCCTCGGTAATTGCTGGGGGAAAGCCGTGTCTACAGTCTTTGCCATGAATATCTTCTTAGGCACTTGAGTCTTCCTCTTTCTAGTGCACAAGTCTTTAAGAATTTTCGCATAAGCGGGGACTTGTTGTATTGCATCTAGAAGAGGGATGTTGATGTTAACCTGTTTAAATATTTCAGTGATCTTCTCCATTTGTGGACTCAGTGTGTTTCCCCTTAAACGATTCGGATAAGGAGCTTGAGCAATAGGATCTCAGGATCCAACATTAGAGAAGATCGTATGGGTGGGAACGATCTAATAATAGGAGTGGGGATCGTTTTTGGTGTGGGCTGAGGTGTCGAGCCTTGGGGAAAACGGAGAATAGGCTCGGAAGAAGGTGGTGGGGTAGAAGAACTGGGGTCAGAATTAGAAGTAGAAGTGGATGGAAAGGTCTCTGCCGGGGTATCATTGATAGATTTTTCAGTGTCATCAATCTCTTCCCCAACGTGATTGTCAAGCACTCTTCCAGATCTCAACTTGGTGATTGCATTCACATGATGTGAATAGCCAGGATTGGGCAGGGGTTGAGCTGGAAGTTTCCCTTTCTCTCTTGCACCCATTTCAGCTTTTAATCGTGCAATTTCTTCTTCCATCGATTTAATAGTCTCGCTTTGGGACGCAGAGTTTTTCTCGATTTTATCGACGGAAGTCTTTATTGTTAAAAGCAAGTTCATGAATGAAGAGGATTCATCAGTACCGGTCAACTGCAAAGGATTATACGGTGCAGGTGTGTTGACCGAATTTTGGAAGTTTTGTGCTTGGAAGGGGTGCTGACTCAATTGAAGTTGTTGCTGTTGTGGTGGAAGAGCCCTTTGGAAATTGTTTTGGTTTGGAACCGTGTTTTGAGTTTGTGATTGATTCCAAGTAAAGTTAGGGTGATTCCTCCAACCCTGATTATATGTGGAAGAAAATGGATCGTTTCTAGGTCGTTGTTGGAAAGCAGAATTGATATGCTCATGACCTTGAAACGGAGAATTTTATGGACATTCTTCCGTGAGATGTGATGGATCAGAATAGCATCCACATACAGTTTTGGAAAGTGACATTTGATTTAGGGCGGTGGCTAAAAATTTATTTTCCATAGTCTCGAGTTTCTTTTGCATAGCTGAAATGTCAGCTCTAACTCCTATGGAAACATCCGATTGGTTATTGCCCCCTAGACGATTGACTCACACCTTCCCACTGTAAAGATTTTTCAGTGAAATCTTCTAGGAATTTCCAGACTTCCACATCATCTTTAGTCTTGAAGTTGCCTTGACACATGGATTCAAGGGTCTGTTTTGTGTTAGGATTAATGCCCTAATATATGATTCTGGACAAATCCCATCTAGGGATTCCGTGATGTGGACATTGAACTAACAGATCCTTAAAGCGTTCAAGACATTTTGAGAATGTTTCATTTGGAACTGGGTGAATTGATTGATTTCACTGCGGACTCGAGCTGTTTTATGATAGGGGTAGAATTTCTTTAGGAATGGTTTTACGAACTCTCTCCAGTTCGAAATGGAATGTGCAGTTGTGTTATACAGCCACTTCTCGGCTATATCGCACAAGGTAAATGGGAGAATACGAAGACGCATAGCATCCATAGAAAGTTTTGACGTACCCATCATTGCGCATACATTTTCAAATTTGGAAATAAAGACATGCGTCTTCAGACTCGAGACCGTGGTATTTGGGTAGAAGGTTGATGTATTGGGGTTTAATCTCAAATTTGTCCCCGTTGGCTGGTGGAAGGATAGACAGGTTGAAAGAGGACCTCGCATGGGATAGCACCTCTCTTGGAGAGAGATGCGGGGTGGATTCTGCGCACCTTCAGACGGCGGCAGAGTAGTGGTAAAGAAGTTCGACGGAGAAGCATCCATTAATGTGGGTGTGGTGGTGGGTAAAGAAGAAGTAAATGTAGAAATACCGACTTCGGAGTCGATCGGGGGAACGCGGACTAAACGGGCACTAGAATCCCGTGTCCAGCCTATCTTGCACTAAAAGGTTTTGTACAAGTGGCAGCGTTAATATAATTAGAGAAAATGATGTGATTGGTGTTTGTTTTGAAAAAGATAAATTGATTTTGGAAAAAAAATGATGCAAATCACAATAAATGCAACAAGCAACCCTAAGTCTAGTGGTCACCTAGGTCAAGGCTCTAGACCGCTTCTAACTGCCAAAAGACAAGTCGCAGGATCAATCCTCCACTTCTTCTTTGTCTCTCCTGTGGCCAGGTAAGTGCCAGGTAAGTGGGAGGTTCTCCACTACGTATGTAGTGGGCCTAATTAAGTAACCACTTGCCTTAGACACACTTGCCTTAGACACCACAAAAGAAACGCGGATAAGCAATAGTTTACCCACGGCCTTCTCCTGTCCTAAGTGAGCGCGACGGTCCTTAGAGTCATGTCTATATCTTTTTTAGTTAATGAGGGTAATGCGGATGCAAATTTTGTGATTTTCGAGGCTTAGGAAGGGTAATGAACTTCCCACCTAATCTGAATTTGGCCGTGCCCCTTAAATTCCGTATTAATATGCAAACAACCAAGAATCAAAACACGCATAATTTATATTGCTTTTTGCGGCGCTGCGAATTATTTGCAAAGAAACCTGCAGCAAATTTGTTATTGGAGCAGATTGAGGAAGAGATAAGAAAGTCAAGAAGTCACCAAGAAATATCCGTACACTGTTGCTATAGTTCAACCGCGCTTCCGCCGCAATAGGCTGCTAATGCCGCAGATCCATCGCGGTTCTACAAGGTCACTGCACAAAATTTTTTCAGAATGCCTCTGTTCACCTCCTGATCTCTCTGGAAAATTCCAAATATTTTTCTAATTGCACAGCAGACTCTAGATTTCCTTGCAACAAATCACAACGAGTTATTAAGTATTTGTGCGAGTTTAGATCCAAAAATTTTGATGGAATAAATTTTTCAACTCAAATTTCAAAAACGAACGAATTAGCGCACTATCCCCGGCAACGGCGCCATTTGATTGACTGAATTGTCGGTTCGTGTCGGTAGAAAATGTATAGAAATCACAACCAAAGAAATTTTTTGACCGCAATCAATAACGGTGTCGATTGTAGCGCGTTAGCGAGTGCGGATCGTCCACAGGGAAAGTGTGATCCGTTCGTAATTGAATTAGATGAATTGAAAATTAAAGAAAAGAGAAAAGACAATTCAATTCAAGATTTATAAAATTGAAGTTCAAGAATTATCTATATCTAAATCTAAAATCAAGAAAACATTTAAAATCAAGAATTGATGATATCCAATCCAAATAGTAATCAAGAATCGAAGTGAGGCTCGTACGAATCGATCGAATCTATAGGCGTGATGAAATCTATTGATTACGTTTTCTTATCCATCGATGATTTGATACAAGATCGATGACGATCAACGAGAATTAGGGATTTCTTGCGGAAACTAGGGTTTCATCATCTATCCCTTATCCTTTCGTTGATTTCATTCACATTCTAGCCTCTAGTAAATTCAAGAATCGATCGTGGATCCCTAATTAAGAGCGAACACAATCAAGAAAGCATCGCTCGAAACTAGGTCATCGATTCTTCAATTTGCTAAAGTTTACAAAACTCATAGGACTTAAGAATCTTTTCAAGATTTGTAACATCATCATATATTGATTCTCTCGACTCTTTCACGAGCGGAGTTTTACTCAAACATCATAACAAGAAACACAATCAAGAATTGAGATCGAATCATGAAGCAAGAATGTAAAGAAAGCAAGATTAAAGAATTTTCACCTTTATTATTCAACAATTCGTTACACTTCGCTCAAACACTACAAGAAATTGAGGAGAGAACGAGATCATCGAATTTAGCGTCGCATCGTCTTCGTGAGTCGCGGATCGTCTTGGATCACTTGCTCGGATGAAGATCGGCTTCGCTCCAAAAGGATGTTGATTTCTCACTTGATTTGTACTCGGTGTTCTTGATTTTTGGCTTGGATTTGATTGGATTAGGGTTAGGGTTTGGAGGTACAAGTTGTGCCACTCAACTTGTGGGAAGAGATGAAGGAATCAACAACCACAAAACCCAAGATCTAGGTTTCCTTTTATAGCCATCTTAACCCTAGATCTAGAATTCAAATTTCAAATTTCCCTCCAAAAGTTTGTTAGAGAGAGGCTTCTAGAAGAGGTTAGCTGGAAGGGATATTCTAGAATGAAGAATATTCTAGGGTGAGTTTGTTCGGCCGAGCCTTCTGGATGAAGCCACGTGTTATTCTAGAGTCTTCTGGAAGCTAAGGCCGTTACAGGACCCATGTGGAGAAAATCTGGAGTGATGATGTCATTATTGTGACGCGGATCCGCGGCAGGAATGGGCCTTTGGCCGCGGATCCGCGGCGCTTTAGAGCCCTCTTTGAATGGAAATTTCTGTGCTGCTTGTTGTTGGATTTTTAGAACATTTCTGATGTGTGGAATTTCATAATTCTTCCTTGATCACTGCTAGATCTCAAGTCTTGGACTTGGCGTATTTTTCTCAGTATTTTTAACTGTTTTGTCTCTTTTCCTGGAATTTCCTGCACAGATTCTCGAGAAAAGTGTTGCGCTATACAAAGATGATGCGATGCAATGATAAACACTCAATTTTCCTCAGAAATGTCGGTTTTAATATATAACACAAGTTATTTGGTATTTTACAGTCAATTTGCTAATATGTGTTATATTAATACCGAACACATCTAGATGAGTGCAAATAGTAGGGAAATTGTCGTGTTAAAAATGCAATATTTTCGACTGATCAGGTGCTTTATGTGATTTATGCAAATTACAAACTTTTATAATTAATTATACTATATTTTAATTCTAATCGTGATCAAATATCACTAATCTTGCTTTAAGCTTGATTTGTGCACATGACATGCACCATCTCATATTTCACATTTTTACATTTCATTCTACAATGATTTCTTTTTGTGCATGGTTGCTTTTTTGGTTTTTCATTTTTGGTTACAAAAGAAAAGAGAAGAGAAAAGAATAGAAAAGAAAAGAAAAGAAAATGAAAAAGAAAGAAGTATGGGCGAGAGAGAGAGAGAGAGAGAGAGAGAGGGGCGTTGTCTTTGACTGTGGCTCTTATTCCTTGTCTCCATTATCTTCATCTTTTCCTTTCCTCCCTCAACCATGGCAGCCCACTCCCTCCACCTCCTTCACCTCCTCACAACACCATCATTCCCACCTCAAAACCTCATCCCCATTTCATTAAAAACATGCACAAGCTCCTCACAAGCATTTTGGACCAAGAAAGGATGGATTTTAAGCACTTGGGGCAACTCAAGAAAATTCTTGAGTTGCCAAATGAGGCATTTCCTGCACCCCTAGCATAGTATTTCTTTCACTTTAGCATCTTGACATGTTTAGATGTGTTTTAGTGTGCTTTTGTGAGCTTTGAAAATTCTTAGAGAGGGTTAGGGTTTTCTTTGTGTTATGTTGGTGAACTTGAGTGTATTTGGTGACTACAAACCCCCAAAGTGCTAAAACCTAGACCAAACCAGCGACTTAACCCAAATTAAAAGTTTCATATCAATATGTCGGTTTTGTGTGTAAATTGAGGGAGCAGGGAATCTGGGATAACCTTGTACTTTTACTGGACAACCAAACAACTTCAGAGACCTAATTAGCGCACTACGAGACCACCCTGCCAAATCGAGACCCCAACTCCCCACCCAAACCAAGTAGGCCGGATTTCAGGGGGTAGTGGCCGGCCACTTTGTGGAATTGGGTGCCCAGGTTGCTTTTGTTCCTCATATACACCCTATACATCACCCCAGTACTGTTTGTGCACCTTGTTTTCACCTGAACTAAAATCTGGAGCAAGTATCTTGAGCCGCTGTTTTGATTCGGGGTTATGTTTCTCGTATTTTGAATTCATGGTTTTAGTATTTTGTATTTTATTCGGTCACTTGACGTTTGTACATCGATATCGGGTGTTTTTGGGCTCTTTGGTGTGAGTAGACCATAGGTTTTGACCTATGTGAAATTCGTGTGTCGTTTAGGTTTTGAATTAGATTTTAATGCTGCACGATACATTATAATATGTAGGTACCCTCACGAGGACGTCGAGACAACAAGAAAGCACGTGGAGACATTGGTATCGGCAAGCGATGATCAATGTGAGTAGATGTATATCTACGGGGGAAGTCGGGTGGATGGAATATAACACCCCCGCAAATTCATAAAAAATGATGTGATGTGATATAGTTATGCATATGTGCATTTGAGAGATATGAATACTTAGACAGAAAAGCTTTAGAAGATCATGGGATAGGGTAGCGAGATTTGAAGAAAATGATTTAGTTGGGTTCTTAGTCACGAAACCTAGAGTAAGGTTGACAAACACACACGTGCATACACGGGATATGGTTTGGGTGTTTATGTTTGTATGTATGTATGTGTGTGTGTGTGTGTGTGTATTTGGATGCGTTAGTGTATATATATATACATATACTTATATTCGGTTGATGAGGAAAGTATATGATACTTGGAGATAAGTCGATGTAATTGGACATGGTCCCATGAGATCAGTGATGTGATTTGGTTCATATTATGAAATACAACATGATATTAGCGGATTGATGGGCGATGTGTATTCACACACACGCATACATATATGTTAATGGTATCAGTATGTACTAGACTTAGATCAGTACCCCAGTTCATGATATATGATAATCAGGATACCAGATAAATAATGAGATAAATATGATATTTGACCCGTACCCAGATTTGGGATGCCATACGATAGATTTACCGTACGTGATATAATTATGATGATAGATCCGCACTCTTGACTCGAGGATGTCATAATATATATTGCATCGTACGTGATACTATGGAGGCGGGATCACCGACTACTAGATATATATAGATCGACTCAGACTTAGGTGGGTTTCCTTACCCTTTCGACTGGCCTCGAGTCATACTTGTTTTCAAATGCAGAGAATCGTGAGTATTTTAAATACCCAAAACTGTATGACTCCTATATTGTATAGGTATATTCTGTTGGATATAGTGCCCTCAAAGTCAATTATTGGATCACAGGTACGTGATTGCAATGATTGAGGAAGGACCTATACCGATATGACAGTCTTGCTCGAGATGATAGTATGCTATCTTGTTTGTCTTTATCATAGTTTACATGCTTTAGTTCTCTATTGCATGTTGATAGTGCCCAAAGGATTCTTGCTTGACTGCCAGCAGTATGCTGGCGATCATATACGTGGGAGCTGGGGTCTGTAAGCACATCCTTAAAGTGTCCCTAGTCGTTGGAGTTCCAAGATAGGGCATCGATACTCCAGAGTAGACTAGTGTATACAGTCGAGACCCTGACGAGGGGCGGTGGCCGGTCTCACAAGCCATTGGTGTCAGTTGGTTCACCTAAGATGTATACAGGTGCTCATTGAGTTATGAGTACACCGGACAGGACTCGCCGGGAACATGCTAGTTGGTATTATACATATCGTCAGATAGAGGTTCCCTAGTGACATGTGTACAATTAGTTTGTCGACCTGAGATCGTCATTTGTCTCATGTGAGTTCCCACTGTGCTTTGATTTCTACCCTACCACGCTCAAAGGAGACGTGCAAACAGGTATTTTTTGGGTACAGTCCCGAGCCACATGGAGGCAGTGAGCGGATCGTCGGGGATTCGTCTATCCCGGTATTGGGGGTTGATGTCGCACAGTGCACTGGTGGCCATCACTAAAAATCCTCGGCCGAGGTAGTGGATAATTACTGATTTGGATCAGTACTTTCTCAGGTGGTGATGGGCTTCATGCCGACACGATTTATCGTGTTATTAGTGGTCTGACTTTATCCACCCCCCAAGAGTCGATATACAATACTCTTGAGACCAACGGACCGGACTGTATGTATATTATCACTGTTAGCCTCAGTAGGGTTTATGGATGAGTTCGCTAGTCAGCTTCCCTTCCAATCAATACATAGACGAACGTTACGTACAGCTCGTACCTCTGACGTGCTAGTGGTTATACCCAGTGCCAGTATGTTGATGAGTCATTAGAGTCCCCCACCGATAGTTTCCCAAGTTCGGGAGAAACGTTGTAGAGGCCGTATGGGTTTATGGCAGGGTTCGGAAAATGCACGTTCGTTTTCGCACGTGTCATTTTTCAGGCAGATAATACTGGTCGGCTTTGGTTTAAGCCGGATCCAAGTATTATACCGTGTAGATATAATATCTTTGTCTCAGTTGCATTTGTATTCGGTCGTAATACAAATGCGGGTATGTATATACTGATACGGGGTTATCCTGAAATTCGTTTCAGGATCACTTTTGGAAGTTGTCAGTTTCCAGTTTTCAATCAGCCGTATTTAACATTCGGTTAAATGCGGATTTATCTTTTCTTCTTGAGGGTGAGTCATGAGGTGAGTCATTAGTGGAAGCTTCTTGTTTTGGTGACTTGATTAGGGAGTCACCAATTTGCATTAATTGAATGATGAGGTGTAATTAGTGAGTCACCTTTTCATTAATGATTTTTTGTTCTTGCTTAGATATTTCCTCTTGATCTTTTGTGAGTAGCTTTTCTAATGGTCACCACTTGCTCCTACACTCACCTCCCTCCTTCTATATATTTAGCCGACCATTCTTTTGGTGGAGGTTTATGGTTGCATGGAAAAAACATGATAGATTTGGATTCATGGAAATTATATAGCCTCATTTCCCATTTCACCCGATCCAAAAGGCAACATCATTAACCGTTCGTCAATGGTTTTAGACGAAGCGAGAAAAAGTGTTCTACTCATTCTCTACATCATCTTGGTCGTCTCTTTTAGCAAACTTGACGACCGAGTTGCCTCGGTTCAGAAGCGGGAGCCTATTTAAAGATCCGTCGACGTGGTGCCACCTGGACGAGAAGACTGGAGATCGAGGAGATCGGAGCAGCCGCAACAAAGCGTGGGATGATGGTTGAAGACCGAAGGACTCGGATCATTCGGTATAACATTTCTACCCACTTTGTAGTTTGTTAGTTTAGCTTTAATGGCAGATCCGGGTTATAGTACGCGATAGCGCCAGTTGTAAAAGTTTTTGTTCCGCATTTGGCGTCTATTAGACGGCCGGGACGCTACCGTGGACTTACAGTGGTATCAGAGCCTTACCATTAAGCTTTACTTACTTGTGCTAACGCATTTAAAAGATCGAACGAACGGAATTTCCGAAATCACAATTTTCAGCGCACAAGTTTCTGTCGATTTTTTAAAGGGCCTAAAAATAATTTTGCGTATCACAGATAAGCGTGCAGGGTTTTCTAAGCATTCTGGAAAAATTTGGGCACGTGATCCCACATGACCACCGCGGATCCGCAGCGCTTTTGTGGGAACAATGCTCCAAATTTTTCCAGAGAGCTTTATTTTGGAAATTGTGGTTTTTGGTACAATTCTTTTGGGCCCCGTTTTTTCACTGTACAGCAGATGTTCGTGGGGCCCACTTCGGGAAATTTTGTCAATCGAAATTTTAAACTTATTAGTATGCAGTATTTACATTATATCTCCGACCGGGAATGTCATTTGATCGGTAAACCGCGTCTGATTGCTATAGTTCTTTTAGACGGGTTTGCGAACGTGACATTCGTGTTGATGTTCTGTCTTGTGCTGTGATGTTGCGGATTTGTCGTGGTGGATAGCAGGGTGCAATGATAGTGCTGTTTGGATTTATTTGTACATTTGATATTGCGGGGCGAGCGCCCAATATGTGGACTGCCGTCACTGCCTGTTTGTATAATATTCTTTTTGGGACACGACCGGGTTGAGGTCGATGTACCCGTTGTATATATTTTCTTTTATGTACTAGGATTGCCCCGCGGAGGAGTGCACGGATAGCCGGGTTCTGGAGGGCAACGGGTCCATATCTCATGGCTTTGAGAGGCAAAGGGGCCTCACTCTAGAATTGGCAGACTATTCGCCACACTCGTAGGGGGTACAGGTTGACCCAAGAAGGGGTGCTCAATTTACCGGATTCCGTGAAGTGCCGGGTGTTCCATTCACTATGCTGTGGGGGACTACCTCGCTTCAGGTTTTGGCGGGTAACTTGCCGCACCCGTAGGGGTCTAGGTTTCATTGCACAGGCTATCCACACAACCAGGGGAACGTCGGGTTTCAGTAGCGGCACTGTGAAACCCGGGGATCCCAAATTATCTGTATTGTTCTGTGATGCTTATTACTTTTCTGTAATGTTGCATTTATTACGCCTGGAGCGATTATTGTATATTGGTATATATACTATTAGATGTTGTATACGTTTTACACCCGCGCTAGTCCAGTCCCCGCTCTGTCGTTAGTTAAGTAACCTAACGAGTGATGACGGGACCTAGTGACGAATGTAGATGGCATATACGTACATTTTATTTTCGTTCTTTTCTGGTGTGATTGATTGATGGGACTGCGTTAATTCTTATCAATTCAAGTAAAACAAACCTATATTGGATGTTGTTGGAACAGTTTTAAAAAGTGTTATTACAAAGACGTTTCCTTTTGTTTTGCATAGTGATATTCGGTTATGAATATCCAGCACCTCATTCGACGAGTCAAGGGCCGAGATACCTACACCGGGAGAGACCCCTTGGGCAGTTGTTTGCGTCAGGGTAATAAATTCAATATACTCAATTACAAGTTGCTTCGCATCGCGGTATTCAGTTGGAATATCCTGCACCTCATTCCACGAGGAAAGAGCCGAAATCCCTTCACCGAGAGTAACCTCTTTCGCAAAGGTTTTTCGCCACTATATTTTTATTAAAAGCTATCTGGTTCCTTCAACGAGATCAAGTTCATTACGTTAAAGGTTTTTTCACCAAAAACCAGTCGTAGCCCTCCATCGTGTCTTATGGATGGTCAGTAGTATTCAAGCTATGTTTGTTGGCCCTTAGTCAAGGAATAGTGTTTGGTAGCTGCTGGGTCTTCATTTGTTGCATAGATAGATGTGTTGGTTTGGGACAGTCGTATTACTTTGTTGGCCCTTAGTCAAGAGTATGTATGGGTGGGTTCAAATCAACCTGGATAATGACGGGAAGAACTTGACATGTGACTTATGATTTGTTGGCCCTTAGCCAAGGTAAAAAGAGCATGGGGCAAAAATCACATCGGGAGTTTCAAACTTACTGAAACTTGCCAGGCATGCGCATAACTTCTGGAGTGTGATAACGTGAGTGAATTCCGTCACGTTATCATGCGATGAGGGTTGGATCCCGATTCTCACTGATGAGTTTGTTTACTCCTCGGGTAATCCCGACTAATTCTTCTTTCAGGTTTGGAGGAGAATTTGAGATTATAGTGGGAGATTTCCTAATTAGATAAAGTGATAACCATTCTGATCTAGGTTAGAGTGCACACAGAGTGTTTCTTTTCTCTCTCTCTCTTTGGTAGCGACCTTTGACCGACCCTAGACTATGACTTAGTGACCAAGTTGACCGAACCATCTTAAAATACTGACTTTTGGATTGTCCATGTTGCATAAGTCATTGATGCTCCTTCTTTTACCCTTTGCATTTCTCAGAACACCCCGTACTACTACGGACATCCACTTCCATTGGATAGATCCATCGTATGGTTATATACGAACTCGGAGGGACTTTTTCGAGGATGGATCTAGGTTCAGGAGAAATTGAATTGGTTTATTCAGTTGGCTTTTATTATCACCTTCTTTCAGGTTACGAGGGCTCCTTAGTTTAGGAGAGTACACCTATTACGCTTATTGGATAGCCTTATTCCAAACCATAGGCAGGTGCCGAAAGGTAGGGAATGAAGAAAACCAATTAGCCTAAGTAGGGTGTGCAGAAGGTAATAACTAAAGACAAAATAAAGGGATTAGAAAGAGGGCAAAGTAAATTGCGACTGTTATCATTCACGACCAAACCATGTACTTCATCGCCACTCCTATTTCACCTTTAATAGAATAAGGTATTATTCAGTTGTCTTTTATCATCACCTTCTTTCAAGTTGCGAGTACTCCTTGGTTTAGGAGAGTACACCTATTATGCTTACTGGATAGTCTTCTTCTAAACCATAGGCTGGTGCCGAACGGTAGGGAAAGAAGAAAACCACTTAGCTTAAGGGGTGTACAGAAGGTAATGAATAAAGACAAATAAAGGGATTTGGAGAGGTGGCAAAGAAATATACGGTTAAAGTCATGAATTGGATTATGGAAGAGGCATTACTAAGAATACCAGGATACCCCTACGAAACATTTTAATGTTTCAGTGCATTGTTAAAGGAAAACTGATTTCCCGATTACATACTTACTCCAAGGTACGTATTTACCAGGTTTCATTCTCATATCTGTATAGTTTTACAGATGATGAGTTGGAGTAAGTTATTGGGAATTAGGTGATCATCCTCATTATATCGGAATTCGTTGTAATTGGTGATATTTGAAGAAATCGCCTGGGTACAGTTTTCAACCTACATTGCACAGGTTATGAGTTATTCAACTCAGCGGACTTGAGTATTGTATGTTGTCCAGTGTCCGTCAGGACAAAGGGGTAGGTCCTCATACTATGTTCTGTTTACTTATGACTTCTCTAGTTTTTAGATAAGTGTTTCGTAGAGATACAATGTCTAATATTTGAGAAGTTATGGGTATAAGAATAATGTACAGAACCAGGTGTCGCAAGTATCGGGATTTTTCAAAGAGATCGAAGATGTAGATTCTTGTGACTGGTATTCAGTTGATAGTAACGGTTTTGAGAAACTTGTTTCTCTTTCAGGTTACTCATAATTGGATTGATTCCTAAGTTGAGTAATACTGATCAGCCTCTCTTTATTAAGTTGATATGCACTGGAGACAGTTGCATGGTTTGAATCTGGTTCCAGTTAAATTAGTGCCTCTATTTCTATATTGGATATAGAATGGTTCATATCTTTACGATGTTAAGATACAGGGAGTTGTCTGGCTTATGCTTAAATCCAGACACTTGATAACTCAAAGCACGTTTCTGTAATGGCAGTTTGTGGGTTGATCCTGGCTTTGACGAGGGTTGACATTTCTACCATCTGGAAGATCAATAGTGATATTGTTCTTGACTCACCACAGTTTTGTTAAAATGGACTTTTTCAGAAAACAGTAGTGGGAGTTTGGTAGAACTGGAAGTGATTCCAGAACCGCAAACGATTATGGAAAATTTAATAGGACCTATATATTCAATCAGTTTTGACATTCCATTAGCCACTCCGCAGACATGGTGGGTAACCACAAACACCCGAGAGGTACTACGGTAGCCTCAAGGACGGTGACAGGGAGGTTCTTGTTTACCCAGACTTGACACTACTGTTGTTCTAGACTAAGAGACCAGGCAGGAGGATAAGTATAGCGTCGTTCTAAACTAGTTTTAGAAGTATACGTATATATTATTCTGCCAGAGAGTTGTCGTAGTCAGTGGGAGCAGCGGAAGCATAGTGGGCAAGTAACTTATGTTTATTTATAGGCTTGAGCAGATATAGCGGAGATTAGATCTTCTAATTTTTGATATGACAGTCATGGAATTGACTTCATCAGAATAGGGGATAGATCTGTTGAGAAGGAAGTAGGGTGTGATGTCCTGGTATTTGGATGACATAAGCAGAATAGGAAGTAAAATTCCTAAACTACGATCGGTTGTACTTTGGTCTTCACACAGTTGTTTCTCCACAAAGGACGTGGATATAATATTAGACATTCTGGTTACTAGATCTATGGTTTTAGATCTATAATTAGGTAGTTTCCCAATCTGGGTACTTTGACAATATTCTAATGGTATTTTAGAATAGATGACTCCTGGCATGGTGGTGTACCTGCAGATGATGGAGTCACTCTCTCTAAAGGCGTCTTACAGACTAAAGGAGAGAGGGATGTGCATGATTGGCAGATCACTTGCTTAGGCAATTGAGTCAATCGTGAGATGTCAAGTACCATACCAGATGTTGTTTTTATACTAGATGCGATAAGTTTATATTAATCCAATCCTGAAGAAACATAAGGAAGCAGTTTTAGAACATGAGTGAATATTCTACGGATTTGATGACGGCAGCCTCCTTCGGGAGACGGTTATCATTCCAGGATTCCAAGGTGACATGGATGACAGAGTGATTGTCAGAGTTATAGTTTTCCCTCTGACGAGGGCCAGTATTATTGACGGGTGGTCCAAGAGGATACTGTGGGAGGCATGGTGCTGGATACTGATTAGGTTCAGTTATCAATAATGTCTAAGAAGTTTGGATTTGGAGTTCATTTATGAACTAGGTCCCATCAGATATTCAGACATATTCTAAGACAGGTATTACTCGATTCGAGAGATGGCTTTCTCCGCGGTCTTGAGATTAAGAGAGACATAGAAAGAAACATCAGGGCGGAACCACTCACTGAGGTTATTTCTCGAACACAAGAGTTTTACAAACTAGCTTTGTGAAACTGATTAGTAGAGGAGTTGGGTGTTCGGTATCACATGGGCTGTAAGTATGCGACATCGCAATAATTAGCCTTAAGTGCAAGTGGGAGATTATTGGAAATAGTGCACTCAATGTCAATTATTGGATCGCAGGTACGCGATTACAATGATTGAGGCAGGACCTATACCGATATGACAGTCTTGCTCGAGATGATAGTATGCTATCTGGTTTGTCTTTATCATAGTTTACATGCTTTAGTTTGCTATTGCATGTTGATAGAGCCCATAGGATTCTTGCTTGACTGCCAGCAGTATGATGGCGATCATATACGTGGGAGCTGGGGTCTCTAAGCACATCCTTAAAGTGTCCCTAGTCGTGGGAGTTTCGAGACAGGGCATCGATACTCCAGAGTAGACTAGTGTATACAGTCGAGACCCCGACGAGGGGCGGTGGCCGGTCTCACAAGCCATTGGTGTCAGTTGGTTCACCTAAGATGTATATAGGTGCTCTTTGAGTTATGACTACACCAGACAGGACTCGACAGGAACATGCTAGTTGGTATTATACATATCGTCAGATAGCAGTTCCCTGGTGACATGTGTACTGTTAGTTTGTCGACCTGAGATCGTCATTTGTCTCGTGTGAGTTCCCACTGTGCTTTGATTTCTACCCTGCCACGCTCAAAGGAGACGTGCAAACAGGTATTTTTTGGGTACAGTCCCGAGCCACATGGAGGTAGTGAGCGGATCGTCGGGGATTCGTCTCTCCCGGTATTGGGGGTTGATGTCGCACAGTGCACGGGTGGCCATCACTAGAAATCCTCGGACGAGGTAGTGGGGAATTACTGATTTGGATCAGTACTTTCTCAGGTGGTGATGGGCTTCATGCCGACACGATTTATCGCGTTATTAGGGCTCTGACTTTATCCACCCCCTAGACTCGATATGCGATACTCTTTAGATGAACGGACCGGACTGTATGTATATTATCACTGTTAGGCTCAGTAGGGTTTATGGGTGAGTTCGCTCGTCAGCTTCCCTTCCAATCAATACATAGGCAAACGTTACGTACAGCTCGTACCTCTGATGTGCTAGTGGGTATACCCAGTGCCAGTGTGTTGATGAGTCATTCGAGTCCCCCACCGACAGTTTCCTAAGTTCGGGCGAAACGTTGTAGAGGCCGTATGGGTTTATGGCAGGGTTCGGAAAATGCACGTGCGTTTTCGCACGTGTCGTTTTTCGGGAAGATAATACTGGTCGGCTTTGGTTTAAGCCGGATCTAAGTATTATACCATGTAGATATAATATCTTTGTCTCAAATGCATTTGTATTCGGTCGTAATACAAATGCGGGTATGTATATACTAATACGGGGTTATCCTGAAATTCGTTTCAGGATCACTTTTGGAAGTTGCCTGTTTCCAGTTTTCAATCGGCCGTATTTGACATTCGGTTAAATGCGGATTTATCTTTTCTTCTTGAGGGTGAGTCATGAGGTGAGTCATTAGTGGATGCTTCTTGTTTTGGTGACTTGATTAGTGAGTCACCAATTTGCATTAATTGAATGATGAGGTGTAATTAGTGAGTCACCTTTTCATTAATGATTTTTTGTTCTTGCTTAGATATTTCCTCTTGATCTTTTGTGAGAAGCTTTTCTAATGGTCACCACTTGCTCCTACACTCACCTCCCTCCTTCTATATATTTGGCCGGCCATTCTTTTTGTGGAGGTTTATGGTTGCTTGGAAAAAAGATGATAGATTTGGATTCATGGAAATTATATAGCCTCATTTCTCATTTCACCCGATCCAAAAGGCAACTTCATTAACCGTTCGTCCATGGTTTTTGACGAAGCGAGACAAAATGTTCTACTCATTCTCTACATCATCTTGGTCGTTTCTTTTAGCAAACTTGACAACCGAGTTGCCTCTGTTCAGAGGCGGGAGCCCGTTTAAAGATCCGTCGATGTGGTGCCACCTGGACGAGAAGACTGGAGATCGAAGAGATCGGAGCAGCCGCAACAAAGCGTGGGATGATGGTTGAAGAACGAAGGACTCGGATCGTTCGGTATAACATTCTACCCACTTTGTAGTTTGTTAGTTTAGTTTTAATGGCAGATCCGAGTTATAGTACGCGATAGCGCCAGTTGTAAAAGTTTTTGTTCCGCATTTGGCGTCTATTAGACGGCCGGGGCGCTACCGTGGACTTACATATTCTTCAGTGTTGCTGTTACTACATCACTTTCCATATATTCATGATGTTTCATTGCATTGCATTCTTATACATGTGTTGTCTGTATTTATTATGAAACCCTTCTGTCAGGACACCAGCACCATTACCGATGAGGCGTATGTTCCACGTACACCTGCTTGCCGGCTCACACACATCATCTTCGGTAATTGCCATGTCACGTACACTTTAGAGAATAATATTTCATTGACATAGCTTGCTATCTGATAGTTGCAATATGTTATCGCTTTCATATGCTAGTCTAACTATTGCACACATTGCATGATATCAGATGCATTCATATAATCTTTGGTCATGCAGTATTATGGAGATTTGTGCCGGTTTTCACTGTTATTGACATTGTGATCTGATGTTTTAGGATCCTTCTTGAGATTTTCTTGATTTGGAAACCGCGTGTGAATGTTTTATAAACTGATGATTTGTTTTAAGGAGAAAGATGCGGTTTTCCTTGATATGATGAGTATTGTCCAACATGATGTTTTCTCGGTTCTCAGATGGTTTTCGAGACCGGATTCGAGGAGTTGGATGAACCGTCTGCGGGTACATGGTGGACCCGGTATGGTACCCAGGGGCAAGAAGCTCGAGTTGTAGATGATGAGCCCGGCACGGGAGAACTATCTACCGGTGATCGTATGGAAACTCGACGGATATCCGGAGGATACCGTTCGGAGTTATGAGAGAGATGGATTTGGGGGCCAGTCCAGATTACCGGAGCCCAAGATATTGAGACACTGAGATATTGAGATTTGATGATACAGGCCAGTTCGGGTAGCCGGAGCTAGAGATATTGATATACTGAGATTTATGTTTTGTGTCGATGCTTGACACTGATTCTTTGTTGATTTCATTGATTATACTTGATTTATATATATACAGAAATCTTATTAAATTTCGGAAACATTTTTCTCATTCATGATGTATTCGGTTTTCATTTGTAATGCATTCATACATCATATATATGATATGTTGTTACCTGAGGCACTAACACGAGCACTTGGTATTACACTTATGTATAGATGTTTATCCATGCCATTATTAGATACTTCAGACTATATTTTTATTTGAGGATATTACTGATCGTATGACCTAGGATTGAGTCATACATTCTATTTCTGCTCTGTGATGTTTTCTACACACGAGTTGGCAACTCACCCCCGTAGTGCTACAGTTTCTTGCAGGTTTTGCCGTACAGGTTTCTTGACGGCTTTGCTGGTACAATGATTTCATTTCTGGTGATTGCTTTGGTAGGTGGGTTCACTTGCATCGTGACCACCATTGTACTTTATTTACATTCAGTTGTATCTAGTAAACTCCATCAACCAGACTTGTATTATTTGATAGACATAGAAGACCAGTGTATATTCTTTCGACCTTAAAGTCGCGCGCTGTATTATTATGGTTTTCCTCTGGTTTTTTTGATGATGATGGTTCTCATTCTGAGTTTTGATCCTCGCCCTTCAGTTTTGTATATTATATTGCTTGCGTGGTTGTGTTCGCCTTTTGGCGAAAAGCTAGCTCCCGCTTGGGGATTCCTTTATTCATTATATATGCTTTATCAAGTTTGTACCCATTTGGGATCAGTATTTACAATGGAAATTCTGCCGAAATTGTCAGAAAAGACTTGAAATTTTAAAAAATGCATATTTCTGCTTATGTTATTAAAACCATTTGCTTTAAAATAAATTTTCTTCACTTCTTACTTAAAAATGGTTTAGATTTCTGGGCTTTTGGCTTACTTGAATTAGGTGGGGTCGTATAGACTTCACATGATTCAAGTGCCATTCACGTGCTATTTCGGGCCGTGACACTGAGTGGGGTAGCTATACATCTGGATTCATGGTGGACCCGGTCTAGGCCGAAGGGCAGGAGCCGCACATTAGACGGGGAGCCTAACGAGGATACTCGATACCGGAGACAGTTTTGAACACGGCGGATATCTAGGTGATACCGACCGGTGTTATTGAGTGACAGGATCGTTCGGGGAATAATGCCTGATGAAACACCGAAGATTTGTGTCGATGTTGGACACGGTAAAATGAACCTTATTTAGAAAATAATTGATAAAATTTCAGTTTTGATTTATACATTGAGTAGTACATATCCATGCTTCCACCTGTTATTATGCATCCCATTCATTGTTGTTGAAATTAGTTCTAGTTCAGCATACTTATATTATCAGCCGATATATGTTAGTTTTATTCACTGAGTTGGGAACTCACCCCCGTTGTGCCATAGTTCCTTACAGGAGTCGTGTGGACGCGTAGCAGCAGTGCATATCCACTTATCAGCTTTCATCGCTCTTTTGCTAGATGGGTTACCTACGTAGTAACCTCCTATTTTGGTTTTGTATATTGGATCTAGTATTACTCCATCAGACCCTGTATAGTTGACTTAGAACGAGAAGTGGTTGCATATATCTTATTTTGACTGTTGAGATCGTTTAGTTCTGTTAAATTATATTTCTTTTACTTATGCCCGAGATTCTTCATTTTGAGTGTCGTATTATTTTGTGTATTGATTTCTGCTGTTTGACAACGTTTGCTCCCAAGTAGGGATGAAACCATCTCGCACATCTTATAACTGCTTAAATAAATAATTAAAATGGAAGTATTGTCGATGTTTCCAAACCATTTGTTTAAACTTCTATTATTTAAAAACCATTCGGCATGCTACTTCATTCTTTTACTTAAAAACTAAAAATTTCTAAATTCCACAAAAAGGGTTTTGATCTTGGTTCTTTTGGCTTACTCAGATTGTGTCAATATTTTTAGATATCATACAATCTAAGTGCCGGTCACACCCAAACTTTGGGTCGTGACAAAGTTGGTATCAGAGCTTAAGATTAACCTTACGGAACCGAGCAGTGAATTGAATCTAGTAGGTTTTAATTTCGCTAGCTAGGTTGACCTTTGGTTGATGGAGTAGGTGATTTAGGATGAGTAGAGTACCGTACTTTTGTTCCGCTGCATATTTACGCTACGTTACTCAGCCTGAGTGACCTTAGGACATATTTATTCGTACTTCCTTTCTTGATTCCTTATATCCTTTGATTCAATTACAATGTCCTTATCAATCCCGTTTCTTACTCTAGCCACTAAGTCATCAATGACTACGAGGACTCAGGGGGCCGCTGTTAGAGACGATTTTGGAGCGGGCTCGTCTGAGATGAAGACAGACCAAGGCAGTGTGCCTATCTTTCAGGAACAGATTGATCCCCCCTCTATTGATCAAATAGCTAGGATGGAGGCAGGGATTAAGGAGATGCGCCAAATGATCGGATTCTTGATAGAGATTAGTCGAGCACGGAGATCGGCCATCACTCCACGTACGGTTGTTCAGAGACCAAGGACAATTCGTGCTAATACATTAGCTCGTAGACATGTTCGTAAAGGTCTTGGCGGATTCTTTATGGACCAGTTATGTTACTTATACCCATATGATCAACAGCCCTCGCAAAGATGTTTCAGGTGTGGGTGTCCGTATCACTTTATCCGGAATTGTCCCGTGATGCGACAGGGTGAGGCATCGGTCTCACATGTGACTTCACCACCTTCACTGCCTCCTTCGAGCACATTACCTCCTACACCTGTTATTGTTCCACACCAAATCAACACCCTTATAGGCCGTGATCAAGACGGTCATAATTCGAGAGTACAAGGAGGCAAAGGCAGACGACAGTTGGTCGCTGGAAGAGGGCAGGCTTTAACTTTTGTGTTGACTCCTCAGGACGTTTAGGCGTCGAATGTTGTCGTAACAGGTATTCTTTCAGTATGTTCCTTAAATGCACATATTTTATTTTATCCCGGTTCTACACATTCTTACGTATCTGCACACTTTGCACGTTCTCTGTGGAGAGAGTCGTCGTTGTTAGAGTTACAGCTAGTTGTGATTACTCCTGTAGGAGATTCTTCTGTAGCTCGACATGTATTCAGGGCTTCTTCAGTACATATGGGTGATAGGGATTCGTTAGTGGATTTGATTCTCCTAGATATGTTAGATTTTGATATACTTCTTGGTACGAATTGGTTGGCCTCTTGTTATATAGATTGTTGAGGGAAAGCGGTCAGATTCTGTTTTCCAGGCGAACCGATTTTTGTTGTGCAGGGAGATTGTAGTATAACTCCTGCCAACATGATTTCTACTCTTTGTTCGGGACGGATCTTGAAGAAGGGTTGTCATGGGTTCTTAGCATTTGTTTGAGACGTAGGAGCCGCTGAATTCCCGTTGGACCAGGTTCCGATCGCACGAAAATTTTCGGATGTGTTATTGCTGAATTGCCAGGATTACCTCATGATCGCGATATCGAATTTTCCGTTGACTTGATTCCGGGTGCGGGGTTTATTTCCATACCACCTTATTAGATAGCCCCGACGGAGTTGAAAGAACTCAAATGTCAGTTGCAAGAGTTGTTGGATAGTGGACTTGTTCGTCCAAGTGTATCGCCGTGGGGAGCTTCTGTCTTGTTCGTTAAGAAGAAGGACGACAACATGAGACCGTGCATCGACTACAGGCAACTGAATCGAGTTACTGTGCGAAATAGGTATCCACCACCTCGTAACGGTGTCTTATTCGATCAGCTGCAGGGAGCTGGCTATTTCTCAAAGATTGATTTGCGGTCCGGGTATCATAAGTTGAGAGTTCGGAAGGATGACATTCCGAAGACTGCTTTTCGCACACGATACGGGAATTATGAATTTCTGGTGATGTCGTTCGGGCTCACCAATGCCCCAACAGTTTTCATGAAAATGATGAACCGCAATTCCAGGCCATTTCTTGATCATTTCATTATTGTATTCATGTATAACATCCTTGTATACTCCCGTAGACGAGAAGAGCACGAGCAGCACTTGCGTATCACATTGCAAACCTTGAGGGAGCATCAGCTGCTCGCTAAATTTTTCAAAGTGTGATTTCTGGCTGGATAGTATGGATTTCTTGGGTCATGTAGTTACGAGAGATGAGATATGTGTGAACCCAAAGAGGATCGAGGCAGTTCGGCACTGGCCCAAACCTGTGTCAGTTATAGAGATTCGCAGTTTCTTTTGTTCGGCTGGTTACTACCAACGTTTTGTGCAGGATTTTTCTCGAATCGCTGCACCGCGGACCGGGTTGACCAGGAAGGAGGTTCCATTTCTTTGGACTGAGGCGTGTGGAGTTTCCAGCAGTTGAAGACTCGCTTGACGACTGCACCAGTATTATCTTTGCCTTCTGGGTCAGATGGTTTTGATGTTTATTATGATGCTTCTTGAGTGGGGCTAGGCCGTGTATTAATGCAGCATGGCAGAGTTATCTCATCTGCTTCTCGGATGTTGAAGAAGCATGAGCAGGACTATCCCACTCATGACTTATAGATGGCAGCTGTAGTATTCACACTGAAGATTTGGAAGCATTACTTGTACGGTGAGTAGTGCCAAATATTCACAGACCACAGAAGCTTAAGGTATATCTTTCAGCAGTGAGATCTTAATCTGAGGCATCGTAGATGGATGGAACTCATGAGGGATTATGATTGCGATATTCTTTATCATCCATGCAAAGCGAATGTTGTGGCAGAGGCTTTGAGTTGGAGGCCCGGAGGTAGCTTATCTTATTTGAGCACAGTGCAGAGACGGTCATCCGCAGACTGGAAGATTCTATGGAATAGCAGTGTACAGTTTGAGTTCATATCGACAGGAGGACGGCTAGCTCATAGTCGCACCTGTCCTCAGTTATTGGATCGTATCAGAGAGACATAACCACAGATGCTCGCTTGTTGAAGATCATAGACCAGGTTAGATAGGGTAGAGATTCTGAGTTCGTGATAGATGACCATCGAGTGTTACGATTTGGGACTCGTGTTTGTGTGCCGGATTCGGAGGGACTAAGACGTGAGATCTTAGAGGAGGCCCATCTGTCAGCATATAGTATTCATCCTGGTTCCACGAAGATGTATCATGAGTTGAAAGAGGTCTATTGGTGAGAAGGCATGAAGGGAGATGTCGTGAAGTTTGTTTCGAGATATTTGACTTGTCAGAAGTCAAGGCCGAGCATCAGAGCCCGGCAGGAGAGTTGCAGCCCTTGCCTATTCCAGAGTGGAAATGGGAGCAAATCTTTATGGGTTTTATTATGGTGCTTCCCAGGACTAGCAGAGGGTATGATTCCATCTGGGTGATTATGGATCGATTGACAAAAACAGTCCACTTTCTTCCGGTGAAGACAACGTTTGGATATACGCAGTATGCTCAGATCTATATTGATGAGATTGTGAGATTGGATGGAGTTCCGACGTGCATAGTGTCCGATAGGGGTACACAATTTACCCGCCGACTATGGCAGAAACATCAAGAGGCTCTAGGTAACCGACTGGGTTTTAGTACAGCTTTTCAACCGCAGACAGATGGTCAGTCAGAGCGGACCATACAGATTCTAGAGGATATGCTTCGAGCCTGCAGTCTTGATTTCGGTGGCAGTTGGGATCGTCGCTTACCTTTGATAGAATTCTCTTATGACAACAGTTTCCAGGAGACGATCCAGATGGAACCTTTTGAATCTTTGTATCGGAGAAAGTGTCGACCACCCGTTTGCTGGACAGAACTCAGCAAGAATAGCATTTTGGGACCGCGGATAGTACAGGAGACTACAAAAAGATCAAGTTGATACGAGACAGAATGAGAGCGGCCCAGTGCAGACAGAAATCATATGCTGATCGACGCCGTCATAGACTCGAGTTTGATGTGGGAGATCATGTGTTCTTTCGTGTATCTCCGATGATGGATGTGATGCGTTTCGGGAAAAAGGGGAAGCTCAGCCCCAGATATGTCGGACCCTATGAGATTCTGGAGAGAGTGGGTGCTATAGCTTATTGTTTAGAACTTCCACCAAATTTTCCCGATGTGCATCCGGTGTTTCACGTTTCTATGCTTCGTAAGTATCTTCACGATCCTTCTCACGCAATCCAGCATCAGACCATACAGCTTGAGCAGGATTTATCCTACACAGTACAACCAGTAGCTATTTTGGACCGGCAGGCAAAGAAACTGAGATCAAGGGTAATTCCATCTGTAAAGGATCTTTGGTGAGGAACGAATCGTGAGGAGATCACTTGGGAGGCTGAAGTTGCGATGCGGAAGAAATTCCTATATTTTTTTGAGGGTACGTATAGTTAAGCTTCAAATTCGGGGACCGAATTTTTTTAGGGGGGGATATTGTAACATTTTGAAAATTTTAGATAATAAATTAAACTAATTAATAAAATAATAAAATATTAATTTAAAAGGTTATTGAAATAAAATAAGACATTTTCATAAGTAGTGTGTAAAACTAATTAAATTGAAATATTTTAGATAATTAATTAAATTATTTAATTAAACAAATAATGTTATTTAATTTTTATTGTAGTAAAGAAGGCTTTTTAAGTTAAAGTAGAATTAGTTTAGTAAAGAGAATAGTGTTTTTATAATAACATGGGTAATGAGGGGTTTATGTGAGAAAGTTAGTGTCCTTATGCTAATTAGAGTTGTATGAGGGGTTTTGTGAAAAGATTAGGTAATTGTGAAAAGTGGAAATTTGTGAGGGTTTAAGTGTAAGAAGGGTAAGGTCATGTTAAGCTTAAGTTATAAGCATGGCATAACACATCCTAGATGACACCTCATATATACACCTTACTCTTGCATGAAAACCCCACCATTTTCTATGCTACACCTCTTACTTGCATGAAACTACCAGACCCTTGCTTGGTGACATCTCCTCCTACAACCCTCACTCATTATCCTTATATTGTTCAGGTCATATATCTTGTAAATAAAAGAATCAACTGAAAGGAAAAAGAAAAGAAAAAAGAAAAAAAAATCTTAGAACACACAACAAAGAAAAGAAGAGGAAAGAGAAGTGAAGAGAAGAGCTAAGTGTTAAGGATTTTTCCTCACCCTCAAGCTAGGAACTAGGAGCTTGTGCATCTTGGAGGAAGACTTTTCAGCAATCCTCTATAGGTATAATCTTTAAACACTGTAGAAGTTTAGTTCTGAAATGCTTTAGTATAGAAATCGGATATCGGATATATCGTATTTTAGAAAAAAAAATTGGCTCTGTGTTAATCTGCTATAGTTTAGAGAAAAATTTACCTAAATAAACAGTACCATAATATTATATATTGGACCTAGAATTAACCCTAGGAAGACGAGCCTACTTGCTCGGATATCGGCCGGCGACATGTAGGGAAAAACCGATCTCGCCGGATTTCTTGGGGAGTTGGGTGTTGTGGTTTTTAGGGTAGGTCTAGGTATATGGATTAGGATGTTTGGTATTATTTGTTTATGTTATTTTAGCAGTATATGAAATCTGGAACCTAATATCTGAAAAGGGGTTAAAATTCTAAAACACGACACGTAGGTTTTGTATCGTGTATCTATTTTCTGTTACGAACAGCGATTGGGTAAATTCGAGTTAGTATAGGTATTAGATAGTTTACAATAGTCCTACGTAGTATAGTTGATACGTAAAACTTGTATTTTTCATGTTTTCGCTGTATCGGAGTTTAGTCGTTTCTTATACGAATTAATATCGATGTTTGATTTGAGTACGGGGACTTCGGAGGCCGCAAGGAAAGGAAAGGAATTGATGATCTAAGTAGATTCTGTTAGTGTATATGCCCTAGGGGACATTATTGTATCATACTAGTTTTTATATTACTTAATGGAAGCTTGGGATATTCACAGTTATATTAACAGTCTCGCTCAACATAGTAGTATGCTACTTGATTTAGATCTATCTTAATATATGTATATGTTTCTTTTAGCATATCAAGAATACATATTGAAAGAGCCCTAAGGATCTTGCTTGACTACCAGCGTTGTGATGGCAGTCACACTAGTGGGGGATGGGTAGTCTTCAAGCACATCCTTTTTCAGGTCCCTAGTCGTAGGATTATCGAGGAAGGGCATCGATACTCCGGAGTAGACTAGTGTGTATGCTTCTCATCCCAGTTGGGGAGATGGTCTGTCCCACAGCCATCAGTATGTCGTACTGGAGATAGTATGCAGGTGCTCGTTGGGTTACGGGTAAACCGGACAGGACTCGCAGGGAACTATTGGTTGGTTTTATACCTGTCGTCAGTTAACAGTTCTCAGGTGACATGAGTACAGCATAGTCTGTAGACTTGACACTGCTGCTTCGCCTCGAGTGTGTTCCCACTGTTCTTAGTTTGCTACCCTACCACGGCTCAAAGGAGTCGTGCAAACAGGTAGCAGTTGGGTGCAGTCCCGAAGCACTTGGAGGCTGTGGCAATTAGACAGGATTCGTCTCTCCCGGTATTGGGAGTTGATATCGCACTGTTTTTGGAGAGCCATTACGCAAAGTCCCTGGCCAGGGCAAGCGAGATTTACTGGTAGGTTTTCCAGTTGCTTCTCAAGATGTAATGGGCTTCACTCCGACACGACTTATACCGTCTTTTAGGAGACAGACGCTTGCCGCCCCCTAGGCCCGATATGCGATAGTCTTAGACGAATAGACTGGACTGTTCGGAGATTGTCACATCAGACTCAGTAGGAGTTCGGATCGGTTTCTTATCGGCCCTCTTATCGACATCTACCTGGGGAACGTTACGCACAGCTATTACCGCTTGCGGCATTTGGTTAAACCCACTACCGGCGTAGTATCGAGTCTTTAGATTCCCACACAGAGAGTTTCCCTACTTCAGGCGAAGCGATATAGAGGTCGTATGGTTTTACGACAGGGGTCGGACATATACGTGTATTTATTCACGTACGATGTTCGGACAGATTATACTAGCGAGCTTTGGTTTAAGCCAGATTCTAGTATTGGATTATTGGATTTATGCAGTCTCAGTATATCCGTGTTTTTCGTAAATACGGATAGGAGGGGCATTCTAGTAATTAGTCGAGAAGTTTCTAGAAGAAAGATGACTCACTAGTTTTAATTCATTTATGGATTAAGCTTAATGAGGTGGAGGAGATAATGTGTAATTTGCATTAAATGAAATTATGACTCATGAGATGATTCATCCATTTGTATTAAATGAAGCTTGAAGATATTTGTGCAAGATATTAGTGCAAGATATTTTATGCTTAATAATATACACATTGAGTTATATTTCATTTTCATAATAACAAACACATTCTCTCTCCTCAAGCTCTCTCTCTTCTTCACACTAACCCTAATCCTCTCATGAGTTGAGATCCCAAGGGTTAGAAAGACTAATCAATCCTTAATCCATCTCTATATCCTATAGGTCACTTGGATTAGCAATCCTAGCCACTTAGTTACTTCAAGTTAGAGGTTAAAGCTTGGATATGGAACTCTCGGGTGGATCTTCTATCACATCGAGGAGGCCGACGAGGAGGTGAACAACGAGAACATGAAGAACTTGTATCTTTAGGTATAATCATCTATCATAGTAGCTAATCACTTCTAGATAGTTGTTAGTTACGGTTTAGCAAAGATCCGTAAAGTTAGTCGATGTTACCTTGAATAAAATGATTGTTTTAACTATTCCGCCTCCCCGCATCTCGTGGGATGTGTAACGTTGACTTACATTGGTATCAGAGCCTAACTAAACCATAACGATCATGTTAGCAAAGTCTTTAGAAATTCGATCGCAAAATAATCCCGAAAAAACGACGTTTTCATATAGTTTCTGCCGATTTTAAATTGGGGTCTAAAAATTTTTCAGGGACCCTTAAAAATACAAGCAGGGTTTTTTAAGAATTGTGAAGAAATTTGGGATCGTGACTCGTCCAAACCGCCGCGGAACCGCGGCCGATCCAAGCGATCCGCTGCGGATCCGCTGCCGAGTTGACACCGAGTCAACCCAAATTTGTTCAGTTATTCTTCTCTGTTGATATTGTGTTTTCTGGGATGTTTTGTTTCTGCTCTGGTTTTATGTGCACAGGGAATTGTTTGAAGTAGATTCATAAGTGTTGCTTGATCGAAATTCTAAGATATTTGTCTAATTGGATTATATTTGTATTGTGTTTAATGTGTTCATAAACCTTCCTTAACTGCTAGTATGTCGGTTAGGAGGGGGTTGCGCATTTCTGTAATGGTTACATTATGTTTGTGGATATGAACTTGTTGGATTGTCGTGAATGGATAGCCGGAGATGTGAGACGAGTGTTTCTTTCTTTCAAATGTAAATTATAATTTGTTGTAATATTCTTTTGCGGGGCACATCCGGGTTGAGGTTGTAGCCACCGTTGTATTATTTCATTTACTATTTTCTGCTCCTAGGATAGACCCAAGGTAGGGTGCACAAACTACCGGGTACTTTGAAGTGCTTAGTGGCCGACTCACGTCGTTGAGAGAGACCGCTTCACTTCGGGTACTTGGCGGGTAGTTTGTAGTACTCGTAGGGGTCTAGGGTGGGGTTTTGGCTATTCATTGCGATTGTGTAATCCGTCTTTCTTTGCAGTCTCAAATGAAATGCGGATTGCTTGTATATCCAATATGTTCATCTTTGATCTGGAATGCCTATTATTGCGTCTAACGAATGCAAAATATCTATATACGATATCTAGTAGGCGTTACTTATTTTTTGCACCCGCGCTAGCCTAGCCCCCGCTCTGTCGTTAGTTAAGTAACCTAACGGGTGAATGACGGGGCCCATTGGCGAATACAGATGGCATAAGCGGACGTTGTATTTTCGTTGTTTTCTACAATGATAGGTTAATTGACGGGACGCATTATATTAATGCAAAGAAAATAAACCAAAGTTGAATCGTTGGAACAGTTTAAAAGAAACCACTCGGTTATTTTTAAAAACAACAGATTTTTAATTGCGGAGCTTAAACCACTCCTTTTAAAAGCTATCAGGTTCCATCGATCATATCAAGTTCACTACGTTCACGGTTTCGCCAAAACCTTTTGTAGCCCTCCGTCATTTCATTTGGGTATTCAGTAGTATTCAAGCTATGTATTTTGACCAACGCCAAGGCATAGTGTTTGGTAGCTGCTGCGTATTCATCTGTTGCATAGATAGATGAGTTGGTTTAGGACAGTCGTACTGCCATTTGGCCAACGTCAGGGGTATGTACGGATGGGTTCAAATTAACAAGATAATGATGGGTAGAACTTGACATGTAACTTATGACATTTTGACCAACGCCAAGTTCATAAGAGCATGGAGCAAAAATCCATATCGGGAGTTTCTAAAGAAACTGAAACTTGCTAGAGTTGCATACCATTTGGAGTGTGATAATTTTGGTAGGATTCCTTCAGCTTTATCACACGATGTTATTTGGATCCCGATCCTACTGTGAGTATCCACTACTCATTAGGAGATTCGTCACTTAACGATCAATGCTATAAACCAAGTAGGTGTCAAGAAAGGTGTCAGCGGGGCTAGGCCCCAGAGAAAAGAGGTTATTTATTTAAGGAACTTCGCGAAAGCGTCGTAAAACCTCCCTCGAAGTACCGACACCGGCCTGGCTGAACGGTTAAGCAAGTATTGTACGGTGAGAATAATCCTGACTAGTTCTTACTTTTTGGTTTGAGGAAGGATTCGAGAAACAGTGGGAGCCATCCTGTTTAGATAAACTAAATACCACTCTAAACTTGCAAGAGCATCATGCTAAAGTGTTTCCTCTCTCTCCCCTAATTGCAGCGAGGCTGAACATGACGGGCCCTAAGTTATTATTAGATAAAAATATTTTGACAGGGCCAAACTATAAAGATTGGTTCCGGAATGTCAAGATTGTTAGTTATATGTGTGCCCTAGAGGCCATTACTGTACATACGATGTATATTGTAGTGGATGCATGGACATATATAGGGAGGACTTTCTTGCTCGACATGATAGTACGCTATCTGGTTGTACTTTATCTAAACATGTGCTCTGATTGTCTCTTTTGTTACATGTTGATAAAGCCCTTAGGATTTATACTCGACTACTGGGACTATGATGAGATCATACTAGTGGGGCCATAGTAGTCTATGAGTACATCCTATAATTGTTCCTAGTCGAGGGTGTGTCGAGACAGGGCATCGATACACCAGAGTAGACTAGCATATACGCATCTTGACCCATATGATGGGCGATGGATGATCCCATATCCATCGGTGTTTGACATCAAGGATGGTGTACGGGTGCTCAGTGGAGACTGGGTACACTGAACGGACTCGCCGAGAACTCCTAGATGGTATATATACCTATTGTCAGATAGCAGTTCTCTGGTGACACTTGTACAGGTTAGTCTGTAGACCCGAGATCGTTATAGAGTCTTGTGTGGTTCCCACTGTGCTTTGATTTCCTCCCTACCACGGCTCTACTGAGTCGTGCAAACAGGTGGATTTTGGGTACAGTCCCGAATCATATGGAGACAGTGAGCGATAGGAGGGGTTTCGTCTCTCCCGGTATAGGGAGTTGATGTCGCGCTATGTTTGATCGGCTATAACACCTAAATCCTTCGCCAAGGTTCTCGAGGTTTACTGATAAGTGTTATCAGTAGTTCCTCGACCGGTTATGAGCCATAAATCAACATGACTTATAAAGTTACTGGGGTCTGACATTTACCACCCCTAGACTGCATATGCGACGTATCAGACGAAGAGACCGGACTGTACGGTAAGTGTTGCTTACAGGCTCGTAAGGGTTGTGATGAGTTCGCTCGTCGGCCACTTTTTAGTCAATACCTGGTAGCCCGTTATGTATTGGCTTATACCTCTAACGTGCTAGTGGTTAAATCCACAACTAAGGTGTTGACGAGTCTTTAGAGTCCCCCACATTCAGTTACTCAAGTTTTCGGGCGAAACGCTGTAGAGGCCGTATGGAGATATGGCAGGGTTCGATCAGATACGTGCGGTTTTGCACGGATCAGGATCGGACGGGTTTTACTAGCCGGCTTTGGCTTAAGCCGGATCCTAGTATAGTATAGTGTAGTTTTGTCTCATTGCATTTGTATTTCGGTCAGAATAAAAATGCGGGTGTGTATGCACAATATCGGGGTTTTCCTGTAATTTGTTACGGGACCAGTTTTCTGGGGTTGCCAGTTTGCATTCCGTTCCGGCCGGTTTTCTATTTTTCCTTCCCGGTCGGACTTTTCGTTGGAGGGTGTTAATTGCAAGTTCGCAATTAACAATTGTGGAAGGGGGTTTTTGCCTTATGGTTTTATCATATTATTTTCTCCATATCTTATCATGCTCCACTCACAATATGAAGTTGCATTGCTTTATTAAAAGGAAGGGGGCCGGCCACTATGTGTATTTGTGTGTGCAGAGAATATAATGGAATGATGATTTGATTAATGCAAAAGGTGCAAGTGCTGGAGATTCATGTGATGTTTAATTAATCAAAATGGGTTTATTAATTAATTATAAGGTGGCTATGCCTTTTTGAGCATGCTGGAACTTTTCATGGGGTGATGAATTATAGTATTAAAAGGAGAAATGAATGGACCGGCCACTGATTGATTGGAGTGGGGATGGATTAATTTCCTAAGTTTTATTTGAGCTTATATAAGATGCAAAGGAGAGGTTTAATTAAGGGCTGGGGCTGATGGTTTTTTGGCAAGCTCATCATTCACCCATTTCCAGAGAGCACAAAACTATTTTGTGCAGAGAGCTCATCATTCATTCTTCATTTACATTCCAAGCAAGTCTCTATGGCCGGCCACTCCCATTTGTGTGGCTGTCCAAAATTTGTAGTGTGGGTTTTTGGCTCATTTGATGTTGCAAAATCCCACAAGATCAATCTCCAATGCTTCTTCTCTTGTACCAATTCCTCCATCATGGCAACTCCTCCACTACCCCAAAAAGAGACAATTATACTACACAGTCTACAGCAAACCTTGGACGCGTCGGCTAGCCAACTTCGCGCCCGAGTTGCCTCGGTATTGAGGTGGGAGCCCGTAAAAGACGTAGGCGATGTGGTGCCCTTCCGGCGACGAGGAGGAGACCGGACATTCCGTGGGAGATCGGGACGACGGAGAGAAGACCCGAAGGACCGGATCATCAAGGTATAATCCCTAACATAGTAGATAAGATCTCTAGTTGGGGTTTACTAGTTGTGGTTTAGACAAGATCTTCGGTTAAGTGCGTGTTGTATGCTCAGAAATTTTTTATTCACCGCTTCCGCCGCGCCACAAGAGTTGTGGGAGCATGCAGCACTCACCTACATGGTATCAGAGCCTACCTAAATCACAATTAGATGTTAGCCAAAAGTTAGAAGCTCGATCAACAGTTTTTTCTCCCGAAAACTCGTTTTCTGCCCCTGCTGCTGTCAGTTTTTGAAAGTGTTCAAAATGGAATTTATCATATCTTAAAAATACATGCAGGGATATATAAGATCACTGTAGAAACCCAGAGTCCCAACTCGCCAAGACCGCCGCGGAAGGGCGGCCAAACCCTGGGTTTGGCCGCGCTTCCGCAGCCGAGTCAACACGGAGTTGACTCGGTTTTCTACAGTAAGCTTATATTTGCAGATCAGGGTTTCTGGGATATACAGTTTTGTATAAAGATGTTTGTACAGGGACATGTCAAGTGTTGGCATGGTTGTTTTAAAAATTATCGATCGAAATTCTAAAGTGCTTGGCTAATCGGGTTTTCTTTTTGTTATATGTGTTTGAAACGTCCGCTAATTGCTATATGACGATTAGTGGGGGTTGCACATATGGATATCATGGGATGGTATGTGTATATGAATGTGTTGGATCGTTGTGATAAATGGCCGGGGGGTGTGAGAAGAGTGTTTTTTCCTTTTCTATCATTCCATGTAATTTGTAAAAAGCAATGTTATATTGTATAATTTCTTTTTACTGTTTTTGCTCCTAGGATAGACCCAAGGAGGGGTGCACAAACTACCGGATTCTTTAAGTGCCGAGTGGCCTACTCAATTGTTGAGGGAGGTTGCTACACTTCGGGAATTTGGCGGGTAGTTTGCCGCACCCGTAGGGGTCTAGGGGGGGTTTTGGCTATTCATCACGACCGTGGAACCCGTTTTTCATTAAGGGCTTAAATGAAACACGGAATTCCTAGTATATCCAATGCATTCATCTGTGATCTGAAATGGCTATATTTATATATGAGATATATATATTAAACGTTGCTTATGTTTTGCACCCGCGCTAGTCCAGCCCCCGCTCTGCCGATAGTTAAGTAACCTATCGGTGCATGACGGGGCCCAGTGGCAAATGCGGATGGCATAAGCGTACGTTCTATTTTGCGTTTCTTTTCTGTGATGTTTAGGAAACATAAAAGATAGGAAACGTAAATGATGGGACAGAATTAACATGATTAATGTTAAAAGAAAGAAACCTAAAGATGTTGTAGAATCAAACTTTTTGAAAAAGGGTAACTCTAGCTTTTGTTTTGCATAGTGGTATTGTTGAATATCCTGCACCTCATTCGATGAGGAAAGGGCCGAGATCCCTTCACCGGGAGTGACCCCTTTAGCGAAACTGGAAAAAGTTACAAAGAACTCGATTTGGTTTTATTGTTAATCTATTGTTGCTTTGCACCGTGGTATTTACATATCCAGCACCTTATTCGATAAGGAAAGAGCCGAGATCCCTTCACCGGGAGTGACCTCTTTAGCAAAAGTGGAAAGATACTACAAAACCATTCGATATTTAAAACTGGAGCTTAAACCACTCCTTCCCACTTGATTCTACAATGACATCAAGTTCAAAACGTTAAAGGTTTTCATAAAAAAACCATCCGTTGCCCTCCGTCATTTTAGGAAGCAGAGTACTTAGTATTCGTGCTACGTATGTCGACCATAGCCGAGGCGTAGTGTTCGGTAGCTAAGTGATGAATTCCTACAAAGCATATGATGCGATTAGTCAGGACATTCATGTGATTATGTTGATCATAGTCAAGGGTCATGTGGGTGGGTCTGGTTAATCACGAAATGACGGGCAGGACTTGACTAGTACTTATGATATGTTGATCATAGTCAAGGTCATAAGTGACTAGGGGTAGAAACCATATCGGGAATTTCAAGAGTTGAAATTTGCAATGAGATTGCATACCTTCTATATGATAGTTGGATCCCGATCTCACTGCGAGTAAGAGTTACTCCTGGGAAAGTTTTACACAAAACAATTTGATGAAATTATAGGGTGTAATTATTCCCGGCTAATCTTACCTTTTAGGGTTTGAAGGAGGATTTGATAAAAACAGTGGGAGACATCTGGATTAGATAAATAACCAATCTAATCTTGCAAAGAGCATACGCCAAAAATGTTTTCTTCTCTCTCTCCAGAAAGTGACCATATCATGCCTTAATCAAGATAATAAATACGAATATATTGACTGAACCCGCTTGTTATATTGAGCTGGGGAACGTTGGTCCCGCTCCAACCTATAATTGTTATAAGACAGAGCAGGAAATAGGGAAATACCAGAATTCCTATGCCGCCCAAACGAAGAAAGTGCATATGATGCATCTCCTTCGGGTATGTTCATTACAAAAACTGTTTCTAAGTATCTTTTACGTCCTGGGTATAATGATACCGGATCAGGATCCCATAAATGTAATCTGTTACATGGGCTACAGAAAGGTAAATGACTGAGAACGGGTGATAAGTTTCAAGAGTTGGAAATGGTGCAATTGTTGCAAGCCAAGAAGTTGGCAGTTATCACTCTGTATTAAGAATACATTGATTCTGAACAAATGCTATTAGATACCGAACCTGATATGCAAAATCATATCAATCTCTTTATTAGTAAAGAAATGACAAAATTTTGTATTGATGGATAATGTTTTGAACATTTCCTATATCAAGTGTTGATCGGTTCAGGCACGTTATCTAAAAACATAGATGTTCTAAATCAAACTACAGTTCTCAGTATACAGAACACACACAAGAGGAAGAGTTCAGAAATAAACGAAGCCTTCTTAAGGCATTGTAGACTAGGTCAGATCAATGCGACCCGGCTGGCTGAAGTTACATCTAGATGCATATTTAAACCAGTTTGAATTTACATCTTGTGAAACTTGCCAGTCATGTCACAAAGATTAAATGACCATAGCTCTGTTTATTGGAAACAGAAAGAGTTAGTGAACTCTTGGGATTGATACATGATGATGTATGAAAGGCCCCCTGTCTACATATGCCATGACCGGTTCTTTGTACTTCATTACTTTCTCTGATGATCTCTTAAGATTCAGACAAATGTTCCTGTTGAAACATAGGTCCGAAACTTTTGAGATATTCACAGAATATAATAGAAGTAGAGAACCAAAAACGGGTATAAGTATTATGTCCTTTGATGAGATCAAGGAGGAGAATACTTGAGCATGGAAATCCTGGACTATTCTAAAAGAGAATGAGATTCTCTTTCAGCGTTACTCCTCCGTATACACCATAGCACGATGGTATATCGGGGCGGAGCGGATGCACCCTATGTGATATGGTGTGCTCCATGATGAGTACTACTGAGTTTCCTATTTTCCTTTTGGGAGTTATGCACTTGTGAAGCTGCATACCTATTGAATAGGGTTCAAATCAAATCAGGTGCCTACTACTCCATATGTGATATGGTATGGGAAGAGCCCATATCTTAAAGATGTTAAGATTTGGGGCTGTCTGGCCTATGTCTAAAAACCAAAATCCAGACAAGCTCGAGGCAAAGTTATAACTATGGAAGTTTGTTGGATATCCCAAGCATTGGCAAGGGAATATCTTCTACCTAACAGAGGAACAAAAGTTGTTTTGTTTCTCAGCATGCCACCTTTGTGAAAGGGAATTTCTTGTGAAGAAATTAGTGGTCATGAGGTAGAACTGGAAGGAGTTCCAGCTACAGCAAATGATTTGGTAGAACCAAAAGATTCAATAAACACTAACGAACCTCAGCCTCTCCGCCGATCTAGTAAGTTTCCTCACCCACATAAGAGATACTTTAGTTTCTCTATGACAGTGGGAGCGAGGATTTCATATTACCCCAGCGTTTCCCGAGACCGGAAGGTGTTCCGGCGGGTTGTAGTCCTCACGAAGGGGCATGCGTAGAAAGTAGCTGCTGAGGGACTTTTTGGTGCCACGGCGACCCTATGGGATGGGGTTGTTGCCTGACCAAAATGGTATGACCTAACTAGCTTCGAGCAGGCCATCAGGAGTGGGACTCTGTAAGAATGGCTGGATGATTAGCGATCTAAGATGGAATCCTTATACACCAACAAAGTATGGACTTTGGTTGCTTTATCTGAAGGGTTAAATCCCCATCAGAAGCAAGTATATCTTGAGAAGATTACTTGGTGTACATGGAAAAGTTGAGACTTTCAAAGCTATGCTTAAGTCCATCCAGATCCTACTTGCCACTGCTACATACCTTGACTGCGATATCTGGTGGTTGGGTGTCATGACTGCTTTTCTAAAAGAAGTTTTAGAAGAGAGCGTCTATAAGTACACAGCCAGAGGGCTTCGTAGACAGTGGGAGCAGCGGAAAAGTGTGCAAGATGTTTTATGTGATAAAACAGGCATCGCGGAGTTGGAACATCTGTTTTTGATGTGGTAGTAAAAGAGTTTGACTTCATCAAAATAAATAGATGAACCTTGTATATACATAAAAGGTAGTAGGGAGTATGGTGGTGATCCTCGTAGAGTACGTGGATGACATACTCTTGATAGGGAAGGAGTTTCCTATGCTACGCTCAGTCAATCTCCTCTTATTATAAAGATTCTCCATATAAGATCAAAGTGATACCTCCTAAATCCTGAGTTTTTGATCTATGAGATAGATCTAAATGGATGTTAGGATACTCACTAGTTGTAGTGAGATAGTATCAATCGATCTTGGGGAGAATCACTGGAAAGGTTCCAGGGTGATAAAGACGACTGAATGTCAGTCGCAGTCATTGTCTTTACCCTAAGTAGAGGGACGGTATGTTGGAAGAGTTCCAAGCTAGATACCGTGACATAGTAGAAAGGCAAAATACGTCATTATTAAAGATGCTACCAAAGATAAAATCTGGATATATATATAAGTTCATAAGATGAACTTCGTTCCTACCATTGTGTGACAATGGGGTTGTGGCTTTTGCCAAGGAACTACCGTCCCATCAGAAATCCAGATATAATTCTTAGGCAGCATCACCTGATCATAGAGATGGTTGATCTCCAGGGAGATCAAGGTTAGGAGAGTAGATACAGAGGAAAACAGAGCGGATCCACTCACTAAGGCTTTATTCCCAGTAGAGACTTTTATGGGATGGTTGAGTATGAGATACTTAAACCACAGCTGATTGATTGGTATGTGATACCACAACAGATGGCCCTAGTGCAAGTGGGAGATTGTTAGTTATATGTGTGCCCTAGAGGCCATTACTGTACATACGATGTATATTGTAGTGGATGCTTGGACATATATAGGGAGGACTTTCTTGCTCGACATGATAGTACGCTATCTGGTTGTACTTTATCTAAACATGTGCTCTGATTGTCTCTTTTGTTACATGTTGATAAAGCCCTTAGGATTTGTACTCGACTACTGGGACTATGATGAGATTATACTAGTGGGGCCATAGTAGTCTATGAGTACATCCTATAACTGTTCCTAGTCGAGGGTGTGTCGAGACAGGGCATCGATACACCAGAGTAGACTAGCGTATACACATCTTGACCCATATGATGGGCGATGGATGATCCCATATCCATCGGTGTTTGACATCAAGGATGGTGTACGGGTGCTCAGTGGAGACTGGGTACACTGAACGGACTCGCCGAGAACTCCTAGATGGTATATATACCTATTGTCAGATAGCAGTTCTCTGGTGACACTTGTACAGGTTAGTCTGTAGACCCGAGATCGTCATAGAGTCTTGTGTGGTTCCCACTGTGCTTTGATTTCCTCCCTACCACGGCTCTACTGAGTCGTGCAAACAGGTGGATTTTGGGTACAGTCCCGAATCATATGGAGACAGTGAGCGATAGGAGGGGTTTCGTCTCTCCCGGTATAGGGAGTTGATGTCGCGCTATGTTTGATCGGCTATAACACCTAAATCCTTGGCCAAGGTTCTCGAGGTTTACTGATAAGTGTTATCGGTAGTTCCTCGACCGGTTATGAGCCATAAATCAACATGACTTATAAAGTTACTGGGGTCTGACATTTACCACCCCTAGACTGCATATGCGACGTATCAGACGAAGAGACCGGACTGTACGGTAAGTGTTTCTTACAGGCTCGTAAGGGTTGTGATGAGTTCGCTCGTCGGCCTCTTTTTAGTCAATACCTGGTAGCCCGTTATGTATTGGCTTATACCTCTAACGTGCTAGTGGTTAAATCCACAACTAAGGTGTTGACGAGTCTTTAGAGTCCCCCACATTCAGTTACTCAAGTTTTCGGGCGAAACGCTGTAGAGGCCGTAAGGAGATATGGCAGGGTTCGATCAGATACGTGCGGTTTTGCACGGATCAGGATCGGACGGGTTTTACTAGCCGGCTTTGGCTTAAGCCGGATCCTAGTATAGTATAGTGTCGTTTTGCCTCATTGCATTTGTATTTCGGTCAGAATACAAATGCGGGTGTGTATGCACAATATCGGGGTTTTCCTGTAATTTGTTACGGGACCAGTTTTCTGGGGTTGCCAGTTTGCATTTCGTTCCGGCCGGTTTTCACTTTTTCCTTCCCGGTCGGACTTTTCGTTGGAGGGTGTTAATTGCAAGTTCGCAATTAACAATTGTGGAAGGGGGTTTTTGCCTTATGGTTTTATCATATTATTTTCTCCATATCTTATCATGCTCCACTCACAATATGAAGTTGCATTGCTTTATTAAATGGAAGGGGGCCGGCCACTATGTGTATTTGTGTGTGCAGAGAATATAATGGAATGATGATTTGATTAATGCAAAATGTGCAAGTGCTGGAGATTCATGTGATGTTTAATTAATCAAAATGGGTTTATTAATTAATTATAAGGTGGCTATGCATTTTTGAGCATGCTGGAACTTTTCATGGGGTGATGAATTATAGTATTAAAAGGAGAAATGAATGGGCCGGCCACTGATTGATTGGAGTGGGGATGGATTAATTTCCTAAGTTTTATTTGAGCTTATATAAGATGCAAAGGAGAGGTTTAATTAAGGGCTGGGGCTGATGGTTTTTTGGCAAGCTCATCATTCACCCATTTCCAGAGAGCACAAAACTGTTTTGTGCAGAGAGCTCATCATTCATTCTTCATTTACATTCCAAGCAAGTCTCTATGGCCGGCCACTCCCATTTGTGTGGCTGTCCAAAATTTGTAGTGTGGGTTTTTGGCTCATTTGATGTTGCAAAATCCCACAAGATCAATCTCCAATGCTTCTTCTCTTGTACCAATTCCTCCATCATGGCAACTCCTCCACTACCCCAAAAAGAGACAATTATACTACACAGTCTACAGCAAACCTTGGACGCGTCGGCTAGCCAACTTCGCGCCCGAGTTGCCTCGGTATTGAGGTGGGAGCCCGTAAAAGACGTAGGCGATGTGGTGCCCTTCCGGCGACGAGGAGGAGACCGGACATTCCGTGGGAGATCGGGACGACGAAGAGAAGACCCGAAGGACCGGATCATCAAGGTATAATCCCTAACATAGTAGATAAGATCTCTAGTTGGGGTTTACTAGTTGTGGTTTAGACAAGATCTTCGGTTAAGTGCGTGTTGTATGCTCAGAAATTTTTTTGTTCACCGCTTCCGCCGCACCACAAGAGTTGTGGGAGCATGCAGCACTCACCTACAAAGATGGCAATTACCTATGACAAATTAGGGTATGTCCTTACTACTAAGGCCCCTGCCGTCCCTGGTCCAAAATCCAGTGTCGTGGATAAGGAAATCCATAAGACCTGCGAGATTGACAGCGCGAAGGCCAAATGCATCGTGCTTGCCTCTATGAATAATGAACATCAGAGGAGGCACGAGAATATGGATCTTGAATCCATATTTCACCACACCAAGGAACTGTACGGAGAGCAATCTCGTATAGCTACATACGAGACCTTAAAGAACTTGTTTCAGTCGAGGCTGGCCGTCGGATAATCTATAGGGAACCATGTCCTTAAGATGATTGGCTATATTGAAGAGCTCGCGGACTTCGGGACAACATTAGAGAACGAGCTGTATACAGACTTGGTTCTTCAGTCCTGTTAAGTTGATAAAACTGCACATTTGTATTACATTTTTTCTACCATCTTCATATTAAAAAAGGACTTTATTATAATATATTATACATATGAGGGTTTATGTGTAAAAACACCATTTTCCATGTGTTAATATATTTTAATTAGCATTTGGTAGGAAAATGTATGCAAATAAATCTATTGACCAAATCCTAGTAGAAATAAGCCTACTAAATATTATTTGAGATTATTGTGCAGAATTTTCCAAGTTGTTATGCAGAATTTATCAAACAAATCAATTTGTTGAAGAAAACTTGCCAAATTAAGAAGCAAAACTTGGAGACCAAGTCTGGAAGTAACCGAGAGAAGATTTATGAATTCTGAAGGTGCCTAGGATTGCCACATGTCATAAGATGCAAGCACAAGAAAACTCATAAAAAGATCTCACCCTTTGAGCGCGGATCCGCGGCCCTAGCACCCATTTGACGCGGATCCGCCGCATTTCTAGGGAATTGGGAGGCAAGATTTTTTGGCATAAATCTATGATGAATTTTACCAAGTTTTCAACAATAAGATTCTGGCTTTGCACTATAAAAGGGCCCCGAGAGCCTCTTGGAAAAGTTATCAAGCCGACGCGATCACGAAGCCCCAGACGCTCACGCATCCAAGCTGATCATCAACTGTTCGTCTACCTCCTTAGGAAAGATCGAGAAGCAACTAGTTTGTAATCATTTTCTATGGAATAAAGTGTAGATTGTTCAAGTTGATTAATAAAGGTAGTTATTTTATTTAATTCTTTTGCATTTTACCTTATGTTTTCCCTCTCTGTCTTTTCATCTTCTTCTCCCAACATGCGCGAGTAATTCTCCGCTTGTTAAGGTTCGTAGGATTAGGGTAGGCTAATGGACGATAAAGATCCCTAAAGCCTTTTTAAGTCCTATAAAGTTTATGAACTTTATCAAAAGAATCATTATCATCCTAATCGGGCGCGCTAGCAATTCTTTGCTAGTTACGACCGCGATTAGAGATTAGATTAATGATTATTTTGGTAAAGGCTAGATATGAACGGAGTTCCGTGTCGAGATAAGGGTTAAAAGTGGGATTCCTTTTCCCTCCAGAAACCCTAATCTACACGCATCACCGTCGTTCTAGTTTTAAATCTATTAAAGGATAAAAAGGGTAACTTTTAATTAATCGTCCATAACTACTAAATCCTAACGAACCCTACAAGCCCTCTTATTATATTATCTAAATCTATAAAAAAAATCTAGATCTATATTTTTGCATTCTTGCTTAACGTAGATCTAGAAACTTTTCATAAAATTCTTATTTCCTCCTATCTTTCAACACATCTAAAGTAAGAGTAAAAGGTTCCACGTTTCCCTGAGGACGACCCGTACTCACCTCGGTCTAGCTACGCGCGACACCGTTCTGATTGCGGTTAAACTACAAAACACACTTTTTCGTATCAATCAAATGGCGCCGTTGCCGGGGAAACGTGCGTAATTTTTTATTTTTACTATTTGTGTTGAATTCTTAGACGAGTCATATCAGTATTAAAACAAAACTGCAAATTGTATATTTAACGATTATTGTGTGAATTTTTGCGAGGAAATCTGGAGTCACGGACTTGAGGAAACAGGAGATCTAAGGTTCACACTTCTCTGGTAAGATTCTAACTCCCTTCTCTCTCCTCTAAAATCCAATAAAATCTATTTTCTGCAGGATTCTTTGCAAAATATCACCGCTCAAAAATCTTTTTGCAATGTTTTGTTTTTCGGTTTGTTTTTGCATATTTTAATACGAATCTTTAAGGGGCAAGGACCAAATCAAGATTAGGTGGGGATTTCATCACCCTTCCTAAGCCCCACAAATCACAAACCAAGCATATAGATCAACCCTTCATTAATTTAAAAAATATCTAGACCAGACTCTAAGGACTATCGTGCTCAATAAGGACAGAGGAAGGTCGTGGGTAATCTATCGTTTATCCGCATTATTTTTGTAGTGCCTAGGCAAGTGTGTCAAAGGCTAGTGGTTTTTAATTAGGCCCACGACGTAGTTCCTTCCCACTTACCTGGCACTTACCTGGCTACAAGGGTAGTACGGAGGCGGTAGAGGATTTATCCTGCGGCTTGTCCTTTGGAAGTCTAGGAGCGGTCTAGAGACTGGACCTAGGTAACCATAGTTCTAGGGTTGTGCATTTTTGTGATTTGTCTAAATCCGTCCTTTTTTTAAAACAAACCAATTACATTCTCTCCTTTTTACCCCTTTCCCCTTCTTCTCTTCTTATAATGGGTGACCTAAACAGAAGAACACTTGCCGAGCTTTGCTGTCTACAACCAGATATCTCTTGTTTTCGAAATCCCTTCGGTATACCGTCCGGCTCTTCCATGTCCTTAAGTGATCATATAGAACAAGCAGGAAGAAGCAGTTGGCCACCTCAGTCTAGGTCTTATCAACCGTATCCTAATCCTACACCTGTTTCATTTCATACCCAGAGTGAGGAAGCCTCTAGACGAACGTCCATTGCCGAGCACATAGTTAGGTCTAGAGGCCAAAGTTTCAACCCGGACCAATATCAACCATCACCTCCACTTTCCAAAGAAGAGTTTGATAGCCAACCGACCAACCCATATCAATATTCTTCTTATCATGATATTGATCCTACTCCTACCCAATTTTCGCAACCATTCTGTTCCTATCAATCCAATCCGACCTTTCCACCTACTCTAGACAGTTTTTCTAATTAGTCATTTGGGAGTTTTAATTATCCACAGGAATTTCAATCTTATACTGAAACCCTTTATCAACCCAAGACTAGTCTGGAGCAGACATTAGAAAAATATATGGAACTGCCAAATCAAATTATGAAGGATTTGCGTAGTAAGACAGAACTGTACACCCTTCCTAATCAAACCTCCCCATTCCAAACTGAACACCACAACTCCAGTTTCATAGATTCATCATGTACAATGTCTGATAAGTTGTGTGATTTTGTAGTGTTTGATTTACCCAACTGTGAAGGGTCGCTTTCAAGTGAAACCATACCCAACCCTTGTGATCTTTACACCTCCACTCTTGAACCAAAACTGATTGAAAACCATACTTTTGATGAGGAGTATGAGAATTTTAACCTTCACTTGAATGAGGTGATTGACATTGGGGATATATTGATTGATGAACCCGAAATTTTGGATGATTTTGTCCCACCAATTCATCAAATCCTTTCACTTCCTTGTGGTCATCATCTTGAGCCTTTAATTCTTCCCGAACTCCAAATATGTCTTGAAGTTGATGATAAAGGTATACCCGAAGAAATACAGCCTCCATCTTCCACATCTGGTTCTGCAACACTCGACACACCAATTTGTTAACCCATTTCACCTTCTACTTTCTCCGATTCTTCTTCTGTTCCTATAATTTCAGTGAGTTTTGATAAATCACAATCCGTTAATTCAAGTTCAATAATACCAGAAATTCAATTTGATTTGGATATTTTTGAAAAAGTGGTAGATGTGTTTTTCGAGTCCTCTACCTCAGTGATTTTTTATGAATCAAGTAGAATAAATTCTGGCATAAAACTCTTTGACAACAAAATGTTCAATTACACCATTTATAAAAGTTTTGATGATCTTTTTGCTGATGAACTTGAATTTTTAAACAATACGGATTTTGTGATTGATCAATCTCTACTTATAGAGGTTGAACCGTCACCATTCCTTCTTCCTAATCATCCTCATTCTTTCTTTTCTCTAATTTCAAACCCTTTCCAGACCACCTCTTATCCCTTCCCCATTATTTCTTGACTCGATACAACACATTCTTCCACCAACCTATATGCTATACTAATAAAATCTTTGAATGGTTGGTGTTAACTTTTGGTCTTTGTAAAGTCTTACTTTGACAAAATGACTCACCCCCTCTTAAAATGCTTCATATTATCTAACTCATGTTTGAGGGGGGGTATATTTTTGGCTCTTGAACATAACTTTTGTCCTCAAATTTGTGAGCCAAAAATAAGTTTGGGGGAGAATTTTCACATTCATATATTTTTGCTCCCATTAATAATTTCCCCCCATGATTACAGGTTTTTGTGATCCAGCAGATAGCAACAGTGAGGACACTGTTGAAAACAGGTTTGGGGGAGGTTTGTGCTTATTTACACATCAATTTGCATCATACTTTGCATAAGCACAACATTTTTAAAAATCTAAAAAAAAATTCTTTTATAATAAAAGAATAGAAAGTGAAAAATTACATCCAAAAGATAGGAATAGTTTAAGAAAACCAAGAAAATTAGAAGTTTTCTTTAACGAACTAGTAATAAGTAGTTATGAGATGTTGTCCCAAGGGTTAGTAAGATGAAGGAAGTCACTAATCTGAGAATAAAAATAAGTCTGAAAAATAGTTTCTATTCTTGAAGCCGAACATTTGAATGTTGATACCCTACTATATGCACTTACACACGTCTTGAAACTCGGGATAGTAGACGATACCTTGAAATGCACTTGTCTAAAAGCCAAAGTATGAAGGAAATGAAAAAGAAAAAATGAAGAAAATATAAAAATGGTGAAAAGAAAAATGAACACTGGTTTTGTTATCGCCAAGGCAGCAATAAAAAAAATATAGCGAGGGTGCCTCTTCACCTAGTGCCCTAAGGCCAACTGGTCTGGGAGTCACTGCTAAGCCTTAGGTGGTGCAAGACGAGGAAAATACTATCACCTAATCAGCAAGCACATAAGTAATCGGTCGGTTAGTACCTCAAGAAGTATTAACGGTCGCATGAAAATGTGTGAGCAAATCTAAATATTCATCAAGTTAAAAAGTACTGAGGTAGATGGACAAGAGTATGATAGCTTGAATTGAATTCTCCGAGTGTAGGGATGTTCTTTACACACACGTGGGGTTATATGATCAATGTTTGGATGAAAGGTAGGAATGAAGAATAAAGACGATGTTTTATTGAGGGATGATGTGATTTCTAACATTTTTTCATGACTATTAAGATAGGGCTCATGACAACTGAAAAGATAGTATAGTTGGAAACTCTTCTTTTCAAGGCCTTTCTTTTATAGTTCTTATCTTTATATGTAAATTTCACCATCTTTCTTTTGTTATTGGATTTTGTGGGTGTAATCCGCAGAAAACCCTCAGGAGACAACACTCCTCCTACTAGGGATACCTAGAGGTTTAATGGCTTGTTGCACGTGCTCGGTGCAATCGTGTCTGCCTACGAAAGTGTGCTTAGTTTTCTTTTTTTCCTTTTTCTCCTCTTAAATAAACTAGTTTGCTCGGGACGATCAAAGATAAGTTTGGGGGTATTTGTTCAGTTGATAAAACTGCACATTTGTATTACATTTTTTCTACCATCTTCATATTAAAAAAAGGACTTTATTATAATATATTATACATATGAGGGTTTATGTGTAAAAACACCATTTTCCATGTGTTGATATATTTTAATTAGCATTTGGTAGGAAAATGTATGCAAATAAATCTATTGACCAAATCCTAATAGAAATAAGCCTACTAAATATTATTTGAGATTATTGTGCAGAATTTTCCAAGTTGTTATGCAGAATTTATCAAACAAATCAATTTCTTGAAGAAAACTTGCCAAATTAAGAAGCAAAACTTGCAGACCAAGTCTGGAAGCAACCGAGAGAAGATTTATGCATTCTGAAGGTGCCTAGGATTGCCACATGTCACAAGATGCAAGCACAAGAAAACTCATAAAAAGATCTCACCCTTTGAGCGCGGATCCGCGGCCCTAGCCCCCATTTGCCGCGGATCCGCCGCACTTCTAGGGAATTTGGAGGCAAGATTTTTTGGCATAAATTTATGATGAATTTTACCAAGTTTTCAACAATAAGATTCTGGCTTTGCACTATAAAAGGGCACCGAGAGCCTCTTGGAAAAGTTATCATGCCGACGTGATCACGAAGCCCGAGACGCTCACGCATCCAGGCTGATCATCAACTGTTCATCTACCTCCTTAGAAAAGATCGAGAAGCAACTAGTTTGTAATCATTTTCTACGGAATAAAGTGTAGATTGTTCAAGTTGATTAATAAAGGTAGTTATTTTATTTAATTCTTTTGCATTTTATATTATGTTTTCCCTCTTTGTCTTTTCATCTTCTTCTCCCAACATGCGCGAGTAATTCTCCGCTTGTTAGGGTTCGTAGGATTAGGGTAGGCTAATTGACTATAAAGATCCCTAAACCCTTTTTAAGTCATATAAAGTTTATGAACTTTATCAAAAGAATCATTAACATTCTAATCGGGCGCGCTAGCAATTCCTTGCTAGTTCCGACCGCGATTAGAGATTAGATTAATGATTATTTTGGTAAAGGCTAGATATGAACGGAGTTCCGTGTCGAGATAAGGGTTAAGAGTGGGATTCCTTTTCCCTCCAGAAACTCTAATCTACACGCATCACCGTCGTTCTAGTTTTAAATCTATTAAAGGATAAAAATGCTAACTTTTAATTTATCGTCCATAACTACAAAATCCTAACGAACCCTACAAGCCCTCTTATTATATTATCTAAATCTATAAAAAAAATATAGATCTATATTTTTGCATTCTTGCTTAACGTAGATCTAGAAACTTTTCATAAAATTCTTATTTCCTCCTATCTTTCAACACATCTAAAGTAAGAGTAAAAGGTTCCACGTTTCCCTGAGGACGACCCGTACTCACCTCGGTCTAGCTAGCGCGACACCGTTCTGATTGCGGTTAAACTACAAACACAATTTTCGTAACAATCAAGTCCCTTCCTTCGACCTACGCCCAGTTTATCTTGAATTTCAATATTCAAGGTAAAGAAGTTGAACTTCCTGAACTCCTTAACATGTTGAGGAGTGCAGAGGGCACCTTCCAGAAAGTAAGAGAAACACCCGCTATATTTGTTCGTGGTGCTTCCTCTTCCAGGTCCAAAGCAAGGGCCAAAGGAAGGAAGAAGAAGGCCGCTACCAAACCAAGAGGTGGTGTTGGTAAGGTGGAAGCCAAGGGAAAGGCAAAGGTTACAGTGCCGGTAGTGGCAAAGGACGAGTGCTTCCACTGTCGTAGGAAAGGCCATTAGAAGAAGGATTGCAAAGCTTGGATTGCCAAGAACCAGGTCCTGAGGCAAGTTGTGGCTTCGGCTTCAGGTGTGTTTGTAATTGAAAATTGTCTGTCAATCAACTCTACTTCCTGGGTATTGGATACCGGATCAGGATCTCATATATGCAATTCATTGCAGGCACTGAGAAACCGTAGAGTGCCGGAGGTTGTTGATATGACCCTCCAGGTTGCTAACGGAGCTAGCGTAGATGCTGTGTCCGTAGGGGATCATCACCTTGGATTGACGAGTGGACATATTTTGGTTTTGCGCAACTGTTTTTGTGTACCTAGTTTAATGTGTAATATCATATCAGTATCGTTGTTATCAAAGGAAGGTTATGATTTCACGTTTGTAAGCGATGTTGTTAACATCCACCTTAATCATGGTTTGATTGGGTCCGGTACACTAGATAACGGTATCTACGTATTAAACCAATTACAGATTTTCAATGTCCAGAACACACTAAAAAGAAAGTCTCCAGATATAAATCAGGCTTTCTTATGGCATTTTAGACTGGGTCACATCAATGAGACAAGGTTAACTAAGTTACATAGAGAAGGATATTTGGATCCGTTCGAATATTAATTTTATGCCACTTGTTAGTCATGTTTCAAAGGAAAGATGACAAAGACTCCATTCACTGGACATGGAGCAAGAGCAAGCGAGCTCTTAGGACTCATACACAGCGATGTATGTGGTCCAATGTCTACACATGCAAGAGGCGGTTATTCATATTTCATTACTTTTATGGATGATTTCTCTACGTATGGATTCATTTTCTTGATGAAACATAAATCCGAGGCCTTTGAGAAATTCCAAGAATATAAGAATGAAGTAGAAAACCAAACCGGCAAAACTATCAAGACACTAAGATCTGATCGAGGTGGTGAATACTTAAGTGCCGAGTTCCTGGGTTACCTAAAAGAATATGGAATTCTCTCTCAGCTTACTACTCCATACACTCCATAACATAACGGTGTATCGGAAAGACGGAACCGAACCCTATTGGATATGGTACGTTCCATGATGAGTAATGCTGAGTTACAGTGATCTTTCTGAGGTTATGCACAAGAATCAGCTGCATATCTTCTGAACAGGGTTCCTACAAAGACTGTGCCTACTACACCATATCAGATATGGAGTGGGAAGAAACCCTATCTTCAGTATCTGAAGATATGGGGATGTCCGGCTTTTGTTAAAAGGCAACATGCGGACAAACTCGAGGCACGCTCAGTACAGTGTAAGTTTGTGGGATATCCAAAGAACTCCAAGGGGTATTTTTTCTATTATTCAGAGGAACAAAAGATTTTTGTTTCTCGTAATTCCCATTTTCTAGAATAACAGTTTTTAGAACAGGAAACAAGTGGGAGCGCAATAGAACTGGAAGAAATTCCAGAACCACAAACTACTACTGAAAGTTTGGTAGAACCAGAAGTTCCAGAAGAACAGGACATTCCTGCACCCCTCCGCAGGAGTAGTAGCCCGTGTCATCCGCCTAAGAGATACTACGGTTTTCTTATAAACGGGGATAGAGAAGATTGCGTCATTGATAATGATAAACCTACTAGCTTCCAGCAGGCCATCCAGAGCGGCGAGTCGGTAAGATAGCTGGATGCAATGCGGACCGAGATAGAGTCTATGTACACCAACAAAATATGGACTTTGGACTTTGCTCCAGATGGGGTAAAACCCATAGGATGCAAGTGGATCTTCAGGAAGAAGATTGGTGTGGATGGACAGGTGGAAACCTATAAAGCTAGACTTGTTGCAAAGGGTTTTCGTCAAAGACCTGGTTTGGACTATGACGAAACTTTTTCTCCAGTGGCTATGCTCAAATCCTTTCGGATCCTTCTTGCCATTGCTGCCTTCCATGATTATGAGATCTGGCAGATGGACGTAAAGACGGCTTTTTTAAATGGTAATTTAGAAGAATACGTCTATATGGATCAGCCAGAAGAATTCAATTAGAGTGGGAACAGCGGGAAAGTGTGCAAGTTGCTTAAGTCCATTTATGGACTAAAGCAGGCATCGCGGAGTTGGAACATCTGTTTTGATGAAACGGTCAAAGAATATGACTTTATCAAAAATCCAGATGAACCATGTATATATATTAAAATTGTAGCACGAACTGTCGTATTCCTCGTCTTGTACGTGGATGGCATTCTCTTGATAGGAAATGACATTCCTATGCTACAATCTGTCAAAAGAATTCTTGTCACACAGGTTCTCCATGAAAGACCTGGGTGATGCCTTTTACATTCTGGGGATCCAGATCTATCGTGATAGATCTTAGAGGATGTTGGAACTTTTGCAGTCCAGGTATATCAACACAATACTGAAAAGATTCAGTATGGAAGATTCGAAGCGCGGTAATTTACCGGCTTGTCACGGAATCACCCTATCCAAAGAGATGTCTCCCAAGACTGATTCAGAAAGGGAACGCATGTCAGTTATACCCTACGCTTCTGCGGTAGGCTCTATAATATATGTGATGTTGTGCACCAGACCAGATGTAGCTTACGCACTGAGTGTGGTAAGCCGGTATCAGTCAGACCCAGGGAAGAAGCTCTGGATAGCAGTAAGGAACATTCTCAAGTACCTGAGAAGGACTAAGGATATGTTCTTGGTTTACGGCGGAAAAGACCTCCAGATCGAGGCTTTTGCTGACTCCAGCTTCCAGAGTGACAAGGATGACTCCAAGTCCATGTCAGGTTATGTTTTTACACTCAATGGAGGGGCGGTGTGCTGGAAGAGTTCCAAGCAGGACACTGTTGCTGACTCGACGATGGAAGCAGAGTATATCACTGCTTGCGATGCCGCAAAAGAAGCAGTCTGATGAAGAAGTTCCTAACAGAACTTCAGGTGGTTCCTACCATTGTCGATCCAATACCGCTGTATTGTGACAACAACGGCTCTATAGCTTTAGCGAAGGAACCCAGGTCCCATCAGAAGTCCAGACACATCTTAAGGCGGTATCACCTGATCTAGGAGATCATTGATCGCCGGGAGATCAAGGTCCAGAGAGTTTCTACAGAGGAGAACACTGCAGATCCATTCACAAATGCCTTACCTCAAACACAATTCGAGAGGCTATTCGAGATGATAGGTCTTCGATATGCCAGTACATGGCCCTAGTGCAAGTGGTAGATTGTTAGTGTATATGTCCTAGGGGCCATTATTGTATCATACTAGTTTGTATATTACTTAATGGAAGCTTGGGATATTCGCAGTTATATTAACAGTCTCGCTCAACATAGTAGTATGCTACTTGGTTTAGATCTATCTTAATATGTGTATATGTTTCTTTTCGCATATCATGAATACATATTGATAGAGCCCTTAGTATCTTGCTTGACTACCAGCGTTGTGATGGCAGTCACACTAGTGGGGGCTGGGTAGTCTACAAGCACATCCTTTTTCAGGTCCCTAGTCGTAGGATTATCGAGACAGGGCATCGATACTCCGGAGTAGACTAGTGTGTACGCTTCTCATCCCAGTTGGGGAGATGGTCTGTCCCACAGCCATCAATACGTCGTACTGGAGATAGTATGCTGGTGATCGTTGGGTTACGGGTACACCAGGCAGGACTTGTAGGGAACTGTTGGTTGGTTATTTACCTGTCATCAGTTAACAGTTCCCAGGTGACATGAGTACAGCATAGTCCGTAGACTTGACACTGCTGCTTCACCTCGAGGGTGTTCCCACTATTCTTAGATTGCTACCCGACCACGGCTCAAAGTAGTCGTGCAAACAGGTAGCAGTTGGGTGCAGTCTCGAAGAACTTGCAGGCAGTGGCGGTTAGACAGTATTCGTCTCTCCCGGTATTGGGAGTTGATATCGCACTGTATTTGGAGAGCCATTACGCAAAGTCCCTGGCCAGGGCAAGCGAGATTTACTGGTAGGTTTTCCAGTAACTTCTCAAGGTGTAATGGGCTTCACTCCGTCACGACTTATACCGCCTTTTAGGGGACTGACTCTTGCCGCCCCCTAGGCCCGATATGCAATAGTACTAGATGAACAGACCGGACGGTACGGAGATTGTCACATCAGACTCAGTAGGAGTTCGGATGGGTTCCCTCATCGTCCTTCTTATCGACATCTACCTGGGGACCATTATATACAGCTAGTACCGCTTGCCGCCTGTGGTTAAACCCACTGCCAGCGTAGTATCGAGTCTTTTAGATTCCCACACAGAGAGTTTCCCTACTTCAGGCGAAATGATATAGAGGTCGTATGATTTTACGACAGGGTTCGGACATATACGTGTATTTATGCACGTACGATATTCGGACAGATTATACTAGCGGGCTTTGGTTTAAGCCAGATTCTACTATTGGATTATTGGATTTATCCATTCTCAGTATATCCGTGTTTTTCGTAAATACGGATGGGATGGTCGTTCTCGTAATTAGTCGAGAAGCTTCTAGAAGAAAGGTGACTCATTAGTTTTAATTCATTTATGGATTAAGCTTAATGAGGTGGAGGAGATGATGTGTAATTTGCATTAAATGAATTTATGACTCATGAGATGATTCATCCATTTGTATTAAATGAAGCATGAAGATATTTGTGCAAGATATTTTATGCTTCATAATATACACAATGAGTTATATTTCATTTTTATAATAACAAACACATTCTCTCTTCTCAAGCTCTTTCTCTTCTTCACACTAACCCTAATCCCTTCATGAGTTGAGATCCCAAGGGTTAGAAAGACTAATCAATCCTTAATCCATCTCTATATCCTCTAGGTTACTTGGATTAGCAATCCTAGCAACTTAGTTACCTCAAGTTAAGGGTTAAAGCTTGGAGAAGGAACTCTTAGGTGGATCTTCTATCACATCGAGGAGGCCGACAAGAAGGTAAACAACGAGAACAAGAAGGACTTGTATCTTTAGGTATAATCATCTATCATAGTAGCTAATCACTTCTAGATAGTTGTTAGTTACGGTTTAGCAAAGATCCTTAAAGTTAGTCGATGTTACCTTGAACAAAATGATTGTTTTACCTATTCCGCCTCCCCGCATCTCGTGGGGTGTGTAACGTTGACTTACAGATTCGACGTTTTCCGGTGAGTAGACTAAATATCTACCGGGGGATTTTGTATGGATGGCGTGATACGCCCGTAGTTTAAGTTTAAATGACCATTGTTCCTTTGTATTTAAAGTTTGATCATAAGCATTCATATATATAAATATCATCATATTAATAATTGTTAGAACACTGCACAAGTTATCGACGAATCATGTTGCACATGCACATATCTACATGTTGCACTACATCTCGTCAACATTGACATGTCACATACACACGTAGTAGTTATTTTATAAAAAAGATTCATATCATACCTTAAGAATCAATAATGGTAGTTAAATTGCAACACTGTTATTATGAATACTTATCATGTTTTATATTCAAATGTTAGTAAGTATGATAAAAGATGCATTGTATTATTTCAGATTTCTGGTTTTGAGTTTTTATGCACTATTAAGTGTATTCAGTGATTCTTTATGATTGATGTGAGATGTCCACAATGAAATATTTTTTTTTGATTTGTTTTATTCCGAACTGGGTGGGGTAGATATACGGTTGTGGAATTTTTTACGTATATCCGGGCTGGGTGGGGTAGCTATACAACTGGATTCATGGTGGACCCGGTTGAGGCCGACGTGCAGGAGCCGCACTTTAGCCGGGGGGCCTAACAAGGATACTCGATACAGGAGATAGTTGTGAACACGGTGGATATCTAGGTGATACCGACCGGTGTTATTGAGTGACAGGATCGTTTGGGGAACGATGCCTGATGAATCACCGAAGATTTGTATCAATGTTGGACATGGAAAGATGAGCCTTATTTAGAAAATAATTGATGAGATTTCAGTTTTGATTTATACATTGAGTAGTACATATCCATGCTTCCACCTGTTATTATGCATCCCATTCATTGTTGTTGCTATTAGTTCTAGTTCAGCATACTTACATTATCAGCCGATATATGTTAGTTTTATTCACTAAGTTGGCCACTCACCCCCGTTGTGGCATAGTTCGTTGCAGGAGTCGTGTGTACGCGTAGCAGCAGTGCGGATCCACTTATCAGCTTTCATCGCTCTTTTGCTAGGTTGGTTACCTACGTAGTAACCTCCTATTTTGGTTTTGTATATTAGATCAAGTATTACTCTATCAGACCCTGTATAGTTGACATAGAACGAGATGTGGTTCTATATATCTTATTTTGACTGTTGAGATCGTTTAGTTGTGTTAAATTATATTTCTTTTACTTATACCCGAGATTCTTCATTTTAACTGTCGTATTATTTTGTGTATTGATTTCCGCTGTTTGGCATCATTTGGTCCTAACTAGGTATGCAACATTCTCACACATCTTATAACTGCTTAAATAAATAATTAAAATCGAAGTATTGTCGATGTTTCAAAACCAGTTGTTTCAACTTCTATTATTTAAAAACAATTTGGCATGCTACTTCATTCTTTTCCTTAAAAACTAAAAATTTCTAAATTCCGCAAAAAGGGTTTTGATCTTGGTTCTTTTGGCTTACTCAGATTGTGTCAATATGTTTAGATATCATACAATCTAAGTGCCGGTCACACCCAAACTTTGGGTCGTGACACATATTAGTATTTACGTATCGATGCTGGACACTAGTTTTCATGATGTTTTCGGGTGCCGATGTTGGATACTCAGGTTCCATGAGACATACAGGATATGTTTTATCCCATACTCAGCATTTATTCGATATGCATTACTTCATGTATTAGTAGTACCTGATAGAGTACCTTTCATGACTGTTGCATATACATATTGCCATTACTGTTATCAGCTTGCATGTGATAGATTATCACAGTACGTGCATACCTGCGTTTACCTGCATATGTTTACTATTCACGAGTTGGCAACTCACCCCGTTGTGCCACAGTGTTTTGTAGGTGTCCCTCAAGTGGTAGCGGCAGGGCTTCTTCTTATCGTATTATCTTTTGCAGCAGATACCGCTACGGCTGACTGTGAGCAGTTTTGCTATAGGTTGGTTTTGCGGTTATCCGATGATGCTCATTGTATATCTTTTTGTATCTAGTACTCTCCATCTACTACTTCATGTATTGACTTAGAGACGAGGTGTGAGGACGATATTGTATCTTATTTTGTGACATTGGATGTCTTTTATGCTGTTGTCACTTTATATCGTCCATTTTCTTCGCTACAGCGCCGTATATCTGTTGTGGTGGTTGTTTCCGCCTTCGGGCGTGGATTTGCTCCCATTTGGGGATACTTTACTTATATATTTTGTTTGTACCCTTTTTAGGGCTACTTTTTACAAAGGAGGTGCTGCAAAATTTTAATGAAAGTAAATTTGGACTTTAAAGATATTTACTTGATATTCTAAAAGTTTTAACAATGTTCTTATCACTTACTACTTTTGATGGTTTAGATTGCTGGATTTTCGGCTTACTTGAATTGCGTTGCGCCTGTAGACGTTATGGGGTTTAAGGGCCGTCACGTGCCAAATTTTGGGTCGTGACAACCTCAATGTTTTATTTTCACAAAATAAAAACCCATTTATGAGGTGTCTCCTTCTAGAAAGTATTCTTGTAACAATTACAAGAATACCCCTCCACCGTATACCGTATAAGTATACCCGTATCCGAATTCCGAAAAATACGAATACAAATAATCCAATAATATAATACCGTTATCCGGCTTAAACCGAAGCCTACCAGTATTATCTTTTCGATCATTATTCCTGTAACAATTAGACAAACATGATCGAAACCCTGCCGTAATAACTTACGGCCTCTATATCTTTTTCTTGAACAAGGGAACCCTCTGTGTGGGACTCTAAAGACTCGACGGTACGCTGGCAGTAGGTTTAACCACAAGCACGTCAGCGGCACAAGTTGTGCGTAACAGCTACCCAGGTACATGACGAAAAGGTGGCCGACAAGTGAACTCATCACAACCCTAACGAGCCTGTAAGCAACACTTACCGTACTGTTCGGTCACTTCGTCTGATACGTCGCATATGAAGTCTAGGGGTGGTAAATGTCAGACCCTAGTAACTTTCTAAGTCATGCTGATTTATGGCCCATAACGGTTGGAGAAACTACGGATAACTCTTGTTAGTAAATCTCGAGAACCCTGGCCAGGGATTAGCTGTTATGGCCGATCAAGCATAGCGCGACACCAACTTCTATACCGGGAAAGACAAAACCCCTCCTATTGCTCACCGCCTCCATGTGATTCGGGACTGTACCAAAAATCCACCTATTTGCAGGACTCGGTAGAGCTGTGGTAGGGAGGAAATCAAAGCACAGTGGGAATCACACAAGACACTATGACGATCACGGGTCTACAGACTAACCTGTAGAAGTGTCACCAAAGAACTTCTATCTGACAATTGGTATATATACCATCTAGGAGTTCTCGGCGAGTTCGGTGTACCCATTCTACATTGTGCATATGTGTACAATCTTTGATATCAAACACCAATAGTTGTGGGATCAACCATCACCCCGAGGGTCAAGAAACGTACACACCAGTCTACACTGTTAATATCGATGCCCTGTCTCGATATACTCTCGACTAGGAACAATTAAAGGATATGCTTATAAACTGCCCAGGCCCCACTAGTATGATCTACATCATAATCCTGGCAGTCAAGCATAATCTTAAGGGCTTCATCAACATGTATATAAAGATATGAAATACAACACACACATGTTAAGATGAAGATAAACCAGATAGCATACTATCATTTCGAGCAAAGATTGTTTCTGTACATATACATACCTAGCATCCTATACAATACTATTAGTTATATGTATACCCAGAGGCCTTTACTGTACATTGGATGTATATTGTAGTGGATGCTGGGACATATATAGGGAGGACTTTCTTGCTTGACATGATAGTATGCTATCTGGTTGCTCTTTACCTTAACGTGTATACTGATTGTCTCTCTTTTACATGTTGGTAAAGCCCTTAGGATGTGTACTTGACTACCTGGACTATGATGCGGATCATACTAGTGGGGACATGGTAGTCCATAAGTACATCCTTCAAGGTCCCTAGTCGTGGGAATATCGAGACGGGGCATCGATATACCAGAGTAGACTAGCGTATACCTTCTCAACCCATACAGATGGGCGATGGATGATCCCATATCCATTGGTGTTTGACATCAGAGATGATATACGGGTGCTCAGTAGAGACTGGGTACACTGGACGGACTCGCCGAGAACTCCCAGATGGTATTATACCTTACGTCAGATGGCAGTTCTCTGGTGACACAGGTACAGGTTAGTTTGTTGACCCGAGATCGTCATAGAGTCTTGTGTGATTCCCACTGTACTTTGATTTCCACCTTACCACGTCCAAGAGGGCGTGCAAAACGGTGGTTTTTGGGTACAGTCCCGAATCACATGGAGGCAATGAACGATATGAGGGGATTCGTCTCTCTCGGTATAGGGAGTTGATGTTGCGCTGTGTTTGATTGGATATAACCGGAAATCCCTGGCCAAGGTTGCTGAGATTTACTGGTAAGTGTTACCAGTTGTTTCTCGAACTGTTATAGACCTCATATCGACATGACTTATCGAGCTACTGGGGTCTGACGTTTACCACCCCTAGGCAAGATATGCGACATATCAGACGATCAGACCGGACTGTACGGTAAGTGTTACTGGTTGGATTCACAGGAGTGTGATCGGGCTTGCTCATTGATCTTCTGATCGCTCAATACCCGGGTGGCCGTTACGTTTAGCAGACCGCTTGCGGCTTATGGGTGTTTGATATGATCATCACCTGCTGCCGGCGAATTGACGAGTGTTTAGAGTCCTACACAGAGGTTTCCTGGCTCAAGCGAAACGAAATAGGAGCGCATATGAGATATGCGCGGGATCGAGAATAATACCAGTATGTGATACTGTATTCTATTCTCGTGATTTGTATCTTTGGACGGTTATATATGATATAGCCGGGTTACCGAATCAGGTGTTGATTCGATACATTGATACACTTGATATTAGTCGGTTATATGCGATATGACCGGATCATTAAATCAAGTGTTGATTTAATTATTTGATGTATAATTACATATTTGATATATTACTTTACATTAACTAGTATTGGTTCACTTAACATGGATTTTCTCACTTGATGTGCACATTGTATATATGATATAGTTTTATGCACTAGTTTGTATCATGTTTGAAGATACATGCAAACTTGGCTTTGTGTTTATTTTAAACCATGTTTAGTTAATAGTTAGGGTTTCATTTGCCTTATTTATTTATTTCATTTATTTATTTTTGGCAAGAAACTAAAACAAATGGTGGTGGCTTTCTCACTTTGACTTGAAGCTTCATAAAACCTTTGACAAAGTCTAAGCCATTTGTTTTTATTCTTAACCTAACCATTTTAACTAAACTCTAGTTTATTCTCTACACTTAACCATGGTTGCAAAATGATAACCATCACTTGATTTTATTTTAATTGATATTCTTTTTCCTTCTTCTTCTTCTTCTTCATGAAGAGAAAAAGAAAAACCTTTGCTTGATTTTTCTAAGTGATGAATCCAAGTGAGAAATCCAAATCCAAAGTAAACCCACTTCCTATTTCTTCATCCTCTACCACTTCCCATGTAGTATAGGGTGTTTTCTTCACATGTTTCATTACATGGTGAAGTTGGAGCTTGAGTTAGAGTCGCCTCGACGTAGATCATCTTCGGCATCGGAGTCATCGACCTAGCCCTATCATTTCTTCGATGAAACCACCGTGAGAGTCCAGGATTCCGATGATCTCAGCGGAGGGACGTCAACACGGAGCTAGAGAAGTGGTGGATCGGATCTACAAAGGTTGTATTTCCATTCACTTAGTACTAAAGCAGTTTAGTAGCTTGCATGTTTCGCCTTTACTCTAGTTAACGATCTATATTAGGGTTTCTCGGCACCGGAATTTTTTGAAATTGACATGGTTGATGCCTTATGAGACCTCATTAGTTTTCCTAGGAACTCTACAGTGGTATGAGAGCCTATCTAGAGCCTTAGGCGAAGTGTAGACGATGTTAGAAATCTGAACGAACCCCGAAACCCTAATCCGACCCCTTCTCTGTACATTTTTCAAAACTGTGCATTTTTCCAAATGAAAAATATGCAGAAAAATCAGCAGGGAATTATAAGAATTACTGTGCCGCACGTGCTCATGATTCGATTAAAGCGCGGTGGAACCGCGGCACGAGCATGGCTCATGCGGCGGTTCCGCGGCCATGTAGTGACATTACCTTTTCAATTTTGCACAGTAATTCCTATATTTTAGTGCTGTATTTTCTGGGATATTTTTACTTCTACTCAAGAGTTGAGTTTTCTGGGTTGTATTGGGGACTCGGTGTTTCAATCGGGAAGTTTAACTTCGTCTGTGTTTTTCCGGATAATTTTAGAAAATCTTGAAAAGTTCTACCGGATATAAATACCCAATTTTTCCCCTGTTGGGAAATTTCCAATTGTTGGATTTTTTCCGTAGTTTAATGACGTTCTAAGTAGTACAAGTAACGCGATGGTCCCTAAAGAAGACAACAAACCTTAACTCGATTATGTGACCGTCTTGAACTGCCCTTTGAACCTTAGGGTTTGGGGCAGTACGGCGTGCCACATGTGAGGCGTTGGCTTGACCCTTCTACGGCTGGACCGTTGGTACTGAGGCATGAAGTGAACGTTTTTAAACTTATATCATGTGTTGATCTGTTTCGGGAAAACTTGGGTGTTTGATTATTCGATCGGAAAGTTTAACATTTTCTATTTATCTGGAATGTGATACTATATTTGGAATCCACAAGTAGTTATGAGATAACTGATATGAATGTTATAAACATAGCACTTTAGTCTCACTTGATCGGTTGCCACGGAATTTTGATGCGATCAAAAGTCCGTCGCAATCGCGTAGCGTACGCGGATACTCGCCGGATAAACTTAATAGACAGCTACACCCCATAGCCCCGACCAAGTGACTGTAGGAGAACCCCATCGCCGAAAGCATCCGTTCGGGTGATCGCGGCAGCGGTGTTTCGCCTAAGTGCACTTCGTCGACGGTATCGGGGGTGCGGCCGTCTACTAAAGTTTGCGACGAGCAATCGATCAGTTTTTCGGGAATCTTGTTGAATTGCCCGACTTGATATTGAAAAGTGTTTTCGGTAATGAGACTAAAATGCGGAGTTTATAATTGTTAGGCATGTGATGTCTAAGGAATTCATTGGTTTAGGCATGCGATGTCTAAGATGGTTGCGGATTCCAACTGTTGTAGTTTTACACTTTTTTTTCTGTGACCGTAAGTGTAATATGTGATATCGCCGGTTTCGTTGCTATATGTCAACGGTAATTAGGATGCGCATATTTACTTACGTTGATGACATGTGATGTTATGTGTTGCTGGATATGTTATATTGGATCGTCATGTTTGAATAGCCGGGTTTTTTTTATGTGAGATGAGTGTTTTCCATTTTCATTCATGTAAAAACTTGTATGTAATATTCTTTTATTGGGGCACTTCCAAGTTGCGGAAGATGTCACCGTTTGTATATTATTTACTTTTCCGCACTAGGATAGACCCAAGAAGGAGAGCATAAGTAACCGGGTTCTAGAGTCCAGTGGGAGACCGACTCGAGGAGTCGAGTCCGGGTCTCCTAACTCTAGAATTGGTAGGGTTGCTTGCCGCTCTCGTAGGGGTCTAAGGGTGTGGGTTTGTCTATTCATCGCGACCGTGGAATCCTTGTTTTATACTGGCTCGTATTGAAAACACAGACGTCCTAGTATATCCAATATTTCATATGTTTCTTCGGCTGCGATATCTGTGATGTGATCATTTGATATGTTCTGTGATAAATACTGTATATAGTATATATGATATATTATATAGACGTTACTTATGTTTTACACCCGCGCTAGCCCTGCCCCGCTCTGCCGTTAGTTACCTAACCTAACGGTGCACGAGAGGACATCGAGGAGAATGCGGATGGCATAAGTGTATGTCGTATTTATCTGTGATGTTTAGGAGCTTAAATGATGGGACTTCATTAATGTGATTAATGAAAGAAAAGAAACCTAAAATGTTATGGAATCGAATTTCAAAAATAAAACAGGTAGCTACAGTTCTTGCTTCGCATCACGGTGTTCCTTGTAGAACATCCTGCACCTTATTCGATGAGGAAAGGGCCGAGATCCCTTCACCGGGAGTGACCCCTTTAGCAATAACTGGCAGATGCTACACACTCGGTTTGTCTTTTGATTGCTTCTATAGTTTCTGCTTTGCACAGTGATATATATGATATATCCCGCACCTCATTCGACGAGGAAAGGGCCGACGATCCCTTCACCGGGAGTGACCCCATTAGCAAAACTAGAAAAGCCTAAAAAACACTCCAATTTAAAATTCATTCGATCCTACAACGATATCAAGTTCATTACGCAATAGGTTTTTAGAAAAACCTGTCGTAGCCCTCCGTCATTTCAGATAAGTAGTAGTTAGTATTCGTGCTGCGTTTGTTGGCCTTTGTCAAGGCGTAGTGTGCGGTAGCTGACTAGTGCTTATCTGCTTATGCATATGATGCAGATTGAGTTAGGGTAGTCGTGCTATCTTGTTGGCCTTTGTCAAGGGCCGTGCGGGTGGGTTTAATTCAATCAAGAAATGACGGGTTGAACTTGACTAGATCCTATAGTTTGTAGGCCTTGGTCAAGGTTATAGGAGGTTAGGGGTAAAATTATCGGGAATTTCAAGTGTTGAAATTTGCAATGAGATTGCATACCTTCTATGAGATAGTTGGACCCCGATACCCACTGCGAGTAATTGTTACTCCTGGGAGAGTTTTACACATTACAATTAGCCGATCAAGTAGGTGTCTAGAAAGGTGTCAATGGGGTTACGCCTCTGGGAAAACGAGGTTTACATTAATTAGGTTCGTGCGAAAGCACGGGGGACCTCCCTCAAAGTACCGACACTGGCCTGGCTGAAAGATTGGCAAACTTGTAGCGTGTAATTAATCCCGGCTAGTCGTTCCTTTTAGGGTTTGAAGGAAGATTTGATAAAAACAGTGGGAGCCATCCTGATTAGATAAAATAATAACCAATCTGATCTTGCAAGAGCGCACGCAGAGTGTTTTCTTCTCTCTCTCTCTTCAGGTAGCAACCATGTCACGCCTTAATCAAGATAATAAAACGGATGTATTGACCGAACCCGCTTGTTATACTGAGCTGGGGAACATTGGTCCCGCTCCAACTTATAATTGTTATAAGACAGAGCAGGAAATTGGGGATTACGAGAATTCCTATGCCGCCCAAACGAAGAAAGTGCATGATGATGCATCTTCTTCGGGTGTGTTCATTACAAAGAATTGTTTCTCAGTATCATTTACGTCCTGGGTATATAATACCGGATCAGGATCCCAGATATGTAATCTGTTACATAGGGCTACAGAAAGATAGAGAACTGAGAACGGGTGATAAGTTTCATGAGACAGAAAACGGGGTAAGTGTTGCAGCCAAGTCTGTTGGTCACTGTCATCCTGTATTACCAATACATTGATTCTGAACAAATGCTATTAGATACCGAACCTGATATACAAAATCATATCAGTCTCTTTATTAGTAAAGAAAGGATATAATTTTGTATTGTTGGATAATGTTTTGAACATTTCCTATATCAAAAGTTGATCGGTTCAGGCACGTTATCTAAAAGCATTGATGTTCTAAATCAAACTACAGTTCCTAGTATACAGAACACACACGAGAGGAAGAGTTCAGAAATGAACGAATCCTTCTTGAAGCATTATAGACTAGGTCATATCAATGCGACCCGACTAGCTGAAGTTACATATAGATGTATATTTAAATCTGTTTGAGTTTACATCTTGTGAAAACTTGCCGGTCATGTCACAAAGATAAGATGACCACAGCTCTGTTTATTTGAAGCAGAGAAAGAGTTAGTGTACTCTTGGGATGATACATGTTGTTGTATGAAGGTCCCCTGTCTACAAATGCCAAGACCAGTTCTTTGTACTTCATTACATTCTCTGATGATCTCTCAAGATTCAGCCATATGTTCTTGATGAAACATAAGTCTGAAGCTTTTGAGATATTCATAGAATATAAGTTAGAAGTAGAGAACGAAATATGGGTATAAGTATTATGTCCTATGATGAGATCAAGGAGGAGAATACTTGTGCATGGAATTCTTGGACTTTTCTAAAGGAGAATGAGATTCTCTCTCAGCATTACTCCACCGTATACAACACAGCACGTCGTTGTATTGGGGCGGAGCAATCACACCCTATTTGATATGGTGTGCTCTATGATGAGTACTACTGAGTTACCTATTTCCTTTTGGGAGTTACGCACTTATGAAGTTGCATACCTATTGAATAGGGTTCAAATCAATTCAGTTGCCTACCACTTCATATGTGATATGGAAAGGGAAGAGCCCATATCTTAAGTTTGTTAAGATTTAGGGGTGTCTGACCTATATCTAAAAAGCAAAATCTGGACAAGCTCGAGGCAAGGTCTGTTATGTAGAACTGGAAAAGTTCCAGCTATACAAACTGCAGCTGATGATTTGGAAGAACCAAAGGATTCAATAGTCCCCGACGAAGCTCAGCCTCTCCGCCGATCTGGTAGGGTTCCTCATCCGCCTGAGAGATACTTCAGTTTCTCTATGACAGTAGGAACGAGGATTGCATCATGAGATGATGACCCAACTAGTTTCGAGCAGGTCATCGAGAGTAGGGACTCTGTAAGAATGGTTGTATGCTTAGTGATCTGTAATGGAATCCATGTACACCAACAAATTATGGACTTTAGTTGATTTATCTGAAGGGTTAAGTCCCCATCAGGAGCAAGTATATCTTGAGAAGATTACTTGGTGTACATGGAAAAGTTGAGACTTTCAAAGCAAGAATTGTTAAAGGTTTGCATCATTGACCAGATATGGATTATGTTGAAACCTTTTCTAAAGGATCTATGCTTAAGTCCATCCAGATCCTACTTGCCAGGCTACATACCATGACAATGATATCTGGTGGTCGGGTGTCATAACAGATTTTCTAAAATGATGTTTTAGAAGAGAGCATCTATAAGTACACAGCCAGAGGGCTTCGTAAACAGTGGGAGAAGCGGAAACGTGTGCAAGTTGTTTTATAGGATGAAGCAGGCATCGCGGAGTTGGAACATCTGTTTTGATGAGTTAGTCAAACAGTTTGACATCATCAAAATGGTAGATGAACCTTGTATATACGAAAAGGTAGTAGGGAGTATGGCAGTGATCCTCGTAGAGTACATGGATGACATACTCTTGATAGGGAAGGAGTTTCCTATGCTACGCTCGGTCAATCTCCGCTTATCACAAGGATTCTCCATATAGGATCAAAGCGATACCTCTTAAATCCTGAGTTTTCATCTATGAGATAGATGTAATTGGATGCTAGGATTCTCACTAGTAGTAGTGAGATGGTATCAATCAATCCTGGGGAGAATCACTGGAAAGGTTCCAGGGTGATAAGGACAACTGAATGACTGTCACAGGCATTGTCTTTACCCTCAGTATAGGGACGGTATGTTAGAAGAGTTCCAATCTAGATAACGTGGCAAACTAGACGATAAAGGCTGGATACATCGCTACTTAAGATACTACCGAAGAGGAAGTTTGGGTGTATATTGGTTCATGAGATGAACTAGGTTCCTCCTGTTGTGTGACAATGGAGTTGTGGCTTATGCCAGGAACCCCGGTCCCATCAGTGACCCAGACATATTCTAAGGCAGTATCACCTGATCATGGAGATGGTTGATCTCCAGGAGATCGAGGTTAGGAGAGTAGACTCAGAGGACAACACGGAGGATCTACTCACGAAAGGCCTTTTTCCCAGAGAGAGACTTTTATGGGATGGTTGAGTATGAGATACTTCAACCACTGCTATCAGATGGCCCTAGTGCAAGTAGGAGATTGTTAGTTATATGTATGCCCTAGAGGCCATTACTGTACATTGGATGTATATTGTAGTGGATAGTGGGACATATATAGGGATGACTTTCTTGCTTGACATGATAGTATGCTATCTGGTTTCTCTTTACCTTAACGTGTATACTGATTGTCTCTCTGTTATATGTTGGTAAAGCCCTTAGGATGTGTTCTTGACTACCTGGACTATTATGCGGATCATATTAGTGGGGACGTGGTAGTCCATAAGTACATCCTTCAAGGTCCCTAGTCGTGGGTATATCGAGACGGGGCATCGATATACCAGAGTAGACTAGCGTATACCTTCTCGATGTAAGGTTCCTAGGCACACTAATGAGGTCTCACAAGTGATCAAACATGGCTAATTCTAAATTTTCCATGTGCCTACAAACCCTAATACGAATCGTTAACTAGATGTATAGACGATGCAAAGCAAATAAACAACTTTACTTGAAAGGAAAGAGGCTACAACCTTTGTAGATCCGGTCCTCCACCTCCTAGGCTCCGTGATGACGTCCTTCCGCTGTCCATATCGAATCCCGGACTCTAGCATCGGCTTCATCGGAGAATTGATCGGGCTAGGTCGTCGACTTCGATGCCGAAGATGATCTACGTCGAGGCAACTCAAGATCAAGCTCCAACTTCACCAAGTCATGAAACTTGTGAAGAAAACACCCTATACTACTTGGCAAGAGATAGAGGATGAAGAAATAGGAGGTGGGTTCACTTTAGAATTGGATTTCTCACTCTTTTTCTCAATTTGCCATTGATGGTTGCAAGGTTTCTTCATTGTTGAAGATGAAGAAGATGAAGAAGAAATATGATATGTTATTTTAAAAATAGAAAATAAAATGAATACTTATCATATAGCAACCATGGTTAGGTGTAGAGAATAAACTATGGTTAGTTTGAATGGTTAGGGTTAAGCATGAAGACAAAATGGTCACTTAGTCAAAGCTTCATGAAGCTTCTACAACAAACAAAGAAAGCCACCATTTTCTCTTTATCTTTTGCCAAAAAGAAATAATTAAATGAATAAGTAAATCAAATGAAACCCTGACCATTAACTAACCATGGTTTAATTCTTTACACAAACCCAAGTTAGCATGTATCATCAAACATGATACAATCTTGTGCACAAAAATATATCACATATACAATATGCATTTCAAGTGAGAAAATCCATTTAAAGTGAACCAATACTAGTTAATTCAAAGTAATATATCAAATATATAATTATACATTAAATCATTAAATCAACACTTGATTCAATGATTCGGTCCTGTCGCATATAACCGACTAGTATCCAATGTATCGACTTATCGAATCAATCCTTGATTCGATAACTAGGTTATATCGCATACAACCATTCGATACATTCATCGCGAGAATAGAATACGGTATGACATACACGCATTATTCTCGGACCCGCACATATCCCATATGCGCTCCTATTTCGTTTCGCTTGAGCCAGGAAACCTCTGTGTAGGACTCTAAAGACTCGTCAATACGCCGGCAGCAGATGATGATCATATCAAACACCCACAAGCCACAAGCGGTCTGCTAAACGTAACGGCCACCCGGGTATTTGGAGATCAGAAGATCGACGAGCAAGCCCGCTCATACTCCTATGAATCCAACCAGTAACACTTACCATACAGTCCAGTCTGTTCGTCTGATATGTCGCATATCTCGCCTAGGGGTGGTAAACGTCAGACCCCAATAGCTCGATAAGTCATGCTGACGTGAGGTCCATAACATTCGTGAGACTACTGATAACTCTTACCAGTATATCACTGCAACCCTGGCCATGGATTTCCTGTTATGGCCATTCGGGCATAGCGCAACATCAACCCCCAATACCGGGAGAGACGAATCCCCTTCTATCACTCATTGCCTCCATGTGAATCGGCATTGTACCCAAAAACCACCTGTTTGCACGACTCTATGACGATCTCGGGTCAACGGACTAAGCTGTACCAGTGTCACCAGAGAACTGCCATCTGACATGAGGTATAATACCATCTGGGAGTTCTCGGCGGGTCCGTTCAGTGTACCCAGTCTCCACTGAGCACCCGCATACTATCTCTGATGTCAAACACCAATGGATATGGGATCATCCATCGCCCATCACATGGGTCGAGAAGATATGCGCTAGTCTACTCTGGAATATTGATGCCCCGTCTCGATATTCCCACGACTAGGAACATTGAAGGATGTACTCATGGACTACCCAGGCCCCACTAGTATGATCTACATCATAGTCCTGGAAGTCGAGTACACATCCTAAGGGCTTTATCAACATGTAACAGAGAGACAGAAAGTATACATGTTAAGATAAAGAGCAACCAAATAGCGTACTATCATGTCGTGCAAGAAAGTCCTACCTCTATATAGATAATCTGTCCCATCATTAACCTATCATTGCAGAAAACAACGAAAATACAACGTCCTCTTATGCCATCCGCATTCGCCACGGGGTCCCGTCATCACCCGTTAGGTTACTTAACTAACGACAGAGCGGGGGCTGGGCTAGCGCGGGTGTAAAACATAAGTGACGTCTAAATAGCTACAATATATATAGATATTTTACATTCGTCTGACGCAATGATATTCATTCCAGAACACAGATAAACAATATTGGATTTGCAAGCAATCTGTATTTCTTTTGAACCTGCAAGAAAAGACAGATTACACAGTTGTGATGAATAGCCGTTACCCCACCCTCGACCCCTACGGGTTCGGCAAACTACCCACCCGGCAGTCTGTGTACCCTACCTTGGGTCAGTCCTAGGAGCAAAAACAGTAAAATGAAATAATACAACGGTGGCTACAACCGCAACCTGGATGTGCCCCGCAAAATAATATTACAACAAATTACATTTACAACAATTGAATTAAACAATAACCCATTGCTAAACCCCGGCTAAACACCACAACAGTCCAATACAGTTTATATGCACAAACAGATATAACCATTTCAGAAATGTGCAACCCCCTGCCAACCGACATACTAGCAGTTAGGGGAGGTTTACGAACACATTAAACAATCACAGATATAATCCAATATGCAAATACTGTACAATTTCGATCGATTAAACATCTTTAATATTGCTCCAAAAACTGCTCTGTTAACTGGAAACCTGAGCAAAATTAAAATATTCCAGAAAACCCATAATTACACAGAGAAGCAACAGAAGAAAACTCGGTTCCTGACTCGCCAACTCGGCGGCGGAAGCGCGGCGACTCAGTAGGCTGAGGCCGCGGTTTCGCGGCGAGTTAGACGATTCAGGCGACTGTTTTTCTTGGGTGTTCTACTGGTGTCATGTCAAGCTCTCTGAACACACCTGAAAAATTTTTGGACATCATTTTAACTTCGACAGAAACTTGACAGAATTAGGGTTTTTCGGCTTCGTTTTTCCGTTCGAAATTCGTACAAATTTGCAATTAAGTTATTTATTGTTTAGCAAGGCTCTGATAACACTGTAAGTCGATGTAGTACACCCCAGTACTTGTTGGGAGGCGGAATTTTCAAAAACGAACTTGTTTAGTGAACGAACATCGACTAACCGCTTGAATCGAAGCTAAACGATAACTAACCAAACATATAGTTGTTCTAAACTACTATGCTTAGGGATTATACCTATCGAAACTTGTCCTTCGTCTTTACGATCTCCTTGTTCTCCTCGGCCTTCTCTAGGTAGTAGGCGATCCACCCGAGAGCAAAACTCCAAGCTAAACCTCTAAACTTGAGGCAACTAACCTTCTTGGATTGCTAATCAAAGAAGATAGATGAAATAGAGTGATGGTTATGGATTGTTTAGTCTAACTAATCCTTTGATCTCAACTCATGAGGTGTAAGGATTAGGGTTTGAAGATGAGAGCTTGAGGAGAGAGAAGGTGAGAAATTATCTAATGAGAATAGTAAATCTATCATAATATATATGAACCTTTAAAATTCATCCATAAGAGAAAAACTAAATGATGAATAATGAAGTTTCATAAATATCTAGTGGTGATTCATAACCATGACTCATTAAGCATTTATCATGCATTAATGATATGCATGAATCACCCTCATGACTCACTAAACTCATTTAATGCAAATGACACCTAAACCTCCTTAGTCACCACTTCTAGAAGCTTCTCGTACAATTACGAGAACGCCCCTCCAATCCGCAAAAATACAGAAAAACTTTAGACTGTAAAAATCCAATAACCGGATACCAGTAACTGGCTTAAACCAAAGCCGACTGGTAAAAACTGTCCGAAAGTCGTACGCGCGTAAACGCACGTATGCGTCCGAACCCTTTGTCGCAAAACCATGCAACCTCTATATCGTTTCGGCTGGAATAGGAAACTCTCTGTGTGGGACTCTAGAGACTCGACTACTACGCTGGCAGTGGGATTAACCACAGACCGCAAGCGGCACTAGCTGTACGTAACGGTCCCCAGGTAGTTGTCGATAAGAAGGCCGATGAGAAAACCCATCCGAACTCCTACTGAGTCTGATGTGACAATCTCCATACAGTCCGGTCCGTTCGTCCAAGACTATCGCATATCGGGCCTAGGGGGGCGGCAAGCGTCCGTCCCCTAATAGCGGTATAAGTCGTGTCGGAGGGAAGCCCATTACACCCTGAGAAACTACTGGAACCTACCAGCAAATCTCGCTTGCCCTGGCCAGGGACTTTGCGTAATGGTTCTCTGACACAGCACGATATCTACTCCCAATACCGGGAGGGACGAATCCTGTCTAACCGCCACTGCCTCCAAGTGCTCGGGACTGCACCCAACTGCTACCTGTTTGCACGACTCCTTTGAGCCGTGGTAGGGTAGCAATCTATGAACAGTGGGACACACTCGAGGCGAAGTAGCAGTGTCAAGTCTGCGGACTACGCTGTACTCATGTCACCTGGGAACTGTTCACTGACGACTGGTATGAAACCAACCAACAGTTCCCTGTGAGTCCTGTCCGGTGTACCCGTAACCTAACGAGCACCTGCATACTATCTCCAGTACGACGTACTGACGGCTGTGGAACAGACCATCTCCCCAACTGGGATGAGAAGCGTACACACCAGTCTATTCCGGAGTATCGATGCTCTGTCTCGATAATCCAACAACCAGGGACCAGAATAAGGATGTGCTTGTAGACTACCCTGCCCCCACTAGTGTGACTGCCATCACAACGCTGGTAGACAAGCAAGATCCTAAGAGCTCTATCAATACGTACACTCACATATTAAGATAGAAAAACCAAGTAGCATACTACCATGTTTAGCAAGACTGTTATATACATGTGAATATCCCAAGCTTCCATTAAGTAATATACAAGCTAGTATGATACAGTAATGGCCTTCTAGGGCATAAACACTAACAATCTCCCACTTGCACTAGGGCCATGTACTGGCATATCGTAGACCAATGATCTCGAGCAGCCTCTCGAACTGAATCTGAGGAAGGGCCTTCGTGAATGGATCATCAATGTTCTCTTCTGAAGCAACTCTCCGAACCTCGATCTGCTGACGATCAATGATCTCCCTGATCAGGTGATACCGCCTCAAGATGTGTCTGGACTTCTGATGGGACCTTGGTTCCTTCGCTAAAGCTATAGCTCAGTTGTTGTCGCAATACAGAGGTATTGGATCAACTATGGTAGGAACAACCTTAAGTTCTGTTAGGAACTTCTTCATCCAGACTGCTTCTTTTGCGGCAACGCAAGCAGCTATATACTCCGCTTCCATCGTCGAGTCAGCAACAGTGTCCTGCTTGGAGCTCTTCCAGCACACCGCCCCTCCATTGAGGGTAAAGACATAACCCGACATGGACTTGGAATCGTCCTTATCACTCTGGAAGCCGGAATCAGCAAAGGCCTCCAACCTGAGGTCTTTTCCGCCGTAAACCAAGAACATCTCCTTAGTCCTCCTCAGGTACTTGAGAATGTTCTTAACTGCTTTCCAGTGCATCTCCCCTGGGTCTGACTGATACCGGCTTACCACGCTCAGTGCGTAAGCTACATCTGGTCTGGTACACAACATTGCATACATTATAGAGCCTACCGCAGAAGCGTAGAGTATAATAGACATGCGTTCCCTTTCCAAATCAGTCTTGGGAGACATCTCTTTGGAGAGGGTGATTCCGTGACAAGCCGGTAGATTACCGCGCTTAGAATCTTCCATACTGAATCTTTTCAGTACAGTGTCGATATACCTGGACTGCGAAAGTCCCAACATCCTCTTGGATCTATCACGATAGATCCGGATCCCCAGAATGTAAGAGACATCACCCAGGTCTTTCATGGAGAATCTGTGTGACAAGAATCTTTTGACAGATTGTAGCATAGGAATGTCATTTCCTATCAATAGAATGTCATCCACGTATAAGACGAGGAATACGACACTTCTGGCTACAACTTTACTATATATCCACGGTTCATCTGGATTTTTGCTAAAGTCATATTCTTTGACTGTCTCATCAAAACAGATGTTCCAACTCCGCGATGCCTGCTTTAGTCCATAAATAGACTTAAGCAGCTTGCATACTTTCCCGCTGCTCCCATTCTGATTGAAACCCTCTGGCTGATCCATATAGACGCTCTCTTCTAAATTTCCATTCAGAAAAGCCGTCTTTACGTCCATCTGCCAGATTTCATAATCATGGAAGGCAGCAATAGCAAGAAGGACCCGAATGGATTTGAGCATAGCCACTGGAGAAAAAGTTTCGTCATAGTCCAAACCAGGTCTTTGACGAAAACCCTTTGCAACAAGTCTAGCCTTATAGGTTTCCACCTGTCCATCTACACCAATCTTTTTCTTGAAGATCCATTTGCATCCTATGGGTTTTACCCCATCTGGAGCAAAGTCCAAAGTCCATACTTTGTTGGTGTACATGGACTCCATTTCGGTCCGCATTGCATCTAGCCATCGTACCGAGTCGCCGCTCTGGATGGCCTGCCGGAAGTCAGTAGGTTCATCATCATCTATGATGCAATCCTCTCTATCCCCATCTATGAGAAAACCGTAGTATCTCTCAGGCGGATGAGACGGCCTACTACTCCTGCGGAGGGGTGCGGGAATGTTCTGTTCTTCTTGAACTTCTGGTTCTACCAAACTTTCAGTAGCAGCTTGTGGTTCTGGAATTTCTTCCAGTTCTATTTCGCTCCCATTAGTATCCTTTTCTAAAACTTGTTGTTCTAGAAAATGGTCATTACGAGAAACAAAAACCTTTTGTTCCTCTGCGTAATAGAAACAATATCCCTTGGAGTTCTTTGGATATCCTACAAGCATACATTTTACTGATCGTGCCTCGAGCTTGTCCACAAACTGCTTTTTGACAAAAGCTGGACATCCCCAAATCCTTATATACTGAAGATAGGGTTTCTTCCCACTCCACATCTGATATGGTGTGGTAGGCACAGTTTTGGTTGGAACTCTGTTCAAAATATATTCCGCTGATTCTAGCGCATATCCCCAGAAAGATCGCGGTAACTCAGCATTACTCATCATGGATCGTACCATATCCAATAGGGTTCGATTCCGTCTCTCCGATACACCGTTGTGCTGTGGAGTGTATGGAGGAGTAAGCTGAGAGAGAATTCCTTTCTCTTTTAGGTAACCTAGGAACTCGGCACTTAAGTATTCTCCACCTCGATCAGATCTCAGTGTCTTAATACTTTTGCCTGTTTGGTTTTCCGCTTCACTCTTGTATTCCAGGAATTTCTCAAAGGCCTCTGATTTATGTTTCATTAAGAAAACATATCCATACCTAGAGAAATCATCTGTAAAAGTAATGAAGTAGGAATAACCACCTCTCGCATGTGTAGACATTGGACCACATACATCACTGTGTATGAGTCCTAAGAGCTCGCTCGCTCTTACTCCTTGTCCAGTAAATGGAGTCTTTGTCATCTTTCCTTTGAGACAAGATTGACAAGTGTCATAAGTTTGATACTCGAACGTGTCCAAATATCCTTCTCTATGCAACTTAGTCAACCTTCTCTCATTGATGTGACCCAGTCTACAATGCCATAAGAAAGCTTTATTTAAATCTGGAGATTTTCTTTTTAGTGTGTTCTGGACATTGAAAATTTGGAGTTGGTTTAAAACATATATGCCGTTATTTAGAGTACCGGACCCAATCAAACCATGATTAAGGTGGATGTTAACAACATCTCTTACAAACGTGAAATCATAACCTTTATTTGATAACAAGGAAACTGATATGATATTACACATTAAGCTTGGCACAAAATAACAGTTATGTAAAACCAAAATGTGTCCACTCGTCAATCCTAGGTGATAGTCCCCGACGGACGCAGCTCCCACGCTAGCTCCGTTAGCAACCTTTAGGGTCATATCACCATCCTTCAGCACTCTACGGTTTCTCAGTGCCTGCAATGAATTGCAAATATGAGATCCTGATCCGGTAACCAATACCCAGGAAATAGAGTTGATCGACAGACAATTCTCAATTACAAACACACCTGAAGTCGAAGCCACAGCTTGCTTCGGTTCCTGGTTCTTGGCGTTCCACGCCTTGCAATCCTTCTTCCAGTGCCCTTTCCTGTGACAATGGAAGCACTCATCCTGGCCAACTATCGGTACTGCTTTCTTTTTCTTTCCCTTCCCTCCCACCTTACTAACACCTCCTCTAGGTCTGGGTGCGGCCTTCTTCTTCCTTCCTTTGGCCCTAGCCTTGGACCTGGAAGAAGATGAACCGCCAACAAACATAGCGGGTGTTTCCCTTGATTTCTTCAAGGTGCCCTCTGCACTCCTTAACATGTTCAGGAGTTCCGGAAGTTCAACTTCTTTTCTTTGAAGGTTGAAGTTCAGGATAAACTGGGCGTAGGTGTGAGGAAGGGACTGGAGAATATGGTCTGTATAGAGCTCATTATCCAAAGTCGTCCCAAGGTCTGCGAGCTCTTCTATATAGCCGATCATCTGTAGGACATGTTCACCTACTGATGACCCGACATCCAACCTCGCTCGAAACAAGTTCTTAGAGGTCTCGTATCTTGCTATACGAGATTGCTCTCCATAAAGTTCCTTTGTATGGAGAAATATGCCATCTAGGGACATATCCTCGTGCCTCCTCTGATGTTCATTGTCCATCGAGGCAAGCACGATGCACTTGGCTCTCGCGCAATCTAAATCCCAGGTTTTGCGGATTTCCTTATCCGCATTGCTGGATTTGGGACCAGGGACAGAAGGTGCCGTAGCGGTGAGGACGTACCCCAGTTTTTCATAGGTGAAAGCCATTTTGACATTCCGCAGCCAATCTTTATAGTTTGGCCCCGTCAATATATTTTTCTCTAAAAGTAACTTAAGTCCAGTCATTTTCAGGGTCGCTGCAATTAGGAGAGAGAGAAGAAAACTCTTTAGCATGATGCTCTTGCAAGTTTAGAGTGGTTTTTAGTTTATCTAAACTGGATGGCTCCCACTGTTTCTCGAATCCTTCCTCAAACCATAAAAGAAGAATTAGCCAAGACTATTCTCACCGTACAATACTTGCTTAACCGTTCAGCCAGGCCGGTGTCGATACTTCGAGGGAGGTTTTCCAACGCTTTCGCGAAGTTCCTTAATTAAATAACCTCTTTTCTCTGGGGGCGTAACCCCGCTGACACTTTTCTGGACACCAACTAGGTTTATAGCATTGATCGTTAAGTGACGAATATCCTGATAAGTAGCATATACTCACAGTAGGATCGGGATCCAAATATCATCGTCTGATAATGTTGTAGGAATGCTACCAACATTCATCAAACTCAAAATGGTATGCATCTCTTTGCAAATTTCAGTTTCTTTAGAAATTCCCGATATGGATTTTTGCCCCATGCTCTTATGACCTTGGCGTTGGTCAAAATGTCATAAGTCACATGTCAAGTTCTACCCATCATTATCTTGTTAATTTGAACCCATCCGTATATATCCCTGACGTTGGCCAAATGATAATACGACTGTCCCAAATCAACTCATCTATCTATGCAACAAATGAATACCCAGCAGCTACCAAACACTATGCCATAACGTTGGCCAAAACTGCATAGCTTGAATACTACTGAATACCCAAATGAAATGACGGAGGGCTACGACTGGTTTTGGCGAAACCGTGAACGTAGTGAACTTGATATAACCGAAGGAACCTGATAGCTTTTAAAAAAAGGAGTGGTTAAATCTCCGCATTTAAAAATATCTGTTTTAAAAATAACCGAGTGGTTTCTTTTAAATTGTTCCAACGATTAAAAATTTGGTTTATTTTCTTTGCATTATAGATAATGCGTCCCATCATTAACCTATCATTGCAGAAAACAACGAAAATACAACGTCCTCTTATGCCATCCGCATTCGCCACGGGGTCCCGTCATCACCCGTTAGGTTACTTAACTAACGACAGAGCGGGGGCTGGGCTAGCGCGGGTGTAAAACATAAGTGACGTCTAAATAGCTACAATATATATAGATATTTTACATTCGTCTGACGCAATGATATTCATTCCAGAACACAGATAAACAATATTGGATTTGCAAGCAATCTGTATTACTTTTGAACCTGCAAGAAAAGACAGATTACACAGTTGTGATGAATAGCCGTTACCCCACCCTCGACCCCTACGGGTACGGCAAACTACCCACCCGGCAGTCTGTGTACCCCACCTTGGGTCAGTCCTAGGAGCAAAAACAGTAAAATGAAATAATACAACGGTGGCTACAACCGCAACCTGGATGTGCCCCGCAAAATAATATTACAACAAATTACATTTACAACAATTGAATTAAACAATAACCCATTGCTAAACCCCGGCTAAACACCACAACAGTCCAATACAGTTTATATGCACAAACAGATATAACCATTTCAGAAATGTGCAACCCCCTGCCAACCGACATACTAGCAGTTAGGGGAGGTTTACGAACACATTAAACAATCACAGATATAATCCAATATGCAAATACTGTACAATTTCGATCGATTAAACATCTTTAATATTGCTCCAAAAACTGCTCTGTTAACTGGAAAGCTGAGCAAAATTAAAATATTCCAGAAAACCCCTAATTACACAGAGAAGCAACAGAAGAAAGCTCGGTTCCTGACTCGCCAACTCGGCGGCGGAAGCGCGGCGACTCAGTAGGCTGAGGCCGCGGTTTCGCGGCGAGTTAGACGATTCAGGCGACTGTTTTTCTTGGGTGTTCTACTGGTGTCATGTCAAGCTCTCTGAACACACCTGAAAAATTTTTGGACATCATTTTAACTTCGACAGAAACTTGACAGAATTGGGAGGCGGAATTTTCAAAAACGAACTTGTTTAGTGAACGAACATCGACTAACCGCTTGAATCGAAGCTAAACGATAACTAACAAAACATATAGTTGTTCTAAACTACTATGCTTAGGGATTATACCTATCGAAACTTGTCCTTCGTCTTTACAATCTCCTTGTTCTCCTCGGCCTTCTCTAGGTAGTAGACGATCCACCCGAGAGCAAAACTCCAAGCTAAACCTCTAAACTTGAGGCAACTAACCTTCTTGGATTGCTAATCTTAGAAGATAGATGAAATAGAGTGATGGTTATGGATTTTTTAGTCTAACTAATCCTTTGATCTCAACTCATGAGGTGTAAGGATTAGGGTTTGAAGATGAGAGCTTGAGGAGAAAGAAGGTGAGAAATTATCTAATGAGAATAGTAAATCTATCATAATATATATGAACCTTTAAAATTCATCCATAAAAGAAAAACTAAATGATGAATAATGAAGTTTCATAAATATCTAGTGGTGATTCATAACCATGACTCATTAAGCATTTATCATGCATTAATGATATGCATGAATCACCCTCATGACTCACTAAACTCATTTAATGCAAATGACACCTAAACCTCCTTAGTCACCACTTCTAGAAGCTTCTCGTACAATTACGAGAACGCCCCTCCAATCCGTAAAAATACGGAAAAACTTTAGACTGTAAAAATCCAATAACCGGATACCAGTAACTGGCTTAAACCAAAGCCGACTGGTAAAAACTGTCCGATAGTCGTACGCGCGTAAACGCACGTATGCGTCTGAACCCTTTGTCGCAAAACCATGCAACCTCTATATCGTTTCGCCTGGAATAGGAAACTCTCTGTGTGGGACTCTAGAGACTCGACTACTACGCTGGCAGTGGGTTTAACCACAGACCGCAAGCGGCACTAGCTGTTCGTAACGGTCCCCAGGTAGTTGTCGATAAGAAGGCCGATGAGAAAACCCTTCCGAACTCCTACTGAGTCTGATGTGACAATCTCCATACAGTCCGGTCCGTTCGTCCAAGACTATCGCATATCGGGCCTAGGGGGCGGCAAGCGTCATTCCCCTAATAGCGGTATAAGTCGTGTCGGAGGGAAGCCCATTACACCCTGAGAAACTACTGGAACCTACCAGCAAATCTCGTTTGCCCTGGCCAGGGACTTTGCGTAATGGCTCTCTGACACAGCACGATATCTACTCCCAATACCGGGAGGGACGAATCCTGTCTAACCGCCACTGCCTCCAAGTGCTCGGGACTGCACCCAACTGCTACCTGTTTGCACGACTCCTTTGAGCCATGGAAGGGTAGCAATCTAAGAACAGTGGGACACACTCGAGGCGAAGTAGCAGTGTCAAGTCTGCGGACTACGCTGTACTCATGTCACCTGGGAACTGTTCACTGACGACTGGTATCAAACCAACCAACAGTTCCCTGTGAGTCCTGTCCGGTGTACCCGTAACCTAACGAGCACCTGCATACTATCTCCAGTACGACGTACTGACGGCTGTGGGACGGACCATCTCCCCAACTGGGATGAGAAGCGTACACACCAGTCTACTCCGGAGTATCGATGCTCTGTCTCGATAATTCAACGACCAGGGACCAGAATAAGGATGTGCTTGTAGACTACCCAGCCCCCACTAGTGTGACTGCCATCACAACGCTGGTAGACAAGCAAGATCCTAAGAGCTCTATCAATACGTACACTCACATATTAAGATAGAAAAACCAAGTAGCATACTACCATGTTTAGCAAGACTGTTATATACATGTGAATATCCCAAGCTTCCATTAAGTAATATACAAGCTAGTATGATACAGTAATGGCCTTCTAGGGCATAAACACTAAAAGATCCACCGTGTTGTCCTCTGAGTCTACTCTCCTAACCTCGATCACCCTGGAGATCATTAATCTCCATGATGAGGTGATGCCGCCTCAGAATATGTCTGGATCACTTATGGGACCAGGGTTCCAAGGCCAAAGCCACACTTCCATTGTCACACAATGGTAGGAACCTAGTTCATCCTATGAACCAATATACACCCAAACTGCCACTTTGGTAGTATCTTTAATAGCGATGTTATCAGCCTTTATCGTCTAGTTTGCCACGGTATCTAGCTTGGAAATCTTCCAACATACCGTCCCTTTACTGAGGGTAAAGACAATGCCTGTAACTGACATTCAGTCGTCTTTATCACCCTGGAACCCTTCTATTGATTCTCCCCAGGATCGATTGATACCATCTCACTACATCTAGTCAGAATCCTAGCATCCAATTACATCTATCTCATAGATGAAAACTCAGGATTTAGGAGGTATCACTTTGATCCTATTGGAGAATCCTTGTGATAAGCGGAGATTGACCGAGCGTATTATAGGAAACTCTTTTCCTATCAAGAGTATGTTGTCCACGTACAATACGAGGATAACCACCTTACTCTCTACTACCGTTTTGTATATACAAGGTTCATCTACCATTTTGATGAAGTCAAACTCTTTGACTACCACATCAAAACAGATGTTCCAACTCCGCGATGCCTACTTTATTATGTAAAGCAACCTGCACACGTTTCCGCTGCTCCCACTGTTTACGAAGCCCTCTGGCTGTGTTCTTATAGACGTTCTCTTCTAAATCATTATTTAGAAAAGTAGCCATGACACCCAACCACCAGATATCGTAGTCATGGTATGTAGCAATGGCAAGTAGGATCTGGATGGACTTAAGCATAGTCCCTGGAAGAGGTTTCATCATTATCCATGCCTGGTCGACGACGAAAACCTTTAACAAGTCTAGCTTTGAAAGTCTCAACTTTTCCATCTACGCCAAGTAATCTTCTCAAGATATACTTGCTCCTGATGGGGATTTAACCCTTCAGATATAGCAGCTAAAGTCCATACTTTGCTGGTGTACATGGATTCCATCTCAGATCGCTAAGCATCCAGCCATTCTTACAGAGTCCCTACTCTCGATGGCCTGCTCGAAACTGGTTGGGTCAACATCTCATGATGCAATCCTTGCTCCCACTGTCATCGAGAAACCGAGGTATCTCTCAGGCGGATGAGGAACCCTTCAAGATCGGTGGAGAGGCTGAGGTTCGTCGGAAACTATTGAATCCCTTGGTTCTGTCAAATCATCAGCTGCAGTTTTGTATAGCTGGAACCTTTCCAGTTCTACAGAACTGGCATTGCATCGATCTTGTCTGGATTTTGCTATAGACATAGGCCGGACAATCCTAAACCTTAACTTACTTAAGAGATAGGCTCTTCCCATACCATATCTTATATGGAGTGGTAGGCACTGATTTGAATCGAACCCTATTCAATAGGTATGCAACTTCATAAGTGCATAACTCCTTAAAAGGAAATAGGAAACTCAGTAGTACTCATCATAGAGCACACAATATCTAATATTGTGCGATTGCTCCACCCCGATACACCGTTGTGCTGTGCTGTATTCAGAGGAGTAACACTGAGAGAGAATCTCATTCTCCTTTAGAATAGTCCAGGAATTCCATGCACAAGTATTCTCCTCCCTGATCTCATCATAGGACATAATACTTATACCCGGTTATTGGTTCTCTACTTCTAACTTATATTTTGTGAATATCTCAAAAGGTTCGGGCCTTTGTTTTAACAGGAACATATGTCATCAGAGAATGTAATGAAGTATAAAGAACCAGTCCTGGCATGTGTAGACAGGAGACCTTACATATATCATCATGTATCAGTCCCAAGAGTTCATTAACTCTTTCTCTGTTTCCAATAAACAGGGCTATGGTCATCCAATCTTTGTGACATGACTGGCAAGTTTCACAAGATGTAAATTCAAACTGATTTAAATATGCATCTAAAATGTAACTTCAGCCAGTCGGGTCGCATTGATATGACCTAGTCTACAATGCCTCAAGAAGGATTCGTTCATTTCTGAACTCTTCCTCTTGTGTGTGTTCTATATACTAGGAACTGTAGTTTGATTTAGAACATCAATGCTTTTAGATAACGTGCCTAAACCGATCAACTTTTGATATAGGAAATGTTCAAAACATTATCCATCAATACAAAATTTTATCATTTCTTTACTAATAAAGAGACTGATACGGACCGTTAACTAGATGAGGTCTCACAAGTGATCAAACATGGCTAATTTTAAATTTTCCACGTGCCTACAAACCCTAATACGGATCATTAACTAGATGTATAGACGATGCAAAGCAAATAAACAACATTACTTGAAAGGAAAGAGGCTACAACTTTTGTAGATCCGGTCCTCCACCTCCTAGGCTCCGTGATGACGTCCCTCCGCTGTCCATATCGAATCCCGGACTCTAGCATCGGCTTCATCGGAGAATTGATCGGGCTAGGTCGTCGACTTCGATGCCGAAGATGATCTACATCGAGGAAACTCAAGATCAAGCTCCAACTTCACCAAGTCATGAAACTTGTGAAGAAAACACCCTATACTACTTGGAAAGAGGTAGATGATGAAGAAATAGGAGGTGGGTTCACTTTAGAACTGGATTTCTCACTCTTTTTCTCAATTTGCCATTGATGGTTGCAAGGTTTCTTCATTGTTGAAGATGAAGAAGATGAAGAAAGAATATGATATGTTATTTTCAAAATAGAAAATAAAATGAATACTTATCATATAGCAACCATGGTTAGGTGTAGAGAATAAACTATGGTTAGTTTGAATGGTTAGGGTTAAGCATGAAGACAAAATGGTCACTTAGTCAAAGCTTCATGAAGCTTCAACAACAAACAAAGAAAGTCACCATTTTCTCTTTATCTTTTGCCAAAAATAAATAAATGAATGAATAAGTAAATCAAATGAAACCCTTACCATTAACTAACCATGGTTTAATTCTTTACACAAACCCAAGTTAGCATGTATCATCAAACATGATACAATCTTGTGCACAAAAATATATCACATATACAATATGCATTTCAAGTGAGAAAATCCATTTAAAGTGAACCAATACTAGTTAATGCAAAGTAATATATCAAATATATAATTATACATTAAATCATTAAATCAACACTTGATTCAATGATCCGGTCATGTCGCATATAACCGACTAGTATCCAATGTATCGACTTATCGAATCAATCCTTGATTCGATAACTAGGTTATATCGCATACAACCATTCGATACATTCATCGCGAGAATAGAATACGGTATCACATACACGCATTATTCTCGGTCCCGCACATATCTCATATGCGCTCCTATTTCGTTTCGCTTGAGCCGGAAACCTCTGTGTAGGACTCTAAAGACTCGTCAATACGCCGGCAGCAGATGATGATCATATCAAACACCCACAAGCCGCAAGCGGTCTGCTAAACGTAACGGCCACCCGGGTATTAAGAGATCAGAAGATCGACGAGCAAGCCCGCTCAAACTCCTGTGAATCCAACCAGTAACACTTACCGTACAGTCCGGTCTGTTCATCAGATATGTCGCATATATCGCCTAGGGGTGGTAAACGTCAGACCCCAATAGCTCGATAAGTCATGTTGACGTGAGGTCCATAACATTCGTGAGACTACTGATAACTCTTACCAGTATATCACTGCAACCCTAGCCAGGGATTTCCTGTTATGGCCAGTCGGGCATAGCACAACATCAACCCCCAATACCGGGAGAGACGAATCCCCTCCTATCGCTCATTGCCTCCATGTGAATCGGGACTGTACCCAAAAACCACCTATTTGTACGACTCAGTAGAGCCGTGGTAGGGTGGAAATCAAAGCATAGTAGGAGACACACAAGACTCTATGACGATCTCGGGTCAACAGACTAAGCTGTACCAGTGTCACCAGAGAACTGCCATCTGACGTGAGGTATAATACCATCTGGGAGTTCTCGGCGAGTCCGTTCAGTGTACCCAGTCTCCACTGAGCACCCGCATACCATCTCTGATGTCAAACACAAATGGATATGGGATCATCCATCGCCCATCATATGGGTCGAGAAGATATGCGCTAGTCTACTCTGGAATATCGATGCCCCGTCTCGATATTCCCACGACTAGGAACATTGAAGGATGTACCTATGGACTACCCAGGCCCCACTAGTATGATCTACATCATAGTCCTGGAAGTCGAGTACACATCCTAAGGGCTTTATCAACATGTAACAGAGAGACAGAAAGTATACATGTTAAGATAAAGAGAAACCTGATAGCGTACTATCATGTCGAGCAAGAAAGTCTTACCTATATATGTCCCAGCATCCACTACAATATACATCCAATGTACAGTTATGGCCTCTAGGGCATACATATAACTAACACTCGACCCATACAGATGGGCGATGGATGATCCCATATCCATTGGTGTTTGACATCAGAGATGACATACGGGTGCTCAGTAGAGACTGGGTACACTGGACGGACTAGCCGAGAACTCCCAGATGGTATTATACCTTACGTCAGATGGCAGTTCTCTGGTGACACTGGTACAGGTTAGTCTGTTGACCCGAGATCGTCATAGAGACTTGTGTGATTCCCACTGTTGTTTGATTTCCACCTTACCACGTCTAAGAGGGCGTGGAAAATGGCGGTTTTTGGGTACATTCCCGAATCACATGGAGGCAATGAGCGATAGGAGGGGATTCGTCTCTCCCGGTATAGGGAGTTGATGTTGCGCTATGTTCGATTGGCTATAACCAGAAATCTATGGCCAGGGTTGCTGAGATTTACTGGTAAGTGTTACCAGTAGTTTCTCGAACTATTATAGACCTCATATCGACATGACTTATCGAGCTACTTGGGTCTGACGTTTACCAACCCTAGGCAAGATATGCGACATATCAGACGATCAAACCGGACTGTACGGTAAATGTTACTGGTTGGATTCACAGGAGTGTGATCGGGCTTGCTCGTTGATCTTCTGATCGCTCAATACCCAGGTGGCCGTTACGTTTAGCAGAACGCTTGTGGCTTGTGGGTGTTTGATATGATCATCACCTGCTGCCGGCGTATTGACGAGTCTTTAGAGTCCTACACTGAGGTTTCCTGGCTCAAGCGAAATGAAATAGGAGCGCATATGAGATATGCGCGGGACCGAGAATAATACCAGTATGTGATACTGTATTCTATTCTCGTGATTTGTATCTTTGGACGGTTATATATGATATAGCCGGGTTACCGAATCAAGTGTTGATTCGATACATTGATACACTTGATATTAGTCGGTTATATGCGATATGACCGGATCATTAAATCAATTGTTGATTTAATGATTTGATGTATAATTATATATTTGATATATTACTTTACATTAACTAGTATTGGTTCACTTAACATGGATTTTCTCACTTGATGTGCACATTGTATATATGATATAGTTTTGTACACTAGTTTGTATCATGTTTGATGATACATCCAAACTTGGCTTTGTGTTTATTTTAAACCATGTTTAGTTAATGGTTAGGGTTTCATTTGCCTTTTTTATTTATTTCATTTATTTATTTTTGGCAAGAAACTAAAACAAATGGTGGCGGCTTTCTCACTTTGACTTGAAGCTTCATGAAGCTTCATAAAACCTTTGACAAAGTCTAAGCCATTTGTTTTTATTCTTAACCTAACCATTTTAACTAAACTCTAGTTTATTCTCTACACTTAACCATGGTTGCAAAATGATAACCATAACTTGATTTTATTTTAATTGATATTCTTTTTCTCTCTTCTTCATCTTCTTCATGAAGAGAAAAAGAAAAACCTATGCTTGATTTTTCTAAGTGATGAATCCAAGTGAGAAATCCAAATCCAAAGTGAACCCACTTCCTATTTCTTTATCCTCTACCACTTGCCATGTAGTATAGGGTGTTTACTTCACAAGTTTCATGACTTGGTGAAGTTGGAGCTTGAGTTAGAGTCGCCTCGACGTAGATCATCTTCGGCATCGAAGTCATCGACCTAGCCCGATCATTTCTTCGATGAAACCACCTTGAGAGTCCGGGATTCCGATGATCGCAGCGGAGGGACGTCAACACGGAGCTAGAGAAGTGGTGGACCAGATCTACAAAGGTTGTATTTCCATTCACTTAGTACTAAAGCAGCTTAGTAGCTTGCATGTTTCGCCATTACTCCAGTTAACGATCTATATTAGGGTTTCTCGGCACCTGAATTTTTTGAAATTGGCATGGTTGATGCCTTGTGAGACCTCATTAGTGTGTCTAGGAACCCTACAAATACAGGCCTCTAAGGCATACATATCTAACATATCGCCGGTTTCGTTGCTATTAGTCAACGATAATTGGGATACGCCAATTTACTTACGTTGATGACTTGTGATGTTATGTGTTGCTGTGATATGTTATATTTGATCGTCGTGTTTGAATAGCCCGGGTTTTTTGCTTGAGATGAGAGTTTTTCATTTTCATTCATGTCAAAACTTGTATATAATATTATTTTATTGGGACACTTCCAGGTTGAGGATGATGTAACCATTGATGTATATTATTTAATTTTCCGCATAAAGATAGACTCAAGACGGGGAGCACAAGTAACCGGGTTCTAGAGTCTAGTGGGAGACCATCTCGAGGAGTCGAGTACGGGTCACCTAACTCTAGAATTGGTAGGGTTGCTTGTCTCACTCGTAGGGGTTTAGGGATGTGGGTTTGGCAATTCATCACGACCGTGGAATTCGTGTTTTTTACTAGTTTAATTTAAAACACAGACCTCTTAGTATATCCAATATTTTATATGTTTACTTCTGCTGCAATTGTCACAACCCGTAATTTAGCACGTGACCGGCACTTAAATTATGCAATGACTAAAGGCGTAACGTAAATCAAGTAAGCCAAAGCCCAGAAAATCTAAACTTTTTTGTGGAAAATAGTGGAGGTGCAGTTTTGAAATAAAGGTATAATGGAATCAAGTTTTTCTTTGAATGCATAGCTAATGAAATATGAAAATGCAAGTGGGTTATACTACAGTTGAAAACATATTTCGTTTTTAAAAATTTGGGCAGCACCTCCCTTGTATATTTTGATCCAAAAACATATACAGAATAATATATAGGCATCCCCAAGCGGGAGCTAGCTCTTCGCCAACTGGCGGAATCACAACCACACAATAACATATATATGACGCCTAAGGGCGAAGAATCAACCCAGAAAGAACAATAAAGAAGCAAGACATCAAAATCAAGAAAGAGAACAAAAACCAATCGCTCTAAGTCTCGCACAATACCCAAGTCTGACTAGGTCTACCAATATACAATTTCTAGTCATTGATTTGATCTGATCTGATGGAGTTTATCTAGATACAATAGAATATAACAGTACAAGAGTGGGAACGATCAAATATGTGTCCCACCTACCAAAGCAAAACACCCTGGAAGAAGCTCTCTGCCAGCGATACCGCAACTGATCCTAAGCGGTCAAACCTATAAGAACCGTGGCACAACGGGGATAAGTTTCCAACTGGTGAGTAGAAAACATCAACAAGTAGAAATCAAATAAAACAACGATTTCTTTGTTCACTATATCCTGAAGGTAATACTATGATATCTAGGGTGACCATGTATGCATATATGTCAATAATCGAGTCAATGCAATGGCATATATAAATAAACATCCGACATCATATTCCTGTATTCATGTGGATATCATCTACGTTTCCATCAACGACACAATCAATAACATGGAACCTAAGTGTCCCACACCGACACTCGAACATCATGAAAACATAAGCCTATATATATATATATATGAGGATATCGACCACGTGTGCCTATCAATGGCACATCAAAATCATAGAACCTGAGTGTCCAACGCCGACACTCGAAATATCATGAAACCCGTGTCCAGTATCGACACGTAAATCCTCATATCTCAGGCGCCGAATACTCCGATCGGCCCTCATATATATCTCATCTCAAGCGCCGCATCCTAAGATCGGCCCTCATATCCATCTCATATCATAACTCCAAAACGGTATCCTCCGGATATCCGCCGAGTTCTATACAATCACCGGTAGGTAGTGTTCCCTCTGCCAGGCTCATCGTCTACACCACAAAAATCATTTCTTGCCCCGGGGTACCATACCGTGTCCACCATTTACCCGCAAACGGCATCCGTCAACTCCTCAAATCGGGTCTGAAAAACAAGCTCAAAACTGAGAAAACTCATGGTGGACGTCTTGAAATATCATATCAAGAGAAACCGAGTTTTTAAAACAATACATAATTTCTTTTGAAATATACCACGGTTCTCAAATCCAGAGATCTCATGAAAATAGTATCTCAAACATAGAACCATAAGGTGCGAGGTATGCAACACGGAGTAGTAATATGAACATATCGAGTATATCATGCAAGCATGTCAAGTGATAGTACTGAACAATGAATGCACTATACAGTTAAGAATAATATCATGATACTGCAGTTCTACCGTGTAAATAGCATGGCAATTACCGATGAAGAATGCGTGTGAGCTGGCAAATCTATGTATGTGTAACATGCGCATCAACGGTAATTGTGCAGGTGTACTAGCAATTGATATCATATATCATTAAATACCTGAACGTGGTATGTACCTCACAAAGGGTAATATCCTACACAACATGAACAATAAATGGTTATATCTATTTACACAAGAATCATACGGTCACTTTTAAAAGATACACATCGTCGTTTGAAAATAGGTATGGTTCAGGTGACAATCTTTATATCGACGATCCCTTCTCATAACAACCGATATGACAATAAACCACGATCATTATCCTCAAATCACTAGCGCGAATCAATCAACCGGTACATCTCATCGCGTACGGTAATCTATCGTACAGTGGCATCAAACAAAATAAGGATTCTATCGTCCTGTTCATAAATAAGGAAACATATCTAAATTCTCGCACGACATTCACTCTTTATCCGCATAAAAAAATATATACACACATATATCTCAAATCACATTTGTATCAATCTCATATAATGATATCTTGCATATACGTCATATCTTATTAATCTCAAGTCATGTCGATCTCGATCTCATATTATACCATTATCAACTCACACTTGTTCTTTTCCAATTCATACTTATCATGATTCGCTTTCTCATTTCATATTCTCAAGCCAATATATCAATCTATCCATTAGTTTCTATCTTTATCATATTATCTTTTACTAAATCCTATAATCATGCCCGTAAGTTCGTAACATATCCTTTATCAAAATTATAAGTTATACAACAATCTTTCCATATCAATGGTTGCGGGGGTGCTATACGCCATCCACCTGACTTCCCCTGTAGATATAAATTTACTCACTTGCTAAACTCCTGGCTTAGTCGAAGTCGATGTGCTTCGTCGTCTCGGAAGTCCACGTGAAGGTACCTACAATCAATACACAATCGCAATACTATAAAAACCAATATCCGAAAACTGATACGGAATACGAATTTCTCATAGGTTAGAACCTATAGCTTATGCATGAAGGATCAACGAAACAACCCTCTTCGTTGACGTAAAAACGTCCAACAACCAAATCATATTAAGAAATCCATAAATCCAAGTTTTAAATATCAGAAAACATAGCCACAACCAAATAAAAATGCTCCCAGATTTTAGCTCATGTAGACTAGGAGAAAATAACCAATACAGTTGCTAAGTTATCTGGAGTATGAGCTATAGGAAAAAACCCAACACCAGACTCCAAAATGTGGCCTGCGAGAAGTGCTACAGTAACGGGTGTCGCCGGCCCAATTTTGGTATTTTGGTCTCGTTCTTCTGTGGTGGTCTTCTAGTGGTCCTATTAGGTCAATGTACTTGTTTGATTTTCTCATAAATGACCCAAGTAGCTCCAGATACCCTGTAGTCTTCTAGGTTTCCCAAAACCGGTACAGGAAAATTCTAAGTTCGTGTATCGGGTTCGATTCTCTGTTTTGGTCCAAAAAAGATATCTCTAAGGTCTTGCAACACTCACTATATCTCTATTGCATCTTAACAAGTCCACAAATCACCAAACATCAACTTGGAATATTCTAAGATCATCAAATCATAACGGTTTAACTCTAAACTAACAGTAGTATATACTAACTCAAAATCTAATCTAAAGGAAAGGAAATATACCTCGTTTGGCAACTTAGGAAAATTTTTGAGTTGCCCAAAGTCTTCAAAATCCAAACTTGAATGGTTCAAAATGTTTAGAATAGGCTTGTGCATGTTTTTAATGAAGGTGGCATAGGATTTTGAAAAGGATATGGAGATGATATATAGAGGTAGTGAGGGATGAAGGAGATGAAGATTTATGAAGAAGGAGATGAAGAATGAAGACGGAAGAAGAACGGAGAAGTAGTCAAAGGTCTCTCTCTCTCTCTCTCATCCTCACTCTCTCTCAAATTTCTTCTTTGTTTCATTGTAATTTTGTTTCTCACTCTTAACTCTTTTCTTGCTTTTCTTTTTCTTTCTTTGTCTTTCACAAACTCACAAGTCACAAGAAAAATGAATAACATGCACATGACATGGTGCACTAGTCATTGAAAAATGTAAAAATATGGATTTGGCCAATTCACGATTTGTGGTGCACTAATCAAGTTTAATTTAAATTTGCATAATATTTATTATAAAAATGCCAAAATCCGATAAACATAATTATAATAAATAAATCATTTTAAATCTCCAATCTTTTCCAAATATTGGTATATACTTATACCATTTTACGAAAGCCCCTATTCGCAAATCGAATAGTTTTCGCGAAATATACTATTTTAATATTTAATTTTCAAAAATAATTTTTTATATTTCTGAAATGTTACAGTAATGTTCTGTGATGAGATCATATAACTGCCTAAGACGTATGCTTTATATTATATATATGATATATAATAAACATTGCTTATGTTTTGCATCCGCGCTAGTCCTGCCCCCGCTCTGTCGTTAGTTAACTAAGCTAACGGTACATGACGGGACCCCGTGACGAATGCGTACGACATAAGCATACGTTGTATTTTCGTTTCTTTATCTGTGATGCTTAGGAAGAATAAATGATGGGACTTCATTAATGAGATTAATGAAATGAAAAGAAACCTAATGATGTTGTAGAATCAAATTTTCAAAATGGTTAGCTCTAGTTTTGGTTTTGCATAGTGGTGTTCCTTGATGAATATCCAGCACCTCATTCGATGAGGAAAGAGCCGAGATCTCTTCACCGGGAGTGACCTCTTTACCGAAACTAGCAAATGCTACAACCCACTCAGTTTTGTCTTTTGATAGCTTCTCTAGTTCTTGCTTTGCATAGTAGTATTTCTTGATGAATATCCATCACCTCATTCGATGAAGAAAGAGCCGAGATCTCTTCACCGGGAGTGACCTCTTTAGCAAAACTGGCAAAAGCCTAAAAAACACTCCTTTTAAAAACCACTCGATTCTACAACGATATCAAGTTTATTACGCAAAAGGTTTTCGTAAAAACTTTCGTAGCCCTTCGTCATTTCAGATAAGTGCTATTTAGTATTCGTGCTACGTTTGTTGACTATGTTAAGGCGTAGTGTGTGGTAGCTAATTAGTGCTTATCTGCAACCATATGATGCGATTGGATTAGGGTAGTCGTGCGGCTTTGTTGACTATGTTAAGGTTCGTACGGGTGGGTTTAATTCAATCAGAAAATGACGGGTTGAACTTGGCTAGCGCTAACAATTTGTTGACTATGTTAAGCTCCTAAGTTGCTAGGGGCAAAATATTATTGGGAATTTCAAGTGTTGAAATTTCCAATGAGATTGTATACCTTCTATGAGATAGTTGGATCCCGATACCCACTGCGAGTAAGTGTTACTCCTGGGAGAGTTTTGCACTTTACAAAATTAACTAATCCAGTAGGTGTCTAGAAAGGTGTCAATGGGGTTATGCCTATGGAAAAACGAGTTTTATTTTAATTAGGTCCGTACGAAAGCATGAGGAACCTTAGTTATGTGTATGCCCTAGAGGTCATTATTGTAGATATGATGTATATTATAGTTGATGCTTGGACATATATAGAGAGGAATTTCTTGCTTGACATGATAGTATGCTATCTGCTTTCTCTTTGTCTTAACATGTAAACTTTTTTTGTGATACTGTCTTGTTCTCACATGTTGATAAAGCCCTTAGGATGTGTACTTGACTACCCGAACTATGATGGAGATCATACTAGTGGGGCTAGGGTATGCCACAAGTACATCCTTTAATTGTTCCTAGTCGAGGGTATATCGAGACATGGCATCGATATTCCAGATTAGACTAGCGTATACGCTTCTTGACCCATATGATGGGCGATGGATGATCCCACGTCCATTGGTGTTTGACATCAAAGATGATATGGGTGCTCAGTGGAGAATGGGTACACTGAATGGACTCACCGAGAACTCCTAGTTGGTATTATACCTATCGTCAGATAGCAGTTCTCTGGTGATACTAGTACATGTTTGTCTATGTAAGTTATAAGTATGCCTTATAGGCCATTACTGTACATATGATGTATATTATAGTGGATGCTTGGACATATATAGGGAGGATTTTCTTGCTCGACATGATAGTATGTTATCTGGTTGCACTTTATCTTAACATGTACGCTTATTGTCTCTCTATTACATGTTGATAAAGCCCTTAGGATGAGTACTTGACTACCAGGATTGTGATGCAGATCATACTAGTGGGGACATAGTAGTCGGTAAGTACATCCTTCAAATGTTCCTAGTCGTGGGAGTATCTAGACAGGGCATCGATACTCAAGAGTAGAGTAGCGTATACGCTTCTCGACCCATATGATGGGCAATGGATGATCCCACACCCATTGGTGTTTGACATCAGAGAAGGTATACGGGTGCTCAGTGGAGACAGGGTACACTGAACGGACTAGCCGAGAACTCCTAGATGGTATTATACCTATCGTCAGATAGCAGTTCTTTGGTGACACTGGTACAGGTTAGTCTGTCGACCCGAGATCTTCATAGAATCTTGTGTCATTCCTACTGTTCTTTGATTTCCGCCATACCACGTTCAAGAGATCATGAAAAAAGGAGATTTTTGGTTACAGTCCCGAGTCACATGGAGGCAATGAGCGATTGGAGGGGATTCGTCACTTCCGGTATTGGGGGTTGATGTTGCGCTATGCTCGATTGGCCACAACAGGAAATCCCTGGCCAGGGTTGCTGAAATTTACTGGTAAGTGTTATTAGTAGTTTCTCGAACTGTTATGGACCTTGCATCGGCATGACTTATCGGGCTATTGGGTTCTGACGTTTTACCACCCCTAGGCTGCGATATGTGACATATCTGACGAAGTCAACGGACTGTACGGTACTGTTACTGATTGGATTCGCATGAGTATAAGCTGGCTTGCTTGTTGATCTTCTTATCGCTTAATACCAGGGTGGCCGTTACGTTTAGCAGACCTCTTGCGGCTTGTGGGTGTTTGATATGATCATTACCTACTGCCGGCGTATTGACGAGTCTTTAGAGTTCTACACAGAGGTTTCCTGGTTCATGCGAAGTAGGAGCGCGTATGTGATATGTGCGGGACCGAAATTAATACGAGTATGTGATACCGTATTCTATTCTCACGATAAGTGATATCGGACGGTTATATGTGATATAGCCGGGATATCGGATCAAGTGTTCATTCGATAAGTTGATATATGTGATATTAGTCGGTTATATGTGATATAGCTGAATTATTAAATAAAGTGTTGATTTAATAATTTAATGTATAATTATATATATATGATATATTAATTTATATTAATTAATATTAGCTCACATAAACATTTCTTTTTCTCACTAGTGTACACTTGGTATATATGTGATATATATTAATGTACATCTTTTATGTCATGCTAGATGCCACATGCTACATGGGTGTATGAGACTCACACCATGCTTATAATAATGTGAGGTTTTTTTTTATTTAATGTGAATCAAAATTAATGGTAATTAGTCACATGGTTGAAGCTTATAGAACAATTGACCAAGTCCACTAATTTTGTTTTACTTGTAAATATTTATTACCCTAACCATTATTGCTAGCCATGATTTATTCTCTACATGAGTTAGTGTATGAAACTAACTCACCCATGGTTGCTATTCTCACATATTGAGTTTCATTCTCATCTCCACTTCATCTTCTTCTTCCTCATGGAAAAGCTTTCTAGCTTTTCAAATGGTGATGAAATATTGTGAGAAAAATTAATCTAAAGAGATCAAAATTCCTACTTCATCATCCTCTACTATATTAGCCATTTAGTTTAGGGTGTTTGCTTCCCTAATCTATCATTAGTGAAGAGATAGCATGAGCTTGAGTCTCCTCGACGTTGATCATCTTCGGTCTCGAAGACTTCGAGCAAACTTGTTCATTTCTTCATGTGAACCCATACTAGAGTTCGAATGTTCACTACTTGGAGCGAAGGGACTACTACACGGAACTTTAGAAATGAAGGACCGGTCTACAAAGGTTGTATTCCATACTCACTTTGTATGCAAAGTTATTTGCATGCTGTTTTTTTTTAATTCTCTAGTTAAGATTCTAGGGTTAGGGTTATTTAGAACGGCAAATTTTTGAAAACGGCATGGACGATGCCTTCCGAAACATTGCTGCCGCGCTACGTAACCCTACAGTGGTATCAGAGACAAGCTAGAGATTTAAACGATGTTTGTTATAATTACGAAACCGAAAAAACTCTGAAACATCCGATATAAAATCCTAGTTTCTGTCGAATTTTAAATGGCCTCTAAAAAATTATTTAGCAACTGTAGAATGTTGTATGTGATATAACATGAACACCATAGAAATTTTAAGCTAAACAATCTCACAATGGCCGGCCACAACCCTAAAAAATCCGGCCTGCTCGGTTCATATAGGGTATTGTTGGTTCAAATTTTTAGGGTGTTCCAGTCACTGGGTTTTGGTGTTTCAGGTGTTGCTTGTTTTTGCTAAATTTGCTTGTGATGTTAATTTTCTGCAAAAGCAATTCAGAGTGTTTCGTAATCGCAATTCTAACATCTATTCGGGTTATTTAGACGTTGTTAAAAAGTTTGAACGGATATCAATAACCCATATTTTCCCTCGCTGGAAATTTTCCAAGAGTTGGATTTTTTTCATGTATAAAATCTTCAGTAAATCATGCAAGCGATTCTGTGGACCCTCTAGAAGAACGATACCCAAACTCGACTTTTTGGATCGCGGAACTGCGGTCTTACCCTAGGGTTTGGGGCAGTTCCATGGCGACATGAGTGACGCATGGGTCAGCCTTTCTATGGATGGTTCATAGGTGCTGTGACATGTTCTGCGTACATTTTAAACTCCGCTCAAGTGTTGAGCTCTTTGGAAAATTTTGGGTGTTTTTTTATTCGATCGAAAAGTTTAACTTAGACTAGCTATCTTTGATTGTGATACAATATTAAGAATCCACATAATTAGTTATGAAATAACAAGGTTGAATATTATAAATCTAGCAAGTTAGTCTCATTTGATCGGTTGCCACTGAATTTTGATGAGGATCAAAAGTCCGTCGTAATCACGTAGCGTATGCGGATACTCACCGGGTAACCTTATTAGAAAGCAATGCCCCCATTTCCCCGACCAAGTGACTTTAGGAGAACCCCGTCGCCAAAAGTATCCGTTCGGGTGCTCGCGGCGGCGGTGTTCCGCCTAAGTACACTTCGTCGACGGCATCGAGGCTGCGGCCGTCTACTGAAGTTTCCGACGAGCATTCGATCTAGTTGTCGGGAATCTTGTTAAATTACCCGACTGGTTATTGAAAAGTTTTTTTCAATATCGAGACTAAAATGCGGGGTTTATAATTATTAAGCATGTGATGTCTAAGTAATTCATTTGGTTGGGCATGAAATCCAAAGTATGTGATACATTGGGTTTATGATGTCTATGGTGGTTGCAGATTCCAATTGTTGTAGTTTTTCACTTTCTTTTCTGTGACCGTAAGTGCAATATGTGGTGTATCGCCGGTTTCGCTGCTATATGTCAACGACAATTGGAATACACATATTTACTTACGTTGATGACCTGTGATGTTATGTGTTTCTGTAATATGTTATATTGTATCGTCGTGTTTTGAATAGCCGGGGTTTTTTCCATGTGGGATGATAGTTTTTCAATTTCATTCATGTGAAAACCTGTATGTAATATTCTTTTATTGGGGCACTTCAGGGTTGAGAATGATGTTATCATTGATGTATATTATTTACTTTTCTGCATTAGGATAGACCCAAGGAGGAGAGAACAAGTAACCGGGTTCTAGCGTCCAGTGGGAGATCATCTCGAGGAGTCGAGACCGGGTCTCCTAACTGTAGAATTGGTAGGGTTTCTTTCCGCACTCATAGGTTTCTAGGAATGTGGGTTTAGCTATTCATCACGATCGTGGAATCCGTGTTTTTTACTGGCTTAATTTAAAACACGGAATTCCTAGTATATCAAATATTTCATATGTGTTCTTCTGCTGTTGATATTCTGTGATGTGATCACTTGTTATTTTGAGACGAATGCTTATATTTTATATATAGTAAATATTGATGCTTTCGTTTCTTCTGTGATGCTTGGGAAGCATAATTGATGGGACTTCATTAACGAGATTAATGAACGAAAAAGAAACCTAAAGATGTTGCAAAATCTTCTTTTAAATACTGGTAGCTCTAGTTCTTGCTTTGCATAGCGGTATTCCTTGTAGAATATCTAGCACATTATTCGATAAGGAGAGAGCCCAGATCCCTTCACCGGGAGTGACCTCTTCAGCGAAACTAGCAGATGCTACAAACCACTCAGTTTGTCTTTTGATTGCTTCTATAGTTTTTGTTTTGCATAGTGGTATTTGTGAAATATCCTGCACCTCATTCGATGAGGAAATAACCGAGATCCCTTCACCGGGAGTGGCCTCTTTAGCAATACTAGTAAAACCCTCAAAAACACTCATTTTCAAAATCACTCGATTCTACAACGATATTAAGTTCATTACGCTCATGGTTTTCTTAAAAACCCGCGTAGCCCTCCGTCATTTCAGATAAGTACTACTTAGTATTCGTGGTACTGTAGTTTTTCCTGCATCAAGGTGTAGTGTGCGGTAGCTAACTAGTTCTTATCTGCTGCATACGATGTGATTGGATTAGGGTATTCATATTGCATTGTTTGGCCTGTGTCAAGGGTCGTATGGGTGGGTTTAATTCAATCAGGAAATGCACGGGTTGAACTTGACTAGCGGACTATGGGCAGTTTGGCCTGCGTCAAGGTCATAGAACGCTAGGGGCAAAAGTATTATCGGGAATTTCAAGTGTTGAAATTTTCAATGAGATTGCATACCTTCTATGAGATAGTTGGATCCCGATACCCACTGGGAGTAAGAGTTACTCCTGGGAGAGTTTTACACATTACAATTAGCCGATCAAGTAGGTGTCTAGAAAGGTGTTAATGGGGTTACGCCCCTGGGAAAACGAGGTTTATTTTAATTAGGTCCGTGGGAAAGCACGGGGAACCTCCCTCAAAGTACCGACACTGGCCTGGCCGAAAGATTGGCGAACTTATACGGTGTAATTAATCCCGGCTAGTCTCACCTTTTAGGGTTTGAAGGAAGATTTGATAAAAATAGTGGGAGTCATCCTGATTAGATAAAATAATAACCAATCTAATCTTGCAAGAGCGCACTCAGAGTGTTTTCTTCTCTCATTCTCCTGGAAGCGACCATGTCACGCCTTAATCAAGATAAAAATATGGATGCATTGTCTGAACCTGCTTATTATTCTGGGCTGGGGAACGTTGGTTCCGCTCTATCTTATAATTGTTATAAGTCCGAGCAGGAAATAGGGGAATATCCGGATTCTCATGCCACCCAATCGAAGAAAGTGCATGTTTATCCATCTTCTTCAGGTGTGTTAATTACCGAGAACTGTTTCTCAGTATCCTCTACGTCCTGGGTATGTGATACCGGATCAGGATCCCATATATGTAATCTATTACATGGGCTACAGAAAGGTAGGGAACTGGGAATGGGTGATATGTCTCTAAGTGTATAGAATGGTGCAAGTGTTGCTGCCAAATCAGTTGGCAATTATCACCTTGTATTACAAAATGGTAAATACATTGATTCTGAACATATGTTATCACATACTGAACCTGATATACAAATTACATCAAATTCTTTATTGAATTAAAGAAAGATATAATTCTGTATTGGAGGGTAATGTTGTGAACATTTTCTTGAATCAAGGGTTGATTCGATCATGCACGTTATGTAATGGAATATACGTTCTAAATCAAACCACAGTTCAAAGTATGTAGAACACACACAAAAGAAGTAGTTAAGAAATGAACGAATCCTTCTTGTGGCATTGTAGACTAAGTCATACCAATGCGACACGACCAGCTAAGTTACATAATAATGAATATTAGAATCTTTTCAAATTTTCATCTTATGAATACTTTCCAGTCTTGTCTCAAAGCTAAAATGACCAATACACCGTTTACAGGAAACAGAGAAGGAGTTAATGAACTCTTTGGACGGATACATGATGATGTATATGGTCCTATGTCTACAAATGCCAAGGTTAGTTCTTTGTACTTCGTTATATTCACTGATCATCTCTCAGGATTCGGACATTTGTTCCTGTTGAAACAAATGTCTAAAACTATTAAGAAATTCAAGGAATATAAGCTTGAAGTTGAAGAACCAGCCGGGTAGAAGTATTAAATCCATCGATGTGATTGAGGAGGTGAATACTCGGTCATGGAGTTCCTAGGTTATTTAAAGGGAGAATGTGATTCTCTCTCAGCTTACTCCTTCGAATATACCACATCATAGCGGTGTATCGGGGCGGAAGTATCGCACCCTATGAGATATGGTACGCTCTATGATGAGTACTGCTGAGTTACCTGTTTCCTTTTGGTGTTATGCACTTGAGAAGCTGCATACCTATTGAATGGGGTTCCATCCAAATTAGTGCCTACCATTCCTTATAAGATATGGAATGGGAAGAAACCATGTCTTAAACGAGTTAAGATATGGGATTGTCCGACCTATGTTGAAAGGCAGAATCCGGACAAGCTCGAGCAAAGTCAGTTCTGTATAAGTTTGTTAGGATATCCCAAACATTTACGAGGGAATATCTTCTAGCATACCGAGGAGCAAAAGGTGTTTTGTTTCTCAACATGCCACCTTTTTAGAAAATGAATTTCTTGTGAAGAAATTTGTGGTCATGAGGTAGAACTTGAAGGAGTTCCAGCTAAACAAACTAACAGCTGATGATTTGGTGATACCAAAGGATTTAATAGTCTCCAATGAACCTCGGCCTCTCCACGAATCTGGTAGGGTTCCTCATCCACTTGAGAGATACTACGGTCTTCTCGGTGACAGTGGGTGCGAAGATTGCAAAATGCTAGATGATGACCCAACCAGGTTCAGGCAGGACATCACAAGTGGAGACTTTGTGAAATGGATGGATGCTATGCAATCAATGATGGAATCAATCTACACCAACAAAGTATGACTTTGAATGTTGCACCTGAAGAGGTAAAACCAATTGGGAGCAAATAGATCTTGAGAAGATTCTTGGTGTTAATAGAAAAGTTGAGACTTTCAAAGCTATGCTTATGTCCATCAGGATTAGAGCAAGCATCGCAGAGTTGGAACATCTGTTTTAATGTGGCAGTCAAAGAGTTTGACTTCATCGAAATGGTAGATGAACCTTGTATATACAAGAATTTAGTAGAGAGTAAGGTTGTCTTCCACGTACTGTACGTAGATGACATACTCTACACTCGGTCAAGCTTCTCTTATCATGAAGATTCTCAATGGAAGATCTCGATGATACCTACTACATCTTGTGGATTAAGATCTATGGTGATAGATCTATGTGGATGTTGGGAGTGTCCTAAATCCAGGTATATTAACACCATACTAAAGGGGTTTAGTATGGAGGATTCTAAGCGTGGTTGTTCACCCACTGACTCAGGAACCACTCTCTCCAAAAAGATGTCTTCCGAGACTAATTTGGAGAGAGCTCGCGTACAAGGGATACCCTATGCTTCTGCAGTAGGCGCTATTATGTGTGTGATGTTATGTACCAGACCATATGTAGCTAACTCACTAGGAGTTGTGATCAGGAATCAATCGGATCTTGGGAGTCACTGGACAGCTGTGGAGGACATTCTTAAGTAGTTGAGAAGCACTAAATGAATGATCTTAGTTCGAGCTTCCAGAGTGATAAGGTCGACTGAAAGTCAGTCACAGGCATTGTCTTTACCCTCCGTGGAGGGACGGTACATTGGAAGAGTTCCAAGATAGATTCCGTGACATAACTAGACGATGAAGGCTGAATACATCGTTACCAACGATGTTACTAAAGATGTTGTCTAGAAATTTCTTGTTCATGAGATGAACAAGGTTCCTACCATTGAGCGTCCAATAACTGTTATTGTGACAACAATAGAGTTGTGGCTTTGGCCTAGGAAAGCAGGTCCCTTCAGCATTACAGACATATTCGGAGGACAGTATCACCTGATCAGGGAGATGGTTGATCTCCAAAGGATCGAGGTCAGGAGAGTTGACGCGAAGGATAACACGGCGGATCCACTCACAAAGGCCTTTCCCTAGAGAGACATCTATAGGACGTTGAGTATGAGATACTGCAACAAATGGCCGTAGTGCAAGTAGGAGATTGTTAGCTATATGTATGCCCTAGAGGTCATTACTGTACATGTAATGTATATTGTAGTGGATTCTTGGACATATATAGGGAGGACTTTCTTGCTCGACATGATAGTATGCTATCTGGTTTCACTTTATCTTAACATGTACACTTATTGTCTCTCTATTACATGTTGATAAAGCCCTTAGGATGAGTACTTGACTACCAGGATTATGATGCAGATCAAACTAGTGGGGACAGGGTAGTCGGTAAGTACATCCTTCAAATGTTCCTAGTCATGGGAGTATCGAGATAGGGCATCTGTACTCCAGAGTACACTAGCGTATACGCTTCTCGACCCATATGTTGGGCGATGGATAATCTTACATCTATTGGTGTTTGACATCAGAGAAGGTATACATGTGCTCAGTGGAGACTGGGTACATTGAACGGACTCGCCGAGAACTCCTAGATGGTATTATACTTATCGTTAGATAGCAGTTCTCTGGTGACACTTGCACAGGTTAGTCTGTCGACCCGAGATTGTCATAGAGTCTTGTGTGATTCCCACTGTACATTGATTTCCACCATACCACGTTCAAGAGATCGTGCAAAAAGGTGGTTTTTGGGTACAGTCCCGAGTTACATGGAGGCAATGAGGGATATGAGAGGATTCGTCTCTCCCGGTATTAGAGGTTGATGTTGCGCTATGCTCGATTGTCCATAACAGGAAATCCCTGGCCAGGGTTGCTGAGATTTACTTGTAAGTGTTATCAGTAGTTTCTCGAACCATTATGGACCTTGCATCGGCATGACTTATCAGGCTATTGTGGTGTGACGTTTTACCACCCCCAGGCTGTGATATGCGACATATCTGACGAAGAGACCGGACTGTACGGTAGTGTTATTGATTGGATTCGCAGGAGTATACGCAAGCTTGCTTGTTGATCTTCTGATCACTCAATACCTGGGTGGCCGTTACGTTTAGCAGACCGCTTGCGGCTTGTGGGTGTTTGATAGATCATCACCTACTGCCGGCGTATTGATGAGTCTTTAGAGTCCTGCACAGAGGTTTCTTGGTTCTTGCGAAGTAGGAGCGCATATGTGATATGTGCGGGACCGAGATTAATATGAGTATGTGATACCGTATTTTATTCTCACGATATGTGATATCGGACGGTTATATGTGATATAGCCGGGTTATCGGATCAAGTGTTGATGCGATATGTTGATACATATGATATTAGTCTGTTGTATGTGATATGGCCGGATTTTTAAATAAAGTGTCGATTTAATAATTTAATGTATAATTATATGTGTGATATATTAATTTACATTAACTAATTTTAGATCACTTAAACATTTCTTTTTCTCACTAGTGTACACTTGGTATATATGTGATATATATATTAATGTACATCTTTTATGTCATGCTAGATGCCACATGCTATATGGGTGTATGAGACTCACACCATGCTTATAATAATGTGAGGGTTTTGTTTATTTAAAGTAATTCAAAATTAATTGTAATTAGTCACATGGTTGACGCTTGTAGAAGCTTGTGGAACCATTGACTAAGTCCACTAATTTTGTTTTACTTGTAGATATTTATTAACCTAACCATTATTGCTAGCCATGGTTTATTCTCTACATGAGTTAGTGTATGACACTAACTCACCCATGGTTGCAATTCTCACCTAATTAGTTTCATTCTCATCTCCACTTCATCTTCTTCTTCCTCATGGAAAGGCTTTCTAGCTTTTCAAATGGTGATGAAATATTGTGAGAAAAATTAATCTAAAGAGAGCCCAATTCCTATTTCTTCATCCTCTACTATATTAGCCATTAGTTTAGGGTGTTTGCTTCACTAATCTATCAATAGTGAAGAGGTAGCATGAGCTTGAGTCTCCTTGACGTAGATCATCTTCGGCCTCGAAGTCTTCGAGCAAGCTTGCTCATTTCTTCATGTGAACCCTTACAAGAGTTCGGGTGTTCACTACTTGGAGCGAAGGGACTAGTACACGGAGCTTTAAAAGTGAAGGACCGGTCTACAAAGGTTGTATTCCCTACTCACTTTGTTTGAAAAGTTGTTTGCATGATGTTTTGTTTAATTCTCTAGTTAAGATTCGGTTAGGGTTATTTGGAAAGGCAAATTTTTTAAAACAGCATGGACGATGCCTCCCGAAACCTTACTGCCACGCTACGTAACCCTGCAATAGTATCAGAGATAAGCTAGAGATTTAAACGATGTTTGTTAGAATTATGAAACCGAAACACCCGATATGAAATCCTAGTTTCTGTCGAATTTTAAACGGCCTCTAAAAATGTTTTTAGCAACAGCAGAATGTTGTATGTGATATAACATGAACACCATAGAAATTTGAAGCAAAACCACCAGACAATGGCCGGCCACAACCCTAAAAAATCCGGCCTACTCGGTTCATATAGGGTATTCTTGGTTCAAATTTTTAGGGTGTTCCAGTCTCTGGGTTTTAGTGTTTCAGGTGTTGCTTGTTTTTAGTAAATTTGCATGTGATGTTATTTTTTTCTGGAAAGGCAATTCGGAGTGTTTCGTAATCGTAATTCTAACATCTATTCGGGTTATTTAGATGATGTTAAAAAGTTCGAACGGATATCAATTGTAGGGTTACTAGGCACGCTTACAAGGGTCTACGAGGCATCAACCATGCCCGATTTGAATTTTAGCCGTGCCGAACAACCCTTAACAAGATCTTTAAACTAGAGATTAGGCGAAAACAAGCATGTTAAACACTTTAACACTAAGTGAGAGGGATTACAACCTTTGTAGATCCTGTCCTTCACTTCTAAAGCTTCGTATTGAGGACCCTTCGCTGCGATCATCGTGCATCCGGACTCTAGAGAGGCTCCACGAAAAGAATGATGCAAACTTGCTTCCGATCTTCGATAACAAAGATAATCTACCTTGAAGTTTCATCAACACAAGCTCTTACTCTCAAATGAAGTGAGCACCCTCATCTAAATGGCAAGGATAGATGAGGATGATGAATTAGGATTTTGTCTCTCATTTGTTTTCTATTTCTCACTCATTTTCATCACCTTTGAGAAAGCTAGAAAGCTTTTCCATGAAGAACTCAAGGAGGAAGAAGAAGAAGAATCAACTGAAAAACCTTTTGTGATGAATAATGAAATAATATATGATTAATAATGTAACCATGGTCAACTAAACCTTTGTAGAGATTTGACTAAGGATAGGGTTTGGGTTGGGTTAAGAATGAGTCATTACAAAATATCAAGCATAATATCTTAACTCAAAACAAAAAGAAACCTTCTAGAATGTTCATGAAAGAACTAACCCAATTCAAACCCTAACCTTGTTTAATCTCCAATAAACATGTTGCATTAGTAATCATATCATGTTACAATATTATATATCACATATATAATATTTATTGTAACAAAATAAAATAATACAATTAACAAATATCGCATATATGTCAATGTATTACCCGAGTGAGAAAAAGAATCTTTTAGTGAGCTAATATTAGTTAATTTAATTTAATATATCATATATATTATTATACATTAAATTATCGAATCAACACTTGATCCGACAATCCGGCTATATCGCATATAACCGACTAATATATCATTTACCGATTCATCGAATCAACACTTGATCCGATGACCCGGCTAATATCATATATCGCGAGAATAGAATACAGTATCTCATATCGCATTATTCTCGGTCCTGCACATATCACATATGTTCCCCTACTCCGTTTTGCCAGAACCAAGAAACCTCTGTGTAGGAGTATAAAGAATCGTCAATACGCCGGCAGTACGTGATGATCATATCAAACACCCACAAGCTGCAAGTGTTAGTGTATATGCCCTAGAGGCAATTACTGTATCATACTAGTTTGTATATTACTTAATGGAAGCTTGGGATATTCACCTTGTATAGACAATCTTGCTCAATATAGTAGTATGCTACTTGGTTTGTATCTGCTTTAATGTGTACATGTGTTTATTTTAGTATATCACCTAAACACATTAGTGGAGCCCTTAGGATCTTTGCTTGATTACCAGCGTTGTGATGGCAATCACACTAGTGGGGGCTGGGTAATCCACAAGCACATCCTTATGCAGGTCCCTAGTCGCAGGACTATCGAGATAGAGTATCGATACTCCGGAGTAGACTAGCATATGCGCTTCTCATCACAGCAGGGGAGACGGTCTGTCCCACAGCCGTCAGTACGTCGTACTTGAGATAGTATGCGGGTGGTCGTTAGGTTACGTGTACACTGGACAGGACTCGTCGGGAACTGATTGGTTGGTATTATACCTATCGTCAGTTATCAGTTCCTAGGTGACATGAGTACAGCTTAGTCCGCTGACTTGACACTGTCACTTCACCTCGAGTGTGTTCCCACTGTACTTTGATTACTACCCTACCACGGCTCAAAGGAGTCGTGCAAACAGGTAGTAGTTGGGTGCAGTCCCGAAGCACTTGGAGGCAGTGACGGTTAGACAGGATTCATCTCTCCCGGTATTGGGGGTTGACATCGCGCTGTGTCTAGGAGAGCCATTACACGAGTAGTCCCTGGCCAGGGCAAGCGAGATATACCGGTAGGTTTCCAGTGTTATCTCAGGGTGTTCTGGGCTACACTCCGACATGACTTGTACCGCTATTATGGGACTGACGTTCACCACCTCCTAGGCCCACCCTGCGATGTATCAGACGAACAGACCGGACTGTACGGAGACTGTCAGATTCAGGCTCAGTAGGAGTTCAGATGGGTTTCACCTCGTCCGTTTTCTTATCGGCATCAACCTGGGGGCCTTTACGCACAGCTAGTGCCGCTTGCGGTCTGTGGTTAAACCCACTGCCATCGTAGTGTCGAGTCTTTAGAGTCCCACACAGAGAGCTATTCGCCTTTAGGTAAAAGAGCAGAGGTCGCATGGTTTTGCGAGAGGTCGCATGGTTTTGCGACAGGGTTCGGTCACATCCGCGCACTTGTGCACGTTTACTGACCGGGCAGTTATTGCTAGCAGGCTTTGGTTTAAGCCAGTTCCTAGTATACGTTTTGGGATTGGTTTTATCTCGTTTGTATTCGTGTTCCCCGGAATGCGGATACGGGTGTGTATGCACGGTTGACTGAGATAGAGGCAGAAGATTCTCATTAGGGTTGCTGACTGTTGACTTTTGTTAAACCCTAATGAGATTAAGAAACATGATTAACAATAATATTAGTTGAGTATTATAGTGATATGGTTAGGGTTGAAAGGTTGACCTAGTTGACTTGTTGACTTTTGTTGACCGGTTAATTTGGTTGGACTTGTTGACCACCATCATGACAATGGCCATCATTTGGTTGCATTGACTTATACTTGCTTGTTTTGTTCACCATTTGCATTTAATGCAAGAAATGATAGTGTCATTTATCATGATAATAACCATTACAATATACTCAATTATTATTACTTGTGATGATGTTTTTGGATTATGAGAGCAAGGATGGCAAAAGGTTTACTCATTCTCACATTTCATTTATCTCTCTTGCCATCACTTGATCAAGCTCTCCCTCTTCCTCTTGCTCTCTCTAGCTCAAGGCAAACCATTCTCATGTGTTGAGACTCATTGCCTTAGAGATAAAAAAGCACCATAACAATCCTCTACTCTTTCTAGTTCACAAGGCCTAGCAAGCCAAGTGTTCTAGTTTCTTCAAAGTTCGAAGAAGAAGCCAAAGGTAAAAGCTTTCGGGTGGATCCGTCTTCGGCGCGAGAAGACGACGAGGAGAGGCCGGTCCGTACACTATAAGAGTTGAAGACGAAGGAGTTCAAGAAAGGTATAACCCCCTAACAGAGTAGGTAAAACTCCTAGTCAGGTTGTTAGGTAGATTGTTTAACAAAGATCCGTACTTGTAGTCCATGTTACCACCTCATGAAAAATCGTTTTTCAACATTTCCGCAACCCCGTAAGTACCGGGAGAGGTAGCATGGACTTACAGTGGTATCAGAGCCTAGTTAAACACTATCTAACTTGTTAGCAAAGTACCTAGAAGTTCGATCGAAGAAAAAGTCGCGAAACGAACCCGTAAAATCAACTTTCTGCCGAATTTTTTTCCTGTTCAAAATCCAATAAATCTTACCTTAAAATTCGGCTTAGGGTTTTTAGATGAAACTGCAAAAAAGTGGTCCACTGAGTCGATCAACGCGCCGCGGATCCGCAGCGGGAGCATGCTCCCGCCGCGGATCCGCGGCCGAGTTGACTCGGCCGTGCGGAATTTTTCTTGCAGTTTGTTCGTAGGGGTGTTTTGGGATTTTTACAATATGTCTTTTCAGCCCAGATTTTCCAGAAAGCAAAATTTGTTTTTGGGTCTTGAAAATCCGTATTTTTATCAAACTTTTAAAGACTAAAGCGAACGGGTTTATATCTGTGATGTGTTATATGTATTGAACCTCTGCTAATCGCTATACGTCGATTAGTGGGGGTTATACATATCTGTGATCTGTAATGTTGATGGTATGTGTATATGAATTCATTGGATTGTCGCGGGTGAATAGCCGGGGTTTGTGAGACGAGAGTTTTCTTTTCTTTCTATTCATGTAAAATTTGTAATTGATGTAATATTATTTGTATGGCCGCACAACCGGGTCGGGGTTGTAGCCGTCATTGTATAATTTCTTTTACTGTTTTTGCTCCAAGGAAAGACCCATGGAGGGGGTGCACAAACTACTGGGTATCTCGAAGTGCCGAGTGGCCTACTCACGGTGTTGAGGGAGGTTGCTTCGCTTCGGGTACTTGGAGGGTAGTTTGCCGCACCCGTAGGGGTCTTGGCTGGGGTATTGGCTATTCACCGCGACCGTGTAATCTGCTTTTCGTTACAGGCTCGTACGAATTGCGGATTCCTAGTATATCCAATGTGTTCATCTGTGAACTAAAATGGCTATCATTGCAATATATCTATATATGATATTATTTAGGCGTTGCTTATGTTTTTCAGCTGCGCTAGCCCAGCCCCCGCTCTGTCGTTAGTTAAGTAACCTAACGGGTAATGACGGGGCCCCGTGGCGAATTCGAATGGCATAAGCATACGTCATATTTTTGTTGTTTTCTGCAATGGTAGGATTAAATGATGGGACGCATTAAAAGAATTAATGCAAGAAAATAAACTAAAGTAAAGTCGTTGGAACACTTTCAAAACCACTCGGTTCTTTTCAAAACCAACTTTTCAATGCGGAGCTTGGGCCACTCCTTTTAAAAGCTATCTCGTTCCATCGATTATATCAAGTTCACTACGTTCACGGTTTTGCCAAAACCATTCGTAGCCCTCCGTCGTTTCACATGAATAGTCAATAGTATTCAAGATATGTATGTTGGCCAAAGTCAAGGCATAATGATTGGTAGCTATTGGGTATTCATGTGCAGCATAGATAGATGTGTTGGTTTGGGGTAGTCGTTCTACCATTTTGGCCAAAGTCAAGGGTATGTGCGGGTGGGATCAAATTAACCTGGAGAATGACGGGTAGAACTTGACATGTGACTTATGATATTTTGGCCAAAGTCAAGGTCATAAGAGCATGGGGCAAAAATCCACATCGGGAGTTTCATAAGTACTGAAACTTGCTAGCGCTGCATACCATTTGGAGTGTGATGATTCTGGTAGGATTCCTTCAGTTTTGTCACGCGATGATATTTGGATCCCGATCCTACTGTGAGTATATGCTACTCCTCGGGAAATTTCTCACTTAACGATCAATGCTATAAACCAAGTAGGTGTCTAGAAAGGTGTTAGCGGGGCTACGCCCACAGGGGAAAGAGGTTATTTAATTAAGGAACTTCGCGAAAGTTGGAAAACCTCCCTCGAAGTACCGACACTGGCCAGGCTGAACGGTTAAGCAAGTATTGTACGGTGAGATTGATCCTGACTAATTCTTCCTTTATGGTTTGAGGAGGGATTCGAGAGACAGTGGGAGCCATCCTGTTTAGACAAAATAAAAACCACTCTAAACTTGCAAGAGCATCATGCTAAAGTGTTTCTTCTCTCTCTCCTAATTGCAGCGACCAATCGACATGACCGGACTTAAGTTATTACTAGATAAAAACATACCGACAGGGCCAAACTAAAAAGATTGGCTCAGGAATGTCAAAATGGCAATCACTTATGACAAGTTGGGGTATCTTCTTACCACCAAAGCTCCACCTGTCCTAGGTCCCAAAACCAGCGTCGCGGATAAGGAAATCCGTAAAACCTGGGAAATCGACTGCGCGAAGGCCAAGTGCCTCGTGCTTGCCTCTATGGACAATGAACATCAGAGGAGGCACGAGAATATGGACCTCGAATCCATATTTCTCCATACAAAAGAACTGTATGGAGAGCAATCTCGTATCGCCAGATACGAAGTGTCGAAGAAGCTGTTTTCGGCAAGATTGGCCGTCGGATCATCGGTAGCGGAACACGTGCTTAAGATGATTGGCTATATAAAAGAGCTCGCGGACTTTGGGACCACGTTGGAGAATGAACTCTACACAGACTTGATTCTCCAGTCCCTTCCTTCCACTTACGCCCAGTTTATCCTGAACTTCAACTTACAAGAAAAGGAAGTTGAACTTTCAGAACTCCTCAACATGCTGAGGAGCGCAGAGGGCACCTTACAGAAAGGTAGGGAAACATCCACTTTGTTTGTAGGAGGATCTTCCTCTTCTAGGTCCAAGGCGAAAGCCAAGGGAAAGAAGAAGAAAGCCCCCGCCAAACCAAGGGGCTGTGTTTGTAAAGTGTATACGAAGGGAAAGGAAAAAGCAACAAAGAAAGCAGGGAAGCTTGTGGATAAGGAAGAATGCTTTTACTGTCACAAGAGTGGACACTGGAAGAAAGATTGCAGGGCTTGGAAAGCCAGAACACAGGATCTGAAGCAAGTTGCGGCTTCAGCTTCAGGTGTGTATGTTATTGAAAATTGTCTATCAATAAACTCTACTTCCAGGATCTCAGATACCAGATCAGGATCTCATATCTGTAATTATTTGCAGGCGTTGAGAACCGTAGGTTTTTGAAGGCAGGTGACATGACCCTCAAAGTTGCAAATGGAGCTAGCATGGATGCTAAGGCCGTGGGGGACTATCACCTGGAAATGTCAAATGGACATGTTTGGTTTTACGTAATTGCTTTTTTGTACCCAACGCAACTTGTAATATCATTTCTGTATCTTTTATTTCTAAAGAAGGTTATGAATTTGTGTTTGTAAGTAATGTTGTAAACATTCACCTTAATCAAATTCTGATTGGGTCAGGTACATTAAGCAATGGTATATACGTATTAAACCAACCACAGATTTTCAATGTCCAGAATACACACAAAAGAAAGTCTCCGGAAATAAATCAGACTTTCTTATGGCATTGTAGACTGGGTCACATCAATGAGAGAAGGATGACGAAGTTATATACAGAAGGATATTTGGATCCGTTCGATTATCAATCGTATGCCACTTGTCAATCCTGTCTCAAAGGAAAGATGATAAAGTCTCTATTCACTGGACACGGAGTAAGAGCGAGCGAGCTCTTGGGACTCGTACACAGCGACGTGTGCGGTCCAATGTCTACACATGCGCGAAGCGGTTATTCTTATTTTTTTTACTTTTACGGATGACTTTTCAAGGTACGGTTATGTCTTCTTTGTGAAACATAAATCCGAAGCCTTTGGAAAATTCCAGGAATATAAGAATGAAGTAGAAAAACAAACAGGCAAAAGTATCAAGACACTGAGATCTGATCGAGGTGGTGAATACTTGAGTGTCGAGTTCCTGGATTACTTAAAAGAGAATGGAATTCTCTCTCAGCTTACTCCTCCATACACTCCGCAACATAACGGTGTATCGGAGAGACGGAACCGAACCCTATTGGATATGGTACGGTCCATGATGAGTAACGCTGAGTTACCGCGATCATTCTGGGGATATGCACTAGAATCAGCTGCATACCTTTTGAACCGAGTTTCAACTAAGACTGTGCCTACGACACCATATCAGATGTGGTGTGGGAAGAGACCCTATCTTAATCACACTAAGACATGGGGAAGTCCAGCTTTTGTCAAAAAGCAGCATGCGGACAAGCTCGAGGCACGCTCAGTACAGTACAAGTTTGTAGGATATCCAAAGAACTCCAAGGGATATTTCTCCTATTGTGAAGAGGAACAAAAGGTTTTTGTTTCTCATCATGCCCACTTTCTGGAACACCGGTCCTTAGAAAAGGAAATTAGTGGGAGCGCAATAGAACTGGAAGAAATTCCTGAACCACGAGCTATTACTAAAAGCTTAGTAGAACCAGGGGGTTCAGAAGAACAAGACATTCCTACGCCGCTCCGCAGGAGTAGTAGGCGGTCTCATCCGCCCGAGAGATACTACGGTTTTCTCGTAGACGGGGATAGAGAGGATTGCATCATTGATAGCGATGAGCCTACTAGCTTCCAGCAGGCCATTCAGAGCGTTGACTCGGTAAAATGGCTGGATGCAATGCGGACCGAAATGAAGTCCATGTACACTAACAAAGTATGGACGTTGGACATTGCCCTAGATGGGGTAAAACCCGTAGGATGCAAGTGGATCTTCAAAAGGAAGATTGGTATAGATGGACAGGTTGAGACCTATAAAGCTAGACTTGTTGCAAAGGGTTTCCGTCAAAGACCTGGCTTGGACTATGACGAAACCTTTTCTCCAGTGTCTATGCTGAAATCCATTTGGATCCTTCTTGCCTTTGCTTCCTTCCACGATTATGAGATCTGGCAGATGGACGTAAAGACCGCTTTTCTAAATGGAAATTTAGAGGAGTGTGTCTATATGGACCAACCAGAGGGTTTCATTCTGAGTGGGAGCAGCGGAAAGGTGTGCAAGTTGCTTAAGTCCATCTATGGACAAAAGCAGGCATCGCGGAGTTGGAACATCTGTTTTGATGAGACGGTCAAAGAATCTGGTTTTATCAAAAATCCAGATGAACCATGCATCTATAGTAGATTTGTAGCAAGAACTGTTGTATTCCTCGTTTTATGCGTGGATGACATTCTCTTAATAGGAAATGACATTCCTATTGTAAGTGCACGGTGGCGCCCCGGCCGTCAATCCGATGCCGGAATGCGGAAACAAAAAACTTTGAAAACTAACAAACCGGCACCACCGCGCACTAAAACCCGGATCGGGCCATTAAACTAGTCCTAGCTAACTACAAGATGGGGAAGAGACATATACCGAGTGATCCGAGTCCTCCGGTCTTCTCGTTGTCGTCCCGATCTCCCGCGGAATCTCCGGTCTCCATCACGTCGCCGGAAGGGCACCACATCGCCGGCTTCTTTTACGGGCTCCCACCTCTTGTCCGAGGAAACTCGGGCACGAAGTTGGTGAGTCGACGTGCCCAAGGTTTGCTGTAGAATGGTGTAGTGCCATATGTGTCTCTAGGGGTTGAGGGAGTTGCCATATGGTGGAGGAAATGATATAAACTTTTGGAGACGGTGAAGTGGGGATTTTACAAAGCCAAAGATATCAAAAATCCCCACCATAATTTTTGGACAGCCCTCCAAGAGCTTGGCCGGCCATGGCAAGTGAGGAAATCAAAAGAGAGAGGGGAGAAAAGAATGAAGAAGCCAAAAACATAATGCAAGAGTGAGAAAAAAGGTTATCATGATCAACCATGATCACAAAGCAAGTTCAACACTCCAAATCAACCATCATGAACCCAAAGTCAAGTAATGATAAAGTCAAGAAAGTCAAGGTCATGGTGCAACCATCATGACACTACAATATGCAAAGATAACCCTCCACAAAGCTAATTTGCACAAATGCAAATAAGCCCTCCTCCACCAATCTTCGGCCAATGAAAGATACAAAGAAATATAACCGAAACGGAAAGCAAACTGGCAACTCCAGAAAACCAGTCCCGTAATAAATTACAGGAAAACCCCGCTGCTGTGTATACACACCCGCATTTGTATTCCGACCGAATACAAATGTAATGAGACAAAATCTACACTGTACAATACTAGGATCCGGCTTAAACCAAAGCCCGCTAGTATTAACCGTCCGATCCTGATCCGTGCAATACCGCACGTATCTGATCGAACCCTGCCATATCTCCATGCGGCCTCTACAACGTTTCGCCCAAAACTTGAGATACTGTCTGTGGGGGACTCTAAAGACTCGTCAACACCTTGGTTGTGGATTTAACCACTAGCACGTCAGAGGTATAAGCCAATAAGTAACGGGCTACCAGGTATTGACCAAAAGGGACGTCGATGAGAGAACTCATCCTAACACCCTACTGAGCCTGTCAGTGACAATATCCATACAGTCTGGTCCGTTCGTCTATGAGCATCGCATGGCGGGCCTAGGGGGTTGGTAAAAGTCAGACCGCCAAAAGCGGTACAAGTCGTGTCGAAGTGTAGCCCAGAACACCCTGAGATACTACTGGAATACCTACCAGTAAATCTCCTGCCTTGGCCAAGGACTTTCATGTACTGGCTCTCCTAGACACAGCGCGACCTCACCCCCAATACCAGGAGAGACGAACTCCTGAAGATCCGCTCACTGCCTCCATGTGGCTCGGGAATGTACCCAACTAAAACCTGTTTGCACGTCTCCTTTGAGCGTGGTAGGGTAGTAATCAAAGTACAGTGGGAACTCACTCGAGACAAATGACGATCCCCAGGTCGATGAACTAACCTGTACACATGTCACCAGGGAACTGCTATCTGACGTCAGGTATAAGACCAACTAGCATGTTCCCGGCGAGTCCTGTCCAGTGTACTCATAACCCAATGAGCACTTGTATACATCTTAGGTGAACCAACTAACACCAGTGGCTTATGAGACCGGCCACCGCCCCTCGTCGGGGTCTCGACTGTATACACTAGTCTACTCTAGAGTATCGATGCCCTGTCTCGAAACTCCCACGACTAGGGACCTTTTAAGGATGTGCTTATAGACTACCAGCTCTCACGTATATGATCGCCCTCATACTGCTGGCAGTCAAGCAAGAATCCTAGGGGCTCTATCAACGTGTAATAGCGACCTGTCAGGTCACCTAAAGCAGTACATGATGATAAAGATAAACCAGATAGCATACTATCATCTCGAGTAAGACTGTCCTATCGGGATAGGTCCTCCCTCAATCATTGCAATCACGTGCCTGTGATCCAATAATTGAATCTGAGGGCACTATCTCCAACACCTATGCTACAATCTGTCAAAGGGTTCTTGTCACACAGGTTCTCCATGAAAGACCTGGGTGATGGCTCATACATTCTGGGGATCCGGATCTATCGTGACAGATCCAAGATGATATTAGGACTTTCACAGTCCAGGTACATCGACACCATACTGAAAAGATTCAGTATGGAAGATTCCAAGCGCGGTAATCTACCGGCTTGTCACGGGATCACCCTCTCCAAAGAGATGTCTCCCAAGACTGATTTGGAAAGGGATCGCATGTCTATTATACTCTACGCTTCTGCGGTAGGCTCTATAATGTATGCGATGTTGTGTACCAGACCGGATGTAGCATATGCACTGAGTGTAGTAAGCCGGTATCAGTCAAACCCTGGGGAGAAACACTGGATAGCGGTAAAGAACATTCTCAAGTACTTGAGAAGGACTAAGGAGATGTTCTTGGTGTATGGAGGAAAAGACCTCCATATCGAGGCCTTTGCTGACTCCAGCTTCCAGAGTGACAAGGATGATTCCAAGTCCATGTCGGGCTTTGTCTTTACCCTCAACGGAGGGGCGGTGTGTTGGAAGAGTTCCAAACAGGAAACCGTTGCTGACTCAGCTATGGAAGAGTAATATATCGCTACTGCAGATGCCGCAAAGGAAGCTATCTGGATGAAGAAGTTCCTCACGGAACTTCAGGTGGTTCCTACCATTGTTGATCCAATACCGCTGTATTGTGACAACAACAGAGCTATAGCTTTAGCGAAGGAACACAGGTCCCATCAGAAGTCCAGACACATCTTGAGGCGGTATCACCTGATCAGGGAGATCGTGGGTCGCCAGGAGATCGAGGTTCGGAGAGTTGCTACAGAAGATAACACTGCTGATCCATTCACGAAGGCCTTACCCCAGACTCAGTTCGAGCGGCTGATCGAGATTATAGGTCTTCGATAAGCTAGTACATTGCCTTAGTGCAAGTGGGAGATTGTTAGTGTCTATGCCCTAGAGGCCATTACAGTATCATACTAGTTTGTATATTACTTAATGGAAGCTTGGGATATTCACCTTGTATAGACAATCTTGCTCAATATAGTAGTATGCTACTTGGTTTGTTTCTGCTTTAATGTGTACATGTGTTTATTTTCGTATATCACCTATATACATTAGTGGAGCCCTTAGGATCTTTGCTTGATTACCAGCGTTGTGATGGCAGTCACACTAGTGGGGGCTGGGTAATCCACAAGCTCATCCTTATGCAGGTCTCTAGTCGCAGGACTATCGAGACAGGGAATCGATACTCCGGAGTAGACTAGCGTATGCGCTTCTCATCCCAGCAGGGGAGACGGTCTGTCCCACAGCCGTCAGTACGTCGTACTTGAGATAGTATGCGGGTGGTCGTTAGGTTACGAGTACACTGGACAGGACTCGTCGGGAACTGATTGGTTGGTATTATACCTATCGTCAGTTATCAGTTCCCAGGTGACATGAGTACAGCTTAGTCCGCTGACTTGACACTGTCACTTCGCCTCGAGTTTTTTCCCACTGTACTATGATTACTACCCTGCCACGGCTCAAAGGAGTCGTGCAAACAGGTAGTAGTTGGGTGCAGTCCCGAAGCACTTGGAGGCAGGGACGGTTATACAGGATTCGTCTCTCCCGGTATTGGGGGTTGACATCACGCTATGTCTAGGAGAGCCATTACATGAGTAGTCCCTGGCCAGGGCAAGCGAGATATACTGGTAGGTTTCCAGTGTTATCTCAGGATGTTCTGGGCTACACTCCGACACGACTTGTACCGCTATTAGGAGACTGACGTTCACCCCTCTAGGCCCGCCATGAGATGTATCAGACGAACAGACCGGACTGTACGGAGACTGTCACATTCAAGCTCAGTAGGAGTTCAGATGGGTTTCACCTCGTCCGTCTTCTTATCGGCATCTACCTGGGGGCCGTTACGCACGGCTAGTGCCGCTTGTGGTCTGTGGTTAAACCCAGTGCCAGTGTAGTGTCGAGTCTTTAGAGTCCCATACAGAGAGCTATTCTCCTTTGGGCAAAAGAGTAGAGGTCGCATGGTTTTGCAACAGGTTGCAAGGTTTTGCGACAGGTCGCATGGTTTTTCGACAGGGTTCGGTCACATCCGCGCACTTGTGCACGTTTACTGACCGGGCAGTTATTACTAGCGGGCTTTGGTTTAAGCCAGTTCCTAGTATACGTTTTGGGATTGGTTTTATCTCATTTGTATTCGTGTTCCCCGGAACGCGGATACGGGTGTGTATGCATAGTTGACAGAGACAGAGGCAGAGGATTCTCATTAGGGTTGCTGACTGTTGACTTTTGTCAAACCCTAATGAGATTAAGAAACATGATTAACAATGATATTAGTTGAGTATTATAGTGATATGGTTAGGGTTGAATGGTTGACCTAGTTGACTTGTTGACTTTTGTTGACCGGTTGACTAGGTTGGACTTGTTGACCGCCATCATGACAATGGCCATCATTTGGTTGCATTGACTTATGCTTTCTTGTTTTGTTCACCATTTGCATTTAATGCAAGAAATGATAGTGTCATTTGTCATGATAATAACCATTACAATATACACAATTATTATTACTTGTGATGATGTTTTTTGGATTATGAGAGCAAGGATGGTAAAAGGTTTACTCATTCTCTCATTTCATTTCTCTCTCTTGCCATCACTTGCTCATGCTCTCCCTCTTCCTCTTGCTCTCTCTAGCTCAAGGAAAACCATTCTCATGTGTTGAGACTCATTGCCTTAGAGATAAAAAAGAACCAAAACAATCCTCTACTCATTCTAGTTCACAAGGCCTAGCAAGCCAAGTGTTCTAGCTTCTTCAAAGTTTGAAGTAGAAGCCAAAGGTATAAGCTTTCGGGTGGATCCGTCTTCAGCGCGAGAAGACGACCAGGAGAGGCCGGTCCGTACACCACAAGAGTTGAAGACGAAGGAGTTCAAGAATGGTATAACCGCTTAACAGAGTAGGTAAAACTCCTAGTTAGGTTGTTAGGTAGATTGTTTAACAAAGATCCATACTTGTAGTCCATGTTACCACCTCATGAAAAATCGTTTTTCACCATTTCGGCAGCCCCGTAAGTACCGGGAGAGGTAGCATGGACTTACAGCAAGCGGTCAGCTAAACGTAACAGCCACCCAGGTATTGAGCGCTCAGAAGATCAACAAGCAAGCTTGTACATTCTCCTGTGAATCCAATCAGTAACACTCCCGTACAGTCCGGTCTCGTCGTCTGATATGTCGCATATCCCGTCTAGGGGTGGTATACGTTAGATCCCGGTAGCTTGATAAGTCGTGTCGATATGAGGTCTATAATAGTTCGAGAAACTACTGATAACACTTACCGGTAAATCTCAACATCCCTGGCCAGGTATTTCCAGTTATAGCCAATCGAACACAGCACAACATCAACTCCCTATACCGGAGAGACGAATCCCCTCCTATCGCTCATTGCCTCCATGTGATTAGGGACTGTACCCAAAAGCCACCTTTTTGCACGCCCTCTTGGATGTGGTATGATGGAAATCAAAGCACAGTGGGAATCACACAAGACTCTATGACCATCTCGGGTCAACAGACTACTCTGTACCAGTGTCACCGGAGAAGTGCCATCTGACGTGAGGTATAATACCGTCTGGGGGTTCTCAGCGAGTCCGTCCAGTGTACCCAGTCTCTACTGAGCACCCATACACCATCCTTGATGTCAAACACCAATGGATATGGGATCATCTATCGCCCATCATATGGGTCAAGATGCGTATATGCTAGTCTACTATAGTGTATCGATGCCCTGTCTCGGTACTCCCACGAATAGGAACATTTGAAGGATGTACTTGACGACCACACTGTCCCCAGTAGTATGATCCGCATCATAGTCCTGGTAGTCAAGTACTCATCCAGATACCTCTATCAACATGTAACATAGAGACAATCGGAGTACATGTTAAGATAAAGGGTAACCAGATAGCGTAATGTCATGTCGAGCAAGAAAGTCCTCCCTATATATGTCCTAGTATCCACTACAATATAAATCGTTTGTATAGTAATGGCCTCTAGGGCATACATATAACTAACAATCTCCCACTTGCACTAGTGTCATCTGTTGTGGTATTATATACCCAACAATTAGCTGCGATTGAAGTATCTCATACTCAACCATCCCATAAAAAGTCTCTACTGAGAAAAAGGCCATTATGAGTGGATCCGCGCTGTTGTCCTCTGTGTCTACTCACCTAACCTCGATCTCCCTGGAGACAACCATCTCCATGATCAGGTGATACTGCCTAAGAATTATATCTGGATTTCTGATGGGACGGTGGTTCCTTGGCATAAGCCACAACTCCATTGTCACACAATGGTAGGAACAAAGTTCATCTTATGAACTTATATATCCAGACTGCCTCTTTGGTAGCATCCTTGGTAATGATGTATCTTGCCTTTAATCGTTTAGTAAGTCACGGTATCTAGCTTGGAACTCTTCCAACATACCGTCCCTCCACTGACGGTAAAGACAATGCCTGCGACTGACTTTCAGTCGTCCTTATCATCCTGGAACCTTTCCAGTGATTCTCCCCAGGATCGATTGATACCATCTCACTACAACTAGTGAGTATCCTAACATCCAATTAGATCTATCTCATAGATCCAAAACCCAGTATTTAGTAGGTATTACTTTGATCCTATATGGAGAATCCTTGTGATAAGCGGAGATTGACCGAGCGTAGAATAGGAAATTCCTTCCCTATCAAGAGTATGTCATCCACGTACTCTATGAGGATCACCACCATACTCCTTAGTACCTTTTTGTATATACAAGGTTTATCTACCATTTTGATGAAGTCAAACTCTTTGACTATCACATCAAAACAGACGTTCCAACTCCACGATGCCTGCTTTATCACATAAAACATTTTTCACACGTTTCCGCTGCTCCCACTATCTACGAAGCCCTCTGGCTGTGTACTTATAGACGCACTTTTCTAAATCTTTATTTAGAAAAGCAGTCATGACACCCAACCACCAGATACGGTAGTCATGGTATATAGCAGTGGCAAGTAGGATCTGGATGGACTTAAGCATAGCTTTGAAAGTCTCAACTTCTCCGTGTACACCAAGTAATCTTCTCAAGATATACTTGCTCTTAATGGGGATTTAACCCTCTGATAAAGCAACCAAAGTCCATACTTTGTTGGTGTATAAGGATTCCATCTCAGATCGCTAAGCATCCAGCCATTATTACAGAGACCCACTCTTGATGGCCAGCTCGATACTGGTTGGGTCATCATCTCATGATGTAATCCTTTCTCCCACTGTCATAGAGAAACCGAAGTATCTCTCAGGCGGGTGAGGAACCCTACTAGATCGGCGGAGAGGCTGAGGTTCGTTGGTTTCTATTGAATCCTTTGGTTCTACCAAATCATCAGCTGCAGTTTGTATAGCTGGAACTCCTTCCAGTTCTACCTCATGACCACTAATTTCTTCACAAAAAATTCCCTTTCACAAAGGTGGCATGCTGAGAAACAAAACATTTTTGTTCCTCAGTTAGGTAGAAGATATTCCCTTGCGTATGCTTGGGATATCCAACAAACTTCCACCGATCTGACTTTGCATCGAGCTTGTCCAGATTTTTCTTTATAGACATAGGCCGGACAACCCCAAATCTTAACATGCTTAAGATATGGGCTCTTCCCATTCCATATCACATATGAAGTGGTAGGCAACTGATTTGATTGGAACCTTATTCAATAGGTATGCAACTTCTCAAGTGCATAACTCCCAAAAGGAAATAGGAAACTCAGTAGTACTCATCATTGAGCACACCATATCACATAGGGTGCTATTGCTCCGTCCCGATATACCATCGTGCTATGGTGTATACGGAGGGGTAATGCTGAGAGAGAATCTCATTCTCCTTTAGAATAGTCCAGGAATTCTGTGCTTAAGTATTCTCCTCCCTGATCTCATCAAAGGACATAATACTTATACCCGTTTTTGGTTCTCTACTTCTAACTTATATTCTGTGAATATCTCAAAAGTTTCAGACTTGTGTTTCAACAGGAAGATATGTCTGAATCTTGAGTGATCATCAGAGAATGTAATGAAGTACAAAGAACCGGTCTTGGCATGTGTAGATAGGGGACCTTACATACATCATCATGTATCAATCCCAAGAGTTCACTAACTTTTTCTCTGTTTCCAATAAACAGAGCTGTGGTCATCTTATCTTTGTGACATGACCGGAAAGTTTCACAAGATGTAAATTCAAATAAAGTTAAATATGCATCTTAATGTAACTTCAGCTAGTCGGGTCGCATTGACATGACCTAGTCTACAATGCCTCAAGAAGGATTCGTTCATTTATGAACTCTTCCTCTTGTGTGTATTCTGTATACTAAGAATTGTAGTTTGATTTAGAACGTCAATGCTTTTAGATAACGTGTCTGAACCGATCAACTCTTGATATAGGAAATGTTCAAAACATTATCCAACAATACAAAATTATATCCTTCTTTACTTATAAAGAGACTGATATGATGTTGTATATCAGGTTCGGTATCTAATAACATTCGTTCAGAATCGATGTATTCTTGTAATACAGGGTGATAGTGATCAACAGACTTGGCTGCAACACTTGCACCATTTCTATCTCATGAAACTTATCACCCGTTCTCAGTTCTCTACCTATCTGTAGCCCATGTAACAAATTACATTTGCGGGATCCTGATCCGATATCAAATACCCAGGACGTAAAGGATACTGAGAAAAAGTTCTCTGTAATGAACACACCCGAAGAAGATGCATCAGTATGCACTTTCTTCGTTTGGGATGCACGGGAATTCTGGTAATCCCCTATTTCCAGCTCTGTCTTATAACAATTATAAGTTGGAGCAGGACGAACGTTCCCCAGCTCAGTATAACAAGCGGGTTCGGTCAATACATCCGTATTATTATCTTGATTAAAGCGTGACATGGTCGCTACCTGGAGAGAGAGAGAAGAAAACACTCAGCGTGCGCTTTTACAAGATTAGATTGGTTATCAATTTTTCTAATCAGGATGTCTCCCACTATTTTAGTCAAATCTTCCTTCAAACCCTAAAAGGAAAGACTAGCCGGGATTAATTACACCCTACAAGTTCGGTAATCTTTCAGCCAGGCCAGTGCCGGTACTTTGAGGGAGGTTCCCCGTGCTTTCGCACGGACCTAATTAAAATAAACCTCATTTTCCCAGGGGCGTAACCCCGTTGACACCTTTCTAGACACCTACTTGATCGGCTAAATGTAATGTGTAAAACACTCCCAGGAGTAACTCTTACTCGCAGCGGGTATAGGGATCCAACTATCTCATAAAAGGTATGAAATCTCATTGCAAATTTCAACACTTGAAATTCCTAATAATATTTTACCCCTAGCAGCTTATGATCTTGGATAAGGTCAACAAATCATAAGTGCTAGCCAAGTTCAACCCGTCATTTCCCGATTGAATTAAACCCACCCGCACGACCCTTGGCTAAGGTCAACAAAGTCGCACGACTACCCTAACTCAATCGCATCATATGCTTTATACAGATAAGCACTAATTAGCTACCGCACACTACGCCTTGGCTAAGGTCAACAAACGCAGCACGAATACTAAGAAGTACTTATCTGAAACGACGGAGGGCTACGACAGGTTTTTAAGAAAACCTTTTGCGTAATGAACTTGATATCGTTGTAGAATCGAATGATTTTGAATGGAGTGTTTTTTAGGCTTTTCTAGTATTGCTAAAGACGTCACTCCCGGTGAAGGGATCGTCGGCTCTTTCCTTATCGAATAAGGTGCAGGATATTTCACAAATATCACTATAGAAAGCAAAAACTATAAAAACAATCAAAAGACAAACCGAGTTTGTAGCATCTGCTAGTTTCGCTAAAGAGGTCACTCCCGGTGAAGGGATCTGGGCTCTTTCCTTATCGAATAAGGTGCTGGATGTTCTACAAGGAACACCGCTATGCAAAGCAAGAACTAGAGCAACCAATTTTTTTTAAACAAGTTTCTACAACATCATTAGGTTTCTTTTAGTTTCATTAATCTAATTAATGAAGTCCCATTTTGTTATGCTTCACAAGCATTTGATATGAAACGAAATATGCAATATAACATATATCTCATATATATAATATAAACATTCGTCTCGGGCAGTAATATGATCTCATCATAGAACATTGCAGCAGAAGAACATATAAGAAATATTGGATATACTAGGACGTTAGTGTTTTCATACGAGCCTGTATAAAACACGGATTCCACGGTCGCAATGAATAGCTAAACCCACATCCCTAGACCCCTATAAGGGCGGCAAGCAACACTGCCAATTCTAGGTTTAGGAGACCCGGTCTCGACTCGTCGAGATGGTCTACCACTGGACCCTAGAACCCGGTTACTTGTGCTCCCCACCTTGGGTCTACCTAATGCGGAAAAGTAAATAATATACAATGATGACATCATCCTCGGCCCGGAAGTGCCCAAATAAAAGAATATTACATACAAATGAATTTTACATGAATGAAAATGAAAAAAACTCTCATCTCACATAAAACCCCCGGCTACTCAAACACGACGATCCAATATAACATATCACAGCAACACATAACATCACATGTCATCAACGTAAGTAAGTATGCATACACCGATTGTCGTTGATGTATAGCAACGAAAACCAGCGATACAACTACATACTACACTTACGGTCACAGAAAAGAAAGTGTAAAATTACAACAGTTGGAATCCGCAACCTCCTTAGATATTGCATGCCTAACCAAATGAATTCCTTAGACATCGCATGCCTAAAAATTATTAACCCCGCATTTTAGTCTCATTATCGAAAACACTTTTCAATATCAAGTCGGGCAATTCAACAAGATTCCCAAAAACCAGATCGAATGCTCGTCGCAAACTTTAGTAGACGGCCGCACCCCCAGATGCCTTCGACGAAGTGCACTAAGGCGGAACACCGCTGCCGTGAGCACCCGAACGGATGCTTTTGGCGACGGGGTTCTCCTACAGTTACTTGGTCGGGGCTATGGGGCGTGGCTGTCTATTGAGTTTACCCGGCGAGTATCCACGTACGCTACGTGATTGCGACGGACTTTTGATCACATCAAAATTCCGTAGCAACCGATCAATTGAGACTAAACTGCTATGTTTATAATATTCAAATTAGTTATCTCATAACTACTTGTGGATTCCAAATATTGTATCACGTTCCAGATAAATAGACAGTGTTAAACTTTCCGATCGAATAATCAAACACCCAAGTTTTCCCAAATAGTTCTCAACACTTGAAATTAGTTTAAAAACATCCATCACATGCTACAGTACCAATGGTCCAGCCGTAGAAGGGTCAAGCCAACGCCTCACATGTGGCACGCCATACTGCCCCAAACCCTAAGGTTTAGAGGCAGTTCAAGACGGTCACATAATCGAGTTAAGGTTTGTTGTCTTCTAGAGGGTCCACCGCGTTACTTGCACGACTTAGAACGTTCTTAAACTACGAAAAAATCCAACGCTTGGAAATTTTCCGGCAGGGGAAAATGTGAGTTATTGATATCCGTTCGAACTTTTTAACACGTTCTAAAAATTACCCGGACTAAATAAACGAAGTTAAATTATCCGATCGAATCAATGAGTCCCCAATACTACCCAGAAAAACTCAACTCCTGAGTGGAAATAAAAATTCCCAGAAAAAAATAAAAAGGAAGGACTTATGAATAAATATATGAAGTACTAGGGACCAAATCAAAATTTTGGCCGCGGAACCGCCTCCAAACCCATGGTTTGGCCGCGGTTCCGCGGTCACATGAGCGCATTAACGTGCCGTACATCACAGTAATTCTTAGTTTTTCCGGCTTTATTTTCTGAGTATTTTTAATCTGAAAAATATCAAATTTTGAAAAAATATCCAGAGAAGGGTATACACGGGTGTGTTGGAGTTCGATCGAACTTTAAACTTCGTCTAGACTTCACCTAAAGCTCTAGCTTGGTTCTGATACCACTGAAGGGTTACAAGGCACGCTCACAAGGGACTACGAGGCATCAAGCATGCCCGATTTAAATTTTAGCCGTGCTGAACAACCCTTAACAAGATCTTTAAACTAGAGATTAGGCGAAAACAAGAATGTTAAACACTTTATCACTAAGTGAGAGAGATTACAAACTTTGTAGATCCTGTCCTTCACTTTTAAAGCTCCGTGTTGAGGTCCCTTCACTGCGATCATCGTGCATCCGGACTCGAGAGAGGCTCCACGAAGAGAATGATGCAAACTTGCTTCCGATCTTCGATAACAAAGATGATCGACATTGAAGTTTCATCAACACAAGCTCTTACTCTCAAATGAAGTGAACACCCTCATCTAAATGGCAAGGATAGATAAGGATGATGAAGTAGGATTTTGGCTCTCATTTGTTTTCTATTTCTAACTCATTTTCATCACCAATGAGAAAGCTAGAAAGCTTTTCCATGAAGAACTCAAGGAAGAAGAAGATGAATAATCAATTGAAAAACCTTTTTCGATGAATAATGAAATAATATATGATTAATAATGTAACCATGGTCAACTAAATCTTTGTAGAGATTTAACTAGGGCTAGGGTTTGGGTTGGGTTAAGAATGAGTCATTACAAAATATCAAGCATAATATCTTAACTCAAAACAAAAAGAAACCTTCTAGAATGTTCATGAAAGAAGTAATCCAATTCAAACCCTAACCTTGTTTAATCTCCACTAAACATGTTTCATTAGTAATCATATCATGTTACAATATTATATATCACATATATAATATTTATTGTAACAAAATAAAATAATACAATTAACATATATCGCATATATATCAATGTATTACACGAGTGAGAAAAAGAATCTTTTAGTGAGCTAATATTAGTTAATGTAATTTAATATATCATATATATTATTATACATTAAATTATCGAATCAACACTTGATCCGAAAATCCGGCTATATCGCATATAACCGACTAATATATCATTTACCAATTCATCGAATCAACACTTGATCCGATGACCCGGCTGATATCATATATCGCGAGAATAGAATACGGTATCTCATATCGCATTATCCTCGGTCCTGCACATATGTCATAAGTATCCCTACTCCGTTTTGCCTGAACCAAGAAACCTCTGTGTTGGACTATAAAGAATCGTCAATACGCCGGCAGTAGGTGATGATCATATCAAACACCCACAAGCTGCAAGCGGTCAGCTAAACGTAATAGCCACCCAGGTATTGAGCGCTTAGAAGATCAACAAGCAAGCCTGTACATTCTCCTGTGAATCTAATCAGTAACACTCCCGTACAGTCCGGTCTCGTCGTCTGATATGTCGCATATCTCGCCTAGGGGTGGTATACGTCAGACCCCGGTAGCTTGATAAGTCGTGTCGATATGAGGTCTATAATAGTTCGAGAAACTACTGATAACACTTACCAGTAAATCTCAGAAACCCTTGCCAGGTATTTCCAGTTATAGCCAATCGAACACAGCACAACATCAACTCCCTATAACGGGAGAGACGAATCCCCTCCTATCGCTCATTGCCACCATGTGATTCGGGACTGTACCCAAAAGCAACTTTTTTGCACGCCCTCTTGGACGTGGTATGATAGAAATCAAAGCACAGTGGGAATCACATAAGTCTCTATGATGATCTCGGGTCAACAGACTACTCTGTACCAGTGTCACCGGAGAACTGCCATCTGACGTGAGGTATAATACCATCTGGGAGTTCTCGGCGAGTCCGTCCAGTGTACCCAGTCTCTACTGAGCACCCGTACACCATCCTTGATGTCAAACACCGATGGATATAGGATCATCCATCGCCCATCATATGGGTCAAGATGCGTATACGCTAGTCTACTCTGGAGTATCGATGCCTTGTCTCGGTACTCCTACGAATAGGAACATTTGAAGGTTGTACTTGACGACTACACTGTCCCCACTAGTATGATCCGCATCATAGTCCTGGTAGTCAAGTACTCATCTTAAGGGCTTTATAAATTTGTAACATAGAGACAATCAGAGTACATGTTAAGATAAAGAGTAACCAGATAGCGTACTATCATGTCGAGCAAGAAAGTCCTCCCTATATATGTCCTAGCATCCAGTATAATATACATCGTATGTACAGTAATGGCCTCTAGGGCATACATATAACTAACATTAATAACCCACATTTTCCTTCGCTGGAAATTTTCCAAGAGTTGGATTTTTTTCAAGTTTAAAATCTTCAGAAAATCATGCAAGTGATTCTGTGGACCCTCTAGAAGAACGATACGCAAACTCAAATTTTTAGATCGCGGAACCGCGGTCATACTCTAGGGTTTGGGGCTGTTTTGTGGCGATATGAGTGACGCATGGGTCAGCCCTTTGATTTGTCTCAAAAATATCTAGTAACCGCAATCAAGAACGGCGTCGCTTGGTAGCTAGACAGTGAGTACGGGTCGGTCCACAGGGATGTTGTGAATTTCCTAATCGCGCTAACGAGTTAATTCCGATTATGGTCGGACGGGTTATTAAATCTAAAAACAAAATCTATCTATACTAAGATTATCTAGATCTAAATCTTGCTATGGTTAGGTTTAGGAATGGTTTAGAAATGTAAATAAATCTCAACGCTTTCTATACCCAAATTAGGATCTAAGAGGAGTTACAGTAATTTTTAATACAGGGGATTTGATCCATTCGGGAAGGTGTTCCTTCCTCTAGGTTCTTGTCATTCCTTTATCAATCCTTACCCTAACCTCCATGGAAAACACGCACAACCGGGACTTTATACTTTGGTATCACCGCTACCTCGAGGGATAGGGTGCCGTAGGGCGCGGTGTGTGCGTGTATGCATGGAGTCCTATTAATTATATGTGATGGGTAAGAAAGGGATGAGAGATCTCATCTCTCAAAAGCCTTCCCCAAAGCTAACTCTAACAATTATCTAGGGCAAGGAATTAAATCTAAACTAGAGCAGAGAATGAAAAATTACCTACTTTATAGATGGCTCTCTCCAAACATCAACACAGGGTTGTCAGATCTGAATTCATGAAATGAAAAGAGGCACCGATACTCTCCAAAAGAATTCTAAAATTTATTAATGAAGGGATGCATGAAAAGAATACAATGATTTGGGCTTCTATTTATAAGGCATAGAAACCCTAGGTTACAATTGACCCGCATGTCTACATTTACCAAAATAACCCTAGGTTGGCTAGTCAAAGCCGTCTTAAAATTATGGGAAAATTTATTTCCATCAAGATCTCTGGATGGCCGCGGAACCGCGGCCCGAGGCCCTGTTTGGCCGCGGTTCCGCGGTCCAACAGTTGGCTTGGGCCTTCATCTTTCTTGGGCTGGCTCTGGTAATTTTGTTCTTCTTATTTCTTCTGTACTTTTCTCAATTGGGCTTCGAGGTTTCTTCCAGATCTCCAGTGAATAATGTAGTGGATTTTAACCGTTGCTTCGAGACGAAATCTTGAACCTTGCACTGCCTTGTACTTTGTGAACTTTATCTTTTATGTAGGCTTGATCAAGATCCATCTATTTGTTGGTTGTAGTTCCACTTTTGTATTTTCATTTATCTTTTTCACTGTTTTAGATCCAAGAACCTATAACCTGTACTATGTAGCAGACATGGGTAAAAAGCACCTGTTTATTTATAAAACGAATAAGAATGGGGAATATAATAATGCAATATTATGGTATGAATAAATACCCCCAAACTTATCTTTTGCTCGTCCTCGAGCAAACTTATTTTTTTATTCTCTACAAAAACCTAACCGTACTTTCGCAGGGAAACGTGATTACACTGAGCTCGTGCAACAAGTTTTCAAACCTCTAGGTGTCCTTAGTAGGAGGAGTGTTGTCTCCTGAAGATTTTCAGCGGACACTACCCACAAAATCCTATCAATTTGGCTTTTTCGACTTTTGTTCTCCAATTAGGTTTTCTAACAGGGAATTCTATTATCGTCGACTCGTAAATTATCCACCCACATTCTTCACACTTCCTCATCATCTAACTAAAGATTATACATTTTCTATAGACTTACTTAGCTTTCGGCATTTCTTAAGTTTTCCTTCTTCCATCTCCACTTAGGAATTTTTATCAACTCTACTAAAGATACAAGTTCTACTCTTCATTCCTTTCTCTCATCTAAACTCCAATCACATATTCCTACGTGTGTGTATAGATCACCCCTACACTTGGAAATTGAAATCTAGCAATCATACTCTCGTCCGTTGTCCAAAGTAATTATTAATAGGTGAATTTTTAAATGAATTTTGCTTACACATCCTTCATGGGACCGTTAATACTTCTTAAAGTACCAACAACCGATTACAAGATGTGTTTGCACATTAAAGCGTAATTCCTAGTCTTGCAACACCCAAGGCTTTTTATCAGTGACTCCCAAACCAGTTGGTCTAAGGCACTGGGTGATGAAACACCCTCGCTAAATATTTTTTTCTATTTTTGCAGCCTTAAGTAATCACAAAAACCAGTGTTTATTTTTTTCTTTCTATATTCACACTTGTATTTTTTATTTTCTTTTCTTCATACTAAGGAATTTAGACAAGAGCATTTCAAGGTCTCCTCTACTATTTCAAGTTTCAAGGTGCGTGTTTGTGCAAATTGTAGGGTATACATTTTCAGAATCTAGACTTAAGCTAGGAATTATTTTTCAAACTTATACTCTAATAAAAATATCAATACTTTTCCTTCGTTTCGACTTAGTCCAAGAAGTGAATTCAAATTTTTCCTATTTCTAAATAAACTACAAAGACATATACTTTCTACCGTTAAAATTTAAGAAAGGTTATTTTTAGGTTTTTTAATATTCTAAGTCTAAAATCTAGTTGTTCCTAGCCAGTTAACCTATTTGTCAAACTCAAGTCAAAATACGGCCAAAATTGCATACATTTATTTTTATAATTTTTAAAATTTTCAAATTTTTATGTGTTTTCAAATAAGTTTGCAAATGCAAAATGTACCTATGAATGCGAAGGAAGAAAACGTACCGAGCATACCCCCATACTTAAACTTGACAGTGTCCTCACTGTCATGCTACACCAAGAGGGTTAAAATGTCGGCACTCTCCTGTTTTTTTATTTATAATTTTTTTTTATTTTATTGTTGAAAGAAAAACAAAATATATATACAACAAGGTTCCCCCCAAACTTAAACTTGGCCTTACACAAGCCAAAGGTTAGCACCAACCATTCAAAAATCTTATCGTGGTAATGGTACAGTTGGTGAAAGAATGGAGTAGAATGAAAGGAAATGAGAAGCACACGAGACCGTGTGGGAAGAAAGATAGAATATGGTCTCGGTGGAGGAGAAGAATGGCGGAAAAGAGAAAGAAGGGTAGCACGATCTTGAGAGTGTAAATCGAGTGAATAAATTAGCGCAATTTGTGATGACCGATGTGTTAAAAACGATTATGCTAATTTATCAACCCGTCGAGAAATGGGGTCAAATTCCTCAAGATTCGCAAGAAAACATGGGTCCGTCGAACTTGGTATTGGAGATGAAAGCGTAACGGTCTCTTGCACGGTCGGAACGATAGGAAGGACGAAAGGGAGTGAATTAGGGATAGTCTCATTCTCACCGTAGTAAACTGTCTCGAACTTGAAAGATTCCATTAATGTTTCGAAAAAATTGTAAGCAACCGAGTCTGATGGTTCAACTAACTCATCTGAAAATTCAAAGGACTCAAACTCGGGCGGTGAGTCAACAACATCGTCCGAAAAAGTAAAACACTCGTAAGTGTTATCGGCTGTGAGAACTGTGTCAGATTCAAAGGAAAATTTTTCAAGCTCACAGTTTTCAAGTGTGATCTTTTGCGTGGTCGGAACGATGGAAATGAAGGGGTTTGATTTAGGAAGTATGACAGTTAAAGGCTCAGTAGGATGAACCGGAAAATCCGACACCTCAAACAAAAACGGTTCAACCTCAATATTATCCTCAATACTCTCCTCAATACACTCCTCATAATTCTTTTCAATATTTAGCTCATCCATGCCATTATCATCAAAATCAAGACGCATATGAAGTTCGGGAGAAACAATTAATGACTCGGGATGATGAATTAGACATAAAATTTCAATCAAATCGACAGGTTCATCATCCAAAATATTCCCGGCATCTATATCCTCAATCAAGTGAAAATCAATTTTTTCTGACACCTCATCAAAAGCATGGATATTTATCGATTTAGGTTCTTGATTGGAGGTGTAAATATCGAAAGGATTAAGTGCGGTTTCACTCGAGAGGGGTTCTTCACAATCTGGCAAATCAAGCACTACAAAGTCACACAACTCATTTTTATTTTCAAATTTTGAACTATTTGGGACAATCGATAGAAAACCGGAGTTGTGGGCTGGAATGGGGTATGGGTTGGTTTGATTTGGAAAGGTGTAGAACTCACTCGCTCCTCTCAAATTCTCCCTCTGTCCAACCGTCTCCTCATACATTGAAATTTTTTAGCTAGTTGGAAACTAGCTACCGGTTCACTAGGTTGTATAAGGGCGGCAATGGACGCATCCACATTCCTAACCATTTTGTTTGTTGCTGAAATATAAGCTGCCAATGACTGTTCCAAACTAGACATGGGTGGTGAGGGGGTTTCGGTAAAAGATTCGAAATTATTTGGATATGTGAAACTTCCAAAAGGCTGTGTAGAAACAGTGTCTAGTGACGGTGGGAAAGTCGGGTAGGACTGGTAGGAATTGGGTGGTTGGACAGGAGTAGGGTCAACATGTGGATAAAAAGGCGAATGGACTTGTTGATCCCTAGAACTAGATGAGTTGAGAGGGGTAAAAGATCGGGTACGAGATTGAGCAATATGCTCAGCAATGGACATCGGTTTAGGAGTTATAGCAAGAATCGAAAAAGTGGTGTCAACATACGAAGGTGGTAAAGGTTGACTTGGTTGACACAAAGTTGGTTGCAAAGTCGAACTGTTTCTCCTAGACGCTTCTATTTGATCTTTCAAAGAAATTTTGGGCATGGAGGGATCTTCTTTAAATCGACCGAAACAATTGACGTACGACGCAAAGTTAGGTTCGGGATACCAAAGTTCGGCAAGAGATTTATGATGTGGGGTACCCATGATAGAAGAAAGAGAAGAGAAAGTAGGTGGTGCAAGGATTTCTTAGCGACAAAAGTTTGCAAGTTTTCTAATAAAAATTTTCCTTTTTCTTTTTCTCTTTATTTGGAAAAATTTTTTTAGTAAAAAGATTAAGGATATGCAAATCAGAAAAGATCACTTGCATTCAATTATTATTTTAAGCATATCACAAAGAATCCTGCATAAGATTTGTTATTTGGAAGGGAAAAGATTTTTTTAAGCGCACCAAATTCTGCGAGAATTTTTCAGAAGATATATGAAGATTTTTGCAGAGGAAGAACAGAGAAGCTTACAGAGCAAATTTGGACAAAAGTCGCCACCAAACGACAGCTTTTCCACGGCCAAAGAGGGGGTCCCACTGCGGTTCCGCGGTTCTCTAGCCGTCACGGTTCCCAAAAAATTTTCGCTCGTGCTGAGTCATCGAGGTGGCCGCGGATCCGCGGTATAAAGTAAGTTGCGGCGGCGGAAACGCGGCACGATAGGGCCTTCAAATATCCAGAAAAATTCTACTGTTCTGTTTTTGAAATCTCTCTCTGTTCTGATCTGTTGTTTTCTGTTTCGCTTTCTGTAGATTTTCAGATCCGAACTCGATTGTAAATCCTGCAAAATTCACACAAGAATACCCTTTCCAAAAATAACATATGATATTTTTTATATTATTTTATGATTTTTCAGATTTTTATGATTTTTTTATTTTAGATTGACCCGAAATTGCAAAAAGAAAATACTATGCCATCCCCGGCAACGACGCCATTTGATTTGTCTAAAAAATATCTAGTAACCGCAATCAAAAACGGCGTCGTTTGGTAGCTAGCCGGTGAGTACGGGTCGGTCCACAGGGATGTTGTGAATTTCCTAATCACGCTAACGTGTTAATTCCGATTATGGTCGGACAGATTATTAAATCTAAAAACTAAATCTATCTATACTAAGATTATCTAGATCTAATCTTGCTATGGTTAGGTTTAGGAATGGTTTGGAAATGTAAATAAATCTCAACGCTTTCTATACCCAAGTTAGGATCTAAGAGGAGTTATGATAATTATTAATAAAGGGGATTAGATCCATTCGGGAAGGTATTCCTTCCTCTAGGCTCTTGTCCTTCCTTTATCAATCTTTACCCTAACCTCCATGGAAAACACGCGCAACCGGGCCTTTATACTACGGTATCACCGCTACCTCGAGGGATAGGGTGCCGTAGGGCGCGGTGTGTGCATGTTTGCATGGAGTCCTATTGATTATATGTGATGGGTAAGAAAGGGATGAGAGATCTCATCTCTCAAAAGCCTTCCCCAAAGCTAACTCTAACAATTATCTAGGGCAAGGAATTAAATCTAAACTAGAGCAGAGAATGAAAAATTACCTACTTTATAGATGGCTCTCTCCAAACATCAACACAGGGTTGTCAGATCTAAATTCATGAAATGAAAAGAGGCACCGATGCTCTCCAAAAGAATTCTAAAATTTATTAATGAAGGGAGGCATGAAAAGAATACAATGATTTAGGCTTCTATTTATAAGGCATAGAAATCCTGGATTACAATTGACCCGCATGTCTACATTTACCAAAATAACCCTAGGTTGACTAGTCAAAGCCGTCTTAAAATTATGGTAAAATTTTTTTCCATCAAGATCTCTGGACGGCAGCGGAACCGCAGCCCGAGGCCCTGTTTGGCCGCGGTTCCGCGGTCCAACAGTGGGCTTGGGCCTTCATCTTTCTTGGGCTGGCTCTGGTAATTTTTTTCTTCTTATTTCTTCTGTACTTTTCTCAATTGGGCTTCGAGGTTTCTTCCAGATCTCCAGTGAATAATGTAGTGGATTTTAACCGTTGCTTCGAGACGAAATCTTGGACCTTGCACTGCCTTGTACTTTTTAAACTTTATCTTTTATGTAGGCTTGATCAAGATCCTTCTATTTGTTGGTTGTAGCTCCACTTTTGCATTGTCTTTTATCTTTTTCACTGTTTTAGATCTAAGAACCTGTAACCTGTACTATGTAGCAGATATGGGTCAAAAGCACCTGTTTATTTATAAAACGAATAAGAATAGGGAATATAATAATGCAGTATTATGGTATGAACACCCTTCTACGGATGGTTCATAGGTGTTGTGGCATATTCTGGGTAATTTTTAAACTCCGCTCAAGTGTTGATCTCTTTGGGAAATTTTGAGTGTTTGTTTATTCGATCGAAAAGTTTAACATCGTCCGGCTATCTGTGATTGTGATATAATATTTGGAATCCACATAATTAGTTTTGAAATAACGAGGTCGAATTTTATAAATCTAGCAAGTTAGTCTCATTTGATCGGTTGCCAAAGAATTTTGATGAGGATCAAATGTCCGTCGCAATCACGTAGCGTACGCGGATACTCACCGGGTAACCTTATTAGTTAACCTCACCCCGATAGCCACGACCAAGTGACTGTAGCAGAACCCCGTGGCCAAAAGCATCCATTCGGGTGCTCGTGGCCACGGTAGTCCGCCGAAGTGCACTTCGTCGATGGCATCGGGGGTGCGGCCGTCTACTGAAGTTTCCAACGAGCATTCAATCTAGTTGTCGGGAATCTTGTTAAATTACCCGTCTGGTTATTGAAAAGTGTTTTCAATATCGAGACTAAAATGCGGGGTTTATAATTGTTAGCCATGTGATGTCTAAGAAATTCATTTGGTTGGGCATGAAATCCAAAGTATGTGATACATTGGGTTTATGATGACTAAGATGGTTGCGGATTCTAATTGTTGTAGTTTTTCACTTTCTTTTCTACTACCGTAAGTGTAATATGTGGTGTATCGCCGGTTTCGGTGCTATATGTCAACGACAATTGGGATACGCATATTTAATTACGTTGGTGACATGTGATGTTATGTGTTGCTGTGATATGTTATATTGGATCATCGTATTTTGAATAGCCGGGGGTTTTTCATCTGAGATGAGAGTTTTTCATTTTAATTCAAGTAAAAGCTTGTATGTAATATTCTTTTTTTTTGGCACTTCCGGGTTGAGAATATTGTCACCATTGATGTATATTATTTACTTTTCAGCATTAGGATAGACCCATGGAGGAGAGCATAAGTAACCGGGTTCTAGGGTCCAGTAGGAGACCATCTCGAGGAGTCGAGACCGGGTCTCCTAACTCTGGAATTGGTAGGGTTTCTTGCTACACTCATAGGGTTCTAGGGATGTGGGTTTAGCTATTAATTGCGATCGTGGAATCCGTGTTTTTTACTGGATTAATTTAAAACACGGAATTCCTAGTATATCCAATATTTCATATGTGTTCTTCTGCTGTTGATATTCTGTGATGTGATCACTTGTTATTCTGAAACGAATGCTTATATTTTATATATATAATATATAAAATATTGATGCTTTCGTTTCTTCTATGATGCTTGGAAAGCGTAATTGATGGGACTTCATTAATGAGATTAATGAAAGAAAAAGAAACCTAAAGATGTTGCAGAATCTTGTTTTAAAAACTGGTAGCTCTAGTTCATGCTTTGTATAGCGGTATTCCTTCTAGAATATCCAGCACATTATTCGATAAGAAAAGTGCCAAGATCCCTTCACCGGGAGTGACCTCTTTAGCGAAACTAGAAGTTACTATAGACCACTCGGTTTTTCTTTTGATTGCTTCTATAGTTTTTGCTTTGCATAGTGGTATTTGTGAAATATGCTGCACCTCATTCGATGATGAAAGAGCCAAGATCCCTTCACCGGGAGTGACCTCTTTAGCAAACCTAATAAAATCCTAAAAAACACTCATTTTCAAAATCACTCGATTCTACAACGATATTAGGTTGTTTGCATTATGTTTTGTTTAATTCTCTAGTTAAGATTCAAGGGTTAGGGTTATTTAGAACAGCAAATTTTTGAAAACGGCATGGACGATACCTCCCGAAACCTTGCTGACGCGCTACGTAACCCTGTACTTTGTAGACCCGAGATCGTCATAGAAACTTGAGTGATTCCCACTGTGCTTTGATTTCCACCTTACCACGTTCAAGTGAGCGTGGAAAATGGTGGCTTTTGGGTTCAATCCCGACTCACATGGAGGCAATGAGCTATAAGAGGGGTTTCGTCTCACCCGGTATTGGGGGTTGATGTTGCGCTGTGCTCTATTGGCTATAACAGGAAGTCCCTGGCCTGGGATGATACGGAGATCTACTGGTAAGTTTTATCAGTAGTTTCTCGACCCGTTATGAGGCTCATATCAGCACGACTTATCGGTTACTGGGGTATGACGTTTACCACCCCTAGACTGGATATGCGACATATCAGACGAAGAGACCGGACTGTACGGTAGTGTTACTGATAGGTTTTACATGAGTATAAGCAGGCTTGCTTGTTGATCTTCTGAAAGCTCAATACCCAGGTAGTCGTTATGTCCATCTAGTACCGCTGACGGCTTGTAGGTGCTTGATATGATCATCACCTACTACTGGCGTATTGACGGGTCTTTAGAGTCCTACACAGAGGTTTACTGGCTCAGGAAAAATGAAGTAGGAGCACATATGTGATATGTGTGGGACCGAGATTAATACGTGTATGTGATACCGTATTCTATTCTCGTGATATTGGTATCGGTCGGTTGTATGCGATATAGCAGGGTTAACGAATCAAGTGTTGATTCGATAAGTTGATACATATAATATTAGTCGGTTATATGTGATATAGTTGGATTATTAAATCAAGTTTTGATTTAATAATTTAATGTATAATTGTATATTTGATATGCTAATTTACATTAACTAATATTTGCTCACTTATACATTTCTTTTCTCACATGTGCACACTTAATATATATGTGATATATATGATTTGTGTTTTTTTTGTGTCATGCTTGATGATACACACTACATGGGTTTATGAGACTCATAGCATGCCATTAGATTATTAGGATTTTATTTATTTAATGGAAATTTAAATTTGTGGGAATTAAGCATGGTTGCAAGCTTTGGAAGCTTGTGGAAACCCTTGACTTAGTCTACTAAATTTGTCTTGCATTAGATATTTATTAATCTAAGCTTAATCTTTAGCCATGGCTATGTCTCTACAAGGGTTATATGAGATATTTCTCACCCATGGTTGCCATTCACTCTCTCATCCATTATTCTCTTCATCTTCATCTTCAACAAGAGAAAGCTCTCTAGGTTTTGGTGAGGTAAAGAAATAAGGTGAGAAAATTAATTCTAAAGTGAGAAAAAATCCTACTTCATCATCCTCTACTAGATTAGCCATTTAGTTTAGGGTGTTAGATTCACTAATCCCTAATTAGTGAAGAGGCAGCTTGAGTTGGTGTCTCCTCAAAGTAGATCATCATCGGTCTCGAAGATTATTGTGCAAGCTCGTTTATTTCGACTTGTGGAGCCTACGGAGAGTCCGGATCACAACAACTTGGGTCAAAGGGACTTCTACATGGAGCATTTGAAGTGAAGGACCGGTCTACAAAGGTTGTATTCTATATTCACTTAGTTGTAAAGTTGTTTACATATTGTATTGTCTAATTCTCAAGTTAAGATTCTAGGGTTAGGGTTAAGTATCATGGCAATTTTTTTGAAAATGGCATGGACGATACCACCCGAAACCTTGCTGTCGTGCTAGGTAACCCTACAGTGGTATCAGAGCCAAGCTACAGAATTAGACGATGTTTGTTAGATTACGAAACCGAAACTACTCTGTAACTTGAAACATTGAAATCTAGATTCCGTCGATTTTTAAATGGGCTCTAAATTTTTTTTAAGCAACTGCAGAATGTTATATGAGATGTAACATGAACACTGAAAAAATACGAACCCATTTCGCCAGTTTTGACCCGGTGACATTCCCATTTTTTCTGAGCTGGCCGGCCCTGTAGTGGCATTTGGGGTTCGTTTTTGTTCTGTGTTCTGGACTCTGGGTTTTGGTGTTTCAGATGTTGCTTGTTTCTTCTAAAATTGCATGAGATGTTAATTTTCTATAAAGGCTATTCGGAGTGTTTCGTAGTCTTAATTCTAACAATGTTTCGGGTTTTTTAGACGGCATTAAAAAGTTCGAACGGATATCAATAACTCAATTTTTCCCTCGACGGACATTTTCCAACTGTTGGATTTTTCCAAGTTAAAGAACATTCAAAAATCATGCAATTAGTACGATGGACCCTCTAGAAGAATGAAGCCCTAACTCTATTTTATGACTGTAAGAACCGCCGCCAAAGCCTAGGGTTTGCGCTAGTTCCGCGGCGCTATAGGTGAGGCAATGGTTGACCCTTCTACGGTTGGTCCATAGGTACTGTAGCATGTACTGAGTATTTTTAAACTACACTCAAGTGTTGAGATCTTTGGGAAATTTTGTGTGTTTGTTGATTCGATCGGAATGTTTAACTTCATCTAGCTTTTTCTAGAATGTGATACAATATTTGGAATTCAAATTGTTAGGCATGAAATCCAAAGTATGTGATATTTCGGGTTTATGATGTCTAGGGTGATTGTGGATTCCAAATGTTGTAGTTTAACATTTTCTTTTCTGCGACCGTAAAAGGAATATGTGGTGTATCACTGGTTTCGTTGTTATATGTCAACGACAATTGGGATACGCATATTTGTTAGTTTGATATGCCCTAGAGGCCATTATTGTATAGTACTAGTTTGTATATTACATTTTGGAAGCTTGGGGATATATACACGGATTTATGACAAACTTGCTCGATATAGTAGATTGCTACTTGGTTTGTATCTATCTTAATATGTGTATATGTTTCTTTTAACATATTGATTGAGCTCTTAGGATCTTTGCTTGACTATCAGCGTTGTGATGGCTGTCACACTAGTGGGGGCTGGGTAGTCTACAAGAACATCCATATACAGGTCCCTAGTCGTAGGATTATCGAGACAGGGCATTGATACTCCAGAGTAGACTAGTGTATACGCTTCTCATCCCAGTAGGGGAGATGCTCTGTCCCACAGTCATCAGTACGTCATACTGGAGATAGTAATCAGGTGCTCATTGGGTTATGAGTTACACTGGACGGACTCATGGGGAACTGCTGGTTGGTACTATACCTATCGTCAGGTAGCAGTTCCCAGGTGACATGAGTACAGCTTAGTCCGTTGACTTGACACTGCTACTTCTCGTTAAGTGTGTTCCCACTGTTCTTAGATTACTACCCAACCACGGCTCTGCTTAGTCGTGCAAACAGGTAGCACTTGGGTGTAGTCCCGAAGCACTTGGAGGCAGTGGCGGTTAGATAGGATTCGTCTCTCCCGTTATTGGGGGTTGATGTCACGCTGTGTTCGGAACGCCATTACACAAATTCCCTGGCCAGGGCAAGTGAGATTTACTAGTAGGTACTCTAGTAGTTTCTCAGGGTGTTTTGGACTGTACTCCGACACGACTTATTGCACTATTAGTGGTCTAATGCTTGCTTCTCCCCTAGGACCGATATGCGACACTCTTAGACGAACAGACCGGACTGTACGGAGATTGCCACAGATAGGCTCAGTAGGGGTTTATATGAGCTTGCTCGTCGGCCTTCTTATCTACAGATACCTGGGTAGCCGTTACATACTGTTAGTGTATATGCCCTAGAGGCCATTACTGTATCATACTAGTATGTATATTACTTGATGGAAGCTTGGGATATTCACAGTTGTACAGACAATCTTGCTCAATATAGTAGTATGCTACTTGGTTTGTCTCTGCTTTAATGTGTACATGTATGTTTATTTATTATATCACCTATACTTATTAGTAGAGCCCTTAGGATCTTTGCTTGATTACCGGTGTTGTGATGGCGATCACACTCGTGGGGGCTGGGTAATCTACAAGCACATCCTTATACACGTCCCTAGTCGTGGGAGTATCGAGATAGGGCATCGATACTCCGGAGTAGACTAGCGTATGCGCTTCTCATCCAAGCATGGGAGACGGTCTGTCCCACAGCCGTTGGTACGTCGTACTTGAGATAGTATGCGGGTGCTCGTTGGGTTACGAGTACACTGGACAGGACTCGTCGGGAATTAATGGTTGGTATTATACCTATTGTCAGTTATCAATTCCCAAGTGACATGAGTACAGCTTAGTCCGCTGACTTGACACTGTCACTTCGCCTCGAGTGTGTTCCCACTGTTCTTTGATTACTACCCTACCACGGCTCTACTGAGTCGTGCAAATAGGTAGTAGTTGGGAGCAGTCCCGAAGCACTTGGAGGCAGTGACGGTTAGACAGGATTCGTCTCTCCCGGTATTGGGGGTTGACATCGCGCTGTGTCTAGGAGAGCGATTACATGAGTAGTCCCTGGCCAGGGCAAGCGAGATATACTGGTAGGTTTCCAGTGTTATCTCAGGGTGTACTGGGCTTCACTCCGACACGACTTGTACCGCTTTTAGGGGACTGACATTTACCGCCCCCTAGGCCCGCCATGCGATGTATCAGACGAACAAACTGGACTGTACGGAGATTGTCACAAACAGACTCAGTAGGAGTTCGGATGGGTTTACCTCATCGGCCTTCTTATCGATATCTACCTGGGGACCGTTACGTACAGCTAGTGCCGCTTGCGATCTATGGTTAAACCCACTGCCAGTGTAGTGTCGAGTCTTTAGAGTCCCACACAGAGAGTTTCCCTGCACTGAGCGAAATGTGTAGGGCCGTATGGTTTTAAGGCAGGGCTGCGATCACTTACGTACACTTGTGTGCGTATGGTGTTCGGGCAGGCAGTACTAGTGGGCTTTGGTTTAAGCCGGATCCTAGTATTGCAAGGATGGATTTGTTTTGTCTTCTGTGCATCCGCATTCTACGGAATACGGATGCAGGTGTGTATGCACAGTTTTCCGGAGCGGTGAAGGAGGAGGTGCCTCATTAGGGTTTTGGCAGTTGGTTCGGCCAAAACCGTTATGTGGCGGACTCATTAGGGTTTTGACAGTTCGTTTGGTCAAAACCATTATGAGCCGCGGATATCATTTACTAATCCTTTTAGTGATAATTTTATGATGGCTAATTGCACTGACCATTTGACCCCGTTGACCTCTCTTGACTTTGTTGACCGGTTGACCGTGTTGACCATTGACTTTCAAGAGGGATCTACACTCTTCTTTTCATTTTCATTTTCTTTTGGATTATGATAATGGTCATTTCAATGTAGCCATCAAACTTTATCTTGATGGGATTAGTAATGATGTTGTTTTTCATTATTGCAACCATGGTTACTTTTCTTTGTATCATAATTTCTTTCTCATTCTCTATCTTGTTTTTTCAAGTGAGAAGAAAAGAAATGAACCATGGTTGTTGCTCCTCCTTCTTCTTCCTCCTCTTGATTCATCTTTTGATCTCATGTGTTGAGAGATAAAGATCCCACAAAGACAAAACCATCCATTGATCATTTCTACACAACCTAGGGCTTCTAGATTAGCAATCTCTTTGCCCTAGTTATCTCGGCTCGAGGTGGAGCTCGGTGCACATCTCTCGGGTGGATCGTCTTTGACTCAATGAGGCCGCGGAGGTGACCAAAGTACGGATCAACCCTCGGAGCAAGCAAGGAGAAGAACAACAAGAAGAGAACGAGTTCAAGTTGAGTGACCAAAGTCCGGATCAACCCTTGGAGCAAGCAAGGAGAAGAACAAGAAGAAGAGAAGGAGTTCAAGTTGAGGTATAACCCCTAACCGAGTAGACAAATCTCTAGTTAGGATGCTAGTGTATTGTTTTGCAAAGATCCGGCTTTTACGGTCCATGTTGCCAAGTCCAGAAAAATTTTTGTTTTACCGTTTGCGCAACCCCGAAAGTACCGGGAGAGCTAATGTGGACCTAACACATATAGCTAGTGCCGCTGATGTGCTTGTGGTTAAACCCACTGCCAGAGTACTGTCGAGTCTTTAGAGTCCTACAAAGAAGGTTTCCCAGCTTCGGGCGAAACGATATAGAGGTCGTATGGTTTTACGACAGGGTTCAATCACATACGTGTACTTGTGCGTGTGGGATGTTCGAGCGGACAATACTAGTGGACTTTGGTTTAAGCCGGATCCTATTATTTGATTATTGGATTAGCTTCGTCTCATAGTATTCGTGTTTCTCGGAACACGGATGCCGGTATATATATACGGATGAGAGGGGGTAAAGAAGGTGACACCACATTAGGGTTTTGACCATTGACTTGGTCAAAACAAATATGAGGTGGAGAAAAGTATTTATTATTTTTGGTAAATGATAATTTTGTGGCATGGCTACTTTGATTGACTTATCGACTCTAGATATTTTGATGTGATATTTTTGACTCTAGATATTTTGATGAGATATTTTCCATGCCATGCTTATGGTCATATAAAAGATAGCCATTCTATTTTTTATTATCATTATCAAAAATACATTCTCTTTCCTCAAGCCTGCTTACTCCTTCCTCTCAAAACCCTAGTGTCTCATGTGTTGAGAATCAAGGGTTAGTGAGACTAAACTACTCTAAATCACGCTCTACTCATTCTAGGTTACTTAGTTTAGCACACCAAGTGATCTAGTTGCCTCAACTTGAGGTTTAGCTCAAGGTTGGAACTCTCGGGTGGATCTTCTACTACATCGAGAAGCCGACGAGGAGGTGCTATCCATTTCCACTCCAAGGAGCTCGCAAGGTGAAGGAGGACAGCGGGAAGCCAAGAAGGACTTGGAACTTTAGGTATAATCTTCTTACATGGTAGATTATACCTCTAGTTAGTTTGTTAGTTATGGTTTAGCTAAGATCTTAGAGTTCAAGTCAATTTTACCTTGTTGTAAAAATCGTTTTTTACCCGTTCCGCCTCCCCGTAAACCCTTGGGGTGTGTAATATCGACTTACAGTGGTATCAGAGCCAACTACACATAGCTAACAGTTTAAACGACAAGTAAAACTACAAAACCGAAATAACCCAAAAACATCGAAGTATAGATCCAAGTTTCTGTCGATTTTTCACGAGACTCTAAAAATTATTTTAGCAACTGCAGAGTACTCTTTGAAATGTAAAATGAACACAGAACTAAAACGAGACATTTCCACCAAAACTGGGCTGGCCACAATGCCCAAAAATCCGGTGTGCTGGGTTCAACTGGAGGGAAATGCTTCGTGTTTTGGACTGTAGCTTTGTTACTTGGATCTAGGGTTTCAGGAGTTGTTTGTTATTGCCAATTTTGAAAATTCTATAAATTCTTTACGGTGGCAAAACCGGGTGTTTCGAAGTCCCAATTTAACATCGTTTAATATTTCAAGTTGTGATAAATGTGTTTGTAATCTTCTGCTAATTGCTATTCATCGGTTAGTTGGGGGTTGAACATTTCAGTGATGATTATATTGGTTTGTGGATATGAACTTGTTGGATTGTTGTGGATGAATAGCCGGGATCTGAGATAAGGGTTTTCATTCTTTCATTTGATGTAGAATTTGTAAAGTGATGTAATATTATTTTTGCGGGACACATCCGGGTTGAGTTTATAGCCACCGTTGTATTATTTCTTTTACTGTTTTTTGCTCCTAGGATAGACCCAAGGTGGGGTGCACAAACTACCGGGTAATTTGAAGTGCCGATTGGCCTACTCATTTTGTTGAGGGAGGTTGCTTCACTTCGGATATTTGGCGGGTAGTTTTCCGCACCCGTAGGGGTCTAGGGTAGGGTTTGGCTATTCATCACGACCGTGGAATCCGTCTTTCGTTACAGGCTCAAACAAAACGCGGATTCCTAGTATATCCAATATGTTCATCTGTGATCTGGAATACCTATCATTGCGTCTGACGAATGTATATATCTATATATGATATCTAGTAGACGTTGCTTATGTTTTGCATCCGCGCTGGTCCAGCCCCCGCTCCGTCGTTAGTTAAGTAACCTAACGGGTGATGACGGGGCCCCATGGCGAATGGGGATGGCATAAGCGTACATTATATTTTTGTTGTTTTCTGTAATGGTAGGATTAATTGATAGGACTATATTACATTAGTGCAAAGCAAACAAACCAAAGCTGAATCGTTGGAACAATTTTAAAACCACCCGGTCTTTTCAAAACAACAAAACTTTGAAAATGCGCAGCCTAAACCACTGTTTTTAAAAGCTATCAGGTTCCTTCGATTATATCAAGTTCACTACGTTCACGGTTTCGCCAAAACCATTCGTAGACCACCGTCATTTCATATGAATATTTAATAGTATTTAAGCTATGTTTGTGGGCTTTAGTCAAGGCACGGTGAATGGTAGCTGCTAGGTATTCATATGTTGCATAGATAGATGCGTTGGTTTGGGACAGTCGTATTACTTTGTTGGCCTTAGTCAAGGATATGTATGGGTGGGTTCAAATTAACCTTGACAATGATGAGTATAACTTGACATGTGACTTATGATTTGTTGGCCTTAGTCAAGGTCATAAGAGCATGGGGCAAAACTCCACATCGGGAGTTTCTAAAGAAACTGAAACTTGCTAGTGTTGCATACCATTTGGAGTCTGATAATTTTGGTAGGATTCCTTCAACTTTATCACACGATTATATTTGGATCCCGATCCTACTGTGAGTATATGCTACTTCTCGGGAGATTTTTTCACCAAACGATCAATTCTATAAACCTAGTAGGTGTCCAGAACAGTGTTAGCGGGGCTACGCCTCCAGGGAAAAGAGGTTATTTAATTAAGGAACTTCGCAAAAGTGTCGTAAAACCTCCCTCGAAGTACCGATACTAACCTGGCTGAACGGTTAAGGAAGTATTGTACGGTGAGATTAATCTTGACTAATTCTTCTTTTATGGTTTGAGGAAGGATTCGAGGAACAGTGAGAGCCATCCTGTTTATATAAATTAAAAACTAATATAAACTTGCAAGAGCATCATGCTAAAGTGTTTTCTTCTCTCTCTCTTAATTGCAGCGACCCAGTGATCAAGAGTAAGTTATATCTAGATAATAAAATGACTAAATCTGACTATAATGACTGGCCAAGGTCTATCCAGATGTCCATTACCTATAACAAGCTGGGATACTTCTTTACTACTCAAGACCCTGCCGTCCCAGGTCCAGTTTCCACCTTCACGGATGTTGATATCCATAAGACATCGGAAAAGGATAGTACGAATGTCAAGTGCCTCGTGTTGGCCTCAGTAGATGGTGTAAACCAGAGGCAATACGAGAAGATGGACATAGGTTCCATCTTCCCCCATAACAAAGATTTATATGGAGAGCAATCTTGTATCGCAAGATATGAGACCTCGAAGGAATTGCTTCAAGCGAGGTTCGTTGTCGGGTCATCTGTAAGGGAAATTGTCCTTACGATGACTAGCTATATTGATGAGCTCACGGGCCTGGAGACCACGTTGGGAAACATGTCATATGCTAACTTATTTCTACAGTCCCTACCATCTACTTTGGCCCAGGGGAAGAAAGTTATACTTCCAGTTTAGGGCACCCTGAAGGAAACCAGGGTGACGCCCACTCAGCTTATTGGGGAATCTTCATCTTCTCATCAAAGGCGAAAGCAAAGGGTGAGAAGAAGAAGACCTCCAGAAAGCCGATATGTGGTGTCAGTAAGGTAGAAGGAGAGGGGACGGCAAAAGTTTCTGAGCTAACAGTATGGAAGGAGGGATATTCCTATTGTCACGGGAAAGGGCATTGGCAGAGGGATTACAGGGCTTTGAAAGCCAGAATCCTGGATCCGAAGCATGTTGTGGCTTCGACTTCGGGTGTGTTTGTAATAGAAAACTGTATATCAATTAACTCTACTTCCTAGATACTAGATACCGGATCAGGATCTCATATATGTAATTTATTACAGGCTTTGAGAAACCGTAGAGTTATCATTTTAGGTGATATGACTCTCAAAGATGCGAACGGAATGAGCGTGGACGCTGAATCCGTAGGGGAATATCATCTAGGATTGACAAGTGGGCATATATTAATTCTACGTAACCGTTTGTGTTTACCTAGTCTAGCTTGTAATATCATATCTTTATCCATACTTTCTAAGGAAGGATATGATTTTACGTTTGTAAGCGATGTAGTCCACATCCACCTAAATCAAGCTTTGATTGGGTCAGGTACATTAGATAACGGAATATAAGTATTAAATCAAGCTCGGGTTTTCAGTGTCCAGAACACACTTAAAAGAAAGTCTCCAAAACTAAATCAGGTTTTCTTATGGCATTGTAGACTAGGTCACATGAATGAAACACGGTCGACGAAGTTACACAGAGAGGGATATTTGGATTCGTTCGAATATCAGTCTTATGCAACTTGTCAATCTTTTCTCATGGAAAAGATGACAAAGACTCCGTTCATTAGACACGGGGTAAGAGCAAGCGAGCTCTTGGAACTCATACACAGTGATGTGTGTGGTCCAATGTCTACACATGCACGAAGTGGTTATTCATACTTCATTACTTTTACAGATGATTTCTCTTGGTATGGACATTTCTTCTTGATGAAGCATAAATCTGAGGCCTTTGAGAAATTCCGGGAATACAAGAATGAAGTGGAAAAACAAACAGGCAAAAGTATCAAGACACAAAGTTCTGATTGAGGTGGTGATGCTGGGTTGTCTAGCGCGGCAGTAAGGTTTCGGGAGGCATCGTCCATGCCAAATTCAAAAATTTGTCGTTCAAGCTAACCCTAACCCTGGAATCGCATACTAGAAATCCGATGGAATAGAAAAGCAAACACCTTGCAAGTAATGTGAGCAAGGAATACAACCTTTGTAGACCGGTCCTTCACTTCATTAGCTCCGTGTAGTCGTCCCTTCGCTGCGATCATGAACTCCGGACTCTAGAGAGGCTCCCATGAAGAAATGAACGAGCTTGCATCGAAGTCTTCAAGGCCAGAGATGATCTACGTCGAGGAGACACTAACCCAAGCTATCTCTTCATTAATTATGAAAATAGTGAAGCAAACACCCTATACTAAATGGTAAGTAGTAGAGGATGATGAAGTAGGAAGTGGGCTCACTTTAGATTTGATTTTCTCACTCATTTTCTCACATCTCCATTGAAGCTAGAAAGCTTTGAGGAAGAAGAAGAAGAAGAAGCAAGTGATGAAGTTGTGAATGAATTCATGTTGAGGTTAGAAATGCAACCAAGGGTTAAGCATGTCATGGTTAACCCTTGTACAGAGTTAACCATGGCCATGGGTTAAAGGGTTAGGTTAATAAATATCCCAAGCTAGACAAAAGAGTGGACTTAGTCAAAGGTTCATACAAGCTTCTACAAGCTTTGAACATAAACTAATTGTCCATTAATTTGTTTAACCTTGAATAATTATAAACCATAATTTAACCCTAGCATGGTATAATTCTCATACATACATGTTGCATGTGTAACCTAGCATGAAACAAACATGTACACTTGCATATATCACATATTGTCATCACCCGAATATAGCACGTGACCGGCACTTAAATCACGTCACATCTAAAGACGTCAACGCTGTTGAACTAAGCCGAAACCCGGAATCTAAACCTTTTTTGAAAATATTGGAGGTGAGTTTAAAATAGTCATCCGATGAAATCAATCATAAAAATAACATTTAATTTTAACTAGGTGTATTGAAAAACATTTATGATGTTTTGAAAACTTGACGTCACCTCCTTTGCATTTTTATAAAACCCGGATACAACATAATAGTAAAAATAGCATCCCAACAGAAGCTAGTCTCCACGTCCAAACGATGGAGCAACCAAAAATCTAAATCAGAAAGAGACTCCAAAGAGTGCGACATCACCACATATAAACTCTAAGTCTTTCTTCTAAGTCCATAATATACCACTTCTAAGTTGATGGAGTTTCCACTAGATACAAGAATATATGGATAATCAAGAGTGAGTATAACACAATAATAACCCACATACCAATCAATCCCCGAAAAGAACGTGTGCCCAAGCCGCTGATAATCCAAGCGGTAAAAACCTGCAAGAACTGTGGCACAACGGGGATGAGTTGCAAACTCAATGAATGAAAGTACATCTAAAGGTAGAATTCGAAATGCATGACAATACCTAAGTCATAAGTATAGTCCTATCATAATCTGTACCAATATACTTTATGATATGCATATGTGCAATACTATCTCTCATGCAATCCCAAGTATAATATCTCCATTTCATATGAGTCAAAATCATGAATCTATATTTCGTGTTGGAATTTCCTTTCTGTATATGAATGTCTGTACAAATATATGTAGGTACTGTCCTCCGGATCAGTGCTGGTTGAATCCACTAATAATATCTAACTATGTACCTCATGATATTGATCACATCAATATATATATATATATATATATATATATATATATATATATATATGTCCAGCATCGACATCGAAATCCAAAATCTCTCGTGTCCATCATCGACAAGTAAATGCAGATACCGTCGACACCATCTCAACAGATGATCGCCACCCGATATCTGGGCTACGATCAGTATCCCCTGGATATTTGCCGTGCCCAACCGAACTCCGTTCAGGATCCCCAAGATATCTGCCGTGCATTTTCTATCTCTGGTTAGTATCCCCTGGATATCTGTCGTACTCATTTCTATCTCCGGTCAGTATACCCTGGATATCTGTCGTACTCATTTCTATCTCCGGAATCGAGTGTTCTCGTTAGGCTCCCCGCCTATAATACGGCTATCCTGCCCCTCGGCCCCGACTGGGTCCACCATGTATCAACTGTATGGCCACCAACTCAGTCTGGATTGTATACAAATCCGAAACCTTATGACCCCCGACTCGGTTCGGATATCAAAACCAGAAAACACAAATCACATGTTGGACGTTTACTCGTCAAATAAAAATATCAAGTGAGGAATAAGAAACTTGCATAAATTGTATTGATGATATATTATATATATACATATATAACAGTGTCCCATACCACCGATATATATTATCAGGAGTAAAATATCCAGAAAATCCATAAGAATCAAATACATCATCTCTAGTACTAATATTTGTAATATACAACAGGAATAAAGAAGACTGCGTAATTATATCACATAATTATAGATTTCAATTCTACTGTGTCATGGTACTACTAATGATGTGTAGTGTAGCATACGCGTCTGTGCTCCTGCAACATGGAAATTATTAGTATTTGTACAAGTGTTCTACGGTGTAACAAACTATTTACTTTAATACATATATAACAACACGGTTCTACAGTGACATGGCAGTACTAATGAGGTGTAGTGTAACATATATTCATGTGCTTGTGCGATATAGTACTTATTGGTATTTGTGCAGTGTTCTATCAGAGTGTACGTAACGCAGAAACATATAATATAGATATTATAATGCAACCAAGTAAAATAATCTAAACCTAACTATTGTAATTACTTGGTATGAGCTATACCATTATCTTTAGAAATGATCGAAACGTTAAGTTTTAAATAAGGACGCTGCCCTAGATTTAAAATAGATATCCGTTTTAGAAACCGGCATGCATCCTAGTATTTTATTTAAAAGACAAACGAATCGTAGTTTTTAAAAGAATATAGCTTACACAAGTATTATACCCTAAAACACAATATAATCTAAGTCTACGAGTCAAAGGATAAATTGGCCGTTATTCGGCATACAAAGTTCATCATTTCCAATACGTATAATCCTTGTATTATATCTCATCATATCACTGTATACATATCATTTCATGTCTAATGTGATCCCTCATACAAATCCATCAAACCATATCCATATCGTATCACTGTATCTGTATCATCACAAGTATGGCATGATCCCTCGTACAAATCCACCAAACCATATCCATATAGTATCACTGTATCTCATCTATATCTATGTATGAAACTGTATGAAATTGAAAGACATACTAGATGCGATACTATATAAATATCTTGAATAAATACTAAACTAACTAGATATCATAATACTATTTGTAAGGTTGCGGGGGTGCTATACGCCAACCACTCGACTTCCCCAGTAGATATAGATCTATAACCAACTTAAAAGCTTGCTGAATTCACACTGCTACATCGCCAACTCCGTCGCGGAATCCTCAAATCGTACCTATATTCGTATTTAAATCGCATTGATATAAATATCATATCGAAAACCAAAGCAACAAGCTAAACGCCCGTAGGTTAGAACCTACAGTACACTTAACCCAAGCACGACAACAAAACTCTGTCGTTAACGTAAAAACGTCAACGGTTCAGCTGTAACATCAAAATACGAAAATTCCGTATCGTAAATATCTGAAATTTGATAAACCATTTCTAAAACGTTCCCAGATTTTATTGTGTAAATATTTAGACAACCCAAACAATACCGAGGCTTATCAAATACCCAAATTAGGCCACAGAAGAAAAACCAACACAAAAGGGTACAAGGGGGCCGGCGTCGCCGGATTTTTGGGGTGGGTCGCCGGATTTTGTTTTGGAGTTTGGGGCTCTGTTTTTAAATGTAATCTTCTATTTTACTCATTATACTCTTGGTCTTGTTAGTTTTTCTATTGATTATACCTATTAGTTCCCAATTCACTTTCTGTAGTTAAATTAGCACAAAACACTAAACATGCTACATATCGTATATATAATTTTTCTCCTAAACTGATATTAGCTTCTAGATTTAACCCACTGAAAAAATAACTTATTTGAACATTACCAAACATATCTAAACACCTACAGAGATATACCCAAAAACCCACAACACCCAGTTCTCCTAATTGTCTGGCGAGATTGAATTTCCTGTGATGGTCGCCGGCCAAAATCAGAGCTTCATGGGTCATTTTCCTATGGTTAATCCTAGGTCTAGATTATAAGGTCCAGATACTGTTTGATCAATCTATTTATCATTTAAATTAGAGAAGATTCAAACAGAGGCTAAACTTATCAAAATACGATATTACGATATTCGAATTCTAATGTAAAACAGTTTCAGAACAAAAATCATACAGGGTTCAAGGATTATACCTACAACAAGATCACTAGAAAAGCTTCCTCTAAGATGCATAAGCTCAAGGTCCTAGCTAGAGGGTGATGGTGAAGCCTTAGCACTTGTTCTTCTTCTCTTCTCTCTTTTCTTATTTTCTTTTTTGTGTTTTAATGTTTTTCTTTTCCTTTCCTTCTCTTTAATCTTCTGATCTTATGAACTGAACAATAGGTTGAGATAAGGAAAAGTGTGAGGGTTTTTTTTGCAGAGAAAGAAGGAGGTGGAAAGTGCAAGGTGGTTGTGTAAAGGGAAGTAGGAGGAGGTGTCATACAAGTAGTGAGGTGAGGTTTCATGCAAGGAGGAGGTGGAGTTACTAGGTTTACTTGAGTTGTGGTGTGTGTGAGGTCCATCTTAGTCTTAACCATGGCCTTTACCCTCTTACACATAACCCCCCCCCCCCCACACACACAAAATTCCAATTTCTACAATTAATTAAACTTTTCATAATACCACTCATGATACTCATTATTATAAAACAAACTATTTCTTTACAAATCTATTCTACCACATTTTAAAAGACCCTTTTATTACAAACACAATAAAATAATTGTATTAATTAAACAAATAACAAAATTAATATTTACAATTTTAAAAAATGTTACAGTCTCTCCCCCTAAAAGAAATTCGGTCCCCGAATTTAAATCAAAACTCTTTCTTAAAACATTTTCTCAATCCAATCAACTCATTTCAAAACAATTTCCTGGGTCAAAATTTTAAAACATAAAATTTGCTCGATATCACAAGACTCCAAACTCCCATATGAGCTAAAATGCATCACAATGCAACCGTGTGCGTGAAAACTCAAAAGATATAATCTTTCATAACTGTAACTCTAGCGGTTGCTATGAGAATTACTCCGGTTATGACAAAAATTTTTGCCAAATTCGAAAACCATTGTTTATCCTAAGTACACAAAATCAATGCAATGATCGCAGTGAAATATCATTGCACACGACCAAGCGAAAATAAAAAAAATCAAATCTATCACATATCCTATCAATTGCAAAGCACGGAAACAAAATCAACCCTAATGGGTTTACGTGAAATCTCAAACCACACATCATGGAGTGAATGAAAACAAAACTGCGTTAAGTGCAACAGGAGTGCACAAAACGATATCCACTGCATCCACTGTGCGTGCAATAAAAGTATACAAAATAATACCAAGTGCATCGGGGTGCACAAAATCAAATCCAAGTTCATTAGGGTGCACAAAATCAAAACGTGCAACTGGTGTGTACGAAATCAAACCAAGTATACTTAGGATATATATATATATATATATATATATATATATATAAATTTTTAACCATGTGCATCTGATGTGCTCGGAAAATCAGTGTAGTGCATCCGGTGTACACAACACTCCAATCGAGGGCAGTCACTTCGCACAAAAAAATCTCAACAAGTGCACCTGATGTGCACAAAGCATAAGTCAAAGTGAAATTACAGACATAGAAATCTCATCAAGTGAACCTGGTGTGCACAAAACATAAATTGATCCTCAAATCCTTAAAATACATATATCAAAATCACGAACGTCGAGTTGTCCTTTCTCCAACGTTGAAAATGAAAGTTTTAGATTTTAAAAACGTAAGTCGAACTCAAAGGGCATCGAAGCATATTCTCTTCAATGTCAGAAGGTGTTTATACCACCGGGATTGGCATAACAAGAATTACTACTTTCCGTCTTCCATGTTCTACAGTCTTCTGTCTTTGAATTCTGGTTCTTGCAGATCTCTAATATCATGGCTTCTTGATGCGATCTTCTGGTGAGGAGCAACGACACCATTTGTCTTATTGGGGATACATCCCTTCACACCTTCTTGACCAGTAGTCCAGTCTTTTATAACGTAACATGTTGATAACGGAATCTCTGTCCTCGGGTTGTGTACTAACAACTAATCCTAGTCCAATCTTATTTATTATAAATTCCTGGAAGAGAATCCATCAAGTCTCCTGCTAAATCATTTATCCAGCCATCTCGGAACTAGTACTCATTTCTCGACCTACTTTCCCTTTCATAACTATTGTCATTCCCTTTTGATTTTCTCCTAAAAGTGTAGTTGCACGCGTCATCAAATCTTCAATGTCTACTTGGTAGAACAACTGTCCACTGAAACTTCATACCAATCTCCTGTCCTGTAAATTCTCTATATCAATCAGTTAAGGAGCGTATCTGCATAGTTACGCGAATTGCAAATCATACTTGGTTATGACCAAACTCGGAGTCTTACAATCTCGGAAACACGAATCCGTCATCTATGATGCTCCGTAGAAGAATCTAGCTAATCTCAACTTCGAAGACTCGTCCCAATTTTCGGAGGAAAACTTACTGTATGATATCCTTCTTGAACTACTTGCATCTGGTCTGAACAAGCTCCATTGAAAGAAGTACATAAACTTCACCGATCTCGTATAAGAGCGCCATAATGGATTAAAAGTCCTAACCATTCCACATCTGATCGGCTACGAATCCTTCTGACCCATTTACACTTATAAACATCGTCTACTTTTAACTTCATGAACTCTGGAAGCAACATCTCAATAATCTCAGCAAGGATTGGTACCGTTGTCTGAACAGTACACAACACCATGATCTTCGGAGAGGGGAAAACATCACGTCTCCAGTCTGTCTGCTCTCTAACAATGACTCTACCATCTGGTGCGGATCCTGAAGAAACTCGCTCCACTATTAGAACTCGATCAATTATGAATAAACGACGTGTCTCTATATCATCGGAAAGTCACCCCAGTCAGTCCTTGTCCCAGACAAGTCTGCCTTGACCGTATCTCTAACTACAGCCCTCCTGGCTCCCATAAACATGGTGATCAAAACAATCATAATGTACTGACGAGGATAGATCAACGGAATAAATAGAAGGAAGATCTCAAGATATAATTCCTAAGGTATCTTAGGCGGAGTATCATATCGTAAATATGCCGCGGAACTTATGGACGGTACGTCACTCTACTTAGTACCTACTCCATCAACAAAGGTCATCCTATATAACGAAAGTTCGGGTAGAAGACCCCCAAAGTCAAGTCTAAGTCCTATAAGGTCAAGCCTAGGCAACAAAATGTATGCCTAGACTCCATATAGTCAACCTAGACTCGAACAAAGGTTAAACCAAATGCTCTGATACCAACTTTGTCACGACCCAAATATGGCACGTGACCGGCACTTAAACCGTGTTGACATCTAAAGACGTCAACACGGTTGAAGTAAGCCGAAACCCGGAATATAAACCCTTTTGAAAATATTGGAGGTGAGTTTAAAATAGTCATCCGATAAAATCAATCTTAAAAATAGCATTTAATTTTAACTAAGTGTATTGAAAAACATTTATAACGTTTTGAAAACTTGACGTCACCTCCTTTGCATTTTTATAAAACCCGGATACAACATAATAGTAAAAATAGCATCCCAACGGAAGCTAGTCTCCACGTCCAAGCGATGGAGCAACCAACAATCTAAATCAGAAAGAGACGCCAAAGAGTGCGACATCACCACACATAAACTCTAAGTCTTTCTTCTAAATCCATAATATACCACTTCTAAGTTGACTGAGTTTCCACTAGATACAAGAATATATGGAAAATCAAGAGTGAGTATAACGCAATAATAACCCACTTACCAATCAATCCCCGAAAAGAACGTGTGCCCAAGCCGCTGATAATCCAAGCGGTAAAAACCAGCAAGAACTATAGCACAACGCTTATGAGTTGCCCACTCAGTGAATAAAAGTACATGTAAAGGTAGAAATCGAAATGCTGCCGATACCTAGATCATAAGTATAGTCCTATCATAATCTGTACCAATATACTATATGATATGCATATGTGCAATACTATCTCTCATGCAATCCCAAGTATAATATCTCCATGTCATATGAGTCAAAATCATGAATATATATTTCGTGTTGGAAATGTTAGTGTATATGCCCTAAGGGCCATTATTGTATCATACTTGTATGTATATTACTTAATGGAAGCTTGGGATATTCACAGATATACATACAGTCTTGCTAAAAATGGTAGTATGCTACTTGGTTTTTGTCTACTTTAATATGTGCATATGTTTCTTGTAACATATCACTTATACATATTAGTAGATCGTATAGGTTCTTTGCTTGATTACCAGCGTTGTGATGGCAGTCAAACTAGTGGGGGCTGGCTAGTCTATAAGCAACATCCTATACTTGTCCCTAGTCGTAGGATTATCGAGACAGGGCATCGATACTCCGGAGTAGACTAGAGTGTACGCTTCTCATCCCAGTTGGGGATATGGTCTGTCCCACAGCCATCCGTACTAGAGATAGTATACAGGTGCTAGTTAGGTTACGGGTACACCGGACAGGACTCGCAGGAGAACTGACTGGATGGTATTATACCTAATGTCAGATAGCAATTCTCAAGTGACATGTGTGCAGTTAGTTTGTTGACTTAAGGTCGTCATTTGTCTCATGTGAATTCCCACTGTGCTTTGATTACTACCCTACCACGGCTCAAAGGAGTCGTGCAAACAGGTTTTAGTTGGGTACAGTCCCGAGCCATATGGAGGCGGTGAGCGAATGTTAGGGATTCGTCTCTCCCGGTATAGGGAGTTGATATCGCACTGTGATCGGTTGGTCATTACCATAAGTCCCTGCCAGGGCTGATGGAGAATTACTGGTGGACTGATCAGTAGATTCTCAAATGGTCATGAGCCATACCGGCACGACTTGTACGGTTATTAGGGGTCTGTCGTTCTCCACCTCCCTAGACCATACATGCAATACTCTTAGACGAACAGTCCGGACTGCGCGGATATTGTCACGGACAGGCTCAGTAGGAGTTCGGATAGTTTCCTCATTGGCCTTCTTATCGACATCTACCTAGGGACCGTTACGTACAGCTAGTGCCGCTTGCGGTCTGTGGTTAAACCCACTGCCAGCGTAGTGTCGAGTCTTTAGAGTCCCATACAGAGAGTTACCCTGCTCCAGGCGAACGATATAGAGGTCGTATGGTTTTACGACAAGGGTTCGGACGCATACGTGTTTAAACACACGTACGACGTTCGGACAGTTTTTACTAGCCGGCTTTGGTTTAAGCCAGATTCTAGTATCGGGTTATTGGATTTATACAGTTTAAAGTTTTTCCGTGTTTTCACGGATAGGAGGGACGTTCTCGTAATTTGTCGGGAAGCTTCTAGATTGATGATGACATGGAGGGTAAGGTGGCCTTAGCTTTTAATGCATTTGTGACTCGCTTAGATGAATCATTCAAGTGAGTTAATGAAGCATTTATTGCTTAATGACTCACTTGATGATTCATTGCATATATTTAATGAAGCATGATGATAATGCATTTTGTTTTATTCTTTTTGATTTTCTTATGCTTCATAATATATTAGAAGTGAGAAGCTTTTTCATTCATAATTTATGCTCGCCTTCTCTCTCCTCAAGCTCTCTCTTGAAACCCTAATCCTCCCCTCTCATGTGTTGAGATCAAGGATTAGATAGACTAATACATCCATAACCTCACTCGATATCCCCTAGGTAGCTTAGATTAGCACTTTGAGCAACCTAGTTATCTCAAGTTAGAGATCAAGCTTGGCGTAGGAGCTCTCGGGTGGATCGTCTTTGACTCGAGGAGGCCGTTGAGGTGCCGATGTTCCAAGGAGCCTATGAGGAGTGGAGGACAGCGATGAAGACCTGAAAGACATGTAACGTGAGGTATAACTTCGAATCCGAGTAGTTAAACCTCTCGTAGTTTATTATTAACGGTTTAGATACGATTCATACGTTCAAGTCCGTGTTACGAAACTTTGATAATTGTTTTTCATATATTCCGCCACCCCGCAAGTTCGTGGGGTGCGTGACATGGACTTACAGTTGTATCAGAGCCAACTAAACCATTACTAGCTTGTTAGCAACTGATTAGAACTTCGATCGGCAGAAAATGCGAAAACAAAACCCCGGAAATCTCAAGTTTCTGTTAATTTTAAAAGTGTCGAAAAATATATTTGATATACCTTAAAATTCACAGCAGGGAAATATAAGAAAATTGGGAAAATACGAGCTCTCAACTCGGTTAGATGGCTGCGGATCCGCGGCACAAAGGTGCTTTTGGCCGCGGATCCGCCGCCGAGTCAACTCTGAGTTCACTCGGATTTGCGCAGTAATTCATATAATTTGGTGTTATGTTTTCCAGTATATTCTGTTTCTGCCCAGGTTACTTCTGTGCTGATTTGCTTTTGGGGTAGACACGGATAAACGTAGTCGGTCGATGTTCTAAATTATTTGCTAATTGGGTTTTTATCTGTAATGTTTAATGTGTTCGTAAACCTCCCCTAACTGCTAGTATGTCGGTTGGCAGGAGGATGCACATATCTGTAATTTTTACTGTTTGTGTATATGGACATGATTGGAATGTTGTGATGATTAGCCGGGGTTTGAGATGTGTTTTATATTCATTCATTCGATGTAATTGTAATATGATGTAATATTCATTTGCGGGGCGCATCCAGGTTGCGGTTGTAGCCACCGTTGTATTATTTCATTTTTACTGTTTTTGCTCCTATGATAGACCCAAGGAGGGGTGCACAAACTACTGGGTACTTTGAAGTGTATAGTGGCCTACTCACGTCGTTGAGGGAAACCACTTCACTTCGGGTACTTGGCGGGTAGTTTGCCGTACATGTAGGGGTCTAGGGTGGGGTAATGGCTATTCATCACAACTGTGTAATCCGTCTTTTGTTGCAGGCTCAAAGCAAACGCAGATTGCTGTTGTGATGATTAGCCGGGGTTTGAGATGTGTTTTATATTCATTCATTCGATGTAATTGTAATATGATGTAATATTCATTTGCGGGGCGCATCCAGGTTGCGGTTGTAGCCACCGTTGTATTATTTCATTTTTACTGTTTTTGCTCCTATGATAGACCCAAGGAGGGGTGCACAAACTACTGGGTACTTTGAAGTGTATAGTGGCCTACTCACGTCGTTGAGGGAAACCACTTCACTTCGTGTACTTGGCGGGTAGTTTGCCGTACATGTAGGGGTCTAGGGTAGGGTAATGGCTATTCATCACAACTGTGTAATCCGTCTTTTGTTGCAGGCTCAAAGCAAACACAGATTGCTAATATATCCAATAAAGTTCATCTGTGATCTGGAATGCTTATTATTACGTCTGACGAATGTACAATATCTATATATGATAGCTATTAAACATCACTTATGTTTTACAGCCGCGCTAGCCCAGCCCCTGCTCTGTCGTTAGTTAAGTAACCTAACGGGTGATGATGGGACCCCGTGGCGAATGCGGATGCCATAAGAGGACGTGGTATTTTCGTTGTTTTCTGCAATGATAGGATAAATGATGGGACGCATTATTATAATGCAAAGAAAATAAACCAAAGTTCAATCGTTGGAACAAATTTAAAAGAAACCACTCGGTTATTTTAAAAGATCAGAATTTTTAATTGCGTAGCTTTAACCACTCCTTTTAAAAATCTATGAGTTTCCTTCGATCATATCAAGTTCATTACGTTCATGGTTTTGCCAAAACCATTCGTAGCCCTCCGTCATTTCTTATGAATGGTCAGTAGTATTCAAGCTCTGTTTGTTGGCCTTCGTCAAGGCATAGTGTTTGGTAGCTGCTGGGGTATTCATTTGGTGCATAGATAGATGTGTTGGTTTAGGACAGTCGTATTACCTTGTTGGCCTTCGTCAAGGGTATGTACGGGTGGGTTCAAATTAACAAGATAATAATGGATAAAACTTGACATGTGACTTATGATTTGTCGGCCTTCGTCAAGGTCATAAGAGCATGGGGCAAAAATCCACATCGGGAGTTTCTAAACAAACTGAAAGTTGCTAGTGTTGCATACCATTTGGAGTTTGATGAATGTTGGTAGGATTCCTTCAACATTATCATACGATGATATTTGGATCCCGATCCTACTTTGAGTATATGCTACTTATCAGGAGATTCGTCACTTAACGATCAATGCTATAAACCAAGTAGGTGCCTAGAAAGGTGTCAGAGGGGCTACGCCCCCCAGAGAAAAGAGGTTCTTTAATTAAGGAACTTCACGAAAGTGTTGGAAAACCTCCCTTGAAGTATCGACACTAGCCTGGCTGAACGGTTAAGCAAGTATTATACGGTGAGAATAGTCCTGGCTAATTCTTCTTTTATGGTTTGAGGAAGGATCCGAGAAACAGTGGGAGCCATCCTGTTTAGATAAATTAAAAACCACTATAAACTTGCAAGAGCATCATGCTAAAGTGTTTTTCTTCTCTCTCTCTTAATTGCAGTGACCTTGTGACCATGACTAGGTTACATCTAGATAACAAATTGACTGAATCTGACTTATATGACTGGCAAAGGTCTTTCCAGATGTCCATTGCCTATAACAAGCTGGACCACCCTATTACTACTTAAGATCCCGCCGTCCCAGGTCCTGTTTCCACCGTCGCGGATATGGATATCCGTCAGACAAGGGAAAAGGATAAAGCGAAAGCCAAGTGCCTCGTGTTTGCTTCAGTTGATGGTATATACCAGAAGCAGCACGAGAAGATGGACTCAGTTTCTATCTTTCTCCATAACAAAGATTTATATGGAGAGCAATCTCATATCGCAAGATATGAGACCTCGAACGAATTAATTCAAGCGAGGTTGGCTGTCAGGTCATCTGTATGGGACAACATCCTTACAATGACTAGCTGTATTGATGAGCTCCAGGACCTGGAGACCACGTTGGGAAACGAGTTAGATACTGACTTGATTCTACAGTCTCTGCCTTCTACCGTGAAGGAAACCAGGGAACTAGAAGGAAAGAGGAGGGCAAAAGTTTCGGGATTGAATGTAGTAAAAAAGGGACATTCCTATTGTTATGGGATTGGGCATTGGCAGAATGATTGCAGGGCTTTGGAAGCCAGTAGCCAGGATACGAAGCATGTTGTGGCTTCAGCCTCAAATGCGCTTGTAATTGAGAACTGTTTGTCAATTAACTCTACTTCCTGGGTACTAAATACCGAAGCAGGATCTCATATCTGTAATTCGTTACATGCTTTGAGAAACCGTAGAGTTATAAAGGTAGGTTATTGGTCTCTCAGAGTTGCAAACGGAATGAGCGTGGATGCTGAATCCGTGGGAGAATATCGCCTAGATTTGACAAGTGGGCAGATATTGATTCTACGTAACTGTCTGTACGTACCTAGTATGACTTGTAATATCATATAAGTGTCCTCACTTTCGAGAGAGGGATATAATTTTACATTCATAAGCGATGTAGTTCACATCCACTTAAATCAAGTTTTGATTTGGTCCGGTACATTAGATAACGACATATACGTATTGAGTCAAGCTCAGGTTTTCAATGTCCAGAACACACTTAAAAGAAAGTCTCCGAAATTAAATCAGGCTTTCTTATGGCATTGTAGACTAGGTCACATCAATGAGAGAAGGTTGATTATGTTACATAGAGAGGGATATTTGAATCCGTTCGAATATCAATCTTATGCTACTTGTGAATCTTGTCTCATAGGAAAAATGACCAAGACTCCGTTTAGTGGACACAGAGTAAGAGCAAACGAGCTCTTGGGACTCGTACACAGTGACGTGTGCGGTCTAATGTCTACACATGCGAGAGGATGTTATTCCTACTTCATTACTTTTTCGGATGATTTCTCTAGGTATGGACATGTCTTCTTAATGAAACATAAATCCGAGGCTTTTGCAAAATTCCAGGAATACAAGAATGAAGTGGAAAACCAAAAAGGCAAAAGTATCAAAACCCTGAGATCTGATTGAGGTGGTGAATACTTAAGTGCCGAGTTCCTGGGTTACCTAAAAGAGAATGGAATTCTCTCTCAGCTTACTCCTCCATACACACCACAACACAATGGTGTATCAGAAAGGAGGAATCGAACCCTATTGGATCTGGTTCGTTCCATGATGAGTAAGGCTGAGTTACCGCGATCTTTCTGGGGTTATGCGCTAGAATCAGCTGCATATCTTTTGAACAAGGTTCCGACCAAGACTGTGCCTACCACACCATATCCGATGTGGAGTGGAAAGAAACGCTATCTTCAGTACCTGAAGACATAGGGATGTCCAGCTTTTGTAAAAAGGCAGCATCCAGACAAGCTCAAGGCACGCTCAGTACAGTGTAAGTTTGTGGGATATCTAAAGAACTCCAAGGGATATTATTTCTATTGCGCAGAGGAATACAAGGTTTTTGTTTCTCGTCATGCCCACTTCTTAGAAACTAAATTTTTAGAAAATTAGAAGAATGGGAGCACAGTAGAACTGGAAGAAATTCCAGAACCACAAGCAGTTACTGAGAGTATGGTAGAACCAGAGGTTTCAGAAGAAAGGGACATACCAGCGCCTATCCGCAGGAGTAGTAGGCAGTCTCATCCGCCCGAGAGATACTACGGTTTCTCATAGACGGGGATAGAGAGGATTGCACTATTGACTATGATGAGCTTACTAGCTTCTAGCAAGCCATTAAGAGTAGTGACTCAGTAAAATGGCTGGATGGAATGCGGACCGAAATGGAGTCCATGTACACTAAAAAAGTATGGACATTGGACATTGCTCCAGATGGGGTAAAACCCATAAGATGCAAATGGATCTTCAGAAGGAATATTGGTGTAGATGGACAGGTTGAAACCTATAAGGCAAGACTTGTTGCAAAAGTTTCCGTCAAAAACCTGGTTTGGACTATGACGAAACCTTTTCTCTATTAGCTATGCTTAAATCCATTCGGGTCCTTCTTGCTATTGCAGCATTTCACGATTATGAGATCTGGATGATGGACGTATAGACGGCCTTTCTAAATGGTAATTTGGAAGTGTGCGTCTATATGGATCAGCCAGAGGGATTCATTCAGAGTGGGAGCAGCGGTAAAGTATGCAATCTGCTTAAGTCCATTTATGGACTAAAGCAGGCATCACGGAGTTGGAACATCTGTTTTGATGATGCTGTCATAGAATTTGACTTTATCAAAAATCCAGATGAACCATGCATATACACAAAGAATGTAGGAAGAGCTGTAGTATTCCTCGTATTATACGTGGATGACATTCTCCTAATAGGAAATGATATTCATATGTTACAGTCAGTCAAAAGATTCTTGTCACAGAAATTCTCCATGAAGGACCTGGGTGATGCCACCTACATTCTGGGGATCTAGATCTATCGTGATAAATCAAAAAGGATATTGGGACTTTCCCAGTCCATGTACATAGACACCATATTGAAAACATTCAGTATAGAAGATTCTAAGCGTGGTAACCTACCGGCTTGTCATGGAATCACCCTTTCCAAAGATATGTCTCCCAAGACTGATTTGGAAAGGGATAGCATGTCGATTATACCCTACCCTCCCCTCATGCTGTAGGCTTTATAATGTATGCAATGTTATGTACCAGACTAGATGTAGCATACACATTGAGCGTAGTAAGCCGGTATCAAGCAAACCCAGGGGAGAAGCACTAGATAGCAGTAAAGAACATTCTAAAGTACCTGAGGAGGACTACGGATATGTTCTTGGTGTATGGCGGAAAAGACCTCCAGATCGAGGCCTTTGCCGACTCCGGCTTCCAGAGTGACAAAGATGACTCCAAGTCCATGTCGGGTTATGTCTTTACCCTCAATGGAGGGGCGGTCTGTTGGAAGAGTTCCAAACAGGAGACCGTTGCTGACTCAATATTGGAAGCGGAGTACATGGCTGCTTGCGATGCCGCAAAAGAAGCTGTCTGGATGAAGAAGTTCCTCACAGAATTTCAGGTGGTTCCTACCAGTGTTGATCCGATACCTCTGTATTGTGACAACAACGGCGCTATAGCTTTAGCGAAGGAACCCAGGTCCCATCAGAAGTCCAGACACATCTTAAGGCGGTATCACTGGATCAGGGAGATCGTAGATCGCCGGGAGATCGAGGTGAAAAGAGTAGGGACGGAGAATAACATTGCTGATCCATTCACAAAGGCCATTCCTCAGACGCTGTTCGAGAGGCTAATTGAGATGATAGGTCTACAATATGCCAGCTCATGGCCCTAGTGCAAGTGGGAGATTGTTAGTGTATTTGCCCTAGGGGCCATTATTGTATCATACTTGCATGTATATTACTTAATGGAAGCTTGGGATTTCACAGTTGTATATACAGTCTTGCTAAAAATGGTAGTATGCTACTTGGTTTGTGTCTACTGTAATATGCGCATATGTTTCTTGTAACATATCACTTATACATATTAGTAGAGCCCATAGGTTCTTTGCTTGATTACCAGCGTTGTGATGGCAGTCACACTAGTGGGGGCTGGGTAGTCTATAAGCAACATCCTATACTTGTCCCTAGTCATAGGATTATCGAGACAGGGCATCGATACTCCGGAGTAGACTAGAGTGTACGCTTCTCATCCCGGTTGTGGAAATGGTCTGTCCCACAGCCATCAGTACGTCGTACTGGAGATAGTATAGAGGTGCTCGTTAGGTTAGGGGTACACCGGATAGAACTCGCAGGAGTACTGACTGGATGGTATTATACCTAACGTCAGATAGCAGTTCTCAGGTGACATGTGTTCAGGTAGTCTGTTGACTTAAGGTCTTCATTTGTCTCATGTGAGTTCCCAATGTGCTTTGATTACTACCCTACCACGGCTCAAAGGAGTCGTGCAAACAGGTTTTAGTTGGGTACAGTCCCGAGCAAAATGGAGGCAGTGAGCGACTGTTAGGGATTCGTCTCTCCCGGTATAAGGAGTTGATATCGCACAGTGATCGGTTAGTCATTACCATAAGTCCCTAGCCAGGGCTGATGGAGAATTACTGGTGGACTGATCAGTAGATTCTCAAATGGTCATGAGCCATACCGGCACGACTTTTACGGTTATTAGGGGTCTAACGTTCTCCACCTCTCTAGACCATACATGCGATACTCTTAGACGAACACACCGGACTGCGCGGATATGGTCACTGACAGGCTCAGTAGGAGTTCGGATGGTTTCCTCATCGGCCTTCTTTAGAGTCCAACACAGAGTTTCCCTTCTCCAGGCGAAACGATATAGAGGTCGTATGGTTTTACGACAAGGGTTCAGACGCATACGTGTTTAAACGCACTTACGACGTTCGGACAATTTTTACTAGCCAGCTTTGGTTTAAGCCAGATTCTAGTATCGGGTTATTAGATTTATACAGTCTAAAATTTTTCCGTGTTTTCAAGGATAAGAGGGGCGTTCTCGTAATTTGTCGGGAAGTTTCTAGATGGATGATGACATGGAGGGTAAGGTGGCATTAGCTTTTAATGCATTTGTGACTCACTTAGATGGATCATTCAAGTGAGTTAATGAAGCATTTATTGCTTAATGACTCACTTGATGATTCATTGCATATATTTAATGAAGCATGATGATAATTCATTTTGATTTATTCTTTTTGATTTTCCTATGCTTCATAATATATTAGAAGTGAGAAGTTTTTTCATTCATAACTTATGCTCACCTTCTCTCCCCTCAAGCTCTCTCTTGAAACCCTAATCCTCCCCTCTCATATGTTAAGATCAAGGATTAGATAGACTAATACATCTATAACCTCACTCTATATCCCCTAGGTAGCTTAGATTATCACTTTGAGCAACCTAGTTATTTCAAGTTAGAGATCAAGCTTGGCGTAGGAGCTCTCGGGTGGATCGTCTTTGACTCGAGGAGGTCATTGAGGTGCCGATGTTCCATGGAGCCTACGAGGAGTGGAGGACAGCGATAAAGACCCGAAGGACATGTAACGTGAGGTATAACTTCGAATCCGAGTAGTTAAACCTCTCGTAGTTTGTTAGTAACGGTTTAGATACGATTCATGCGCTCAAGTCCGTGTTACGAAGCTTTGATAATTGTTTTTCATATATTCCACCTCCCCGCAGGTTCGTGAGGTGCGTGACATGGACTTACAGGAATTTCCTTTCTGTATATGAATGTCTGTACAAATATATGCACGTACTGTCCTCCGGATCAGTCCTGGTTGAATCCACTAATAATATCTAACTATGTACCTCATGATAATGATCACATCAATATATATATAGAGATGTCTAGCAACGACATCGAAATCCAAAATCTCTCGTATCCATCATCGACACGTAAATGCAGATACTGTCGACACCATATCAGTAGATGATTGCCACCCGATATCCTGGCTACGATCAGTATCCCCTGAATATCTGTCGTGTCCAATCGAACCCCGGTTAGTATCCCGTGGATATCTGCCGTGCATTTTCTATCTTCGGTCAGTATCGCCTGGATATCTATCGTACTCATTTCTATCTCCGGAATCGAGTATCCTCGTTAGGCTCCCCGCCTATAATGCGGCTATCCTGCCACTCCGCCTCGACCAGGGCCACCATGTATCCAACTGTATGGCCACCAACTCAGTCTGAATAGTATACAAATCCGAAACCGTATGACCCCCGACTCAGTTCGGCTATCAAAATCAGAAAACACAAATTTCATGGTGGACGTTTACTCATCATATAAAAATATCAAGTGAGGAATAAGAAAGTTGCATAAATTGTATCGATGATATAATATATATATACATTTATAACAGTGTCCCATACCACCGATATATATCATCAGGAGTAAAATATCTAGAAAATCGATAAGAATCAAATACAGCATCTCTAGTACTAATATTCGTAATTCATAACAGGAATAAAAAAGACTACGTAATTATATCACATAATTATATATTTCAATTCTACTATGTCATGGTACTACTAATGATGTGTAGTGTAGCATACACGTCTGTGCTCGTGCAACATGGCAATTATTAGTATTTGTGCAAGTGTTCTATGGTGTAACAACCTATTTATATTCATACATATATAACAGCACAGATCTACAGTGACATGGCAGTACCAATGAGGTGTAGTACAACATATATTTGTAGGGTTACTATAGACGGCAGCATGGTTTTGGGAGGCATCGTCCATGCCATTTTCAAAAAAATTGCCGTTTCAAGGAACTCTAAACTAGAATCGTTAACTAGAAAAGCATACGGAAACAATAGTAAACCCTTTAAAACTAAGTGAACTAGAAATACAACCTTTGTAGATCAGTCCTTCACTTCATAAGCTCCTTGTAGTAGTCTCTTCGCTGCGATCGTCGAACTCCCAGACTTTTGCATGGCTTCGCGTAGAGAAAGGAGCGATCTTGCTTGAAGTCTTCGAGGCCGAAGATGATCTATGCCGAGGGAATACTAGCTCAATCTTCGACTTCACTAACTAGAGAATTAGTGAAACAAACACCCTAAACTAAAGTGCTAGTCTAGTAGAGGATGATGAAATAGGAAGTGGGCTCACTTTAGAATTTCTTTTCTCACTTTACTTTCTCACTTAATCAAAACCCTAGCAAGCTTTTTGAGCTTGAGGAAGAAGATGAAACAAAATGAAATGAGAATAATGATCAAGTGAGAGAGTGAACCATGGTGAGTGAGTATCATATACAAACTCATGTAGATACATAACCATGGCTAATTAACATGGTTAGGTTAACGAATATCTAAAGTAAAACAAAACTAGTTGACTTAGTAAATCCATCCACAAGTTTCCACTAGCTTCTTGCATTTTTCCAATTTTCCACTAATTTTGTAATTACTTTAAATACTAAACCCAACATGATAATTAGCATGGTGTAAGTCTTGTACACCCATGAAAGTTGTATCAACAACCATGATACTAAAATCAATACAAAAATTAATATATATCACATATATATTAAGTTGTGCACAAGTGAGAAAAAACAAATGCTTAAGTGAACCAATGTTAGTTAATGTAAATTAGTATATCACATATACAATTATACACTAAATTATTAAATCAACATTTGAGTAAATAATCCAGATATATCACATATAACCAACTAACATCCAATGTATCGTCTTATCGAATCAACCCTTGATTTGATAACCCGGCTATATCACATATAACCGACCGATACAAAAGACACGAGAATAGAATACGGTATCACATACTCGCATTATTCTCGGTCCAACACATATCACATATGTGCCCCTATTCCGTTTTGCCTTAGCCAGTAAAACCTCTATGTAGGACTCTAAAGACTCGTCAATACGCCGGCAGTACGTGATGATCACATCAAGCACCCACAAGCCGTCAGCGGTACTAGATGGACGTAATGGCTACCCGGGTATTGAGTGATCAGAAGATCAGCAAGCAAGCCCGCTCTAACTCCTACAAAAGCCTGACGGTAACACTTATCGTACAGTCCGGTCTCCTCGTCTGATATGTCGCATATCAAGTCTAGTGGTGGTAAACGTCAGACCCTAAAAACAGATAAGTCATGCCGACGTGAGGCTCATAACGGGTCGAGAAACTACTGGTAAAACTTACCAGTAAATCTCTAAATCAGCCCTTGCCAGGGACTTCCCTGTTATGGCCAATCGACCACAGCGCAACATCAACTCCCAATACCGGGAGAGACGAAACCCCTCCTATCGCTCATTGCCTCCACGTGACTCGGGACTGTAACCAAAAACCACCGTTTTGGACACCCTCTTGGACGTGGTAAGGTGGAAATCAAAGCACGGTGGGAATCACACAAGACTCTATGACGATCTCGGGTCTACAGACTAACATGTACAAGTGTCACGAGAGAACTGCCTTCTGACGTGAAGTATAATACCATCTGGGAGTTCTCGGCGAGTCCGTCCAGTGTACCCAGTCTCCACTGAGCACCCATATACCATCTCTAATGTACAACACCAATGGATATGGGATCATCCATTGCCTATCTCATGGGTCGATAACTGTATACGGTAGTCTACTCTGGTATATCGATGCCCTGTCTCGATACACCCACGAATAAGAACATTAAAGGATGAACTTATGGACAACCATGGCCCCACTAGTTTGATCTACATCATAGTCCTGATAGTCAAGTACACATCCTAAGGGCTTTACCAACATGTAACCATAAGACAGTATCAAGAGACAAGTGTACATGTTAAGATAAAGAGAAACCAGATAGCATACTATCATATCGAGCAAGAAAGTCATCTCTATATATGTCCAAGCATCCAATATAATATATATCATATGTACAATACTGGCCTCTAAGGCATACATACAACTAACATTCTCCCACTTGAACTAGGGCCAGCTACTATAGTATCGCATACCGAAGAGTCTCTCGAACTGTATCTGGGGAATGGCCTTCATGAGTGGATCTGCTGTGTTGTTCTTCATGTCAACCCTCCTGACCTCGATCTCCCGGTGATCAACTATCTCCTGGATTAGGTGATACCGCCTCAGAATATGCCTGGATCGCTGATGGGACCTGGGTTCCTTGGCCAAAGCCACCGCTCCATTGTTATCATAATACAAAGGTATTGGATCCTTAATGGATGGAACCACTCCAAGTTTAGTTATGAACTTCTTGATCCAGACAGCCTCTTTTGCAGCATCGTTGGCAGCGATGTATTCAGCCTCTATCATCGAGTCTGCCACGATTTCCTGCTTGGAACTCTTCCAGCATACCGCCCCTCCATTGAGGGTAAATAAAAATCCCGAGTGCGACTTGGAGTCGTCCTTATCACTCTGGAAGCTCGAATCGGTAAAGGACTCCACTTGGAGTTCTCCATTACCATACACCAAGAGCATCTCTTTATTCTTTCGCAACTACTTGAGAATGTTCTTCACAGTTGTCCAGTGAATCTCTCCAGGATCTACTTGATACCTACTCACTACACTTAGTGAGTGTGCTACATCGGGTCTGGTACATAGCATCGCGTACATGATAAAGCCTACTGCCGAAGCATAGGGTATCCCTTGCATCCGAGCTCTCTCCAAATCAGTCTTGGGAGACATCTCTTTGGAGAGAGTGAGTCCAGAGATCGTGGGTAAAAACCCATGCTTGGATTCTTCCATACTAAACCTTTTTAGTATGGTGTCAATGTACTTGGATTGGGACAATCCCAGTATCCATTTAGATCTATCTCTATAGATCTTGATCCCTAAGATGTAGGAGGCATCCCCTCGATCTTTCATTGAGAATTGTTAAGATAAGAAGATCTTGACCGATTGCAGCATAGGAATGTCATTTCCTATCAAGAGTATGTCATCCACGTACAATACGTGGAAGACAACCTTACTCTCTGCTACCTTCTTGTATATACAAGGTTCATCTACATTTTTGACGAAATCAAACTATTTGATAACGGCATCAAAGCAGATGTTCCAACTCTGCGATGCTTGCTTTAATCCATAAATGGATTTATGAAGCTTGCACACCTTCCCACTAGCTACGAAGCCCTATGGCTGAGTCATGTACACGCTCTCTTCTAAATCACCATTTAGAATGGCGGTCTTAACATCCATTTGCCAGATTTCATAGTCATGATATGCAGCGATGGAAAGCATGATCCGGATGGATTTAAGCATAGCCACTGGAGAAAAGGTTTCGTCATAATCGACACCTGGTCGTTGACGAAAACCCTTTGCAACAAGTCTAGCTTTGAAAGTCTCCACTTTCCAATCTACACCGAGTTTTTTCTTGAAGATCCACTTGCTCCCAATGGATTTTACCCCTTCAGGAGCATCTTCCAAAGTCCATACTTTGTTGGTGTACATGGATTCCATCTCGGACCGCATTGCATCAAGCCATTTCACTGAGTCACCACTCGTGATGGCCTGCTTGAAGCTAGTTGGGTCATCATCCTCCATGATGCAATCCTCGCTCCCACCATCCATGAGAAAACCGTAGTGTCACTCAGGTGGGTAAGGAACCCTACTAGCTCGGCGGAGTGGCTGGGGTTCATCGGGAACTACCGAATCCTCTGGTTCCACCAAATCTTCTGTCGTAGTCTGTATTGTTGGAACCTCTTCCAGTTCTAACTCCTTGCCACTAATCTACTTTTCAATAAATTCCTTTTCTAAAAAGGTGGCAGGTCGAGAAACAATCACCTTTTGTTCCTCGGTGTGGTAGAATATATACCCGCGCGAATGTTTGGGATATCCAATAAACTTACACAGAATGGACCTTGCCCCGAGCTTGTTAGGATTTTGCATTTTCACATATGCCGGACAACCCCATATCTTAACATAATTAAGATATGGTCTCTTTCCTTTCCATATCAGAAATGGAGTGGTTGGAGCAGATTTGGTAGGAACCATATTCAATAGGTCTGCAGCTGTTTCCGGTGCATATCCCTAGAAGGAAATAGGTAACTCAGCTGTGCTCATCATAGAGCGCACCATATCTAATAGGGTGCGGTTCCTCCGTTCCGATACACCGTTGTCTTGTGGTGTATATGGAAGAGTTAGCAGAGAGAGAATCCCATTCTCTTTTAGGAAGTCCAGGAATTCATTGCTCAAGTATTCTCCTCCTCGATCAGATCGAAGGATTTTAATACTTTTCCTGGTTTGGTTCTCGACTTCTTGTTTATATTCTCTAAATTTCTCAAAAGATTATGATTTGTGTTGCATCAGGAACACAAATCCGAATCTAGAGAGATCGTTAGTGAATATAATGAAGTACCCAGAACCATTCCTGGCATGTGTAGACATGGGACCGCATAGATCACTATGTACCAGTCCCAAGAGTTCCGTAACTTTTTCTCCGTGTCCCGTAAACGGAGTTTTGGTCATCTTGCCTTTGAGACATGACTCGCAAGTGTCATAAGATGAAAATTCGAATGGATTCAAATATCTATCCTTATGCAACTTAGCTAGCCGTGTCGCATTGATATGACCAAGTCTACAATGCCACAAGAAGGATTCGTTCATTTCTGAATTTTTCCTCTTGTGTGTGTTTGTTATGCTCAGAACTGTTGATTGATTTAGAATATAAATACCATTGCACAGCGTGCCTGATCCAACCAACTTTTTGTTCAGGAAAATGTGTAGGGTTGCTATGCACGCGCACAAGGTTCTACGAGGCATCAACCATGCCCGATTTAAAAATTAGCCGTGCCGAACAACCCGAAGCCGGATCTTTAAACTAGAGATTAGGCGAAAACTAACATGCTAAACACTTTAACACTAAGTGAGAGGGATTACAACCTTTGTAGATCCGGTACTTCACTTCATAAGCTCCGTGTTGTGGTCCCTTCGCTGCGATCATCGTGCTCCGGACTCTCGAGAGGTTCCACGAAGAGAAAGATGCAGTCTTGCTTCTGATCTTCGATACAAAGATGATCTACCTTGAAGTTTCGTTAACAGAAGCTAACACTCACTAAAATTGAGTGAACACTTTCATCTAAAGGGCAAGGGAAGATGAGGATGATGAAGTAGGATTTTTGCTCTCTTTATTTATCTTTTTCTCACATATTTTCATCACAAATATCAAAGCAAGAAAGCTTTGCATGAAGAACTCAAGGAAGAAGAAGAATAGTGATCCATTTTCTTTTGTGATGAATAATGAAAGGATTAATATGATAAATAATGCAACCATGGTTGACTTAACCATTGTAGAGAATTAACCAAGGGTTAGGGTTTGGGTTGAGTTAAGAATGAGTCACTTGTAAATATCTTTTCCAAAACAAAAAAGAAAACCTTCTAGAATCTACTAGAAGTCATTAACCCAAATCAAACCCTAATCTTGATTAATCTTTAATAAACATGTTGCATTAGTTATCATATCATGTTACAATATTATATATCACATATATAATATTTATTGTAACCAAATAAAATAATACAATTAACATATATCGCATATATATCAATGTACTACCCGAGTGAGAAAAAGAATCTTTTAGTGAGCTAATATTAGTTAATATAATTTAATATATCATATATATTATTATACATTAAATTATCAAATCAACACTTGATCCGACAATCCGGCTATATCGCGTATAACCGACTAATATTTATCCGTACCGATTCATCGAATCAACACTTGATCCGATGACCCGGTTGATATCAAATATCGCGAGAATAGAATACGGTATCTCATATCGTATTATCCTCGGTCCCGCACATATCACATATGTGCCCCTACTCCGTTTTGCTTGAGTCAAGAAACCTCTGTGTAGGACTCTAAAGAATCGTCAATACGCCGGCAGTAGGTGATGATCATATCAAACACCCACAAGCTGCAAGCGGTCAGCTAAACGTAACAGCCACCCAGGTATTGAGCGATCGGAAGATCAACAAGCAAGCCTGTACATTCTCCTGTGAATCCAAACAGTAACACTCCCGTACAGTCCGGTCTCGTCGTCTGATATGTCGCATATCTTGCCTAGGGGTGGTAAAACGTCAGACCCCAGTAGCTCGATAAGTCGTGTCGATATGAGTTCTATAACAGTTTGAGAAACTACTGATAACACTTACCAGTAAATCTCAGCAACCCTGTCCAGGGATTTCCGGTTATTGCCAATCGAATACAGCACAACATCAACTCCCTATACCGGGAGAGACGAATCCCTTCCTATCGCTCATTGCCTCCATGTGATTCGGGACTGTACCCAAAAGCCACCTTTTTGCACGCCCTCTTGGACGTGGTATGATGGAAATCAAAGCACAGTGGGAATCACACAAGACTCTATGACGATCTCGGGTCAACAGACTACTCTGTACCAGTGTCACCGGAGAACTGCCATCTGACGTGAGGTATAATACCATCTGGGAGTTCTCGGCGAGTCCGTCCAGTGTACCCAGTCTCCACTGAGCACCCGTACACCATCCTTGATGTCAAACACCGATGGATATGGGATCATCCATCGCCCATCATATGGGTCAAGATGCGTATAAGCTAGTCTACTCTGGTGCATCGATGCCCTATCTCGATACACCCTCGACTAGGAACAGTTATAGGATGTACTCGTCGACTACCGTGGACCCACAAGTATGATCTCATCATAGTCCCAGTAGTCGAGTACATATCCTCAGGGCTTTATCAACATGTAACATAGAGACAATAAGAGTACATGTTAAGATAAAGTACAACCAGATAGCATACTATCATGTCGAGCAAGAAAGTCCTCCCTATATATGTCCAAGCATCCATTACAATATACATCGTATGTGCAGTAATGGCCTCTAGGGCATACATATAACTAACAATCTCCCACTTGCACTAGGGCCATCTGTTGTGGTATCGCATACCCAACAATTAGCTGCGGTTGTGTTACGACCCGAAAGAACGGAACATGACCGGCACTTAAACTACGAACGTCTCGAGGCGTACGTAATCTAAGTAAACCGAAAACCCAGAAATCCAAACCAAGAAAAGTAGTAGAGTGAAGGAAAACCAATTTAAAACAAGTAGTTTAAATAGCATAAGCCGAATTATGCGGTTTTTAAGAACATCAAAATTTACTGAAAATTTCGGCAGAGTCTCCTTTGTAAAAACTGGCTCCCAAACGGGATACAACATGAATAGTATACGAAATCAATAAAAAGGCATCCCCAAGCGGGAGGTAGCTCTTCGTCAATCGACGGTCACAACCACATAAGCAATATAATATACAACGCCAACGGCGAGGATCAAAACTCAAAAGGAACTCAAAACCACCAGAAATATAACGAGCGACTCTAAGGTCGAAAGAATAAACAACACTGGTCTTTAACTCAATAATATATGTTTAGTTGATGGAATTTACTAGATACAACTGAATAATATCATACAAGGTAAATAATGGGGGTATGATACAAGTAAACCCACCTACTAGCAAATCACCCGAATGAAACTATGCCCGCAAAGCCGTAAGGAAACCGGTACGGCAAACCTGCAAGAAACTGGGGCACAACGGGGGTGAGTTGCCAACTCATGAATAGAAAATATCAACGCACAGAAATCGCATAAATAACGCAATCCTAGGTCAATGATCATAATATATCCTCAAATATATGTATAACAGGCAGTCTATGACAATGTCTAGGGTAATATCTAACCCGAGTGTAATCACATGTGCCCGTGTCAGTGCCTCAGGTAGCAATATATCATATGAATGAGGTATGAATGCATGAAACAGAATACATGTAAATGAAGAAACTGTTTTCATAACTTAGTGAGATTTCCTTCGTATTTTTAAAACTGAGGTATCATAATGAAATCAGTATCAACAGTGTCTAGCATCGACACAAAACAAAAATCTCACTGTCTCGAAATATCAATGTCTCAATCTCAATACCTAGGGCGCCGTCAGTCCAGACCGGCCCCTACCATCCATCTCAAGACCACGACGGTATCCTCCGGATATCCGACGCGTCGGTTAATATCACCGGTAGGTAGTGCTCCCCAGCCAGGCTCAACGTCAACACCACATTCCTCTTGCCCCGGGGTACCATACGGGCCCACCATGTACCCGTGACGGTTCCTCCACTCCTCGACACGGATCTCTAAAACCACAGCAAACTCATGGTGGACGACACTTTACATCACTAGAAAACCGCAACATTTTATATTTTAAAAGATCATAAGTTGTAAATTTTGCGGCTTTCCCCGAAATCCAGAAATATCATAAATTTCAAGAAATCATCACAAGTGCATATGTCAATGATAATGAACTAGGCATGAACAACTGAATAACAGTATGCATGAAGTGGTAGGTAATAACTACAATGTCTAATATGGCATATAAGGGAAATACACTAATATCATGTCAAAACTACCAGCTAACAATCTAAGTCAAGCAATTATATTCTCTAAAGTGTACGTGACATGGCAATTACCGATGAAGATGTGTGTGAGCCGGCAAGTAGGTGTACGTGGTACATACGCATCATCGGTAATGGTGCTGGTGTCCTAACAGCATGATATCAATAATGGAATATGCAGCAAAATAAATATGCGAGGCAGAGTGAACAACAATAATGTGCGGGAGCTGAATACTAGACACAACGATAACTAATCTGCAATAATCTAATATAAGTCCTACAAATGGTGCCTTTTGAAATAACACGAATCGTGGGATTTTGAAAATAGGGGCTACGGTGTTTTTATGAAAAGATACGTCGTTTTTGAAATATCCGTAGATTCCCTTGAGCTGTCTTTAAAAATGCCTACGATTCGTTAGTTTTTGAAATAGGTAAGAAGTCTAATCTAATCTAACAACTACACTAAACTATTCGGCTGAACTAACAAGCTGAACTACAGGTAAGGAAACCGCCTATCATCTGAGTCGATACATATACATACCTGTATATGTATAGTCGGTGATCCCGCCTCAATAATATCATATCCGATACCATATCTATAATCAGGCATCCCAAGTCAAGAGTGAGGATCAATCATCAATATAGCTCGTACGTAAATCCGTCGTACGGCATCCCAATCTGGGTACGGGTCAATATCACATTCATCATACTATTCACCTGATATCCTCTTTATCAAATATCATGATCGGGGTACTGATCTACGTCTAGTACCATACTGATACCGCCTACGCATGCATGGACGTGTGTGAAACACTACGTCAAGGACCCGCTACAACGTCATGTCGTATCTAAGATACGAACCCTGCTATATCACCGATCTCACGGCCTCAAATCAAATCTCATCGACTCAGCTCAATCCCAAGTATCATCCTTAGTCCGTATGTGAACACATAGTCCCATACCCATGTGAACACATAACTATAAAGAATCCCATGAGCACATATCAATAGGAATGTATGCAAGTATGTATGTGTGTATGTGTGTGCAACACTACCCTAGGGTTCACAACACTAAGGTAATCCAACACGCCAATATCCATCCTGAGCAACGTTATTAATCCCAAATAACATACAATAAATGTTGGTGTGTATACGCATCCGTATACACCACCACGGACTGCGGGGGTGCTATACGCCATCCACCCGACTTCTCCCCGTAGATATAAATCTACTCACCTGAACCTCGCTCGCCGGTGCCGACGTCGCCACGCGCTTGCTTGTCGTCTCGAAGTCCACATGGGGGTACCTACATATCATAACGCACCATATCGCATTAAAACTAAATTCGAAATCGAAACGGCATAAGAAAACCAAATCGGCACGCGTATCACGCATAGGTCCAAACCCATCGCCTACGCATGCAAGAATAGTCAAACCAACCCTCGATGTCGATGTACAAACGTCAAACCATCGAGGAAAATCCAATCACACTCATTTGCACATCCACGAACACTAATTTTAATATAAACTAGGTTGAAACTCACAAAAACGCCAATTTCACTCAAAAAGTCATTTTTCCGAAAATCTAGCAAGCACAATTCGCCGTTTTTGTACAAAACACGATATTTAAATGAATGTAGCGGCCAATATATTTATTAAATATCTTACATAAGTCATAAAAACCATTTCCGGAATTTAATCTCATTAAATTCCAAAAACCCTAATATTCTAGTTTACAAAATACCCTTTTTACAATTTCATAGCAAAATGCACAAACTACAATTTAGGTTGGATTTCCATGAACTAAAGTGTTAAACTACACTTAATAAAGTTAATAATATGATAAAAAACCCTAACCATATTTTAATTCTCGATTTAACACAATATTTACAAAAACTAGTTTGCAAATTTAACCAATTTCGACCATTTTATAGTAAAATGCACATACAACAAACTAGTTTGGATTTGCATGATTTAAAGCATTAAACTACATTTTATAATGTTAATAAAGTCATCAAAACCTTAATTAGATTTTAAATCACCCATTTGGAACCAAAAGCTAAAAACTAGTTTGCTTAAATAAAGCTAAATTGGATATTTTAATGTTACAATTAGCACTAAGCAACAAGATTACATTTTGCATGCCCTAAGATACAAAATACATCACATAACCATGCACAATTGATCACCATTCAACTCCAACACAAAACCCCACTTCAATTTCATAAACCCTAATCTTGAATTTGGACTCTAAATTTATAATCTAAACTAAACCTTTCATTAACATAATTTGAAGTAATAACAAACAACTCAAAAAAAAAAGAACAAGATTTATACCTCATAACCATCTTGAGATCAACATGAAACTTGTCTCCAAAATGCAAACTTTTCACCAAGATCCATGCTAGATAGGCTAAGGAAAAATGGGTAGGGCTTGAATTTGCATTTTAGCTTTGATTTTTGATGGAAATGGGTGATTTTTTTGATGGAAAATGAGAGGAGAAGAGGGAGGGAGGGGCTGCTGTTTTGGGGCTGGGAATTTCGGCCAGAAATGGGTGAGGGGAGAGAGAGGGAGGTGAGGAAAATGCAAGGGAGCAAAGTCAATGTCAAGGTAAGGTTAAAGTCTAACTACTTTATCTATTTTCTAATCTTTTCTTTTATTTCATTTCATTTCTTTTTCCTTTGCAAACCAAGTGGGGAAAAAGTGAGGGCTGCTGAATTTGGCTAAGGGGAGGGGTAAGTGGGGGTGTGTGGGTGTGGGCACGGGTGTGGGGTGATGAAAAATGATAAATACAATACCCCAAACATCCATTTACGCTAAAAAAAGCCTTTTTTCTTCAATAATTCCTAAACCATTTTGGCAAATGATTTCGTTCCAAAAACCACATGATAAATTTTTATTTAATGTTTTATGATGCACAAAATTTGTTTCAACTAATTCCAATTTGTAATTTTCCCTAATTAAATGTATTAGTGACGGCATAAAATAATAATAAAATGATATTTTTTTCAGAAAATTTGAAATTTCACCAGCGGCTCAATAAACACCAAATAATAGCAATTACATAGCTAGAATATGTATATTTAATTTTTATAATAAGATATTTGTATTTTGACTTTTTACAGAAAACCCCTTTATTTTACCGATTTTTCGAAATTTCACAGAAACGATTTTCAAAACGCTACAATCTTGCCCCCTTAAAGAAATTCGATCCCCGAATTTAAATTAAAAATCCCCCAAATACTAAAACATCTAAGAAAACCATCAAGTCGTCGGGGCTCCGAAATTGTAAATACATAAAACAAATCGTTGCGCAGCGCATGCGCTTGAAAAATGAGCATATAACTCAAATCTAAACTCCGTCAAGCATCCCGCAATCATCGGAGTCATGGAGAAGACATCAATGCCAAATCCAAATCAAAACCAATATGTCATAACTCGAAACTATACATGTAAATATCGAATCTATATCTGTAAGTATCTGAAGGAAATGCATGCCAAATCTCTTTAAGTCGCTGTGCAACGCGTATAACACTGCACAGTGGCGGACGTCTATCATAAGAAAATAACTATATACATATATACCTTTGTTTGAAATGTACGTTCCGCCGTTTTGGAAACAATTTAGAAGGGTCTCCTTGTTTTAAACATTTCGTGTCATATCAGACACGTAGGTAAATACTGAGGCTATAGCTCGCTTTTTGGAAATCCCTTCAATAACTATCAATGCATGCCAAATATATTCAGGTACTGTCCTCTGACTAGTCCTGCTCAGTACGAAAACACATAGCAATATCATAAAAACGTACTACTCTATAAGAAATCAATCCCAAAATATGCACATGAATACTACGTACGTCTGGTGCGCACGGAAATCAAAATCCATGAATGTGCCATACATGCGCACAGAAACAACATCTAAGTGCATCGGGTGTGCACGAAACATCTGTCGTAGGCAACATGTGTGCCTGACAGCAAAATCAGGTGCATCTGACATGCACGAAAAATCTCGATTTAGTGCATCTGGTGTGTACCAAAATCGCATCTCAAGACATGCGCGAAAATTCAAATCAGGTGCATCCATCGTGCACGAAATCATGAAATCCAATATCAAGCACCGAACGTGCGCAAAATCAATCAGGTGCCCAAAACAAATATCGAGTATCACAATCGAAATCGTAGTCCAGTGCATCTAAGTGCACAAAAGGCGTATCACTGCACTGCAAGCATATATGAACTATACAGAGTGCAGGAACCAAATCGTGTGCGTGCATATGCACAAAATCAACTCAAATGTCTAAAACCGTAAAATCACAAACATGTGAAACTAAAGAACGAAAACGATATCAAGTGCAACACTGTGCAAAGATCGTAAATCCTCAATCATCAAAAATCAAATCATACGAATAAATCACCCAAAACATCGGAATCAATAATGGCGGAATAGTACCGCTCAATTGCATTCTCTAAGAATCTCGGGCCAACTGTCGCGGTCACTAGTGGGACGTCTCGTCGATGATCATGGACTCTGGCCTGCTGGTGTACGTAACAATGACCACTCCTGGGTCAAGATCTCCACTGTGAATTACCAATCTCTCGGTCCATCGGCTCATCGGCCCTGTCAGGTGTGCTAACGGGGATGATCCCATTCTGGCACTTCTCTGGTCATCTCTCGGTCAATCATTGCGACCACTCATAAGACAGCATATCACTGGCGTCGGCCTCTGGCTCTCTGAATATACGTGACACATCTGATCCTGGGTGCAAGTATCATTGCAGCAGTGTCCTGGAAGAAATCCTGCTCACGGTCTCTTCCATGTCTCGTCTCTGCCAACTGTCCGGAAGTCATCGTCCTTTCCTATATCTGCATCTTGCTCTGGAATGGCTGCATACCCATCGCGACCTCTTCTGGAAGGTATATCCAGTACTCTGCCTCGGCATGCGTATCGCATCTCTGATGTCGGCGGAGTGGAACGTTGTCACGACCCGAAATTCGGTCCGTAACCGGCACTTAAATTACGTAACGTCTACAGGCGTACGTAACTTAAGTAAGCCGAAACCCAGAAATCTAAACCACCCAAAACTGGATCAACGGAGAAACAAGTTTAAAATATTTTAGAAGTCGCCATTTAAAATCTCTAACTCTAGTTTTCTTTCATAAAAATTTCGGCAGCACCTCCTTTGTAAAACTGGCCCCGTAAACGGGTACAACACAGATAATATAATAAACATCCCAAGTGGGAGAAAAATCACGCCCACCGGCGGAGACAATCACCACAACAAGTATACGACGCCAAAGCGAAGAAATATCAAAGAGAACGACTATATCAAGAAGTAAACATAACCACAACAACCTGCTTCTACGAGCACGGTTCCCAAAACCAATATAATACATCACTGATATCTCACAAGTCGTCTCTAAGTCATATACAACAAGAGTAGATGGAGAATACTAGATCCAACAAATGATATACAATATACAACGGATAACCGCAAACCCACCTATAAAGCAACGGCCTCACTGCCAAGGTAGCGGTATCCCCAAAAGTAATGATGATAAGCTGCCCCGCCGCGACTACTCAGAGGGTAAGTCCTGCAAAACTGTGGCACAACGGGGGTGAGTTGCCAACTCGTGAATAGTAATTAACATCATACAGTAATCGCAAGTATGCACTAACATCAATGATCAATAACATGTGAACTGATAGCATGAGTATGACAATATGAATATACAACTATCATGATATTCATATCAATATAATACTGAGTGCGGAAAGTAAATAATCTCATGCGCATATCATCAGCATGAAAAAACACGGTGTATCTCAACAACACCCAAATCCCAAAATACTCAGATCGGCCCCTCAAATCATGTACCTCTCGTAAAACCCGAGTGTCAAACATCGACACCCAAAAACATAATATCCATACGTTCCTCGAAAACCAAGTATCCTACCTCGATACTTGCGTTTTCACGTATCGGTCTTTCTGATATCCATACGTTCCTCGAAACCAAGTATCCCACCTCGATACTTGCGTTTCCATGTATCGGTCTGTCAAACCCCATGTATCTCTAGGAAATTAAGTGCCCACATCGACACCTTAATTTCCCATATCGCATCTCAAATGCATAAGTCCATATAATGTATCTCGCGGATCCCAAGAATCCAAATCCAGAATACATATATATACAGCGTCCCATACCACCGATATATATGCAATACAAATCATATAAATCCAATCCAAATACATATATATACGGCGTCCCATACCACCGATATATATGCTATAAAAACTGTAATATCTACATCCAGAATACATATATACACAGCGTCCCATACCACTGATATATATGCAATACAACTGATCATATAACAATAGCAAGGTATATGTGCTAACAAGTAAAATAGCATGGTATATGTGCGAACAAGTAATGTAACATGGTATACATATGAGCATGTAGGTATACAGGTATGTTCTATGTAATATGCATTGTCGCACAAGTATAACTGTTTAATGTCGCTAACCGATAGCAAGGTATATGAATGAGCAATTGTGTTGTTCCTATCATGTCAATTATCAACAGTGTGTGTGTAGCATATCATTGTTGCTCGTGCAACATGGACTGTCGATAATAGTGCAGTGTACATCAGATATAATATCATGCACTACAAGTAACTATATGCAATGTGAATCATGCAATGTCTTTATATAAGCAAATGAGCATACGGCTAATATTATATCATATCTAGCCCCGACGCGTAGCGCCATACGGGCGATTCCCCGTAGATGTTAAATCTACTCACTCTGTGGTCTCCAGCTATGAAAATCCGACCACCTGCTTCCCTTTGTTCGCAGCGTCTGAAGTCCCCGCTTGCGACGCTATAATATCACAAACACAAGAAATAATGCGAATATCTTAGAAGCAAATCTCAATAACCTAAAACTACGTAATATAAAACGCATCAACGCACTAAACCACATCACGAATACACGTCTAGCGCAAACACACGAAACGATACCTAAACCCAAACTGAGTACGTCGCAGCACGACACACGACTCGTGTCGCAACACGTATCACGCGAACTCAAAACACACGATTATAGGTAATCGATCCCAGATTTTGCATACTGCATCAACTAATAAAATCAACAGTACCAAACAACCCCAAATAACAGCAGACAACTACCCACAGGAAACCCACCCCAACCCTCACCAAGTCGGCTGGCGTCGCCGGCCCTCTCCTCAAAGCTCGCCGGCCCAGACCGGCGGGGTGGTCCCCGTCTCCTGGGTGGTGTCTCAGGTTAACCTGCACAATCCTCTGAAGTTGTTTCCTCAATCACTAAAATTCCCAGATCATAGCAGATAGTAATATCTCTAAAAATACACTAAAAACCCGATATCGCCTCAATCGATATAAACTACGTTCTACGCAGAAATTAACGATCAAAACAACACAAAAACTACAATTAACCAATAGAGGGGTTATACCTAGCAACTTTGCTCTCAAGTTCCAAGCTTTCCCCTCTCCAAGTGATCAAGATCAAGAATTTCCTAAGCTTTTGGTATTTTTTGTGAAAGGTTTCAGAAATTTGAGAGTTTTTGTGATAGAATTGAGTTAAAATGATATGGGAATTGTTCAAGTGCAGTAGAGGATGAAGGATTTCGGCCAAGGGGTGAGGAGGTGGAGTTTTGAAGAGTTTCCAAGCAATTTCCTCCATTTATTGCCCATCAATGCATTGCACACATACACACACACTCATGCATGCATCTCTTTATCTCTTATCTTTTCTTTTTCATTTAATTCCAAGTTTAAACCTAGGCCACACACTAATCCCCTAGGTGAAGTGAGAAGGATTGCATTAACTTAAAGGTTTTAAAGAAAAGATCGCAAACGGTTATTTTCCCAAAATTTAAATACCGCATTAAAATAATATTAAAAATCGGGAAAAACCAAATTGAACCAAAACGTCCCATATACTCCCAAAGTTCGCGCACTAGCTTTATTTTAGCTAAACTAGGTGCTGGCAAGTCTATATGGTCGTTTGTTCACAGTCGGGTAAAAACGGAAAATACCGACAAACTTACCCTAAAACGGACGAAATCGCATAACGATTTCCAAAACGTTACAATCTCCCCCCCTTATAGAAATTCGGTCCCCGAATTACAATTTCATACTAAAACGTACCTTCAAAAAGATAAGGGAATCTCTCCCGCATCCCGCTCTCGATCTCCCAAGTGATCTCCTCACCAGTCGGACTACGCCACAGAACCTTTACAGAAGGCAAGTCCCTAGACCGAAGTTTCTTCACCTGCCGATCCAAAATAACTATCGGCTTCTCGGTGAACGAAAGATCACGCTCAAGCTGAACGGTCTCGTGCTGAATCATATGAGAAGGATCATGAAGGTATCTACGAAGCATCGACACATGAAAAACGGGGTGAACATCTGGAAAACTAGGCGGGAGCGCTAAACGATAAGCAACCGAACCTACTCGCTCGAGGATCTCGAAAGGACCTACAAATCTGGGACTGAGCTTCCCTCTCTTCCCAAATCGCATAACGCCCTTCATCGGAGAAATCTTCAGGAATACATGATCTCCCACTGCGAACTCAAGTCTGCGACGACGACGGTCGGCATAAGACTTCTGCCTGCACTGGGCTGTTCTCATCCTGTCCTGAATCAGCTGGATCTTCTCCGTAGTCTCCTGAACAAGCTGGGGTCCCAACACCAAACTCTCACTAAGCTCGGTCCAACAGACTGGCGATCGACACTTCCTACCATATAAAGCCTCAAAAGGTGCCATCTGAATAGTCTCCTGAAAGCTGTTATTATAGGAGAACTCAATCAACGGCAAGTGACGATCCCAACTGCCCCCAAAATCAAGCACACATGCACGGAGCATATCCTCCAGAGTCTGAATAGTCCGCTCCGTCTGACCATCTGTCTGTGGATGAAAAGCGGTGCTAAAACTCAATCTGGTACCCAAAGCTTCCTGAAGCTTCTGCCATAGACGGCTAGTAAACTGGGTACCTCTGTCGGATACTATGCATGTGGGAACACCGTGCAAACGCACAATCTCATCTATATAAAGCTGAGCGTACTGAGCATAGCCGAAAGTGGTTTTCACTGGAAGGAAGTGAGCCGCTTTCGTCAACCGGTCTACAACAACCCAAATGGAGTCATACCCTCTACTGGTCCTGGATAGACCCACAATAAAGTCCATGGAAATCTGCTCCCATTTCCACTCCGGAATGGGTAAAGGCTGCAACTCTCCAGCCGGTCTCTGATGCTCAGCCTTGACTTGTTGACAAATCAGGCACCTCGAAACGAAGTCCGAAATATCGCGCTTCATCCCTTCCCACCAGTAGTAGTCTCTCAAGTCTCGGTACATCTTGGTGGAACCTGGATGAACGCTAAAAGTCGACTGATGTGCCTGCTCTAGGATCTCGCGTCTCAAACCATCAACATCCGGTACACACAAGCGAGTCCCGCATCGTAGCACACCCTGGTCATCAATCATGAACTCCGAAACCGTACCTCGTCGAACAAGCTCAAGAATCTCAGACAAACGAGCATCACTGGGTTGCGCCTCACGAATACGATCAACAAGTAGAGGACGGGCGCGGACATGAGCAAACTGTCCCCCAGTGGAGGTAAACTCGAACTGCACTCTACCATCACACAAGAGCTGCCAATCTGCAGAAGACTGACACCGAACGGCGCTCAGCTGGGACAAGCTACTCACGGGCCTACGACTCAAAGCATCGGCTACCACATTCGCCCTGCCCGGGTGATAAAGGATCTCACAATCATAATCCTTCACTAGCTCCATCCATCGGCGCTGTCTCAGGTTCAGATCTCTCTGCTGGAAGATGTACTTCAGACTCTTGTGATCCGTGAAGATCTGACACGACTCTCCATACAAGTAGTGCCTCCAGATCTTCAACGCAAATACTACCGCAGCCATCTCTAGATCGTGAGTGGGGTAATTCTGCTCATGCTTCTTCAGCTGCCTAGAAGCATATGCAATCACCCTATCATGCTGCATCAAAACACAGCCGAGCCCCACTCGAGAAGCATCACAATACACAATGTAGCCTCCCGATCCAGAAGGTAAAGAAAGAACTGGTGCTGTCGTCAACCGAGTCTTCAACTGCTGAAAACTCTGCTCGCACGCATCAGTCCAGAGAAAAGGAACCCCCTTCCGGGTCAGTCCAGTCAGCGGTGCAGCGATACTCGAAAAATCCTGCACAAAACGGCGATAATAACCAGCTAAGCCCAAAAAGCTGCGGACCTCAGTCACCGATCCAGGTCTGGGCCAAAGCTGTACAGCCTCGATCTTCCTCGGGTCCACAAGAATCCCATCACTAGTCACCACATGACCCAGGAAGTCCACTCGATCAAGCCAAAACGCGCACTTTGAGAATTTAGCATACAGCTGGTGCTCTCTCAAAATCTGCAAAGTAACCCCCAAGTGCTGCTCATGCTCCTCTCGACTCCTAGAGTAAACCAGTATGTCATCAATAAACACGATAATGAACTGGTCGAGGAACGGCCTGAAAATCCGGTTCATCAGATCCATGAACGCTGCTGGCGCATTGGTGAGTCCGAACGACATCACCAAAAACTCATAATGCCCATAGCGTGTACGAAAAGCAGTCTTCGGAATGTCATCATCCCGAACCCGCAACTGATGATAACCCGAACGCAAATCAATCTTCGAAAAATGTTTCGCACCCTGGAGCTGATCGAATAAATCGTCAATGCGGGGTAAAGGATACCTGTTCCGCACCGTAACACGGTTCAACTGACGATAATCTACACATAACCTCAAACTGCCGTCCTTCTTCTTGACGAACAGAACAGGAGCTCCCCACGGCGAAACACTCGGACGCACAAGTCCCAAATCAAGCAACTCTTGCAATTGATCTTTAAGCTCTTTAAGCTCTGCCGGAGCCATCCGATAAGGCGGTATAGAAATAGGCTCCGTGCCAGGAATCAGATCAATGCAAAACTCAATATCGCGCTCTGGCGGCATCCCAGGTAACTCATCGGGAAAAACATCGGGAAACTCTCGCACGGTAGAAACCTGGTCCAACAACTCCACTGTGGCTCCAGTATCATGAATGAACGCCAAGAATCCCGACATCCCCTCCTCAAAAGCCGACTAGCGCACAAAACAGAAATCAAGCTGTGAGGGGCGGCACTACGGTCCCCCTGCACAACCAACACCGACTCGCCGGGAAAACAAAATCTAACTGTCTTCTCGCGGCAGTCCACGGACGCATAGCAAGTAGCTAGCCAATCCATGCCCAACAAAACGTCGAAGTCCAACATCTCCAGAAGGATCAAGTCGACGGGCAGATCTCTGTCACCAATATGGATGACACAAGATCGAAACACATAACGCGCAACAAACGACTCTCCCACAGGAGTAGTCACGATCAGCGGCTGATCCAGCAAACACGACTCTCGGCCTAACCTCGGCACGAAGTGCGTAGAAACATACGAATGCGTGGATCCCGGATCAAAAAGAACATGCGCATCAAAAGAACATACAGAAAGAGTACCTGAAACCACGGCATTGGACGCCTGAGCGTCCTGGTGAGTCAAGGCAAAAACCCTAGCCTGACCTCTACCGGCTACTGGCTGTCCTCTGCCTCTGCCACCTCGACCTCTCGGTACAAAACCTCCGCGACCACGACCTCGCTGAACAGGAGTCTGACGTGGCGCAACTACTGGAACAAGAGGCAACGCTCTCTGAGGTAGAGAAGGTGGTAAGGTAATCTGCGGTACAGCTGGCTCGTTCACACGCGGCTCTATACAATCTCGAACCCGATGACCCAAACTACCACACCGGTAACATCCCGAAGTAAACTGCCGATCATCCTGAGGGTAAGAACCATAAAGTCGACCGCTTCCCGAACCGCCACTAACAGAACGAAAACTGTCTCGACGTCTAAACGTCTGCCTCGCTGCCACATCACCTATACGAACTCTCTTCGGTCCCGGAACAACTGATAACTCAGCTAGACGCTCCTCTACCGAAAGAGCTGCATCCACCGCTGCCGCATACGTGTCACAATGCTGAACACTGATGGCTAAGAATATCTGGGTAAGTAGGCCTCGAACAAACCTCTTCACCCTCATCTCCTCAGTCGCCACCAGGTATGGAGCATATATCGACAGCTCAGTAAACAATACATCATAATCCGACACCTTCATCCCCGGCGTCTGACGTAAAGACTCAAATCTGCGCGCTCGCGCATCTCTGACGCTCGGTGGAAGAAAACGAACGAGAAAAGACGTCACAAACTCAGCCCAGGTCATAGGAGCAAGACCAGCGGCTCTGCCTCTCTCCAACGACTCACACCACTTCTGGGCCATACCCTCCAGACGAAAACTGGCAAACTCTACCCATCTCTCGTCGGAACATCGGAGTGAGCGACAAATCCTGGCCATCCGGTCGATAAACGACTGCGGATCCTCGGTAACATCTGTACCCGTAAACACCGGAGGTCTCAGCCTCATGAAATCCGTCAACGACACAGCAATAACCCCCGGAGCTGCAACTGCGACTATCGGAACTGTAGGTACCATCGTGGCCTCCGCAGTGGGTGGAACAACCGCCTGCCCCTGCGCTCGGATGGTCTCTACCAAAGTCCCCACAATCTGGCGCAGATCCTGCATACGAGCTCCAATCATAGCAATATACTCCGGTACAACAGGCGTACCATCCCGGTCAGTCCTCGCCTCAGGCGAGTCAACTCTGACCTCGGCCCTCGCGGCCGCTCTCTGAGCCCTCGTAGTCTTCGGCGGCATATGGGCTATAAATTGAAACAAGATTCGATAAAGAACGGAAATCGAATCACAAGATGTATATCAATCACGGAAGGAATATCAATCAACAAGTCCTAAGGTCACTTAGGCGGAGTACCGTGTCGTAAGTATGCCGCGGAACATACACACGCTACGTCACTCTGCTTAAGCCACCTACTCCATCATACCAAGGTCATCCTAGACTCCGAAAGGTAAAACCTAATGCTCTGATACCAACTTTGTCACGACCCGAAATTCGGTCCGTAACCGGCACTTAAATTACGTAACGTCTACAGGCGTACGTAACTTAAGTAAGCCGAAACCCAGAAATCTAAACCACCCAAAACTGGATCAACGGAGAAACAAGTTTAAAATATTTTAGAAGTCGCCATTTAAAATCTCTAACTCTAGTTTTCTTTCATAAAAATTTCGGCAGCACCTCCTTTGTAAAACTGGCCCCGTAAACGGGTACAACACAGATAATATAATAAACATCCCAAGTGGGAGAAAAATCACGCCCACCGGCGGAGACAATCACCACAACAAGTATACGACGCCAAAGCGAAGAAATATCAAAGAGAACGACTATATCAAGAAGTAAACATAACCACAACAACCTGCTTCTACGAGCACGGTTCCCAAAACCAATATAATACATCACTGATATCTCACAAGTCGTCTCTAAGTCATATACAACAAGAGTAGATGGAGAATACTAGATCCAACAAATGATATACAATATACAACGGATAACCGCAAACCCACCTATAAAGCAACGGCCTCACTGCCAAGGTAGCGGTATCCCCAAAAGTAATGATGATAAGCTGCCCCGCCGCGACTACTCAGAGGGTAAGTCCTGCAAAACTGTGGCACAACGGGGGTGAGTTGCCAACTCGTGAATAGTAATTAACATCATACAGTAATCGCAAGTATGCACTAACATCAATGATCAATAACATGTGAACTGATAGCATGAGTATGACAATATGAATATACAACTATCATGATATTCATATCAATATAATACTGAGTGCGGAAAGTAAATAATCTCATGCGCATATCATCAGCATGAAAAAACACGGTGTATCTCAACAACACCCAAATCCCAAAATACTCAGATCGGCCCTCAGATCGGCCCCTCAAATCCTGTACCTCTCGTGAAACCCGAGTGTCAAACATCGACACCCAAAAACATAATATCCATACGTTCCTCGAAAACCAAGTATCCTACCTCGATACTTGCGTTTTCACGTATCGGTCTTTCTGATATCCATACGTTCCTCGAAACCAAGTATCCCACCTCGATACTTGCGTTTCCACGTATCGGTCTGTCAAACCCCATGTATCTCTCGGAAATTAAGTGCCCACATCGACACCTTAATTTCCCATATCGCATCTCAAATGCATAAGTCCATATAATGTATCTCGCGGATCCCAAGAATCCAAATCCAGAATACATATATATACAGCGTCCCATAACACCGATATATATGCAATACAAATCATATAAATCCAATCCAAATACATATATATACGGCGTCCCATACCACCGATATATATGCTATAAAAACTGTAATATCTACATCCAGAATACATATATACACAGCGTCCCATACCACTGATATATATGCAATACAACTGATCATATAACAATAGCAAGGTATATGTGCTAACAAGTAAAATAGCATGGTATATGTGCGAACAAGTAATGTAACATGGTATACATATGAGCATGTAGGTATACAGGTATGTTCTATGTAATATGCATTGTCGCACAAGTATAACTGTTTAATGTCGCTAACCGATAGCAAGGTATATGAATGAGCAATTGTGTTGTGCCTATCATGTCAATTATCAACAGTGTGTGTGTAGCATATCATTGGTGCTCGTGCAACATGGACTGTCGATAATAGTGCAGTGTACATCAGATATAATATCATGCACTACAAGTAACTATATGCAATGTGAATCATGCAATGTCTCTATATAAGCAAATGAGCATACGGCTAATATTATATCATATCTAGCCCCGACGCGTAGCGCCATACGGGCGATTCCCCGTAGATGTTAAATCTACTCACTCTGTGGTCTCCAGCTATGAAAATCCGACCACCTGCTTCCCTTTGTTCGCAGCGTCTGAAGTCCCCGCTTGTGACGCTATAATATCACAAACACAAGAAATAATGCGAATATCTTAGAAGCAAATCTCAATAACCTAAAACTACGTAATATAAAACGCATCAACGCACTAAACCACATCACGAATACACGTCTAGCGCAAACACACGAAACGATACCTAAACCCAAACTGAGTACGTCGCAGCACGACACACGACTCGTGTCGCAACACGTATCACGCGAACTCAAAACACACGATTATAGGTAATCGATCCCAGATTTTGCATACTGCATCAACTAATAAAATCAACAGTACCAAACAACCCTAAATAACAGCAGACAACTACCCACAGGAAACCCACCCCAACCCTCACCAAGTCGGCCGGCGTCGCCGGCCCTCCCCTCAAAGCTCGCCGGCCCAGACCGGCGGGGTGGTCCCCGTCTCCTGGGTGGTGTCTCAGGTTAACCTGCACAATCCTCTGAAGTTGTTTCCTCAATCACTAAAATTCCCAGATCATAGCAGATAGTAATATCTCTAAAAATACACTAAAAACCCGATATCGCCTCAATCGATATAAACTACGTTCTACGCAGAAATTAACGATCAAAACAACACAAAAACTACAATTAATCAGTAGAGGGGTTGTACCTAGCAGCTTTGCTCTCAAGTTCCAAGCTTTCCCCTCTCCAAGTGATCAAGATCAAGAATTTCCTAAGCTTTTGGTATTTTTTGTGAAAGGTTTCAGAAATTTGAGAGTTTTTGTGATAGAATTGAGTTAAAATGATATGGGAATTGTTCAAGTGCAGTAGAGGATGAAGGATTTCGGCCAAGGGGTGAGGAGGTGGAGTTTTGAAGAGTTTCCAAGCAATTTCCTCCATTTATTGCCCATCAATGCATTGCACACATACACACACACTCATGCATGCATCTCTTTATCTCTTATCTTTTCTTTTTCATTTAATTCCAAGTTTAAACCTAGGCCACACACTAATCCCCTAGGTGAAGTGAGAAGGATTGCATTAACTTAAAGGTTTTAAAGAAAAGATCGCAAACGGTTATTTTCCCAAAATTTAAATACCGCATTAAAATAATATTAAAAATCGGGAAAAACCAAATTGAACCAAAACGTCCCATATACTCCCAAAGTTCGCGCACTAGCTTTATTTTAGCTAAACTAGGTGCTGGCAAGTCTATATGGTCGTTTGTTCACAGTCGGGTAAAAACGGAAAATACCGACAAACTTACCCTAAAACGGACGAAATCGCATAACGATTTCCAAAACGTTACAAACGTCGTCTTATCCAGATCTTGTACGGACCTCTTTACTCCACTTTTTTTAATGTCGATTGCTTTGGAATCGTCTCATCATGGCTATATGGACTGAGCTCCAACGGCTATCCTCGTATCTGGAGTCTCCCAAGAAATGCATCTCACCACCTAGCATCCGAATTAAGTCGAGCCATCCGACCGAGTCGTCAAAACCTCATAACCCCCCAAGAGCTCAACATCTTGGGCACAGTTTAATAGTATCGAGTATATACCACAGCATCGGTGGTCCAGCCGTAGAAGGGCAAACCCAAGCCTCACTAATGGTGCCGTAGAACTGCCGCAAACCCGAAGGTTCAAAGGCTTTCACACGGTCATTAAGTCGAGTTAGGGTTTCATTCTTCTAGAGGGACCATAGAATTGCCTGCATGTCTTTCCGAATACTTTAAACTTGGAATAATAGGTTTCTGACATTCGATCGTCTCTGTCGACTCCCAACGTCTCCGCGTGAAGTCGTCTCTAGCTGGAATCAATCTATCTGATGACCTCGCATCGGGGTAAGCGAACGAACCACCTGTCCTAGTCATTCATCATCGGGTGACTAGCGACCTTCTATCATCTCTTAGTATAACTCGTTCTGCACTAACTCCATCATCTGGGGCAATATCTCGTCGTTCGCAGCAATAACTAGCTCGCTCACCTGCACGCTGAACAGTGCCTCGACCATCATGAATAAGCAACACACCAACGGTCATCAAAATATGGCTGGCCTCTGTCAGTGGCTCAATCCTCTAGTGTCGATCAGCACCTCCGAGTAACCTCATAAAGGCGATCCGCCAAACGCTCGTGGCGCGGAAACACAGTAAAAAGACACATCTCTGCAATCGTGTGTCGCCGGAATTTCGCCCTGGTCAGTCTTCGTTCGTGACGAGCTTGTGCTGACCGCAACTCTAGCCGTAGCTCTCCCTACCGGTAACCGTAGCAGCAAAACCAAACTGGAACCGACGAGGCTAGATCAGGAAGGAATATAATACTGAAAAAGGAAATGTACATCCTAAGGCTTCATAAGTGGAGTGGCGTGTCGTAAATATGCCGCGGAACATACCAACGATACGTCACTCTACTTTAGTCACCTATTCCATCAACCAAGGGTCATCCTACACTCCGAAGGTAAAACCTAACGCTCTGATACCAACTTTGTCACGACCCGAAAGAACGGAACATGACCGGCACTTAAACTACGAACGTCTCGAGGCGTACGTAATCTAAGTAAACCGAAAACCCAGAAATCCAAACCAAGAAAAGTAGTAGAGTGAAGGAAAACCAATTTAAAACAAGTAGTTTTAATAGCATAAGCCGAATTATGCGGTTTTTAAGAACATCAAAATTTACTGAAAATTTCGGCAGAGTCTCCTTTGTAAAAACTGGCTCCCAAATGGGATACAACATGAATAGTATACGAAATCAATAAAAAGGCATCCCCAAGCGGGAGCTAGCTCTTCGTCAATCGACGGTCACAACCACATAAGCAATATAGTATACAACGCCAACGGCGAGGATCAAAACTCAAAAGGAACTCAAAACCACCAGAAATATAACGAGCGACTCTAAGGTCGAAAGAATAAACAACACTGGTCTCTAACTCAATAATACATGTTTGGTTGATGGAATTTACTAGATACAACTGAATAATATCATACAAGGTAAATAATGGGGGTATGATACAAGTAAACCCACCTACTAGCAAATCACCCGAATGAAACTATGCCCGCAAAGCCGTAAGGAAACCGGTACGGCAAACCTGCAAGAAACTGGGGCACAACGGGGGTGAGTTGCAAACTCGTGAATAGAAAATATCAACGCACAGAAATCGCATAAATAACGCAATCCTAGGTCAATGATCATAATATATCCTCAAATATATGTATAACAGGCAGTCTATGACAATGTCTTGGGTAATATCTAACCCGAGTGTAATCACATGTGCCCGTGTCAGTGCCTCAGGTAGCAATATATCATATGAATGAGGTATGAATGCATGAAACAGAATACATGTAAATGAAGAAACTGTTTTCATAACTTAGTGAGATTTCCTTCGTATTTTTAAAACTGAGGTATCATAATGAAATCAGTATCAACAGTGTCTAGCATCGACACAAAACAAAAATCTTACTGTCTCGAAATATCAATGTCTCAATCTCAATATCTAGGGCGCCGTCAGTCCAGACCGGCCCCTACCATCCATCTCATGGCTACGACGGTATCCTCCGGATATCCGACGCGTCGGGTAATATCACCGGTAGGTAGTGCTCCCCAGCCAGGCTCAACGTCAACACCACATTCCTCTTGCCCCGGGGTACCATACCGGGCCCACCATGTACCCGTGATGGTTCCTCCACTCCTCGACACGAATCTCCAAAACCACAGCAAACTCATGGTGGACGACACTTTACATCACTAGAAAACCGCAACATTTTATATTTTAAAAGATCATAAGTTGTAAATTTTGCGGCTTTCCCGGAAATCCAGAAATATCATAAATCTCAGGAAATCATTACAAGTGCATATGTCAATGATAATGAACTAGGCATGAACAACTGAATAACAGTATGCATGAAGTGGTAGGTAATAACTACAATGTCTAATATGGCATATAAGGGAAATACACTATTATCATGTCAAAACTACCAGCTAACAATCTAAGTCAAGCAATTATATTCTCTAAAGTGTACGTGACATGGCAATTACCGATGAAGATGTGTGTGAGCCGGCAAGTAGGTGTACGTGGTACATACGCATCATCGATAATGGTGCTGGTGTCCTAACAGCATGATATCAATAATAGAATATGCAGCAAAATAAATATGCGAGGCAGAGTGAACAACAATAATGTGCGGGAGCTGAATACTAGACACAACGATAACTAATCTGCAATAATCTAATATAAGTCCTACAAATGGTGCCTTTTGAAATAACACGAATCGTGGGGTTTTGAAAATAGGGGCTACGGTGTTTTTATGAAAAGATACGTCGTTTTTGAAATATCCGTAGATTCCCTTGAGCTGTCTTTAAAAATGCACACGATTCGTTAGTTTTTGAAATAGGTAAGAAGTCTAATCTAATCTAACAACTACACTAAACTATTCGGCTGAACTAACAAGCTGAACTACAGGTAAGGAAACCGCCTATCATCTGAGTCGATACATATACATACCTGTATATGTATAGTCGGTGATCCCGCCTCAATAATATCATATCCGATACCATATCTATAATCAGGCATCCCAAGTCAAGAGTGCGGATCAATCATCAATATAGCTCGTACGTAAATCCGTCGTACGGCATCCCAATCTGGGTACGGGTCAATATCACATTCATCATACTATTCACCTGATATCCTCTTTATCAAATATCATGATCGGGGTACTGATCTACGTCTAGTACCATACTGATACCGCCTACGCATGCATGGACGTGTGTGAAACACTACGTCAAGGACCCGCTACAACGTCATGTCGTATCTAAGATACGAACCCTGCTATATCACCGATCTCACGGCCTCAAATCAAATCTCATCGACTCAGCTCAATCCCAAGTATCATCCTTAGTCCGTATGTGAACATATAGTCCCATACCCATGTGAACACATAACTATAAAGAATCCTATGAGCACATATCAATAGGAATGTATGCAAGTATGTATGTGTGTATGTGTGTGCAACACTACCCTAGGGTTCACAACACTAAGGTAATCCAACACGCCAATATCCATCCTAAGCAACGTTATTAATCCCAAATAACATACAATAAATGTTGGTGTGTATACGCATCCGTATACACCACCACGGACTGCGGGGGTGCTATACGCCATCCACCCGACTTCTCCCCGTAGATATAAATCTACTCACCTGAACCTCGCTCGCCGGTGCCGACGTCGCCACGCGCTTGCTTGTCGTCTCGAAGTCCACATGGGGGTACCTACATATCATAACACACCATATCGCATTAAAACTAAATTCGAAATCGAAACGGCATAAGAAAACCAAATCGGCACGCGTATCACGCATAGGTCCAAACCCATCGCCTACGCATGCAAGAATAGTCAAACCGACCCTCGATGTCGATGTACAAACGTCAAACCATCGAGGAAAATCCAATCACACTCATTTGCACATCCACGAACACTAATTTTAATATAAACTAGGTTGAAACTCACAAAAACGCCAATTTCACTCAAAAAGTCATTTTTCCGAAAATCTAGCAAGCACAATTCGCCGTTTTTGTACAAAACACGATATTTAAATGAATGTAGCGGCCAATATATTTATTAAATATCTTACATAAGTCATAAAAACCATTTCCGGAATTTAATCTCATTAAATTCCAAAAACCCTAATATTCTAGTTTACAAAATACCCTTTTTACAATTTCATAGCAAAATGCACAAACTACAATTTAGGTTGGATTTCCATGAACTAAAGTGTTAAACTACACTTAATAAAGTTAATAATATGATAAAAAAACCCTAACCATATTTTAATTCTCGATTTAACACAATATTTACAAAAACTAGTTTGCAAATTTAACCAATTTCGACCATTTTATAGCAAAATGCACATACAACAAACTAGTTTGGATTTGCATGATTTAAAGCATTAAACTACATTTTATAATGTTAATAAAGTCATCAAAACCTTAGTTAGATTTTAAATCACCCATTTGGAACCAAAAGCTAAAAACTAGTTTGCTTAAATAAAGCTAAATTGGATATTTTAATGTTACAATTAGCACTAAGCAACAAGATTACATTTTGCATGCCCTAAGATACAAAATACATCACATAACCATGCACAATTGATCACCATTCAACTCCAACACAAAACGCCACTTCAATTTCATAAACCCTAATCTTGAATTTGGACTCTAAATTTATAATCTAAACTAAACCTTTCATTAACATAATTTGAAGTAATAAGAAACAACTCAAAAAAAAGAACAAGATTTATACCTCTGTAACACCTTAGGATAAGGGTTAGTGTATAATTATAATTAAATAATGATTTTCAATAAAAAGTTTACCAAACTGTGTGTTAAATATTTTTCCTAATTTAATAAATATTTTTCCAAAATTTTCCTAGGCTTGCACACACATGTGCATGTAAACTAGGGTTTTTAAAAGAAGTAAATACCATAATTATTAACCATGGTGGGTTAATCTTGAGGGTTAAAAGTCTTTTGGGTTTTAAGTGGGTTTATTTAGATAGTTAAAATTACTTTAATTTGAATTTGAGATGGGTGTTGACTTGATAGAGTGAGGGAGTGGGCATCATGGCTTAGCCCATGCTTGCCATTAATGATGAGAGAGAGAGAGGGTTGACAATTGGAAGCTAATTATTTCCTCTCATTTCTTTTCTTTGTATTCTCTCAAACACTCACAAACACACTCACACACACAACACTTACCTCTTCACACCCCCCAGCCCCAGAAGCAGCAGCAGGCACAGCAACAGCAGCAGCAAGCTTCCAACAGCAGCAGCAGCAAGCACAAACAGCAGCAACAGCAGAGGCAGTGAGCAGCAGCAGCCCAAGTTCCTAGTGCAGCCTCTTCCCTTCATTCCTCCACCTTCCTGCAACTCCCTAGGGTCGAGTGTGAGGTATACTTTCTATCTTATTCCCTAGTTAGCTTAGTTAGTGTAGTTTTGCATCGGTTAATGGATATTGGCGCGTTTTAGTGTGATTTGGGATGTTTAGTAGGAACTTTGTGTTAAGGTGATGTGTTAGGGTTTCAGTAGCTTGCTAGTGAGTTAGTGAGACCATTGTAACCTAGTTCAACCCCAATTACGCTAAAATACCATCAGTTTCACAATTGTTGCAAAATGTCATATTTGTGCAAATTTGAACTTTTCTGGAACTGCTCTTGACCCGGTGAGTTCAGAATGAAATTGAGGATACTACAGTATGGTGGAGAGGTGCTGATACCATGGTTTTAACTCAACCCCCTAACTCTTCTCTTTAGCCGCCAATTTCCTCATTCTGGCCGCAATTTGCGGCCAGATGGGTAGGGATTTGGGTGTTGTTTGGTCCAGTGGGTGTCTGCTAATGTGTGTAGTGTTGCGGTATATATATATTTGTAAGTTCAGTTCTGTAGGAAAATCTGGGACCAAATACCTATTTTGCCGTTTTCTAAACCTTCACGACACGCGTGATACGTGAGTAGGTTTGGGTTTCTGCGTATCGCGGCGCGTCGGGGTAGTTTCGTGGCGCGTGATCACACGTTTTAGCGTATCCCGCACACGCGCGATTGGTTTGCGACACGGGTTTCTTGTTGGATTATAATGTCGCATTTTTGTGAATTAAGCTTATGTGTGGTATATGTTATGTGATTTTAGGTTCGCAGGCCAGTGAGACGGACGCTGCGAAGAAGGGCAAGCAAGTGGTTGGATACACTTAGCGCGAGACACTGTGAGTAGATTTCACATCTACGGGGATTTCGCCCGCATGGCGTTATGCGTCAGGGCTGATAGGACTTTATTATTATGTGTTGCATGCATCCCATAGACTGTCATCGCATATTGCATTCCCTGCTGTGTTGATATATATATTGCTTAGAACTGTTAGAACACCGCACTATTACTAACGGTTTATGTTGCACGGGCACTATTTACATGCTACACACACACCGTTAGTAATTGCCATGCCACACTCACTGTAGAACTGCCATGATTATACTGTTGTATTATTGCTGTAGTTCATCTTACATGTGATTGATTATGATTCCCTGGAAATTTGGGAGCCGCATGACATCTTTAAAAACGGAAACTATTTTAAAAAGCGGCTTTCCCTTATATACCTGCCATGGACTGATTACATTGTACCTCATTGGATTGACTTATTGGTGATGGATTTTCATGTGATTTCTGGTTTTGAGGACCGTGGAAATATTTAAGAAAAGATGCATTATTTTGAAAACCTGGTACCTCGTGATATGATATTTTGGTGTGTCCACCACGCGTTTTCTCGGTGCTGAGACGTGTGCTTGAAACCCGATTCGAGGAGTGGATGTTCCATTTGCGGGTTCGTGGTGGGCCCGGTATGGTTCCTCTCGGCGAGATGATCGATAGGATTTGCTGATTGAGCCTGGAGGCGGGCGAGTACCAACCGATGATTGGTTGGACCTGGCAGTTGTCCGGAGGATACTGACCAGAGTCGAGTGATGGATGCGGGACGACCCGTGCTGCCGGGGCCGAGGGCCGACACCGCAGACGGACCCCGTGGGCCGATCCGGACTGACGGAGCCCGATATACGAGGATTTGCGTGTCGATGCTGGACACGAGTATTTTATGATATTTTGGGTGCCGATGTTGGGCACTCGTGATTTCTCAGAGATGTACAGGATTTGAGGGCCGATGGGTATGCCGGCGCCTGAGTGTATTTGGGATTTGAGTGCAGCCTGAGGCACCGATTATGGTTTTCCATGTTGACATAGTCCATGTAGATATTATTTATCCCATACTCAGCATTGACTACTATATATCTCATCCTGTAGCATTTACCTGTTAGAGTATTTGCATTACTATTGCATCCTCTATGTGACATGCATTGATATCATCTGCTGGCATTAGTAGGGCCACGCTATATGTGCATGCTTGCGATCACCTTTATATGTTATCTCGATTCACGAGTTGGCAACTCACCCCCGTTGTGCCACAGTGTTTGCAGGTTGCCCTTGGGAGTAGTCACGGCTGGCTGTTACCTCATCTTTTGGCACAGATACCCCTTTTGAGCAGAGATAGTCTTTTGCTGATAGGTGGGTTTTGTACGGTATCTGTTATCTTTCAGTTGTATATTTGATGTATCTAGTACTCTCCATCTACCTTTCTGTATTGACTTAGAGACAGTTGTGAGGACGATATGTATGATTTTATATTCTGGTGTCGAGCTCGTAGGTGAGCCGACTTTGCTTTTGCAGTCTCATCTTTATCATATTGTCCTTGCTCTACTGTGTATTCTTCGCTTCGGCGTCGTATATCTTATTTTGATGCTTCATTCTTTTTACTCGTCATTTCTGTTACACCTTGTTTCTATTCGGCTGGCGGGGCAAATGTTTTAAAAAGGAAATGTTACCAAAATTATAAAACTTATAACTTTTGAACTTAAAAAGGATTTCTACTAAATAAATGGAAGTTTTTCAGACCTGTACGATTTGTTTTTACAAAATGTTTTAAATCACTCTATATTTATTGGTTTTGATTTCTGGGTTCGGCTTACTTAGCCGCGTTGCGCCTGTAGACGTTGCGTGGTTAAGTGCCGGTCACGAGTCGAATTCTCGGGTCGTGACAACCTCATAACCATCTTGAGATCAACATGAAACTTGTCTCCAAAATGCAAACTTTTCACCAAGATCCATGCTAGATAGGCTAAGGAAAAATGGGTAGGGCTTGGATTTGCATTTTAGCTTTGATTTTTGATGGAAATGGGTGAATTTTTTGATGGAAAATGAGAGGAGAAGAGGGAGGGAGGGGCTGCTGTTTTGGGGCTGGGAATTTCGGCCAGAAATGGATGAGGGGAGAGAGAGGGAGATGAGGAAAATGCAAGGGAGCAAAGTCAAGGTCAAGGTAAGGTCAAAGTCTAACTACTTTATCTATTTTCTAATCTTTTCTTTTATTTCATTTCATTTCTTTTTCCTTTGCAAACCATGTGGGGAAAAAGTGAGGGCTGCTGAATTTGGCTAAGGGGAGGGGTAAGTGGGGGTGTGTGGGTGTGGGCACGGGTGTGGGGTGATGAAAAATGATAAATACAATACCCCAAACATCCATTTACGCTAAAAAAGCCTTTTTTCTTCAATAATTTCTAAACCGTTTTGGCAAATGATTTCGTTCCAAAAACCACATGATAAATTTTTATTTAATGTTTTATGATGCACAAAATTTGTTTCAACTCATTCCAATTTGTAATTTTCCCTAATTAAATGTATTAGTGACGGCTTAAAATAATAATAAAATAATATTTTTTTTCAGAAAATTTGAAATTTCACCAGCGGCTCAATAAACACCAAATAATAGCAATTACATAGCTAGAATATGTATATTTAATTTTTATAATAAGATATTTGTATTTTGACTTTTTACAGAAAACCCCTTTATTTTACCGATTTTTCGAAATTTCACCGAAACGATTTTCAAAACGCTACAGGTTGAAGTATCTCATACTCAACCATCCCATAAAAGTCTCTACTGGGAAAAGGCCTTCGTGAGTGGATCCGCGCTGTTGTCCTCTATGTCTACTCTCCTAAACTCGATCTCCCTGGAGATCAACCATCTCCATGATCAGGTGATACTGCCAAAGAATTATATTTGGATTTCTGATGGGACGGAAGTTCCTTGGCTAAAGCCACAACTCCATTGTCATACAATGGTAGGAACGAAGTTCATCTCATGAACTTATATATCCAGACTGCCTCTTTGGTAGCATCCTTGGTAACGATGTAGCTTGCCTTTAATCGTCTAGTATGTCACGGTATCTAGCTTGGAACTCTTCCAACATACCGTCCCTCCACTGAGGGTAAAGACAATGCCTGCGACTGACATTCAGTCGTCCTTATCACCCTGGAACCTTTCCAGTGATTCTCCCCAGGATCGATTGATACCATCTTATTACAACTAGTGAGTATCCTAACATCCAATTAGATCTATCTCATAGATCCAAAACCCAGGATTTAGGAGGTATCACTTTGATCCTATATGGAGAATCCTTGTGATAAGCGGAGATTGACCGAGCATAGCATAGGAAAATCCTTCCCTATCAAGAGTATGTCATCCACGTACTCTACGAGGATCACCACCATACTCCCTACTACCTTTTTGTATATACAAGGTTCATCTACCATTTTGATGAAGTCAAACTCTTTGACTAGCACATCAAAACAGATGTTCCAACTCCGCGATACCTGTTTTATCATATAAAATATCTTGCACACGTTTCCGCTGCTCCGACTGTCTACGAAGCCCTCTGGCTGTGTACTTATAGATGCTCTTTTCTAAAACATCATTTAGAAAAGCAGTCATGACACCCAACCACAAGATATCGTAGTCATGGTATGTAGCCGTGGCAAGTAGGATCTGGATGGACTTAAGCATAGCTTTGAAAGTCTCAACTTTTCCATGTACACCAAGTAATCTCCTCAAGATATACTCGCTCCTGATGGGGATTTAACCCTTCAGATAAAGCAACCAAAGTCCATACTTTGTTGGTGTATAAGGATTCCATCTCAGATCGATAAGCACCCAGCCATTCTTACAGAGTCCCACTCCTGATGGCCAGCTCGAAACTAGTTGGGTCATCATCTCATGATGCAATCCTCGCTCCCACTGTCATAGAGAAACCGAAGTACCTTTCAGGTGGGTGTGGAACCCTACTAGATCGGCGGAGAGGCTGAGGTTCGTTGGAAACTATTGAATCCTTTGGTTCTACGAAATTATCAGCTGTAGTTTGTATAGCTGGAACATTTCCAGTTCTACATAACAGACCTTGCCTCGAGCTTGTCTGGATTTTTCTTTTAGACATAGTCCGGACAACCCCAAATCTTAACAAACTTAAGATATGGGCTCTTCCCATTCCATATCACATATGAAGTGGTAGGTAACTGATTTGATTTGAACCCTATTCAATAGGTATGCAGCTTCTCAAGTGCATAACTCCCAAAAGGAAATAGGAAACTCAGTAGTACTCATCGTAAAGCACACCATATCAAATAGGGTGCTATTGGTCCGCCCCGATACACCGACGTGCTGTGGTGTATACGGAGGAGTAATGCTGAGAGAGAATCTCATTCTCCTTTAGAATAGTCCAGGAATTCCATGCTCAAGTATTCTCCTCCTTGATCTCATTAAAGGACATAATACTTATACCCGTATTTTGGTTCTCTACTTCTAACTTATATTCTGTGAATATCTCAAAAGGTTCGGACTTGTGTTTCAGCAGGAACATATGTCTGAATCTTGAGAGATCATCAGAGAATGTAATGAAGTACAAAGAACCAGTCTTGGCATGTGTAGACAGGAGACTTTCATACATCAGCATGTATCAATTCCCAAGAGTTCACTAACTCTTTCTCTGTTTCCAATAAACAGAGCTATGGTCATCTTATCTTTGTGACATGACCTGCAAGTTTCACAAGATGTAAATTCAAACTAATTTAAATATACATCCAAATGTATCTTCAGCTAGTCTGGTCGCATTGATATGACCTAGTCTGCAATACCTCAAAAAGGATTCATTCATTTCTGAACTATTCCTCTTGTGTGTGTTTTGTATACTAAGAACTATAGTTTGATTTAGAACGTCAATGCTTTTAGATAACGTGCCTGAACCGATCAACTCTTGATATAGGAAATGTTCAAAACATTATCCCACAATACAAAATTATATCCTTTCTTTACTAATAAAGAGAATGATATGATTTTGTATATCAGGTTCGGTATCTAATAACATTTGTTCAGAATCAATGTATTCTAGATCTCCTAGTGAATATTTACAGTGGACTTTTAACCGTTGCTTCGATATGAAATCTTGGACCTTGCGTTGCTTTGTACTTTGTGAACTGATCTTTGTGTCGGCTTTATCAAGATCCTTTTGTTTGTTGGTTGTAATCTCACTTTTGTATCGTCTTTTATCTTTTTCACTGTTTCTGCTCCCAAGAACCTGTAACCTGTACTATGTAGCAAACATGCGTCAAAAGCACCTGTTTATTTGTAAAAAGAAAAAGAATGGGGAATATAATAATGCAATATTATGGTATGAACATCAACCGGGGTGTAATTTTTTACCCCAACAATTACATCACTTTACAATTTACATCGAATGAAAGAATGAAAAACCCTCATCTCACATCCCCGGCAATTCATCCACGACGATCCAATAAGTTCATATACTTAAACCATAAGAACAGCAACACAGATATGTGCAACCCCGACTAATCGACGTATTGCAATTAGTCGACGTTTCCAAACACATATATCACAACTTAAAACTTTAAACGACGTTAAAACCGCGACTTAGAAACACTCTGTATTGCCGCAGTAAAAAGATAAAAGTATATCAAAATTTGCAAAAACAAACAACACCTGAGACTTTAGATCCAAGCAACTAGAACAGGGACCAAAATTTAAAGAATTCCACGAAAATAAAAAAGGTGAGGCCGGGAAAAATGATGGTTTGGTTGGTCATAACATGATGAAATTGGCTCGTATTTTGTATGTGTTCATGTCATACCAGGTAGCGCACTCTACAATTGTTTAAAAAAATATTTAATGGCTCGACAAAAATTGACAGAAACTTGGATCGTTGTCTCGATGTTTCGGAGTTATTTCGGTTTCGTAGTTTTACACATTGTCTAAGCTGTTAGCTATGGATTAGTAGGCTCTGATACCACTGTAATTCCAAGTCATGCACCCCACGTGTCCGCGGAGAGGAGGAATTTTCAAAAAATGATTTTTCAAAGCTCGCAACACGGACTTGAACTCCAGGATCGATGCTAAACCCTAACTAACAAAATTCATTGTGAGGTTTAACTACTCGGATAACAGTTATACATCACGAAACCAATTCCTTCGGGTCTTTTAGTCGCTGTCCTTCTCGTCATCATAGGCTCCGAGGATCATAACGGATCAAAACTTCATTGTCGGCTTCATCGAGTCAAAGACGATCCACACGATAGTCTATAGTCCGATCCCCAACCTCAAATCCGAGGTAATTAGGGCAACTAGCTTGCTAAACTAGAAAGCCTAGGTGATGTAGAGAGTGAATATGAATTAGGTTGTCTCTTGGAACCCTAGGTTACTCAACTCATGAGACTTTTAGGGTTGTGAGGAAGAAGAATAAGACTTGAGGTAAATGAAAGTGGAGATGAGCTTGGAATGAGAATAACTCATTTGTGATGAATAATGAACCAAGTAGATATTTGTTAGGATAACTATCTCACAAAACTCAACAATGGTTCACAAATATCTCTTTTGTCAAGTGATGACTCATACCTATCCAACAAATATCTCCACTTGATTTTCCTCCAACCAAATTAGGTTTTAATAAATAATAGAAAATCAAAACACTAATTAGGTTTTCTCCTTCTAGACGCTTTCCCGACAATTACGAGAATACCCATCATCTGTATATACATAGCTGCATCCGCATTCCGAAGAATACGAATACAAAGAGACGAAAACAATCCATCAATATAATACTAGGATCCGGCTTAAAGAAAAGCCCACTAGTATTATCTTCCCGATGTAACATTTCAGAAAAACAAAATATTATTTTTGGTAATTTATATAATTAAATAATAAATATTATGAATATTTTAATGATGCGGTATAATTATATACCAATAAATTGGGAATTATTTGGAAATTTACATAAATTGTTTATTTTGAAAGAATGTTATATGATTTAGACATTTTATAAATTTTATATAATTATGTATATACAAGTTTATTTCTAAACATGATTTATAATCACTAATTATGCATTAAGCGTGATTATGCACATGACATGCACCATGTCATATTGCTAACACTTATTACATTTCTTTTTCTTGTCTGAAAACTATGCACCATTTCTTTTCTTATTTGGTTTTGTTTGTTTTGGTTGGAGTTAAAAAGAAAAGAATAAAGAAAGAAGTATGGGCATGAGAGAGAAGAGAGAGAGAGGATGAGGGGTCAATTAACAATGCCTCCTTGTTCATTTCATTCCATCTTCATCTTTGTTTTCCTTCCCCTTTCTCTCATGGCTACCCTCCTCCCTCCACCACCACAACATCCTCATAACTCCATCAAAAATACATAAAAACCTTTCATCCCCTTCATTAAAAATGTGCACAAGCTCACTATAAGAATTTTGGACCAAGAAAGTTTGAATTTTGAGCACTTAGGGCTATTCAAGAAATTTCTTGAGTTGCCAAATGTGGTATTTCCTTCACCATTAGAATAGTAATCCATTTCGTTTAGCCTCCATTTAAGTTTAGAACTGATTTATTGTAGTTTAGTGATCTTGGAAAATTCCAAGATCATGTTTACGGAAGTTTTGAGTTGTGATGGTGAAATTTAGGTGTAATTGGTGACTAGATCCCTTAGTGTTAAAACCCAGAGACTTATACCCCAAGAATTGAACTTTAGAATTGTCGATACCAGATTTTATGGATTTTATGAAGATATTTTGGGATCTTCTACAACTCGTGAAACCTGAATAATATTTTGCAAACAAAGTGAGACAAGGAGGCCATCTAGAGACTAACCCTGAGACCCGAGACCCTAATTCTACTGTTTGGCCGCAAATTTTACCCCATAAGCCGTAATTTGCGGCCTGGCATAGTTGGGTGGGCCCCAGGTTTGGTCCATGGCTCCATTACGAGTAAATTAGACTCTCCATATATGCAAAATTGGCTAATTTCACCTAGGGTAAAATAGGGAGGTGTTTTCTTGAGTTGCTGCCTTGTTTTTGCGACTTCGTTTTAACTTTGGTTTTGGTATTTGGGTTTTAATTCGATGGTTTGACGTTTGTAGATGAACATCGAGGATTGTTGGTTATTCTTACATGCGTAGACCATAGGTTTTAACCTATGTGTGATACGCAAGCCGTTTTGGTTTTCGTGCGCGATTTCGGTTTACGATATCTTGTGTGTATATATGTAGGTAACCTCGAGTTGACATGAACGACAAGGAAGAGCGTGGCGTCATCGACTTCAGCAAGTAAGGATTAAGGTGAGTAGATACATATCTACGGGGGAAGTCGGGTGGATGGCGTATAGCACCACCGCAGTTCGTAGTGGAGCCTAAGATATATTATATTTATATATAAATATGTGTTATGATTGTTGTGCTATTCCTTAAATTTAAATTTACCGCAATCAAGACGGTGTCGCTTGGTAACTAGCCGTTTGAGTACGAGTCGATCCACAGGAAAATGGTGTCCTTTTCTTTAAGTTCTAACGAGTTAAGTCCTAACTTTGGTAGGTTTTGTTTTACGATCCAAGAATGAGAATAAATTGATTTAAAGGCTTGCTAGGGTTAGGATTAGGTTGGTTCGAAATATGGATTCTTCTAACTTCATTCAATGCCCTAGTTAAGAATATAGGTGTTATGGTAATAGTCAACAACGGGGATTAGCACGACTAGGAAGAAACTTAGTATCTTCCTTTTGGTCCTTGTCCATCCGTTCTTGGCTCTTAGCCCTAACCACCAGTTAATTCAACCACAATCGGTCTAACTAGGGAATCACCGCTATCATGTAGGAAAGGGTGCCGTATTGAGCGGATTATGGTTGAATTAAAGAGAGTCCTTTAAATTAAATTATTTGGGCAAAGAATGGAGTGAGAGAAATTTCCTTCCCTCAAACCTTCCCTCTCCTACCTTAACAAGTGAGGAATTACTCACTCATTAGGAAGGTGACAATAAAATTCATTTTTTATATTTTTAATAGATGAACTAATTTGCAAATAATAAAAGAACAGATAAGAAATTGCAGGAATTAAAATTTAGAATAAAACAATGTAAGATAAAATGAAAACTTACTTTATTGATGTCCTCTCAACAATGCATTACAATTGATAAGAAATCTAGAAATTAAAAAGAAGACTAAAAACTAAAGAGAGGCATGCCTAATCAGGCTTTTGGCTTTCCTATTTATATATAGAAAAAACCCTAGGTTACATTCTGATCTATACAAGTATTTCCCAAACTACCTTAAGAAAGCCGGGTCAAAGCACCGACACCCTCCGACACATGCACTGACGCATGCATCATACGACCACGGAACCGTGGCAGAAAGGCCTGTTTGGCCGCGGTTCCGCGGCCATTAAGTGGGATCTTTGGCTCATCTCTTCAGGGATTCTCTGTGTTGCTGTTATCTTCTGTTTTCTTTACTTGGTTTCTCAGAATCTCTTCTATTTCCTTCCAGATTTCCAACAGTGAAGAATGATGTGGACTTTTGCCTTGAGCTTCGTGTTAAAGTCTTGAATCTTATGCTGCCCTTGAGCTTTGTGCATTGAACTGTCTAATGATTTTCCATTTGTTCCTTGAACTTGTAGGCGGCATCATACGGATTCCTCTATTGTTGGTCGTAGTCTCACATTTGTAGCGACTTTTCATGAATTTCACTGTAATGATCTGAGAACCTGTAACCTGCAACTATTTAGCAGACATGGATAAAAAGCACCTATTTTTATGTAATGTGATTAAGAATGGGTGATATAATAATACAAAATTCTGATATGAACAAATACTCCAAACTTATCTTTTGCTCGTCCCGAGCAAAGCCAATTTTATTATCGAAAAATCCTAACCTCACTTTCGCAGGAAACGCGATTGGCCTGAGCTCGTACAACAAGCCGTTAAACCTCTAGGTGTCCCTAGTAGGAGGAGTGTTGTCTCTTGAGGCTTTTCTGCGGACACTACCCACAAAATCCGATCAATTTGGCCGTTGACTCTAATTCTTCAATTTAGTATTCTAGCAAGAAATTCTATTATTTTCAACTTAGAAATCATCAACCAGTATTTTTCACACTTCCTTTTCATTTATCTTAAGATAATATACATTTTGCCAATTTATAAAGCTTTCAGTATCTCCTAAGTTTTCCTTCTAAGGCTCAATCTTAACTCAGGAATTTTTATCATCTCTACTGAAGATATAAGCCTTATCTTTTATTCTTATCTTTCCTCCAAACTCCAATCATATACCCCTACGTGTGTGTAATTATCACCCCTACACTTGGAAATTCAATTCAATCTATCATACTCTTCTCCATCTTCCAAAATACTTTTTAGTTGGTGAATTCTAGATGAAATTGCTCACACATCCTTCATGCGATCGTTAATACTTCTTGAGCTACTAAACGACCGATTACAAAATGTGCTTACGCATTTAGGCATAATTTCTCGTCTTGCAATACATAAGGCTTAGCAGTGAGTCTCAAACCAGTTAGTCTAAGGCACTAGGTGTTAAAGCATCCTCACAATATTTTTTATGTATGCTGCCTTAAGCAATTACAAAAACAGTGTTCATTTTTTTATCTCTTTATTCACCACTTATATTTTTATTTTATTTTCCTTCATACTAAGGATTTTAGACATGAGCATTTCAAGGTATCCTCTACTATCACAAATTTCAAGATGTGTGTAAGTGCGTAAAGTAGGGTATATATATTCAGAATTTGGACTTAAGGTTCAAAATTATTTTTTTAGACTTATACTTCAAATAAAGCTTTCAATACGCTTCCCTTATTTCGAATTAGCCCAAGAACTGAACTCAAAATTTGCCTATTTCTAAATAAACTATAAGGACATATATTTTCTATAGATAAACGTTAAGAAAGGTTATTTTTAGGGCTTTTAATTTACTAAGCTTAGGATCTAGTTTTTCCTAACTAGTCAACCGTCATGTTGAACTTGAGTCAAATATGGCCAAAATTGAAATTTTCAATTTTTTTTTAATTTTTTATTTTTATGGGTTTTAAAATAAGTATGCAAATGCAAAAATATACACATGAATGCGAAGGAAGAAAGCTTACCGAGCACACCCCCAAACTTAAACATGACAGTGCCCTCACTGTCAGGCTACACTAAGAAGGTCATGGTTGTCAGCACTCCCCTGCTTATTTATTTATTAAGTTTTTTTTATTTTTATTATTAACAGAAAAAGAAAACAAAATATATATACACAAAAAGTTCCTCCCCGCCAAACTTGAGTGAAACAGTGTTTCCACTATTGCCATTTTTTTAAATCTCATCAACCTACAAACTTAGGAGGAAAAATTTATTAACAGGGACATGAAATATGATCGTGAAAATCTCCCTAAACTTATTTTTGGCTCACCACTTTGAGTTAAAAAAATTTATTTTCAAGAGCCAAATTATACCCCTCCAAGCTTATGTTAAACAATGTTAAGCTTTTAAAGAAGGGGATCAAAGTTATCGGTCAATACCAAGCATTGCAAAGACCAAAAGTCAACACCAACCATTCGAATAATTTATCAGTGAAACACACCTGTTGGTGTAAGAACATGTTGTATGGAGCCAGGAAGAAGTGGGGAAGAGATAAGTGGTGTAAAAGAAAACGTTTACGTCTCGATTTGTAGAGACGAAACAATAATGGTGAACGGAAACGAGAATGTGGATGATTAGGAATGGGAAGAATGGTCACATTCTCGTATGGGATAAGAAGAAATAGTGGTGGTTCGAATTCTTCATGTGGAGTTTGATTAATCACAAAATCCGTGTCGTTTAGGAATGCGAGTTCGTCGGCGAAAATATCTTCGAAACTTTCATCGATGGTCCGATTGAACGTTTCAATATAAATAAGTGTCGCGCCAGAATTCAACATACTTGATTTTTCAAAAATTATGGAGGTAAGAGACTCGTAAGGCTCATCTACCTTATTCTCAAAAGAGTTTAAATCAAGTTGTTTTTCTAGAATTATTAAACTCAAAATATCGGATTGTGATTCATTAACACTCGCTATCATTAAAGGAAGATTAGAAGAAGAACCAAAGAAAGTGGGAGAAAGAAGTTGAATACGAACTTGAGGGTGGAGATGGAGTGTATAAATTAGCACAATTTGTAATGACCGATGTGTAAAAAGCGATTGTGCTAATCTATCAACCCACTGAGAAATGAGGTCAAATCCCTCAAAATTCGTGAGAAAACATGGGTAAGTCGAACTTGGTAAACTAGACATTAAAAATGAAAGTGTAACGGTTTCTTGCAAGGTCAGAACGAGGATGGAGGGAAGTGATTGAGGAAGGGTATCGGTTAAAGATTCAAGAGGGTGTGCGCAGTCAATGAAAGGGATATAATGAATTGGAAAATCCGATTCCTCAAGTAAAACTACTTCATCCTCAATAATTTCCTCAATACTCTCCTCAAAATTTAGCTTATCCTTGCAATTCTCATCAAAATCAAGACGCACATGAAGTTCGGGAGAAACATTTAATGACTCGGGATGATGAATTGGAGAGAAAAATTCAGTCAAATCTGCGGGTTTATCATCCAAAATATTCCCAGCGTCAATATCCTTAATCAAGTGAAAATTAATTTTCTCATACACCTCAACAAAAGCATAGATATCAATCAATTTAGGTTCTAGAGTGGAGGTGTAGAGGTCAAAAGAATTCGGTGTGGGTTCACTCGAAAGGGACCCTTCACAATCAGGCAAATCAAACACTACAAAGTCGCACAACTCATTACTCATTCTATCTTCAATTGATGAATCACGTGGGACACTCGATAGACATTCAAAACCGGAGTTGTGGGACTAAATTTGGGATGGGTAGGTTTGATTTTGAAGGGTGTAAAGCTCACTCTCACCACTCAAATTCTCAATCTGTCCAACTGCCGCAACATACATTGGAAAATTTGGAACCAGTTGGAAACCTGCTACCGGGTCACTAGGTTGTTTGAGGGCAGCCATGGACGCATTCAAATCCATCATCTGTTGGCATGACGCTACCCTAAAATCTTCCAACGCCTGTTCCAAACTAGACATGGGTTGTGAAGGAGTTTCAGTAAAAGATTCAAAGTTGTTTAGATACTGGAAACTCCCAAATAGCTGTGTAGAAGCAATGTCCAGGGAAGGTGTAAAAGTTGGGTAGGATGGATAGGTATAGAATGGTTGGACAGGGGTGGGATCAAAATATGGATAAGAAGGTGAATGGAATTGTTGGTCCAAAGAATTCGCATTGGTGAAAGGATTGAAAAATCAGTTACGAGATTGTTCAATATGTTCAGCAATAGACATGGGTTTCGGAGTTACAACAGGACTCGAAAAAGGAGTATCAATGTAAGAAGGTAGTGAAGATTGAAATGGTTGATACAATGTGGATTGCGGAGTCCAATTGGTTGTCCTAAACGCGTCTATCCGTTCTTTCAAAGAAATTTTAGGCATGGAGAGGTCGTTCGAAATTCGACCAAAACAAGAACTGTAGGAAGTAATGTCTAGTTGTGGGTACCAAAGTTCGGCAAGAGTTTTGCGAGGTGGGATACCCATGATGTAATGAGTGAAAGGAGAAGAAAAAGAATGTGAATTTCTTTTTTGTAAAAAAATTGTTTGTTTTTGGAGTTTAGAAATTTTTGAAAGAGTTTTGCAAGAATGTATACGGACTTACTTCAAACAATCACAGTTAAAACATGCACAATCAAACCTTGAGCTATGGTCTTCTAAGTCCACTAGACTGCTCCTAACTGTTCCAAAGTGACAAGTTGTGAGATATCCCTCAAATCGCCTCTTCACCGCCAATTGTGGCCAGGTAAGCACAAATGAAAAAAGGAGGTTTCCGCTCACGAATCACCGTGAGACGGGCCTTTTAAAATTACCTTTCTCACTTGTCTAGCCTAGGCACCACAAAGTCAGGTTTAGATAAACAAATGAATGCCCACAATCTTCCTCTGTCCTAATGTGCACGACAGTCCTTCATTGGCTGAGTCTAGATATTTTTTAATTAACTCAAGGGTGATGCATATGCTTTTTAGTGATTTTTGGGGTCTTAGGGAAGATAATGAAATCCCCACCCAATCTTAATTAGTGTTATAGCCCCTTAGATTCCATATTAATTTTGCAAAGCAATAACACACCAAAAATCTAAAACACTTGCAAAATTTTTTAATTTGGCAGCGCAAAGAATCCTGGACAAAAACAATTTATTGGAGGGGGGAAAGAGAATCTGTGCAAAGAAACCTGCAGGAAAATTTTTTCAGTGCAGTGCAGAGGAGAGGAGATGAGAAATGAGATACTCACAGAGATTTTTCGGTTGCATGTCAACCATTGACCGTAGTACCTTGGTCAAATCATTGCTTCTGCCGCGGTTCCGCGGCCTAACAGAAGGTTGACTGCTTCAAATTTTGTCTCTATGCTGATTTGGTTTTCGTCTACCTGTATAGATCTCCTGAATATTGATTTGTTTACTGAATTTGCTCCAGATCTGAAACAGAGTTTGCTCCAAGCCTGCACACTTGCACAAAAACCTTTCAAAAATAACAAGATGATTTTTATTTTTAATATTTTCTTTTTTTTTAAAAATTTTCAATTTTTATAATTTTTAAATTTTTATTAATTAACCTGAAATTACACAAAGAAAGTGACTAATGTCTCCCCGGCAACGGCGCCATTTGATTGTTGTGCTATTCCTTAAATTTAAATTTACCGCAATCAAGACGGTGTCGCTTGGTAGCTAGCCGTTTGAGTACGAGTCGTTCCACAGGGAAATGGTGTCCTTTTCTTTAAGTTCTAACAAGTTAAGTCCTAACTTTGGTAGGTTTTGTTTTACGATCTAAGAATGAGAATAAATTGATTTAAAGGCTTTCTAGGGTTAGGATTAGGTTGGTTCGAAATAGGGATTCTTCTAACTTCTTTCAATGCCCTAGTTAAGAATATAGGTGTTAGGGTAATAGTCAACAATGGAGATTAGCATGACTAGAAAGAAACTTAGTTTCTTCCTTTTGTCCCTTGTCCGTCCGTTTTTGGCTCTTAGCCCTAACCTCCAATTAATTCAACAACAACCGGTCCAACTAGGGAATCACCGCTATCATGTAGGATAGAGTGCCGTAGTGGGCGGATTATGGATGAATTAAAGAGAGTACTTTAAATAGAATTATTTGGGCAAAGAAAGGAGTGAGAGAGATTTCCTTCTCTCAAACCTTCCCTCTCCTACCCCTAACAAGTGAGGATTACTCACTTATTATGAAGGTGACAATAAATTTTTTTATTTTTTTAATTGATGAACTAATTTGCAAATAATAAAAGAACAGATAAGAAATTGCAGGAATTAAAATTCAGAATAAAACAGTGCAAGATAAAATGAAAACTTACTTTATTGATGTCCTCCCAACAATGCATTACAATTGATAAGAAATGTAGAAATTAAAAAAAAGACTAGAAACTAAAGAGATACATGCATAATTAGGCTTTTGGCTTTCCTATTTACAGATAGAAAAAATCCTAGGTTAGATTCTGATCCATACATGTATTTCCTAAACAACCCTAAGAAAGCCAGGTCAAAGCACCGACACCCATCGACACATGCACCGACATGTGGATCATACGGCCGCGGAACCGCGGCAGAAAGGCCTGTTTGGCCGCGGTTCCGCGGCCATTAAGTGGGATCTTTGGTTCATCTCTTTAGGGTTTCTCTGTGTTGCTTTTATCTTCTGTTTTCTTTACTTGGTTTCTCAGAATCTCTTTGTCACGACCCGAAATAGCTCGTGACTGGCACCTGAATCATATGAAGTCTATAGGACCCCATCTAATACAAGTAAGCCAAAAAGCCCAGAAATCTAAAACCATTTTAAAGAGTAAATAAAGAAAACTAGTTTAAAGAAGTGAGGAAAACATGTTTTGAAGTCAAAGTTGTTAAATAACTAAGCCGAATATGCATTTTAAAATGTATAGTCTTTTATGAAAATTTCGGCAGAGTTTCCTTTGTAAATACTGGCCCCAAACGGGGTACAACAAGAACAATATATATACAATGATAAATGGCATCCCCAAGCGGGAGCTAGCTCTTCGTCAATCGACGGTCACAACCACACAAGCAATATAATATACAACGCCGAATGGCGAGGATCAAAACTCAAAATAACATGAAAGCCGTAAATACTGCTACACGCGACTCTATGGTCAAAATAATACATCACTAGTATCTAAGTATGAAACAATATACAAGTTTTGGTTGATGGAATTTCTAGATACAAAGGATAATACATATACAAGGATGGTTCTGATGCAAAGAACCCACCAACCAAGCAATTCACCCGCAAAGGAAAGCAGTGTGCCAGAAATGCCGCTATGGAACCTGTACGGCAAAACCTGCAAGAACTGTGGCACAACGGGGGTGAGTTGCCATTGTTAGATATATGTATGCCCTAGAGGCCATTATTGTACATAGGATGTATATTGTAGTGGATACTGGGACATATATAGCGAGGACTTTCTTGCTCGACATGATAGTATGCTATCTGATTACTCTTTACCTTAACGTGTATACTGTTTGTCTCTCTGTTACATGTTGGTAAAGCCCTTAGGATGTGTACTTGACTACCTGGACTATGATGCAGATCATATTAGTGGGGGCATGGTAGTCCATAAGTACATCCTTTAAAGTCCCTAGTCGTGGGTATATCGAGACGGGGCATCGATATACCAGAGTAGACTAGCGTATACCTTCTCGACCCATACAGATGGGCGATAGATGATCCCATATCCATTGGTGTTTGACATCAGAGATGATATACGGGTGCTCAGGGGAGACTGGGTATACTGGACGGACTCGCCGAGAACTCCCAGATGGTATTATACCTTACGTCAGATGGCAGTTCTCTGGTGACACTGGTACAGAGTAGTCTGTTGACCCGAGATCGTCTTAGAGTCTTGTGTGGTTCCCACTGTGCTTTGATTTCCACCTTACCATGTCCAAGAGGGCATGCAAAACGGTGGTTTTTGGGTACAGTCCCGAATCACATGGAGGCAATGAGCGATAGGAGGGGATTCGTCTCTCCCGATATAGGGAGTTGATATTGCGCTGTGTTCGATTGGCTATAACCGGAAATCCCTGGCCAGGGTTGCTGAGATTTACTGGTAAGTGTTACCAGTAGTTTCTTGAACTGTTATAGACCTCATATCGACACGACTTATCGAGCTACTGGGTCTGACGTTTACCACCCCTAGGCAAGATTTGCGACATATCAGACGATCAGACCGGACTGTACGGTAAGTGTTACTGGTTGGATTCATAGGAGTATGAGCGGGCTTACTCGTCGATCTTCTGATCGCTCAATACCCGGGTGGCCGTTACGTTTAGCAGACCACTTGCGGCTTGTGGGTGTTTGATATGATCATCACCTACTGCCGGCGTATTGACAAGTCTTTAGAGTCCTATACAGAGGTTTCCTGGCTCAAGCGAAACGAAATATGAGCGCATATGAGATATGTGCGGGACCGAGAATAATGCGTGTATGTGATACCGTATTCTATTCTCGCGATGAATGTATCAATTGGTTGTATGCGATATAACCTAGTTATCGAATCAAGGATTGATTTGATAAGCCGATACATTGAATATTAGTCGGTCATATGCGATATGACCGGATCGTTAAATCAAGTGTTGATTTAATGATTTAATGCATATTTATATATTTGATATATTACTTTGCATTAACTAGTATTGGTTCACTTTAAATGGATTTTCTCACTTGAAGTTCACAAGTTGTATATGTGATATACTTTTGTGTACTTGTTTGTATCATTTTTGATGATACATGCTCACTTGGGTTTGTGTAAAGAATTAAACCATGGTTAACTTAATGATTAGGGTTTACATTTTTCTTATTCATTTATTTATTTATTCTTTTTTTAATGATAAAGAGAAAATGGTGGCTTTCTTTGTTTGTTGTTGAAGCTTCATGAAGCTTTGACTAAGTGACCATTTTGTCTTCATGCTTAACCCTAACCATTCAAACTAACCATGGTTTATTGTCTACACCTAACTATGGTTGCTATATGATAAGTATCATATTATTTTCTATTTTTACATAATACTTATCATATTCTTTCTTCCTCTTCTTCTTCTTCAACAAAGAAAGAAAGCTTGCCTCCATCAATGACAACTTGAGAAAAAGAGTGAGAAATCCAATTCTAAAGTGAACCCACTTCCTATTTCTTCATCCTCTACCACTTGCCAAGTAGTATAGGGTGTTTTCTTCACAAGTTTCATGGCTTGGTGAAGTTGGAGCTTGATCTTGTGTTGCCTCGACGTAGATCATCTTCGGCATCGAAGTCGACGACCTAGCCCGCCCATTTCTCCGATGAAGTCAACACTCGAGTCCGAGATCTGATGATCGCAGCGAGGGGACTTCATCATGGAGTTATGGAGGTGGAGGACCGGATCTACAAAGGTTGTATTTTCCGTTAACTCATAGTTAAGATGCTAACTAGTTATCGTTTTCGCCTAAAATCTAGTTAACGATCCGTATTAGGGTTTCTCGGCACTTGTAAAATTTGAAATTGGCATGGTTGATGCCTTGTGAGACCCCATTTGCGTGCCTAGGAACCCTACAGTGGTATCAGAGCCTAGCTAGTGCTTTAGGCGATGTGTAGACGAAGCTAGAAGTCCAATCGAACCAGATATTCCCTAATTTCAACCCTCTCTATACAATTTTTCAAACTGTGGAATTTTCCAAATTAAAAATTCTCAGAAAAATATGCAGGAAAAAATAAGAATTACTGTGAAGTACGGACACCTAATTCAACAATTCGACCGTGGAACCGCGGCCAAACCATGGGTTTTGCGGCGGTTCCGCAGCCAAAATTGTGACTTAGTCCCTGAAATTTCATGTAATTATTCTTAGGTCCTTTATTGTTAATTTTTTCTGTGAATATTTTAATTCCACTCAAGTTTTGTGTTTTCTAGGGTTGTATTGGGTACTCATTTATTCGATCGGATAATTTATCTTCGTTTAAGTTTTTCCGGATATTTTAGAAAGTGTTAAAAAGGTTCGACCGCATATAAATACCCACTTTTTCCCCTGTCGGGAAATTTCCAAGAGTTGGATCTTTCCGTAGTTTAATGACGTTCTAAGTAGTGCAAGTAACGCGATGGACCCTCTAGAAGACAACAAACCTTAACTCGATTATGTGACCGTCTTGAACTGCCCTTTGAACCTTCGGGTTTGGGGCAGTACGGCGTGCCACATGTGAGGCGTTGGCTTGACCCTTCTACGGCTGGACCGTTGGTACTGTGGCATGAAATGTATGTTTTTAAACTTATATCATGTGTTGATCTGTTTTGGGAAAACTTGGGTGTTCGATTGTTCGATCAGAAAGTTTGACATTTTCTATTTATCCGGAATGTGATACAATACTTGGAATTCACAAGTAGTTATGAGATAACTAATATGAATGTTATAAACATAGCACTTTAGTCTCACTTGATCGGTTGCCACGGAATTTTGATACGATCAAAAGTCCGTCGCAATCACGTAGCGTACGCGGATACTCGCCGGGTAAACTTAATAGACAGCCTCACCCCATAGCCCCGACTAAGTGACTGTAGGAGAACCCCGTCGCCGAAAGCATCCGTTCGGGTGCTTGCGGCAGCGGTGTTCCGCCTTGGTGCACTTCGTCGACGACGTCGGGGGTGCAGCTGCCTACTAAAGTTTGCGACGAGCATTCGATCAGGATGTCGGGAATCTTGTTGAATTGCCCGACTTGATATTGAAAAGTGTTTTCGATAATGAGACTAAAATGCGGGGTTTATAATTGTTAGGCATGTGATGTCTAAGGAATTCATTTGATTAGGCATGCGATGTCTAAAGAAGTTGCGGATTCCAACTGTTGTAGTTTTACACTTTCTTTTCTGTGACCGTAAGTGTAATATGTGATATCGCCGGTTTCGTTGCTATATGTCAACGACAATTGAGATACGCATGTTTACTTACGTTGATGACATGTGATGTTATGTGTTGCTGGATATGTTATATTGAATCGTTGTGTTTGAATAGCCGGGGTTTTTTTTATGTGAGATGAGTGTTTTTCTTTTTCATTCATGTAAAAACTTGTATGTAATATTCTTTTATTGGGGCACTTCCAGGTTGCGGAAGATGTCACCATTTGTATATTATTTACTTTTCCGCACTAGGATAGACCCATGGAGGGGAGCATAAGTAACCGGGTTCTGGAGTCCAGTGGGAGACCAACTCGAGGAGTCGAGTCCGGGTCTCCTAACTCTAGAATTGGAAGGGTTGCCTGCCGCTCTCGTAGGGGTCCAGGGGTGTGGGTTTGGCTATTCATCGCGACCGTGGAATCCGTGATTTATACTGGCTCGTATTAAAAACACGGACGTCCTAGTAAATCCAATATTTCATATGATATTTTCTGCTGTGTTATCTGTGATGTGATCATTTGATATTCTGTGATAAATACTATATATAGTATATATGATATATTATATAGACGTTGCTTATGTTTTACACCCGCGCTAGCCTTTCCCTGCTCTGCCGTTAGTTACCTAACCTAACGGTGCACGAGGGGACATCGAGGAGAATGCGGATGGCATAAGTGTACGTCGTATTTATCTGTAATGTTTAGGTACTTTAAATGATGGGACTTCATTAATATGATTAATGAAAGAAAAATAAACCTAAGATGTTGTGGAATCGAATTTCAAAAATAAAATCAGGTAGCTACAGTTCTTGCTTTGCACAGCGATATATATGATATATCCTGCACCTTATTCGATAAGGAAAGGACCGAGATCCCTTCACCGGGTGTGACTCCTTTAGCAATAACTGGCAGATGCTACACACTCGGTTTGTCTTTTGATTGCTTTTAAGAGTTTTTGCTTTGCACAGTGATATATATGATATATCCCGCACCTTATTCGATGAGGAAAGGGCCGACGATCCCTTCACCGGGAGTGACCCCTTTAGCAAAACTAGAAAAGCCTCGAAAACCCTCCATTTCAAAATCATTTGATTCTACAACGCTATCAAGTTCGTTACACAATAGGTTTTCAGAAAAACCTGTCGTAGCCCTCCGTCATTTCAGATAAGTACTAGTTAGTATTCGTGCTATGTTTGTTGACTATGTTAAGGCGTAGTGTGCGGTAGCTAATTAGTGCTTATCTGCATAAGCATATGATATGATTGGATTAGGGTAGTCGTGCGACTTTGTTGACTATGTTAAGGGTCGTGCGGGTGGGTTTAATTCAATCGGGAAATGACGGGTTGAACTTGACTAGCACTTATGATTTGTTGACATTGTTAAGGTCATATAGCTGCTAGGGGCAAAATATTATTGGGAATTTCAAGTGTTGAAATTTGCAATGAGATTGCATACCTTCTATGAGATAGTTGGATCCCGATACCCACTGCGAGTAATTGTTACTCCTGGGAGAGATTTTACACATTACAATTAGCCGATCAAGTAGGTGTCTAGAAAGGTGTCAACGGGGTTACGCCTCTGGGAAAACGATGTTTACATTAATTAGGTCCGTGCGAAAGCATGGGGAACCTCCCTTAAAGTACCGACACTAGCCTGGCTGAAAGATTGGCAAACTTGTAGCGTGTAATTAATCCCGGCTAGTCTTTCCTTTTAGGGTTTGAAAGAAGATTTGATAAAAATAGTAGGAGCCATCCTGATTAGATAAAATAATAACCAATCTATTCTTGCAAGAGCGCACACTGAGTGTTTTCTTCTCTCTCTCTCCAGGTAGCGACCATATCACGCCTTAATCAAGATAATAATACGGATGTATTGACCGAACCCGCTTGTTATACTGAGCTAGGGAACGTTGGTCCCGCTCCAACTTATAATTGTTATAAGACAGAGCAGGAAATTAGGGATTACCAGAATTCCCGTGCCGCCCAAACGAAGAAAGTGCATACTGATGCATCATCTTCGGGTGTGTTCATTACAGAGAACTGAGAATAGGTGATAAGTTTCATGAGACAGAAAATGGGGCAAGTGTTGCAGCCAAGTCTGTTGGTCACTGTCACCCTGTATTATCGATACATTGATTCTGAACGAATGTTATTAGATACCGAACCTGATATACAAAATCATATCACTCTCTTTATTAGTAATGAAATGATAAAATTTTGTATTGTTGGATAATGTTTTGAACATTTCCTATATCAAAAGTTGATCGGTTCAGGCACGTTATCTAAAAGCATTAATGTTCTAAATCAAACTACAGTTCTAAGTATACAGAACACACACAAGAGGAAGAGTTCAGAAATGAACGAATTCTTCTTGAGGTATTGTAGACTAGGTCATATCAATGCGACCCGACTAGCTGAAGTTACATAAAGATACATATTTAAATCAGTTTGAATTTACATCTTATGAAACTTGCTAGTCATGTCACAAAGATAAAATGACCATAGCTCTGTTTACTGGAAACAGAGAAAGAGTTAGTGAACTCTTAGGATGATACATGTTGATGTATGTAGGTCCCCTGTCTGCACATGCCAAGACCGGTTCTTTATACTTCATTACATTCTCTGATGATCTCTCAAGATTCAGACATATGTTCCTGTTGAAGCACAAGTCCGAACCTTTTGAGATATTCACAGAATATGATTTAGAAGTAGAGAACCAAAATACGGGCATAAGTATTATGTTCTTTGATGTGATCGAGGAGGAGAATACTTGAGCACAGAAATCCTGGACTATTCTAAAGGAGAATGAGATTCTCTCTCAGAATTATTCCTTCGTATACACCATAGCACGATGGTATATCGGGGCAGAGCAGATACACCCTATTTGATATGGTGTGCTCTATGAAGAGTTCTACTGAGTTACCTTTTTCCTATTGGGTGTTATGCACTTGATAAGTTGCATACCTATTGAATAGGGTTCAAATCAAATCAGTTGCCTACCACTTCATATGTGATATGGAAAGGGAAGAGCCCATATCTTAAGTTGGTTAAGATTTGGGGTTGACCGGCCCATGTCTAAAAGAAAAATCCGGACAAGATCGAGGCAAGGTTTGTTATGTAGAACTGGAAATGTTCCAGCTATACAAAATGCAGCTGATGATTTGGTAGAACCGAAGGATTCAATAGTAACCAACGAACCTCAGCCTCTCCGCCGATCTAGTAGGGTTCCTCACCCATCTGAGAGATACATCGGTTTCTCTATGATATTGGGAGTGAGGATTGCATCATGAGATGATGACCCAACTAGTTCGAGCTGGCCATCAGGAGTGGGACTCTGTAAGAATGGCTGGATGCTTAGCGATCTGAGATGGAATCCTTATACATCAACAAAGTATGGACTTTAGTTGGTTTATCTGAAGGGTTAAATCCCCATCAGGAGCAAGTATATCTTGAGAAGATTACTTGGTGTACATGGAAAAGTTGAGACTTTCAAAGCTAGACTTGTTAATGGTTTGCATTATTAAGCAGGTATGGATCATGATGAAACCTTTTCTAAAGAGCTATGCTTAAGTCTATCCAGATCCTACTTGCCACGGCTATATACCATGACTACGATATCTGGCAGTTGGATGCCATGACTGCTTTTCTAGATGGTGTTTTAGAAAAGTGCGTCTATAAGTACACAGCCAGAGGGCTTCGTAAACAGTGGGAGCAACGGAAACGTGTACAAGATGCTTTATAGGATAAAGCAGGCATCGCGGTGTTGGAACATCTGTTTTGATGTAGTAGTCAAATAGTTTGACTTCATCAAAATGGTAGATGAACCTTGTATATACAAAAAGGTAGTAGGGAGCATGGTGGCGATCCTCGTAGAGTACGTGGATGGCATACTCTTGATAGGGAAGTATTTTCCTATGCTACGCTCGATCAATCTCCGCTTATCACAATGATTCTCCATATAGGATCAAAGTGATACCTCCTAAATCCTGGGTTTTAGATCTATGAGATAGATCTAATTGGATGTTAGGATTCTCACTAGTTGTAGTGAGATGGTATCAAACGATTCTGGGGAGAATCACTGGAAGGGTTCCAGGATGATAAAGACAACTGAATGTCAATTACAGGCATTGTCTTTACCCTCAGTAAAGGGATGGTATGTTGGAAGAGTTCCAAGCTAGATACCGTGACTTACTAGACGATAAAGGCTGGATACATCGTTACTTAAGATGCTACCAAAGAGGAAGTCTGGATGTATATTTGTTCATGAGATGAACTTTGTTCTTTCCATTGTATGACAATGGAGTTGTGGCTTATGCCAGGAACCCCGGTCCCATCAGTGACCCAGACGTATTCTGAGGCAGCATCACCTGATCATGGAGATAGTTGATCTCCAGGGGATCGAGGTTAGGAGAGCAGACTCAGAGGACAACACGACGGATCCACTCACAATGGCCTATTCCCAGAGAGAGACTTTTATGGGATGGTTGAGTATGAGATACTACAACCACTGCTACAGATGGCCCTAGTGCAAGTGGGAGATTGTTAGTTATATGTATGCCCTAGAGGCCATTACTGTACATAGGATGTATATTGTAGTGGATGCTGGGACATATATAGGGAGGATTTTCTTGCTCGACATGATAGTTTGCTATCTGGTTACTCTTTACCTTAACGTGTATACTATTTGTCTCTCTGTTACATGTTGGTAAAGCCCTTAGGATGTGTACTTCACTACCTGGACTATGATGCAGATCATACTAGTGGGGACATGGTAGTCCATAAGTACATCCTTTAAAGTCCCTAGTCATGGGTATATCGAGACGGGGCAACGATATACCAGAGTAGACTAGCGTATACCTTCTCGACCCATACAGATGGGCGATGGATGATCCCATATCCATTGGTGTTTGACATCAGAGATGATATACGGGTGCTCAGGGGAGACTGGGTACACTGGACGGACTCGCCGAGAACTCCGAGATGGTATTATACCTTACGTCAGATGGCAGTTCTCTGGTGACACTGGTACAGAGTAGTCTGTTGACCCGAGATCGTCATAGAGTCTTGTGTGGTTCCCACTGTGCTTTGATTTCCACCTTACCACGTCCAAGAGGGCATGCAAAACGGTGGTTTTTGGGTACAGTCCCGAATCACATGGAGGCAATGAGCGATAGGAGGGGATTCGTCTCTCCCGGTATAGGGAGTTGATGTTGCGCTGTGTTCAATTGGCTATAACCGGAAATCCCTGGCCAGCGTTGCTGAGATTTACTGGTAAGTGTTACCAGCAGTTTCTCGAACTGTTATAGACCTCATATCGACACGACTTATCAAGCTACTGGGGTAAGACGTTTACCACCCCTAGGCAAGATATGCGACATATCAGACGATTAGACCGGACTGTATGGTAAGTGTTACTGGTTGGATTCACAGGAGTATGAGCGGGCTTGCTCGTCGATCTTCTGATCGCTCAATACCCGGGTGGCCGTTACGTTTAGCAGACCGCTTGCGGCTTGTGGGTGTGTGATATGATCATCTCCTGCTGCCGGCGTATTAACGAGTCTTTAGAGTCCTACACAGAGGTTTCCTGGCTCAAGCGAAACGAAATATGAGCGCATATGAGATATGTGCGGGACCGAGAATAATGCGTGTATGTGATACCGTATTCCATTCTCGCGATGAATGTATCGATTGGTTGTATGCGATATAACCTAGTTATCGAATCAAGGATTGATTTGATAAGCCGATACATTGAATATTAGTCGGTCATATGCGATATGACCGGATCGTTAAATCAAGTGTTGATTTAATGATTTAATGCATATTTATATATTTGATATATTACTTTGCATTTACTAGTATTGGTTCACTTTAAATGGATTTTCTCACTTGAAGTTCACAAGTTGTATATGTGATATACTTTTGTGCACTTGTTTGTATCATGTTTGATGATACATGCTCACTTTGGTTTGCGTAAAGAATTAAACCATGGTTAAGTTAATGATTAGGGTTTACATTTTTCTTATTCATTTATTTATTTATTCTTTTTTAAATGATAAAGAGAAAATGGTGGCTTTCTTTGTTTGTTGTTGAAGCTTCATGAAGCTTTGACTAAGTGACCATTTTGTCTTCATGATTAACCCTAACCATTCAAACTAACCATGGTTTATTCTCAACACCTAACTATGGTTGCTATATGATAAGTAACATATTATTTTCTATTTTGACATAATATTTATCATATTCTTTCTTCCTCTTCTTCTTCTTCAACAAAGAAAGAAAGCTTGCCTCCATCAATGGCAACTTGAGAAAAAGAGTGAGAAATCCAATTCTAAAGTGAACCCACATCCTATTTCTTCATCCTCTACCACTTGCCAAGTAGTATAGGGTGTTTTCTTCACAAGTTTCATGGCTTGGTGATGTTGGAGCTTGATCTTGTATTGGCTCGACGTAGATCATCTTCGGCATCGAAGTCGACGACCTAGCCCGCCCATTTCTCCGATGAAGTCAACACTAGAGTCCGAGATCCGATGATCGCAGCGAGGGGACTTCATCATGGAGCTATGGAGGTGGAGGACCGGATCTACAAAGGTTGTATTTTCCGTTAACTCATAGTTAAGATGTTAACTAGTTATCGTTTTCGCCTAAAATCTAGTTAACGATCCGTATTAGGGTTTCTCGGCACTTGTAAAATTTGAAATTGGCATGGTTGATGCCTTGTGAGACCTCATTAGCGTGCCTAGGAACCCTACAGCCATCTCGTGAATCGAAAATATCTACAAGCAGAAATCGAATGCACGACATAATCCTAGGTCAAAACGATCAGTCTTTAATATAAACCTCAAGAGTATGTCTGAAGCATGACAAGGTGGCAATGTAACCTCTAATCGTGTATGTAGTGCCAAGTACTCATGCCAGTGCCTCTGGTAATAACATGTCATAAATGTAAGGTATGTCTGCATGAAGTAAATATGATGAAGTATCAAAATGGATATCAATACACATATATTAGCGTCCCATTCCACTAATATTGGTGTAAGGGTATATATAACAGTACCCTCATACCCAGTTATATATACGAATGAAGTATGATCAATGTAATAAAAGTCTGTATGTGATCAATGTCTGTATATATGTGGATCCCGTCCACCTGTCACCCAATGACAATAAGCATCATGCATGAAAATATGAGGATATAATCAAAATCATGGAAATCATCATGAAACCTTGCCTAGCATCGGCACGTAAATCCTCATCTATCAGGCACTGTCACCAAGACTAGCCCTGATAGGTACGTATCATACGCTCCCTCGAAACCCGAGTGCCCAGCTTCGACCCTCGAATTTCGACGTATCATACGCACATAACTCCGGTCGGTATCCCCAAGACAACCGCCGAGTAAAAGGTAATATCACCGGATGGTATGGTTCCGCTGACAGGCTCACCATTTAACAAATCCATCGATCCGTTCTCGCCCTGCGGTACCTCCGGGCCCCACTATGTACCCTCATACGGCCTCTACGCCTCCTCGGATGGGGTATATATATATATCAGAACCGATAAAACTCATGGTGGAAGCTGAAATATCATATCAAGGGTAACCGGGTTTTTAAAGCATTAACATAATCTTTTGAAATATCCACGGTTCCCAAATCCAGAAATATCATGAAAACGAATATCCCAATGCGCATAATCAGAAAGCATGATGTATGTGACATATAAATGAAATGCAAATATAACAGTATATCATGCAATATGAAATAATAGTATGCACATACAAGGGTCAGATCCTGATGCAATAATTCTACTATGTAGTGACATGGCAATTATCGATGATAAAGTGTGTGAGCCGGCAAGCAAGTGTACGTGGAACATACGCATCATCGATAATGGTGCTGGTGTCGTAGCAACATGATAGTAACATATGCAAAGCAATGTGAATAGCATGAATATGCGGAAATCAAATAATCAACACTACAGTGAAGAATCTACATCAGTATGTATATGTCATGCAGTTATGTCATTTGAAATAGGACGAATCAGGATTTTTAGTAAAATAAGGGCTACGGTTATTTTAAGAAAGACACGTCTTTTGGAAATACCCGTAGAATCCCTTTACGTGTATTTAAGATATTTCTGATTCGTAGTTTTTGAAATAGGTATGACTCGGTTCTAGTCTAACATCGACTATGCAAACTACAGATCTAAGTTCCAAGTCAATCGAGAGGGGTATGGAAACCGCCTAAATCTGAGTCGATATATAGATATAATAGTTGGTGATTCCGCCTCAATAGTATCGCGTACGATACAGTATATCATATGACATCCTCAAGTCATGAGTGCGGATCTATCATCAATATAAATCTCGTACGGTAAATCTTCGTACGGCATCCCAATAGCTGGGTACGGGTCAGTATCACATTCCACTCATCAAATGTCAGGTATCATTATCATCATTTCACATAATCTGGGGTACTGATCTAAGTCTAGTACAAGTCAATACCATTTATATAAGTATGAAAGCGGGGGTAAAACACATGCGCAAAGGCCCGCTAAGATCACATGTCGTATTCCAAGTACGAATAACATCACATCACCGATCTCACGGCACAATGCCCAATATCACCGAATCATCTCCAAAGTCATCCAATATCATCATCAACACAGTGTAAGTACTGTGAATATGCAAGTGTGTGCGTGTGGGTGTAAACCTATTCAAGGGTTCACGACTATAAACTAAACTTGTTTACTTCTGACCCTAAACTATCCATAATACACCTAACACAACATCCACGACACACTATAACTATTATATATAATATATACATAAATATAGTATACCAACTACGGACTGCGGGGGTGCTATACGCCATCCACCCGACTTCTCCCCGTAGATATAAATCTACTCACCTTGCGTCTTCATTTGTCGCCGTCGCCACGCGCTTGCTTGTCGTTCCAAAGTCTTCGTGGGGTACCTACACGCCAAAGTATAGTAAGTGCGTATTAAAACCGAATCAAAGCTAAAATGACACACGAAAACCAAAATGATACTATAAGGGGCCTATAGGTTAGAACCTATGGGCACGCCTTCAAAACCATCAATAATCCTCGATATCGTCATATAAACGCCAAGCAGTCGAGGTAAAACGAAATACGCAAATGCAGAATTAAAAATACAGAATACGGAAACACGAATAAAAAACAGCAACTAAGGAAATAGGCTCCAGATTTCACCCTAGGTCAAATTAGACAAATCTGCACATGCCAAGGGTCTAAACTACTGATAAGGGGGCACCAAAACCAAAACAAGGCAAATCCACCATGGTCTGGCCGTAATTTGCGGCCAGAATGGATAAATTTGCGGCCGGGAAATAGAAGTAGAGGCTAGGGTTCTGGTGGTAGCTTCCTGGGTGCCTGCACATATCACTGTCAATCCAAAATAATATTCAGAGTCTCGTGTTGATAGCAGATCCCAAATAACCTTCACAGATTCTACAAACTTCCTGATATCGGTTTCTAAATCCGTATTCCAGGTCTTAAGTCTCAGGTTTGGGTCTCAATTCCTGCACTAGGGTGTTTATATAATCTCTACTGAGCTTAATTTCACACTACAACACAAAATTTCCTCAAACCCTAACTAGGTTTTTCCTTAAGTCCACAAATCAAACAATATCGGTTCAATATAAACATGGGGGTATAAGTAATGCTAAAACTAAGCTAAGGGTTTAGTAAATACCTCATTTGGCAACTCAAGAATTTTTTTGAGTTGCCTCTAGTGGCTAAAATCCTTGCTTTCATGGTCCAATGTGTAGATCTTGAGCTTGTGCACACTTTTAATGAAATGGGGGTAGGGTTTTGGAGTTGTTTTAGAGGTGATTTGGGGCTTGAAGAGGGGAGGGAGAAAGGCAAAGCTTCTGCTGAGAAATGGAGGGGATTGATGAGGGAAATGAGAGGGGGAAAATGGCTAAAGTCCTTGGGTCAAAAGAAGACCATACCTAATACAAGCCCTTGCCTCTCTTTTCTTTATTCCTTTTCCATTTTCTTTTTTTTTCCCTTTTTTTTTCCTCTCTAAATCCTTCTCACTATAATAGTAAACCCAAAATAAAAATGATAGAAAATGCACAAGTGTAAAGGAAAATAATATGTGCATGTTTTGCACAAAACTGCTAAAAAACCGATTAGCGATTTTTAATCGCGATTAGCATTAAATTAGCATAAATCTAATCATAAAAACTTTAAAATGGAATAATTCAATAAATTACCCTATTTTAGAATTTTCCATAATTTTTCCCATTTATTTGTATTTAATAATACCGAAATATTAAAATATTCAATAAAATAATATTAAATTATAAAAATTCCCAAAAAATACTATTTTATTTTTTTGAAATGTTACAATCTTCCGCCCTTAAATAAATTCGGTCCCGAATTTAAATTTAAACCCCCAAATACTAAAACATTTCAGCAAAAATTCAAATTGTCGCGGCTCCGAAAACATCAATACATAGAAAATATCATAAAAATGCACTGCTCTATAAGAAATCAATCCCCCAAAATGTATATAAGAATATCCGGTGCGTCCGGTGCGCACGGAAAATAAAATCCATATATGTGCCATACATGGCACAGAACAACATCTAGGTGCAACGGGTGTGCACGAAACATTTGTCATAGGCAACGTATGTGCCTGACAGCAAAATCAGGTGCATCTGACATGCACGAAGAATCCCGATTTAGTGCATCTGTCGTGCACCAAAATCATATATCAAAACACTAAAGGTGCATGAAAACTATGGTGGAACTGTAAATCAAATCACTGCATAAAATAGGCGTGAAATCACAATCAATACCTCAAATGTAATAACTATGCGCAAAATATAAATACCCAGTGGGTACATGAAAACAAATATCATGAAACACAGTCATCAAGACTAAATCATGCAAACAGAACGCCCAAAATACCGAAATCCAAGATGACGGATACGTGATAATCGAATCACAAAATCACAAATCATAAATACCGTCGTCGGTAGTCCTTCCTTCAAAGTCGAGAAGGTGTCGGTGCATCCAATGCTAGCAGCGCAAGATATCTACTTGCCTCTTGCTCACGGTCTAGCGCCCTCTGTCTCTGGGTCCTTATCTTTCTGTGGATTACCAATCTCACGATCAATCGGCTCATCAGCCCTGTCGGTATGCTAACGGGGAAGATTCCGTTCTGGCACTTCTATGGTCATCTCTCGGTCAATCTTCACAACCACTCGTAAAGCAGCACGTTACTGGCGTCGGCTTCTGGCTCTCTGAATACACATCACACATCTGTTCCTGATGCAAATATCATTGCAGCAGTGTCCTGGAAGGAATCCAGCTCAAGGTCTTTTCCGATCTCGCCTAAGCCGAACTGTACGGAGGCTGGTACTCCGGCATAATCTTTTCTCGCTCTCTGGACATCTGCGTCCTCAGCACAGCATTTACTCGGAAGCTGGTCTCATCCCAACGCCTCTGTAGACATATCGTATCTCTGAAGTCAGCGGAGTGGAATATCATCTCGTCGAAATCTCTTGCGAACTCTTTACTTCACTCTGCTTCAATGTCGACTGATTCAAACTCATCTCATCGTGGCTGCATGGACGGCTCTCCAACGGCTATGCTCGCATCTGGAGTCTCCCAAGCAGTGTGTCCTATCACATGGTATCCGAATGACGTCGAATCATCCGATCGACTCGTCAGAACCTCATAATCCCCCAAGAGATCAACATCTTGGGTACAGTTTAATAGTATCGAGTACATACCACAGCATCAATGGTCCAGCCGTAGAAGGGCAAACCCAAGCCTCACTAATGGCGCCACGGAACTGCCGCAAACCCTAAGGTTCAAAGGCTTTCACACGGTCATTAAGTCGAGTTAGGGTCTCATTCTTCTAGAGGGTCCATAGAATCGCCTACATGTCTTTCCGAATACTTTAAACCTGGAAAATGGGCTCCTGACATTCGATCGTCTCTATCGACTCTCAACGAATCTGCGTGAAGTCGTCTCTAGCTGGAAGCAATCTATCCGATGACCTCGCATCGGGATAAGCGAACGAATCACATGTCCTAGTCATTCATCCTCATTGAATAGCGACCTTCCATCATATCTCTAAGTATATACGCATGCCGTCGTAGCTCCAATCATCTGAGCGATATCTCGTCATTTGCAGCAACAACTGGCTCATTCGTCTGTACGCTGAACATCGCCTCTATCATCCTGAAGAAGCAATACATCAATGGTCATCACATCCTGGCTGGCCTCTAGCAGTAGCCTGATCCTTTGGTACCAATCGGCACGTCCGAGAAATCTAGTGAAAGCGATTCATCAAACGCTCATGGTGCGAAAACACAATAAGACGACGCCTCTAAATGCAATCGTAAGTCTCTGAAATCACGCCCTGGTCAGTCCTCGTCTGCGACGAGCTCAAGCTGACGCAACTCTAGCCGTAGCTCTCTCTGCCCGTGTGATCGCGGCAATAAAATCATAACCAGTATCGATGTGGGTAGATCATAGGAAGGTTTATAATACTGTGCAAGGAAATGTACATCCTAAGGCTCCTTAAGCGGAGTGGCGTGTCGTAAGTATGCCGCCGAACATACACATGGTACGTCACTCTACTGAAGTCACCTATTCCATCAACCAAGGGTCATCCTACGCGACGAAAGTTCGGGTCTAATACCCCCTCGACTAAGTCTAAGTTCCGTAAGGTCAAGCCTAAGTTCCGTATATATAAACGCCCTAAGCTCCACATAGTCAAACTTAGACTCGAACCAAGGTCAACCTAGCGCTCTGATACCAACTTTGTCACGTCCCGAAATAGCTCGTGACTGGCACTTGAATCATATGAAGTCTATAGGACCCCATCTAATCCAAGTAAGCCAAAAAGCCCAGAAATCTAAAACCATTTTAAGGAGTAAATAAAGAAAACTAGTTCAAAGAAGTGAAGAAAAAATGTTTTGAAGTCAAAGTTGTTAAATAACTAAGCCGAATATTCATTTTAAAATGTGTAGTCTTTTATGAAAATTTCGGCAGAGTTTCCTTTGTAAATACTGGCCCCGAACGGGGTACAACAAGAATAATATATATGCAATGATAAATGGCATCCCCAAGCGGGAGCTAGCTCTTCGTCAATCGACGGTCACAACCACACAAGCAATATAATATACAACGCCGAACGACGAGGATCAAAACTCAAAAAGAAACTCAAAATAACATGAAAGCCGTAACTACTGCTACACGCGACTTTAAGGTCAAAATAATACATCACTAGTGTCTAAGTCTGAAACAATATATAAGTTTTGGTTGATGGAATTTCTAGATACAAAGGATAATACATATACAAGGGAGGTTCTGATGCAAAGAACCCACCTACCAAGCAATTCTCCCGCAAAGGAAAGCAGTGTGCCAGAAATGTCGCTATGGAACCTGTACGGCAAAACCTGCAAGAACTGTGGCACAATGGGGGTGAGTTGCCAACTCGTGAATAGAAAATATCTACAAGCAGAAATCGAATGCACGACATAATCCTAGGTCAAAACGATCAGTATATAATATAAAACTTAAGAGTATGTCTGAAGCATGACAAGGTGGCAATGTAACATCTAATCGTGTATGTAGTGCCAAGTACTCGTGTCTGTGCCTCAGGTTATAACATGTCATAAATGTAAGGTATGTCTGCATGAAGTAAATATAATGAAGTATCAAAATGGATATAAATACATATATATTAGCGTCCCATTCCACTAATATTGATGTAAGGGTATATATAACAGCGCCCTCATACCCTGTTATATATACCAATGAAGTATGATCAATGTAATAAAAGTCTGTATGTGATCAATGTCTGTATATATGTGGATCCCGTCCACCTGTCACCCAATGACAATAAGCATCACGCATGCAAATATGAGGATATAATCAAAATCATGGAAATCATCATGAAACCTGTGCCTAGCATCGGCACGTAAATCTTCATCTATCAGGCACTGTCACCAAGACTAGCCCTGATAGGTACGTATTATACGCTCCCTCGAAACCCGAGTGCCCAGCTTCGACCCTCGAATTTCGACGTATCATACGCACATAGCTCCGGTCGGTATCCCCAAGATAACCGCCGAGTAAAAGGTAATATCACCGGACGGTATGGTTCCCCTGACAGGCTCACCGTCTAACTAATCCAGCGATCCGTTCTCGCCCCGAGGTACCTCCGGGCCCCACCATATACCCTCATACGGCCTCTACGCCTCCTCGCATGGCGTATATATATATATATATCAGAACCGATAAAACTCATGGTGGAAGCTGAAATATCATATCAAGGGTAACCGGGTTTTTAAAGAATTAACATAATCTTTTGAAATATCCACGGTTCCCAAATCCAGAAATATCATGAAAACGAATATCCCAATGCGCATAATCAGAAAGCATGATGTATGTGACATATAAATGAAATGCAAATATAACAGTATATCATGCAACATGAAATAATAGTATGCACATACAAGGGTCAGATCCTGATGCAATAATTCTACTATGTAGTGACATGGCAATTATCGATGATGAAGTGTGTGAGCCGGCAAGCAAGTGTACGTAGAACATACACATCATCGATAATGGTGCTGGTGTCCTAGCAACATGATAGTAACATATGCAAAGCAATGTGAATAGCATGAATATGCGGAAATCAAATAATCAACACCACAGTGAAGAATCTACATCAGTATGTATATGTCATGCAGTTATGTCATTTGAAATAAGACGAATCAGGATTTTTAGTAAAATAAGGGCTACGGTGATTTTAAGAAAGACACGTCTTTTGAAAATACCCGTAGAATCCATTTACTTGTCTTTAAGATATTCCTGATTCGTAGTTTTTGAAATAAGTATGACTCGGGTCTAGTTTAACATCGACTATGCAAACTACAGATCTAAGTTCTAAGTCAATCGGTAGGGGTATGGAAACCGCCTAAATCTGAGTCGATATATAGATATAATAGTCGGTGATCCCGCCTCAATAGTATCGCGTACGATACAGTATATCTTATGACATCCTCAAGTCATGAGTGCGGATTTATCATCAATATAAAGCTCGTACGGTAAATCTTCGTACGGCATCCCAATAGCTGGGTACGGGTCAGTATCACATTCCTTTCATCAAATGTCATGTATCATTATCTTCATATCACATAATCTGGGGTACTGATCTAAGTCTAGTACAAGTCAATACCATTTATATAGGTATGAAAGCGGGGGTAAAACACATGCCCAAAGGCCCGCTAAGATCACATGTCGTATCCCAAGTACGAATCACATCACATCACCGATCTCACGGCACAATGCCCAATATCACCGACTAATCTCCAAAGTCATCCAATATCATCATCAACACAGTGTAAGTATAGTGAATATGCAAGGGCGTGCGTGTGGGTGTAAACCTATTCTAGAGTTCGCGGCTATGAACTAAACTTGTTTACTTCTGACCCTAAACTATCCATAATACACCTAACACAACATCCACGACACACTATAACTATTATATATAATATATACATATTTATAGTATACCAACTACGGACTGCGGGGGTGTTATACGCCATCCACAAGACTTCTCCCCGTAGATATAAATCTACTCACCTTGCGTCTTCATTTGTCGCCGTCGCCACGCGCTTGCTTGTCGTCCCGAAGTCTTCGTGGGGTACCTACACGCCAAAGTATCGTAAGTGCGTATTGAAACCGAATCAAAACTAAAACGACACACGAAAACCAAAACGATGCGATAAGGGGCCTATAGGTTAGAACCTATGGGCACGCCTTCAAAACCATCAATAATCCTCGATATTGTCGTATAAACGCCAAGTAGTCGAGGTAAAACGAAATACGGAAATGTAGAATTAAAAATACGGAATACGGAAACACGAATCCAAAACAGCAACTAAGGAAATAGGCTACAGATTTCACCCTAGGTCAAATTAGACAAATCTGCACATGCCAGGGGTCTAAACTACTAATAAGGCGGCACCAAAACCAAAACGAGGCAAATCCACCATGGTCTGGCCCCAATTTGCGGCCAGAATGTATAAATTTGAGGCCGGGAAATGGAAGTAAGGGCTAGGGTTCTGGTGGTAGCTTCCTGGGTGCCTGCACATATCACTGTCAATCCAAAATAATTTTCAGAGTCTTGGGTTGATAGCAGATCCCAAATAAACTTCACAGATTCCATAAACTTCCCGATATCGGTTTCTAAATCCGTATTCCTCTCAGGTTTGGGTCTCAATTCATGCACTAGGGTGTTTATATAAGCTCTACTGATCTCAATTTCACACTACAACACAAAATTTCCTCAAACCCTAACTATGTTTTTCCTTAAGTCCACAAATCAAACAATATCGGTTCAATCTAAACATGGGGGTATAAGTAATGCTAAAACTAAGCTAAGGGTTCAGTAAATACCTTATTTGGCAACTCAAGAATTTTCTTGAGTTGCCCCTAGTGGCCAAAATCCTTGCTTTCTTGGTCCAATGTGTAGATCTTGAGCTTGTGCACACTTTTAATGAAATGGGGGTAGCGTTTTAGAGTTGTTTTAGAGGTGATTTGGGTCTTGAAGAGGGGAGGTAGAAGGGAAAGCTTCAGCTGGGAAATGGAGGGGAGAGATGAGCGAAATGAGAGGGGGAAAATGGCTAAGGTCCTTGGGTCAAAAGAAGACCATACCTAATACAAGCCCAAGCCTCTCTTTTCTTTATTCCTTTTCCTTTTTCTTTTTCCTTTTTCTTTCCTCTCTAAATCCTTCTCACAAGAATAGTAAACCCAAAAGAAACATGATAGAAAATGCACAAGTGTAAAGGAAAATGATATGTGTATGTTTTGCACACAAAATTGCTAAAAAACCGATTAGCGATTTTTAATCGCGATTAGTATTAAATTAGCATATAACTAATCATAAAAAATTAAAAATGGCATAATTCTATAAATTACCCTATTTAAGAATTTTCCATAATTTTTCCAAAATTTTTCCCATTTATTTGTATTTAATAATACCGAAATATTAAAATATTCAATAAAGTAATATTAAATTATAAAAATTCCCAAAAAATACTATTTTATTTTTTTGAAATGTTACACTCTTCTATTTCCTTCCAGATTTCCAACAGTGAAGAATGATGTGGACTTTTGCTTTGAGCTTCGCGTTAAAGTCTTGAATCTTGTGCTGCCCTTGTGCTTTGTGCATTGAACTGTTTAATGATTTTCTATTTGTTCCTTAAACTGGTAGGTGGCATCATACGGATTACTCTATTATTGGTCGTAGTCTCATATTTGTAGTGACTTTTCATGAGTTTCATTGTAACGATCTGAGAACCTATAACCTGCAACTATTTAGCAGACATGGATCAAAATCTCCTATTTTTATGTAATGTGATTAAGAATGGGTGATATAATAATGCAAAATTCTGATATGAACATGTTATGTGAAACTTGGGTAATTAGCAAGTATGACCTTAGAAGAACATGGGTTAAATTTTACAGTAATTGGATGATAGTGTCGTTAGCTAGTTTTAGTCGCGAAACCCTAGAATAATGTACACGCGCACACACATACACGCATACATTTTATTTTCTTGTGCCTATATAGGGATATATATATATACATATATTTATGTGATTATGTATGTATATATATGTGTGTGTGTGTATATATATATATATATGCATGGATGATGAGGATAGTATATGGTACTTGGAGATGAGTCGATGTGTTTAGGCATGATGCCACGAGATCAGTGATGTGACTTGGTTCGTATTATGAGATACGACATGATATTTTAGCGGTTCGTTGTGCGATGTATTTTCATACACAATCATATATATATGTTGATGGTATCAGTATGTATTAGACTTTAGATCAGTACCCCCAGTTCATGATATGTGAGGATGATACCATATGGATGTTGTGTTATATGTGATATTCGACCCATACCCTGATTTGAGATGTTGTACGATGGATTTACCGTATGTGATATAATTATGATGATAGATCCGCACTCTTGACTCGAGGATGTCATATTATATATTGTATCGTACGTGATACTATTGAGGCGGGATTACCGACTACTAGATATAAATATCGACTCAGACTTAGGTTGTTTTCCTTACCCTTTCGATTAATCTGTTAGTTAAATCATGTAGCTTACTTAGTAGATGTTAGACTGGGCTCGAGTCACACCTATTTCCAAAACTAACGAATCATGAGTATTTTAAAGACAGGCCAAGGGATACTACGGATATTTCAAAGGACGTACCTTTTCTTAAAAACACCGTAGCCCCTATTTTCTAAACACACGATTCGTGTTATTTCAAATGTCAAAACTGTATGAATCATATATATAAATGTGTATTCTTATATGTTGCGTTATTATTCATGTTCCCCTTATTCTTGTTGTTCGTATCGTATTGCATGCTTACTTGTGTTTTCATTGGTTATTTTTAAAATCATGCTGTCAGGACACCAGCACCATTACCGATGATGTGTATGCTCTATGTACACCTGCTTGCCGGCTCACACACATCATCATCGGTAATTGCCATGTCACATACACATTAGAAAACACTATTTCATTGTATAAATTGCTAGCTGATAGTTTCGACATAGTACTAATGCGATTGCTGTTATATGCTAGTTTAATTATTGTATTCTTTCTATAAATCCCATGCATTCATATATTCATTTGTCATGCAATATTATGTAGCTTATTGTCGGTAATTCATTGTTTATTTACTCTTGAGATTGGGATTTCGGATTTCCATGAGATTTCTGGATTTGGAGAAACCGCAAGGATTTATAAACTTATTATCATTTTAAAGATAGAAAATTACGGTTTTCACATGAGATGATTTGAGATATGTCCACCATGTGTTTTCTCGGCTCTTGAGCGATATCATACACCGGATTCGAGGAGGAGGAACCGTCTGTTGGTGCATGGTGGACCCGGTGCGGTACCCCGGGGAAAGATGGTCGCAGATGATGGCGTTGAGCCCGGCAGAGGAGAACTACCGACCGGTTATTGTGATGCGCCGGATATCCGGAGGATACCGACGTGATCCTGAGATTTGATGATACAGGCCCGTCCGGATAGCTCGAGCCTAAGATATTGAGATTTGATGATACAGGCCAGTCCGGATAGCCGGAGCCTAAGATATTGAGATATTGGGATATATATTTTGTGTCGATGCTTTACACAGATTCTCTGTTAATTTCATTGATGATACTTCGATTTTAATACAGAAATCTCACTGAGATAAGAAAACAGTTTTCTCATTTAGATTTATTCTGTTTTCATGCATTCATACATCATATATATGATATGTTGTTACCTGAGGCACTGGCACGAGCACTTGGTATTACACTTTTGTATAGATGTTTACCTTTTCCATTATTATATGCTTCAGTCTATATTATTTTGACGATATTATCCAATGACCTAGGATTGAGTCATATATGCGATTTTTGCTCGGTGATGTTTTCTACTCACGAGTTGGCAACTCACCCCCGTTGTGCCACAGTTTCTTGCAGGTTTTGCCGTACAGGTTTCCTTGACGGCTTTGCTGGCACATTGCTTCTTTCCGGGTGATTGCTTCGGTAAGTGGGTTCACTTGCATCGTGACCACCATTGTACCTTTTATTTATATTCAGTTGTATCTAGTAAACTCTATCAACTAGATTTGTATTATTGTTAGACTTAGAAGACCAGTGTATATTGTTTCGACCTTAGAGTCATGCTTGTATTATTATGGTTTTCTTGATGATATTGGTTTTCCTTTTGAGTTTTGATACTCGCCCTTCGGCGTTGTATATTATATTGCTTGCGTGGTTGTGACCTCTAATTGGTGAAGAGCTACCTCCCGCTTGGAAATGCCTTTATTCATTTATGTATATTATTCATGTTGTACCCGTTTGGGGTCAGTATTTATGAAGGAGACTCTGGAGAAATTTTCTGGAAAATTTGATGTTGCTTTAAAAATGTTTAATGCCACTTTTTATTAAAATCACTTACTTTAAAACAAGTTTTCCTTCACTTTCTTCTTTTAAATGGTTTAGATTTCTGAGATTTTGGCTTACTTGAATTAGATGGATGTTCGCCGAAGAAAAAAGGGACGAAACCGAGTAGATCGTCTTGCCTGAATTTGGGGGCAGATGCTATTTGGTTTTATCCGTTGACCTCTCCGAAAATACCAAGTTGATTTATGGCACCATGTATCGAAGGTTTAGACGGATGCGGCCGATGTAACAGACTTCGTCAGATTCCCCCTCATTGTGAGGGGTTTTTTTATTATGGGGATGCTCTTCCCTGCATGCGCAAGCCCTTGCAGTTAATTACTCTACCGCATCGCGGTAACCACTTTCTCCTTCTCCAGATATTCACTTCGTGTCGTGTGTGTTTGTTTTGTTTTGGGTTTCCCGTGGATTGTATACGGAGACTAATTTATATTGTCGCCCGTAGGGCGTGGATTAGTCCAAATCCGTAATTTCTTAGATTTGGTGTTGGTTTGGGTATAAGGAATTTTAACATCATTTTGGGATTAACATAAACGTTTGTTAAGAATATGTTAGTCTAATTTTTAGACTAAGATCTACTCAATGGGGGGGGGTTGGAATCATTTAAATCCAACGATTGAGAATTTGGGCTCTATCGTCTTAGTTTAGGGATGTTGCGGTCCAGTGGGTTTAGGGATTGTTAATCTCATTGAGATTAAGATCAACTTAAACGTTTGTTAAGGATACGTTAGTCTAATTTTTAGACTAAGATCTACTTAACAAGGTTTTGGGATCATTTAGATCCAACAAAATAGCATTTGGACTCTATTGTTTTAGTTTAGGGATATCGCGGTCCGGTGGGTTTATGGACATCATAGTCCATGTCAGTTTAGAGAAATCATAGTCTGTAAAGTTTAAGGACATCATAGTCTATGAGTTTAAGGACCTTATAGTCCATAAATTTTAAGGACATCATAGTCCATGAGTTTAAGGACCTCATAGTCCATAGGGTTTCGGTTTAACCAGTTTGGGATGCATCAATAGTTATTTGTTATTGGGACCCTCCATCTCTCTGAAGACGTTAAAGGATTACAACGACATGTATCAGAGGTATGAAAAGATGTACCCTTGAACCAATGTCCCGATTTTGGGAAGCGGGATGAACATCAGTTTGGATGCCGTTTGTTGGGAGCTTATTAGCGGTCTTGAGATCGGCTTTGGAAACCCCGAGCATGAAGGGTTCAATCGATGGCCCTTAGAACATTTGATCTGATCCTGGATAATGTTAGCCCATCATAGTGTTCAACACTAACATGTTTATTCTGCGCTTACGTGCTCCCATGCGATGAGTACAAAATGGTGTTAAACACTAAACTTCAGAGGTGCTCACGTGTGGTCACGTAAGGCGCTTGAAGTAATATTAGACTTTAAGAATTTGAGGTGCTGCCTCTACGGGTTTATTCTTTTGTCCTTTTCCGAGTGTTAAGTGCTATTGGGTCACGTAGGAGCACGTGAGGCACCTCAAAAATGGAAACTGCATTTGATTTATTCCCTTTTGCTTTGTAAGTGCTAAGCACTACTTTGAGGTCACATGTGATCACGTGAGTCAATTTCTTTTATTCTCTTTTGTTGATCACAGGCGCTCACATGGGAGCACATGATCGACAGTTATCATGTTGGGTTCCAATCATCTTATGTGCATGGAGATCCTGAGTTTCGAGGCTTTCAAGCCTATTGTTTTATGAGAATTGGATCCTTAAGACTTAGTTTTTCTCTCAGGTTGGGGATCTGTAAGACATAATCTCCCTGATGAGAATTAAATTCTCAACTCGTAAGGAGATCCGCTTCTGCAGATTTTTGCAGTAAGGGAGAACTAAGTTCTCATATGAAGGGTTAAACCCTTGTTTCATCAGAGGAATTAAATTCCTATATACTTTTTGGGAAAATTAAATTCTCTGAACTTAGATCTCTCTCTAGGTTTTGTATCTTCATGGCAAATCTCCCCGATGAGAATTAAATTCTCAACTTATGGGGAGATATGATTCTGCAGATCTTAACCAGAGGAAGAACTAAGTTCTTTTTGGAAGAGTTAAATTCTTATGGAGGTGAAAAAGAGATGAGATATTCTCTGTATTTTTTTCATCTCTTACCTAGAGTTTCTTTTTTGTCTTTTTCTCTCTGGAGAATTAAATTCTCTTTTCTTTTCAGCTTACGAAGGGTTTCTCTCTTCTTCTTTTTTCTCTTCTCTTCTCTTTTCTCTGTCTCTCCTCGTCTTCTTTTTTTTGTTTGCTTCTTTGCTTTTATTTATAGGAGAAAGAAGGGAATTAATTTGTTTAGCAAATCTCTTGTTGAAAGATTTTTATTGATTTTCTAATCAACCAACATGATATTTTTTATCACTTAGTGAATTTTATTCACCGCTGGATTTTTAATCCAAGGACTTATGTTTTACAGAAGATATTTCTTTTGTCGTTCTTAACAAACTTAGGAAGATATTTCCTCGAATAGAATTTCTCTGTAGATTGGTGATTTTTAATCACCATTGGATCTTTATTCCACCGGCGCTCTGTTTTACAGAGCGTGATCTTTCTTGTTTAGAAAGATCTAAGAAAGTATTTTCCAAATAAGGCTTTTAATCCCTTTTAATTAGAATTTATTTTTATTAGTCCAGAAGGCATTGGACTTTATCGCGTGTAGCACATGACCCCATCAAATAAAGCTGACCCAAGGGTGTCACGTGTTATCACGTGAGTTTCTTTTTGTCCCACTTGTTTGCTTTATTCAGGCGCCTGTATACTTTGCTTATAGAGGTCACGTGTCTGCACGTGAGGTACAGTTTTGGCTTAGTTTTGTTAAGCGAAGCGCCTATCACGTGTAGGCACGTGATGCTCCACTTGGGGATTTTTCTCCGTTGCTCTATTTTTTTATTTTCCGTAAGGAAACAATTGCCCGCACAACGTTTTTCTCATGTGGTTTACACGTGAGTGCAACGCTGTCACTTTTACAGCTGCTGGATTGTCTAGGGGAACGTGAAGATGAACCACCCTTGTCATGTCTTATAAATGGAAGGGTTTAGTTCCTTAGGCAGCCACTGTTTCTTCATGTCCTTCCTTTTTAATTTTCTTTTAAGAATATAATTCTCGTCCTCAGAGCTTAGTTCTATGTTATTGCAAATGCAGAGTTAAACTCTATCAAAAGAGACCCTTTTCAGGTAACGCTTTATACATCAGAAAACATTCCTTCTTTGAGAAAGCCTCTGGATTTTAAATCCACTATGAGAGCTTAGCTCTCCTCAGAAACCCATCCTCCAAAGATGTGATCTTTGAGCAATAACTTCCATATCTCGAACGTTTCCCTCTGATTTTGAGGTTTCATGGGATTTTTGTTTCTCATGTTTTTATTATGAATTCATAGAATTTTATTCCATTACATAAAGGAATTTAATTCCTCTGGCAAAGAGCTTAGCTCGGAAAGATCAATGGGACCCTTCGGGAATTTTATTCCCTGGTGTTCTTGAAAATCTTTTCATAGGGTTTTGCCCTTATTTGCACAGAATTGAATTTTGTTGGTAGCTTAACAGAACTTGTATTCTGAAGAATTTGTTTGAATCCCAATGCTTGTTTAATGAGGGTTTTCTTTATTGCTAATCTTTCACTGATGTCTCTTTTCAGACACTATGGCTGCTCATTTGTACAGTCTTACCGAATTTATTTCTTATGAGGACATTCGCGCACTGGGCCGTTGTCAAAACTAGGAGTTTACAAACGCCCAATGTGCTGAGATTATGAATCGTTTCCATGAACACAACGGTCGACTACTTCCTCGTCGCTCCGCTCTTTTGAAGACTATAGTGAGAGCAATTTGGGGAGCACTTCCTGGATTTCATGAAGCTATGCCACTTGAGGCACTGGATGATACTGAAGATAAGGTGCACTCAGTGTATCTGATGGGCCTAATCTCGAGGAAACGGTGAGATAATCTCATTGATATCTTGCATCAATTTTTCTAACAGACGAAGATAATCGGTGCTTATAAGAGGGCGGAGGACATTGGTGAGGATCCTGACGCCTGCGATCGTGAGAGGATGCACACGAGAATGGTCAGAAAGGCGTGAAACGTTTTAGACGGCCATACTTCTGAATTTCTCAATCCATGTCCCGGGTTTAATGTTTTACCATTGTAAACATTTTCTATTATTTTTGTATGAATCTTCGAAATATGAATGATAAAAATTTTCTTTTCTTTTTATGTTCACACGCGTCCTTTATGAAGTTTTGTCACACTGTTGTTGGTGCTCACGTGTTTGGCTCATGAGGCACTGCTGAGGAATTCAATCTTGCATTGGCGCCTGCTCACATGTTATGCATGTATGGTACCGTTTTTAACTTCCAATAAGGATCAAGGCTTGTGCTTACGTGTTTTGCACGCGTGGCTCTGCTTAATAGGGTTGTTTCGTCTCCCTGCTCTGATTTTAATGAGTAATTTCTTTTCATTTCCAACGCTCTCTCCTTTTTCCGGGCCTTGGGAATAGTTCCACCATGCACAACATTTTCTGGGCGTAGCATTGAATGCTCTCCTTTATAACCTGAAGCCATGCCTTCCTTCTTCTCTAAAAAAAATATTTAGACCTTAGGTTTATTATTTTGAGAATCAATTTAAAGTTTATGGCTTGCAACCGCCCCCACGCTAGTCGACAACCATGGGAGGTGCCCGTCGAGGAGATGATTCCTCATTTTGCTGCGCGGCTAGTGGATCCTTTTCTCACCGATGCCGAATGTGATGCGGTGACGTACGAACTCCTAATTCGTAAGGGCTCTCCCCTTCCTATGGGTTCCATTTGGCTACGGATGGTCTTTTCGTCCGTGCTTGCCGACATCCCTCCTCATCCGACATAGATGACTCCGACGATCCTCGATGCGGCAGAGGACAAGATCGAGTGTTTCTAAGGGGCGTGCTTGATTACCCGGGCTCTGAAGGATCGCTCAATTCATCTACTGGGTCAGATAATAGCCCGGCGGGCTGTCATGTCCGCTTTTGCTGATGATCATGGCGCTAAACGATGGGGAACAACTCCTCGCGAAAACCGTTGTTTCGACATGTTGGAGAAGGCAGAGAAGGAGCTGGAGAATTTTGTATTCTGTTTTGTTAACCCTTGTATCACCGATCCTTTGTTTGGTGACCTTTTCCCTGTAGCGTAGTATATCAATGTATTCCTCTTATCATTGGCTGTTGAATGCTTTTCTAATGAATTTTTCTTTTCATCATATATTCGTACGTGCATCTCGCCTGAGTACATGAGCATTATACTTGACCCATGGCAATTTCCTTTAGGTGCGAACATCATCATCGTGTTTTCTATAAATCAGCTCGTTCTAGATACCATAGGCATATAGTCATGAACGCATGCTTAATGGGGTACCTACCGAAGACTTTCCTTGTTGCCAGAAAGAGAAAATAGTTCGTGCGTGTTTTAGATCGAGGATTAGCATCGAGTGGTGGTCTGTTTACATGATCTTGAGTGCACATGCCTTCCCTCTGAGGTTGTGGCTGCAAAGACTAGCTTACGGGGGCTGATTGAATGGTACTCCCCGAATCTACAATCATGTGATAAAAGGCTTAACCGGAAATTCTCAGAGAGGGAACTGGCCTCAATTGCTTTGGGGGAACTTCAAGCTGAGCTCACTGCTAAGACCAACCGTGCGTACGAACTTTGGCGGGTGCTTCAAGAAGATATCAGGGAGGTGGTGGCTGTTGATAAAGCCGTTATCATTACCCACGAAATGGTCGATGCTCACAAAGTCACCGGAAGGGATCTTGAGATTCGGCTCACCTCGTATCAGGCTCAACAGTCTCGTGTCGATAACCAAGCTTGAAGCCGAGGCCCAGCGGAAGAGCGATGAATTTAGGAGCTTATTGTGCCGTCCGCCGGCTTAAAGAATTTTTGTAAAAAAATTTCTTTTCTTGTATCCACTCCTGAATGAGTTGGTATTTTGTATTCACTTTGATTCTATTTATGATATGTATCTTGGATTTACTTTGAATTCTTGAATAGAAGACATATATTTTTTATCTCTTGCTTGCATGTAGCTCTGTTGGATGTGGTCCATATGTAGTTTATCTTGATCTTTTTGCAGGGTCGTGATGGCTTAGGCGACAGGGTTAGGATTTGCCACCTAAGACCTTTCAAATTTATTAGCCGTGAGGGTCTCATAAAAAAATTTCTCCCTCTGAGTCGAGAGGATCAATTTCTACTTAGGGGTCGTGAGGAATCCTAAGTGCTTTTTCTTGCGAGAGTCGTAAGGGATCTCACAAGAGAACTTTCTTTTTATGTTTGGTTTATGTGTTGATTTATTTCCTATTCGAAGCATTGCTTTACGACAGGGAGATCATGGGTTGACGTATTTCCGAGAAGGAGTATTGCACCGGTAGGGGAGTTAGGAGTTGAAATGTATCTGAGTCGAAGTGTTGCTTTATGACAGGGAGGTCAGGGGTTGATATGTATCCGAGTCGAAGCTTTTCTTGACGACAGGGAGGTCAGAGGTTGACATGTATCCGAGTCGAAGCGTTGCTTGACGACAGGGTGGTCAGGGGTTGACATGTATCCGAGTCGAAGCGTTGCTTGATGACAAGGAGTTCAGGGGTTGACAAGTATCCGAGTCGAAGCGTTTCTTTATGACAAGGAGGTCAGGGGTTTACATGTATCTGGATCGAAGCGTTGCTTTACGACAAGGAGGTTAGGGGTTGACATGTATCCGAGTCGAAGCATTGCTTTACGACAAGGAGGTCAGGGGTTGACATGTATCTGTGTCGAAGCGTTGCTTTATGACAAGGAGGTCAGGGGTTAACATGTATTCTAGTGGAAGCGTTGCTTGATGACAGGGAGGTCAGGGGTTGACATGTATCCGTGTCGAAGTGTTACTTGACGACAGGGAGGTCAGGGGTTGACATGTATCCGTGTCGAAGCGTTGCGTTACGACAAGGAGGAGTCAAAGCATTGCTTTATGACAAGGAGGTCAGGGGTGGACATGTATCCGTGTCGAAGCATTGCTTTACGACAAGGAGGTCAGGGGTTTACATATATCCATGTCGAAGCCTTGATTGACGACATGGAGGTCAGGGGTTGACATTCTCCGTTTTCTACGGTGTTGGGATCGACTTTCTCCATTTTCTACGGTGTCAGGATTGACTCTAGGTTGTCTATGAACCGCAGAGTCTTGGAACTGGGGCTTTGCCATGGCTCCAATTGATGATGTCGCGTGTGTGCTCTGTCGGCATGAGGGGGAATGCCATTGTCGATCTGTATGCTGTATTGGTGGCCGTCGAGATTTGGAACTAAGGACTTTGTCATGGCTCCGCTTCGTTGCAAACTTGAGATCGGTTGTTGACGTTGCGTCTGCATCCTGCTGGAGTTGAGAGGGAACACCGTGTTGGTCTTCTGGTAAGCAGATATTGCCGCTGAGACCTGACTCTCCCTTTGGTAGAGTTTGTTGGGACATGTGTTTCCTTTTTCGTTTATGCCCATGGATTGTATACAGGGGTCATTATGGACTTACCTGCAGGGTAAAACTTTCATTTTTATATGTATTTTTTTTGTTTTCTTTCCGCGATGCTCTATCATTTCAGCTTTTATATCACGAAAGTCGTGATTGCCCGATCATTTCGGCTATTTTTCGCGATGCCCAATCATTTCGGCTATTTTTCTTTTTACTCGCTGATTTTTATTGCGACTTTCCCAATCATTTCAGCTATTTTTGTATGCATATATTTTACTTGCTGATTTTGTTGCAAGTTGCCCAATCATTTCGGCTATTTCATATGCATTTCTTTTACTTGTTGATTTTGTTGAAAGTATGGAACTTGGAACCTGATACCAATCTTAGCATCAGCATCGCTGCGACTGGAATGTTGCCAGGAGCAACTCATCATCGGCAATGAAAGGACTTGGAATTTGATACCGATTTAGACATCAGCATCACTACAACTGGGTTGTTGCCAGGAGCGAATCATCATCTGCCTTTTTGGGTTCAAACAAAGATGGCTTAGCAAACAGGGTTAAGATCTTGTCGACTAAGGCTCTTGACTTCATGAGCCGTAAGGGTCTCATAAAATTTTTCTCCCTACGAGTCGTAAGGATCTCGTAGGTGTCTTTTCTCCTTAGGAATCATGACGATTCCTAAGTGTATGTTCTCTTATAAGTCATAAGAATCTTGGAAGAGTGTTTTCTCCTTGTAAATCGAGAGGACCTACAAGTGTTTGTTCATCAAATGATGGCATTTATTGTCGTTGGTGGGACTCGGCAAGGAAATGATTATTTGTGCCCGTGTATTGTATACAAAGGTAAGTATTGAACTGCTTGTAGAGCAATCTGGAAAAGGAGATGGTTTAAGAACAGGTTCAGATCCCTGTAGCTTGAGGCTTTTAATCTTATGAGCCGTAAGGGTCTCGTAAGAGGGTTCTCCTTACGATTCGTGAGCATCTCGTAAGTGTAATTTCTCCTTAGGAATCGTGGGGATCCCTATGTGTGTTGCTCCTTTGTGAGTCGTAAGGATCTCACGCAGGTAGTTTTCTCCGTACAAGGTCGAGAGGACCTTACAAGTGTCTTTTAACGAGATTGCACCCGTTCGGGTTTTTACAAACTCGCCGGTCGCCCTGCTGTTTTTACTCACGGAGCCCTTTGGGTTTTTCATCCGTGCCCATTTTGCTTATGGATGCACCGGTTTTTTTTGGGAGTCCACGCCCTTTTGGGTTTTCATAAACATGCCGATAGCCCTGCTATTTTGTACTCACGGAGCCTTTTCGGGTTTTCATCCGTACCCGTTTTGCTTGTGGACATACCATTTTTTTTAGCCCAAGGATGATGCGGGTTTGTAGTAGTTTAAAGACGTTTCAGTCAGTAGTTAGTTTTAGGACATTTCGGCCCTTTGTTAGTTTTAAGTCATCTCGGTCCGCTATTAGTTTAGAGAATTTTCGGTCCATTATTAGTTTAGGGACGTTTCGGTCCATCACACGTTTTTTGAGGCATGGTTTCGCCGGATACTACTTATAGAGTTTGGGCTTACGAAGATTGCGAGCGGACATAGGCGTCGTCATGTATCGTTGACCTAGGACGTGAGTCCTCGGGCGTAGTATTTTTTCAAGAACGGGCCATTTATTGACCTGAAGGGTCTTTCGCCATACATATCCACGAGCAAGTAAGCCCCACCTTGGTAGACCTTGTCTATGATATACGGGCCCTCATAATTCGGCTCAAACTTCCCCCATTTGGCACGGTTGGGAATCATAGGTCTCTTGACCACTAGCACGAGTTCGCCTTGGCAAAATTTTCTCGGCCTAGTCAACCTTTCGTATGAGCGCGTCATCCTTTCTTTATAAGCTTCTAGGTTTTGTTGCACCATGAGACGAGTTTCATCAAAGGCATCGAGCTCCTCAAGCTGGAGATGAGCATTCTCTTCGTCTGTTAGCTCGTAATGAACTACCACTCATAGAGAGGGTAGCTCTATCTCGAGGGGGAGTACTACTTTAGTGCCGAATACCAATGCATACGGTGTTGTATTCGTGGCCGTTTTGAACGTGGTCCGATACGCCAAAAGAGCTTCATGCAGTCTCTCGTTCCAGTCCTTCTTATTTCGGGACCCCGTCTTCTTTATGATCTTCATCAAGGTCTTGTTGAAAGCCTCAGCTAGACCATTAGCTCGGGGATTATAGACCGAAGAGTATCTCCAGTCTATATTCTGTTTCTGTGCAAAGCGGCTGATTTTGTGACTTCTGTAGGCTTGCCCGTTATCAGAGATAATCTGTCGCGGAGTGCTGAACCGATAGATGACGTGTGTTTTGAAGAAATAAAGGATATTCTTTGTCTTCACTTCTCTTAGCGGGACTGCTTCTGCCCATTTAGAGAAGTAATCGGTTGTTGCCAATATGAACTGATGTCTTCTGGACGATGTTGGTTCTATTGGCCCAATTATATCGGTTCCACACATTTCGAATGGCCAGCTAGCCACTGTTTGGAATAGCGGGTTTGGATGCTGGTGGATGAAGTGTCCATGAATCTGGCACGAATGGCATTGCTTCGTGTATTCAATGCAGTCTTGAATCATCGTGGGCCAATAGTAGCCCATCCTTTTGATCTTCAGCTTCATCTTTGGCCCGGCTTGATGAGAACCACAAAATCCGTCGTGAGTTTCTTGGACGAGTCTCCTTGCTTCTTCTGGTCCAAGGCATCTCCTCCATAGAGAGTCGAACGATTTATTATACGACATGTCATTGACGAAGGAAAAATACAGAGCTCGTTTCATAAGTTGATGTCTCGAGGATGCATCTTCAGGCGTTCGATGGGATTTTCAGTTGTCTATAAAGACTTCTCTCCAATCTTTGGCCTTCTCCTGGTCCTCTTTTTGTAGGGCTGTTTGCTCGGTTGGTTCCTTTTCTTCAGACGACTTCGAAGATATTTCCGGTGGTGCAAAAACCCGATGGCTTTGCACAACGATCCTTACGTTATCGAGGTTTTCCTCAGCCAGTTCTTTAGCGAGTTTGGCTAACGCATCCGCTTTGCTATTTTCTGTATGCTGTATGCTTTCCAGAACGCAGGAAGGAATTTGAGTCAACAATTGTTGTACTCTCTTGCCGTACTTCACCAACTCTTGTTTGCACATTTGATAGTTGTCGTTTACTTGACTAACGACCTACTGGGAGTCTCCGTATATGAGGAGGTTTTTGATTCCCATGTCGACAGCGATCTCAAGGCCTGCTATCAAAGACTCATATTCTGCTTCATTTTTTGTCCTCGGTTCTATTAAGGAAAAGGAAAAAACGCATTATCCCTCCTTGTGGAGTCACGAAAATGAGGCCTATCTCGGACTTGATTATGGGGGAGCTGTGCTTTCTCTTCTTCATGGAAGATGCACCGTCGAAATAGAGTTTCTACCGGGTATCATTCCCTCCTTTCTCCCCGTCGATCGTGTCAAATGTGTGTTCGTCTGGCAATTCGTAGTTTAGGGGTGAATCGGTAGCTATTGGATGCTCAGCGAGGAAGTCGGCGATGTATTAGCCCTTCACTGCCTTGAGTGGTCGATATGTTATCGAGAATTCCTTTAAGAGGAGGGCCCATTTAGCGAGCCGTCCCATTAGCATGGCTTTTGACATAAAATATTTGATAGGGTCCACTTTTGATATGAGGTAGACCTCATGCGCCAATGCATAGTGCCGAAGCTTCGTTATCGCGAAGATTAGCGCCAGGCAGTGTTTTTCGATGGGGGAGTAGTTATTTTCAGCCCCCACTAGAACTCGAATAAAATAGTAGGGAGCTTTCTTTCCCTTGGTCATTCTCATGTGCCCATAACGTGCCTAAAGAACCTTCAAGGGCTGTTGTGTAGAGGATGAGGTGCTTTCCTTTGACTGGAGCGGTCAGTACCGGCAGATTCTGAAGGTATTGCTTGATTTCGTCCGGTGCGCTTTGGCATTTGCGATCCCAGACGAACGGGGTCCCCTTCTCCATTAAATGGCTGTAGGGCGGCATTTGCCGGAAAGATTGGCTATGAACTATCGGATATACGCGAGCTTTCCTTGGAGAGACCGCAATTGCTTGAGAGTCCTTGGAGTAGGCATTTCCATAATCACCTTGAGCTTCAATGGATCTATCTTGATGCCCCGGTGTCGTACGATGAATCCTAGGAACTTGCCCGAAGAAACTCCGAACGCGCATTTTAGAGGGTTCATCTTAAGGTTGTATTTCCGAAGGCGCTGAAACACGATCTTCAGATGCTCTCAATGCTCCTCGTACGACTTACTTTTCACCACGAGGTCGTCGATGTAACATTCGACAATCTCATGTAGGAGGTCATCGAAGATCTTCGTCATGGCCCTCTTGTAGGTAACGCCGGGGTTCTTCAGACCGAAAGGCATCACTTTATAGCAGAATATGTCCAGAGGAGTCCGGAATGTGGTATTCTTCTGGTCTTCGAGGTGCATCTTTATTTGATTGTATCCTGATGATCCATCCATGAAGGAGAAGACTTCGTGAGTGGACGTTTTGTCTATCATCAACTCGGTAACCAATACGGGAAAATCATCCTTCGGGCAAGCTTTGTTGAGCTCCCGAAGGTTTACACAGATGCGCACCGTCCCATTCTTCTTCATCACTGGGATGATATTGGCAATCCAGTCAGGGTACTGAACTTCTTGGATGAAGCCGGAGTCAATTAACTTCTTGACTTCGGCGTTGATGCTCATTTCAAGTTTGAGTCGCATTCTTCTTGGTGCTTTCTTGACTGGCTTGACGTCCGGAGATATCTCCAATTTATGCACAGCTATATCTGGAACTAGCCCCATCATCTCAGAATAGTTCCATGTGAAACAGTCTTTATACTGCATGAGCACGTCTTTTAGCGTAGCCACTTGTTTCTCACACAGCAGCTCACTGACGAATATTGGCCGCGGGTCATTTTTAGTCCCTAAGTCGATTTTTATCAGGTTGTCCGCAGTGGTGTATATCCTGTCTTCGAACTCTTTTGGCGCCGGTGGAAATTCTGAGATCAATTCCTCTTCATCCTCATTTTCGAAGCACCAGGAGAGGTCATCCATATTCTCGCGTACTCCTTCTTCTAACAGCGTTATCGCGTGACAGGTACGAGATCGTTTCTAAGACCGATGTTGATCTGGTTCTACCCTTGCTATGTACGTTGCTTTTGGTACATGCTTCTGTGGTGGGGTTACCCTCCAACTGCTCGATAGAGCAAACCTGCCTAGTTGATATTGGTCTTCAACCCAGTTTTTGAATGTGAAGCAGTCTTCGAGAGGATGTCCTATCGCTCGGTGATAGGAGCAATAATCCGAATGAGAGACCTCATCTGCTTGTTCGGGCTGTTTGGATTCCGGGAGTGTAATCATTTGATGTTTTATGACAAGATAGAATATCTTTCTTGTCTTGTCTTGTGAAAAAGAATATGCTCGACCCATATTCTTTATAAGAGACGGATCTCGGCTGCTCAATTGTCGATCGTGTAGCTTCTTGGAACCGCTTTGCCGCCGTCGAACGTCTTTTCCATTCTTTAGTTTGTTTTTGCCCACGCGTCGGGTCTTCTGTACGAATGGTTGGCGACGAAGAGCATCGTCATTCTCCGTAGCCTGCTGAAGGAGGCGCTGCGTCATGGCTTTCTCGTAAATGACCATTTCACGGTTATGGTCATACCGGGCCTTTTAACCCGCTTCCCTTATTAACTTGTCCATCTGTTCTTCAAACGACAGACTTGGAATTTTTACGACAGGATCTCGTTTTGGTTCAATCGTAGTGTCTTCTAACAGAGCATCTCCTTCTTCAACAAAGTCATGTATAAAGCAGCAGCCATGGAATCGCTCCCGTTTCTTGGATCGAACATATCCAAGCCCGATCGTTTCCATTCTCCCGTTAGGAAATTTTTGCTGATTTCCGGGAACGTTCCAGCTCCTGTTGTAGAACTGAGCTTGTCGAGCAGTCAGTTTGAAGAGTACGCCTTGGCGCCTCAACAACTGTTTCCCCCAATCAGAGCAAAACTCTGTTTGAAATTCAAATTTCAAAATTGAAGCAACGCTTCAGATGCAGCGCCAAGTGCGTTGCGCCCTAGGTAGCGCATCATGTGTGCGCTAGCGCTGGGCGCAGGCGCGCTGCGCCCTAGGCAGCGCGCCACGTCTCAAACACAGGTGCGCTAGCGCAGGGTGCGTTGCGCTCTGAGCAGCACACCACGTGTAAGACACATGTGTGCTAGCGCTAAGAGCGCTGCGCTCTAAGTAGCGCACCACATGCAAAGCACGGGTGCTCTAGCACTGGAATTTAAAAACACCCCACCGTTAGATCAAAATATCTAATAATAATGATAAATCATTAATTAATCAGAGTTAAATTCTGTTATGGAAAGTTTTTCCAATCTTGTTAAAAACAAGAAGATTGCCTTCTGTAAAACAGAATCCCTAGGATTAAAGATCCAATGGTGGGAAACATCCCCAAATCAATCAGAGAAAACTCTCTTTAACGGATCCAACAAATCAGCTTGCCCTATATAAAGGCCCCAAGAATTCAAGTCCGATATAGAGAACCTCCCCCCTAAACTTTGAAAAAACTCAAAGAAAAAAGAGCAAGCTCTTGCAAGAAGATTTTTCTTCAAGGTAAGAATGATGGATGATGAACACAGAGATGAAATCATCTCATAGAATGAAAAATTTATTTCTTTAAAAAGATTATAGATCTACAAGACAAAAACGTCTTTCACGAAAAGAGATCAAAAGATCTCACCATAAAATAAAAGAAGAACATAATTCTTCTCACATATCATGTATCTATAAAGGAAAAGCCTTTCATCAAAATAAGAGATTGAAAATCTCTCCTGCAAGATAAGAACTGTTGTTCTTAAATCTTGAGACAAAGTCCCTTTTAAAGAACATAAATTTGTTCCCAGATCATAAAATTGATCAAATGCTCTTTGCGCTCTTGAAATGCTCCTTGCGCTCTTGAAATGCTCCTTGCGCTCCTGAACTGCGCTCCTGCACTCTCTGGACCGGCGCTCAGCGCCAAATGCGCCACGTGTCAACCACGTATGCGTTGATTAACAACTTGCGCCTTGCGCTCCTGAACTGCTCTCCTGCGCTCTCTGGATTGGCGCTCAGCGCCAAATGCGCCACGTGTCAACCACGTATGTGCTGATTAACAACTTGCGCATTGTGCTTCTGAAGTAGCGCACTATGCTCATGGGCTGGCGCTCAGCGCCAAGCGCACCACGTGTTATTCACGTATGCACCAATAAACTGAAAGCGCAATGCGCTCATGAACCGCGCTCTGCGCTCACAAACTGGCGCAATGCGCCCATCATCTGGCGCTTAGCGCCAAGCGCGACACATGTCCTTCACGTATGCGCCACGTGGCAGAAGCGCACTGCGCTCTTTGACTGGCGCAAAGTGCCTAGCGCATCACATGTTGCGCTGATAGAACATAAATTGTTCTTTAATAAGCCCATGGCTTTGGTGAATGCCCAGCATTCAATAAAAGACAAAATATTATCAGAATTTAAGCATTATTAAAAGGGCCAATCCCAAATAAAGGCTCAACAGCCCAGAATAAAATGTTAAACATTTTTTGGACTTAGCCTAAGATTGGCCATAAGTCCTCAACCCTTATTAATTGAGCCCATCTGGTCATGAATATTTCAACAGATCTTAGTCCCAAACTGGAATACAGATCTTTCAACCAACTCACATCGGTTCGAGGGTACATCTCTTTACTCCTCTGATATTTGTTGTTGTAATCCTTCAACGTCTTCAGAGAGGTGACGGGTCCCGACAACCAAACATCCCATGGACTGTGGGGTCTTTAAACTCATGGGCTATGATTTCCTTAACCTTGACTGTAAGGTCTTTAAACTCACGGACTATGATGTCCTTAACCTTGACTGTGAGGTCTTTAAACTCACGGACTATGATGTCCTTAACCTTGACCGAGATGTCTTTAAACTAACATTCGACCGCAATGTCTTTAAACTAACAATGGACCACTATGTCTTTAAACTGGTATTGGAACACTATGTCCTTAAACTGGTATTGGACCACCATGTCCTTAAACTGGTAATCCACTGCAATGTCCCTAAACTAAACAATAGAGCCAAAACGCTTTTTTGTCGGATCTAAACGATCCCGTTAAGTTGATCTTAGCCTAAAAATTAGACTAACGTATCCTTAACAAACTTTTATGTTGATCTTAGTCTCAAATGAGACTAACGTATCCTTAAACCCAACCCCCAAACCCAAATCTAAGAAAATACAGATTTGGACTAATCCACGTCCTACGGGTGACAATATAAATTAGTCTCCGTATACAATCCACGGGCAACCAAAAACAAAACAAACACCCACGACACGAAGTGATCATCTGGAGAAGGAGAAAGTGGTTACCGCGATGCGGTAGCGTAATTAACTGCATGGGTTGCGCCTGCAGGGAAGACCGTCCCCATAATCAAAAGACCCTCAAATGAGAGGGAATCTGACGAAGTTTGCTACATCGGCCGCATCAGTTTAAACCTTCGATACACGGTTCCATAAATCAACTTCGCATCTTCGGAGAGGTGGACAAATAGCACCAATTAGCATCTGCCCTCGGAATTCATGCCCGGACGTCCCAACGTCCCGGTCGCGTCTTCCGGTGGAGAACAGATTCCGGCATGCCCGGTGGGACCTCACTCTCTTTCCACTCCACACTTCGTGTGTCGTGTTCGCGAACGATTCACGGTTTTAATATGGTTGCCCTTCGGTTCGAGGTACTAAGATTTGGTGTCTTGCTCCGTGCAGAAAATAGAAAATCAATGGCTTCAACCTGCAGTAAATGCAACTGCAACTCCCACTTCATCCCGTCCAGAGATGTAACCTATGATTGAATATTATTTAGCGTGCTTGCGCTTTCAAAAGATTAATCAAAGAATATTTATAACCGTAATCAAGAACGGCGTCGCTTGGTAGCTAGCCGGTGAGTACGGGTCGGTCCATAGGGATTTTGTGTATTCTCAATTTGTTCTAACGAGTTAATTCCAAACGGTGATGGATTGATTATCACTAAAAACTAGGTTGATCGAGACTAGGATTAAAATCTTGCTAGGGTTAGGTTTAGGATATGTTTGGAAAGTCAATATTCCTCACCGCTTTCTATGCCCTAATTTAAATCTATTTAGGTGTTATGGTAATAATTAATAAAGTGGATTAGTACCATCGGGAAGAAACTAGGTTTCTTCCTCTAGGTTCTTGTCTTTCCTTTCTTAATTCTTACCCTTACCTCCATGGAAAACATGTACAACCGGTCTTTTAAACTACGGTATCACCGCTACCTCTTGGGATAGGGTGCCATAGAGAGCGTTGTGTGTATGTATGCATGGAGTTTTATTAAAATATATGACGGGCAAGAAAGGGGTGAGAGATTTCCATCTCTCAAACCTTTCCTATTCCTAACCCTAACAAGTGAGGAACTACTCACTCATTTGTGGATTGATAAAAGACATTGTTTATCTACGACAAATAATTAAAAGTGCTAAACTAATTAACTAGGGCAGATAATAAAATCTATACTAGGGAAGAAAGGAATTTAAGAACTAGGGCATAGAAATAAAAATCTTTCCTTATTTGATAGCTCTCTTCAAACATTTACACCGAATTAAAATTCTGAATAGATGAAATAAAAAGAGGCATACCTCAAAAAGAGGCTTAGGGCTTCTATTTATAGATCATAGAAAACCTAGGGTTACATTCAATTCACATCTGCATTTACAAATATACCCTAAGACGACTAGTCAACGCACCGCCACACGTCACAAAATTTGCACCGACACGGGCCCCTCATGGCCGCGGAACCGCGGCCAAATCCCATGTTTGGCCGCGGATCCGCGGCCATATAGTGATGTCTTGGGCTGCACTTTTACGGGATGATTCTGGTTGCATTTGTCTTCTTGTTTCTTCACTTGGTTTTTCAGATTGTCTTCTAGATTTCTTCCAGATTTCCACAATGAATAATGTCGTGGACTTTACCGTTTGCTTCGTGTCGAAGTCTTGAACCTTGCGCTGCCTTTGTACATTGTGAACTTGTTTATTGATCTTCGTTTATTCTCCAAACTGTAGGCTTGATCAAGATTCTTCCATTTGTCGGTCGTAGTCTCACTTTTATATCGTCTTTTCATCGTTTTCACTGTTTTTGTTCCGAGAACCTGTAACCTGCAACTATATAGCAGACATGGATCAAAAGCACTTGTTTATTTGTAAAATAAATAAGAATGGGGAATATAATAATGCAAAATTATGATAAGAACAAATACCCACAAACTTATCTTTTGCTCATCCTCGAGCAAACTTAGTTTTATTCTCGAAAAAGACCTAGCCTCACTTTCGCAGGGAAACGCGATTGCACTGAGCTCGTGCAACAAGCCGTTAAACCTCTAGGTGTCCCTAGTAGGAGGAGTGTTGTCTCCTGAGGGTTTTCAGCGGATACTACCTATAAAATCCTATCAATTCGGCCTATTGACTTTTATTCTCCAATTCGGTTTTCTAACAAAAATTCTATTATCTTCGACTCAGAAATTATTCACCCATATTTTTCACGCTTCCTTATCATTTAACTTAAGATTGTATATGTTCTGTAGATTTATTTTGCTTTTAGTATCTTTTGAGTTTTCTTCTAGGGTTTCATCTCAACTTAAGATATTTTATCATCTCTACTAAAGATATAAGTCATATTTTACATTCCTTTCTCTTATCTAAACCCCAATCACATACCCCTACGTGTGTGTATATATCACCCCTACACTTGGAAATTCAAATCAAGCTATTATACTTTTGTCCATCGTCCAAAGTACTTTTCAATTGGTGAATTTTTAGAAGAAATTGCTCACACATCCTTCATGCGACCGTTAATACTTCTTGAGGTACTAACGACCGAATACAAAATGTGTTTGCACATTAAGGCGTAATTCCTAGTCTTGTAACACCTAAGGCTTTAGCAGTGACTCTCAAACCAGTTGGTCTAAGGCACTAGGTGATAAAGCACCCTCGCGATATATTTTTTCTATTTATGCAGCCTTAAGTAATTACAAAACGAGTGTTCATTTTTTTATCTCATTATTCACACTTGTATTTTTATTTTATTTTCCTTCATACTAAGGACTTTAGACAAGAGCATTATAAGGTCTCCTCTACTATTCCAAGTTTCAAGGTTCGTGTTTGTGCAATTTATAGGGTATATATTTTCAGAAATTAGACTTAAACTTAGAAATTATTTTTTAGACTTATACTTTAATAAAAATATCAATACTCTTCTCTTATTTTGACTTAGCCCAAGAAGTGAACTCAAAATTTGCCTATTTCTAAGTAAACTACAAAGACATATATTTTCTACCATTAAATCTTAAGAAAGGTTATTTTTAGGGTTTTAATTTACTAAGTCTAGGATCTAGTTGTTCCTAACTATTCAACCGTCTTGTCAAACTCAAGTCAATTATAGCCAAAATTGAATGTTTTAATTTTTATACTTTAATTTTTTTTATGGGTTTTAAAATAAGTATGCAAATGCAAAAATATACATATGAATGTGAAGGAAGAAAGCTTACCGAGCACACCCCCAAACTTAAACTTGACAGTGTCCTCACTGTCAGGCTACACCAGGAGGGTCAAAATTGTCGGCACTCCCCTGTTTATTTATTTATATTAATTTTTTTTAAAAGAAAAACAAAATATATATACAAAAAGATCCCCCCCAAACTTAAGTGAAACAGTGTTTCCACTGTTGAAGCATTAAAGTTCAAAGTTAGGGAGGAGAAAAATCAAACTATACAAAGCCTTACATATGCCAAAGGTTAGCACCAACCATTCAAAAAATTTATCGTGATAATGGTAGGGTTAGTGAAAGAATGGAGAGTAGAGAAAAGAAATGAGAAGAACACGAGACCGTGTGGAGATAGAAGCGGTATATTGTCACGGTGGAGGCGGAGAATGGCTGAAGAGAGAAAGAAGTGTAGTACGAACTTGAGGGTGTAAATTGAGTGAATAAATTAGCACAAATTGTGATGACAGATGTGTTAAAAATGATTGTGCTAATCTATCAACCTGTCGAGAAATAGGGTCAAATCCCTCAAGATTCGCAAGAAAATATGGGTACGTTGAACTTGGTAAACCATCCATTGAAAATGGAAGCGTGACGAATTCTTGCACGGTCGAAACGATGGAAAGGACGAAGGGGAGTGATTTAGGGATAGTCTTATTCTCACCTAAGTAAGCGTATGTAAGGTGAGACGGCAACAGTGTGAGTTCGAGTTTCAGAGGTGAAACAATCGAAGGTGAAATTGGTGAAACTATCTCGAACTCGAAGGATTCCATCAATGGTTCGAAATGACTGTAACCAACCGAGTCTGATGGTTCAACTAACTCATCTGAAAATTCAAAGGATTCAAACTCGGGCAGTGAGTCTTCAAAATCGTCCGCAAAAGTAAAACACTCGTAATCGATATCGGCTGTGAGAACAGTATCAGATTCAAGGAGGAACGCACTAGTGGCGTCAAAACTGCTTTGATCGAACAGAAATTTTTCAAGCTCACAGTCCACCTGCGTGATCTCTTGCGTGGTCGGAACCATTTGAAGGATGAGAGGGGGTGATTTAGGAAGTATAACAGTTAAAGGTTCAGGAGGATGAATTGGAAAATCCGTGACATCAAACAAAACCGGTTCATCCTCAATACTATCCTCAATACTCTCCTCAATACTATCCTCATAATTCTCCCCAAAAGTTATCTCATCCATGCAATTATCATCAAAATCAAGACGCATATGAAGTTCGGGAGAAACATTTAATGACTCGGGATGATGAATTGGAGAGAAAATTTCAGTCAAATCTACGGGTTCATCATCCAAAATATTCGCGGCGTCAATATCGTCGATGAAGTGAAAATTAATTTTCTTAGACACCTCATCAAAAGCATGGACATTTATCAATTCAGGTTCTAGATTGGAGGTGTAAAGTTCAACAGGATTTGGTGTGGGTTCACTCGAAAAAGATCCTTCACAATCTGGCAAATCAAGCACTACAAAGTCGCACAACTCATTAAACATTTTATTTTCAACTGGTGAATCATTTGGGACACTTGATACATATTCAAAACCGGAGTTGTGGGATTCAATTAGTGATGGGTAGGTTTGATTTGGAAGGGTGCACAGCTCACTCTCTCCACTCAAATTCTCAATCTATCCAACCGCCTCTTCATACATTGGAAGATTTAGAGCTAGTTGGAAACTAGCTACCGGGTCACTAGGTTGCATAAGGGCGGCAATGGACGCATCCAAATTCCTCATCTGTTTGTTTGTCGCTAAAATATAAGCCTCCAACGACTGTTCCAGACGAGAAATGGGTTGTGAAGGGATTTCAGTAAAAGATGCAAAATTGTTTGGATTCTAGAACTCCCAAATGGCTGTATAGAAGTAATGTCTAGGGAAGGTGTGAAAGTCGGGTAGGACTAGTAGGAATTGAATGGTTGGACAGGATTAGGATCAACATTTGGATAAAATGGTGAATGGACTTGTTGATCCAAAGAACTAGAAGTGTTGAAAGGGGTGAAAGATCGGTTACGAGATTGTTCAATATGTTCATCTATAGACATGGGTTTCGGAGTTACAATAGGACTCGAAAAAAGAGTATCAACGTAAGAAGTTGGTGAAGGTTGAAATGGTTGATACAAAGTGGATTGCAGAGTCGAACTGTTTTTCCTAGACTCTTCTATTCGATCTTTCAAAGAAATTTTAGGCATGGAAAGGTCGTCCGTAATTCGACCAAAACAGTTCGCGTAGGAAGCAATGTTTGGATGAGGGTACCAAAGTTCGGCAAGAGTTTTGGGAGATGGGGTACCCATGATGTACGAAGGAGACGAAAAAGAATGTGGGTGCAAAGGATTTCTTAGCGATAAGTGGCAAGTTTTTGTAAAAGTTTTTCCGTTTTGTGTTTTTTTTTATTATGGAGCCTTTTGCAAAAAGATTTTCAATAAGAAGCTTAGACACACGTTCAATCAATCACAAAATGCACAATCAAGCCTAGATCTATGGTCACCTAGGTCAACTAGACTGCTCCTAACTATTCCAAAGGGCAAGTTGTGAGGATCTCAAATCGCCTCTTCACCGCCAATTGTTGCCAGGTAAGCACAAGTAAAGAGAGGAGGGATCCACTCATGAATCACCGTGAGACGGGCCTTTTAAAATTACCTCTCCTACTTGTCTAGCCTAGGAACCACAAAGTCTGGTTTAGATCAACGATCGATGCCTACAACTATTCCTTTGTCCTATTGAGCACGACAGTCCATAAGGCTGAGTCTAATCTTTTTTAATTTAACTCAATGGTTTATGCATTATGCTTTTTGTGATTTTTGGGGTCCTAGGAAGGGTAATGAAATCCCCACCCAATCTGGATTGGTGTAAAAGCCCCTTAAAGTCAATTTTAAATATTCAAAGCAGTAAACACAATCAAACACTTGCAAACAATTTTTTTTAGCGGCGCAAAGAATCCTGCACAAGATCAAGTTATTGGAGAAGGGGAGAAGTTTTTGCGCAAAGAACCCTGCAGGAAAACTTTTCAAAGGAGAAAAAGGGGTTCAGAAGAAGAAAAGAAGACTTACAGAAGGATTTTGGGTTGCTGACGTAAGCAACCCGCGGCGGAAGCGCGGTCAAAGACGGGTCAATGCGGTGGTTCCGCGGTTGAAACAGTGGATCAGGCCTCCATATTTCTTCTGTTGCTCTGTTCTGATTTTCCTCTGTTGTTCAGATCTGTTGTTTTCTGTTTCAATCTCTGGATTTTTCCAGATCTGAATCCGTTCGTCCATCCTACACTATTCAAACAAAACACCCTTCACAAAATAACAAGATCATAAATTTTTTTATAATTTTTTATTTTTCAGTTTTTATGATTTTTCAATTTTTATATTAACCCGAAATTACAAATAGAAAATAACAACGCCATCCCCGGCAACGACGCCATTTGATTGAATGTTATTTAGCGTGCTTGCGATTTCAAAAGATTAATCAAAGAATATTTATAACCGCAATCAAGAACGGCGTCGCTTGGTAGCTAGCCGGTGAGTACGGGTCGGTCCACAGGGATTTTGTGTATTCTCAATTTGTTCTAACGAGTTAATTCCAAACGGTGTTGGATTGATTATCACTAAAAACTAGGTTGATCTAGACTAGGATTAAAATCTTGCTAGTGTTAGGTTTAGGTTAAGTTTGGAAAGTCAATATTCCTCACTACTTTCTATGCCCGAATTTAGATCTATTTAGGTGTTATGGTTATAATTAATAAAGTGGATTAGTACCATCGGGAAGAAACTAGGTTTCTTCCTCTAGGTTCTTGTCCTTCCTTTCTTAATTCTTACCCTAACCTCCATGGAAAACATATAGAACCGGTCTTTTAAACTATGGTATCATCGCTACCTCTTCGGATAGGGTGCTGTAATGAGCGGTGTGTGTATGTATGCATTGAGTCCTTATTAAAATATATGACGGGCATGAAAGGGGTGAGAGATTTTCATCTCTCAAACCTTTCCTATTCCTAACCCTAACAAGTGAGGAACTACTCACTCATTAGGGGATTGATAAAAGACATTGTTTATCTACGGCAAATAATTAAAAGTGCTAAACTAATTAACTTGGACAGATAATAAAATCTATACTAGGGCAGAAAGGAATTTAAGAACTGGGGCATAGAAATAAAAATCTTACTTTATTTGATGGCTCTCTTCAAACATTTACACCAAATTAAAATTCTGAATTGATGAAATAAAAAGTGGCATACCTCAAAAATAGGCTTAGGGCTTTTATTTATAGATCATAGAAAGCCTAGGGTTACATTCAATTCACATCTACATTTACAAATACACACTAAGAAGACTAGTCAACGCACCGCCACACGTCATAAAATTTGCGCCGACACGGGCTCCTCATGGCCGCGGAACCGCGGCCAAAGCCCATGTTTGGCTGCGGATCCGCGTCCATATAGTGATGTCTTGGGCTGCACTTTTACGGGATGATTCTGGTTGCATTTGGCTTCTTGTTTATTCACTTGGTTTCTTAGATTGTCTTCTAGATTTCTTCCAGATTTCCACAATGAATAATGTCGTGGACTTTACCGTTTGCTTCGTGCCGATGTCTTGAACCTTGCGCTGCCTTTGTACTTTGTGAACTTGTTTATTGATCTTCGTTTATTCTCCAAACTGTAGGCTTGATCAAGATTCATCCATTTGTCGGTCGTAGTCTTACTTTTATATCGTCTTTTCATCGTTTTCACTGTTTTTGTTCCGAGAACCTGTAACCTGCAACTATGTAGCAGACAAGGATCAAAAGCACATGTTTATTTGTAAAATAAATAAGAATGGGGAAAATAATAATGCAAAATTGTGATATGAACAACCTACGGGCCTCAAGCGGCCTCACTTTTTACAATGCCGGTGGACCGGGTGACTCAGGCCACCACAGGACTATTCTTAGGGACTATGATCCCTCCAATGAGTTTCAACACTCCTATACTATTGCAGGAGGCTCCCAAAAAGTCATTCTTTGATCGACATGCAACTGCTGCGGCCCCTCTCAACGGGTCACTCAAACCAACTGTCTCAGTTTTTAATAGACTAGGCCAGAGCTCCAACGGGACCTTGAAGAAGCCCGCGATACCAGAAAAGGTTTTTCCGAAGAGGATAGCCATCCCTACTCCTGAAGTCGTCAAAGCGGCTTCTCCTACCAAAGGGTCGGTCTTCACAAGACTTACTATTTCAGCTCCTGCATCAGGCAAAATCGTCAAGGTTGCTTCCCCTATTCGGAGATCTGCCTTTGATAGGTTGGTCGTCCCCGCTAAACGAACGTCGGTCTTCATGAGGCTGATACCGGCAGCGCCTGATCAGAACAGGGGACCTGACGAAACCATCCCTATACCTGAACCAACACCATCTGTGCGACATGCTCGTCGTCATCATTGGCGCCGAGTAAGGAGGGCTGGGGGCAGCTCTCCGTCTGGGTTAACTCCGCCAGCCCCAACGGTGGAAGTCAATGCTGCTGTTCTAACTGGGAACAGCTTCGAGCTTCTTAACAGGGTGCGCAGGAATTCACCCACCGCTGTACTGAAAAGATCTCCTCCACCTGTGGAAAATGTTACAGAAACGAAGCCGGAGCAGCCCCCTCAGCGGCTGTCCTCCAAGATTTATAAAGTATGGCGACAGGTCCAAGAATCGGTGATCGACCAAGACTACTCCCGCCAATCAAAGAATCTTAAAGCTCGACAAGGAGAAAACTGTGCTATCAAGCCATAAAAGGCGACAGCCGTCGGGTGCCCGCTGCAACGGCCCCCTCGACTTCAAATGCTCATAAGAGAAAGAGGCCGGTGAAAGCCCCTATGACCACGGCGAACCGCAAGGACGCTAAGCTGAAACGCCCCAAGTCTGGGGGCATGGTGGTCCACGCTATTTATATGGATTCTGGAAAAGAAGAAAGCCGCGCTTCTACGGGTCATCGACCGCTAACCCGATCGATAACGAAGGCTCAGGAGCAACAACAGCAGAAACTTCAGGAGATGCTGACTGCAATGGCCGCACTCACTGGGCCAAAAGAAAATCCAAAAACCTCGTAGCAGCATCGGGAATGTTGGATATATGTATGCCCTAGAGGCCATTATATGATAGTGGATGTATTTGTACATGTATATATATATATATTCAGTATACATTCTTGCTCGACATGATAGTATGCTATCTGGTTCTTCTTTATCTGACATGTTGATTTGATCATGATTTCATTCATCATACATGCTGATAAAGCCCTGAGGATATCGGCTTGACTGCTGCGATTATGATGGAGATCATACTAGTGGGACATCTGTAGTCTATAAGCATATCCTGGAAAGTCCCTAGTTGTAGGTATATCGAGACGGGGCATTGATATACCAGAGTAGACTAGCGTATATGATACTAGACCCATACGATGGGCGATGAATGTTCCCACATTCATCGTTGTTTGGCATTAAGACCATATACGGGTGCTCAGTGGTGACTGGGTACACTGGACGGACTCACCGAGAACTCCTATATGGAATTATATCTATCGTCGGATAGTAGTTCTCAGGTGACACTGGTACAGGTTAGTCTGTAGACCCGAGATAGTCAAAGAGTCTTGTTTGTTCTCCCACTATACTTTGATTGCCACCCTACCACGGCTCTACTGAGTCATGCAAACAGGTGGCCGTTGGGTACAGTCCCGAGACACACGAAGGCATTGAGCGATAGGAGGGGTTTCATCTCTCCTGGTATTGGGAGTTGATGCTGTGCTGTGTGATTATAGAGGTTTCACGATCAAAAATATAATTACCGCAATCAGAAACGGCGTCGCTTTGCAGCTAGCCGGTGAGTACGGGTCGATCCACAGAGACGGGTAAATTCCTTTTATGTGTTTTAACGAGTTGATTCAATTTGAAGTTTTGATTGGTTATTAAAAATCAAAAAAAAACTGGATCTAATTAATCTAATTAAGAATCTTGCTAGGGTTAGGCTTAGGGGAAGTTTTGGAGATTAACGTTTTTCATCACCGCTTTCAATGCCTACTTTTTTTAGATCTATTAGGTGTTAAGTTAATTATCAATAAAGTGGATACGAATCTTTTGGGAAGATGTTTCTTCCTCTAGATTTGTATCCTTCCTTTGTTGATAATTACCTAACCCTCACGGACAACTTGCGCAACCGGCCCTTTATACTACGGTTCATCGTTACCTCGAAGGGTAGGATGCCGCAGGGAGCGGTTGTGCTCGTATGCGTGAAGTTCTAATTCATTAGGTGAAGGTGGCAATGAAAGGGGCGAGAGATCTCATCTCTCAACCCTTTCCCTAAGGCTAACCCAAACAAGCGAGGAGATTACTCGCTCATTAGGGGATGAGAAAACATTTTAATTAAAAGAAATAGAAATAAAATACTTACTAGGTTGACGGTTCCCTCCAAACAAGAAGAACAGATCTGAATTTTTCTCACAGAAATTCTGAATTTTATTGATTGAAAAGAGGCATAGGGTTTTACAAATCTAAAATTACAATTTATAGGAAAATAGCAAACCTAGGGTTACGGACTCTCGCACATGCAAAATTACAGATTTGCCCACGTAAAATCCCAACATCTGCACCGACCAGAAATTTTACACCGATACGGGCACTTGATGGCCGCGGAACCGCGGCGCCAGCATGGGTTTGGCCGCGGTTCCGCGGCCAAACTGAGGAGTCAGGCTCTGTACTTTTTTGTGCTTTTTCCTGGGCTCTTTGGGCTTCTGTTTCTTCACTTCTTTTCTCTGTTGGGCTTCTGGGTCTTCTCCAGATCTTCAGTGAAAACTTGTTCGTATCTTTTGACCGTTCACTTGACTTTTTTGGACCTTGCACTGTTCTTCGTCTAGGCTTGACTAGGATCCGTCTAATAGTTGGTCAAAAGTCCCTTTTCTGTTGTTTTGTGTCTTTTTCACTATATTTGCTCCAGAAACCTGTATCCTGTAATATGCAACAAACGTGCGTCAAGAGTACCTGTTTATTTATAAAAAGGATAAGAATAGGGGAATGGAAAATGGAATATTATGGTCTGAACAAATACCCCCAAACTAACCTTTTGCTCGTCCTCGAGCAAACTTATTTTTATTCACTAAAATCCTAACCGCACTTTCGCAGGGAAACGTGATTGCACTGAGCACGTGCAACAAGCCGTTAAACCTCTAGGTGTCCTTAGTAGGAGGAGTGTTGTCTCCTGAGGGTTTTCAGCGGATTACACCTACAAAATCCTATCAACTCGGCCCATTGACTTTTGTTCTCCAATTAGGTTTTCTAACAAGTAATTATATTATCTTTTGACTCGTAAATTATCCACCCATATTTTTCACGCTTTCTTATCATTTAACTTTAGATTATATATATCCTGCAGACCTACTTAGCTTTCGGCATCTCTTAAGTCTTCCTTCTAGGGTTTCATCTCAACTTAGGAATTTCTATCAACTCTATTAAAGATATAAGCTCTATTCTTCATTCCCTTCTCTCCTCTAAACTCTAATCACATATCCCCACGTGTGTGTAAATATCACCCCTACACTTGAAAATTCAAATCAAGCAATCGTGCTCTCGTCCATTGTCCAAAACACTTATTAGTGAATTTTTAATTGAATTTCGCTTACACATCCTTCATGCGACCGTTAATACTTCTTGAGGTACCAACGACCGATTACAAAATATGTTCGCACATTTAAGCGTAATTCCTAGTCTTGCAACACCCAAGGCTTTAGCAGTGACTCCCAAACCAGTTGGTCTAAGGCACTAGGTGATGAAGCACCCTCGCTAAATATTTTTCTATTTTTGCAGCCTTAAGTGATCACAAAAACCAGTGTCCATTTTTTTATTCTTTTATTCATTTTTATTCCATTGTACTAAGGACTTTTAACAAGAGCATTTCAAAGTCTCTTCTACTATTCCATGTTTCAAGGTGCGTGATTGTGCAATTTGTAGGGTATACGTTTTCAGAATCTAGACTTAAGCTAAGAACTATTTTTCAAACTTATACTCTAATAAGAACATCAATACTCTTCCCTTGTTTCGACTTAGCCCATGAAGTGAACCCAAAATTTGCCTATTTCTAAATAAACTACAAGGCATATACTTTCTACCGTTAAACTTTAAGGAATGTTATTTTTAGGGTTTTTAATTCACTAAGTCTAAGATCTAGTTGTTCCTAGCCAGTTAACCTATTTGTTAAACTCGAGTCAATTAGCCAAAATTGAATACATTAATATTTATAATTTTTCAAATTTTTCAAATTTTTATGGGTTTTCAAATAAGTATGCAAATGCAAAAATATGTACATATGAATGCGAGGAAAGAAGACGTACCGAGCGTACCCCCAAACTTGAACTTGACAGTGTCCTCACTGTCATTCTAACCCAAGAGGGTCAAACTACCGGCACTCCCCTGTTTATTTATTTATAGTTTTTTTTTCAAGAAAACAAAAATATATACAAAAAGGCCCTCCCCCAAACTTCATTTAAACTATGTTAGACATTACTGCCAAACTTTGCATCGGCCAAAAGTCAATACCAACCAGTTGAAAATTTTATCAGTAAAGAATATTGGTTGGTGGAAAAATAAGTTGTGGTGGTCCGCAAAGAATTGGGGAAGATAAAAGTAGTGGTATGGGAGGTGTGGAGGTAAATATACAGGTGATGGTGATGCATCGAAACGAGAATGTAAATGATCAGCAATCAGTGGAGTCTTGGCATTCTCGTACCTTATTAAAAGAAATGGGGGTATTTCAACTTCTAAGGGAGGAAGTTGACTCACTACAATACCCCCAAGATGTTCCTGTGGGTCCTCTAGTGACCTGGTATCATCCATCAATTGTGTATGATATTCAATTATGAGGGAACTGATCTCCTCGATGTCCGCCATAGTACAACTGAAAACTTGCCGCCTATCTTGTAAGACTTTTAAAATAGCGTTCTCTTGCTCGAAGGCTAGAGAGGCTGATATGATAATGGGAAAAGTCTCATTCTCACCTATGTAGGCATATCTAAGGTGAGACGGCAAGGGCGTGAGTTCGAATTTCTGAGGCGAAAGAATCATTGCGGAATCTACCTCGAACTCAAAGGACTCTAACATAGGTTCGAAATCACTGCAAACAACATATTCGGATGGTTCGACTGACTCATCCAAAAATTCAAACGACTCATATTCGGGCTGTGAGTCGTCATCATCCAAAAAAGTGAAACATTCATAATCAACATCGGTTGTGTCAACGGTAGTAGGCTCAAGGAGGGACGCACTAGTGGCGTCAAAACTGTTTTCATCAAATAGAAATCTTTCAAGCTCGCAGTCCTCCTGCGTGAATTCGTGAATAGAGGAAACTTCTCGTGTACTATTTTTAGGCACGGGGGGCAGACTTCCCATCTTATAAATATTGAACTCACTAGACCTCTTTCCGAAGGATAGAGTCATGGAGCCATTGCGACAATTTATTACGGCATTGGAAGTGGCCAAAAATGGTCGACCAAGAATCACCAGAATTTGGTTTCTTGGGTTAGCAACAGGTTGTGGATCCATAACGATAAAATCAACGGGGAATATGAATTCCCCGACTTTGATCAACACATCCTCTGGTTGACCCCTTGGATAGGTGATTGATCGATCAGCCATTTGGAGAGTGCAACGAGTGGGTTTCAACTCTCCAACCCCTAATTGTTCGTACACGGAGTAAGGAATCAGGTTAACACTAGACCCAAGATCTAAAAGTGCTCGATTAATTTTCTTATCCCCAATTGTGATTGAAATAGTAGGACAGCCGGGGTCCTTTCGTTTTTGGGGTAAGGTTTGATGGTGGTTAATAGCATTGCTCACTGCACTAGCCACTAGCACTTTCTTGGGTACTTGAGATGCCTTTCTCTTCGAGGTGCATAAGCCCTTTAAGATTTTCGCGTATGAAGGGACTTGTTGGATAGCATCCAAGAGAGGTATATTTATGCTAACCTGCTTAAATATCTCCACAATCTTCTCCACTTGTGTATTTGGTTTATTAGGACTCAACCTGTTTGGGAATGGAGCGTTCTGAAAATTTATTGAGTCAAAAGTCTGTGGAGTAGAATGTAGAGTAGGAACGGATCCCAGTGTGGATGTGTTCGTGTTGTGAGAAATGGGTTCGTTCGAGTCAGGAGAAGTAGAGCCGTGTGAAGGGTGGAGAATAGGCTCTAAAGAAAAAGGTGAAGAAGGAAGTGAAGAAAATGAAGAAGGGGAAGAAGAACCACCGGCAGGGATGTCATGACTAGTTCCCACATTATTTTGCAACTCTCTTCCGGATCTCAACGTGGTCACCGCATTTATATTGTGATTATGATATGCGTTTTGTGTGTGACCGGGATTGGGCAATGGTTGAGATGGAAGCTTTCCCTTTTCTCTCTCGCTCAACGCAGCAGTTAATTGTGCAATTTGTGCCTCAATAGATTTGATACTTTGATCGTGTGAGGCATTGTTATTCATTAAAGATTGAACATAACTTTCAAATCTTGCTGCGGATTCTGTAGTTTGCTTAAGAAATGCATCTAGACTTTTTTCGAGCGAGATAACCTTATCATCATTTGGTTGAACCAAATTGTTCGTTTGATTTGTATAAGGTTGTTGTTTGAAAGGTTGCTGGTTTTGAGTTTGTAAAGGTGCTTGTTGTTGTTGTGGAGGAGGTCTTTGAAAATTGTTATTTCCTTGGACTTGTTGATTTTGGTTCCAAGCGAAATTTGGGTGACTCCTCCACCCTGATTGTATGTCGAAGAGTACGGATCATTTCTTTGTCTTTGCTAGAATGCAGCATTGACTTGATCCTGCCCTTGAATAGGTGCATTATAAGGACACTCTTCGGTTAAATGCGATGGGTTCGAACAACAAGCACAAACAGTTCGTGTGGGTAGAGTAGGGGCAGGAGAGGACGATGAGATTTTTGTCTCAATGGCTTCTAGCTTTTTCATAAGTGAGGCCATCTCGGCCTTCATAGCTATCGACATATCTATTTGATGTATGCCTGCCCTAGATTGACCAACTGAAGAAGATGATGTGGTCTTGGTACTCTCCTACTGAATTGTTTGCTCACTTAGGTCTTCAAGAAACTGCCAAGCTTCGTCGCTAGATTTGGAGAGAAAATGACCTTGACATATTGTTTCTAGCAACTGCTTCGTTGCTGCGTTCAATCCCTCGTATAATGTTTGGCAAAGTTGCCAATTTTCTATCCCATGATCAGGGCATTGAACAAGTAGGTCTTTAAATCTCTCGAAACACTTCCAGAATGGTTCGGACGGAAGCTGTGAAAATTGTATAATCTCGTTTTGGATTCTAGCAGTTTTGTGATGAGGATAGAACTTTTTCAGAAAAGCTCTCACAAACTCGTCCCAATTTCTAATGGAATGTGATGCGGTGCTGTATAGCCACTTCTCGTCTAGGTCACATAAGGTAAAAGGAATGACCCTTAGCCTTATTGCGTCATCACTTAATTGTGTTGTCTTCATCATGGCGCAAACGTTTTGGAATTTATTAATGAAAATATATGCATCTTCGGATTCTAAACCATGAAACTTAGGCAGCATATTGATGAAGTGTGGTTTTATTTCAAAATTATCCCCATTCGCCGGTGGGGGTGAAAGACATGTAGGTAAGGAAGTGCGGACGGGGTAGAAGAGATCCTGGAGCGTGACTCGTGCGGGCGCTACAACAGGAGGAAGATTCGGGTTATTCGCACCTGGCGGATGTGGAATCATTCCCGTCGGTAAGGTATAGTTGGGGTCGTGTCCCGACATACCTTCGAAAGAAGAATTTGAAGATGGAGGTAAGGAGATGGAGGGAACGTCGACGAAGGGTTCGTCGAAAGGTTCGTCGGTCGGTACCAACGAAACACGGACTAATCGGGCGTTAGTATCCCTAGTCCAAAATGACATACACTAAAGGGTAGTGCAGTCAGAAAAAAAATAGAAAAACAGAATGTGGGGGTAAGATAACGTCAATGAAGGAGAGATGGTGGAAGTGTGGTGCAAGTTTTCTTAGCGGCAGGTTGCAAGTTTTGAAAAGATTTTTCTTTATTATTTTTTTTATTGGAGAGTTTTGCAAGAAGGTTTTAGAAAATGGGACTCGTGACACAAATGTATCAACCACACATGCACAATCAGGCCTAGATCTAGGGTTGCCTAGGTCTGCTAGACAGCTCCTAACTAAGGCTAGAAATAGGACCTCAAACCGCCTCTTCACGGACAAATACGGCCAGGTAAGTGGGAAGGAACCACCACTACAGTGGGCCTAATTAATAACCACTAGCCTAGACACCGCAAAGTCGGTTAGGATAAACGGCCGATGCCTATACTAATCCTTTTCCTATTGAGCTCGATATCCTTAGGTCTGAGTCTAATCTTTTTTAATTAATTGTGGTCGATGCAGAATGCTTTAGGTGTTTTCTGGGGTCCTGGGAAGGGTGATGAAATCCCCACCCAATCTGAGATTGGTCAATTAGCCCCTTAGAGTCCGGTTAAATTATGCAAAACAAATAAAAATTCACTTGCAATCAGAATTTTTTTAGCGCGGCGCAAAGAAACCTGCAGAAAATCTGTTATTTAGAAGGGGGAGAAAGACTCTTTACGCAAAGAATTCCTGCAGAAAAATTTTTACAGTGGAGACATGGAGGTTGCAGAGGAGAGGAAAAGAAAACAAACCAGCAAATTTTCAGGTGCTGACGTGGCAGTCAGAGCGCGGATCAGCGGCGTGGGGGCCCCTTATGCGGCGGAAACGCGGCCCTTTGAGGGGATCAGGGTCTGAAATTTTTTATTGTTCTGTGATCAATTTTCCTTTCTGTTCTGATTTATATCTTTTCTGATTGGCCCTCTGTAAATTTCCAGATCCGCGATGCTTTGCTGTTCCTGCAAAATTCAAAAGATACACCCTTCAAACAGATCAAAGTTGATAATTTTTGTAATTTTTTTATAATTTCATATTTTTATAATTTTTAAAATTTATATCAACCCGAAAATTCACAAAAAGAAATATTACGCCGTCCCCGGCAACGGCGCCATTTGATTATAGAGGTTTCACGATCAAAAATATAATTACCGCAATCAGAAACGGCGTCGCTTTGCAGCTAGCCGGTGAGTACGGGTCGATCCACAGAGACGGGTAAATTCCTTTTGTGTGTTTTAACGAGTCGATTCAATTTGTCTTTTTGATTGGTTATTAAAAATCTAAAAAAAACTGGATCTAATTAATCTAATTAAGAATCTTGCTAGGGTTAGGCTTAGGGGAAGTTTTGGAGATTAACGTTTTTCATCACCGCTTTCAATGCCTACTTTTTTTAGATCTATTAGGTGTTAAGTTAATTATCAATAAAGTGGATACGAATCTTTTAGGAAGATGTTTCTTCCTCTAGATTTGTATCCTTCCTTTGTTGATAATTACGTAACCCTCACGGACAACGTGCGCAACCGGCCCTTTATACTACGGTTCATCGTTACCCTCGAAGGGTAGGATGCCGCAGGGAGCGGTTGTGCTCGTATGCGTGAAGTTCTAATTCATTAGGTGAAGGTGGCAATGAAAGGGGCGAGAGATCTCATCTCTCAACCCTTTCCCTAAGGCTAACCTAACAAGCGAGGAGATTACTCGCTCATTAGGGGATGAGAAAACATTTTAATTAAAAGAAATAGAAATAAAATACTTACTAAGTTGACGGCTCCCTCCAAACAAGAAGAACAGATCTGAATTTTTCTCTCAGAAATTCTGAATTTTATTGATTGAAAAGAGGCATAGGGTTTTACAGATCTAAAATTACAATTTATAGGAAAATAGGAAACCTAGGGTTACAGACTCTCGCACATGCAAAATTACAGATTTGCCCACGTAAAATCCCAACATCTGCACCGACGCACCGACCCAGAAATTTTACACCGACACGGGCACTTGATGGCCGCGGAACCGCGGCGCCAGCATGTGTTTGGCCGCGGTTCCGAGGCCAAACTGAGGAGTAAGGCTCTGTGCTTTTTCGTGCTTTTTCCTGGGCTCTTTGGGCTTCTGTTTCTTCACTTCTTTTCTCTGTTGGGCTTTTGGGTCTTCTCCAGATCTTCAGTGAAAACTTGTTCGTATCTTTTGACCGTTCACTTGACTTTTTTGGACCTTGCACTGTTCTTCGTCTAGGCTTGACTAGGATCCGTCTAATAGTTGGTCAAAAGTCCCTTTTTCTGTTGTTTTGTGTCTTTTTCATTGTATTTGCTCCAGAAACCTGTATCCTGTAATATGCAACAAACGTGCGTGAAGAGTACCTGTTTATTTATAAAAAGGATAAGAATAGGGGAATGGAAAATGCAATATTATGGTCTGAACACTGTGCCCGACTGGTTATATCAGTAAGTCCCTGGCCAGGGCTGCTGAGATTTGCTGATAAGTGTTATCAGTAGTTTCTCGATCTGTTATAGACCATTCACCGGCATGACTTATTGAGTTATTGGGGTCGACGTGACCATCCCTAGGCTCGATATGCAGCATATCTGACGAAAAGAGCGGACTGTACGGTAGTGTTGCCGATTGGCTCGACGGGAGTTGTAGCAGGTTCGCCTGTTTTCTTCTGATCGCACAATACCCCGGGTGGCCGTTACGTTTAGCTGACCGCTTACGGCTTGGGTGTGCTTGATATGATCATCACCCACTGCCGGCATATTGATGCGTCTTAGAGTCCCACAAAGGAGTTACCTAGTCCAGGCGAAACGTTGTGGTGCGCGTATGCGATATGCGCATGGACCTGATTAAAATGCGCGTATAGGATACCGTACATTGATCGGACGGCTTGCTTTTGGTTGGGTCATATGTGATATGGCCACATTGATAAATCAAGTGTTGATTTATCATTTAACCATTAGTTTTCTCACTTAAAACTTTTTCTTGTATATGATGGTTGTATGCATGCATGTATGTTTTTCTTTCTTTCTTTCTAGTTTCATGCACATTATGGATGTGCATACATATATACATACATACATACATACATCATCTATCATGGTTGATTACACATTGAAAATGATGGCAATATAAGACTCACACCATGAATAAATATATGAATTATTATTTGATTTTGTGTTTAAAACAAAATGGAAAAGGAAAGGATAATTCTTGACTTGTTTCTACATCCTTCTTTAACCAAACCATCCTCACCTACCCTTAACCATGGATTAAACTTTCCTTCTATGTTTTAAACTCTAATTAAATAATAACTCAAACATTTAACCATGGTTTGAGATGAGAAGAAATAAATATATAAGGATATATTTTCATTTCTTTTCATGAGTTATCTTTTTACTCTTGTTAAAAAGAAAGCCATCATCTTCTTCCTCGTTCACCATTTGCTCTCTAGTTTTTTATAGTTCGCAAAACACACATCAAGAAAGGTTTTTGAAGTGAGAATTACAACCACAACATCATTCTACACAAGTCTAGCCCACTTGTTTAGAGTGTTATCTTTTTTCTTCTCTTGGAAAGTGAAGTCGATAGCTTGGACGAAGAAGCTTCGGGTGGATCGTCGTGGACACAAGAAGACTTCAAGAGGACCTTCCTTCAACACCGAAGAGGCCAAAGAGTCTAGCGAAGGGAGTTACAAAGGTTGTAGTCTCGAAACCCTAGTCTTTATTGCCTTTAACATTTAGAAACCCTAATTTTCTAGGATCGATCCTAAGTATGCTTGCTTAGCACCATAAAAACTTGAACTTTGTGACATGTGATGCTTTCAAACTCTTCATAGGGTGCTAGGTAAACCTAACATTGGTATCAAATCCAGCCTAGAACATTAGGCGACACTTTTACGAAGTAAAAATCCCGATCGGATCAAAATACGATTTTTCGAGACCTTCTCTGGAAAAATTTTAAAATCTGACATTTTTCAGAATTAAAAATACTTAAAAAATACAGCAGGAAGAACTAAGAAAACATGTGAAATTCGAAGCTCTGATGCTTACAAACCACCGTGGAACCGCGGCAATTCCTGGCTTAGGCCGCGGCTCCACGGCCGTACAGAGGCATCATTGCTTCAAATTTGCACTATAATTCTTATAACTGCTTGTATAATGTTTTAGGTATGTTTAATCTGAATATAGTACTGTATTTTTTGGAGATGGTTTTGGACTCGTCGATTCGAACGGAATTTTCATTTCGTTGCTTTTCCGGGTAAATTAGAAAGTATTGAAGTGTTTGAACGAGTATCATTTGCTCACAGTTCATGGGGTTTAAATACTTTGGAGATACGTGCAAGTTTTGTGTTGGACCCTCTAGAAGACAACAAACCTTAACACGATTATGTGACCGTCTTGAACTGCCCTTTGAACCTTAGGGTTTGTGCCACATGTGAGGCGTTGGCTTGACCCTTCTATGGCTGGACCGCAACTACTGTGTCACACTCCGGGTTTTTGAACTTTGCTCAAGTGTTGAGCTTTAGTGAATCTTGGGTACTTGATCGTTCGTTCGAAAACTTTAATACTGTCTGTTTATTTGGAATGTGATGCAATGTGTGGAATTCATATTACTGGACATGAAATACGAAATATGTGATATTTCGCATTTGCGATGTCTAAAGAGAATGTGAATTCCAGATATTGCAGTTTTACACTTTCTTTTCTGTGACCGTAAGTGTAGTATGTAGTGGTATTGCCGATTGTCGTTGTTATACGTCGACGACAATCGGTGTATGCATACTTACTTACTTTGATGATATGAGATATTATGTGTTGCTGAGATATGATGTGCAGGATTGTCACCATTGAATAGCCGGGGTGTTTTATGTGAGATGAGAGTTTTATATTTTCATTCATGTAAATTCAAATATAATGTAATATTCTTTTATTCGGGGCACTTCCAGGTTGAGGTTGCTGCCACCAGTGTTATATATTATTTACTTTTCCGCATTAGGATAGACCCAAGGAGGGGAGCACAGGTGACCGGGTTCTGTGGTTCAGTGGGAGGCCATCTCGAGGAGTCGAGACCGGGTCTCCTAAACTCCAGAATTGGTAGGGTCTCTTGCCGCTCTCGTAGGGGTCCTGGGTGTGGGCTTCGCTATTCATCGCTACTGTGGAATCCGTATTTTCTATTCTGGCTAAATACTAAATACGGACGTCCTAGTATATCCCACATTATATCTATGTTTCTGCTGCCTGTGTTCTGTGATATCTGAGACGAATGACATATTATATATATGATATATAGTAGACATTGCTTATGTTTTACACCCGCGCTTGTCCCGTCCCGGTATGCCGTTAGTTAAGTAACCTAACGGTGCATAACGGAACATTGCGGCGAATGCGGATGGCATAAGCGTACGTGTTATTTTCGTTTCTTTTCTGTGATTGGCTTAAGGACTTAAATTATGGGATTACATTAATGTGATTAATGTAAAGAAAATAAACCTAAAAAGATTTTGTAGAATCGGATTTGATAACCACTCGGCTATTTATGAAAAAGCTATATTTCAAAAATGCGGAGCTTAAGCCACTCCTTTTGAAAACCATTTGATTCTACAACGATATCAAGTTCAAAGCGTTAAAGATTTTCTTAAAAATCATCTGCAACCCTCGGTCTTTTTAGGAAGTAGAGTACTTAGTATTCGTGCTACGTTTGTTGACTATAGTTAAGGCGTAGTGTATGGTAGCTAAGTGATGTCTTCCTACATTGCATATGATGCAGATTAATTAGGACATTCTTATGACTTTGTTGACCATAGTTAAGGGTCATATGAGTGGGTCTAATTAATTAAGAAATGACGGGTAGAACTTGACTAGTACTTATGATTTGTTGACCTTAGTTATGGTCATAAGTACTAGGGGTAAAAACCACATCGGGAATTTCAATAGTTGAAATTTGCAATGAGATTGCATACCTTTCATGTGATGGTTGGATCCCGATCTTACTGTAGGCAATAGTTGCTCCTAGGAGAGTTTTACAGTTTACAATCAGCTTACTCATTAGGTGTCTAGAAAGGTGTTAATGGGGCTCCGCCTCTGGGAAAACGAGGTTTACTCTAATTAGGTCCGTGCGAAAGCACGAGGAACCCCCCTCAAGTACTGACACTGGCCTGGCTGAACGGTTAGCGAAGTTGTAGAGTGTAATTAATCCTGGCTAGTTTTTCTTTTTAAGGTTTGAAAGAAAAACTCGATAAAAGCAGTGGGAAACATCGATTAGACAAGATAATAACCAATCTGATCTATGCAAGAGCTTTCGCTGAGTGTATTCTTTTCTCTCTCTTAATGGCAGATACACATGACTGGACTCAAGCTTCTACTAGATAAAAACAAACTGAATGAGACCAATTATAAAGACTGGCTGAGGAATCTGAAAATAGCCTTGACTTATGATAAAGTATCATATGTCCTCACGGCTCCAGCCCCGCCCGTCCCAGGTCCAAAATCTTCAGTTGGGGACAAAGAAGTCCGCAAGACATGGGACGCTGACTGTGCCACGGCCAAATGCCTCGCGCTTGCATCGATAGATAACACACATCAAAAGCAGCACGAGGATATGGACATTCACGATATATTGCTACATACAAAGCAGTTGTATGGAGAGCAATCCCGCGTATTACGATACGAAGCATCAAAGAAATTGTTTCAGATGCGAATGGCCCCTGGCACATCAGTAGGAGACCATGTTCTGAAGATGATAGCTCTTATAGAAGAGCTTGAGGACTTTGGATGGACAATGGACAATGAACAATATACGGATATTATTCTGCAGTCCCTCCCCTCCACCTTTGTTCAATTCATAGTGAACTTCAACATGCACGGCATGGAGAAGGAACTTCCTGAACTCCTTAACATGTTAAGGAGTGCAGAGAGCACTATGAAGTCAGCAAAAACTCTCGTTATGACTGTTGGACAGTCTTCCTCTTCTCTCCCGAAAGCTAAGGCCAAGGGAAAGAAAAAGAAGAAGCCCACCAATCCTAAGGGTGGAATTAAAAAGGTGAAAGGAAAGGAAAAATCCAAAGCTGGAGACTGGGGGAAAGGCGAATGTTTTCATTGCCACAAGACAGGACATTGGAAGCGCAACTGCACGGAGTACTTAAGTATCAAGAAGAAGCATGGGAATGCTTCTGCTTCAGGTGCGTTTGTGATAGAAAACTGTTTTTCAATAAACTCTGCTTCCTGGGTATTGGATACCGGTTCAGGTTCTCACATTTGCAATTCTATGCAGGGGCTGAGAAATAGCAAAGTTTTGAAGATAGGTGACCATACTCTCCGCGTTGGAAATGGTTCTAATGTACATACAGTCGAAGTGGGAGAGTATCATTTGGGGTTGCCATCTGGATGTATTTTGGTTTTGAATCCTTGTTATTTTGTACCAAGTATGCTTTGTAATATAATATCCGTTTCATTCTTAGACAATGAAGGATATAATTTTGTATTGCAGAACAATATTATGAACATTCACCTGAATCAAATGTTGGTTGGGTATGGTACACTTAATAACGGAATATATGTCCTAAATCAACACACAGTTTTCAGTATACAAAACGCTAATAAAAGAAAGCTTTCAGAATTAAATGAAGCTTTTCTTTGGCACTTTAGACTTGGTCATATTAACGAAACAAGACTAAACAAGTTACACAAAGATGGATATTTAAACTCTTTTGAATATAAATCTTATGCGACTTGCCAGTCTTGTATCAAGGATAAAATGACCAAAACTCCGTTTACCGGACACGGAGAAAGGGCTACTGAGCTCCTAGGCCTCATACATAGTGATGTATGTGGGCCAATGTCTACACAGACTAGAGGCGGTTTTTCATACTTCATTACGTTCACTGACGATTTCTCAAGATTCGGTCATGTATTTTTATTAAAGCACAAGTCCGAAGCTTTTGAGAAATTCATTGAATATAAACAAGAAGTAGAAAAACAAACCTGCTTGAGTATCAAGATGCTTCGATCAGATCGAGGTGGTGAGTATCTCAGTACAGAATTTGCAAACTTCCTAAAAGAGAATGGGATTCTCTCTTAGCTCACTTCTCCTTACACACCACAGCACAACGGTGTGTCAGAACGACGGAATAGGACCCTATTAGATATGGTCCGGTCCATGATGAGTGACGCTGAGTTACCAGTCTCGTTTTGGGGGCATGCATTGGAGACTGCAGCGTTTCTACTAAACAGGGTTCCAACCAAAACCGTGTCTACCACGTCATATGAGATATGGCATGGGAAGAGACCATCTTTTAAGAGAATTAAGATTTGGGGTTTCCCGGCCTATGTTAAAAAGCAGAATCCGGACAAACTCGAGACACGGTCAGTCATGTGTAACTTTGTGGGATATCCAAAGAATTCTTATGGATATCCATTCTACCACAAAGAGGAACAAAATGTGTTTGTTTCTCACTATGCCACATTCTTAGAAAAAGGGTTTTTCACAGATAAAGATGATGGCAAGGTGGTGGATCTAGAAGAGGTTCTAGAAACACAAACTACAAATGACGATTTGGTTGAACCGGCTGTTGAAATAGAAACTGAGGAACCTCGGCCACTCCGTAGGTCTGGTAGGACTTCTCGCCCACCAGAGAGGTACTACGGTTTCCTCATTGATGGTGACGGAGAAGACTGCATCATGGATGATGATGATCCTACCAGTTTTCAGCAAGCTATCACGAGTGGAGACTCTGTGAAGTGGCTGGATGCCATGAGATCTGAAATGGAGTCTATGTACACCAACAAAGTATGGACTTTGGACGTTGTACCCCCTTGGGTAAAACCTGTGGGGTGCAAATGGATCTTTAAAAGAAAGATTGGTGTAGATGGGCAGGTGGTGACCTATAAGGCAAGACTTGTGGCGAAGGGCTTCCGTCGAAGACCAGGTTTGGACTATGACGAGACTTTTTCTCCCGTAGCCATGCTTAAATCCATTCGGATCCTACTTGCTATTGCTGCTCACTATGACTATGAAATCTGGCAGATGGACGTTAAAACCGCATTTCTAAATGGAAATTTAGAAGAATGCGTTTATATGGATCAGCCAGAGGGCTTCATTGACAGTGGGACCAGTGGGAAAGCATGTAAATTGCTTAAATCCAAATATGGGTTAAAGCAGGCATCACGGAGTTGGAACATCTGTTTCGATGATGTCATCAAAGAGTTTGATTTCATCAAAAATCCAGATGAACCTTGTGTTTAAAAGAAGGCTGTAGGGAGAGTTGTCACATTCCTTGTATTGTACGTGGACGACAATCTTCTGATAGGAAATGATATTCCTATGCTACAGTCGGTCAAATCTTTCTTATTACTAAGGTTCTCCATGAAGGACCTGGGTGATGCCACATACATTCTGGGCATAAGGATCTATAGGGATAGATCCAAAAGGTTATTGGGATTGTCCCAAACCAGGTACATTAACACCATCCTAAAAAGGTTTTGTATGGAAGACTCCAAGCGGGGTGTCTTACCCGCTTGCCATTGGGTCACTCTCTCTAAGGATTCTTGCCCAAAAACCGATGAAGAGAGAGCTCGCATGAGTGTTATACCCTATGCTTCGGCAGTAGGATTTATAATATATGTGATGTTATGTACACGCCCAGATGTAGCTTACGCACTTAGTGTTGTAAGCAGGTATCAATCTAACCCAGGGGAGAATCACTGGACAGCTGTGAAGAACATTCTTAAGTACTTACGAAGGACTAAAGAATTGTTCTTGGTGTATGGTAATGGAGATCTCCAAATGGAGGCCTTTACCGATTCAAGCTTCCAGAGCGATAAGGACGACAGCAAATCTATCTCTGGGTTTGTATTTACCCTCAATGGAGGGGCGGTAACTTGGAAGAGTTCCAAACAAGATACCGTTGCAGACTCTACGATGGAAGCTGAGTGCATTGCTGCGAATGATGCCGCTAAGGAAGCCGTCTGGATGAAGAAGTTCGTCTCGGAGCTAGGAGTAGTTCCAACTATTATTGATCCAATACCTTTGTTTTGTGATAATAATGGGGCTATGGCGTTACCCAAGGAGCCCAGATCCTATCAGCGGTCCAGACACATCCTGAGGCGTTTTCATTTGATCCGGGAGATTGTAGATCACCGTGAGATCGAGATTAGCAGAGTAGACACAAAGAATAACGCCGCGGATCCATTCACCAAGGCCCTCCCTCAGCCGCAGCATGAGCGACTTTTTAAGATGTTGGGTATGAGATACGCCAATAACTGGCCTTAGTGCAAGTGGGAGATTGTTGGATATATGTATGCCCTAGAGGCCATTATATGATAGTGGATGTATTTGTACATGTATATATATATTCAGTATACATTCTTGCTCGACATGATAGTATGCTATCTGGTTCTTCTTTATCTGACATGTTTATTTGATCATGCTTTTATTCATTCATACATGCTGATAAAGCCCTGAGGATATCGGCTTGACTGCTGTGATTATGATGGAGATCATACTAGTGGGACATCTGTAGTCTATAAGCATATCCTGGAAAGTCCCTAGTCGTAGGTATATCGAGACGGGGTATTGATATACCAGAGTAGACCAGCGTATATGATACTAGACCCATACGATGGGCGATGAATGTTCCCACATTCATCGATGTTTGACATCAAGATCATATACGGGTGCTCAGTGGTGATTGGGTATACTGGACGGACTCACCGAGAACTCCTATATGGAATTATATCTATCGTCGAATAGCAGTTCTCAGGTGACACTGGTACAGGTTAGTCTGTGGACCCGAGATCGTCATAGAGTCTTGTATGTTCTCCCACTGTACTTTGATTGCCACCATACCACGGCTCTACTGAGTCGTGCAAACAGGTGGCCGTTGGGTACAGTCCCGAGACACACGAAGGCATTGAGCGATAGGAGGGGTTTCGTCTCTTCCGGTATTGGGAGTTGATGCTGTGCTGTTCCCGACTGGTTATATCAGTAAGTCCCTAGGCAGGGCTGCTGAGATTTGCTGATAAGTGTTATCAATAGTTTCTCGATCTGTTATAGACCATTCACCGGCACGACTTATTGAGTTATTGGGGTCGACGTGACCATCCCTAGGCTCGATATGCAGAATATTTGACGAAGAGACCAGACTGTACGGTAGTGTTGCCGATTGGCTTGACAGGAGTTGTAGCAGGTTCGCTTGTTTTCTTCTGATCGCTCAATACCCGGGTGGCCGTTACGTTTAGCTGACCGCTTGCGGCTTGGGGGTGCTTGATATGATCATCACCAACTACCGGCGTATTGACGAGTCTTAGAGTCCCACAAAGGAGTTACCTAGTGTAAGCCCGCGGGGGCGCCCCGGCCGTCGATCCGACGCCGGAAACGCGGAAAACAAAAACTTTGCGAACTTTGCAAAACGGCACCACCGCGGAATTTTTACCCGGATCGGGCCATTAACCTAGCTAGCTAGCAAACTAGAAAAGAGTGGAGATGCTATACCAAGCGATCCGTGTCCTTCGGTCTTCGTCTCCACTCCGATCTCCCGCGGAATCCCCATCACCTCCTCGCTCGTCGGAAAGGGCACCACGTAGCCGGAATCTTTTACGGGCTCCCGCCACTTGACCGAGGCAACTCGGGCGCGAAGTTGGCTAGCCGACGCGTCCAAGACTTGCTATAGAATAGTGTAGTAAACTTGTCTCTTGGGGTTGTGAGGTTGCCATGGTTGGAGGAATTTTAGCACAAGAATTTTCATGGATTGATGCTAGATGAAGAATGGAGCATCAAAAGCAAAATGAGCTTGGCCAAGCCTTTCTTTGCTCAAAAAAGCGGGGGTCCACCAAAATGACATGAAGGAATAATTCACACAAAAATTAAGCCTCATGCACAAACCAAAGTGTGGCCGGCCCCACTCACACCACACACAGTGGCCGGCCCCTACAAGTGAGTGGGGAATGAAAAATCAAATGGAGAAAAGGAAATTGATCAAGCCAAAAAAAAACACACCAATTCCCTTTTCAACTCAAATCAAACAACCATCAAATAAATGCAAAGGAGGTGACAAGAAAAGGATCTCATCATGATGGAGGTACTAATGCAAGGAAGCCCTCCACAAAAATTTATTTGCGAACTTGCAAATAACCCCTCCATCAAAAAGTCCGGCCGTGAAGGAATAAAAGAAAACCGGCCGGAACGGAATGCAAACTGGCAACCCCAGAAAACCGATCCCGTAATAAATTACAGGAAAACCCCACTACTGCAAATACATGCCCGCATTTGTATTCGCACTGAACACAAATGCAATGAGACAAAACTACACTATCAAATACTAGAATCCGGCTTAAGCCAAAGCCGGCTAGTAAAAACTGTCCGATCACGATCCGTGCAATACCGCACGTATCTGATCGAACCCTGCCATATCTCCATACGGCCTCTACAGTGTTTCGCCCGAAACTTGAGTAACTGTCTGTGTGGTGGACTCTAAAGACTCGTCAATACTATGGCTGTGGATTTAACCACTAGCACGTCAGAGGTATTAGCCATACGTGACGGGCCACCAGCTATTGACCAAAAGGGACGTCGATGAGCGAACTCATCCTGACACCCTACTGAGCCTGTCAGTGACAATATCCGTACAGTCCGGTCCGTTCGTCTATGAGCATCGCATGGCGGGCCTAGGGGGTTGTTAAAAGTCAGACCCCCAAAAGCGGTACAAGTCGTGTCGGAGTGTAGCCCAGAACACCCTGAGATACTACTGGAATACCTACCAGCAAATCTCCTGCCTTGGCCAAGGACTTTTCATGTTCTGGCTCTCCTAGACACAGCACGACCTCACCCCCAAAACCGGGAGAGACGAACCCCTGAAGATCCGCTCACTGCCTCCATGTGGCTCGGGACTGTACCCAACTAAAACCTGTTTGCACGACTCCTTTGAGCCGTGGTAGGGTAGTAATCAAAGTACAGTGGGAACTCACACGAGACAAATGACGATCTCAGGTCGATGAACTAACCTGTACACATGTCACCCGGGAACTGCTATCTGACGTCTGGTATAATCCCAACTAGCAGGTTCCCGGCGAGTCCTGTCCGGTGTACTCATAACCCAATGAGCACCTGTATACATCTTAGGTGAACCAACTGACACCAGTGGCTTGTGAGACCGGCCACCGCCTCTCGTCGGGGTCTCGACTGTATACACTAGTCTACTCTGGAGAAACGATGCCCTGTCTCGAATCTCCCATGACTAGGGACCTTTTAAGGATGTGCTTGTAGACCCCCAGCTCCCACTTATATGATCGCCCTCATACTGCTGGTGGTCAAGCAAGAATCCAAGGGGCTTTATCAATGTGTAATAGCGACTCGAAAGGTCACCTAAAGCAGTACACGATAATAAAGATAAACCAGATAGCATACTATCATCTCGAGTAAGACTGTCCTACTGGGACAGGTCCTCCCCTCAATCATTGCAATCACGTGCCTGTGATCCAATAATTGACTCTGAGGGCACTATCTCCAACAATCTCCCACTTGCACTCGAGGCTAATTATTGCGATGTCGCATACTCACAGCCCGTGTGATACCGAACACCCAACTCCTCTACTAGTCAGTCTCACAAAGCTCGTTTGCGAGACTAATGCGTTCGAGGAATAGCCTCAGTGAGTGGATCCGCTTTGATGTTTCTTTCTATGTCTCTCTGTATCTCAAGTTCGCGGAGAAAGCCATCTCCCGAAATGAGCAATACCTGTCTTAGAATGTCTGGATGTCTGATGGGACCCAGCTCATAAGTGAACTCCAAATCCAAACTTCTTAGACTGTATTGTCAACTGAACTTAATCAGTATCCTGCGCCATACCTTCCCTCAGTATCCACCTGGACCACCTGTCCAAAATACTGCCCCTCGTCAGAGGGTAAACTATAACTCTGACAGCCACTCTGCCATCCAGGTCACCTTGGAAGCCTGGAATGATAACCGTCTCCTAAAGGAGGCTGCCGTTATCAATTCCCTAGAATATCAACTTATGTTCTAAAACTGCTTCCGATTGTGACGACCAAAGTATAACCGATCGTAGTATAGGAATATTACTTTCTACTCTGTGTATGTCATCAAAAACCAGGACATCACACCCTACTACCTTCTTAACAGATCCATCCCCTATTCTGATGAAGTCAAACCTATGACTGTCACATCTGAAATAGATGATCTATCTCCGCTATATCTGCTCTAGTCTATAAATAGACATAAGCCTGATGTCCACCAATGCTTCCGCTGCTCCCACTGACTACGACAACCCTCTGGCAGAGTCATATAGACGTGCACTTCTAAAGCCAGTTTAGAACGACACTATACTCATCCTCCTGCCGGGTCTCACAGTCTGGAACAACAACAATGGCAAGTCTGGGTAAACAAGAACCTCCCTGCCACCATCCTTGAGCATACCGAAGTACCTCTCGAGTGCCTGAGGTTACCCACCATATATGCGGAGTGGCCAATGGAATGTCAAACCAGATTGAATCTTTAGGTTCTTATCAAATCTTTAGTAATCGTTTGCGGTTCTGGAATCACTTCCAGTTCTACCATACTCCCACTACTGTTTTTTTGAAAAAATCTATTTTTGATAAAACTGTGGCGAGTCAAGAACAATATCACTATTGATCTTCCAGATGGTAGAAAGTCAACCCTCGTCATAGCCTGGGTCAACCCACAAACAGCCATTACTGAAACGTGCCTTGAGTTGTCCAGAGTCTGGCTTTAAGCATAAGCCGGACAACTCTCCATATCTTAACAATATCAAGATATGAACTGTTCTATATCCAAGAAACAGAGGCACTGATTTAATTGAACCAGATTCAAATCATGCAGCTGTCTCCAGTGCATGTCAACTAAATGGAAGAGAGGCCGATCAGCGTTACTCAACTTAGAAGTACTTCCAATTATGAGTAACCTGAAAGAGAAGTTAGTTCTCTTAATCATTACTATCAACTGAATACCATTCACAAGTATCTACTCTTCGATCACCTTGAAGAATCCTGATACTTGCAACACATGGTTCTCTACTTTATTCTTATACCTATAACTTCTCAAAACTTCGACCCTGTGTTTCTACGAAACACCTGTCTAAGAACTAGAGAAGTCATAAGTAAACAGAATACAGTACGAGGACCAACCCCTCTGTCCTCATGGACACTGGACAATATACAATACTCTGTATAAGTTCCCTGAGTCGAATGACTCATTCACTGTGTGTCGTAGGTTGAAAAATGTACTTTTGGTTAAGAAGAATCACACCGTTGTTCAATGCTCCTTACCTAACCATCCACTGGTATAGGTAAATGTCATAGACATAATTTCAAAAAGGTATGTCTCACTCTATAAAAATAGACGTACATATATATCAATTTGAAATTGGTGCACAACAACGGATATTCAAAACCAAATATTTGACGACCGGCAAACAACCCAGGTGGCTTCCTCAAATATCACCAATTCCAACGAATCCCGATATAATGAGGATGGTCACCTAATTCCTAATAACTTACTCCCCTTCATCATCTGTAAAACCATACAGATGTGAGACTCATACCTGGTAAATACATACCCAGGAGCAAGTGCCTAATTGGGAAATCAGTTTTCATTTAACAGTACACAGTGAAACTGAAACATTGAGATGTTTCGATGGGGTATCCTGGTATTCTTAGTAATGCCTCTTCCATTATTCAGATTCACAACTATAACCGTATAATTCTTTGCCACTTCTCCAAATCCCTTTATCTGTCTTTAGTCATTACCTTCTGTACACCCCTTTAGGCCAAATGGTTTTCTTCCTTCCCTACCGTTCGGAACCAGCCTATGGTTTGGAAGAAGACTAGCCAATAAGCATAAAGGGTGTACTGTCCTAATCCCAGGAGCACTCGCAACGCGAGAGAAGGTGAAGATAAAAGACACCTGAATGTACTTTATTCCTATTTCTCCTGAACCAGGATCCATCCCCGAACTGGAACAAGTTCTTTTCGAGTTCATATATAACCATATGATGGATTATCCAATAAACTGGGATCTTCGTAGTGATACGGAGTGTCCTGGAGAAATACAAAGGTGATTTGGGATTGGCGAAGAAATACTTGGTTTGGTCGTGAATATCAGTCGCAATTTACTTTGCCCTCTTACTAATCCCTTGCTTTGTCTGAACTTAATACCTTCTGTACACCGTTTAGGCTAACTGGTTTTCTTCATTCCCTACCGGTCGGCACCAGCCTATGGTTTGGAAGAAGACTATCCAATTTGCGTAATAGGTGTACTACTCCTAAACCAAGGAGTACTCGCAACCTGAGAGAAGGTGAAAAGAAAAGACAACTGAATAGTCCTATCCGTTTTCTCCAGAACCAGAAACCATCCTCGAAGTCCTTCGAGTTCGTATATAACCATACGATGGTTTTGTCCAATGGAAGTGGACGGTCGTAGTAATACGGGGAGTCCCGGAGAAAAGGGTAAAAGTAGGAGTGGCAAAGAGGTTTGCAACTCTGACAATCCAAAAGCCTGTGTTAAGTAGGTTCGGTCAACTTGGTCACTGAGTCATAGTCTAGGGTCGGGTCAATGGTCGCTGCTAAAGAGAGAGAGAAAAGAAACACTCAGCGTGCACTCTAACCTAGATCAGAATGGTTATCACTTTATCTAATCTGGAAACCTCCCACTGTAACGTCAAATTCTTCCCCAAACCTGAAAGAAGAATTAGCCGGGATCACCCGAGGAGTAAACCAACTCATCAGTGGGAATCGGGATCCAACTATCATCGCATGATAATGTGACGGAATCCGCTCACGTTATCACACTCCAGAAGGTATGCGCATATCTGGCAAGTTTCATTTCTTTTGAAACTTCCGATGTGGATTTCTGCCCCATGCTCTTATGACCTTGACTTTGGCCAACATATCATAAGTCACATGTCAAGTTCTACCCGTCATTTTCCTGGTTAATTTCAACCCACCCGTACCTACCCTTGACTTTGGCCAAAATGGCAGTACGCCTGTCCCAAACCAACGCATCTATCTATGCTGCATATGAATACCCAACAGCTACCAAACACTGTGCCTTGACTTTGGCCAACATACACAGCTTGAATACTATTGACTATCCATATGAAACGACGGAGGGCTACGAATGGTTTCTGGCGAAAACCTTTAACGTAATGAACTTGATATCGTTGAAGGAACTGATAGCTTTATAAAAATATAGTGACGACAACCTTTGCTAAAGAGGTCACTCCCGGTGAAGGGATCTCGGCTCTTTCCCCGTAGAATGAGGTGCAGGATATTCCAACTGAATACCACGATGCAAAGCAAAATTAAACGGCTATAGTGAAGTTATTGCCCTGACGCAAACTTCTGTTCAAGGGGTCACTCCCGGTGAAGGGATCTCGGCCCTTACCTCGTCGACTGAGGAGCAGGATATTCCAACTGAATACCACTGTGCAAAACAAAAGTGAACGTCCTTGCAATAACAGCTTTTTTGAAAAAGTGTTCCAACAACATCAGAATAGGTTTGTTTAACTTGCATTGATCCGAATCAACGCAGTCCCATCAATTGATCACACCACAAAGAACGAAAATATACTGACGTACGTATATGTCATCCGCATTCGCCACTGGGTCCCGTCATCACCCGTTAGGTTAGTTAACTAACGACAGAGCGGGGACTGGACTAGCGCGGATGCAAAACATATACAACATCTACTAATATATATACCAATATATAGTATTCGTTCAAGGCGCGATAAAATGCAACACAGAAATGTATAGCAACACAGATCAATACAGATATCTGGGATCCCCGGGTTTCACAGAGCCGCTGCTGAAACCCGACGTTCCCCTGGTCGTGTGGATAGCCTGTGCAATGAAAACCTAGACCCCTACGGGTGCGGCAAGTTACCCGCCAAAACCTGAAGCGAGGCAGCCCCCTTCAGCACCGTGAATGGACCACCCAGCACTTCACGGAATCCGGTAACTTGGGCACCCCTCCTGGGTCAACCCTATACCCCCTACGAGTGCGGCGAATAGCCCGCCAATCCTAGAGTGAAGCCCCTTCCGTCTCAATGCCATGAGATGCGGGCTTGTTGCCCTCTAGAACCCGGCTACCCGTGCACCCCTCCGTGGGGTAATCCTAGTACAGAAAGTAAAATATACATACAACGGGTACATCGACCGCAACCTGGTCGTGCCCCAAAAGAATAATACAAACAGGCAGTGACGGCAGTCCACATGTCGGACGCTCTCCCCGCAATATCAAATGTACATAATAAAACAAAACTGTACTAACATTGCATCCAGGCTATCCGCACGACCGATCCGCAACAACACAGTACAATCACAGAACATCAACGTGAATGTCACGTTCGCAAATCCGTCTAACCGGGCTATAGCAGTTAGACAGGATTTACCGATCAAGTGACATTCACGGTCGCAGATATAATGTAAATACTGTGAACTAGCATGTTTAAAATATCCGATCAAACAAATATTATCAAGTGGGCCCCATACACTACTGTAGCACTTACAGAAAATCTGGGCCCAAAATTAATATCCCAAAACCCCTATTTCTTGATCAAAAGCCTACTGGGAAATTTTGGTTCAACGATTCCTTTTAACCACCGCGGAACCGCGGCCAAACCAGGGGTTTGGCCGCGTTTCCGCGGTCGAAGTAGGGAATCACTGAACCGTATTTTCCCAGAATTCTTAGAATTTCTTGTACATGCCTCTGCAACAACCTGAAAAATTTTAGGAGCTCAAAAAATTTCAACAGAGAACACATGTGCACAAAAATACGGTTTTTGGGGATTTTGTTCGATCGGGTTCTAAACGCGCCAGAGCAAGCTAGGCTAGGTTAACGGCGTGGCTCTGATACTAATGTAAGCCCGCAGGGGCGCCCCGGCCGTCGATCCGACGCCGGAAACGCGGAAAACAAAAACTTTGCGAACTTTGCAAAACGGCACCACCGCGGACTTTTTACCCGGATCGGGCCATTAACCTAGCTAGCTAGCAAACTAGAAAAGAGTGGAGATGCTATACCAAGTGATCCGTGTCCTTCGGTCTTCGTCTCCACTCCGATCTCCCGCGGAATCTCCGTCACCTCCTCGCTCGTCGGAAAGAGCACCACGTAGCCGGAATCTTTTACGGGCTCCCGCCTCTTGACCGAGGCAACTCGGGCGCGAAGTTGGCTAGCCGACGCGTCCAAGACTTGCTATAGAATAGTGTAGTAAACTTGTCTCTTGGGGTTGTGAGGTTGCCATGGTTGGAGGAATTTTAGCACAAGAATTTTCATGGATTGATGCTAGATGAAGAATGGAGCATCAAAAGCAAAATGAGCTCGGCCAAGCCTTTCTTTGCTCAAAAAAGGGGGGTCCACCAAAATGACATGAAGGAATAATTCACACAAAAATTAAGCCTCATGCACACACCAAAGTGTGGCCGGCCCCACTCACACCACACACAGTGGCCGACCCCTACAAGTGAGTGGGGAAGGAAAAATCAAATGGAGAAAAGGAAATTGATCAAGCCAAAAAAAAAAACACCAATTCCCTTTTCAACTCAAATCAATCAACCATCAAATAAATGCAAAGGAGGTGACAAGAAAAGGATCTCATCATGATGGAGGTACTAATGCAAGGAAGCCCTCCACAAAAATTTATTTGCGAACTTGCAAATAACCCCTCCATCAAAAAGTCTGGCCGTGAAGGAATAAAAGAAAACCGGCCGGAACGGAATGCAAACTGGCAACCCCAGAAAACCGATCCCTTAATAAATTACAGGAAAACCCCACTACTGCAAATACAAGCCCGCATTTGTATTCGCACTGAACACAAATGCAATGAGACAAAACTACACTATCAAATACTAGAATCCGGCTTAAGCCAAAGCCGGCTAGTAAAAACCGTGCGATCACGATCCGTGCAATACCGCACGTATCTGATCGAACCCTGCCATATCTCCATACGGCCTCTACAGCGTTTCGCCCGAAACTTGAGTAACTGTCTGTGTGGTGGACTCTAAAGACTCGTCAATACTATGGCTGTGGATTTAACCACTAGCACGTCAGAGGTATTAGCCATACGTGACGGGCCACCAGCTATTGACCAAAAGGGACGTCGATGAGCGAACTCATCCTGACACCCTACTGAGCCTGTCAGTGACAATATCCGTACAGTCCGGTCCGTTCGTCTATGAGCATCGCATGGCGGGCCTAGGGGGTTGGTAAAAGTCAGACCCCCAAAAGCGGTACAAGTCGTGTCGGAGTGTAGCCCAGAACACCCTGAGATACTACTGGAATACCTACCAGCAAATCTCCTGCCTTGGCCAAGGACTTTTCATGTTCTGGCTCTCCTAGACACAGCACGACCTCACCCCCAAAACCGGGAGAGACGAACCCCTGAAGATCCGCTCACTGCCTCCATGTGGCTCGGGACTGTACCCAACTAAAACCTGTTTGCACGACTCCTTTGATCCGTGGTAGGGTAGTAATCAAAGTACAGTGGGAACTCACACGAGACAAATGACGATCTCCGGTCGATGAACTAACCTGTACACATGTCACCAGGGAACTGCTATCTGACGTCTGGTATAATCCCAACTAGCAGGTTCCCGGCGAGTCCTGTCCGGTGTACTCATAACCCAATGAGCACCTGTATACATCTTAGGTGAACCAACTGACACCAGTGGCTTGTGAGACCGGCCACCGCCCCTCGTCGGGGTCTCGACTGTATACACTAGTCTACTCTGGAGAAACGATGCCTTGTCTCGAATCTCCCACGACTAGGGACCTTTTAAGGATGTGCTTGTAGACCCCCAGCTCCCACTTATATGATCGCCCTCATACTGCTGGTGGTCAAGCAAGAATCCAAGGGGCTTTATCAACGTGTAATAGCGACTCGAAAGGTCACCTAAAGCAGTACACGATAATAAAGATAAACCAGATAGCATACTATCATCTCGAGTAAGACTGTCCTACTGGGACAGGTCCTCCCCTCAATCATTGCAATCACGTGCCTGTGATCCAATAATTGACTCTGAGGGCACTATCTTCAACACCTAGTCCAGGCGAAACGTTGTGGTGCGCGTATGCGGTATGTGTATGGACCCGATTAAAATGCGCGTATAGGATACCGTACATTGACCGGGCGGCTTGCTTTTGGTGGGGTCATATGTGATATGGCCGGATTGATAAATCAAGTGTTGATTTATCATTTAACCATTAGTTTTCTCACTTAAAACCTTTTCTTGTATATGATGGATGTATGCATGCATGTATGTTTTTCTTTCTTTCTTTCTAGTTTCATGCACATATGGATGTGCATACATACATACATACATACATCATCTATCATGGTTGATTACACATTGAAAATGATAGCAATATAAGACTCACACCATGGATAAATATATGAATTATTATTTGATTTTGTGTTTAAAACTAAATGGAAAAGGAAAGGATAATTCTTGACTTGTTTCTACATCCTTCTTTAACCTAACCATCCTCACCTACCCTTAACCATGGATTAAACTTTTCTTCTATGTTTTAATAATTGAATAATAACTCAAACATTTAACCATGGCTTGAGATGAGAAGAAATAAATATATAAGGATATATTTTCATTTCTTTTCATGAGTTATCTTTTTACTCTTATTAAAAAGAAAGCCATCATCTTCTTCCTCCTTCACCAATTTGATCTCTAGTTTTTTATAGTAAGCAAAACACACATCAAGAAAGGTTTTTGAAGTGAGAATTACAACCACAACATCATTCTACACAAGTCTACCTAGCAGGGAATAGGAAACTGATACCGAGTTCCTCCAAAGAATGCTCGAGAGGAAAGAAAAGGAGGCCGTAGAGCAGGCAGCCAATATAAAAAGAATGGCTCTTTTGTTCCAAGACATGGCCAGCATGATGTTATAGCCGGAACCTCCAGCTGAAGATCCCCCAATCATCGTTGAAGACGACAGAGGGGAGACATCGAATCCTCCTTAGGCTCTTTCAGCAGCCAAAGAGGAGACCATCTCCAAGGCCACTTTGGATGATTACATTTTCCAGCAAATACGAGCTCAACAAGTGAATGAGGCGGCCGGGCAAAACGTAAAAATGGGACGACCATATCCAGGCTGGTATGACCAGATAAAGTACCCGCCGGAATATAAGATCCCTAAATTTCACGTATATAAAGGGACGGGGAACCCACATCAGCATGTCGCACAGTTCAGGGCTCTATGCAGCAACACCGGAGGCGACGATAAACTGCTACTTCGCCAGTTTGTCGGCAGCTTGTCGGAGACGGCGTTCGAATGGTACTCTGAACTTCCGAATAACTCCGTCAAAACTTTTGCAGAGATGGAGCTATTATTTACCCTACGTTTCGCAAGTTCTAGTGAACGCACCCTAATAACGACATTGATCAATGCTAGGGTGAAACTAGGTGAAATGTGGGTTCAGTACGCAATATGATGGCGAAACTTGTGGTCAAAATGTGAGCAGCGCATTGAAGAAGCGCCGGCAGCAGGCATGTTTGTCTGCACTCTTGACCCTCTAGAAACTATTTCCCAATTCATGAGGTTCTTCAAGCCGACTACATTCCAGGCCTTGATTGACAAACTGGCCCAAATGGACCAGATGGGTCATTGACCGTCTCCTCCAAAGCCGGAGCTACGAAATGAAAAGGGTAAAGGGAAGCGACATTTGTTGCGAATACTCAGCAGCAGCCCAGTGCCCCAAAACTAACTTATCGCCTAGACGAGAGGCGGCAATTCTATAATGAGAAAATGAAGTGCCCCTACTCATTTCCCCGGGACAAAACCAAGAGGTTGTTCAAGCTGGCGGTGCGCAACAGGCTCATCAATCTGCCAAATCCAAAACGACCGTTGCAACCCGACGAGGCTAATAGTCTCAATTATTGCCCCTACCACCAAGCGGTAAGCCATCCAATTGAAGATTGCTTCATCTTTAAATGCTGGATCGAAGACCAATACTAACAAGGCAAGTTCGCACTGTCCGAGAATTGGAAAGTAAGCCCGCCTCAACCATATGCTCCTAAAAGGGTGGACACGACGGGGGCATCATGCTCTTTGGTTGAAGAAGCTCTATGGGAGGTCGTTCTTTCAGCCAAGACTAAAAGAATGCTGAAGGATCTTCAAACATGTCCGGTAATCAGGTGGAAGAATTCGCTCGAACCCGAGATCATCGAGGGAATATTGAAGTCGCGCCCGACTCCGAAAATTGGTGGTAATAGTCAAAGCGCTCATACCCAGCCGTCAAAGTCTTCGAAGAAGAAGAAGAAGAAGACCAAAATGCCCGTGAAGCCTGGTGACAAGCGCACAAACCTACAGAAACAGATTGACGCGTTGGAAGAATATAACCAAAAGGCGTGGACTCCAGTCACACTCCAAGAATTTCTCAGCCACGTCCTTGAGGACGGAGATGATGATAATGGAGGAGACTCGTCGGATGAGTCTGAGGATTATGTGGCAAGCTGCCATGTGATCTCTCATTCGTTAATAAATGGTGAAGAAGCTCCTAACACAGAGAAATTAGGGGCAGATCCTGAGGCGGAACTTCTAGGACCATCAGACGAAATGATTGATGCATTCCTGAACGAAGCCCATCTTAAAAGTAAAGCTGACGACTGGACGAAAGGGTTGAAACACTCCCACCAGGTCAAAGTACATCCGCCGCAAATAAAAGCAGGATCAAGACAAGGAAACGATTCGCTAGAGCCTTATCAAAGGGAATGAAGTTGCCCTCTTTCACTAGAAATTCTTCCGGAGATATTCATCTTGATGAAGCGGACGCACATCCTAACTTTTTCTTATACCATCAGAGGATTGCATACCCTACTGAAGAATGCATGGCCTTTAAAAATTGGTGGCAATGATATGTTGCTCGCCGACAATATTTCAAGCGGATGAAACGCAAAACTCGTCGAGAGCAAAGAAATACGACCGAGGAGCGCAAAAGAACTACCGGCAGCTGTCACATGATCGACGCTAGGGGATCGCAGGTTCTTACCTTTGGGAGCGATTCTGATGAAGAAATAGCCCTTGGCCCTCTCTTCAAAGAACCCACATCAGAGACGGAAGAAATGAAGACCTGTGAGAACATTCAGCTGTGCAATCGTACGATGCCCGAAAAGAATCTCGGACCTGCGAATAAGGGATCGAAAAAAAGGATAAGGGCAAAGAAAAAGTCCCTGAGGATATCACCCTCGATGATCGAGTCGTCGAAGAGCTGACAGCCAAGGACCCGCCAAAGAAAAGAAAGGTGGATTATAACGTTCTGGCGCACTTGAGAAAGATACCCTTGCAGCTGAGCATTCTCGATGCCCTCTTGCTGTCGAAAGAGGCGAGAGATTCTCTGATCAAGGCACTACAAGTGCCTGACCAGTTTCAAGCTTTCCTCGCCAAAGAAAAGATGAAGGACGAGCTGGATGAAGTGCATACAGCCGATATCACCTTTGACGATGAAGATCTCCTCCTCGGGACGTGTGAGCACAACCGTCCCCTTTACGTCTCCAGATACTGTCATGATATTAATATTGGCAAAATCCTGGTTGACAATGGGTCCTCTGTTAACTTCCTCAATGTAAGAGTGTTGAAGGAAATCTGCATGAGCATTCAACACCTCGCTCGGGATAAGATCACTATCTCCGGGTTTGACTCACAGTCATCACGGACGCTTGGGTCTGTAATATTTACACTGCGCTTTGGGCTGCTCGTCACGGACATCAAATTCCATGTCATTGACGCTAAGACTTTCTATAACGCTTTGCTCGACCGGCCTTGGTTACACGAGTACAACATCATCCCTTCTACACAGCATCAGTGCATGATGTATTTCAAGGATGGTCTTGAGTATACCGTAACAGGAGAGCTGAACCCATTCTCCGTGAATGAAGTCCGAAAGTACGAAGATGCGAAATACTTCCTGGCAGATTTCGAAGACACGGAAAGATGCCATAAGCCAGAGAAAGAGCAAAAATCTATCACTACCATTCCGGTCATCGGGAGCGACACCGAGGAGGACGAAGAAATAATTTATTCTGGGCCACCCCAATGCAACAAGTCGAGATCGGCCATCTCTATATTGATCTTCGGTAGCGACTCGGAAGATGAGGTTAATGCTGTATTCTCTGCTCGGTCATCGATACAAACCTTCGCCGATGAAGATCAAAGTTTGCAAGTTGTCATGGTTCTACAAGAGCATTATAAAGAGCTCGATGAACTTGAAACTTATAATGTGCAAGAACTGCAGATATTCTACGTCCCCCCCAGGCGAAGAGGTGAACAGGTAATCCTATTCTACCGATCCAGGGAAAACAAAGTAGAGAAAGAAATCTGGCATGGCACGGATTCTACACTTGACAAGCTCCAGCCTATCCATTTGCCCAGATATTACACAGACGGACTAAAGAGACTCTTGAGACGCCAAGTTGTGCCCCTTAAGCAAACTACCCGACAAGCTCAGTTCTACAACAGGATCTGGAACGTTCCCAGAACTCAACGAAAGTTTCCCAAAGGGAGAATGGAAACGATCGGGCTTGGATATGTTCAATCTAAGGGACGGGAGCGAGTCCATGGCAGCTACGTCATACATGACTTCGATGAAGAAGGAGATGCTCTATGGGAAGATGCTAACCCTAAACCAAAACGAGCTCCCGTCGTGAAAAAGCCAAGCCCGTCGTTCGAAGAACAGATGGACAAACTCATAAGAGAAACGGGTAAAAAGGTTCGAGACGATCATAATCGAGAGATGGCCATCTATGAGAAATCCAGGATGCAGCGCTTCCATCAACAGGCCGTGTAGAATGACAATGCTCCTTGTCGCCAACCCGTCATACAAAAGGCCCGACGCAGAGGCAAAAATAAATTAAAGAGCGGGAAAGGCGTTTGACAGCGGCAAAGCGGGTCTAAGAAGCCACGCGATTGGGAATCAGGAAATCCGGATTCATATCTCGTAAAGAAGATGGGTCGAGCGTATTCTTTTCCCCAAGAAAAGAAAAGGAAGATACTCGATCTTTCCCTAAAACATCTGATGATTACCCTCCCGGAGTCCAAGCACCCCGAGCAAGCAAACGAAGTTTCTCATCCCGACTATTGCTCCTATCACCGAGCAATAGGACACCCTCTTGAAGACTACTTCACCTTCAAGAATTGGATCGAAGACCAATACCAACTCGGCAAGTTCGTTTTATCCAGCTGCTGGAGGGTAACCCCACCGCAGAAGCATGAACCGAAAGCCACGAAAGTAGAACCAGATCAACATCGGTCTTGGAAGCGATCTCGCACCTGTCACATTATAACGGTGTCAGGAAAAAGAATATGCGAAGATACGGCTGATCTCCCCTGGTGCTTCGAAAACGATGATGACGAGGTGATCTCAGAATTTCCACCAGCGCCAAAAGAAATGGAAGATGGGATACATACTACTCCAGATAACCTCAAGAAAATCGACTTGGGAACGGCAAACGACCCACGACCGACGTTCGTCAGTGAGCTGTTGTCTGAAGAAAAAGTGGCTACGCTCAAACACGTGCTCATGCAGTATAAAGATTGCTTCGCATGGAACTATGCTGAGATGCCCGGATTGGATCCATAAATAGCCGTGCACAAATTGGCGATATCTCCGGACGTCAAGCCGATCAAACAAGCACCGAGAAGAATGTGGCTCGAGCTTGAGATGGGAATCAACGTTGAGGTCAAGAAGCTAATCGACTCCAGCATCATCCAAGAAATTCAATATCCTGACTGGATCGCCAACATCGTCCCAGTGATGAAGAAAAATGGGACAGTGCGCATATGTGTGGACTTTCGGGATCTCAACAAAGCTTGCCCGAAGGACGACTTTCCCGTACCGGTCAAGGAGCTGATGATAGATAACACGTCCACTCACGGAGTTTTCTCCTTCATGGATGGCTCATCAGGATACAATCAGATAAAAATGCATCCCGAGGACCAGAAGCATACAGCTTTCCGGACCCCTTTGGGCATATTCTGCTACAAAGTGATGCATTTCGGTCTGAAGAACGCCGGTGCCACCTATCAGAGGACCATGACGAAGATCTTCGATGTCCTCATATAGAAAATCGTCGAATGCTATATTGACGACCTCGTAGTTAAAAGCAAATCATACGAGGAACATCTAGAGTATCTGAAGATCGTGTTTCAGCGCCTTCGGAAATACAACTTGAAGATGAACCCTCTCAAGTTCGCGTTCGGAGTTTCCTCGGGCAAGTTCTTAGGATTCATCGTATGACACCGAAGCATCGAGATAGACCCCTCGATGATCAAGGCGATCATGGAAATGCCTCCGCTAAGAACTCTCAAGCAACTGCAGTCACTCCAAGGGAAGCTCGCGTATATCAGGCGATTCATAGACAATCTCTCCGGTAAATGCCGTCCTTATAGTCACCTAATGAAGAAGGGGACCCCTTTTGTCTTGAATCGTAAATGCCAAAGCACACTAGACGTAATCAAGCAATACCTGCAGAATCCGTCGGTACTAACCGCCCCGGTCAAGGGAAAGACTCTCATTCTGTATACAACCGCCCTCGAGGGTTCTCTAGGTGCATTATGGGCACAAGTGAACGACCAAGGAAAGGGGGGAGCCCTCTACTATTTAAGTCAAGTTCTCCTGGGGGCAGAAAACAATTACTCCCCCATCGAAAAACACAGTCTAGCGTTGATCTTCGCAATAAAGAAACTCCGGCACTATGCGTTAGCACATGAGGTCCATCTCATATCAAAGGTGGATCCTCTCAAATATTTTATGTCAAAGGCTATATTAACGGGACGGCTCGCCAAATGGGCCCTGCTCTTGATGGAGTTCTCGATAACTTATCTTCCTCTCAAAGGAGTGAAAGGCCAGGCCATCCCCGACTTCTTCGCTGAGCATCCGATACCTGCGGATTCTCCCTTGAATTGCGAATTGACTGACGAGCACGCATTTGACACGGGAGAAAGGGAGAGAAGAGAGAATGATACCCGGTGGGAACTTTACTTCGCTGGAGCATCTTCCATGAAGAAGCGCAAACAAAGCACCCCCATAATCAAATCAGGGGTAGACCTCTTCTTCATAACTCTACAAAGGGGGATAATGCGCTTCGCCTTCTCCTTAACAGAGCCGAGGACGAACAATGAAGCCGAATATGAAGCTTTGACAGCAGGTCTTGAGATCGCTGTCGACATGGGAATCGAAAACCTTCTCATATACGGAGACTCCCAGCTAGTCGTTAGCCAAGTGAACGGCGACTATCAAACATGCAAGCCAGAGTTAGTGAAGTACGGCGAGAGGGTACAACAATTACTGACTCAAATCCATTCCTACATTCTGGAAAGCATACCGCGTGCAGGAAATAGAAAAGCGGATGCATTAGCCAAGCTCGCTAAAGAATTGGCTGACGAATACCTTAACAACGTGAGGATCGTCGTGCAAAGCCATCGGGTTCTTACGCCAGCAGAAATATCTCCAGAACCGTCCGAAGAAAATTGAGCGACTGAGCAAACGGCTTTACAAATAAAAGACCAGGAAAATGCTAAGGATTGGAGAGAATTCTTTATAGACTACTTCAAATCCCGTCGAACGCCTGAAGATGCGTCATCAAGACATCAGCTCATTAAACGAGCTCTGTCTTTCTCCTTTGTCAATGATACTCTATATAAGAGATCATTCGATTCTTTATGGCTCATATGCCTAGGACCTGACGAGGCAAGGAGAGTCGTCCAAGAAACTCACGAAGGACTCTGCGGTTCCCATCAAGCCGGGCCAAAGATGAAACTAAAGATCAAAAGAATGGGTAACTGTTGGCCCATGATGATCCAGGATTGCCTCGAATACGCGAAGCAGTGCCATTCGTGTCAAATTCATGGGGACTTCATCCATCGGCATCCAAATCCGCTACATCCAACGGTGTCTAGCTGACCGTTTGAGATGTGGGGAACTGACATAATCGGCCCCATCGAACCAGCATCGTCCAGAGGACATCGATTCATTTTGGCAACAACTGATTATTTCTCCAAATGGGCAGAAGCAGTACCACTGAGGGAAGTGAAGACGGAGAATATCCTCCATTTCTCCAAGACACACGTCATTTATCGGTTTGGAACTCCGTGACGGATCATCTCTGATAACGGACCGGCCTACAGAAGCCACAAGATCAGCCGCTTCGCACAACAACATAACATAGACTGGAGATACTCTTCAGTCTATAATCCTCGAGCTAACCATCAAGCTGAGGCCTTCAATAAGACCTTGACGAAGATCGTGAAAAAGACAGTGTCTCGAAATAAGAAGGACTGGCATGAGAAACTGCATGAAGCTCTCTAGGTGTATCGAACTATGTCCAAAACGGCCACGAACACAACACCGTATGCATTGGTGTTCGGCACAGAAGCGGTGCTCCCCCTCGAAATAGAGTTACCCTCTGTACGAGTGGCCGTTCACTACGAGCTAACAGACGAAGAAAATGCTCACCTTCGACTTAAAGAGCTCGACGCCCTTGATGAAACCCGGCTCATGGCGCAACAAAATCTGGAAGCTTATAAAGAAAAGATAACGCGCTCATACGAGAGATTGACTAGGCTGAGAACATTCCGCCAAGGCGAACTCGTGCTAGTGGTCAAAGGACCTATGATCCCCAATCGTGCTAAACGGGGGAAATTCGAGCCAAACTATGAAGGCCCGTATATCATAGACAAAGTTTACCAGGGTGGAGCCTATCTACTCATGGACATGCATGCTGAAAGACCTTTCAGGCCAATAAACGGTCTCTTCCTAAAGAAATACTACGCCTAACGAGTCACGGCCTAGGTCAACGATAGATGACGACGCCTATGTCGGCTCGCTATCTTCTTAAGCCGAAACTCTATAAGTAGTAGCCGGTTTTTGGACCGAAATGTCCTTAAACTAACAACGGACCGAAATGTCTTTAAACTAGCTGTTGACCGAGACGTCAATAAACTACTATGGACTGCAGCATCCCAAGGATGACACAAAAAAAGTGAGAGAATAAAATAAAAAAAGAAAGAAAGAAAAAGAAAACGGTATTTCCATAAGCAAAATGGGCACGGATGAAAACCCGAAAGGGCTCCGTGAGTAAAAACAGCAGGGCTACCGGCGAGATTTTGTGAAAACCCGAAAGGGCGCAACCTCATTAAAAGACCATTGCAAGGTCCTCTCGACCTTGTGAGGAGAAACCACCTGCGTGAGATCCTTACAAGTCACAAAGAAGCAACACACTTGGGAATCCTCACGACTTCTAAGGAGAAATTACACTTGCGAGATCCTCACGACTCGTAAGGAGAACCCTCTTATGAGACCCTCACGGCTCGTAAGATTTAAAAGTCTTAAGCTACAGAGATCTGAACCTGTTCTTAAGCAGCCACCACAACCTCCAATGCTGCCCTACAAGTGGCTCGACCCTTGTATACAATCCGCGGGCGCGAATAAGCATTTCCCTAACAAAGTCTCATCCGTAACTAGGGATATTTTTGCACGGCGAACAGCCCTTGTAAGTCCTCTCGACTTATAAGGAGAAATGCTCTTGTAAGATCCATACGACTTACAAGAAGCCATACACTTGGGAAACCTCATGATGCCTATGGAGAAAATGCATCTACGAGATCCTCACGACTTGTAGGGAGAAATACCTTTATGAGACCCTTACGGCTCATGAAGTCAAAAGGCTTAGTTGACAGGATCCTAACTCTGTCTGCTAAGCCACCTTTGTTCGACATCGACAAAGGAAAATGATGATTCACACCTGGCAATAAACCAGTTGTAGCGATGCTGATGCCTGAATCGGTGTCAAATCCCAAGCTTGTTGCAAAAAAGACTGCAAGCCACACATGCCTACGAAATAGCCAAAATGATAGGGCAACTTCCAAACAAAATCAGCAAGTAAAAATGCATGCATTCAAAATAGCCGAATTGATTGGGCAACTCGCAATAAAGAGCAGCGAGTAAAAATAAAACAAATAGATGAAATGATTGGGCACCACGAGAAAAAGCCGAAATGATTGGGCAATCGCGACTTTCACGATATTAAAGCTGAAATGATAGAGCATCGCGGAAGGAAGAAAATATATAAAATGAAACTTTTTGCCCTACAGGTGATATCACATTAATCCTTGTATACAATCCAGGGGTGCAAACAAATAATGAATCACACCTTCCCTCCCCCGGCTTCATCAAAAGAAGAAGCCAAATCTCAACGGTTCACAAACAGCCTAGAGATCATCTCAATATCCGTCTCATTTCAACAAACACGACATCAACAAATGGGAGCTGTGGCAAGATTCCCTGTTCCATGACTCGACGATGCACAAACAACCGAGAGTCAAAAAATTCCTGGTCACGTGGAACGCTGCTTATGTCAATCCTAACCTCATGGGAAATGTCCAGAGCGGAGCCTGGTCCTCGCAGAACACGGCTATGACCCCGTGGGAAGCATCCGGAGCAAAATACCTGGTCACGTGGAACACGGCTTATGTCTATCCTGACCCCGTGGGAAACGTCCAGAGCGGATCTTGGTCCTCGCAGAACACAGCTATGACCCCGTGGGAAGTATCCAGAGTGGAGCCTGGTCCTTCCAGAACACGGGTATCACCCCGTGGGATGCATCCAGAGCAAAATTCCTAGTCATGTAAAATGCGGCTTATGTCAATCCTGACCCCGTGGGAAACGTCCAGAGCGGATCCTGGTCCTTGCAGAACACGGCTATGACCCCGTGGGAAGCATCCAGAGCGGAGCCTGGTCCTCGCAAAACACGGCTATCACCCCGTGGGAAGCATCCAGAGAAAAATTCCTGGTCACGTGGAACGCGGCTTAAGTCAATCCTGACCCCATGGGAAACGTCCAGAGCGGATCCTTATCCTCATAGAATATGGCTATGACCCCATGGGAAGCATCCAGAGTGGAGCCTGGTCCTCGCAGAACATGGCTATGACCCAGTGGGAAGTATCCAGAGAAATATTCCAGGTCACGTGGAACGCGGCTTATGTCAATCCTGACCCCGTGGGAAACGTCAAGAGCGGATCCTGGTCCTCGCAGAATACAGCTATGACCCTGTGGGAAGCAACCAGAGCGGAGCCTGGTCCTCGCAGAACACGGCTATGACCCTGTGGGAAGCATCCAGAGAAAAATTCCTGATCACATGGAACGCGGCTTATGTCAATCCTGACCCTATGGGAAATGTCCAAAGTGAATCCTGGTCCCCGGAGAATACGGCTATGACCCCGTGGGAAGCATCCAGAGCGGAGCCTGGTCCTCGCAGAACATGGCTATAACCCCGTGGGAAGCATCCAGAGCAAAATTCCTGGTCACTTGGAACGCGGCTTATGTCAATCCTGAGCCCGTGGGAAATGTCCAGAGTGGATCCTGGTCCTCGCAGAACACGGCTATGACCTCGTGGGAAGTATCCAGAGCGGAGCCTGGTCCACGTAGAAAACGGCAATGACCCCGTGGGAAGCATCCAGAGAAAAATTCCTGGTCACGTGTAACGCGGCTTATGTCAATCCAGACCCGGTGGGAAACGTCCAGAGCGGATCCTGGTCCTCGTAGAACACGGCAATGACCCCGTGGGAAGCATCCAGAGCAAAATTCCTAGTCACGTGGAACACGGCCTATGTCAATCCTGACCCCGTGGGAAACGTCCAGAGCGGAGCCTAGTCCTCGCAGAACACGGCTATGACCCCATGGGAAGCATCCAGAGCAAAATTCCTGATCCTGTGGAACACGGTTGAAGTCGATCCTGACCCCGAGGGAAACGCCTAGAACAACTCCTGACTCCGTGAAATACGGATAATCGCAACACCATCAATCGCTTACGGGTCCTCTCGACCGGTAAGGAAGAAATCTCTCTTGTAAGATCCTTACGACTTATAAGAGAAAACGCGCTTAGGAATCCTCACGATTCCTAAGTAGAAAATACACCTACGAGATCCCCTCGACTCGTAGGGAGAAACGTCTTTATGAGACACTCACGGCTCATGAAGTTGAAAAGTCTTAAGCAGCATATCTGAACCTGCTTTCTAATCCATCACTACCTCTCGACGAACTCAAAACAGAACACTCTCTATCATCTATAGGCTATGCTTACTAAGGTAACATGCCGGCAACAAAGAAAAGAGAAGAAAGCGACAATAAGGAGAACATTCGATTCACTTTCAGTTAAGCGTACCCATTCATGCATGTGAAAAAAGGTTTAATGCATAAAATAAACACATGGAAATGGAAAAGCTTGCTATTCATACTTCAAAAAATTTCTACATTGATGATAACAGTAAACAAAAATGCCATTAAAGTGTTTACAAAGGCTCGACATCAAATCCAGGACATGGATTGAGAAATTCAAAAGTAAGGCCATCCAAAATTTTTCGGGTCTCTCGGACCATCTTCATGTGCATCCTTTCACGATCACAAGCTTCAGGATCCCCATTGATGTCATCCACCCTTCGATAGGCAGCAAGTATCGCCGCCTGCTGAAAAGCTTGATGAAGGATATCAATAAGGTTGTCCCGTATTTTCTTTGAGATTAGGCCCATCAAATACACCGAGTGCCCCTTATCTTCGGCGTCGTCCAATGCCTTAAGCGGCATGCCAGCATAAAATAGAGGAAGTGCTCCCCAGATCGCTCCCACAATAAGCTTGAAGACAGAGGAACGACGAGGACGCAGTCGACCATTATACGCACCGAAGTGACCCATAATTTCAGCGCATTGGGAGTTTGTGAATTCTTGGTTTTGGGAACGGCCGCGTGAGCGGATGTCTCCATAAGAGATAATCTCATCGAGGTCATATAAATGAGCAGCCATAACATCTAAAAAAGAAAATCAGTGAGTGTTAGTAGACAGACTGATTAAGATAAAGCTTATTGAAATAGACAGGAGATTTAGACAACTCTTGATATCCCCAAGGAGGAAATAAGTGCTAAATAAATTACCCAATGAATTTAATTCTGTGCAATTAAGAAAGGAATCCTAAAAAGGATTTCGCATTTAATAGGAAGGTCCCTCAGGACAGAGGAGTTAAACTCCTCAAGATCAATGCTCTGCAGACAGGAATGACACCTGTCAAAGCCAATTATGAGGGTAATTAAAAATTCTCCGGGAATTCTAAGAGCCTCGCTCTGAAGAATTGATGGAATAACCATCAGAAGATTGAAAATAGAGTTTTAGTGAATTAAAAATTCTGAAATCTATGAACAAACTCTAAGAGTTCTTCATGAGCAAAGCTCTGTTCATTCATGGGTTAAGAAACCCTGAAAAAGATCTTCTTAGATCTATAATTCCAAAAGAGCAAATCTCTATTAATGAAACCCTAAAAGGGGTTTCTTTAAGATCAAAGATCTATGAAGAGCAAGGCTCTGTTAATGGGTAAAACCCTAAGTCATTAAAAGGTTCAATCTTTACTTAAATTTTAAGCAGAGTTTTGACTCTTGAAAACTTCTTAAGAAAAAGAGCTATGCACTATAGGAGAATAAAAATTCTCAGAAAAAAAGAAGGAGTTGATCAGAATCATCTAAAGGACCAAAGGTCCTATTTATAGGCATTGAATTACCTTTTCAATTTCTGAGTTAATCCAAGGGTGCAGATGCTACCACCGCTGCACTCACAGATGGGCCACGTGAGCTCAACGGTGGAGGGGCATTTGTTTCCCCCAATCAGAGCAAAGCTCTGTTTGAAATTCAAATTTCAAAATTGAAGCAACGCTTCAGATGCAGCGCCAAGTGCGTTGCGCCCTAGGCAGCGCGCCACGTGTCAAACACGGGTGCGCTAGCGCAGGATGCGCTGCGCTCCGAGCAGCGCACCACGTGTAAGACACAGGTGCGCTAGCGCTAAGAGCGCTGCGCTCTAAGCAGCACACCAGGTGCAAAGCACGGGTGCGCTAGCACTGGAATTAAAAAACTCCCCACCGTTAGATCAAAAGATCTAATAATAATGATAAATCATTAATTAATCAGAATTAAATTCTGTTATGATAAGATTTTCCAATCTTGTTAAGAACAAGAAGATAGCCTTCTGTAAAACAGAAGCCCTGAGATCAAAGATCCAATGGTGGGAAACATTACCAAATCAATCAGAGAAAGATCTCTTTAACTGATCCAACAAATCAGCTTGCCCTATATAAAGGCCCCAAGACTTCAAATCTGATATAGAGAAACCCCCCCCCCCTAAACTTTGAAAAAACTCAAAGAAAAAAGGGCAAGCTCTTGCAAGAAGATTTTTCTTCAAGGTAAGAATGATGGATGATGAACACAGATATGAAATCATCTCATCGAAAGAAAAATTTATTTCCTTAAAAAGATCATAGATCTACAAGACAAAAAAGTCTTTCATAAAAAGAGATCAAAAGAACTCACCATAAAATAAAAGAAGAACATAATTCTTCTCACAGATCATGGATCTATAAAGGCAAAGCCTTTCATCAAAATAAGAGATTGAAAATCTCTCCCGCAAGATAAGAACTGTTGTTCTTAAATCTTGAGACAAAGTCTCTTTTAAAGAACATAAATTTGTTCCCAGATCATAAAATTGATCAAATGCGCTTTGCGCTCTTCAAATGCGCCTTGCACTCCTGAACTGCGCTTCTGCGCTCTTTGGACCGGCGCTCAGCGCCAAATGCGCCACGTGTCAACCACGTATGCGTTGATTAGCAACTTGTGCCTTGCGCTCCTGAACTGCTCTCCTCCGCTCTCTGGACCGGTGCTCAGCGCAAAATGCGCCTTGTGTCAACCACGTATGCGCGGATTAACAACTTGCGCTTTGCGCTTCTAAAGTAGCGCACTGCGCTCATGGGCTGGCGCTCAGCGCCAAGCGCACCACGTGTCATTCATGTATGCACCACTAAACTGAAAGCGTAATGCGCTCATGAACCAGCGCTCTGAGCTCACAAACTGGCGCAATGCGCCGATCATCTGGCGCTTAGCGCCAAGCGTGACACATGTCATTCACGTATGCGCCACATGGCAGAAGCGCACTGCGCTCTTTGACTGGAGCAAAGCGCCTAGCGCACCACATGTTGCGCTGACAGAACATAAATTGTTCTTTAATAAGCCCAAGGCTCTCGTGAATGCCCAGCATTCAATAAAAGACAAAATATTATCAGAATTTAAGCATTATTTAAAGGGCCAAGCCCAAATAATGGCTCAACAGCCCAGAAAAAATTGTTAAACATTTATTGGACTTAGCCCGAGATTGGCCATAAGTCCTCAACTTATATTAATTGAGCCCATCTGCTCATGAATATTTCAACAGATCTTAGTCCCAAACTGGACTACAGATCTTTCAACCAACTCACATCGGTTAGAGGGTACATCTCTTTACTCCTCTGATATTTGTCGTTGTAATCCTTCAACGTCTTCAGAGATGTGACAGGTCCCGACAACCAAACATCTCATGGACTGTGGGGTCTTTAAACTCATAGACTATGATGTCCTTAACCTAGACTGTGTAGTCTTTAAACTCACGGACTATGATGTCCATAACCTTGACTGTGAGGTCTTTAAACTCACGGACTATGATATCCTTAACCTTGACCGAGATGTCTTTAAACTAACATTTGACCGCAATTTCTTTAAACTAACAATGGACCACTATATCTTTAAACTGGTATTGGACCACTATGTCCTTAAACTGGTATTGGACCACCATGTCTTTAAACTGGTAATCGACCGCAATGTCCCTAAACTAAATAATAGAGCCCAAATGCTCTTTTGTCGGATCTAAACGATCCCGTTAAGTTGATCTTAGTCTAAAAATTAGACTAACGTATCCTTAACAAACGTTTAAGTTGATCTTAGTCTTAAATGAGACTAACGTATCCTTAAACCTAACCACCAAACCTAAATCTAAGAAAATACGGATTTAGACTAACCCACATCCTACGAGCGACAACATAAATTAGTTTCCGTATATATTCCACGGGTAACCAAAAACAAAACAAACAACCACGACACAAAGTGATCATCTAGAGAAGGAGAAAGTGGTTACCGCGATGCGGTAGCGTAATTAACTGCATGGGCTTGCGCCTGCAGGGATGAGCGTCCCCACAATCAAAAACCACTCAAATGAAGGGGAATCTGACGAAGTCGGCTACATCGGCCGCATCCGTTTAAACCTTCGATACATGGTGCCATAAATCAACTTGGCATCTTCGGAGAGGTGGACGGATAGCACCAATTAGCATCTGCCCTCGGAATTCAGGCCCGGACGTCCCAACGTCCCGGTCACGTCTTCCGGCGGAGAACAGCAATTTTAATCCTTCTGTGTAATATCTAGGCAGACAGATAGGCTGGAGCCTATCAAGCATCGAATCGGCACCATGCCAGATTTCTATCTCCGCTTTGGTTTCCGCGGATCGATAAAAGAGGATCTACTTTTCATCTTTCTGCCTGGGAGGGGCATAGAATGTCTCCAGTTCCTGCACATTATAAGTATAAAGTGCGTCGAGCTCTTTGTAGTGCTTTTGCGAAACCATGGCGATTTTCAAACTCTGATCATCTCCGATGACGGCCTGTATTGATGGCCGAACAGAAAATACTGCATTGACCTTATCTTCAGAGTCGCTGTCGAAGATTAACATAGGGGTAGACGGTCCAGACTTGTTGTATTGGAGCGGCCTTGAATAGACTATCTCTTCCTCTTCCTCGGTATCGCTCCTGAAGACCGGAATAGTGGTGATAGCTTTCTGCTTATTCTCCGGCTTATGGCATCTTTCCGTTTCTTCAAAGTCTGCTAAGAAATACTTTACATCTTCGTACTTTCGGACTTCATTCATGAAGAATGATTTCAGCTCCCCTGTCACGGTATACTTGAGAACATCTTTGAAGTACTTCATACACTGATGTTGTGTAGAAGGGATGATGTTGTATTCGTGTAACCAAGGCCTACCGAACAAAGTGTTGTAGCAAGTCTTGGCCTCAATGACATGAAACTTGATGTCAGTGTCGAGCAGCCCAAAGCGTAACGTCAGTATCACAGACCCGAGTGTTCGTGATGACTGGGAGTCGAACCCGGAGATAGTGATTTTATCCTGAGCGAGGTGCTGGACGCTCATGAAGATTTCTTTTAGTACCCTCACATTTAGGAGATTGACAAAGGACCCATTATCAACTAGCATCTTCCCTATCTTGATGTCGTGGCAATACCCGGAGACATATAGTGTCCGGTTGTGCTCACACGTTCCAAGGAGGAGATCTTCATCGTTGAAAGTGATGTCAGCTGTGTGCACTTCTTCCAGCTCGTCCTTCATCTTTTCTTCGGCAAGGAAGGCTTGAAACTGCTCGGGCTCTTGTGGTGCCTTGATCAACGAATCTCTCACCTCTTTAGATAGCAGAAGGGCATCGAGAATGCTTAGCTGCGAGGGTATCTTCCTCAGGTGTGCCAGAACGTTGTAATCCACCTTTTTTTTCTCTGGCAGGTTCTTGGCTGCCAGCTCTTCGACGACTCGGTCATTGAGAACGATACCTTCAGGGGCTTTTCCTTTCCCCTTATCTTTTTTGTTCCCTCCTTTGCTTGTGGGTCCGTGATTCTTTTCGGGTAATGTGTGATTATGCAGCTGAATGTTCTCACAGGTCTTCACCTCTTCTTTTTCGGAGATGGATTCTTTGAAGAGAGGGCCAAGGGCTATTTCTTCATTAGAATTGCTCCCGAAGGTGAGGACTTGTGAGTCCCCAGAATTAATCATGTAACAATCGCCGACAGTTATTTTGCGCTCCTCTGTCGTGCTTCTCTGCTCTCGACGAGTTTTGCGCTTCATCCGCTTGAAATGTTTTTCTGAAGAGCTTCGCTCGGTAGTCTGCCAATCAATCCGTCTGATGGCTCTAAGGATTTTTGTTTTGGTTCTGGATCTGCCACCAGTTTCTCTGCATCGGGAGCTTCTTTGCCCTTTATTGATGATTGATAGATCATGTGGCAGTTTGCCACGTAATCCTCAGGCTCTTCTGAAGAATTGTCTCTTTCATCAGCTTCATCGGCTTCATTCTCAAGAACATGCTTAAAGAATTAATCCAACGTTATTAGGGTCCGAGCCTTCTGGTTATATTATTCCAGTGCATCGATGTATTTCTGCAGACCTGTACGGCTGTCTTCGGGTTGGACGGGCTTCTTGGCCTTCTTCTTTTTCTTGAAAGACTTTGGAGGCTTGGCCTGAACGTTTTGTCCACCTTCACGAACTTTCAGCGTTGGGCACGGCTTCAGCATCCCCTCAATAATCTCGGGTTCCAACGGGCTCTTCCACCTAATTGTCGAACAAACTTGGAGATCTTTCAGCATTCTTTTCGTTTTGGCTGAAAGAGCGACCTCCCATGGAGCTTCTTCTATAAAAGAGCATGATGCCCCCGGCGTGTCCACCTTTTTAGGAGCGTGTGGCTGGCGCGGGCTTACCTTCCAATTCTCAGACAGCGCGAATTTTCCCTGTTGGTATTGGTCCTCAATCCAGCCTTTGAAAATGAAGCAATTTTGATTGGATTGCCTACTGCTCGGTTGTAGGGGCAGTAATTAGGATTATTGGCATCGCCGGGCTGCAGTGGACGTCTTGGATCTGGCAGACTGATGAGCCTGTTGCGCCCCGCCAGCTCGAACAGTCTCCTCGTTTTATCCCGGGGAAAGGAATAAGGGCGTTTTAGCTTCTCGTTGATGAATCGCTATCTATTGTTTTGGCGATCAGCTGGTTTTGGGCCACTGGGCTGCTGCTGAGCATTGGCGACAAAGGTCGCTTTCCCTTTCCTTTTTTCGTTTGAAGGCTCCATTTTCGAGGAAGACGATCTATGGCCCATTTGATCCATTTGGGCCAGCTTGTCGATCAAGGCCTGAAAGGTAGTCGGCTTGAAAAACATCATGAACTGGGATATGGTCGCCTGCGGATCGAGGGTACCCATGAACATGCCTACTGCAGGAGCTTCTTCGATGCGTTGTTCGCATTTCGACCATAGGTTCTGCCACCGGATTGCATACTGAACCCATGTTTCTCCCGGCTTCACCCTGGCGTTAATTAGTGCGGTGATCGGGGTTCGCTCGCTAGCGCATGCGAATTTTTGTGTAAACAGTAGCTCCATTTCTACAAATGCCTTAATAGAGTCATGAATACCACTCGAATGCTATTTCCGACTAGCTGCCAACGAATTGGCGAAGCAGTAGCTTATCATCACCTCCGGTGTTGCCCTACAGAGCCTTGAACTGAGCGACATGTTAATGGGGATTGCCTGTCCCCTTGTATACGTGGAACTTAGGGATCGTATATCCTGGCGGGTACTTTATTTGGTCATACCAACCCAGATAGGGTCGTCCAGTCTTGACGATTTGGTCAGCCGCTTCGCTCACCTGATGAGCTCGTATCTGTTGGGCTATATAGTCGTCAAGGGTGGCTTTGGAGATGGTCTCCTCCTTGGCTGCTGAACAAGCAGGAAGAGGGTTCGATGTCTCTCCTCTGTCGTCTTCAAGGACAATCGGAGGGTCTTCAGCTGGAGGATCCGACTGTATCATCATTTCGACCATATCTTGGAATAAAAGCACCATTTTTTTATGTTTGCTGCTTGTTCCGCGGCCTCTTTGTCTTTCCTCTCAAGCATTCTTCGGAGGAATACGGCATCAGTTTCCTATTCTTGGCGCTGCTCGGACGATGTCTCCGGGCTTGCTTTTGGCCCAGTGAGTGCGATCATAGTTGTCAGCATCTCCTGAAGCTTTTGCTGTTGTTGCTCCTGAACCTTTGTCACTGATCGGGTGAGTGGTCGATGGCCCATAGAGATACGGCTATCCTCTTTCCAGGATGCCATATAAACAGTATGCACCACCATGCCCCAAGACTTAGGGCGTTTAGTTTCAGTGCCCTTGGAGTTGGTCGCGGGCATAGGGATTTTCTCTGGCCTTCTACTTTTGTGGGCGGTTGAAGTTGAGGGGGATGTTGTAGCGGGTACCCAAGTAGACGACATCTTTTGTGGTATGACACGGTGGTCCTTCTCTTGCCCAACCTTCATCTTCTTCGGTCGGCGGGAGTAGTCTTGATTGATCACCGAGTCTTGGACCTGTCGCCAGACCTTATGAATTTTAGAGGACAACCGCTGTGGGGGCCGCTCTAGCTTCGCCTTTGTAACGTTTTCCACAGGCGGAGGAGATATTTTTAGCATGGCCATCGGAGAATTTTTGCGCACCCTCCTAAGTGGTTCAAAGCTATTCCTAGTTGTAACAACAGTATCGACTTCCACCATTGGAGCTGGCGGAGTAAGTCCAGAAAGGGAACTGCCCCGAGCCTTCCGCGCTCGGAGCTAGTAGCGACGTTGAGCATGTCTTGCAGATGGTATTGGCTCAGTTACGGGGGTGGCTCCCTCATGCCGTCTGTCCTGGTGAAGGGTTGCCGTTGGTACCAGCCTATTGAAAACTGACATCCGTTGAGTGGGGATGGCCAACCTGTCGAAGGCAAACTTTTGAGTAGGGGAAGCAGCCTTGGTGACTTCACATAAAGCCTGAGTTGGAGCGGACAGTCTAGCGATGAAGGATCATTTAGCAGGAGAAGCCTCTCTGATGATTTCGTTTGTTGGAACAGGGATGGCTATCCGTTTTGAGATAACCCCCTCAGGTATCGCGAGCTTCTTCACTGGCCCATTGGAGTTTTGGCCCAGTCTGTTAAAGACTAAGGTGTTGGATTTGGGCGACCCTTTGAGAGGGGCCATGGTAGTGGTAAGCTGATCAAAGACCGACTTCTTCGGAGCTTCCTGTGACGGTATTGGGACGCTGAAGCTTGCCGGTAGGATCATGGTCCAAAAGAACAGTCCAGTAGTGGCCTGAGTCACCTGTTCCAATGTCATAGCGAAGATGAAGGCCGCTTGGGGCCCATAAGTCACTCCTCCGGCGAGGACGGAGTGGGAGTTGTTGTTGCAGCTAGTGCAGTTGGAAGCCATTAATCTCTGCACGGGAGCAAGACACCAAATCTTATACCTCGAATCCAGGGGCAACCACATTAAACCGCGATTTGTTCACGAACACGACACATGAAGTGTTGAGTGGAAAGAGGAAAAGGACCCACCGGGCGTGCCAGAATCTGTTCGCCGCCGAAAACAGAGACGAAATCGCGTAGGTCGTCTTGCCTGAATTTGGGGGCAGATGCTATTTGGTTTTATCCGTCCACCTCTCCGAAGATGCCAAATGATTTATGGCACCATGTATTGAAGGTTTAGACGGATGCGGCCGAAGTAGCAGACTTCGTTAGATTCCCCCTCATTGTGAGGGGTTTTTTGTTTGTGGGGACGCTCTTCCCTGCAAGCGCAAGCCCCTGCAGTTAATTACGCTACCGCATCGCGGTAAACACTTTCTCCTTCTCCAGATGGTCACTTCGTGTCATGTGTGTTTGTTTTGTTTTGGGTTGCCCGTGGATTGTATACGGAGACTAATTTATGTTGTCGCCGGTAGGGCGTGGATTAGTCCAAATCCGTATTTTCTTGGATTTGGGTTTGGTTTGGGTTTAAGGATCATTAACCTCGTTTTGGGATTAAGATCAACTTAAACATTTGTTAAGGATACGTTAGTCTAATTTTTAGACTAAGATCTACTCAACGGGGGGGTTGGAATCATTTAAATCTAAAGACAGAGAATTCGGGCTCTATCGTCTTAGTTTAGGGACGTTGCGGTCCAGTTGGTTTAAGAATTATTAATATCATTGAGATTAAGATCAACTTAAACGTTTATTAAGGATAGGTTAGTCTAATTTTTAGACTAAGATCTATTTAACCGGGTTTTGGGATCATTTAGATCCAACAAAAGAGCATTTAGACTCTATTGTTTTAGTTCAGAGACATCGCGGTCCGGTGGGTTTAAGGACGTCATAGTCCATGTCAGTTTAGAGACATCATAGTCTGTAAAGTTTAAAGACATCATAGTCTATAAGTTTAAAGACCTTGTAGTCCACAAAGTTTAAAGACATCATAGTCCATGAGTTTAAGGACCTCATAGTCCATGGGGTTCTGGTTTAACCAGTATGGGGATGCATCAATAGTTATTGGTTATTGGGACCCTCCATCTCTCTGAAGACGATGAAGTATTACAACGACATATATCAGAGGTATGAAGAGATGTACCCTTGAACCAGTGTCCCGATTTTGGGAAGCGGGATGAACATCAGTTTGGATGCCATTTGTTGGGAGCTCATTAGCTGTCTTGAGATCGGCTTTGGAAACCACGAGCATGAAGGGCTCAATTGATGATCCTTGGAACATTTGATCTGATTCTGGCTAATGTTAGCCCATCATAGTGTTCAACAGTAACATGTTTATTCAGTGCTCACGTGCTCCCATGTGATGTGTACAAAATGGTGTTAAACACTAAAATTCAGAGGCTCTCACGTAGGGTCACGTGAGGCGCTTGAAGTAATATTAGACTTCAAGAATTGAGGTGCTGCCTTTACATGTTTATTCTTTTGTTCTTTTTCGAGCGTTAAGTACTATTGGGTCACGTGGGAGCACGTAAGGCGCCTCAAAAATGGAAACATCCTTTGATTTATTCCCTTTTGCTTTGTAAGTGCTAAGCACTACTATGAGGTCACGTGTGATCACGTGAGTCAATTTCTTTTATTCTCTTTTGTTCATCACAGGCGCTCACGTGGGAGCACGTGATTTGCTGTTATCAAGTTGGGTGCCAATCCTCTTACGTGGATGGAGATCCTGAGTTTCGAGGCTTTCAAGACTATTGTTTTATGAGAATTGGATCCTTAAGACTTTGTTTTTCTCTTAGGTTTGGGGTCTGTATGACAGAATCTTCCTGATGAGAATTAAATTCTCAACTCGCAAGAAGATCCGCTTCTGCAGATCTTTGCCATACGGGAGAACTAAGTTCTCATATGAAGGATTAGACCCTTGTTTCATCAGAGGAACTAAATTCCTAGGAATTAAATTCCTATATATTTTTTGGGAGAATTAAATTCTCTGAACCTAGATCTCTCTCTTGGTTTTTGATCTGCATGGAAAAATCTCCCCGATGAGAATTAAATTCTCAACTTGTGTGGTCTGCTTCTGCAGATCTTAACCAAAGGGAGAACTAAGTTCTTTTTGGAAGAGTTAAATTCTTATGGAGGTGAAAAAGAGATGAGATATTCTTTGTATTTTTTTTCTTCTCTTACATTGAGTTTCTTTTTTCTCTTTTTCTCTCTGGAGAATTAAATTCTCTTTTCTTTTCAGCTTACGAAAGGTTTCTCTTTTTTTTCTCTTCTCTTCTCTTTTCTCTGTCTCTCCTCCTCTTCTTTTTTTGTTTGTTTCTTTGCTCTTATTTATAGGAGAAAGAAGGGAATCAATTTGTTTAACAAATCTCTTGTTGAAAGATTTTGATTGATTTTCTAATCAACCAACATGATCTTTTTTATCACTTGGTGAATTTTATTCACCGCTGGATTTTTAATCCAAGGACTTCTGTTTTAAAAAAGATATTTCTTTTGTTGTTCTTAACAAATTTAGGAGGATATTTCCTTGCACAGAATTTCTCTGTAAATTGGTGATTTTTAATCACCATTGGATCTTTAATCTACCGTTGCTCTATTTTATAAAGCGTAATCTTTCATGTTTAGAAAGATCCAAGGAAGTATTTTCCAAATAAGGCTTTTAATCTTTTTTAATTAGAATTTATTTTTATTAGTCCAGAAGGCATAGGATTCTATCACGTGTAGCACGTGACCCCATCAAATTAAGCCGGCCCAAGGGTGTCACGTGTTATCACGTGAGTTTCATTTTTTCCCAGTTGTTTGCTTTATTCAGGCGCCAGTATACTTTGGTTATAGAGGTCACGTATTTGCACGAGATGTTCAGTTTTGGCTTAGTTTTGTTAAGCGAAGTGCCTATCACGTGTGGGCACGTGATGATCCACTTGGGGATTTTTCTCCGTTGCTCTATTTATTTATTTTCCGTAAGGGAACAATGGGGTCTTATAGACTTCATATGATTCAAGTTCCAGTCACGTGCCACTTCGGGTCATGTCAAAGTTGGTATCAGAGTGCTAGGTTTAACCTTGGTTCGAGTTTATATTTGACTATGCAGAGTCTACGGCGTTTATATATATATATATATATATATATATATATATATATATATATATATATATATATATATTCGGAACCTAGGCTTAACCTTATGGAACATAGACTTGGTCGAGGGGGTATTAGACCTGAACTTTCGTCGTGTAGGTTGACCTTGGTTGATGGAGTAGGTGACTTAAGTAGAGTGGCGTACCGTGTGTATGTTCCGCGGCATACTTACGATACGCTACTCCTCTTAAGAAACCTTAGGATGTACATTTCTTTGCACATTATTATATTCATTACTATGATCTATCCTCATCGATATCGGTTTATGGGTTTTGCTACCACGATTGCATAGACAGAGAGAGCTGCGGCTAGAGTTGCGGTCAGCATGAGCTCGTCTTAGATGAGGATGGACCAGGGCGAAGTTCCGGAGACACACGAATGCATAGATGTGTCGTTTTATTGTGTTTTTCGATCCATGATCGTTTGATGGATTGCTTTTAATAGAATTTCTTGAACGTGCAGATCGGCACCTGAGGATTGGACCACTGATAGAGGCCAGCTAGAATGTGATGACCTGTCACGACCCGAAATTGGCACGTGACGACCGTTAAACTACGCAACGTCTACAGGCGTAACACAATTTAAGTAAGCCGAAAACCCAGCAATCTAAACCATCAAAAGTAGTAAGTGATAAGAACATTGTTAAAACTTTTGAAAATCTCAAATATAAATTCTTTAAAGTCCAACTTTACATTCTTAAAAATTTTGGCAGCACCTCCTTTGTAAAAACTAACCCCAAAAAAATGGGTACAACATAAATATAAGTAAAGCATCCCCAACGGGAGCAAATTCACGCCCATAGACAGAAAACAACCACCACAACAGCTATAAGACGCCGTAGCGATGAAATAAAAGACGATATAAGTAAAACTGCATAAAAGACCTCCAAATCACCAAAAATATACAATATCGTCCTCGCATCAAGTCTCTAAGTTATACACATGTAAGTGGTAGATGGAGATTACAGGATACAACGAATATATAATAAGAAATATCGGATAACCGCAAAACCCACCTATAGCAAAACTGTACGCAGTCATCCGGAACGGTATCCGCCGCAAAAGATGATACAAAAGATGAAAACCCTGTCGCGACTGCCCTGCGGGACTACCTGGAAAACACTGTGGCACAACGGGGGTGAGTTGCCAACTCGTGAATAGTAAACAATATATGCAGGTAATCACAAGTATGCACGTACAGCGCGAATCTAATACATGCAAGCGGATAACAATAAATGGTGATATGTACGCAACAGTCATAAAAAGTACTCTAGCAGGTACAACTAATACATGAAGCGATAATATGAAAATATGTATATGCAACAGTCATGAAAGGTACTCTATCAGGTACTACTAATGCATGAAGTGATACATATAAAATAAATGTGGAGTATGGAATAAACATGTCATTCTCACGGAATCCTGACCTCGTGACAGGACCAAAGTCCATCAAGACAATCTAAAGCCCAAATTTACCTCAATCAGCCCCCAAATTGGCTTTCATATCCTGTAAGTCTCATATATCCTGAATGTGCAATACAAGTAAATCTCATATATCCTGAATGTACAATATCCAGTAAACCATATATATCCTGAATATACAATATCAAGTAAATCTCATATATCTTGAATGTAAAATATCAAGTAAATCTCATATATCCTGACTATAAAATATCAAGTAAATCTCATATATCCTGAATGTACAATATCAAGTAAATGTCATATATCCAATATCCAGTATCGAGTAAGTTTCATATAAAGTGAGTGTCCAACATCGACACCCAAAAACATCATGAAACAAGTGTCTAGCATCGACACATAAATACTGATCTATCAGGCGATGTCACCATGACTGGCCCTCCTGATAGGTACGTATCATACGCTATCCGAAATACTCGAGTGCCCAGCTCTGACACTCGAAATTCGACGTATCCATACGCACATGACACCGGTCGGTATCCCCACGATAATCGCCGTGTCAGAAATACTGTCACCGGTAGGTATGATTCCCCTGTCAGGCTCATCGGTGTGGTCCATCGAAATACCTTTCTTGCCCCGGGGTACCTCCGGGCCCCACCATGTACACGCACAATGCCCACGACGCCTCCTCGCATGGGGTATATATATATATATATATATATATATATATATATATATATCAGAACCGATAAAACTCACGGTGGCTGCAGAAATATCATATCAAGAGAAACCAGGTTTTTCAAATAATGCATAATTTCATGAAACTACCATGGTCCTCAAATTCAGAAAACATCAAGTAAAGAATAAGTATAACTGCATGAATCAATACATATATATTAGCGTCCCATTCCACTAATATATATATATATATATATATATATAACAGCGTCCCATTCTACTGTTATATATACATAGGAGTAAAAATATCAGAGAGCATCATATGAAATCCATGAATGTAATATATGCAACATGAATCAGTAATATGAGCATATAAAGGAAAAACCGCTATTTAACCGCAACAAGTTAATATATATATCATGCAGTTCCTAATTTCTCCAAGTCCATACAACATCAAGTAAAGGTGAACATGTAGCTATAGCCAGGTATGCGTAACCATGTTGGTATAGTAATATATGTGTGTCTACATATCCATAATGATGTAATACCCTCCAAGTATATGTGTAAGTATGTATACGAGATGTACATGTAGCTATGTCTCAAATGTGTATATACCTATCACTAATGGTACAATACCATATAGGTATATAGGTAACTAGTATGTAAGCATGTCAAGGCATATGTGTAAGCATGTAGGTATACAGGTATGCTATATGTCATATGCACAAAAGGAAATAGGGATCATGTCTCAATGTTCCTAAACAATACAATATCACATATGTATAGGTGTTGTGCGTGTCATAGCAATTATGGACAGTGTGTGTAGCATACAATTAGTGCTTGTGAAACATGAACCATCAATAATGGTGTTGTGACTCATTAATACTAAGTCCATACACAAAGAAATGAGATAAGAAACAAAGGTATACATGCACAATCAATATCCGTATACTTCTAACTAATAGTCATGTCGTTTGATCTAGCCCAGACGCATAACGCCATGCGGGCTATTACCCTGTAGATGTTAAATCTACTCACTAACCATCCTGGCTAAGTAATATCAACCACTCTCTTTTCCTCCTTCACAGCGCCCGAAGTCCCCACCTGCGATCCTGAAAGCAAATAACGATATAACAAGTATATATTAGCAATCGACCAATAACACGTACCAACTACGTTTGACCGAAGCACCAACTCCAAACATACTCTCAAGTGTTCATCAAGTGGCTAACGCACGTAGCGACACTACGAAACCGACTCAAGAGCAAAAGCTACACAAATACAAGAACAACATCGGCACGACCCTAGCTAGGAATGCAAAGCGACACAACTACCAAGCCTCGACCCTGATCGTACCGATTGCGCATTCATAACACACTATATAGTGTGGAATCAATATAATTAACGTCGCAACGTCAAAAGAAACCCACGCCTAAATTATCCTAAAATCTCGTAAGTAGCTTATATCATTTTAGCACAAAACTTCAAGTTTTTACCAAACTAGAATTTACAAACATCATAATATAGCAAGATTAAACCATTCATACTTTTACTATAATTTTAATCTCACTTATTTAGGATTTAGTTGAAGTCTAGTTTGTAATTAAGCTAATTAGATAATTAGGAAAATATCATTTAACAAATCTAGAAAGTAGGTTAAGTTTTCATGAAGCTTAACATATCAATAACCCTTTTCACTAATCTAAACCTAACTTGATTATCCAAAAACCATTTATTGAATTTCAAAACATGCATATTAAAGCTTAAATTAACATCTAATTAAGCTATTTTAAAGATTTAAAACAACTATTAAGGATTAGGGTTAGGGTTTATCCCTCCACAAAAGATCCACAAATTGTAAACACAACTCAAAATTTTAGCCTCCAAAAATCAAGACTTTTGTGAAGATCCAAGCATGATTTGTGAAGAAGAATGATGAGTTTTGATTTATTTATGAGTTTGTGAGATATATTGATGATTTTTTTTTTATGTATTTTGTGATCCTGAAAGAGTTGAAATGGGGTGAGAAGAGAAAGAGGGCAGCAAGGAGAAGTTGCCGGCCAAGGTAAAAGTGAGGGGGGTTTTGTTAAAAAAATGTGTGAAGTTTCTAGCTACAATTGACAATAAATGCTCATTAATGCATTTTGCCATATTTTCTTTCATTTCTTTTTCTATAAATTTTTATTTTAATTCACAAAATATTTAGATATTTGGATGGATTGATTAATAAAAATATCTAGTGATTAGATTGGCAAAGATTCACATTAGAAGTAATTAACCCAAACCAAAAGCAATTGCCACTAATAAAGTGCACAAATAAAGCATTAAAATAATATTTAATTAGGGAAAATTTCTATATGAACCAAAACTTCCAATTGGCCCCCAAAGCCCGCGCACTAGCTTCATTCTAGTTAAACTAGGTGCTGTCAAGTCTATACAGAAGTTTGATCATATTCAGGTTAAAACGGAAAACTCCGACTATTTTACCCTAAAAACGGAAAATCACCTAAACGATTTCTAAAACGTTACAATCTTCCCCCCTTAAAGAAATTCGGTCCCCGAATTTAAAATTCTCACTAAGCGGACCTTCAAAGTGATGAGTACAAAAACTCTCAAATCTCGCTCGCAGCCTCCCAAGTGATCACTTCACTACACGGCTACGCCAAGAACCTTCACATATAGCAAAACCTTTGAACGAAGTCTCTCCACCTGCCGATCCACTAAAACTATCGGCTGCTGGTGAACGAGAGACATCATCCAAAAGAATGGTCTGGTACTGAATCATGTGAGAAAGGTCATGAAGGTATTTGCGAAGTATCGACACAAGGAAAACGGGTAAATACTCAATAATCTTGGCGGAAGTGCCATATTATAGGCAACGTGTAACGCCTTAGATTTCGGTTACTGTTAGTTTCGATGGTAATGCGGGTTTACTGTAAAAAGTTTACCAATTCGGGTTCCTCACATTTTATAACATTTAATTAATAATTTATTATTATTTGTTATGGGCATGCACGGACGTGTGCACGTAAATGTGAGAGTTATTTATGCTAATCTAGTTTTAAGTGACCATGACAACTTAACCCTAATTTAATCCTTTACTTTAAATCCATTCCTTGCTTAAACATTAACCCTAATCTTCTAATAATTATGTGTGAGTGAGAGAGATATTTCTTTGGATGAGAGGAGGTGGCAAGGTGACATGGTATGAATGCATTAATGGGAGAATTAATGCAATGGATACACTCACCTCTCACTCTCACCATACACTCACCTCTCTTTCTCATTTCCTCGCACTCTCTCATTCTTTCTCTCTTCAAATTCTTTCATATTTCTTCATCTCTCTAAGCCTAAACTGAACACTTCATATTCCAACACAAAATCCATCACAAAATTCACAAAATCTCATCAAAATCACAACTTTTTCTTGGATTTGCCTCTTCAATGCCTTGGAGCTTGGATAGCTTGGATCTTTGAGTTCTTTTGGTTAGGTAATGATCCCTATCTGTTCTTTTTATAGTTATTGTGTTGTGTAGACTTTTAGTTTCAGTTTAGATAGTGTAAAGTTAAGTTTTGTGCATAATATCATTTTTTTAGTGTCGATTTGTGTTATCTGTGACCTGCTGTGACCCCGAGATTTTACTAGAAAACCAAACAATGTAGTTGTGTTGTACCAGAGACCATAGGACATCACCTGGAGCACTAACCCATGGAGCTCGGACTCGGACGGCGACGTGAAGGAGATTTCCGGCGATGCCGGATTTGTGGTGGAGTTTTGGGTGTGGGTTTTTGTGGGTTGGTGTCTGCAGTGGTTTAGGTATGTTTAGTCTTGTTTAGTTGTTGAGTTTTCTCTGTATGCAAAATCTGGGATCACATAGGTAGTTTCTAGTGATACGACTATGCGCGATACGTTATCCGACACGGTCCGTGCACTTCGTGCTGGTTTTGCTCTTTGAATGGTTTCGTCGTGTCGCTACGTGCGTTAGCCACAATACGAACACTTGGGGTAGGTTTGGAGTTGGTGTATCGGTAAAACGTTGTTTGTACGTGTTTTTGGTCGTTTACTAATAAATACTTGTGTTATCATTTTGTTGTTTTAGGTTCGCAGGCGCGGACTTCGGACGCTGCGACGAAGGGGGAAACAGGTGGTTGGCTTTGCATTGCCAGGATGGTTGGTGAGTAGATTTAACATCTCCAGGAGAATCGCCCGCATGGCGTTATGCGTCTGGGTTAGAGATGTTAAATTTTGTCGCATATTCTATTCCATACATAGAGTTGCGCATACACCTCACTGCTTAGTTATTGTTGTGCTTGGACTAGTCTCCTTAGGACACTGCACTATTATTGACGGCTTATGTTGCACGAGCACCGATTGTATACCACACACACCGTCAATGATTGCCATGACACGCACAGCACCCTTATAGATATGATATTGTTTGGTCAGGGAAATTGAGACATTGATTCATAATTCTTTATGCATATAACATATAGTATACCTATATACCTACATATTTACACATATGCCTTGACATTCTTACATGCTAGTTAACTGTATACCTATAGGGTATTGTACCATTAGCGATAGGTACACTCACATAATGACATAGCTACGTATATACCTTGCATGCATATCTTACTTATACCTGGAGGGTATATTATATCATTACTGATAGGTAGATACCTATACCTTGCTATACCTCTATATTTACACATATATCTGGTTATGGCTACATGTTCAGTTTTATTTGATGTTATATAAACTTGGAGAAATTAGGAACCGCATATGTATATTTTAACTTGTTGCAATTAAATAGCGGATTTTCCTTCATATGCATACATTGCAGTTTTATGTTGCATATATTATATTCATGGATTTTCGCATTGAGGTTTGGAGTTTTCATAATGTTTTCTGGATTTGAGGACCGTGGTACTTTCATGAAATTATGCACTATTTCAAAAATCCGGTTTCTCTTGATTTGATATTTCAGCAGCCACCATGAGTTTTATCGGTTCTGATATATATACCCCATGCGCGAGGAGCGTCGTGGCCGTGTGAGGGTACATGGTGGGGCCTGGTACAGTTCCCCTAGGCAAGATGATCGACGGTCCATGCCGATTGAGCCTGGAAGGTGGGAAAGTACCTACCGGTGACATTGCCTATGACTCGGTGGCTATCATGGGGATACCGACAGGAGTCATGTACGTATGGATACGTCAAAAGGCGAGGGTCAGAGCTAGGCACTCAAGCTTTCGGTATAGCGTATGATACGTACTTATCAGAGGGCCAGTCGTGGTGACAGCACCTAATAGATCAGTATTTCGGTGTCGATGCTTGACACTTGTTTCATGATGTTTTGGGTGTCGATGTTAGACACTCACCTTATATGGAACTTACTTGATACTGATATGGTACACACAGGATATGTGGGATATACTGATATTGTACACACAAGATATGTGGGATATACTGATATTGTACATACAGGATATGTGAGACCTACTTGATGTTGTACATTAAGGATACATGAGACTTACATGATATGAGAGCCAATTTGGGGGCTGATTTGAGGAAATTGGGATTTGGACTGTCTTGTTGGATTTTGGTCCTACCACGAGGTTAGGATTTCCGTGGAAATGACATGTTTTATTTCATACTCCATATTTATTGTTTATGCGCTGCTTCATGTATTAGTTGTACCTGATAGAGTACTTTCTATGACTGTTGCATTTACATACTATTATATGCTTTGTTCATGTATTAGTTGTACCTGATTGAGTACCTTACATGATTATTGCATACAGATTGTCATATTATTGCTTCATGTATTAGTAGTACCTGCTAATGTACCTTTCATGACTAATGCATTACCTATGACTATTTATTGCTGATAGTTTGCATATGTTAGATTTGCGCTGTACGTGCATACTTGCGATTACCTGCATATGTTATTTTACTATTCACGAGTTGGCAACTCACCCCCGTTGTGCCACAGTGTTTTGCAGGTGTTCCTCAGGATAGTCAGAGGAAGGGCTATTTTCATCCATCGTATCATCTTTGCTGTGGATACCGCTTCGCGTGACAGGGTCCAGTTTTTCTTAGGTAGGTTTTGCGGTTATCCGATGTTTCCTGTTGTACATTTGTTATATCATGTACTCTCCATCTATCATTATCTTGTATGACTTAAAGACTTGGTGTGAGGACGAAATTGTATATTATTTTTTGACTTGGAGTTTTTTATGCAGTTTTATTTATATCGTCTCTTTCTTCGCTACGGCGTCGTATATCTGTTGTGGTGATTGTTTTCCGCCGTTGGGCGTGGATTTTGCTCCCGTTTGGGATGCTTTTACTTATATATTGTTGTACCCATTTCTGGGGGCTTGTTTTACAAAGGAGGTGCTGCCAAAATTTTAAAAGAAGAAAAGTGTGACTTTAAAGAATTTGGTTTGTGATTTCAAAAGTTTTAACAATGTTCTTTTTCTTACTACTTTTGATAGGTTAGATTGCTGGGTTTTCGGCTTACTTAAATTGCGTTACACCTTTAGACGTTGCGTAGTTTAAGGGCCATCACGTGCCATATTTCGGGTCGTGACAAGTTGGTATCAGAGCGCTAGGTTTTACCTTTCGGAGTGTAGGATTGTCACGACCCAAAATTTGGCCCGTAACCGGCACTTAAACTACGTAACGTCTAGAGGCATACGCAACTTAAATAAGCCGAAACCCAGAAATCTAAACCACCCAAACTGGATCAACGGAGAAAACATAGTTTTAAACATTCGGAAATTTTCATGTAAAAATCTTTGAGTTTAGTTTTCGTTCATAAAAATTTCGGCAGCACCTCCTTTGTAAAAACTAGCCCCGAAAACATGTACAATATAGATAATAACAAAAGCATCCCAAACGGGAGCAAATCACGCCCAACGGCGGAGACAATCAACACACAAGTATACGACGCCGAAGCGAAGAAATATCAAAGAAAAGACTGCATAAAGAAGTAACCTTTTCACAAAACCGGCTCCCACGAGCACGGCACCCAAAGTCACCACAAAATATAACACTGAATCCTCACAAGTCGTCTCTAAGTCATATACAACATAGTGGTAGATGGAGAATACTAGATCCAACAAAAAGATATACAATGTACAAACAGATAACCGCAAACCCACCTAAAAGCAAGGCTCACAGCCAACCGTAGCGGTATCCGTAAAAGTAGAGATGATAAGACGCCCTGCCGCGACTACTCAGAGGGTAATTCCTGCAAAACAATGTGGCACAACGGGGGTAAGTTGCTAACTAGTGAATAGTAAATAACATCATACTGTAATCGCAAGTATGCACGAACAGCGATAAGTCTAGCACATGTAATCTGATAGCATAAGTATGGCAGTATGGATATGCAAAATCATGTAAAGGTACATCAGCAGGGTACTACACTACATGAAGCAATGCATATCAGAATAATCCTGAGTGTGTGGGATGATATAATAAAACCTCATGCAAAATCATCAGCATGGGAAAACACCAGTGTCCCTCACTGAAACATCAAATCCTAAATCCTCAGGCACCGCATCCTCAGATCGGCCCACACATCCTGTAAGTCTCATAGAACCTGAGTGTCAAACATCGACACCCGAAACATCATGAAAACCGTGTCTAGCATCGACACGTAAATCCCCATAACTCAGGCGCCGTCACTACGATTGGCCCTGACGATATGTCATACATCACTCCGGTCGGTATCCTCACGATAACCGCCCAGTCTAATTACTATCACCGGTAGGTAGTGGTCCCACCGCCAGGCTTATCGTCTATACCACGAAATCACCACTCGCCCCGAAGTACCATACCGGGTCCACCATGTACCCGCAGACGGTGCCTCCCGCTCCTCGAATCGGGTATCACATGCCAAATCTCAGAACCGAGAAATCACATGGTGGACGTACTGAAATATCATATCAAGAGAAACCGGGATTTAGAAAAATACATAATTTTCTTGGAATACCCCCACGGTTCTCAGATTCATAAATCATATGAAATCCATATCTCAATGGGTAAATCCATGAAAAACTGATATATTAAACATAAAACAACAATATGAGCATATCAAGGGAAACCCGCTCTTTTAAATGAATCCATCTTTAAAATATATCTTGAGGTTCCCAAAATCCTCTGAAAAACAAGTGCAGCATCATATGAGGTGTACATGTAAGTGTAGCAAGGTGTAAGTATCTACATGTAAGCAAGTATGTAAGATGCATTTCATAAGCGCAATGATCAACAACTCAATGTCACATATCAAAACAATAACCCTTTGGGTGCATACAACTATAGCGAAAATATGCGGGTGTACATGTCAATATGTGTGCATGATGTACATGTAGCTGTAATAGACTGTGGGTGTACATGCCAATATGTATGCAAGATGTACAAGTAGCTATAGTAAGGTATACGTGAAATGGATTAAGAGTTGCTATCTTAAATATCCATATCAAACACAATAACACGTATGTAGGTGTCAACAATATCTTATATGCACAAAGGAATAAGAATTACTACCTCCACTATCCCTACCCACTACCATATCACGTATGTAGGTGGTTTGTGCGTGTCATGGCAATTACTGACGATGTGGGTGTAGCATACAATTCAGTGCTCGTGTAACATGAACCGTCAGTAATGTGTTATATCTAAAGGTACAACAGATACTACTATGCAATGACATTCATATGAAATTAACCAATTTGCAATAACATGCAGCTAACATATCATATCATCCCCGACGCGTAACGCCATACGGGCGATTTCCCCGTAGATGTTAAATCTACTCACCGATAGTCTCGAGCTATGAAAATCCGACCACCTGCTTCCCCTTGTTCGCAGCACCCGAAGTCCCTGCTTGCAAACCTAAAATTTCACAAATACAACACATAAGCTAAATATCCTATAATGACGAAAAGACAACGAAACGCGATGAAAACGCGCAGAAAATTACATTGCGCGCTTAGCGCATCTATCGCGCACGACAACACAAACAATTACGAGGAATACAATTGATATAACCTCGCAACGACCAATCGAACCTACGTCGGAAAAACCCCGAAACCTAGTAAGCAACCTATCGCAATATTTCGCACTAGTTTCAAGCTAACGCATATCTAGCGATTACAAACACCTTATAATAGCTTAACTAAACTATCTAAACCATTCCTATATTTTTAACACATGCTAATTAAGTTTTAGCAAAAACCTAGTAAGCAAATTGCATAATTAAACAAAGTGTTCATTAGCAAAAATTAACATTTTCTACTCGGTTAATCTTTTCCAAATCATAAATTAACACTATAATGAACATTAAGCACTTAATCAATCTTTAACCCTAACTTGAATTTCTTAAAAAATTAAAATAAATGAATTAATCATGATTTAAAAACTATATTAAGCACATAATTAAGGATTAAGGTAAGAAATTATACCTCCTCAAGAATACCAACATGAAATTTAATCCCTCATCTTAGCATCAAAAAAACCATGCTTTGTTGAAGATCCAAGAAGAATTAGTGAAGGAAATGATGGTTTTATTTTTATTTAGGATTTTGTGGATTATTTTTGGGATTTTTCTTGAAGAATTTTGAAGCATGAATGAAGAAATGAGCTTAGGAAAATGAAAGGGTAGAATTTTGGGGATGGCTCGGCCAAGGAGGGATGGGGGGTAGTTTTGTGAATTTTGTGTGAAGAAATTGCTAGGAAATTAGGTAATAAATGCTAATAAATGCAATTTGCCACCTTTACACCTTACACCTTTTCTTTTTAAATTAAATCCTTTTGCACTCTAAAAATATCTAGATATTTAGAGAAGATGTTTCCAAAATTTTCTAGTGACAAAATTTAATTTATTCTCAAGAGAAGAAATTTCCCGATTTACGTGCACAATTTACCGCTTAAAATAATATTTTATTTGGGAAAAATTCTATCTGAACCAAAACCTCCCAAATACCCCCAAAGTTAGCTCACTAGCTTTATTTTAGCTAAACTAGGTGCCGACAAGCTTATACGGACGTTTGATCGAAATCAGATTAAAACGGGAAATACCGACAATTTTGCCCTAAAACGGGAAAATTCGCAACACGATTTCAAAAACGTTACAATCTCCCCCTTATAGAAATTCGGTCTCCGAGTTAAAATTTAACTACGCGTACCTTCAAAGAGATGAAGGAATTTATTCCGCATCTCGCTCTCGGCCTCCCAAGTGATCTCCTCACTAGTCGGACTACGCCAAAGAAACTTCATAGATGGCAAGACCTTTGACCGAAGTTTCTTCACCTGCCGATCCAAAATAACTACCGGCTGCACGGTGAATGAAAGATCATGCTCAAGATGAATGGTCTTGTGCTGAATCATGTGAGAAGGATCATGAAGATATCTACGAAGTATCGACACATGGAAAACGGGATGCACATCCGAAAAACTAGGCGGGCGCGCCAAACGAAAAGCAACAGAACCCACTCGCTCAAGGATCTCGAAGGGACCAACAAATCTGGGACTGAGTTTCCCCCTCTTCCCAAATCGCATAACACCCTTCATTAGAGAAATCCTCTGGAATACATGATCCCCCACTGCGAACTCAAGTTTGCGATGACGACGGTCGGCATATGACTTCTGCTTGCACTGGGCTGCTCTCATCCTGTCCTGAATCAGCTGGATCTTCTCCGTAGTCTCCTGAACTAGCTGGGGTCCCAAAACTCTACTCTCACTGAGTTCGGTCCAACAGACTGGCGATCGACACTTCCTACCATACAAAGCCTCAAAAGGTGCCATCTGAATAGTCTCCTGAAAGCTGTTGTTGTCGGAGAACTCAATCAACAGCAAGTGACAATCCTAACTGCCACCAAAATCAAGCATTCATGCACGGAGCATATCCTCAAGAGTCTATATAGTCTGCTCCCACTGGCCATCGGTCTGTGGATGAGAAGCGGTACTAAAACTCAGCCGGGTACCCAAAGCTACATGAAGCTTCTGCCAAAGAAGACTAGTAAACCGGGTGCCTCTGTCGGATACTATGCATGTGGGAACACCGTGCAAACGCACAATCTCATCTATGTACAACTGAGCATACTGAGCATAACCGAAAGTGGTCTTCACTGGAAAGAAGTGAGCCGCTTTTATCAACTGGTCAACAATAACCTAAATGGAGTCATACCCTTGACTGGTCCTGGGTAGACCCATAATGAAGTCCATGGAAATCTGCTCCCATTTCCACTCCGGAACAGGTAAAGGCTGCAACTCTCCAGCCAGTCTCTGGTGCTCAGCCTTAACATGCTGACAAGTCAGGCACCTCGAAACGAAGTCCGATATATCACGCTTCATCCCTTCCTACCAGTAAAAGTCCCTCAAGTCACGGTACATCTTGGTGGAACCTGGATGAACGCTAAAGGCCGACTGATGTACCTACTCTTGGATCTCGAGTCTCAACCCATCAGCATCTGGTACACACAAGTGAGTCCCGCATCGTAGCACACTCTGGTCATCAATCATGAACTCCGAAACTCTTCCCTGCCGAACAAGCTCAAGAATCTCAGTCAAACGGGCATCACTGGGCTGCGCCTCACGGATACGCTCAAATAGTAGTGGACGGGCGCGGACATGAGCAAGCTGTCCCCCAGCGGAAGTGAACTCGAACTGCACTCTACCATCACACAAGAGCTGCCAATCTGCAGAAGACTGACGCTGAACTGCGCTCAACTGAGACAAGCTACCCCCAGGCCTACGACTCAAAGCATCAGCTACCACATTCGCCTTGCCCGGGTGATAAAGGATCTCACAATCATAATCCTTCACTAGCTCCATCCAACGGCGCTGTCTCATATTCAGATCCCGCTGCTGGAAAATATACTTCAAGCTCTTGTAATCCGTGAAGATCTGACACGACTCCCCGTACAAGTAGTGTCTCCAAATCTTCAATGCAAAGACCACCGCTGCCATCTCAAGATCGTGAGTGGGGTAATTCTGCTCGTGCTTCTTCAGCTACCCAGAAGCATAAGCAATCACTCTATCATGCTGCATCAGTACACAACCGAGCCCCACTCGAAAAGCATCACAGTAAACAACATAGCCGCCCGATCCAGAAGGCTAAGATTGAACTGGTGCCGTCGTCAATTGCTGAAAACTCTGCTCGCACGCATCAGTCCAAAGAAAAAGAACTCCCTTCCGGGTCAGTCCAGTCAGCAGTGCAGCGATACTCGAGAAATCCTGCACAAAACGGTGATAATAACCAGCTAAGCTTAAAAAGCTGCGGAGCTTAGTCACCGACACAGGTCTGGGCCAAAGCTGAACGCCTCGATCTTCCTCGGGTCCACTAGAATACCATCACCAGTCACCACATGACCCAGGAAGTCCACACTATCAAGCCAAAATGCGCACTTTGAGAATTTAGCATACAGCTGGTGCTCTCTCAATATCTGCAAAGCAATCCTCAAGTGCTGCTCATGCTCCTCACGACTCCTAGAGTAGACCAGTATGTCATCAATAAACACAATAATGAACTAGTCGAGGAACGGCCTGAAAATCCGGTTTATCAGATCCATGAACGCTGCTGGCGCATTGGTGAGTCCGAACGACATCACCAAAAACTCATAATGCCCATAGCGCGTACGAAAAGCAGTCTTCGGAATGTCATCATTCCGAACCCGCAACTGATGATAACCCGAACACAAATCAATCTTAGAAAACTGTTTTGCACCCTGAAGCTGATCGAATAAATCATCAATGCGAGGTAAAGGATACTTATTCCGCATCGTAACTCGGTTGAATTGACGATAATCCTCACACAACCTCAAACTGCCGTCCTTCTTCTTGACGAACAGAACAGGAGCTCCCCACGGTGAAACACTCGGACGCATAAGTCCCATATCAAGCAACTCTTGCAATTGATCTTTAAGCTCTCTATGCTCTGCCGGAGCCATCCGATAAGGCAGTATAGAAATAGGCTCTGTGCCAGGAATCAGATCAATGCAGAACTTAATATCGCGCTCTGGCAGCATCCCAGGTAACTCATCGGGAAAGACGTCGGGAAACTCTTGCACGGTAGGAACCTAGTCCAACGACCCCACAGTAGCTCCAGTATCATGGATTAAAGCCAAGAATCCCCGACAACCTCTCCTCAAAAGCCGACTAGCGCAAATGACCGAAATCAAAATGTGAGGGCGACACCACGATCCCCCTGCACAACAAACACTGACTTGCCGGGAAAAGAAAATCTAACTGACTTCTCGCGGCAGTCCACGGACGCGTAGCAAGTAGCTAACCAGTCCATACCCAACAGAACGTCGAAGTCCAACATCTCTAGAAAGATCAAGTCAACGGACAGATCTCTATCACCAATATGGACAACACAAGACCGGAACACGTGTCATGCTACAAACGACTCTCCCACAGGAGTGATCACGACAAGCGGCTAATCTAGCAAACACGACTCTCGGCCTAACCTCGGCATGAAGTGCGTAGAAACATACGAATGCGTAGATCCCGGATCGAAAGGACATGTGCATCATAAGAACTTACAGAAAGGGTACCTGAAAACATAGCATTGGACGCCTGAGCGTCCTGGTGAATCAAGGCAAAAACCCGTGCCTGCCCTCTACCGGCAACTGGCTGTTCTCTGCCTCCGCCACCTCGACCTCTGGCACAAAACCACCGTGACCACGACCTCTCTGAACAGGAGTCTGACGCGGCGCAGCAACAGGAACAAGAGGCAACGCTCTCTGAGGTGGAGAAGGTGGTAAGATAACCTTGGGTACTGCTGGCCCTCTCTGACGCACCACGGCGCAATCCCGAACAAGGTGATGTAGACTGCCACACCCAAAGTACCCATAAGACATTCGCTGGCCCTCCTGAGAGTAAGAGCTAAATAACTAGCCCCGTCCCATATCTCTGCTACTACCCGAGTCTGAAGAAACTCTGCCTTTGCGTGCAAACCTCGGTCTCCGTTCTAGTACATCCATACGATTCCTCTTCGGTTCCGGAACAACCGATGACTCAGCTAGACGCTCCTCTACCAATAGGCCTGCATCCATAGCTGCCGCATACGTGTCGCAATGCTGAATGCTGATGGCTAGGAACAACTGGGTAAGCAGGCCTCGAACAAACCTCTTCAACCCCATCTCCTCAGTCGCCACCAAATACGGAGCATACACTAACAGCTCAGTAAACAGTACATCATACTCTGACACCGTCATCCCCGGAGTCTGACGTAACGACTCAAATTTGGGCTCTCGCGCATCCTTGATGCTCAGTGGAAGAAAACGGGTGAGAAACACAGTCACAAACTTTTAAGTCTACGGTAGCGCCCCTGTCACGACCCGAAAGTACGGAATGTGACCGGCACTTAGATTACGAAGCGTCTAGAGGTGCCACGTAACCTAAGTAAGCCGACGCCCAGAAATCTAAACCATAAAAGAAGAAGAAGAAGAAAAAGAAAACAAATTTAAAAGCATCAGCAAATTTTCCCAAAAATTTTGGCAGAGTCTCCTCTGTAAAAACTGGCCCCAAACGGGTACAACAAGTATAATATACATAAACAATAAAAGGCATCCCCAAACGGGTGCTATCTCAACGCCAACAGGCGGAAACAACCACAACTATACACAATAGTATACCACACCAAAAGGGCGAGGCTCAATACTCAAAAGAAAACAAATCCACCAAATAAGAATAATACAAGCGTGACTCTAAGGTCAAACAAATAACTGGTCCAGTAACTATCAAGTAATACATGTTTGGTTGATGGAGCTTTCTAGATACAAATGAAATAATAAAATACAACGGCGGTCCAGATACAAATGAACCAACCTACCGTGCAAATCACCCGGAAAGAAATCATGTGCCAGCAATCTGCCAAGGAACCCTGTACATCAACCTGTAATAAAATTTGGCACAACGGGGGTGAGTTGCCAACTCATGAGTAGAAGACATCTACGAAAAGAAATCGAATGCACGACGCTATCCCAGGTCATAATAATACACTACCATGTCCCAATCATCTAGTAATAGCCAGTTAATACTACGTGTAAATGCAAAAACTCCGTGCACGTGTCAGTGCCTCATATAGTACTATGTCATGAATGGTTATGCATGCACCATGAATGTAAAATAACAAATCCTGAAATCTAGATATATCGGGTATAAGAAATCTTTAGCTGTTATCATAGTAAAATGTGTATAGAAATCTGAAATATCAACAATGAAATCCATGGAAATCCGTGTCAAGCATCGACACAAAACATATAAATCTCAAGTCTCAATACCTCATAATCTCAATATCTCGGGCTCCGTCAGTCCGGATCGGCCCATATCATCAAATCTCACGACAACGGTCGATATCCTCCGGATATCCGCCGCGCCAGACATCACCGGTAGGTAGCCTTCCCCTGCCAGGCTCATCGTCTACAACTCGATCTTCTTACCCCGGGGTACCATACCGGGCCCACCATGTACCCGAGACGATTCATCCACTCCTCGAATCGGGTCTCGAAATCCATCAGAAAACATGAAATCTCATGGTGGACGACACATACATCACGAGAAAACCGCATCTTATATTTTAAAAAGATAGGAGGAGAGAGAGAGAAGTTTTTATATATTTTTGCGGTTTTCCCCAAAAATCCAGAAATCTCATAGAAATCCAAATCTCAAAATCATGAGTTAGTATATGATAAGTGTCGGCATATGCCCCATAATACTGCATGATAACATGAAAATATGAATGCATGAATGTCTAAGTAATAAATGCCATGTCTAGACTAACATCTGAGAGTAATCACAATATTATATATCGATCTAGCTATTTGCTGATTCTATCAATAAAGGACAATATGATATAAAGTGTACGTGACATAGCAATTACCGATCATGATGTGTGTGAGCCGGCAAATAAGTGTGCGTAGAATATGCGCATCATCGATAATGGTGCTGGTGTCCTAACAGGTAAGGTTTATACTGATTATAGCAACATATGTATGAACATGCAATATTATGATTATAGTGTGAAAGTAAAGACGGATGTGTGTTATCCACTCATTTGATATACAATTACCGCTACCACTATATGACTCGAACCTAACCTAGTGTCCATCTAACCCCCCTAAGGGAAACTAAACCTAACAACTGGTCGATAGAAGTACACCAAAAGCCTGAGTCCATATCTCTAATAGTCGGCAATCCTGCCTCAATAGCGTCACGTACTTAGTACGACTTCCTCAAATCAAGAGTGCGGATCAATCATCACATCTATGCCTCGTACGGTAAAATCCATCGTACGTCTTCCCAATATCGGGGTCCGGGTCAAGTATCACCTACGTGTCTCATCATTCGTATAATATTACCATCAACAAGTGTCATGATCAAAGTGCTATAGTATAATCGCATACATCAATTATATAACAGTGCCATCATAAATATACCTCATTAATTTATCCTCAGAAATAACATGTCATATGTATCATGTTGTGATTAAGTCATACTGATATCATATCGTCATCAAGTCACACCTATATGATATCGACATCAGGTCACACCTATATGATGTCGTAATCAAGTCATACGTATATCATATCGTGATCAGTCACAAGTTACAGTTCGGGTTCTATTTTAGAGTCCCATGTACCTCAATATCATCACTACTCATTATAATTTATGTATACCTGTTCATTATCTCATTCTCTAATGATCCGCTAACACTTTAATACGACTGTATAGTCAAGAATCACGGCATCAAGCCCAGTTATACTGTTTCATTCCCGTGTATCATATCACATCAATGTATCCTACATACGTGTTGTATATATATATATACCTATACCTAGTCCTATATATATATATATACACATACCCGTATACACCATGTCGAGTTTCAGTGTGTGCGTGTGTGTGTTTCTACCTGAAACCTACAAACCTCTTCCAAGGTATTCATCCTCGGGTATGGTCTTCCTAAATCAGTCTAGTCCAGCCTAGGGTCATTACTAGAGTCCTACTCATTAAGAATCTAGTGTCACATCTGGTTTACTAATGTCAATAAGTACTATTCCTATTCTACGTTGCGGGGGTGCTAAACGCCATCCACCCGACTTCCCCCCGTAGATATGCATCTACTCACCTGGTCCATGTATGCCGAAGACGGTGTCGCCATCCTCCCCTTCATCGCCCGCAGTCCACGTGAGGGGTACCTAAACGCAAACACATAAATAGTATCATAAACTGAATCACATACAAAAGTCAAAACGACCCAAGGAACAAGCATAGGTAAAAACCTATGTCCCGTCCACGCAAAAAAACCAAATATCGCTCGATATCGGCGTACAAACTCTGATGGATCGAGATAACATGAACAAATAACTCATAGTTTTAAAACTCATTACTTATATTATAAAACATGATTTAATTCATCGAAACACTAAAATCCATCAAATCGCCCGATTTCGTAAAACCCGAAAATGCCAATTTACCGTTTTTCTTCAAAACATGACATTTAAATGAAACCAATGGTCATAAAACTCATTAAATAGCCTAACTAGATTATAGAAACCATTACTATATTTTTATTACACAAATTTGTATTAATTTGAAATTTCTAGTTTGCAACCTTTAGCAATTTTCAACATCTTATAAGCAAAATACCACAATTCCACCACTAAATATGATTTTACATGGATTAATGTCTTAAACTACAATTCATGATGATAATGATATAATGAAACCATAATTAAATTTTAAATCTCATTTATTTAGGAAGTTCCAAAATCTAGTTAACAAAAATAGCATTTTATTAGTATTTTCCAATTATCAAACGAAACTAGTGATCAAACTAAGTTTTTCATTCCATTAACATTCTAATATTCTCATTAAAACTACAATCTAATGATAACAATCATAATTAAAATTTTATATTACCCACATACACATTTTATAAAAACCTAGTTTAATAATATAGCAATATCGTGAAAAATTTCAAGTGAAAGCTAGAAATCGGCAACTAGTTTATGTTTAACCCTCGCTTAACAAGTTAATCAACACACTAACACCATATTCTAATAATAAAAGCCCTAATTCAAATTTTATCTAACTTATTTACATGATTTGCAAAAATCTAGTTTACAAAAAAAAACCTAATTAACCAATTAAATGCCATAACTAGAAAATTTGCTACTAGACTAAGTTTAACATATTCTAATATGTTAAGCTACAATTTTAGATCACCGCCCACAAATGAAAACCCTAATTAGATCACAACCAAAAATCTAGAATTTCATAAACTAGTTTTTACAACCGAATTAACACTTCAAAAGAAAAGATTAGCACAACTAACAACAAATTAGCTATTAGGTTAAGAAAATTTTACCTCAAAATTTTATTGAAATCTCCATCCAAAATGGTTTCATACACCAAGATCCATTCATGAATAGGCTAAGGAAAAATTGGAGAAGAATTGGTTTTGAAATTGTAAGATTTAGCTTGGATTTTGGAATGAATTTGTGATAATTTAGAGTAGAAAAAGGAGATGGAAACATGAAAGATTACATGGTGCAGGATTCGGCTAGGAATGGGAGTGGCTTGATGTGTGTGTGTGTGTGGAATGTTCTAGGCTAATGTAAAAATATATGTGTCTTTTGCAAATAAACCCCTTTCTATTACCATTTTACTTTATTTTAATTTTTCCATGGTTGCAACACTAGAACCCACTAGAACTTGGAGTTAACTTGTTAAAAAAATTATGTTACAATTAAATTTTAGTGGCCATGGCTCATATGTGTGTAATTGACCCATTCAAATTTGTATTTACACTAAATTCACCAAATAAGCCTCTTTTCTTCGATATTTTCTAATACCGTTTAACTTCATTTTAATTCAAAAACCACTTGTTAAAATTTTGTTTAATGTATTATGTTGCACAAAATTTGTTTCAGCTCATTCCGGTTTGTAATTTTCCCTAATTAAATTTATTAGTGACGGCTTAAAATAATATTAAAATAATTAATTTCGGAAAAATTTTCAGAAATTTTGAAATCTCACCAGTGGCTCAATAAACACCAAATACTAGCAATTACATATCTAGAATATTTATTTTTAATTTTAAAATATAGATATTTGTAATTTGACTTTTTACAGAAAACCCCCTTATTTTCCCGATTTTCCGAAATTTCACCAGAACGATTTTCAAGGTGTTACAATCTTCCCCCCTTAAAGAAATTCGGTCCTCGAATTTAAATTAAAACTCCCCCTCCAAATACCGAAACATTTAGCAAAGCACTCAAATCGTCGGGCTCTGAAATCATCAATACATAACTAAAATCAACTTCGTCAAGCATATCACAATCATCGGAGTTATGGTAAAGATAAAATATCAAAACCCAATACGAAAACCATCATAATATACATCAATCTATAACTTATATATAGTGCGCATCATAGTAAAATCGCCTAAATATCTTAATAAAGAAGCATACAAAAACCCCTCTTGAAAATCGCCGTGCGATGCACGTGTCACGGCATAAGTAGCGGACGTTTATTTTAAAAAAATAGCTTTATATATATATATATATATATATATATATATATATATATATATATATATCTTTTATTTAACATACACGTCCCGTCTGGTTACTAAATCAAATAATAATGGTTCTGAAAACATACTGCTCAAACTGAAATCAATCCCAACCACTTCATAAAAATATCATGTGCGTCCGGTGCGCACTGAAATCGAAACCAAATACAGATACCGCGAATACCCACAAAACAAAACCAAGTGCAACAGGTGTGCACCAAAAACATCTGTCAATTGCAACGGGCGTGCACGACTCAATATCAGGTGCATCTAATCTGCACAAAACCCCGATTTAGTGCATCTAGTGTGCACAAAATCGCATCAAGTGCGCCAAGTATGCGCAAGAATCCTAATCAGGTGCACATGGTGCACGCAAACAAATATCGAATATCAAAATCGAAATCACAGTACTAAAATGCATGAAAACTGAGGCAAAACATATGTTAAAATCATGTGTAACCCCTATGCATGAAATCAAATCAAAAACCTCAAAATATATAAAACCAAATCAAGTGTACTGGGTGTGTACTAAACAACATCAATACAACTGATATATGAAACACAAATAGAATGAAGGTACACACATGAAATACCAATCGTAGAACAAAGTCCTCAAAATACCAAAATCCAATCAACGAAAATATAAAATTCAAATCACTAAATCACAATCGTAAACAATATCGTCAATGTGCGCCTCTTTCCTCTGATGTCGGCTGCTTCAAACTTGTCTCTTCATAAGTGTGCTGACTGCGCTACCAACGGCAATACTCATATCTAGAGTCTCCCACGTAGTCGATCCCTTCACTTGATATCCGGACTACATTAAACATTTCGATCGATCCATCAAAATCCCATAATTCCCCGAGAGCTCAACACTCAAGTACAGTTTAAAAATATCCGGTACATACCCTAGCATAGATGGTCCAGCCGTAGAAGGGCAAACCCAAGCCTCACTAATGGCACCGCGGAACTGCCGTAAACCCTATGGTTCAAGGGCGTTCTCGTGGTCATTATGTCGAGTTAGGGTTTCATTCTTCTAGAGGGTCCATCGAAATACCTGCATGTTCTTCCGAATACCATAAACTTGGGAAAATGGTTTTCTGATAATCGTTCGAACCCTTTAACTTCATCTGGACGGCATGTGAATACCTTTCGTCCGTACGCTAAACAATGCTCCAATCCTCAAGAATAAACGATACCCTAATGGTTACCGCATTCGAGCCGCAACTCCCTCTGTCCGTACGCCCGTGGCAACAGAAACCACCCTCCGACATCGATGAAGATAGATCAAAAGAACGGATGAAATACGGTGCAAACAAATGTACATCCTAAGGCTCCTTAAGCAGAGTAGCGTATCGTAAGTATGCCGCGGATCATACCAACGGTACGTCACTCTACCTAAGTCACCTACTCCATCAACCAAGGGTCACCTAGACTTATACAAAGGTTAAACCTAGCGCTCTGATACCAACTTTGTCACGACCCGAAAGTACGGAACATGACCGGCACTTAGATTACGAAGCGTCTAGAGGCGCCACGTAACCTAAGTAAGCCGAAGCCCAGAAATCTAAACCATAAAAGAAGAAGAAAAAGAAAACAAGTTTAAAAGCATCAGCAAATTTTCCCAAAAATTTCGGCAGAGTCTCCTCTGTAAAAAACTAGCCCCAAACGGGTACAACAAGTATAATATACATAAACAATAAAAAGCATCCCCAAACGGGTGCTAGCTCAACGCCAACAAGCGGAAACAACCACAACTATACACAATAGTATACCACGCAAAAAGGGCGAGGCTCAAAACTCAAAAGAAAATAAATCCACCAAATAAGAATAATACAAGCGCGACTCTAAGGTCGAAACAAATAACTGGTCCAGTAACTATCAAGTAATACAAGTTTGGTTGATGGAGCTTTCTAGATACAAATGAAATAATAAAATACAACGGCGGTCCAGATACAAATGAACAAACCTACCGTGCAAATCACCCGGAAAGAAATCATGTGCCAGCAATCTGCCAAGGAACCCTGTACATCAACCTGTAATAAAATTTGGCACAACGGGGGTGAGTTGCCAACTCGTGAGTAGAAGACATCTACGAAAAGAAATCGAATGCACGACACTATCCTAGGTCATAATAATACACTACCATGTCCCAATCATCTAGTAATAGCCAGGTAATACTACGTGTAAATGCAAAAACTCCGTGCACGTGTCAGTGCCTCATATAGTACTATGTCATGAATGGTTATGCATGCACCATGAATGTAAAATAACAAATCCTGAAATCTAGATATATCGGGTATAAGAAATCTTTAGCTGTTATCATAGTAAAATGTGTATAGAAATCTGAAATATGAACAATGAAATCCATGGAAATCCGTGTCAAGCATCGACACAAAACATGTAAATCTCAAGTCTCAATACCTCATAATCTCAATATCTCGGGCTCCGTCAGTCCGGATCGGCCCATATCATCAAATCTCACGACAACGGTCGGTATCCTCCGGATATCCGCCGCGCCAGACATCACCGGTAGGTAGCCTTCCCCTGCCAGGCTCATCGTCTACAACTCGATCTTCTTTCCCCGGGGTACCATACCTGGCCCACCATGTACCCGAGACGGTTCATCCACTCCTCGAATCGGGTCTCGAAATCCATCAGAAAACATGAAATCTCATGGTGGACGACACATACATCATGAGAAAACCGCATCTTCTATTTTAAAAAGAGAGGAGGAGAGAGAGAGAAGTTTTTATATATTCTTGCGGTTTTCCCCAAAAATCCAGAAATCTCATAGAAATCCAAATCTCAAAATCATGAGTAAGTATATGATAAGTGTCGGCATATGCCCCATAATACTGCATGATAACATGAAAATATGAATGCATGAATGTCTAAGTAATAAATGCCATGTCTAGACTAACATATGAGAGTAATCACAATATTATATATCGATCTAGCTGTTTGCTGATTCTATCAATAAAGGACAATATGATTTAAAGTGTACATGACAAAGAAATTACCGATGATGATCTGTGTGAGCCAGCAAATAAGTGTGCGTAGAATATGCGCATCATCGGTAATGGTGCTGGTGTCCTAACAGGTAAGGTTTATACTGATTATAGCAACATATGTATGAATATGCAACATTATGATTACAGTGTGAAACTAAAGACGGATGTGTGTTATCCACTCATTTGATATACAATTACCGCTACCACTATATGACTCGAACCTAACCTAGTGTCCATCTAACCCCCCTAAGGGAAACTAAACCTAAGAACTGGTCGATAGAAGTACACCTAAAGCCTGAGTCCATATCTCTAATAGTCGGCGATCCTGCCTCAATAGCGTCACGTACATACTACGACTTCCTCAAATCAAGAATGTGGATCAATCATCACATCTATGCCTCGTACGGTAAAATCCATCGTACGTCATACCAATATCGGGGTCCGGGTCAAGTATCACCTACGTGTCTCATCATTAGTATAATATTACCATCAACAAGTGTCAAGATCAAAGTGCTATACTGTAATCGCATACATCAATTATATAACATTGCCATCATAAATATACCTCATTAATTTATCCTCAGAAATAGCATGTCATATGTATCATGTTGTGATTAAGTCATACTGATATCATATCGTCATCAAGTCACACCTATATGATATCGACATCAGGTCACACCTAGATGATGTCGTAATCAAGTCATACATATATCATATCGTGATCAGTCACAAGTTACAGTTCGGGTTCTATTTTAGAGTCCCATGTACCTCAATATCATCACTACTCATTATAATTTATGTATACCTGTTCATTATCTCATTCTCTAATGATCCGCTAACACTTTAATACGACCGTATAGTCAAGAATCACGGCATCAAGCCCAGTTATACTGTTTCATTCCCGTGTATCATATCACATCAATGTATCCCACATACGTGTTGTATATATATATATATATATATACCTATACCTAGTCCTATATATATATACACATACCCGTATACACCATGTCGAGTTTCAGTGTGTGCGTGTGGGTGTTTCTACCTGAAACCTACAAACCTCTTCCAAGGTATTCATTCTCGGGTATGGTCTTCCTAAATCAGTCTAGTCCAGCCTAGTGTCATTACTAGAGTCCTACTCATTAAGAATCTAGGGTCACATCTGGTTTCCTAATGTCAATAAGTATTATTCCTATTCTATGTTGCGGGGGTGCTAAACTCCATCCACCCGACTTCCCCCCGTAGATATGCATCTACTCACCTGGTCCATGTCTGCCGAAGACGGTGTCGCCATCCTCCTCTTCATCGCCCGCAGTCCACGTGAGGGGTACCTAAGCGCAAACATATAAATAGTATCGTAAACTGAATCACATACAAAAGTCAAAACGACGCAAGGAACAAGCATAGGTTAAAACCTATGTCCTGTCCACGCAAAAGAACCAAATATCGCTCGATATCGGCGTACAAACTCCGATGGACCGAGATAACATGAATAAATAACTCATAGTTTTTAAACTCATTACTTATATTATAAAACATGATTTAATTCATCGAAACACTAAAATCCATCAAATCACCCGATTTCGTAAAACCCGAAAATGCCAATTTACCGTTTTTCTTCAAAACTTGACATTTAAATGAAACCAATGGTCATAAAACTCATTAAATAGCCTAACTAGATTATAGAAACCATTACTATATTTTTATTACACAAATTTGTATTAATTTGAAATTTCTAGTTTGCAACCTTTAGCAATTTTCAACATCTTATAAGCAAAATACCACAATTCCACCACTAAACATGATTTTACATGGATTAATGTATTAAACTACAATTCATGATGATAATGATATAATGAAACCATAATTACATTTTTAATCTCATTTATTTAGGAATTTCCAAAATCTAGTTAACAAAAATAACATTTTATTAGTATTTTCCAGTTATCAAAAGAAACTAGTGATCAAACTAAGTTTTTGATTCCATTAACATGCTAATATTCTCATTAAAAGTACAATATAATGATAACAACCTTAATTAAAATTTTATATTACCCACATACACATTTTATAAAAACCTAGTTTAATAATATTGCAATATTGTGAAAATTTTCAAGTGAAAGCTAGAAATCGGCAACTAGTTTATGTTTAACCCTCACTTAACAAGTTAATCAACACACTAACACCACATTCTAATAATAAAAACCCTAATTCAAATTTTATCTAACTTATTTACATGATTTGCAAAAATCTAGTTTACAAAAAAAAACCTAATTAACCAATTAAATGCCATAACTAGCAAATTTTCTACTAGACTAAGTTTAACATATTCTAATATGTTAAGCTACAATTTTAGATCACCACCCACAAATGAAAACCCTAATTAGATCACAACCCAAAATCTAGAATTTCATAAACTAGTATTTACAACAGCATTAACACTTCAAAAGAAAAGATTAGCACAACTAACAACAAATTAGCTATTACGTTAAGAAAATTTTACCTCAAAATTTTCTTGAAATCTAACTTGAAATCTCCATCCAAAATGGTTTCATACACCAAGATCCATTCATGAATAGGCTAAGGAAAAATTGGAGAAGAATTGGTTTTGAAATTGTAAGATTTAGCTTGGATTTTGGAATGAATTTGTGATAATTTAGAGTAGAAAAAGAAGATGGAAACATGAAAGATTCCATGGTGCAGGATTCGGCCAGGAAAGGGAGTGGCTTGATGTGTGTGTGTGTGTGTGGAATGTTCTAGTCTAATGTAAACATATATGTGTCTTTTGCAAATAAACCCCTTTCTATTCCCATTTTACTTTATTTTAATTTTTCCATGGTTGCAACCCTAGAACCCACTAGAACTTGGAGTTAACTTGTTAAAAAAATTATGTTACAATTAAATTTTAGTGGTCATGGCTCATATGTGTGTAATTGACCCATTCAAATTTGTATTTACACTAAATTCACCAAATAAGCCTCTTTTCTTCGATATTTTCTAATACCGTTTAACAACTTCATTTTAATTCAAAAACAACTTGTTAAAATTTTGTTTAATGTATTATGATGCACAAAATTTGTTTCAACTCATTCCGGTTTGTAATTTTCCCTAATTAAATTTATTAGTGACGGCTTAAAATAATATTAAAATAATTAATTTCGGAAAAATTTTCAGAAATTTTGAAATCTCACCAGTGGCTCAATAAACACCAAATACTAGCAATTACATAGCTGGAATATTTATATTTAATTTTAAAATAAAGATATTTATATTTTGATTTTTTACAGAAAACCCCCTTATTTTACCGATTTTCCGAAATTTCACTAGAACGATTTTCAAGGCGTTACAGTCCCGGCCGTCGATCCAAGGCCAAAATGCGGAAACAAAACTTTTTCGTAAACTTGAAACTGGCGCTATCGTATACTTTAAACCCGGATCGAACCATTAACACTAACTACCAAACTAGAGAAGGGTTGGAAAGGCTATACCGATCGATCCATGTCCTTCGATCTTTGGCCACCATCCCAAACTCCTCACGGCATCTACGATCTCCGGTCTCCTCGTCGGAAGGGCACAAAATCTTCGAGTCTTTTTACAGGCTCCCGCCTCTAAACCGAGGCAACTCGGACACGAAGTTTGCTAGCCAACGTGTCCAAGGTTGCTGTAGAATATGTATAGAACGCTTTGTCTCGAGGGTTAATGAAGTTGCCATTTTGGAGGTGAAGGTGGAAATGAGCTTTTGGAAATGGAGCTTAGGAATTTTTCTGTGCAAATGAAATGAATCATCTCTCCACCAAAAATTGGGACTGTCCAATATATGGCTCGGCCAAAACCAGGAGAAGAGGGAGGTGAGTGGAAGCTCAAGTGAGAGGTGACCATAAGAAAAGTGTGGTGATAATGAGGAAAAATTGTCACACCAAAATCCTTATCAATCCATTCAAAATTAATGCACCAAGAGAGAGTCAAAGATGCTAGAAACATCAAGAGAGTCCCTGGAAATTCTGGAGCCCCATACACCACAAAAAAAAACCCATTTAGTAAAACTTCACTTTTGCAAATAAGCCCCTCAATGCAAGAATTTCATCCAAGAAGAGATGAAAGAAAAATGGCCGAAACGGAATGCAAACTGGAAACTTCAGAAAGCGATCCCGTAATAAATTACAGGATAACCCCGCGACTGTATATACATACCCGGATTTGTATTCCGACCGATTACAAATGCAATAAGACAAAATCTATATAGTATAATACTAGGATCTGGCTTAAACCAAAACCCGCTAGTATTATCCGTCCAAACCATAACACGTTGCACAAGTGCACGCGTATGTTCGAACCCTGCCATAAATCTATACAGGCTCTACAACGTTTCGCCCAAAACTTGAGAAACAGTCTGTGGGGGACTCTAAAGACTCATAAATACACTGGCTATGGATTTAACCACTAGCACGTCAGTGGTACTAGCTGTACATAACGGGCCACTAGGTATTGACCAAAAGGGAAGTCGATGAGCGAACTCATCCTGACACCCTACTGAGCCTGTCAGTGACAATATCTGTACAGTCCGGTCCATTTGTCTATGAGTATCGCATGTCGGGCCTAGGGGGTTGGTAAAAGTCAGACCCCCAAAGTGGTACAAGTCGTGTCAGAGTATATCCCGGAACACCCTGAGATACTACTGGAATACCTACCAGTAAATCTTCTGCCTTGGCCAAGGACTTCGTGTAATGTCTCTCCTAGACACAGCGCGATCTCACCCCAATACCGGGAGAGACGAAACCCCTGCCGATCCGCTCACTGCCTCCATTTGGCTCGAGACTGTACCCAACTAAAACCTGTTTGCACGACTCCTTTGAGCCATGGTAGGGTAGTAATCAAAGCACAGTGGGAACTCACAGGAGACAAATGACGATCTCGGGTCGATGAACTAACCTGTACACATGTCACCAGGGAACTGCTATCTGACGTCAGGTATAATACCAACTAGCATGTTCCTGGCGAGTCCTGTCCGGTGTACTCATAACCCAATGAGCACCTGTATACATCTTAGGTGAACCAACTGACACCAATGGATTGTGAGACCAGCCACCGCCCCTCGTCGGGGTCTCGACTGTATACTCCAGTCTACTAATGGAGTATTGATGCCCTGTCTCGAAAACTCCCACGACTAGGGACCTTTTAAGGATATGCTTATAGACCCCAACTCCCACGTATATTATCGCCATCATACTGCTGGCAGTCAAGACAGAATCCTAAGGGCTCTATCAATGTGTAATAGTGATCTGTAAGGTCACCTAAAACTTGTACACGATGATAAAGATAAACCAGATAGTATACTATCATCTTGAGTAAGACGGTCATACCGGCATAGGTCCTCCCTCAATCATTGCAATCACGTGCCTGTGATCCAATAATTGACACTGAGGGCACTATATCCAATAATCTCCCACTTGCACTCAAGGCTAATTATTGCGATGCCGCTGATTGAATGATTTTCTTGGTTTGTATGTACAAAATGTATAGAAATCACAACCAAAGAAATTTTTGACCGCAATCAATAACGGTGTCGTATGTAGCGCGTTAGCGAGTGCGGATTGTCCACTGGGAAAGTGTGATCCGTTCGTAATCGAATTAGATGATTCGAAAATTAAAGAAAAGAGAAAAGACAATTCATGATTTATAAAATTGAAGTTCAAGAATTAGCAATCTAGATCTAATAACAAGAAAACATTAAAATCTAGAATTGATAATTGATGATTTTGAATCCAATAATTAAGAATCGAAGTGAGGCTCGTAAGAATCGATCGAATCTATAGACGTGATGAAATCTATTGATTACGTATTCTTATCCATCGATGAATTGATACTAGATCGATGATTATCAATGAGAATTAGGGATTTCTTACGGAAACTAGGGTTTCATCATCTATCCCTTGTCTTTTCATTGATTTCTTTCGCATTCTAGCCTCTAGTAAACTCAAGAATCGATCGTGGATCCCTAATTAAGAGCGAACACAATCAAGAAAGCATCACTCGAAACTTGGTCGTCGATTCTTGAATTTGCTAAGGTTTACAAAACTCATAGGACGTAAGAATTGTAGAAGAATCTAATCATCATCATCTATTGATCGTCTCGATTCCTCCATGAGGGGAGTTTTACTCAAACATTATAACAAGACACACAATTAATAATTGAGATCGAATCATGATGCAAGAATGTAAAGAAAGCAAGATAAAAGAATTTTACCTTTATTTATCAACAATTTCGTTACAATTCTCTCAAGATCTACAAGAGGAAAGAACTCGATCGTCGATTTTGGCTTCACTCGTCTCCTTGAGTCGCCGATCTCCTTGGATCACTTGCTCCGATGAAGTCCGGCGTTGCTTTCTAAAGGATTGAAGGCTTCATGCTTGATTTGGTACTCGGAGTTCTTGATTTTTGGCTTTGGATTTTGAATTGGGGATTAGGCTTTACAAGTTGTGTCACTCAACTTGTATTGGGGATTGATGTAGGTTGAATTAAAGAACAACCAATTATTGAAAAACCTTAGAAGTGAAGCCTTAGGGTCCCTTTTATAGCCTTCACTAGCTTTGGCTTCCTTTAGAAGCTAGGTCTAGTATAGCTTCCCTTGTAAGATAGGTAGTTAGGTAGAAGTTTCTAGAGATAGTTAGTTAGGCTTAGCTTCCTTCATAAGCTTGGAGGTTTAGGGAGAAGTTTCTAGGCTTAGTTTGTTAAGTAGCTTGCTTTGGAAGCTTAGAAGTTTAGCTTTAACAAGTAGCCTTTCTGTTCTGGTAGAAGATTCTGGAGAATTCTGGACTTTGAAGTGGCTTGATGAGGTGTACACCTGAAATGGAGAAGCCTGTTACAGAGAGCTGCTGATGACTTGATCACGTGGCCGCGGATCCGCGGCGCCAATGGGGTTCTGGCCGCGGATCCGGGGCTCTTTGATGTCCTTGGGGTATGAAACTTTCTGTAGTGCTTTGTGCTGACTTTAGGTGTATCTTCTGATGTGTGGAATCTTTTAATTATCTTCAGTTCATTGCCAGATCTCAAGTCTTGGAGTTGGCGTATTTTTATCAGCACTTTATCACAGATTTGGCTTTTCTCCTGAAATTTCCTGCACAAATTCTCGAAACAAGTGTTGCGCTATACAAAGATGATGCGATGCCATGATAAACACTCAATTTCCTTCAAAATGTCGGTTTTAGTATACAACACAAGATATTTGGTATTTTACGGCTGTTTTGCTAATATGTGCTATAGTAATACGGAACACCTATAGATGAGTGCAAATGGTAGGGAAATTGTCGTGTTAAAAATGCAATATTTTTGACTGATCAAATTCCCCTAAACTTATTTTCGGTCGTCTCAAGCGAACTGTTTGATTAAAAAGAGAAGGAGAAAATAAAGAAAGAGAAAAACTAACTAGAATACTTTCGTAGACAACACGATTGCACTGAGCACGTGCAACAAGCCTTTAAATCTCTAGGTGTCCCTAGTAGGAGGAGTGTTGTCTCCTGAGGGTTTTCAGCGGATTGCACCCACAAAATCCAATAATAAAAAGAAGACCGTGAATATTACATTTAAAAATAAGAATTGTAAAAGAAAGACTTTGAAAATTAGGGTTTCCAACTATGCTAGCTTTTCGGGTGTCATGAGCCCTATCTTAATAGTCATGAAAAGATGTTAGAAATCACACCACCCCTCAATAAAACATCGTCTTTATTCTTCATTCCTATCTTTCTTCCAAACATCGATCATATCACCCTACGTGTGTGTAAAGAACATCCCTACACCTGGAGAATTCAATTCAAGCTATCATACTCTTGTCCATCCACCACAGTATTTTTTTAATTAATGAATATTTAGATGAATTTGCTCACACACTTTCATGTGACCGTTAATACTTCTTAAGGTACTAACCGACCGATTACTCATGTGCTTGCTTATTTGGTGTTTTTCCTAGTCTTGCACCACCTAAGGCTTAGCAGTGACTCCCAGACCAGTTGGTCTAAGGCACTAGGTGAGAGGCACCCTCGTTATATTTTTTTATTGCTGCCTTGGCGATAACAAAACCAGTGTCCATTATTCTCACCATTTTATATTTTATTCATATTTTTTTATTTCCTTCATACTTTGGCTTTTAGACAAGAGCGTTTCAAGGTATCCTCTACTATCCCGAGCTTCAAGACGTGTGTAAGTGCGAATTGTAGGGTATCAACGTTCAATGTTTGGCTTCCAGAATAGGAACTATTTTTCAGACTTATTTTTATTCTCAGATTAGTGACTTCCTTCATCTTGCTAACCTTTAGGACAACGACTTAAAACTACTTATTTCTAGTTCGTATAAGAAAACTTCTAATTTTCTTGGTTTTCTTAAATTTTTCCAATCTTTTGGATGTAATTTTTCACTATCTAATCTTTTATTATTTTATTTACGTACAAAAAATATTTTTATCCTTTGAAATTTTTGAAATTTTTATAGGTTTTTAAATGTTTTGGGCATATGCAAAGTGATATGCAAATGATGCGAAAATAAGCACAAACCTCTCCCAAACTTGTTTTCAACAGTGTCCTCACTGTTGCCATCTGCTATATCTCAAAAACCTGTAAGCCTAGGAGGAAATTTATTAAAGGGGGCAAAATATTTAAGTGAAAATCCTCCCCCAAACTTATTTTTGGCTCATCATTTTGTGTAAAAATTTTCTTACCAAGAGCCAGAATATCCCCCCCTCCCAAACTTGAATTAAGCAATGTTAATCTTTGAAAATCACAAGTGGGGGTAAAGATCATTGGTCGATGCCAAGCTTTGCAAAGACCGAAGGTCAACACCAACCATTCGAAGATTTTATCAATGCAGTGCATCAGTTGGTGGAAGAAGAAGTGGGGAAAGGGTAAGTGGTTGAATAGAATGTGTTTGCGTCTCATTTTGGAGAGACGACTCAGTGGTTGTGATGGATTGCTCGCATTCTTTTTACAATCTAGAAGAAAGGGTGGAGGTTCAATTTCATTATTTGGAAGATGATTCATCTCAACACCCGTGCTTTTCAAAAATACGAGTTCATCAGCGAAGATCTCCTCGAAAGTCTCATCAATACCCCGAAGAATAATGTCATCACAAAGCGCGGGGTGATCTTCAGACTCCAAAAACGGTTCATAATCAGTATTAGTTGTTGACCCGGACAACCCGGTGGAAGAGTCCGTATGTGTATGATACATAGTTGGGTCAAACAACAACATATGAAAAGAGTCAAGATCAGTATCATGAGGATCGTCAAATACGCTGCTGTCGACATCCATTAAGTCGACAGAACAGTCTTGAGCAGTAGGTTCGGAGGGTACACTTCCCAACTTGTAAATGTTCAGCTCTATTGACCTATTCCCGAAGGATAGGGTCATAGAACCATTACGACAGTTGATGATAGCATTGGAAGTGGCCAAAAAGGGACGACCTAAAATCACCGGAATTTGATTCCGTGGGTTCGCTACAGGCTGTGTATCAATTACAATAAAGTCCACAGGGAATACAAATTCCCCGATTTTTATTAACACATCCTCCAGTTCACCCCTAGGTTTGTTGCTTGATCGGTCTGCCATTTGGAGAGTGCAATGGGCTGGTTTCAACTCTCTGATCCCTAACTGCTCATAGTCTGAGAAAGGAAGCAGGTTAACACTTGCGCCAAGGTCAAGTAGAGCACGGTTAATGTGTTTCTCCTCGATAGAAATGGAAATAGTAGGATATCCAGGATCCTTACGTTTCCTCGGTAATTGCTGGGGGAAAGCCGTGTCTACAGTCTTTGCCATGAATATCTTCTTGGGCACTTGAGTCTTCCTCTTTCTAGTGCACAAGTCTTTAAGAACATTCGCATAAACGGGGACTTGTTGTATTGCATCTAGAAGAGTGATGTTGATATTAACCTGTTTAAACATTTCAGTGATCTTCTCCATTTGTGGACTCCGTGTGTTTCCCCTTAACCGATTCGGATAAGTAGCTTGAGCAATAAGATCAGGGTCCAACACTGGAGAAGATCGTGTGGGTGGAAACGTTCTAAGAATAGGAGTGGGGATCGTTTTCGGTGTGGGCTGAGGTGCCGAGCCTTAGGGAAAACGGAGAATAGGCTCGGAAGAAGGTGGTGGGGTAGAATAACTGGGGTCAGAATTAGAAGTGGAAGTGGAAGGAAAGGTCTCAGCCGGGGTATCATTGATAGATTTTTCAGTATCATCAATCTCTTCCCCAACATGATTGTCAAGCACTCTTCTAGATCTCAACGTGATTGCATTCACATGATGTAAAAAGCCAGGATTGGGCAAAGGTTGAGCTTGAAGTTTCCCTTTCTCTCTTGCAATCATTTCAGTTTTTAATCGTGCAATTTCTTCTTCCATCGATTTAATAGTCTCGCTTTGGGATGCAGAGTTTTTCTCGATTTTATCAACGGGAGACTTTATTGTCCAAAGCAAGTTCATGAATGAAGAAGATTCATCAGTACCGGTCAACTGCAAAGGATTAGATGGGATTTTGGAAGTTTTGTGCTTGGAAGGGGTGCTGACTCAATTGAAGTGGTTGCTGTTGTGGTGGAGGGACCCTTTGGAACTTGTTTTGATTTGGAACCGTGTTTTGAGATTGTGATTGGTTCCAAGCAAAGTTAAGGTGATTCCTCCAACCCTGATTATAAGTGGAAGAAAATGGATCGTTTCTAGGTCTCTGAAAAGCAGCATTGGTATGCTCATAACCTTGAAACGGAGAATTCAATGGACATTCTTCCGTCAAATGAGAAGGATCAGAACAGCATCCACATACAGTTTTGGAGAGTGATATTTGATTTAAGGCAGTGGCCAAAAATTTGCTTTCCATAGTCTCGAGTTTCTTGTGTATAGCTGAAATGTCAGCTCTAACTCCTATGGAAACTTCTTATTGGTTATTGCCACCCCTAGACGATGGATTCACACCCTCCCACTGTAAAGATTTTTCAGCAAAATCTTCTAGGAATTTCCAGACATCCCCATCGTCTTTGGTCATGAAGTTACCTTGAGATATGGATTCAAGGGTCTGTTTTGTGTTAAGATTAATGCCCTCATATATAATTCGGCACATATCCCATCTGGGGATTCCGTGATGTGGACATTGAACTAACAGATCCTTAAAGCGTTCAAGACATTTTGAGAATGTTTCATTTGGAAGCTGGGTGAATTGATTGATTCCGCATGGACTCAAGCTGTTTTATGATGCGGGTAGAATTTCTTTAGCAATGCTTTGACGAATTCTCCCCAGTTTGAAATGGAATGTGCGGTTGTGTTATACAGCCACTTCTCGGCTATATCGCACAAGGTAAATGGGAGAAGACGAAAACGCATAGCATCCACAGAAAACTGTGAGGTACCCATCATTGCGCATACATTTTCAAATTTGGTAATAAAGACATATGCGTCTTCAGAATCGAGACCGTGATATTTTAGCAGAAGGTTGATGTATTGGGGTTTTATTTCAAAATTCTCCCCGTTGGCTGGTGGAATGGAGAGACAGGTCGAAAGAGGACCTCGCATAGGATAGCACCTCTCTTGGAGAGAGATGCGGGGTGGATTCTGCGCACCTGCGGACGGCGGCAGATTTGTGGTAAAGAAGTTCGATGGAAAAGCATCCATCGATGTGGGTGTGGTGGTGGGTAAAAAAGAAGTAAATGTAGAAATACCGACTTCGGAGTCGATCGGGGGAACGCGGACTAAACGGGCACTAAAATCCCATGTCCAGCCTATCTTACTGTAGGGTGTTTTTCGTCACCCCATTGAGATGGGAATACGCGCGCGCTTGCCAGGCGCATTACAGATTCCCCCTGCTTATGGTAGGCCGGGGTTTAATGATTGTGGGGATCCGAATCTCCGGCAGCCGCGGACTAAGCTGCCGTTAATTACCCTTCGCCTTTGGAGCGAGGGAACCTCCGATTAACGGGTTAAACTGGTCAAGCGAACTCAACGTACAGTATACGTGTGTTGTGTTTTGGAAGGGGTGTTTAAATATATCGGGAGCCACGCAGAGTTTTTACGGGGGTCCCGCTACCCGGATAGCGGGCTGGGGTCAAGGGGGCCAGCAGCCCCCTTGCGGGGTGCGGGGCAGCTCCCCGTTAGAAATTTTTTTCTAACAGGGACAGTGTCGTGGAGTATGTGTATATGTACATATGTATATATATACATGTATATATAAATAAAGGGGAAAAAGACAACCAAAGGATGCGTGGGGCCAGCACCTAGGCGCTTGAGCGTAAGCGCGCCACATGTTGGCACGTGGACGCTTTGCGCTCGATCGCAGAGTACTGGAGCGCAACGCGCCACGTGTCGGCACGTGGGCGCTTTGCGCTCAGACGCTGGGCGCTTGAGCGCAAGCGCGCCACGTGTCGGCACGTGGGCGCTTTGCTCTCGAGCGCAAAGTGCTGGAGCGCAACGCGCCACGTGTCGGCACGTGGGCGCTTTGCGCTCAGACGTTGGTCGCTTGAGTGCAAGCGTGCCACGTGTCGGCATGTGGGTGCTTTGCGCTCGAGCACAGAGTGCTGGAGCGCAACGCGCCACGTGGGCGCTTTGCGCTCGGACGCTGAGCGCTTGGACGCAAGGGCGCCACGTGTCGGCACGTGGGCGACTTGCGCTCGAGCGCTTGCGCTTGAGCGCAAGAGCGCCACGTGTCGGCATGGGGGCGATTTGTGCTCGAGCGCTTGTGCTGGAGCACAAGCGCACCACGTGTTGGCACCGGGGCGACTTGCGCTCGAGCGCTTGCGCTTGAGCGCATGAGCGCCACCTGTCCACACGGGGGCGACTTGCGCTCGAGCGCTTGCGCTGGAGCTCAAGCGCGCCACGTGTCGGCACGTGGACGCTTTGCGCTTGAGCGCTGAGCGCTGGAGAGCAAGCGCGCCACGTGTCGGCACGCTGGCGCTCTGCGCTTGAGCACCGGCGAGGAAAAGAAGCTTTTAGCCTAAAAAAAATTTCTCGGGAGAGAAATTAGGGAGGAGTTGGACTCCTGAGTGTGTGTGTGTTTTTTTTTTTGGGGTTTAGTGAAAGTTGTTCTTCTTCTTCCTCCTCTGTTAGCTGGATCTTGAAGATCAAGAGATGGGATTTAAAAAAAATCTCTTCTTTTTGAGATTTAATGGAAGATCTGAGTTCCCCTTTATGGGTTTTGTGGTGAAAAACTATTTTGTTTTTTTTAAAAAGAAGAGTAAAACTCTTGATTTAATTCAAGAGAAAGAAGAAGGTTTTGGAACCTTGAAGAAGGAGAAAAGATCTCAGATCTGGAGAACTTTTAGAGAGAGAAAAAAGTTGTTGAGATATTTCATTATCTTTGCCTTTATAGGCTATACACTTTGCACATAGCCCCTTGGGCTTCACAAAATGACATTTTGCCTATCCCATGGCTCATGTGCCATTTCTTTTTGCTCATAGGCCATGGGCTTTACAAAAATTTGGTTTTATGCCTACATTTCTTACATTTATCCATAAAATAAAATAAAAGAAATGCAACCAAATTATTTATTACAAAACTTTTATCTTGGCATGGGGGAGGCCGGCCGCTTCATGTTCGGGCTCGACCCGGGCATGGGCCTACTGGATCTGGGCTTGGGCCCACTTGGCTCGGGGTTGACTTGGATTTTGACTTGGTCAACCGGGGTGTAAATTTTTACCCCAACAAATTGCCCCCCATCAATAAATGCACACCACATATGTGGGTCGTGTGCATGAAATTGATGGATCTTCTTTCACGTAGAGGCGACCAGATTTGGTTCACGCTTTTTGGGAGGCTGGCACGACCCTTTTTACGACATGGACTGTCGTTGCCTGACATGTCTCCGAGACGGAGTGTCCGTGATAGACGTTTTCCCTGGCCCGGAGTGATCTGGTTTCCGCTTTGTAGGAATCTTGCGCTGCCCATTTTGTGACTTGGACGGTCGGTGCTTCCCTTTTAGCGATGTGGACGGTCGATGCTGCCCTTTTTGCGACTTGGACGGTCGGTGCTGCCATTTTAGTGACGTGGACGGTCGATGTGACCATTTTAGCGACGTGGACGGTCGGTTCTGCCCTTTTTGCGACATGGACGGTCGGTGCTGCCATTTTAACGACTTGGACGGTCGGTGCTGCCCTTTTTGCGACTTGGACGGTCGGTGCTGCCATTTTAGTGACATGGACGGTCGATGCTGCCATTTTAGCGACGTGGACGGTCGGTTCTGCCCTTTTTGCGACTTGGATGGTCGATGCTTCCATTTTAGCGACGTGGACGGTCGATTCTGCCATTTTAGCGACGTGGACGGTCGGTTCTACCCTTTTTGCGACTTGGACGGTCGATTCTGCCCTTTTTGCGACTTGGACGGTCGATTCTGGATTTGACTTGCCCCGCTTCTTGTAGCGTCAGGGATGAAGTTGACTTGTTTCCGAGGTAGAATTTGGTTCTGCCAGGGAGGTCATTGGTTGTTTTGCCGACCTGATGTGATTTGGGTTGACATCAGTATCGCTACGCTGGAATATGGTACCAGGAGCGAATCATTATTTGTCATGAAGGGGTGTAACATTTCAAAATAATAAAATATTATTTTTGGGAATTTTTATAATTTAATATTATTTTATTGATTATTTTAATATTAAATTTATAATAAATGAGAAAAATTTGGAAAAATTATGGAAAATTCTAAAATAGGGTATTTTATGGAATTATGCCATTTTTAAGTTTTTATGAGCATTTATATGCTAATTTAGTACTAATCGCGATTAAAAATCGCTAATCGGGTTTTTTGCAAGTTTGTGCAAAACATGCACATATCTTGTTTTTCTACACTTGTGCATTTTCTATCATGTTACTTTTTGGGTTACTGTTTGAGTGAGAAGAAAAGGAAAAGAAAAGAAATAGGTATGGTGAGAGAGAGGGGGTAGGTGAGAGTGTTGACTTGGCCATTCCCTCTTGTTTTCTCCTCTCATTTCTCCCCCCCCCCTCTTCCATGAGCTGCTGCTGCTCCTGCTGCCCTCCACTTCCTCCACCTTCAAACCCCCATTTCTCCATGAAATTCACCCCAAAACCCATATCAGTTTCACAAAAAATGCACACAAGCTCAAGATCTACACATTTGACTAAAGAAGCATGGATTTTGGCCACTAGGGGCAACTCAAGAAAATTCTTGAGTTGCCAAATGAGCTAATTACTGAACCATTAGCTTAGTTTTAGCATTACTCATACACCTATGCAAGTTTAGAATCGAAATCGGGTGATTTTATGGATTTTAGGAAAAACTAGTAAGGGTTTGAGGAAATTATGAGTTGTGATGGGAAATTGAGTTCAGTGGAGACCATAAAAGCACCCTAGTGCTAGAAACCCAGACCAACCCCACTGGAAACCCAAAAATACGGAATTACGGAACTTTTCATGTCGGTTTGTGTGATCTGTGAAGGTGTTCTGGAATCTAGAGCAACCCGGGGTCACCAAAAATAAAATTGAGCTGTAGTGAGTCGTGCAGGCACCTAGGAAGCTATCACCAAGACCCGAGCCCCTAACTCAAAACTACAGCCGCAAATTTTGTCATTCTGGCGGCAATTTGTGGCCAGAGTAGAGGGGAATCGGTCAATATTTGTTCCAGGGCTCATTTTGCACTTAATTAGACCCCTCCTATATGCAGTTTTGGCTAATTGTCATCTGGGGAAAATCTGAGAGCATTTTTGTGTGTTTAAGGCAGTGTTTTCCGTATTTTTAAATGAACTTTCTTGATATTGGGATTTGTATTTGGTTGTCGGGTGTTCGTACATCGACAACAGGGCTTGTTTGTTGGATTTGCATGTTTGGGCCATATGTTCCAACCTATGAGCACATTGTGCGCTGTATCAGTTTTCTGCCTTGATTTTCATACGCATTGCTATGGGTGATCATTGTAGGTACTTTCACGTGGATTCCGAGGCGACGGAGCATGGCGTTATCGACACCGACATGCAGGATACAGGTGAGTAGATTTATATCTATGGGGAGAAGTCGGGTGGATGGCGTATAGCACCCCCGCAGTTCGTGGTGATGTATACGAATACGTATACACACAGATATTGATTGTATATTGTTTGAGATTATTGATGTTAAAAGATGGATTCTAGGTGTGATTGGATTGGTTAGTGATGCGAAACCCTAGAGTAGTGGTTGCACCACACATACACACACACCCATACTTGCATACATTCTTCTTTCATAAGTGCGTATATGGGATTGTATTTTTATGTGTTTACATAGGTATGGGACTATGTGTTCATATACTGGATTTGAGGATAGTATTTGGAATTTGAGATGAGTCGATGAGATTGGGCTTGAGGCCAGGAGATCGGTGATGTGATTTGGTTCGTATTGAGATACGGCATGATGTTTTAGCGGGTCTTTTGACGCAGTGATTCTTGCACCTGCATGCATACTTAGGCGGTATCAGTATTGTACTAGACGTAGATTAGTACCTCGATCATGATATTTGATAAAGAGGATACCAGATGAATAGTATGATGAATGTGATATTGACCCGTACCCAGATTTGGGATGCCGTATGAAGGATTTACGTACGAGCTATATATTTATGATTGATCCGCACACTTGACTTGGGATGTCTGATTATAGATATGGTATCGGATATGATATTATTGAGGCGGGATCACCAACTATACATATACAGGTATGTATATGTATCGACTCAGAAGATAGGCGGTTTCCTTACCTGTAGTTCAGCCGTATAGTTTAGTGTAGTTGTTAGATTAGATTAGACTCCTACCTATTTCAAAACTAGCGGGTCGTGGGTATTTTAAAAGACAGGTCAAGGGATCTACGGATATTTCAAAAGACGTATCCTTTCTTAAAACCGCCGTAGCCCTATTTTCAAAACCCCATGATTCGTGTTATTTCAAATGGCACCATTGTTTAATATTTAGCTCCTGCTTATTTTGGTTGCTCGCTCCGCATCGCATACTTGCATTGTTATTTCATATTGCATTGTTGACATTATGCTGTTAGGACACCAGCACCATTACCGATGATGCGTATGTACCACGTACACTTACTTTCCGGCTCACACACATCTTCATCGGTAATTGCCATGTCACGTACACCTTAGAAAATATTATCGCCTAATGTAGCTTGTTACTAGTAGTTTTGACATGATGATTAGTTGCTTGTCTTATTTGCTAGTTTAGACATTGTAGTTGTTACTTGTCACTTCGCATACTGTTATTCATTATATGCCGCATTCATGGATGCTCATGCGTATATTCATGGTTTTACATGCTATTGATGATTCGGATTCCCATGATATTTTCTGGATTTGGAGGAAAACCGCAAAACATAAATAAACTGCTTTCTCTCTTTTTAAATAAAAAAATGCGGTTTTCCTATGATGTATGAGTCGTCCACCATGAGTTTGCTGATGGATTTCAAGACCCAATTAGAGGAGATGGATGAACCGTTTCGGGTACATGGTGGACCCGGTAAGGTACCCCGGGGCAAGAAGCGCATGATGACGATGTGAGCCTGGCAGGGGAGCACTACCTACCGGTGATTTTACCCGACGCGTCGGATATCCGGAGGATACCGTCGTGGTCTTGAGATGGATGGTAGGTGCCGGTCTGGACTGACGGCGCCCTAGATATTGTGATTGAGACATTGAGATTTCGAGATTTTGAGGTACAGAGACTGTGATACAGAGATATCGAGATATTGGGATTACGTTTTGTGCCGATGCTAGGCACTGTTTTATGATGATTTCATTATGATACCTCATTTTAAAAATACAAAGGAAATCTCACTAAATTATGAAAACAGTTCTTTATTTACATGTATTCTGTTTTCATGCGTTCATACCTCATTCATATGATATATTGCTACCCTTGGGCACTGACACGAGCACATGAGATTACACTCGGGTTAGATATTTACCCTAGCCTTGTTATAGGCTACATGTTATATATTTGAGGATTATATATTATGATCGTATGACCTAGGATTGCGTCATACATGCGATTTTTATTCGTAGATGTTTTTCTATTCACGAGTTGGCAACTCACCCCCGTTGTGCCCCAGTTTCTTGCAGGTTTGCCGTACAGGTTTCTTTACGGCTTTGCGGGCATAGTTTCGTTCGGGTGATTTGCTAGTAGGTGGGTTTACTTGTATCGTACCCCCCATTATATATCTTGTATATCATTATTCTGTTGTATCTAGAAGTTCCATCAACCAAACATGTATTTATTTCAGAGATAGAGACCAGTGTTGTTTATTCTATCGACCTTAGAGTCGCGCTTTGTATTTATGCGGATTTCATGCTGTTTGAGTTTCCTTTTCTGTTGTGATCCTCGCCTTTCGGCGTTGTATATTTTATTGCTTCCGTGGTTGTGACCGTCGATTGACGAAGAGCTAGCTCCCGCTTGGGGATGCCCTTATTCTTTATATATATACTTTATCTGGTTTTGTACCCGTTTGGGGTCAGTTTTACAAAGGAAACTCTGCCGAAATTTTTGGAAAAGACTTATGATTTTAAAATGCATACTTCGGCATATGTTGCAAACTAGTTGATTTAAAATGGTTTTCCTATTGTCTACTACTCCTCTTGGTTTGGATTTCTGGGTTTTCGGCTTACTTAGAATACGTACGTCTTGAGACGTTCGTAGTTTAAGTGCCGGTCATGTTCCGTACTTTCGGGTCGTGACAAAGTTGGTATCAGAGCGTTAGGTTTTACCTTCGGAGCGTTGGATGACCCTTGGTTGATGGAATAGGTGACTAAAGTAGAGTGACGTACCGTGGGTATGTTCCGCGGCATATTTACGACATGCCACTCCACTTAAGAAGCCTTAGGATGTACATTTCTTGTTCAGTATCATATTCATTCCTTTGATCTAGCTTCATAGATACCAGTTTGGTTTTGCTGCCACGATTACGGGCAAGGAGAGATACGGCTAGAGTTGCGGTCAGCTTGTGCTCGTTACGAACGAGGACTAACCAGGGCATGATTCGGGCGACACACGATTGTAGAGATGTGTCTTTTTACTGTGTTTCCGCGCCACAAGCGTTTGGCGGGTCGCCTTTATGAGACTTCTCGGACGTGCAGATTAGCACCAGAGGATTGAACCACTGACAGAGGCCAGCCAGACTTTGATGGCCGTTGATGTGTGGCTTATTCATGATTGATTGAGGAACGGTTCAGCGTGCAGACGAGTGAGCCAGTTATTGCTACGAACGATGAGATATCGTCCCAGATGTTGGAACTATTGTAGTATGAGATTGTACTAAGAGATGATAGAAGGTCGCTAGTCACCGAGGATGAATGACTAGGACACATGGATTGTTCGCTACCCCGATGCGAGGTCATCTGATAGATTGATTCCAGCTAGAGACGACTTCATGCGGAGACGTTGAGAGTCGACAGAGACGATCGAATGTCAGAAACCTATTATTCCAAGTTTAAAGTAGTCGGAAAGACATGCAGGCAATTCTATGGTCCCTCTAGAAGAATGAAACCCTAACTCGACTTAATGACGGTATGAAAGCCTTTGAACCTTAGGGTTTACGGCAGTTCTACGGCACCATTAGTGAGGCTTGGGTTTGCCCTTCTACGGCTGGACCACCGATGCTGTGGTTTGTACTCGATACTATTAAATTGTGCCCAAGATGTTGAGCTCTTGGGGGATTATGAGGTTTTGACGATTCGATTGGATGGCTCGACTTAATTAGGATGCTAGGTGGTGAGATGCATTTCTTGGGAGACTCCCGATACGAGGATAGCCGTTGGAGCTCAGTCCATGCAGCCACGACGGGATGAGTCCGAAGCAGTCGACATTAGAGAAAAAGTGGAGTAAGAGGTTCGTACGAAATCTTGATGATGACGTTCTCCTCCGCCGACATCAGAGATGCGATGTGCATGCCGAAGCATAGTACTGGATATACCTGCTAGAAGGAGTCGCGATGAGTATGCAGCCGTTCCGGAACAAGAAGCAGATATGGTAAAGGACAATGACTTCCGGACAGTTAGGCAAAGACGAGACATGGAAGAGACCTTGAGCAGGATTCCTTCCAGGATACTGCTGCAATGATATTTGCACCCAGGATTAGATGTGTCATGTGCATTCAGAGAGCCAGAGGCCGATGCCTGTGACATGCTGCTTGACGAGTGGTCGTGAGGATTGACCGAGAGATGACCAGAGAAGTGCCAAAACGGAATCGTCCCCGTTAGCGTACCTGACAGGGCCGATGAGCCGGTGGATCGTGAGATTGGTAACCCACAGAGAAGACTTGGACCCAAGAGTGGTCATGTTACGCACACCAGCAGGCCAGAGTTCAGGATCGTCGATGAGACATGCTATGAGTGACCACGACAGTTAGCCAGAGATTCTTGGAGGATGTGCTTGAGCGGGACTATCTCGCCATGCTTGTTTTTAGTATTGTTGGGCGATTTATTCGCTTGATTTAATTTTGATGATTGGGTCTCATGATATTTGTTTTCATGCACCATGGTGGCACTTGCTGAGTATTTACGATTTTGCACAGTTGTTGCACTTGATATCGTTTTTGAACCTTGGTTTCCTATATTTATGATTTCATGGGTTTCATACATTTGAGTTGATTTTGTGCATATGCACGCACACGATTTGGTTTTTTTTGCACTCTGTATAGTTTACATATGCTTGCAGTGCAGTGACATGTATTTTGTGCACTTAGTTGCACTGGACTTCGATTTCGATTGGGATGTTCGATGTTTGTTTGTGCACTTTATGCACTTGATTGGATTTTACGCGTGTTTCGGCGCTTGATATTGGATTTCATGATTTCGTGCATGATGGATGCACCGGATTTGGATTTTAGCACATGTAGGGCGCATGTTATGAGATACGATTTTGGTTGCACACCAGATGCACTAAATCGGGATTTTTCGTGCATGTCAGATGCACCTGTTTTTGCTGCCAGGCACACATTTGGCCCATGACAGATGCTTCGTGCACACCCGATGCACTTAGATGTTGTTTCTGTGCACATGTATGGCACATTTATGGATCTTGATTTCCGTGCGCACCAGACGCACGTAGTATTCATATGTATATTTTGGGACTGATTTCTTATGGAGCGGTACGTTTTTATGATGATTGCTATATGTTTTTATACTGAGCAGAACTAGTCAGAGGACAGTACCTGAGTTTATTTTGCATGCATTGATAGTTATCGAAGGGATTTCCAAAAGCGAGCTATAGTTTCAGTATTTACCTATGCGTCTGATAAGACACGAAACGTTTAAAACTAGGAAACCCTTCTAAATTGTTTTCGAAACGGCGGGACGTGCATATTAAACAAGAGGTATATACGTATATGGTTATTTTCTTATAAGAGACGTCCGCCACTGTGCAGTGTTATGCGCATTGCACAACGACTTAAAAAGATTTGGCATGCATTTCCTTTAGAAACTTACATGTATAGATTTGATATTTACATATATAGTTCTGATTTATATCATATTGGTTTTGCTTTGGATTTGGCATTCGTGTCTTTACCATGACTCCGATGATTGCAGGATGCTTGACGGTGTTTCGATTTTCAGTTATCTACTCATTTTTCATGCGCATGCATTGCGCTATGATGCGTTTTATGTATTGATGATTTCGGAGCCCCGACGACTTGGACTTCTTATTAAAATGTTTTAGAAATTGGGGGTTTAAATATAAATTCGGGGACCGAATTTCTTTAAGGGGGGAAGATTGTAACATTTCAAAATAATAAAATATTATTTTTGGGAATTTTTATAATTTAATATTATTTTATTGATTATTTTAATATTAAATTTATAATAAATGAGAAAAATTTGGAAAAATTATGGAAAATTCTAAAATAGGGTATTTTATGGAATTATGCCATTTTTAAGTTTTTATGAGCATTTATATGCTAATTTATTACTAATCGCGATTAAAAATCGCTAATCGGGTTTTTTGCAAGTTTGTTCAAAACATGCACATATCTTGTTTTTCTACACTTGTGAATTTTCTATCATGTTACTTTTTGGGTTACTATTTGAGTGAGAAGAAAAGGAAAAGAAAAGAAATAGGTATGGAGAGAGAGAGGGGGTAGGTGAGAGTGTTGACTTGGCCATTCCCTCTTGTTTTCTCCTCTCATTTCTCCCCCCCCCTCTTCCATGAGCTGCTGCTGCTCCTGCTGCCCTACTCTTCCTCCACCTTCAAACCCCCATTTCTCCATGAAATTCACCCCAAAACCCATATCGGTTTCACAAAAAATGCACACAAGCTCAAGATCTACACATTGGACTAAAGAAGCATGGATTTTGGCCACTAGGGGCAACTCAAGAAAATTCTTGAGTTGCCAAATGAGGTAATTACTGAACCATTAGCTTAGTTTTAGCATTACTTATACCCCTATGCAAGTTTAGAATCGAAATCGGGTGATTTTGTGGATTTTAGGAAAAACTAGTAAGGGTTTGAGGAAATTATGAGTTGTGATGGGAAATTGAGTTCAGTGGAGACCATAAAAGCACCCTAGTGCTAGAAACCCGGACCAACCCCACTGGAAACCCAAAAATATGAAATTACAGAACTTTTCATGTCGGTTTGTGTGATCTGTGAAGGTGTTCTGGAATCTGGAGCAACCCAGGGTCACCAAAAATAAAATTGAGCTGATAATGAGTCGTGCAGGCACCTAGGAAGCTATCACCAAGACCCGAGCCCCTAACTCAAAACTACGGCCGCAAATTTTGTCATTCTGGCCGCAATTTGCGGCCAGAGTAGAGAGGAATCAGTCAATTTTTGTTCCAGGGCTCATTTTGCACTAAATTAGACCCCTCCTATATGCAGTTTTGGCTAATTGTCATCTGGGGAAAATCTGGGAGCATTTTGGTGTGTTTTAGGCAGTGTTTTCCGTATTTTTAAATGAACTTTCTTGATATTTGGATTTGTATTTGGTTGTCGGGTGTTCGTACATCGACAACAGGGCTTGTTTGTTGGATTTGCATGTTTGGACCATACGTTCCCACCTATGAGCACACTGTGCGCTGTATCAGTTTTCTGCCTTGATTTTCATACGCATTGCTATGGGTGATCATTGTAGGTACTTTCACGTGGATTCCGAGGCGATGGAGCATGGCGTTATCGACACCGACACGTAGGATACAGGTGAGTAGATTTATATCTATGGGGAGAAGTCGGGTGGATGGCGTATAGCACCCCCGCAGTTCGTGGTGATGTATACGAATACGTATACACACAGATATTGATTGTATATTGTTTGAGATTATTGATGTTAAAAGATGGATTCTAGGTGTGATTGGATTGGTTAGTGATGCGAAACCCTAGAGTAGTGGTTGCACCACACATACACACACCCATACTTGCATATATTCTTCTTTCATAAGTGCGTATATGGGATTGTATTTTTATGTGTTTACATAGGTATGGGACTATGTGTTCATATACTGGATTTGAGGATAGTATTTGGAATTTGAGATGAGTCGATGAGATTGGGCTTGAGGCCAGGAGATCGGTGATGTGATTTGGTTCGTATTGAGATACGACATGATGTTTTAGCGGGTCTTTTGACGCAGTGATTCTTGCACCTGCATGCATACTTAGGCGGTATCAGTATTGTACTAGACGTAGATTAGTACCTCGATCATGATATTTGATAAAGAGGATACCAGATGAATAGTATGATGAATGTGATATTGAACCGTACCCAGATTTGGGATGCCGTATGACGGATTTACGTACGAGCTATATATTGATGATTGATCCACACTCTTGACTGGGGATGTCTGATTATAGATATGGTATCGGATATGATATTATTGAGGCGGGATCACCGACTATACATATACAGGTATGTATATGTATCGACTCAGATGATAGGCGGTTTCCTTACCTGTAGTTCAGCCGTATAGTTTAGTGTAGTTGTTAGATTAGATTAGACTCCTACCTATTTCTAAACTAGCGGGTCGTGGGTATTTTAAAAGACAGGTCAAGGGATCTACGGATATTTCAAAAGACGTATCCTTTCTTAAAACCACCGTAGCCCTATTTTCAAAACCCCACGATTCGTGTTATTTCAAATGGCACCATTGTTTAATATTTAGCTCCTGCTTATTTTGGTTGCTCGCTCCGCATCGCATACTTACATTGTTATTTCATATTGCATTGTTGACATTATGCTGTTAGGACACCAGCACCATTACCGATGATGCGTATGTACCACGTACACTTACTTGTCGGCTCACACACATCTTCATCGGTAATTGCCATGTCACGTACACCTTAGAAAATATTATTGCCTAATGTAGCTTGTTACTAGTAGTTTTGACATGATGATTAGTTGCTTGTCTTATATGCTAGTTTAGACATTGTAGTTGTTACTTGTCACTTCGCATACTGTTATTCATTATATGCCGCATTCATGGATGCTCATGCGTATATTCATGGTTTAACATGCTATTGATGATTCGGATTCCCATGATATTTTCTGGATTTGGAGGAAAACCGCAAAACATATATAAACTGCTTTCTCTCTTTTTAAATAAAAAAATGCGGTTTTCCTATGATGTATGAGTCGTCCACCATGAGTTTGCTGATGGATTTCGATACCCAATTCGAGGAGATGGATGAACCGTTTCGGGTACATGGTGGACCCGGTAAGGTACCCCGGGGCAAGAAGCGCGTGATGACGATGTGAGCCTGGCCGGGGAGCACTACCTACCGGTGATTTTACCCGACGCGTCGGATATCCGGAGGATACCGTCGTGGTCTTAAGATGGATGGTAAGGGCCGGTCTGGACTGATAGGGCCCTAGATATTGTGATTGAGACATTGAGATTTCGAGATTTTGAGGTACATAGACTGTGATATAGAGATATCGAGATATTGGGATTACGTTTTGTGCCGATGCTAGGCACTGTTTTATGCTGATTTCATTATGATACCTCATTTTAAAAATACAAAGGAAATCTCACTAAATTATGAAAACAGTTCTTCATTTACATGTATTCTGTTTTCATGCGTTCATACCTCATTCATATGATATATTGCTACCCTTGGGCACTGACACGGGCACATGAGATTACAGTCGGGTTAGATATTTACCCTAGCCTTGTTATAGGCTGCATGTTATATATTTGAGGATTATATATTATGATCGCATGACCTAGGATTGCGTCATACATGCGATTTTTATTCGTAGATGTTTTTCTATTCATGAGTTGGCAACACACCCCCGTTGTGCCCCAGTTTCTTGCAGGTTTGCCGTACAGGTTTCTTTACGGCTTTGCGGGCATAGTTACGTTCGGGTGATTTGCTAGTAGGTGGGTTTACTTGTATCGTACCCCCCATTATATATCTTGTATATCATTATTCTGTTGTATCTAGAAGTTCCATCAACCAAACATGTATTTATTTCAGAGATAGAGACCAGTGTTGTTTATTCTATCGACCTTAGAGTCGCGCTTTGTATTTATGCGGATTTCATGCTGTTTGAGTTTCCTTTTCTGTTGTGATCCTCGCCTTTCGGCGTTGTATATTTTATTGCTTGCGTGGTTGTGACCGTCGATTGACGAAGAGCTAGCTCCCGCTTGGGGATGCCCTTATTCTTTATATATATGCTTTATCTGGTTTTGTACCCGTTTGGGGTCAGTTTTACAAAGGATAATCTGCCGAAATTTTTGGAAAAGACTTATGATTTTAAAATGCATACTTCGGCATATGTTGCAAACTAGTTGATTTAAAATGGTTTTCCTACTCTCTACTACTCCTCTTGGTTTGGATTTCTGGGTTTTCGGCTTACTTAGAATACGTACGCCTTGAGACGTTCGTAGTTTAAGTGCCGGTCATGTTCCGTACTTTCGGGTCGTGACACAGGGTTTGGGAATTGGTTTTTGTTTGGCATCTGCATTGCTGCACTGGAATGATGCCAGGAGCAACTCATCATTTGCCCTGAGAGGATTTGGGAATTGATGGCTTAGGAGGAAGGTTTAGATCCCTATCACCTAAGACTTTCAATTTTATGGGCCGTAAGGGTCCCATAAAAGCATTTTCTCCCTACGAGTCGAAAGGATCTCGTAGGTGTATTTTCTCCTTAAGAGTCGCGGGGACTCCTAAGTGTGTTGCTCCTTTGTGAGTCGTGGGGATCTCACGCGGGAATTTTCTCCTCACAAAGTCGAGAGGACTTTGCGAGTGCATTTCATTTCTTTTCTTTTTTACGAGTTTGCGCCCTTTCGGGTTTTCACAAACTCGCCGGCAGTCCCGCTGTTTTTACTCACGGAGCCCTTTCGGGTTTTCATCCGTGTCCATTTTACTTGTGGACACACCGTTCTCCCTTTTTTTTCTTCTCCTTCTTCTTTTTCTCTTTTTTTTGGAGAGATCGGGATTGTTTTACGCCCGTGGATTGTATACGGTTTTGCAGGATGTATAATCCAGACCGTAGGGCCGGAAAAATTTCAGGACTTTGTTGGCGTCTGCATCGCTGCACTGGAATGTGGTACCAAGAGCGACTCATCATTCGCCGTTGGGGTATGGGATTTGGAATTTGGTTGGCGTCTGCATCGCTACACTGCAATATGGTACCAGGAGCGACTCATCATTCGCCACTTTGGGGTTGGGGACTTGGAATTTGGATCTTGTTTGGCATCAGTATTACTGCACTGGAATAATACCAGGAGCAACTCATCATTTGCCTTGGGAGGACTTGGGATTTGGGTTTTTGGTCGGCATCAGCACCGCTAACACTGAAGCGAAATGCCAGGAGCGACTCATCATTTGCCGTTGCTCTTTGGGGAACGATGGCTTAGGAGACAGGTTTGGGTCCCTATAACCTAAGGCTTATCAATTTTATGGGTTGTGAGGGTCCCATAAAAGCATTTTCTCCCTACGAGTCGTAAGGATCCCGCAGGTGTATTTTCTCATTAGGAATCGTGAGGATTCCTAAGTGTGTTGCTCCTTTGTAAGTCGTAAGGATCTCACGCAGGGGTTTTCTCCTCACAAGGTCGAGAGGACTTTGCGAGTGTATTTCATCTCTTTTCACGAGTTTGCGCCCTTTCGGGTTTTCACAGACGCGCCGGTAGTCCTGTTGTTTTTACTCACGGAGCCCTTTTGGGTTTTCAACCGTGCCCGTTTTGCTTGTGGACATACCGTTTATTTTTTATTTCTTTTATTTTTATTTATTTTTTTCTTTTTTTTTGGCCGCTGGTGGGACTTTAAAAGTAGTCTCACCGGCAGGATTTGGGAGAGATAGGGGTCATTTATGCCCGTGGATTATATACGGTTTTGCAGAATGTATGATCTAGACCGTAGGGCTAATGTGCTCAATTCGCCTGCGACTTGGAGCATTCACGTGTAGTATTTCTTGAGATATCGGCCATTGATGGGTGGCATGGGCCTTTCCCCCTCGGCACTTATTAGTTGGTAGGATCCTCCGTCAAACACTTTCTCGATGACGTATGGTCCTTCCCAGTTTGGCTCAAATTTTCCCTTGGCATGTCGATTGGGGATAATCGGTCTTTTGAGGACCAATACCAATTCACCTTTCTTGAAAGCGCGGAGACGGGTTATCTTGTCATAGGCCCGTGACATTTAGGCTCGGTATAACTCCAGAATTTGCTGTACCGCGAGCCTCTTTTCTTCGAGGGCATCGAGTTCTTCAAGTCAAAGGAGCACGTTTTCCTCCTCCGTCAACTCATGCTGAACAGCCATTCTTAAGCTTGGAACTTCGACTTCGAGGGGGAGGACCGCCTCCACTCCGAAGAGCAATGAGAATGGAGTGGACTGAGTAGGAGTACGGTGCGTGGTACGATATGCCCACAATGCCTCGTGAAGCTTGAGATTCCAGTCTCTCTTGTTGGCTGAAGCATTTTTCCTCAGGAGCTTGCATAGAGTCTTATTGAAGGCTTTGGCTAGCCCATTGGCTCTTGGATTATAGATGGAGGAATATCTCCAGTCTATCTTGTGCTGAGTAGCGAACCTTGAGACATTGAAGCTCTTGAAAGAAGGCCCGTTGTCAGAAATGATTCTTCTTGGTGTGCCGAAGCGGTATAGAATATTATGCTGGAAGAATGTCAGAATATCTTTTGTCTTGACTTCTTTTAGCGGGACAGCTTCAGCCTATCAGGAGAAGTAGTCTGTCGCGGCCAGTATGAACCGGTGGCCTTTAGATGACGGAGGATCAATTGGGCCAACAATGTCGGTGCCCCAGACTTCGAAAGACCACGACGCCACCGTAGGATGGAACGGATTGGGATGCTTGTGAATGAAATCACCATGGATTTGGCAGATCTGACATTTTTTTGCATGTTCTCCGCAATCCCGTATCATGGTGGGCCAGTAATACCGAAGCCGTTTGATTTGAAGTCGTATCTTGGGGCCAGATTGGTGAGCACAGCAAACGCCCGAGTGAACATCTTTCATGACCTTTTGGGCTTCGGCCAATGACAGACACCTGAGCCAGAGTTGGTCATATGACTTGCGGTATAACGTGTCATTTACAAACATGTATCGGAGAGCTCTTTTCTTCAGCTGAATCCTCGAAGATTTTTCTTCGGGCAGCTTGTCGTATCGGAGGTACTCTATGAAGGGTTCTCACCAATCGGGCTCGTCTTGGATGATCGAAGCTTCTTCGGTGGGACTGCTCTTCTGTTCCGCGCTTTCCTCTTCTCGTAGAGAGACAGGGGGTAGAATTTGCCGGCTCCTGACTGTGATCAGAATTTCGTCCCTGTCAGGATCAGCCAGCTCCTTGGCCAAGCGAGCGAGTTTGTCGGCTTTTCCGTTCAACGCTCTGGGAATTCTCATTAGTTCAATATGAGTGAACCGTTTCATGAGTTCCACCACCCGGCCTCTGTACTGAGCTAACTCGGGTTTGTATATCTTATAGTCGCCGCATACTTGGTTGACGACAAGCTGGGAGTCACCGTAAACCCGTAGCCGAAGGATTTCCATTTCTATGGCGAGTTCCAAACCTGCTATCAGAGCTTCATACTCAGCTTCATTATTTGTCCGAGGCTCGGTGAGAGCAAAAGAACACCGTAGGGCTCCCATTGATGGCGTGATGAACACCAATCCTATCCCCGCTTTTACCTCCGGGACGCTTGATCTGCCGGAGCTCCTTATTGATGAGGCCCTATCGAAGTAGAGCTCCCAACATGGCTCATCTTCCTCGAGGTGCAGCACTTGTTCGTCAGGTAACTCACAATTTAGTAGCGACCCTTCTGCTATGGGATGAGCAGCGAGAAAGTCTGCAAGAGCTTGCCCTTTTACTGCTTTCAGAGGGGTATAAACTATGTCAAACTCAAGTAGCATGACAGCCCATCTTGCCATTTTGCCGGCTAGGCTTGCTTTGGTCATCAAGTGTTTGAGCGGGTCGACCTTGGAGATCAGCATAACCCGATGAGCGAGCAAATAGTGCCTCAGCTTCTTCACAGCAAATATTAGAGCCAGGCATTGCTTTTCGATTGGGGAGTAGTTGTGTTCCGCCCCGACTAGAGTTCGACTGAGGTAGTAGAAGGCATTTTCTTTTCCCTCCTCGTTATTCTGGGCATGGAGCGCACCGAGTGACTCGTCCAGCGCGGCAGTGTAGAGAATCAACGGTTTATTTGGAATGGGAGCGGCCAGCACAGGAGGGTGCAACAAGTATTGTTTGATACTTTCGAACGCTGCTTGACATTCGGCATCCCAGATAAAAGGAGCTCCTTTCTTCATGAGCTTTGAGAAGGGCCTACATCTCCCCGATAAATTTGAGATAAACCTCCGTATGTAAGCAAGCTTGCCTTGAAAAGATCTTAGCTGCGTCAGACTCTTCGGAGGGGGCATCTCCATGGTGGCCTTTATCTTTGATGGGTCAACTTCGATCCCTCGATGTCGGACTATGAAGCCCAGGAATTTTCCCGATGACACGCAAAAAGCGCACTTCAGAGGATTCATCTTCACATCGTATTCCCTCAGTCTGGTGAGAACGGTCCTGAGATCTTGGATATGATCGGCCTTGGTTTTAGTCTTGACGACCAGATCATCAACATAGCATTCGACGACTTTATGGATTAGGTCATCAAAGATATTAGTCATTGCCCTTTGATATGTAGCACCTGCGTTCTTCAGTCCGAATGGCATTACCTTGTAGCAATATATTCCGATCGGGGTTCGAAATGCTGTGTGCTTCTCATCCTCAGGCGACATCTTGATCTGATTATATCCAGACGAGCCATCCATAAAGGTGAACAGTTCGTAATTTGGGGTGTCATCGACCATCATTTCCATGACCGGTAGCGGGAAGTCGTCTTTAGGACATGCCTTGTTGAGGTCCCTGAAATCGACACAAACTCGGATCTGGCCATTTTTCTTCTTCACTGGGACTATGCATGCGATCCAGTCTGCATATTTCTCTTCCCTGATGAAGCCGACATCGATGAGTTTCTTGATTTCCTCGATGACCTTTTCTTCCAACTCCCTTCTCATTCTTCGAGGAGCTTGTTTGACTGGCTTAGCATCAGGAGATATAGCCAGCTTATGCATGGCTACCTCAGGGGAAAGGCCAGGCATTTCTTTGTACGTCCACGCGAAGCAGTCGACGAACTCACGCAGCAGGGTAATTATCTGCTCTTTCATTTCCTCCGATAAGAGTGAGCTGATGTAGGTCGGCCTTGGATTATCGGGCGTTCCTAAGTCAATCTCGGTTAGCTCATCAAAGGTTGCTTGTCCGCCATCTTCGAGCTCTTGAGGAGCTTCTTCTGGCTCGGCTATCTCGTCATCATCATTTGATCTTTCGCTGGACTCACCAACATGGATCATGTAGCACGCTTTGGAATCAGGTTGAATGTAACCTATTTCAAAACTAGCGGGTCGTGGGTATTTTAAAAGACAGGTCAAGGGATCTACGGATATTTCAAAAGACGTATCCTTTCTTAAAACCGCCGTAGCCCTATTTTCAAAACCCCATGATTCGTGTTATTTCAAATGGCACCATTGTTTAATATTTAGCTCCTGCTTATTTTGGTTGCTCGCTCCGCATCGCATACTTGCATTGTTATTTCATATTGCATTGTTGACATTATGCTGTTAGGACACCAGCACCATTACCGATGATGCGTATGTACCACGTACACTTACTTTCCGGCTCACACACATCTTCATCGGTAATTGCCATGTCACGTACACCTTAGAAAATATTATCGCCTAATGTAGCTTGTTACTAGTAGTTTTGACATGATGATTAGTTGCTTGTCTTATTTGCTAGTTTAGACATTGTAGTTGTTACTTGTCACTTCGCATACTGTTATTCATTATATGCCGCATTCATGGATGCTCATGCGTATATTCATGGTTTTACATGCTATTGATGATTCGGATTCCCATGATATTTTCTGGATTTGGAGGAAAACCGCAAAACATAAATAAACTGCTTTCTCTCTTTTTAAATAAAAAAATGCGGTTTTCCTATGATGTATGAGTCGTCCACCATGAGTTTGCTGATGGATTTCAAGACCCAATTAGAGGAGATGGATGAACCGTTTCGGGTACATGGTGGACCCGGTAAGGTACCCCGGGGCAAGAAGCGCATGATGACGATGTGAGCCTGGCAGGGGAGCACTACCTACCGGTGATTTTACCCGACGCGTCGGATATCCGGAGGATACCGTCGTGGTCTTGAGATGGATGGTAGGTGCCGGTCTGGACTGACGGCGCCCTAGATATTGTGATTGAGACATTGAGATTTCGAGATTTTGAGGTACAGAGACTGTGATACAGAGATATCGAGATATTGGGATTACGTTTTGTGCCGATGCTAGGCACTGTTTTATGATGATTTCATTATGATACCTCATTTTAAAAATACAAAGGAAATCTCACTAAATTATGAAAACAGTTCTTTATTTACATGTATTCTGTTTTCATGCGTTCATACCTCATTCATATGATATATTGCTACCCTTGGGCACTGACACGAGCACATGAGATTACACTCGGGTTAGATATTTACCCTAGCCTTGTTATAGGCTACATGTTATATATTTGAGGATTATATATTATGATCGTATGACCTAGGATTGCGTCATACATGCGATTTTTATTCGTAGATGTTTTTCTATTCACGAGTTGGCAACTCACCCCCGTTGTGCCCCAGTTTCTTGCAGGTTTGCCGTACAGGTTTCTTTACGGCTTTGCGGGCATAGTTTCGTTCGGGTGATTTGCTAGTAGGTGGGTTTACTTGTATCGTACCCCCCATTATATATCTTGTATATCATTATTCTGTTGTATCTAGAAGTTCCATCAACCAAACATGTATTTATTTCAGAGATAGAGACCAGTGTTGTTTATTCTATCGACCTTAGAGTCGCGCTTTGTATTTATGCGGATTTCATGCTGTTTGAGTTTCCTTTTCTGTTGTGATCCTCGCCTTTCGGCGTTGTATATTTTATTGCTTCCGTGGTTGTGACCGTCGATTGACGAAGAGCTAGCTCCCGCTTGGGGATGCCCTTATTCTTTATATATATACTTTATCTGGTTTTGTACCCGTTTGGGGTCAGTTTTACAAAGGAAACTCTGCCGAAATTTTTGGAAAAGACTTATGATTTTAAAATGCATACTTCGGCATATGTTGCAAACTAGTTGATTTAAAATGGTTTTCCTATTGTCTACTACTCCTCTTGGTTTGGATTTCTGGGTTTTCGGCTTACTTAGAATACGTACGTCTTGAGACGTTCGTAGTTTAAGTGCCGGTCATGTTCCGTACTTTCGGGTCGTGACAAAGTTGGTATCAGAGCGTTAGGTTTTACCTTCGGAGCGTTGGATGACCCTTGGTTGATGGAATAGGTGACTAAAGTAGAGTGACGTACCGTGGGTATGTTCCGCGGCATATTTACGACATGCCACTCCACTTAAGAAGCCTTAGGATGTACATTTCTTGTTCAGTATCATATTCATTCCTTTGATCTAGCTTCATAGATACCAGTTTGGTTTTGCTGCCACGATTACGGGCAAGGAGAGATACGGCTAGAGTTGCGGTCAGCTTGTGCTCGTTACGAACGAGGACTAACCAGGGCATGATTCGGGCGACACACGATTGTAGAGATGTGTCTTTTTACTGTGTTTCCGCGCCACAAGCGTTTGGCGGGTCGCCTTTATGAGACTTCTCGGACGTGCAGATTAGCACCAGAGGATTGAACCACTGACAGAGGCCAGCCAGACTTTGATGGCCGTTGATGTGTGGCTTATTCATGATTGATTGAGGAACGGTTCAGCGTGCAGACGAGTGAGCCAGTTATTGCTACGAACGATGAGATATCGTCCCAGATGTTGGAACTATTGTAGTATGAGATTGTACTAAGAGATGATAGAAGGTCGCTAGTCACCGAGGATGAATGACTAGGACACATGGATTGTTCGCTACCCCGATGCGAGGTCATCTGATAGATTGATTCCAGCTAGAGACGACTTCATGCGGAGACGTTGAGAGTCGACAGAGACGATCGAATGTCAGAAACCTATTATTCCAAGTTTAAAGTAGTCGGAAAGACATGCAGGCAATTCTATGGTCCCTCTAGAAGAATGAAACCCTAACTCGACTTAATAACCGTATGAAAGCCTTTGAACCTTAGGGTTTACGGCAGTTCTACGGCACCATTAGTGAGGCTTGGGTTTGCCCTTCTACGGCTGGACCACCGATGCTGTGGTTTGTACTCGATACTATTAAATTGTGCCCAAGATGTTGAGCTCTTGGGGGATTATGAGGTTTTGACGATTCGATTGGATGGCTCGACTTAATTAGGATGCTAGGTGGTGAGATGCATTTCTTGGGAGACTCCCGATACGAGGATAGCCGTTGGAGCTCAGTCCATGCAGCCACGACGGGATGAGTCCGAAGCAGTCGACATTAGAGAAAAAGTGGAGTAAGAGGTTCGTACGAAATCTTGATGATGACGTTCTCCTCCGCCGACATCAGAGATGCGATGTGCATGCCGAAGCATAGTACTGGATATACCTGCTAGAAGGAGTCGCGATGAGTATGCAGCCGTTCCGGAACAAGAAGCAGATATGGTAAAGGACAATGACTTCCGGACAGTTAGGCAAAGACGAGACATGGAAGAGACCTTGAGCAGGATTCCTTCCAGGATACTGCTGCAATGATATTTGCACCCAGGATTAGATGTGTCATGTGCATTCAGAGAGCCAGAGGCCGATGCCTGTGACATGCTGCTTGACGAGTGGTCGTGAGGATTGACCGAGAGATGACCAGAGAAGTGCCAAAACGGAATCGTCCCCGTTAGCGTACCTGACAGGGCCGATGAGCCGGTGGATCGTGAGATTGGTAACCCACAGAGAAGACTTGGACCCAAGAGTGGTCATGTTACGCACACCAGCAGGCCAGAGTTCAGGATCGTCGATGAGACATGCTATGAGTGACCACGACAGTTAGCCAGAGATTCTTGGAGGATGTGCTTGAGCGGGACTATCTCGCCATGCTTGTTTTTAGTATTGTTGGGCGATTTATTCGCTTGATTTAATTTTGATGATTGGGTCTCATGATATTTGTTTTCATGCACCATGGTGGCACTTGCTGAGTATTTACGATTTTGCACAGTTGTTGCACTTGATATCGTTTTTGAACCTTGGTTTCCTATATTTATGATTTCATGGGTTTCATACATTTGAGTTGATTTTGTGCATATGCACGCACACGATTTGGTTTTTTTTGCACTCTGTATAGTTTACATATGCTTGCAGTGCAGTGACATGTATTTTGTGCACTTAGTTGCACTGGACTTCGATTTCGATTGGGATGTTCGATGTTTGTTTGTGCACTTTATGCACTTGATTGGATTTTACGCGTGTTTCGGCGCTTGATATTGGATTTCATGATTTCGTGCATGATGGATGCACCGGATTTGGATTTTAGCACATGTAGGGCGCATGTTATGAGATACGATTTTGGTTGCACACCAGATGCACTAAATCGGGATTTTTCGTGCATGTCAGATGCACCTGTTTTTGCTGCCAGGCACACATTTGGCCCATGACAGATGCTTCGTGCACACCCGATGCACTTAGATGTTGTTTCTGTGCACATGTATGGCACATTTATGGATCTTGATTTCCGTGCGCACCAGACGCACGTAGTATTCATATGTATATTTTGGGACTGATTTCTTATGGAGCGGTACGTTTTTATGATGATTGCTATATGTTTTTATACTGAGCAGAACTAGTCAGAGGACAGTACCTGAGTTTATTTTGCATGCATTGATAGTTATCGAAGGGATTTCCAAAAGCGAGCTATAGTTTCAGTATTTACCTATGCGTCTGATAAGACACGAAACGTTTAAAACTAGGAAACCCTTCTAAATTGTTTTCGAAACGGCGGGACGTGCATATTAAACAAGAGGTATATACGTATATGGTTATTTTCTTATAAGAGACGTCCGCCACTGTGCAGTGTCATGCGCATTGCACAACGACTTAAAAAGATTTGGCATGCATTTCCTTTAGAAACTTACATGTATAGATTTGATATTTACATATATAGTTCTGATTTATATCATATTGGTTTTGCTTTGGATTTGGCATTCGTGTCTTTACCATGACTCCGATGATTGCAGGATGCTTGACGGTGTTTCGATTTTCAGTTATCTACTCATTTTTCATGCGCATGCATTGCGCTATGATGCGTTTTATGTATTGATGATTTCGGAGCCCCGACGACTTGGACTTCTTATTAAAATGTTTTAGAAATTGGGGGTTTAAATATAAATTCGGGGACCGAATTTCTTTAAGGGGGGAAGATTGTAACATTTCAAAATAATAAAATATTATTTTTGGGAATTTTTATAATTTAATATTATTTTATTGATTATTTTAATATTAAATTTATAATAAATGAGAAAAATTTGGAAAAATTATGGAAAATTCTAAAATAGGGTATTTTATGGAATTATGCCATTTTAAAGTTTTTATGAGCATTTATATGCTAATTTATTACTAATCGCGATTAAAAATCGCTAATCGGGTTTTTTGCAAGTTTGTTCAAAACATGCACATATCTTGTTTTTCTACACTTGTGAATTTTCTATCATGTTACTTTTTGGGTTACTATTTGAGTGAGAAGAAAAGGAAAAGAAAAGAAATAGGTATGGTGAGAGAGAGGGGGTAGGTGAGAGTGTTGACTTGGCCATTCCCTCTTGTTTTCTCCTCTCATTTCTCCCCCCCCTCTTCCATGAGCTGCTGCTGCTCCTGCTGCCCTACTCTTCCTCCACCTTCAAACCCCCATTTCTCCATGAAATTCACCCCAAAACCCATATCGGTTTCACAAAAAATGCACACAAGCTCAAGATCTACACATTGGACTAAAGAAGCATGGATTTTGGCCACTAGGGGCAACTCAAGAAAATTCTTGAGTTGCCAAATGAGGTAATTACTGAACCATTAGCTTAGTTTTAGCATTACTTATACCCCTATGCAAGTTTAGAATCGAAATCGGGTGATTTTGTGGATTTTAGGAAAAACTAGTAAGGGTTTGAGGAAATTATGAGTTGTGATGGGAAATTGAGTTCAGTGGAGACCATAAAAGCACCCTAGTGCTAGAAACTCGGACCAACCCCACTGGAAACCCAAAAATATGAAATTACAGAACTTTTCATGTCGGTTTGTGTGATCTGTGAAGGTGTTCTGGAATCTGGAGCAACCCAGGGTCACCAAAAATAAAATTGAGCTGATAATGAGTCGTGCAGGCACCTAGGAAGCTATCACCAAGACCCGAGCCCCTAACTCAAAACTACGGCCGCAAATTTTGTCATTCTGGCCGCAATTTGCGGCCAGAGTAGAGAGGAATCAGTCAATTTTTGTTCCAGGGCTCATTTTGCACTAAATTAGACCCCTCCTATATGCAGTTTTGGCTAATTGTCATCTGGGGAAAATCTGGGAGCATTTTGGTGTGTTTTAGGCAGTGTTTTCCGTATTTTTAAATGAACTTTCTTGATATTTGGATTTGTATTTGGTTGTCGGGTGTTCGTACATCGACAACAGGGCTTGTTTGTTGGATTTGCATGTTTGGACCATACGTTCCCACCTATGAGCACACTGTGCGCTGTATCAGTTTTCTGCCTTGATTTTCATACGCATTGCTATGGGTGATCATTGTAGGTACTTTCACGTGGATTCCGAGGCGATGGAGCATGGCGTTATCGACACCGACACGTAGGATACAGGTGAGTAGATTTATATCTATGGGGAGAAGTCGGGTGGATGGCGTATAGCACCCCCGCAGTTCGTGGTGATGTATACGAATACGTATACACACAGATATTGATTGTATATTGTTTGAGATTATTGATGTTAAAAGATGGATTCTAGGTGTGATTGGATTGGTTAGTGATGCGAAACCCTAGAGTAGTGGTTGCACCACACATACACACACCCATACTTGCATATATTCTTCTTTCATAAGTGCGTATATGGGATTGTATTTTTATGTGTTTACATAGGTATGGGACTATGTGTTCATATACTGGATTTGAGGATAGTATTTGGAATTTGAGATGAGTCGATGAGATTGGGCTTGAGGCCAGGAGATCGGTGATGTGATTTGGTTCGTATTGAGATACGACATGATGTTTTAGCGGGTCTTTTGACGCAGTGATTCTTGCACCTGCATGCATACTTAGGCGGTATCAGTATTGTACTAGACGTAGATTAGTACCTCGATCATGATATTTGATAAAGAGGATACCAGATGAATAGTATGATGAATGTGATATTGAACCGTACCCAGATTTGGGATGCCGTATGACGGATTTACGTACGAGCTATATATTGATGATTGATCCACACTCTTGACTGGGGATGTCTGATTATAGATATGGTATCGGATATGATATTATTGAGGCGGGATCACCGACTATACATATACAGGTATGTATATGTATCGACTCAGATGATAGGCGGTTTCCTTACCTGTAGTTCAGCCGTATAGTTTAGTGTAGTTGTTAGATTAGATTAGACTCCTACCTATTTCTAAACTAGCGGGTCGTGGGTATTTTAAAAGACAGGTCAAGGGATCTACGGATATTTCAAAAGACGTATCCTTTCTTAAAACCACCGTAGCCCTATTTTCAAAACCCCACGATTCGTGTTATTTCAAATGGCACCATTGTTTAATATTTAGCTCCTGCTTATTTTGGTTGCTCGCTCCGCATCGCATACTTACATTGTTATTTCATATTGCATTGTTGACATTATGCTGTTAGGACACCAGCACCATTACCGATGATGCGTATGTACCACGTACACTTACTTGTCGGCTCACACACATCTTCATCGGTAATTGCCATGTCACGTACACCTTAGAAAATATTATTGCCTAATGTAGCTTGTTACTAGTAGTTTTGACATGATGATTAGTTGCTTGTCTTATATGCTAGTTTAGACATTGTAGTTGTTACTTGTCACTTCGCATACTGTTATTCATTATATGCCGCATTCATGGATGCTCATGCGTATATTCATGGTTTAACATGCTATTGATGATTCGGATTCCCATGATATTTTCTGGATTTAGAGGAAAACCGCAAAACATATATAAACTGCTTTCTCTCTTTTTAAATAAAAAAATGCGGTTTTCCTATGATGTATGAGTCGTCCACCATGAGTTTGCTGATGGATTTCGATACCCAATTCGAGGAGATGGATGAACCGTTTCGGGTACATGGTGGACCCGGTAAGGTACCCCGGGGCAAGAAGCGCGTGATGACGATGTGAGCCTGGCCGGGGAGCACTACCTACCGGTGATTTTACCCGACGCGTCGGATATCCGGAGGATACCGTCGTGGTCTTAAGATGGATGGTAAGGGCCGGTCTGGACTGATAGGGCCCTAGATATTGTGATTGAGACATTGAGATTTCGAGATTTTGAGGTACATAGACTGTGATATAGAGATATCGAGATATTGGGATTACGTTTTGTGCCGATGCTAGGCACTGTTTTATGCTGATTTCATTATGATACCTCATTTTAAAAATACAAAGGAAATCTCACTAAATTATGAAAACAGTTCTTCATTTACATGTATTCTGTTTTCATGCGTTCATACCTCATTCATATGATATATTGCTACCCTTGGGCACTGACACGGGCACATGAGATTACAGTCGGGTTAGATATTTACCCTAGCCTTGTTATAGGCTGCATGTTATATATTTGAGGATTATATATTATGATCGTATGACCTAGGATTGCGTCATACATGCGATTTTTATTCGTAGATGTTTTTCTATTCATGAGTTGGCAACACACCCCCGTTGTGCCCCAGTTTCTTGCAGGTTTGCCGTACAGGTTTCTTTACGGCTTTGCGGGCATAGTTACGTTCGGGTGATTTGCTAGTAGGTGGGTTTACTTGTATCGTACCCCCCATTATATATCTTGTATATCATTATTCTGTTGTATCTAGAAGTTCCATCAACCAAACATGTATTTATTTCAGAGATAGAGACCAGTGTTGTTTATTCTATCGACCTTAGAGTCGCGCTTTGTATTTATGCGGATTTCATGCTGTTTGAGTTTCCTTTTCTGTTGTGATCCTCGCCTTTCGGCGTTGTATATTTTATTGCTTGCGTGGTTGTGACCGTCGATTGACGAAGAGCTAGCTCCCGCTTGGGGATGCCCTTATTCTTTATATATATGCTTTATCTGGTTTTGTACCCGTTTGGGGTCAGTTTTACAAAGGATACTCTGCCGAAATTTTTGGAAAAGACTTATGATTTTAAAATGCATACTTCGGCATATGTTGCAAACTAGTTGATTTAAAATGGTTTTCCTACTCTCTACTACTCCTCTTGGTTTGGATTTCTGGGTTTTCGGCTTACTTAGAATACGTACGCCTTGAGACGTTCGTAGTTTAAGTGCCGGTCATGTTCCGTACTTTCGGGTCGTGACACAGGGTTTGGGAATTGGTTTTTGTTTGGCATCTGCATTGCTGCACTGGAATGATGCCAGGAGCAACTCATCATTTGCCCTGAGAGGATTTGGGAATTGATGGCTTAGGAGGAAGGTTTAGATCCCTATCACCTAAGACTTTCAATTTTATGGGCCGTAAGGGTCCCATAAAAGCATTTTCTCCCTACGAGTCGAAAGGATCTCGTAGGTGTATTTTCTCCTTAAGAGTCGCGGGGACTCCTAAGTGTGTTGCTCCTTTGTGAGTCGTGGGGATCTCACGCGGGAATTTTCTCCTCACAAAGTCGAGAGGACTTTGCGAGTGCATTTCATTTCTTTTCTTTTTTACGAGTTTGCGCCCTTTCGGGTTTTCACAAACTCGCCGGCAGTCCCGCTGTTTTTACTCACGGAGCCCTTTCGGGTTTTCATCCGTGTCCATTTTACTTGTGGACACACCGTTCTCCCTTTTTTTTCTTCTCCTTCTTCTTTTTCTCTTTTTTTTGGAGAGATCGGGATTGTTTTACGCCCGTGGATTGTATACGGTTTTGCAGGATGTATAATCCAGACCGTAGGGCCGGAAAAATTTCAGGACTTTGTTGGCGTCTGCATCGCTGCACTGGAATGTGGTACCAAGAGCGACTCATCATTCGCCGTTGGGGTATGGGATTTGGAATTTGGTTGGCGTCTGCATCGCTACACTGCAATATGGTACCAGGAGCGACTCATCATTCGCCACTTTGGGGTTGGGGACTTGGAATTTGGATCTTGTTTGGCATCAGTATTACTGCACTGGAATAATACCAGGAGCAACTCATCATTTGCCTTGGGAGGACTTGGGATTTGGGTTTTTGGTCGGCATCAGCACCGCTAACACTGAAGCGAAATGCCAGGAGCGACTCATCATTTGCCGTTGCTCTTTGGGGAACGATGGCTTAGGAGACAGGTTTGGGTCCCTATAACCTAAGGCTTATCAATTTTATGGGTTGTGAGGGTCCCATAAAAGCATTTTCTCCCTACGAGTCGTAAGGATCCCGCAGGTGTATTTTCTCATTAGGAATCGTGAGGATTCCTAAGTGTGTTGCTCCTTTGTAAGTCGTAAGGATCTCACGCAGGGGTTTTCTCCTCACAAGGTCGAGAGGACTTTGCGAGTGTATTTCATCTCTTTTCACGAGTTTGCGCCCTTTCGGGTTTTCACAGACTCGCCGGTAGTCCTGTTGTTTTTACTCACGGAGCCCTTTTGGGTTTTCAACCGTGCCCGTTTTGCTTGTGGACATACCGTTTATTTTTTATTTCTTTTATTTTTATTTATTTTTTTCTTTTTTTTTGGCCGCTGGTGGGACTTTAAAAGTAGTCTCACCGGCAGGATTTGGGAGAGATAGGGGTCATTTATGCCCGTGGATTATATACGGTTTTGCAGAATGTATGATCTAGACCGTAGGGCTAATGTGCTCAATTCGCCTGCGACTTGGAGCATTCACGTGTAGTATTTCTTGAGATATCGGCCATTGATGGGTGGCATGGGCCTTTCCCCCTCGGCACTTATTAGTTGGTAGGATCCTCCGTCAAACACTTTCTCGATGACGTATGGTCCTTCCCAGTTTGGCTCAAATTTTCCCTTGGCATGTCGATTGGGGATAATCGGTCTTTTGAGGACCAATACCAATTCACCTTTCTTGAAAGCGCGGAGACGGGTTATCTTGTCATAGGCCCGTGACATTTAGGCTCGGTATAACTCCAGAATTTGCTGTACCGCGAGCCTCTTTTCTTCGAGGGCATCGAGTTCTTCAAGTCAAAGGAGCACGTTTTCCTCCTCCGTCAACTCATGCTGAACAGCCATTCTTAAGCTTGGAACTTCGACTTCGAGGGGGAGGACCGCCTCCACTCCGAAGAGCAATGAGAATGGAGTGGACTGAGTAGGAGTACGGTGCGTGGTACGATATGCCCACAATGCCTCGTGAAGCTTGAGATTCCAGTCTCTCTTGTTGGCTGAAGCATTTTTCCTCAGGAGCTTGCATAGAGTCTTATTGAAGGCTTTGGCTAGCCCATTGGCTCTTGGATTATAGATGGAGGAATATCTCCAGTCTATCTTGTGCTGAGTAGCGAACCTTGAGACATTGAAGCTCTTGAAAGAAGGCCCGTTGTCAGAAATGATTCTTCTTGGTGTGCCGAAGCGGTATAGAATATTATGCTGGAAGAATGTCAGAATATCTTTTGTCTTGACTTCTTTTAGCGGGACAGCTTCAGCCTATCAGGAGAAGTAGTCTGTCGCGGCCAGTATGAACCGGTGGCCTTTAGATGACGGAGGATCAATTGGGCCAACAATGTCGGTGCCCCAGACTTCGAAAGACCACGACGCCACCGTAGGATGGAACGGATTGGGATGCTTGTGAATGAAATCACCATGGATTTGGCAGATCTGACATTTTTTTGCATGTTCTCCGCAATCCCGTATCATGGTGGGCCAGTAATACCGAAGCCGTTTGATTTGAAGTCGTATCTTGGGGCCAGATTGGTGAGCACAGCAAACGCCCGAGTGAACATCTTTCATGACCTTTTGGGCTTCGGCCAATGACAGACACCTGAGCCAGAGTTGGTCATATGACTTGCGGTATAACGTGTCATTTACAAACATGTATCGGAGAGCTCTTTTCTTCAGCTGAATCCTCGAAGATTTTTCTTCGGGCAGCTTGTCGTATCGGAGGTACTCTATGAAGGGTTCTCACCAATCGGGCTCGTCTTGGATGATCGAAGCTTCTTCGGTGGGACTGCTCTTCTGTTCCGCGCTTTCCTCTTCTCGTAGAGAGACAGGGGGTAGAATTTGCCGGCTCCTGACTGTGATCAGAATTTCGTCCATGTCAGGATCAGCCAGCTCCTTGGCCAAGCGAGCGAGTTTGTCGGCTTTTCCGTTCAACGCTCTGGGAATTCTCATTAGTTCAATATGAGTGAACCGTTTCATGAGTTCCACCACCCGGCCTCTGTACTGAGCTAACTCGGGTTTGTATATCTTATAGTCGCCGCATACTTGGTTGACGACAAGCTGGGAGTCACCGTAAACCCGTAGCCGAAGGATTTCCATTTCTATGGCGAGTTCCAAACCTGCTATCAGAGCTTCATACTCAGCTTCATTATTTGTCCGAGGCTCGGTGAGAGCAAAAGAACGCCGTAGGGCTCCCATTGATGGCGTGATGAACACCAATCCTATCCCCGCTTTTACCTCCGGGACGCTTGATCTGCCGGAGCTCCTTATTGATGAGGCCCTATCGAAGTAGAGCTCCCAACATGGCTCATCTTCCTCGAGGTGCAGCACTTGTTCGTCAGGTAACTCACAATTTAGTAGCGACCCTTCTGCTATGGGATGAGCAGCGAGAAAGTCTGCAAGAGCTTGCCCTTTTACTGCTTTCAGAGGGGTATAAACTATGTCAAACTCAAGTAGCATGACAGCCCATCTTGCCATTTTGCCGGCTAGGCTTGCTTTGGTCATCAAGTGTTTGAGCGGGTCGACCTTGGAGATCAGCATAACCCGATGAGCGAGCAAATAGTGCCTCAGCTTCTTCACAGCAAATATTAGAGCCAGGCAATGCTTTTCGATTGGGGAGTAGTTGTGTTCCGCCCCGACTAGAGTTCGACTGAGGTAGTAGAAGGCATTTTCTTTTCCCTCCTCGTTATTCTGGGCATGGAGCGCACCGAGTGACTCGTCCAGCGCGGCAGTGTAGAGAATCAACGGTTTATTTGGAATGGGAGCGGCCAGCACAGGAGGGTGCAACAAGTATTGTTTGATACTTTCGAACGCTGCTTGACATTCGGCATCCCAGATAAAAGGAGCTCCTTTCTTCATGAGCTTTGAGAAGGGCCTACATCTCCCCGATAAATTTGAGATAAACCTCCGTATGTAAGCAAGCTTGCCTTGAAAAGATCTTAGCTGCGTCAGACTCTTCGGAGGGGGCATCTCCATGGTGGCCTTTATCTTTGATGGGTCAACTTCGATCCCTCGATGTCGGACTATGAAGCCCAGGAATTTTCCCGATGACACGCAAAAAGCGCACTTCAGAGGATTCATCTTCACATCGTATTCCCTCAGTCTGGTGAGAACGGTCCTGAGATCTTGGATATGATCGGCCTTGGTTTTAGTCTTGACGACCAGATCATCAACATAGCATTCGACGACTTTATGGATTAGGTCATCAAAGATATTAGTCATTGCCCTTTGATATGTAGCACCTGCGTTCTTCAGTCCGAATGGCATTACCTTGTAGCAATATATTCCGATCGGGGTTCGAAATGCTGTGTGCTTCTCATCCTCAGGCGACATCTTGATCTGATTATATCCAGACGAGCCATCCATAAAGGTGAACAGTTCGTAATTTGGGGTGTCATCGACCATCATTTCCATGACCGGTAGCGGGAAGTCGTCTTTAGGACATGCCTTGTTGAGGTCCCTGAAATCGACACAAACTCGGATCTGGCCATTTTTCTTCTTCACTGGGACTATGCATGCGATCCAGTCTGCATATTTCTCTTCCCTGATGAAGCCGACATCGATGAGTTTCTTGATTTCCTCGATGACCTTTTCTTCCAACTCCCTTCTCATTCTTCGAGGAGCTTGTTTGACTGGCTTAGCATCAGGAGATATAGCCAGCTTATGCATGGCTACCTCAGGGGAAAGGCCAGGCATTTCTTTGTACGTCCACGCGAAGCAGTCGACGAACTCACGCAGCAGGGTAATTATCTGCTCTTTCATTTCCTCCGATAAGAGTGAGCTGATGTAGGTCGGCCTTGGATTATCGGGCGTTCCTAAGTCAATCTCGGTTAGCTCATCAAAGGTTGCTTGTCCGCCATCTTCGAGCTCTTGAGGAGCTTCTTCTGGCTCGGCTATCTCGTCATCATCATTTGATCTTTCGCTGGACTCACCAACATGGATCATGTAGCACGCTTTGGAATCAGGTTGAATGTAACCTATGACCCGTCTATCTGGAATTCGTCTATCGATGAGTGCTCGTACCCAGGGCGGATACCATAGCCCTTCGTAAAACTTTGCTTCGGACTCCGTTTGATATAACCGGCATCCGCACTTCTTAAAGTAATCCCGCATCTCGGGCGCATAGTATATGGGATTGAGGACGGCTCTTATGCCTCTCTCGTAGGGAAGGCACGCGACAAAAGGATCGTCCGGGTGTACAACGGGGTTTGACCTGTAAAACAGGATGCCCTTCTGTCCATTTTTCCTCCCGGGCACGTAGAAAGTTTTCAGCTGGTCCACGGTTGAGACTGACAATGTGTCGAGCTCTTTGCATATCCGTTCTGGCACCCTTGTGATGGCCAGGGACCCTTCTGCGACTTCGAAGGTCTCTCGTAGTTTCGTTTGCTGCATGGGGGGCCAATCTGCACAGCTGTCGCATGGAAGGTCCTCTTCTTCTGACTCTTCAGTGTTACTGCCAAGATGAGGGCGGGCTTTGCTGCTAGATGGGCCTTCAGTAATAGATTCTTCCGTATCGCTGCCGAAATGAGGGCGAGTTTTGCGGAAGGACGGGCTTCCAACGTCTGACTCATCAGTGTCGCTGCCGAAATGCGGGCGCACTTGGGTATTTTTGCTTTTGAAAGTGATAGCCGGCGCAGATTTGCTTTTGAGTCTTGGAGCCGGTCTATCCTCAGTCAGTTGTGGCTTAGCATTTTGGTGGTTCATAAAGTACCGAGAATCTTCATATCGGACTTCATGCACACCGAACGGCTGAATGTCTCCATCAATGCGTCTTTCTTCGCCATTTTTAGTATACTTCATGCATTGATGGAGAGTTGGTGGAATGATGCCATAATCGTGGAGCCACGGCCGCCCCAAGAGAATCTTATAAGATGTGTCGGCGTCGATCACGTATATCTTAGCTTCAGTTTGCAGATCCCCAAATTTGATTGGCAAAGCTATAGACCCCAGAACTTGCTGGCAATTTTGGTTGAAGCCTTGAATGACAATCCTTTCCCTTGACAGGTGTCGGACGTCCATTGACAAACTCTTCAGAGTTCGCAAGTTCATGATGTTCACTGAGGACCCCGGATCAATTAATATGCGATTAATTCGATCTCCGTCGCTGTACCCGGTCACGTAAAGCGGCCGATTATGCTCAGCAATTCCCAATAGCAAGTCTTCATCCTTAAATGTGACTGCTGCGGCAAGCAAAGCGTGCTGGGCTTCTTTCATATTAATTTCCGCAAAGTGAGCCTAATTCCGCTCGGGGTTTGGTAGAGCGTGAATGAGAACATCTCTAAGCTCCTTAGATAGGACCAAGGCGTTGTAGATGCTCAGGAGAGATGGAAGCTTCCGGAGATGTGCCAAGACATTATAGTCCACCGAGGAAGGATTTATGTTTTCATCGGCCGGTTCTCTGCCATCTTCTTCATTAGCGACTTGTTTTTCCTTCCCTTTTGGGGCGTTGCCCTGATCTTGCCGTAGAGCCCTGCCGCTTCTGAGCTGGATTTGATTGGCCTTCGTGGTGAGCTCCTCGTCCTCTTCGGGAAAACAGAGCTCATCCTCAGAGTCCCTGCCAAGATGGATGGCGTAGCAGGTCACTACTGGGATCTCTTCATTGTAGTCTTCTTCTAACTCCTCCAGAATTTCAGCCGCTTGTACAGGGAAGAACTCCTTCAATTGAATCAATGTTCTTTCCTTTTGTTCATATTCTTTGAGGGAATCGATATTTTTTTGAATGGTCGATCTCCCTGCAGACTCTTTTTCGCGCCGAGCTGCACTTTTCTTCTTCTGGAGCTTCTTGGATTTTGAGCCTGATGGAGCCGCATTGGCAGCTGGACTGGTAGGCTTCTTCTGCCCTTCCCATTCCGTCCTGGGCTCTTTCCGAAGTAGCTTTATCATCTTCTTCGTCTTATTAGATATGTGCGTACTCCACGGAGGCCGTGATGAGTCCGTTTCATTTCCCGGGGCAGCGGGTTCGGCTGTCTACTCCCAGAAGGCTTCAACTTCTGTCTGTATAAAGTTGGTGGTTGCAACTTGATTGTTCACCAACACACTTTTGGACAGCTCGATCTCTCCAGCCTTGTACTGCATCTCGACCCAGTCTTTAAAGATATAGCAATCCTCGATCGCATGGCTCACTACTCGGTGGTACAGGCAATACAGGGGATTGTCAGTCATTTTTGCTTCTTGGGGTCTTTTCGACTCCGGCAATTGTAGACCGTTGTTCAAGGCATCTTCAAATATCTTGTGGACCTTGTCCCTTCTGAAAGAGTAAACCTTGTTCTTTTTCTCCTCTAGGGAAGGCCCATCTCCTCCCAACAATGGCTTTCGAGACCGGTTAGTTTTGGATTCGCCCGCCCTTCGCTTTTCTTCATTGTCGGATGCATTGAAGACAATGGTACAGCTGGAACTCCCGCTTCTACGGTTGTCGTCCCGCTTACTTTTCCAAGTTTTGTCTCTCTGAGAGTCCGGCGGGGACTCTTGCTTCTAGCCCTCCAGCATTTGGACTTTCTTGGTTAGCTCCTAAAATGTCTTGAGGCCCGCTGTACACAAGAATGGGACCATCCAATTGCTGAGGTTCCTAATGAGAAGGCTGACGGACCGGTCCTGCTCCAGCGGCAGTTCGCACTTGACTGTGAGATTATGCCATCGGGCGATAAAGTCGGTGTTGCTTTCATTCTTCCCCGGCTTGGTCCTCACAAGGTCGGCAATGGAGATTTTATCACTGACACTTATGAACCTTTGCCGAAACAGGGTCTCCATTTGGGCAAAGGTAATGAAGGACCCGTCCGGTATACTCGCATACCAGTCGAAGGCGACGCCGGTCAGGCTGTTGACAAACTGACGAAGAAGGAGCGCGTCATTGCCCCCTATATTTCCGCACGATGCTTTGAAATGGGCGACGTGCTGATTTGCATTCCCCGTTCTATCAAATCTTCCGAACTTAGGAATGACGTAGCTGCTTGGGAACTCAATCAGATCGTACTGCGCGGGATATGGCCGCCCACTACTGCCGATTTCTTTCTGAGCTTCAGCTTCGGCCAAAAATGTTTTAACCTTGCTGGTGACCAAATCCATTATCCGATCCTGTGTTAGCGGGATAGTGCTATCTGGGGCCAAGGCGTCCCCAGAAGCGGAATGTGGCCGGCTTTCATTCAGCTCGACCAGTCTTGGTCCCAAAGGAACAGGCATTGGCTGCCTCGGATTGTCTTCACCCGGCTGATTAGTAGCGGCTTGTGCCTGATTGGGAGGCGCTCGCGCAATTTGAGCCGTAAGCTACATCACCACGTTCGTTAAGTCGTCAATCTTCAAATAGAGCTTGGCCATCTCTTTATCTTTGCTCCTGAGCTGTTTTCGAAGCTCTTGAAGCAGCTCCTGCTCCGCAGTCCTGGGGCGAAAAGTCGGCTCTTCCTCGCTGTCCGAGCTTAACTCTACATGGACCGAGGGGTCTATCTGCCTATCATCCTCATTGAGAGGGTTTTCTTCATCCACCGGGGGCGGCTGTTCTTGGGCGGCGGCAACCACATTCAGGCTAGATTAGGCTTGGGATGTGGTGGCCCCGTCCTTGCTTTTGTTGCGAAGGTTGTCGCTGGGGCGCCCGCTCGCCATATAGACCGTATGGATGATATATCCTGCCGTCTTTCTATCATTTGCGGCTGATTTCACGGATCGCTATCTTGACCCCTTGCTTCGGTAGCTGGTAGTCGATTGAAGGCGGCTGGCCTAACCAGGTTCTTGAATGGTGCTAGCGCTTCTTTTCTTGATTTGCCGTGCTGCTTTCGTGCGGCACAGAGCGCTCGATAGACTCTTGAAAAGACAGCGTCATACTTTTTCTGTTGGGGCCGGGACACGTCTCTTTGTGGCACTGTTCGGACCGCTGTCTTCTTGATTCTGGCGGTCATGGCATTTTTCTGAACCCACTTCAGAGGCTCGAAGGAATTGCTGATTCTTATGTCCGACTCAGCCGTCGTCGCGGGGCAACCCTGCACTTGGAACTTTACATGATTCCATTTGGCCGAAGCCTTGGCCCTTTTGTTAGCTCGATACGTGAGCCGCTTCTGCCTTAACTTTTCTGTTCTAAGCACCTGGCAGACTTCGGCTCTTTGGGAAGACGCCGCAGACCGGTTGATGGAGGGCCTTGGAGATACGCTCAATTGTGCATTTGTTGGAGTCATCTCCTGAGCTCGTCCGCAACATTTGATGTTGCCCTTTGTACCGAAGTTCTTGCCCCCCGCTGGAGCACCACAGAGTCACTGAGACACCATCTTAAGTTTCGGTTGTGGTGCCTTGGCGATCACGACATTCGGCCTCTTACCCCTTGAGACCGGCTTGGCCACCTGTTCCGCCGCGATCTCCGCCAGATGAGTGCTTCCGGCAGGGTAGATTATGACGGAGCCGAACTAGCGGGGTTGTTCCTCCCATTGTCGACTGAGGCTTGGCTGAAGAACTACACGAGCGTTGATCTTGACCACGTACGGAATCGGGGTCGCATTGGAAGTTGAATTCGTCTGGGGAGACATTGTCGTCGAAGGTTGATTGCTGCACGGGAAAAAAAATCATTTCAGTATAAGCAATCGATATGTATATTGATTGAGTTCGCATGAACGTTTAACCCGAAATATGGGAGGAGAGATTGGTCCTACCGGGCGTGCCAGAATCTGTAGGGTGTTTTTCGTCACCCTATTGAGATGGGAATACGCGCGTGCTTTTCAGGCACATTACAGATTCCCCCTGCCTATGGTATGCCGGGGTTTAATGATTGTGGGGATCCGAATCTCCGGTAGCCGCGGACTAAACTGCTGTTAATTACCCCTCGCCTTTGGAGCGAGGGAACCTCCGATTAACGGGTTAAACTGGTCAAGCGAACTCAATGTGAAGTATACGTGTGTTGTGTTTTGGAAGGGGGGTTTAAATATATCGGGAGCCACGCAGAGTTTTTACGGGGGTCCCGTTACCCGGATACCGGGCTGGGGGTCAAGGAGGCTAGCAGCCCCCTTGCGGGGTGCGGGGCAACGCCCCGTTAGAAATTTTTTTCTAACAGGGACAGTGTCGTGGAGTATGTGTGTGTGTACATATGTATATATATACATGTATATATAAATAAAGGGAAAAAAGACATCCAAAGGATGCGAGGGGCCAGCGCCTAGGCGCTTGAGCGCAAGCGCGCCACGTGTCGGCACGTGGGCGCTTTGCGCTCGAGCGCAGAGTGCTGGAGCGCAACGCGCCACGTGTCGGCACGTGGGCGCTTTGCGCTCAGATGCTGGGCGCGTGAGCGCAAGCACGCCACGTGTCGGCACGTGGGCGCTTTGCGCTCTAGCGCAGAGTGCTGGAGCGCAACACGCCACGTGTCGGCACGTGGGCGCTTTGCGCTCAGACGCTGGGCGCGTGAGCGCAAGCGCGCCACGTGGGCGCTCTGCGCTCGAGCACAGAGTGCTGGAGCAAAACGCGCCACATGTCGGGACATGGGCGCTTTGCGCTCGGACGCTGAGCGCTTGAGCGCAAGCGCGCCACGTGTCGGCACGTTGGCGACTTGCGCTCGAGCGCTTGCGCGGGAGCGCAAGAGCGCCACGTGTCGGCACGGGGGCGACTTGCGCTCGAGCGCTTGCGCTGGAGCACAAGCACACTACGTGTCGGCACCGCGGCGACTTGCGCTCGAGTGCTTGCGCTTGAGCGCAAGAGCGCCACGTGTCCACACGGGAGTGACTTGCGCTCGAGCGCTTGCGCTTGAGCGCAAGCGCGCCACGTGTCGGCACGTGGACGCTTTGCGCTTGAGCGCAAGCGCGCCACGTGTCGGCATGTGGACGCTTTGCGCTTGAGCGCTGAGCGCTTGAGCGCAAGCGCGCCACGTGTCGGCACGCAGGCGCTCTGCGCTGGAGCGCCGGCTAGGAAAATAGGCTTTTAGCCTAAAAAAATTTCTCGGAAGAGAAATCAGAGAGGAGTTGGACTCCTGAGTGTGTGTTTTTTTTGGGGTTTAGTGAAAGATGTTCTTCTTCTTCCTCCTCTGTTAGCTGGATCTTGAAGATCAAGAGATGGGATTTAAAAAAAATCTCTTCTTTTTGAGATCTAATGGAAGATCTGAGTTCCCTTTTATGGGTGTTGTGGTAAAAAACTATTTTGTTTTTTTAAAAAGAAGAGTAAAACTCTTGATTTAATTCAAGAGAAAGAAGAAGGTTTTGGAACCTTGAAGAAGGAGAAAAGATCTCAGATCTGGAAAACTTTTAGAGAGAGAAAAAAGTTGTTGAGATATTTCATTATCTTTGCCTTTATAGGCTATACACTTTGCACATAACCCCTTGGGCTTCACAAAATGGCATTTTGCCTATCCCATGGCTCATGTGCCATTTCTTTTTGCACATAAGCCATGGGCTTTACAAAAATTTGGTTTTATGCCTACATTTCTTACATTTATCCATAAAATAAAATAAAATAAATGCAACAAAATTATTTATTACAAAATTTTTATCTTGGTATGGGGGAGGCCGGCCGCTTCATGTTCGGGCTCGACCCGAGCATGGGCCCACTGGATCTGGGCTTGGGCCCACTTGGCTCGGGGTTGACTTGGATTTTGACTTGGTCAACCGGGGTGTAAATTTTTACCCCAACACTTACACTAAAGGGTTTAGTACAAGTGGCAGCGTTGATATAATTAGGGGAAAGATAAAATTGGTGTTTGTTTTGAAAAATATATACGGATTTTTGAAAAAATGATGCAAATCACAACAAGACCGCTCCTAACTGCCAAAAGACAAGTTGCAGGATCAATCCTCCACTGCCTCTTTGTCTCTCCTGTGGCCAGGTAAGTGCCAGGTAAGTGGGAGGTTCTCCACTACGTAAGTAGTGGGCATGATTAAGTAACCACTTGCCTTAGAAACACTTGCCTTAGACACCACAAAAGAAACGAGGATAAGTAATAGATTACTCACGGCCTTCTCCTGTTCTAAGTGAGCGCGACGGTCCTTAGAGTCATGTCTAGATTTCTTTTAGTTAATGAGTGTAATGCGGATGCAAGTTTGTGATTTTCGGGGCTTAGGAAGGGTAATGAACTCCCCACCTAATCTGAATTTGGCTGTGCCCCTTAAATTCCGTATTAATATGCAAACAACCAAAAATCAAAACACGCACAATTTTTATGCTTTTTGTGGCTGTACGAATTTCACAAAGAAACCTGCAGCAAATTGTTATTGGAGCAGACAGAGAAAGAGATAAGAAAGTGAGAGAGTACCTGAGAAGTTTTGGAACAGTGATGCCCTAGGTTGGCCGCGGAAGCGCCGCAATGAACATACAACGACCATGGATCCGCGGTAAGGTAGATCGATCACTGCACAAAAAATATTGCAGAAGCTCCTGTTCACTCCTTGAGCTCTCTGGAATATTCAGAAAAAAATTTCTCAAGCTCCACAGATTGCAGATTTCCTAGCAACAAATCACAACGAATCATTTAGTGTTTGTGAGAATTTAGATCTAAAAATTTTGATGGAATAAATTTTTCAACTCAAATTTCAAAAACGAACAAATTAGCACACGATCCCCGGCAACAGTGCCATTTGATTGAATGATTTTCTCGGTGTGTATGTAGAAAATGTATAGAAATCACAACCAAAGAAATTTTTTACCGCAATCAATAACGGTGTCGTATGTAGCATGTTAGCGAGTGCGGATTGTCCACAGGGAATGTGTGATCCGTTCGTAATTGAATTAGATGAGTAGAGAATTAAAGAAAAGAGAAAAGACAATTCATGATTTATAAAATTGAAGTTCAAGAATTAGCAAAATCTAGATCTAATAATAAGAAAACATTAAAATCAAGAATTGAGAATTGATGATTTCCAATCCAATAATCAAGAATCGAAGTGAGGCTCGTAGGAATCGATCAAATCTATAGACGTGATGAAATCTATTGATTACGTATTCTTATCCATCGATGAATTGATACTAGATCGATGATGATCAATGAGAATTAGGGATTTCTTGCGGAAACTAGGGTTTCATCATCTATCCCTTGTCCTTTCATTGATTTCATTCACATTCTAGGCACTAGTAAACTCAAGAAACGATCGTGGATCCCTAATTAAGAGCGAACACAATCAAGAAATCAACGCTCGAAATTAGGTCGTCGATTCTTGAATTTGCTAGGGTTTACAAAACTCATTGGACTTTAGAATTGTACAAGAATCTAATCATCATCATCTATTGATCGTCTCGATTCCTCCACGAGCAGAGTTTTACTCAAACATCATAACAAGACACACAATTAAGAATTGATATCGAATCATGATGCAAGAATGTAAAGAAAGCAAGATAAAAGAATTTAACCTTTATTTATCAACAATTTCGTTACAATTCTCTCAAGATCTACAAGAGGAAAGAACTCGATCGTTGATTTCGGCTTCGCTCGTCTCCTTGAGTCGCGGATCTCCTTGGATCACTTGCTCCGATGAAGTCCGGCGTCGCTTTCTAATGAATTGAAGGCTTCATGTTTGATTTGGTACTCGGAGTTCTTGATTTTTGGCTTTGGATTTTGAATTGGGGATTAGGGTTTACAAGTTGTGTCACTCAACTTGTATTGGGGATTGATGTAGGTTGAATTAAAGAACAACCAATTATTGAACCACCTTAGAAGTGAAGCCTTAGGGTCCCTTTTATAGCCTTCACTAGCTTTGGCTTTCTTTAGAAGCTAGATCTAGTTTAGCTTCCCTTGTAAGCTACGTAGTTAGGTAGAAGGTTCTAGAAGTAGTTAGTTAGGCTTAGCTTCCTTCATAAGCTTGGAGGTTTAGGGAGAAGCTTCTAGGCTTAGGTTGTTAAGTAGCTTGCTTTGGAAGCTTGGAAGTTTAACTTGAACAAGTAACCTTTCTGTTCTGGCAGAAGATTCTGGAGAATTCTGGACTTTGAAGTGGCTTGATGAGGTGTACACCTGAAATGGAGAAGCCTGATACAGAGAGCTGCTGATGACTTGACCACGTGGCCACGGATCTGCGGCGCCAATGGGGTTCTGGCCGCGGATCCGCGGCTCTTTCATGTCCTTGGGGCATGAAACTTTCTGTAGTGTTTTGTGCTAACTTTAGGTGTATCTTCTGATTTATGGAATCTTTTAATTTTCTTCAGTTCATTGCCAAATCTCAAGTCTTGGAGTTGGCGTATTTTTATCAGCAATTTTTCATAGATTTTGCTTTTCTCCTCAAATTTCCTACACAGATTCTCGAAACAAGTGTTGCGCTATACAAAGATGATGTGATGCCATGATAAACACTCAATTTCCCTCAAAATGTCGGTTTTAGTATACAACACAAGATATTTGGTATTTTACGGCTGTTTTGCTAATATATGCTATATTAATACCGAACACCTATAGATGAGTGCAAATGGTAGGAAAATTGTCGTGTTAAAAATGCAATATTTTCGACTGATCAGCCGCCTACTCATAGCCCGTGTGATACCGAACACCCAACTCCTCTACTAATCAGTTTCACAAAGCCCGTTTGCGAAACTATTTCATTTAAGGAATAGCCTCAGTGAGTGGATCCGCCCTAATGTTTCTTTCTATGTCTCTCTTTATCTCAAGTTCGCGGAGAAATGCATCTTCCGAAATGAGCAATACCTGTCTTAGAATATGTCTAGATATCTGATGGGACTTAGCTCATAAATGAACTCCAAATCCAAACTTCTTAGACTGTATCGTCAACTGAACTTAATCAGTATCCTGCGCCATGCCTTCCTCAGCATCCGCTTGGGCCTCCTGTCCAAACAACTGCCTCTCGTCAGAGGCAAAACTATAACTCTGACAGCCACTCTGTCAACCAGGTCACCTTGGAAGCCTGGAATGATAACTATTTCCCGAAGGAGGCTGTCGTTGTCAAATCCCTAGAGCATCCACTTATGTTCTAAAACTGCTTTCGAATGTTTCTCCATGATTAGATTAATATCAACTTGTTGCAGCTTGTGTAAAAAAACAACACCTGCTCTGCTACTTGACATCTTGTGATTGACTCAATTACATAAGTAAGTGATTATGTCAATCATGCACATCCCTCTCCCCTTTAGTCTGTAAGACACCTTTAGAGAGGGTGACTCCTTCATCTGCAGGTATAGTATCGTGGCAGGAGTCGTCCATTCTAAAACACCTGTAGAATGCTATCTATGTATCCAGATTGGGAAACTACCCAAATCTAGATCTAAAACCATAGACCTAGTAACCAGAATGTCTGATATAATATCCAAGTCTTATGTGGAGAAACCATTATGTGACAACCAAAGTATAACCGATCGTAGTATAGGAATTTTACTTCCTACTCTGTGTATGTCATCCAAATACCAGGAGATCACACCCTACTACCTTCTTAACAGATCCATCCCCTATTCTGATGAAGTAAAACCTATGACTGTCACATCAGAAATAGATGATCTATCTCCGCTATATCTGCTTTAGTCTATTAATAGACATAAACTACTTGTCTACTACGCTTCTGCTGCTCCCACTGACTACGACAACCCTCTGGCAGAGTCATATACACTTGCACTTCTAAAGCCAGTTCAGAACGACGCTATACTCATCTTCCTGCCGGGTCTCAAAGCCTGAAACAACAATAGTGTCAAGTCTGGGTAAACAAGAACCTCCCTGTCACCGTCCTTGATGCAATAGAAGTACCTCTCGGGTGCCTGAGGTTACCCACCATATCTGCGGAATGGCTAATGGAATGTCAAACCTGATTGAATCTTTAGGTTCTTATCAAATTTTTGGTAATCGTTTGTGGTTCTGGAATCACTTCCAGTTCTACCATACTCCCACTACTGTTTTCTGAAAAATTCCATTTTATTAAAACTGTGGCGAGTCAAGAACAATATCACTATTGATTTTCCAGATGGTAGAAAGTTAACCCTCGTCATAGCCTGGGTCAACCCACAAACAACCATTACAGAAACGTGCCTTGAGTTATCCAGAGTCTGGTTTTAAGCATAAGCCGAACAACTCCATATACCTTAACATCGTTAAGATATGAGCCATTCACTATCTAATATAGAAACAGAGGCACAGATTTAATTGGAACCAGATTCAAATCATGTAGCTGTCTTCAGTGCATGTCAACTAAATGGAAGGAGGCCGATCAGTGTTACTCAACTTAGGAATCCATCCAGATATGAGTAACCTGAAAGTGAAACAAGTTTCTCAACACCATTACTATCAACTGAATACCATACACAAGTATCTACATCTTCGATCACCTTGAAGAATCCTGATATTTGCGACACCTGGTTCTCTACTTTATTTATATACCTATAACTTCTCAGAGCATAGACCTTGTATTTCTATGAAACACATGTCCAAGAACTAGAGAAGTCATAAGTAAACAGAATATAGTACGAGGACCAACCCCTCTGTCCTAATGGATACTGGACAACATACAATACTCTGTATAAGTCTCCTGAGTTGAATAACTCAAACCCTGTGCGTCATAGGTTGAAAACTGTACTATGGTTATGAAGAATCACACCGTTGTTTAATACTCCTTACCTAACCATTAACTGATATAGGTGAATGTCATCGACATAATTTCAAAAAGTTATATCTCACTTTATAAAAATAAACGTACAGATATATCAATTTGAAATTGGTGCATAACAATGGATATTCAAAACCAAATATTTGTCGTCCGGCAAACAGCCCAGGCGATTTCCTCAAATATCACCAATTACAACGAATCCCGATATAATGAGGATAATCACCTAATTCCCAATAACTTACTCCCACTCATCATCTGTAAAACAATACAGATGTAAGAATCATACCTGGTAAATACATACCCTTGAGCAAGTGTCTAATTGGAAAATCAGTTTTCTATTAATAATATACAGTGAAACTGAAACATGAAAATGTTTCGTATGGGTATCCTGGTATTCTTAGTAATGCCTCTTCCATTATCAGATTCATGACTATAACCATATATTTCTTTGTCATCTCTCCAAATTTCTTTATTTGTCTTTAGTCATTACCTTCTATACACCATATTTAGGCTAAATGGTTTTCTTTCTTCCCTACCGTTTGGCACCATCCTATGGTTTGGAAGAAGACTATCCAATAAGCGTAATAGGCGTACTGTCCTAATCCTAGGAACACTTGCAACCTGAGAGAAGGTGAAGATTAAAGACAACTGAATAAACCTTATTTCTATTTCTCCTGAACCAGAATCCATCCTCGAAAAAGTTCCTTCGAGTTCGTATATAACCATACAATGGATTTATCCAATGTAATTGGATGTTCGTAGTGATACGGGATGTTCTGGAGAAATACAAAGGTGAACCAGGAGTGGCGATGAAATACTTGGTTTGGTCGTGAATAGCAGTCGCAATTTACTTTGCCCGCATTCTAATCCCTTTATTTTTCTTTACTTATTACCTTCTGTACACCTTACTTAGGCTAATCGGTTTTCTTCATTCTCTACCATTCGGCACCTGCCTATGGTTTGGATGAAGATTATCCAATTAGCGTAATAAGTGTATTGTCCTAATCCAAGGAATACTCGCAACCTGAGAGAACGTAAAAGGTAAAGACAACTGAATAGTCCTATTCATTTTCTCCAGAACCGGAAACTATCCTCGAATAAGTTCCTTCGAGTTCGCATATAACCATACGATCGTTTTATCCAATGGAAGTGGATGTTTGTAGTGATACGAAATGTTCCGGAGAAAAAGGGTAAAAGCAGGAGTGGCAATGAGGTATGCAATTCAGACAATCCAAAAGCCAGTGTTTTAAGATGGTTCGGTCAACTTGGTCACTGAGTCATAGTCAAGGGTCGGGCCATGATCGCTGCCAAAGAAAGAGAGAGAAAAGAAACACTCTGCGTGCACTCTAACCTAGATCAGAATGGTTATCACTTTATCTAATCAGGAAGCCTCCCACTGTATCCTCAAATTCTCCTCCAAACCTGAAAGAAGAATTAGTCGGGATCACCCGAGGAGTAAACCAACTCATTAGTGGGAATCGGGATCCAACTATCATCGCATGATAACGTGATGGAATCCACTCACGTTATCACACTCCAGAAGGTATGCGCATGCCTGCCAAGTTTCAGTTTCTTTAGAAACTCCTGATGTGATTTTTACCCTATGCTTTTATGACCTTGACGAAGGCCAACATATCATAAGTCACATGTCAAGTTATACCCGTCATTATCCATATTAATTTGAACCCATCCGTACATACCCTTGACGAAGGCAAAATGGTAGTACGACTGTCCCAAACCAACGCATCTATCCATGCAACAGAAAAGTACCAAATAGCCACCATACACTATGCCTTGACAAAGGCCAACATACATAGCATGAATGCTAAGTGCTACCTGTCTGAAATGACGGAGGGCTACGAATGGATTTTGGCGAAAAACCTTTAACGTAATGAACTTGATATTGTTGAAGGAACCGGATAGCTTTTACAAATATATAGTGGCGAAAACCTTTGCTAAAGAGGTCACTCCCGGTAATGGGATCTCGGCTCTTTCCCCGTAGAATGAGGTGCAGGATATTCCAACTGAATACCGCGATACAAAGCAAAAATTAATCGACTATAGTGAAGTTATTACCCAGACGCAAACTTCTGTCCAAGGGGTCACTCCCGGTGAAGGGGTCTCGGCCCTTGCCTCGTCGACTGAGGTGCTGGATATTCATAACCGAATACCACTGTGTAAAACAAAAGAGAACGTCCTTGTAATAAAAGCTTTTTGAAAAATGTTCCAACAACATCAAACAGGTTTGTTTAGATTGCATTGATCTGAATCAATGCAGTCCCATCAATTGATCACACCAATAAAGAACGAAAATGCGATGTACGTATATGCCATCCGCATTCGCCACTGGGTCCCGTCATCACCCGTTAGGTTACTTAACTAACGTCAGAGCGGGGACTGGACTAGCGCGGATGCAAAACATATACAACATCTACTAGTATATATATCAATATATAATAATCGCTCATGGCATGATAAAATGCAACATCACAGAAATATAATAAGCATCACAGAACAATACAGATAATCTGGGATCCCCGGGTTTCATAGAACCGCAACTGAAACCCGACGTTCCCCTGGTCGTGTGGACAGCATGTGCAATGAAATCTTAGACCCCTACGGGCGTGGCAAGTTTGTAAGTCCACGGTAGCGCCCCGGCCGTCTAACAGACGCCAAATGCGGAACAAAAACTTTTTACAACTGGCGCTATCGCGTACTATAACCCGGATCTGCCATTAAAGCTAAACTAAAAAATTACAAAGTGGGTAGAAACGTTATACCGAATGATCCGAGTCATTCGTTCTTCAACCATCATCCCACGCTTTGTTGCGGCTGCTCCGATCTCCTGAATCTCCAGTCTTCTCGTGCAGGTTGCACCACGTCGACGGATCTTTAAACGGGCTCCCGCCTCTGAACCGAGGCAACTCGATCGTCAAGTTTACTAAAAGAGACGACCAAGATGAAGTAGAGAATGAGTAGAACACTTTGTCTCGTTACGTCCAATGCTATGGACGAATGGTTAATGAAGTTGCCTTTTGGATCGGGTGATGGAATGAAATGAGCTATGAAATTTCCATACCCCAAAACAATATCTATCTTTTTTCTAGCAACCATAATCCCACACCCAGGGGGCCGGCCACTATATAAGGAGGTGGGGGTGAGTGTAGGAGAGGGGGAAGTGACCATAAGCACAATACTTATCATAACACTTAGTATGAACACAATTAATGCAAACCAATGATAATAAACCTAGTCATCACAACATTAATTGAACACTTAATGCATCAATGACTCATAAGCTTAGTCATCATCCTAGTCACCTTCCTAGAAGCATCCACACTCATCAAGAAAAGATAAATCCGTATTTAACCGAATGTTAAATACGGGCGAAAGAAAACTGGAAACTGGCAACTTCCAAAAATGATTCTGAAACGAATTTCAGGATAACCCCGTATCAGTATAAATATACCCGCATTTGTATTACGACCGAATACAAATTCAACTGAGACAAAGATATTATATCTACACAGCATAATACTCGGATCCGGCTTAAACCAAAGCCGATCAGTATTATCTGCCCAAAAAATGACGCGTGCGAAAACGCACGTGCATTTTCCGAACCCTGCCATAAACCCATACGGCCTCTACAACGTTTCACCCGAACTTGGAAAACTGTCTGTGGTGGACTCTAATGACTCATCAACACGCTGGCACTGGGTATAACCTCTAGCACGTCAGAGGTACGAGTTGTACGTAACATTTTGCCTATGTATTGATTGGAAGGGAAGCTGACGAGCGAACTCATCTAAAAAACCCAACTGAGCCTAACAGTGACAGTATACATATAGTCCGGTCCGTTAGTCTATGAGTATCGCATATCGGCCTAGGGGCTAGTAACGTCAGACCCCCAATAGCAGTATAAGTCGTGTCAGAGAGTGGCCCAGAACACCCTAAGATACTACTAGAGTATCTACCAGTAAATCTCCTGCCTCGGCCGAGGGCTTTGTGTAATGGCTCTCCTAGACACAGCGCGATCTCACCCCCAATACCGGGAGAGACGATTCCCCTGCCGATCCGCTCACTTGCCTCCATGTGGTCGGGACTGTACCCAAAAAAGACCTGTTTGCACGACTCCTTTGAGCCGTGGCAGGAGAAATCAAAGCACAGTGGGAACTCTCACGAGACAAATGAGGACCTCATGTCGATGAACTAACCTGTACACATGTCACCAGGGAACTGCTATCTGACGATATGTATAATACCAACTAGCTTGTTCCCGGCGAGTCCTGTCCGGTGTACTCATAACCCTATGAGCACCTGTATACATCATAGGTGAACCAACTAACACCAATGGCTTGTGAGACCGGCCATCGCCCCTCGTCGGGGTCTCGACTGTATACACTAGTCTACTCTGGAGTATCGATGCCCTGTCTCGAAACTCCCACGACTAAGGACACTTTAAGGATGTGCTTACAGACCCCAGCTCCCACGTATATGATCGCCATCATACCGCTGGTAGTCAAGCAAGAATTCTATGGGCTCTATCAACATGCAATAGCGAACTAAAACATGTTTACGATGATAAAGAAAAACCAGATAACATAATATCATCTTGAGCAAGACTGTCATATCGGTATATGTCCTGCCTCAATCATTGCAATCACATACCTGCGATCCAATAATTGACTTTGAGGGCACTATCTCCAACAATCTCCCACTTGCACTTAAGGCTAATTATTGCGATGTCGCATATTCACAGCCCGTGTGATACCGAACACCCAACTTCTCTACTAATCAGTTTCACAAAGCTAGTTTGTAAAACTCCTGTGTTAAAGAAATAGCCTCAGTGAGTGGATCCGCCCTGATGTTTCTTTCTATGTCTCTCTTAATCTCAAGTTCGCGGAGAAAGGCATCTCCCGAAGCAAGTATTAACTGTCTTAGAATATGTTTAAATATCTGATGGGACCTAGTTCATAAATGAACTCTAAATCCAAACTTCTTAGACTTTATTGATAACTGAACATAATCTGTATCCAGCACCATGCCTCCCACGGTATCCTCTTGGATCACCTATCTATAATACTATCTCTCGTCAGAGGGAAAACTATAACTCTGACAGTCACTCTGTCATCCATGTCACCTTGGAAGCCTGGAATGATAAGCGTCTCCCGAAGGAGGCTGCTGTCATCAAATCCGTAGAACATACACTTATGTTCTAAAACTGCTTCCTTATGTTTCTCCAGGATTGGATTAATATAACCTTATCGCACCAAGTGCAATAACAACATCTGGTGTGGTACTTGACATCTCATGATCGACTCAATTGCCTAAGCAAGTGATCTGCCAATCATGCACTTCCTTCTCTCCTTTAGTCTCTAAGACACCTTTAGAGAAGGTGACTCAATCACCTGCAGGTACACCACCATGCCAGGAGTCATCTATTCTAAAATACCATTAGAATACCGTCAAAGTACACATATTGGGAAACTACCCAAATCTAGATCTAAAACCATAGATCTAGTTACCAGAATGTCTGATATTATATCCATATCCAGTGTGAAGAAACAACTTTGTGATGACCACAATATAACCGATCGTGGTATAGGAATTTTACTTCCTACTCTGTGTATGTCATCCAAATACCAGGATATCACACCCTACTACCTTCTTAACAGATCCATCCCCTATTCTGATGAAGTCAAAGCCATGACTGTCATATCAAAAATAGATGATCTAATCTCCGCTATATTTGCTCAAGCCTATAAATAGACATAAGCTACTTGCCCACTATGCTTCCGCTGCTCCCACTGACTACGAAAACCCTCTGGCAGAATAATATATACGTGTACTTCTAAAACTAGTTTAGAACGATGCAATACATATCCTCCTGCCGGGTCTCATAGTCTGGAACAACAGTAGTGTCAAGTCTGGGTAAACAAGAACCTCCTTGTCACCGTCCTTGAGGCTACCGGAGTACTTCACGGGTGTTTGAGGTTACCCACCATGTCTGCGTAGTGGCTATTGGAATGTCAAACCTGATTGAATATATAGGTCCTATTAAATTTTCTGTAATCGTTTGCGGTTCTGGAATCATTTCCAGTTCTACCATACTCCCATTACTGTTTTCTGAAAAAATCCATTTTACTAAAACTGTGGCGAGTCAAGAACAATATCACTATTGATCTTCCAGATGGTAAAAATGTCAACCCTCGACATAGCCCGGGTCAACCCACAAACTGCCTTTACAGAAACGTGCCTTGAGTTATCCAGAGTCTGGTTTTAAGCATAAGCTGGAAAACTCCCCGTATCTTAACATCGTTAAGATATGTACCATTCTATATACAATTTAGAAATAGAGGCACTAATTTAACTGGAACCAGATTCAAACCATGCAGCTGTCTCAAGTGCATATCAACTTAATGGAGATAGGCTAATCAGCATTATTCATCTTAGGAATACATCCAATTATGAGTAACCCGAAAGAGAAACAAGTTTCTCAAAACTATTACTTGAATACCTATCACAAGAATCTACATCTTCGATTTCTTTGAAGAATCCTGATACTTGTGATACCTGGTTCTCTACTTTATTCTTATACCCACAACTTCTCAAAACTTAGACATTGTATTTCTACGAAACACTTATCTAAAAACTAAAAAAGTCACAAGTAAACAGAACATAGTAAGAGGACCTACCCCGTTGTCCCGACGGACAATGGACAACATACAATACTCTGTATAAGTCCACTGAGTTGAATAACTCAAAACCTGTGCATCTTAGGTTGAAAACTGTACCTAGGTGATTTCCTCAAATATCACCAATTACAGCGAATTCCGATATAATGAGGATGATCACCTAATTCCTAATAACTTACTCCCTCTCATTATCTGTAAAACCATATAGATGTAAGAATGAAATCTGGTAAATACATACGCTGGAGTAAATATCTAATTGGGAAATCAGTTTTACAATTAACAATGCATAGTGAAACTGAAACATGAAAATGTTTCGCAGGGGTACCCTGGTATTCTTAGTAATGCCTCTTCCATAAATTAGTTCATGACTATAACCGTATATTTCTTTGCCATCTCTCCAAATCCCTTTATTTGTCTTTATTCATTACCTTCTGTACACCATTGTAAGGCTAAGTGGTTTTCTTCATTCTCTACCGTTCGGCACCAGCCTATGGTTTGGAAGAAGACTATCCAGTAAGCATAATAGGTGTACCCTCCGAATACTAGGAGTACTCGTAACTTGAGAGAAGGTGGTGATAAAAGACAACTGAATAATACCTTTATTCTATTAAAGGTGAAATAGGTGTGGCGATGAAGTACGTGGTTTGGTCGTGAATGATAACAGTCGCAATTTACTTTGCCCTCTTTCTAATCCCTTTATTTTGTCTTTACATATTACCTTCTGCACACCTTTACTTAGGCTAATTGGTTTTCTTCATTCCCTACCTTTCGGCACCTGCCTATGGTTTGGAATAAGACTATCCAATAAGCGTAATAGGTGTACACTCCTAAACTAAGGAGCCCTCACAACCTAAGAGAAGGTGATAATAAAAGACAATTGAATAATCAATTCTATATCTCCTGAACCTGGATCCATCCTTGAAGAAGTCCCTTCGAGTTCGTATATAACCATACGATGGATCTATCCAATGGAAGTGGATGTCCGTAGTAATATGGGGTGTTCTGAGAAATACAAAGGGTAAAGGAAGGAGCGGCAATGACTTATGAAACTCGGACAATCCAAAAGCCAGTATTTTAAGAAGGTTCGGTCAACTTGGTCACTGAGTCATAGTCTAGGGTCGGTCAAAGGTCGCTGCCAAAGAGAGAGAGAAAAGAAACACTCTGCTTGTACTCTAACCTAGATCAGAATGGTTATCACTTTATCTAATCAGAAAACCTCCCACTGTTATCTCAAATTCTCCTCCAAACCTGAAAGAAGAATTAGTCGGGATCACCCGAAGAGTAAACCAACTCATCAGTGAGAATCGGGATCCAACTATCATCGTATGATAACATGATGGAAGCCACTCAAGTTATCACACTCCAGAAGGTATGCGCATGCCTGGCAAGTTTGCTGTATGTTTGAAACTCCCGATGTAATTTTTACCCCATGCTCTTATGACCTTGACTAAGGGCCAAATATCTTATAAGTCACATGTCAAGTTCTATCCATCATTATCCAGGTCAATTTGAACCCACCCGTACATACTCTTGACAAAAGGCCAAGTATAGTAATACGACTGTCCCAAACCAACGCATCTATCTATGCAACAGATGAATACCCAGCAGCTACCAAACACTATGTTTTGACTAAGGGCCAAATATACCTAGCTTGAATACTACTGAATATCCAAAAGAAATGACGGAGGGCTACGGCTGGTTTTTGGCGAAAAACCTTTCACGTAATGAACTTGATATCGCTGAAAGAACCTGATAGCTTTTTATAAAAAATATAGTGGCGAAAAACCTTTGCTAAAGAGGTCACTCCCGGTGAAGGGATCTCGGCTCTTTCCTCGTGGAATGAGGTGCAGGATAATCCAACTGAATACCACGATACAAAGCAACTTGTAATCGACTATATTGAAGTTATTACCCTGACGTAAACTTCTGCCCAAGGGGTCTCTCCCGGTGAAGGGATATCAGCCCTTACCTCGTCGAATGAGGTGCAGGATATTCCAACTGAATATCACTATGCAAAACAAAAGGAAACGTCTTTGTAATAACACCTTTTAAAATTGTTCCAACAACATCCAATATAGGTTTGTTTTACTTTCATTAATAAGAATCAACGGATTCCCATCATTTAATCACACCAGAAAAGAACGAAAATAAAATGTACGTATATGCCATCCGCATTGATCATTGGGTCCCGTCATCACCTGTTAGGTTACTTAACTAACGACAGAGCGGGGACTGGACTAGCGCGGGTGCAAAACATATACAACATCTAATAGTATATATACCAATATACAATAATCGCTCCAGGCGTGATAATATGCAACATTACAGAAAAGTAATAAGCATCACAGAACAATGCAGATATCTGGGATCCCCGGGTTTCACAGAGCCGCTGCTGAAACCTGACGTTCCCCTGGTCGTGTGGATGGCTTATGTAATGAAACCTATACCCCTACGGGTGCGGCAAGTTACCCGCCAAAACCTGAAGCGAGGTAGTCCCCCATAGTATAGTGAATGGAACACCTGGCACTTCACGGAATCCGGTAAATTGAGCACCCCTCCTTGGGTCAACCTGTACCCCCTACGAGTGCGGCGAATAGTCTGCCAATTCTAAAGTGAGGTCCCTTTGCCTCTCAAAGCCATGAGATACGGACCCGTTGCCCTCCAGAACCCGGCTATATGTGCACTCTTTCGCGGGATAAACCTAGTATAGAAATAAAAAAATGTATAACGAGTACATCGACCTCAACCCGGTCGTGCCCTAAAAGAATATTATACAATAGGCAGTGACGGCAATCCACATGTTGGATGCTCGCCCCGCAATATCAAATGTACAAATAAATCAAAACTGCACTATCATTGCACCCTGCTATCCACCACGACATATCCGCAACATCACAACACAACACAGAACATCAACGCGAATGTCACGTTCGTAAACCCGTCTAAAAGAACTATAGCAATTAGACGCGGTTTACCGATCGAATGACATTCCCGGTCGGAGATATAATATAAATACTGTATACTAACAAGTTTAAAATTTCGATCGACAAAACTTCCCGAAGTGGGCCCCATGTACATCTGTAAGTCGATGTAGTACACCCCAGTACTTATGGGGAGGCGGAATTTACAAAAACTTATCAAGTTTAAACAACGAACATCGACTAACCGCTTGAATCGAAGCTAAACCCTAAAAACCGTATTCTATGAGTTTCTTTACATAAGTGATTAGGGATTATACCTAATGAACCGGTCCTTCTTCTTTATGTCCTCCTTGGTTCTCCTCGGCCTTCTCTAGGTAGTAGATGATCCACCCGAGAGCGAAACTCCAAGCTAAACCTCTAACTTGAGGTAACTAATCAACTTTGATTGCTAATCAAAGATGATAGGATGATAAAGAGTGAAGGTTATGGATTGTTTAGTCTAACTAATCCTTTGATCTCAACACATGAGGATTAAGGATTAGGGTTTGAAGATGAGAGCTTGAGGAGAGAGAATGTGTGATATGATAATGAGAGAAGAGAGAGAGTGTATCATAATATTATGAAGCATTCTTATTTTCAACAAATGAATAAAAGAAATGAATAAGCATGCTTCACAAAATATCTTGTGATGATTCATTAACATGAGTCATTAAGCAATAAAAGTGCATTAATGAAGTGAATGAATCACCACTATGACTCACTCTCTTTCCAAAACAAACCTCCTTAGTCACATCTTCTAGAAGCTTCTCGAGTAATTACGAGAACGCCCCTCCGATCCGTAAAAATACGGAAAAACTTTAGACTGTATAAATCCAATAACCGGATACCAGTAACTGGCTTAAACCAAAGCCGACTGGTAAAATCTGTCCGAAAGTCGTACGCGCGTAAACGCACGTATGCGTCCGAACCCTTTGTCGCAAAACCATGCAACCTCTATATCGTTTCGCCTGGAGTAGGAAACTCTCTGTGTGGGACTCTAGAGACTCGACTACTACGCTGGCAGTGGGTTTAACCACAGACCGCAAGCGGCACTAGCTGTACGTAACGGTCCCCAGGTAGTTGTCGATAAGAAGGCCGATGAGTAAACCCATCCGAACTCCTACTGAGTCTAATGTGACAATCTCCATACAGTCCGGTCCGTTCGTCCATGACTATCGCATATCGGGCCTAGGGGGGCGGCAAGCGTCAGTCCCCTAATAGCGGTATAAGTCGTGTCGGAGTGAAGCCCATTACACCCTGAGAAACTGCTGGAACCTACCAGCAAATCTCGCTTGCCCTGGCCAGGGACTTTGCGTAATGGCTCTCTGACACAGCACGATATCTACTCCCAATACCGGGAGGGACGAATCCTGTCTAACCGCCACTGCCTCCAAGTGCTCGGGACTGCACCCAACTGCTACCTGTTTGCACGACTCCTTTGAGCCGTGGTAGGGTAGCAATCTAAGAACAGTGGGACACACTCGAGGCGAAGTAGCAGTGTCAAGTCTGCGGACTACGCTGTACTCATGTCACCTGGGAACTGTTCACTGACGACTGGTATCAAACCAACCAACAGTTCCCTGTGAGTCCTGTCCGGTGTACCCGTAACCTAACGAGCACCTGTATACTATCTCCAGTACGACGTACTGACGGCTGTGGGACAGACCATCTCCCCAACTGGGATGAGAAGCGTACACACCAGTCTACTCCGGAGTATCGATGCTCTGTCTCGATAATCCAACGACCAGGGACCTGAATAAGGATGTGCTTGTAGACTACCCAGCCCCCACAAGTGTGACTGCCATCACAACGCTGGTAGACAAGCAAGATCCTAAGAGCTCTATCAATACGTTCACTCACATATTAAGATAGAAAAACCAAGTAGCATACTACCATGTTTAGCAAGACTGTTATATACATGTGAATATCCCAAGCTTCCATTAAGTAATATACAAGCTAGTATGATACAGTAATGGCCTTCTAGGGCATAAACACTAACAATCTCCCACTTGCACTAGGGCCATGTACTGGCATATCGCAGACCAATGATCTCGAGTAGCCTCTCGAACTGAATCTGAGGAAGGGCATTCGTGAATGGATCAGCAATGTTCTCTTCTGAAGCAACTCTCCGAACCTCGATCTCCTGACGATCAATGATCTCCCTGATCAGGTGATACCGCCTTAAGATGTGTCTGGACTTCTGATGGGACCTTGGTTCCTTCGCTAAAGCTATAGCTCCGTTGTTGTCGCAATACAGAGGTATTGGATCAACTATGGTAGGAACCACCTGAAGTTCTGTTAGGAACTTCTTCATCCAGACTGCTTCTTTTGCGGCATCGCAAGCAGCTATATACTCCGCTTCCATCGTCGAGTCAGCAACGGTGTCCTGCTTGGAGCTCTTCCAGCACACCGCCCCTCCATTGAGGGTAAAGACATAACCCGACATGGACTTGGAATCGTCCTTATCACTCTGGAAGCCGGAATCAGCAAAGGCCTCCAACCTGAGGTCTTTTCCGCCGTAAACCAAGAACATCTCCTTAGTCCTCCTCAGGTACTTGAGAATGTTCTTTACTGCTATCCAGTGTTTCTCCCCTGGGTCTGACTGATACCGGCTTACCACGCTCAGTGCGTAAGCTACATCTGGTCTGGTACACAACATCGCATACATTATAGAGCCTACCGCAGAAGCGTAGGGTATAATAGACATGCGTTCCCTTTCCAAATCAGTCTTGGGAGACATCTCTTTGGAGAGGGTGATTCCGTGACAAGCCGGTAGATTACCGCGCTTTGAATCTTCCATACTGAATCTCTTCAGTACAGTGTCGATATACCTGGACTGCGAAAGTCCCAACATCCTCTTGGATCTATCACGATAGATCCGGATCCCCAGAATGTAAGAGGCATCACCCAGGTCTTTCATGGAGAACCTGTGTGACAAGAATCCTTTGACAGATTGTAGCATAGGAATGTCATTTCCTATCAATAGAATGTCATCCACGTACAAGACGAGGAATACGACACTTCTGGCCACAACTTTACTATATATGCACGGTTCATCTGGATTTTTGATAAAGTCATATTCTTTGACTGTCTCATCAAAACAGATGTTCCAACTCCGCGATGCCTGCTTTAGTCCATAAATGGACTTAAGCAGCTTGCATACTTTCCCGCTGCTCCCACTCTGATTGAAACCCTCTGGCAGATCCATATAGACGCTCTCTTCTAAATTTCCATTCAGAAAAGCCGTCTTTACGTCCATCTGCCAGATTTCATAATCATGGAAGGCAGCAATTGCAAGAAGGACCCGAATGGATTTGAGCATAGCCACTGGAGAAAAGGTTTCGTCATAGTCCAAACCAGGTCTTTGACGAAAACCCTTTGCAACAAGTCTAGCCTTATAGGTTTCCACCTGTCCATCTACACCAATCTTTTTCTTGAAGATCCATTTGCATCCTATGGGTTTTACCCCATCTGGAGCAAAGTCCAAAGTCCATACTTTGTTGGTGTACATGGACTCCATTTCGGTCCGCATTGCATCTAGCCATCGTACCGAGTCGCCGCTCTGGATGGCCTGCCTGAAGTCAGTAGGTTCATCATCATCTATGATGCAATCCTCTCTATCCCCATCTATGAGAAAACCGTAGTATCTCTCAGGCGGATGAGACGGCCTACTACTCCTGCGGAGGGGTGCGGGAATGTTCTGTTCTTCTTGAACCTCTGGTTCTACCAAAATTTCAGTAGCAGCTTGTGGTTCTGGAATTTCTTCCAGTTCTATTTCGCTCCCACTCTTCTGATTTTCCAAAAATTCAGTTTCTAAGAAGCGGGCATGACGAGAAACAAAAACCTTTTGTTCCTCTGCGTGATAGAAATAATATCCTATAGAGTTCTTTGGATATCCCACAAACTTACACTCTACTGAGCGTGCCTCGAGCTTGTCCACATGCTGCTTTTTAACAAAAGCTGGACATCCCCATGTCTTCAGGTACTGAAGACAGGGTTTCTTCCCACTCCATATCTGATATGGTGTGGTAGGCACAGTTTTGGTTGGAACTTTGTTCAAAAGATATGCCGCCGATTCTAGCGCATAACCCCAGAAAGATCGCGGTAACTCAGCATTACTCATCATGGATCGTACCATATCCAATAGGGTTCGATTCCGTCTCTCCGATACACCATTATGCTGTGGAGTGTACGGAGGAGTAAGCTGAGAGAGAACTCCTTTCTCTTTTAGGTAACCTAGGAACTCGGCACTTAAGTATTCTCCACCTCGATCAGATCTTAGTGTCTTAATACTTTTGCCTGTTTGGTTTTCCACTTCACTCTTGTATTCCTTGAATTTCTCAAAGGCCTCGGATTTATGCTTCATTAAGAAAACATGTCCATACCTAGAGAAATCATCTGTAAAAGTAATGAAGTAGGAATAACCACCTCTTGCATGTGTAGACATTGGACCACATACATTACTGTGTATGAGTCCTAAGAGCTCGCTCGCTCTTACTCCTTGTCCAGTAAATGGAGTCTTTGTCATCTTTCCTTTGAGACAAGATTGACAAGTGTCATAAGTTTGATATTCGAACGTGTCCAAATATCCTTCTCTATGCAACTTAGTCAACCTTCTCTCATTGATGTGACCCAGTCTACAATGCCATAAGAAAGCTTTATTTAAATCTGGAGACTTTCTTTTTAGTGTGTTCTGGACATTGAAAATTTGGAGTTGGTTTAACACATATATGCCGTTATTTAGAGTACCGGACCCAATCAAACCATGATTAAGGTGGATGTTGACAACATCTCTTACAAACGTGAAATCATAACCTTTATTTGATAACAAGGAAACTGATATGATATTACACGTTAAGCTGGGTACAAAATAACAGTTATGTAAAACCAAAATGTGTCCACTCGTCAATCCTAGGTGATAATCCCCAACGGACGCAGCTCCCACGCTAGCTCCGTTAGCAACCCTGAGGATCATATCACCTTCCTTCAGCACTCTACGGTTTCTCAGTGCCTGCAATGAATTGCAAATATGAGATCCTGACCCGGTATCCAATACCCAGGAAGTAGAGTTGATCGACAGACAATTCTCAATTACAAACACACCTGAAGTCGAAGCCACAGCTTGCTTCGGTTCCTGGTTCTTGGCGTTCCACGCCTTGCAATCCTTCTTCCAGTGCCCTTTCCTGTGACAATGGAAGCACTCATCCAGGCCAACTACCGGTGCTGCAATCTTTTTCTTTCCCTTCTTTCCCACCTTACTAACACCTCCTCTAGGTCTGGGTGCGGCCTTCTTCTTCCTTCCTTTGGCCCTAGCCTTGGACCCGGAAGAAGATGAACCGCCAACAAACATAGCGGGTGTTTCCCTTGCCTTCTGCAAGGTGCCCTCTGCACTCCTTAACATGTTCAGGAGTTCTGCAAGTTCAACTTCTTTTCCTTGAAGATTGAAGTTGAGGATAAACTGGGCGTAGGTGGGAGGAAGGGACTGGAGAACAAGGTCTGTATAGAGCTCATTATCCAAAGTCGTCCCAAGGTCTGCGAGCTCTTCTATATAGCCAATCATCTGTAGGACATGTTCACCTACCGATGACACGACAGCCAACCTCGCTCGAAACAATTTCTTTGAGGTCTCGTATCTTGCTATACGAGATTGCTCTCCATAAAGTTCCTTTGTATGGAGAAATATGCCATCTAAGGACATATCCTCGTGCCTCCTCTGATGTTCATTATTCATCGAGGCAAGCACGATGCACTTGGCTCTCGCGCAATCTAAATCCCAGGTTTTGCGGATTTCCTTATCCGCATTGCTGGATTTGGGACCAGGGACAGCAGGTGCCGTAGCGGTGAGGACGTACCCCAGTTTGTCATAGGTCAAAGCCATCTTGACATTCCGCAGCCAATCTTTATAGTTTGGCCCCGTCAGTATATTTTTCTCTAAAAGTAACTTAAGTCCAGTCATTTTCAGGGTCGCTGCAATTAGGAGAGAGAGAAGAAAACTCTTTAGCATGATGCTCTTGCAAGTTTAGAGTGGTTTTTAGTTTATCTAAACTGGATGGCTCCCACTGTTTCTCGAATCCTTCCTCAAACCATAAAAGAAGAATTAGCCAAGACTATTCCCACCGTACAATACTTGCTTAACCGTTCAGCCAGGCCGGTGTCGATACTTCGAGGGAGGTTTTCCAACGCTTTCGCGAAGTTCCTTAATTAAATAACCTCTTTTCTCTGGGGGCGTAACCCCGCTGACACTTTTCTGGACACCTACTAGGTTTATAGCATTGATCGTTAAGCGACGAATATCCTGATAAGTAGCATATACTCACAGTAGGATCGGGATCCAAATATCATCGTATGATAATGTTGAAGGAATCCTACCAACATTCATCAAACTCCAAATGGTATGCATCTCTTTGCAAATTTCAGTTTCTTTAGAAATTCCCGATATAAGTTTTTGCCCCATGCTCTTATGACCTTGACGAAAGCCAACAAATCATAAGTCACATGTCAAGTTCTGCCCATCATTATCTTGTTAATTTGAACCCACCCGTATATACCCTTGACGAAAGCCAACAAGGTAATGCGACTGTCCCAAACCAACACATCTATCTATGTAACAAATGAATACCCCAGCAGCTACCAAACACTATGTCTTGACGAAAGCCAACAAACATAGCTTGAATACTACTGACTATCCATAAGAAATGACGGAGGGCTACGACTGGTTTTGGCGAAACCGTGAACGTAGTGAACTTGATATAACCGAAGGAACCTGATAGCTTTTAAAAAGGAGTGGTTAAAGCTCCGCATTTAAAAATATCTGTTTTAAAAATAACCGAGTGGTTTCTTTTAAATTGTTCCAACGATTTAAACTTTGGTTTGTTTTACTTTGCATTATAGATAATGCGTCCCATCATTAACCTATCATTGCAGAAAACAACGAAAATATAACGTCCTCTTATGCCATCCGCATTCGCCACGGGGTCCCGTCATCACCCGTTAGGTTACTTAACTAACGACAGAGCGGGGGCTGGGCTAGCGCGGGTGTAAAACATAAGTGACGTCTAAATAGCTATAATAAATATAGATATTTTACATTCGTCTGACGCAATGATATTCATTCCAGAACACAGATAAACAATATTGGATTTGCAAGCAATCTGTATTTCTTTTGAGCCTGCAAGAAAAGACAGATTACACAGTTGTGATGAATAGCCGTTTACCCCACCCTCGACCCCTACGGGTACGGCAAACTACCCACCCGGCAGTCTGTGTACCCCACCTTGGGTCAGTCCTAGGAGCAAATACAGTAAAAAGAAATAATACAACGGTGGCTACAACCGCAACCTGGAAGTGCCCCGCGAAAATAATATTACAACAAATTACATTTACAACAAATGAATAAATCAATAAACCATTGTTTACCCCGGCTATACACCTCAACAGTCCAATACAGTTTATATGCACAAACAGATATAACCATTTCAGAAATGTGCAACCCCCTGCCAACCGACATACTAGCAGTTGGGGGAGGTTTACGAACACATCAAACAATCACAGATATAATCCAATACGCAAATACTGTATTTTTCGATCGAATAAACAATTTCAAAATTGCTCCAAAATCTGCTCTGTTAAACAGTAACCTGAGCAATAATTAAATATTCCAGAAAACCCCAAATATCACAGGGGACCCACCCAAAAAAATTGAGCCCATGACTCGGCAACTCGGCCGCGGAAGCGCGGCGGATCGGTGGGATCCGCGGCGCTTCCGCGGCGATTTAGTCGAATCATGGGTTCGAATTTCTTGGGTGTTCTCCTGTACTCATGTCAAGCTCTCTGAACACACCAAAAAAATTTTAGGACTTCATTTTCACTTCGACAGAAACTTAACAGAACTAGGGTTTTCCGGGTTCGTTTTTTCGTTCGAAATTCGTACAAATTTGCGATTAAGTTATTTAGTGTTTAGCGAGGCTCTGATACCACTGTAAGTCGATGTAGTACACCCCAGTACTTATGGGGAGGCGGAATTTACAAAAACTTATCAAGTTTAAACAACGAACATCGACTAACCGCTTGAATCGAAGCTAAACCCTAAAAACCGTATTCTATGAGTTTCTTTACATAAGTGATTAGGGATTATACCTAATGAACCGGTCCTTCTTCTTTATGTCCTCCTTGGTTCTCCTCGGCCTTCTCTAGGTAGTAGATGATCCACCCGAGAGCGAAACTCCAAGCTAAACCTCTAACTTGAGGTAACTAATCAACTTTGATTGCTAATCAAAGATGATAGGATGATAAAGAGTGAAGGTTATGGATTGTTTAGTCTAACTAATCCTTTGATCTCAACACATGAGGATTAAGGATTAGGGTTTGAAGATGAGAGCTTGAGGAGAGAGAATGTGTGATATGATAATGAGAGAAGAGAGAGAGTGTATCATAATATTATGAAGCATTCTTATTTTCAACAAATGAATAAAAGAAATGAATAAGCATGCTTCACAAAATATCTTGTGATGATTCATTAACATGAGTCATTAAGCAATAAAAGTGCATTAATGAAGTGAATGAATCACCACTATGACTCACTCTCTTTCCAAAACAAACCTCCTTAGTCACATCTTCTAGATGCTTCTCGAGTAATTACGAGAACGCCCCTCCGATCCGTAAAAATACGGAAAAACTTTAGACTGTATAAATCCAATAACCGGATACCAGTAACTGGCTTAAACCAAAGCCGACTGGTAAAATCTGTCCGAAAGTCGTACGCGCGTAAACGCACGTATGCGTCCGAACCCTTTGTCGTAAAACCATGCAACCTCTATATCGTTTCGCCTGGAGTAGGAAACTCTCTGTGTGGGACTCTAGAGACTCGACTACTACGCTGGCAGTGGGTTTAACCACAGACCGCAAGCGGCACTAGCTGTACGTAACGGTCCCCAGGTAGTTGTCGATAAGAAGGCCGATGAGTAAACCCATCCGAACTCCTACTGAGTCTAATGTGACAATCTCCATACAGTCCGGTCCGTTCGTCCATGACTATCGCATATCGGGCCTAGGGGGGCGGCAAGCGTCAGTCCCCTAATAGCGGTATAAGTCGTGTCGGAGTGAAGCCCATTACACCCTGAGAAACTGCCGGAACCTACCAGCAAATCTCGCTTGCCCTGGCCAGGGACTTTGCGTAATGGCTCTCTGACACAGCACGATATCTACTCCCAATACCGGGAGGGACGAATCCTGTCTAACCGCCACTGCCTCCAAGTGCTCGGGACTGCACCCAACTGCTACCTGTTTGCACGACTCCTTTGAGCCGTGGTAGGGTAGCAATCTAAGAACAGTGGGACACACTCGAGGCGAAGTAGCAGTGTCAAGTCTGCGGACTACGCTGTACTCATGTCACCTGGGAACTGTTCACTGACGACTGGTATCAAACCAACCAACAGTTCCCTGTGAGTCCTGTCCGGTGTACCCGTAACCTAACGAGCACCTGTATACTATCTCCAGTACGACGTACTGACGGCTGTGGGACAGACCATCTCCCCAACTGGGATGAGAAGCGTACACACCAGTCTACTCCGGAGTATCGATGCTCTGTCTCGATAATCCAACGACCAGGGACCTGAATAAGGATGTGCTTGTAGACTACCCAGCCCCCACAAGTGTGACTGCCATCACAACGCTGGTAGACAAGCAAGATCCTAAGAGCTCTATCAATACGTTCACTCACATATTAAGATAGAAAAACCAAGTAGCATACTACCATGTTTAGCAAGACTGTTATATACATGTGAATATCCCAAGCTTCCATTAAGTAATATACAAGCTAGTATGATACAGTAATGGCCTTCTAGGGCATAAACACTAACAACATCTGCTGTACAGTAACAAAAACTAGGCCCAAAAGAACTATACAAAAAACCACAATTTCCAAAATTAATCTCTCTGGAAAAATTTAGTGCACAGTTCCCACTAAAGCGCCGCGGTTCCGCGGTCAAACCCTAGGTTTGACCGCGTATCCGCGGTGGTCTTATGGGAACACGTGTCCAAATTTTTCCAGTGTGCTTAAAAAACCCTGCACACTTTTCTGTGATATGCAAAATTATTTTTAGGCCCTTTAAAAAATCGACAGAAACTTGTGTGCTAAAAAATTATGATTTCGGAAATTCCGTTCGATCGATCTTTTAAACGCGTTAGCACAAGTTAGTATAGCTTAATGGTAAGGTTATGATACCACTGTAAGTCTACGGTAGCGCCCCGGCCGTCTAACAGACGCCAAATGCGGAACAAAAACTTTTTACAACTGGCGCTATCGCGTAGTATAACTCGGATCTGCCATTAAAGCTAAACCAACAAATTACAAAGTGGGTAGAAACGTTATACCGAATGATCCGAGTCCTTCGTTCTTCAACCATCATCCCACGCTTTGTTGCGGCTGCTCCGATCTCCTGAATCTCCAGTCTTCTCGTCCAGGTGGCACCACGTCGACGGATCTTTAAACGGGCTCCCGCCTCTGAACCGAGGCAACTCGATCGTCAAGTTTGCTAAAAGAGACGACCAAGATGAAGTAGAGAATGAGTAGAACACTTTGTCTCGTTACGTCCAATGCTATGGACGAATGGTTAATGAAGTTGCCTTTTGGATCGGGTGATGGAATGAAATGAGCTATGAAATTTCAAGACACCAAAACAATATCAATCTTTTTTCTAGCAGCCATAATCCCACACCAAGGGGGCCGGCCACTATATAAGGAGGTGGGGGTGAGTGTAGGAGAGGGGGAGGTGACCATAAGCACAATACTTATCATAACACCTAGTATGAACACAATTAATGCAAACCAATGATAATAAACCTAGTCATCACAACATTAATTGAACACTTAATGCATCAATGACTCATAAGCTTAGTCATTATCCTAGTCACCTTCCTAGAAGAATCCACACTCATCAAGAAAAGATAAATCCGTATTTAACCGAATGGAAAATACGGGCGATAGAAAACTTGAAATTGGCAACTTCCAAAAGTGATCCTGAAACGAATTTCAGGATAACCTCGAATCAGTATAAACATACCCGCATTTGTATTATGACCGAATACAAATCCAACTGAGACAAAGATATTATATCTACACAGCATAATACTCGGATCCGGCTTAAACCAAAGCCGATCAGTATTATCTGCCCGAAAAATGACACATGCGAAAACGCACGTGCATTTTCCGAACCCTGCCATAAACCTATACGGCCTCTACAACGTTTCGCCCGAACTTGGGAAACTGTCTGTGGGGGACTTGATTAGTCGAAAATATTGTATATTTTAGCCGGCAATTTCCTCATCATTTGCATCCATATAGAAGTGTTCGGCATTCATATTTTACATATTAGCAAAACTGTCGCAAAATATCAGATTACATGTATTAGACTCTAAAACCGACACTATAAAGGAAATTGACTACATTTCATGGCATCGCATCATCCCTACATTTGCGCAACACTTATTTTGAGATCTGTGCAGGAAAATCCAGCAGAAAGGCCAAAAATTTACAGGGTACAGCTAAAACGTTACGCCAACTCAATGATTTCAGTTCTGGTATCAATACAAAGGGACAAATACAAATCAACATATCAGAGGAAGCCTCAAATAGCATCCCAAGACCATACCAGAAAGACCAAGGCCCAAGCACTACAAAGTGCCGCGGATCCGCGGCAGGAACCTGCTTGCGCCGCGGATCCGCGGTGGGTCCAAAGAATTAGCTCCTTATTTTTGGTGAACAACTCCTAGATCAGCTCCTACACTTCATAAAGACACTCCAAGTTCCAGAAGACTCCAGATACTTCTGCCAGATCAGCAAGCTTTGGGATCAACACTAAACTAGCCTATCATTCTAGAAACTTCTCCCTAAACCCTAGCTTAAACCCTAAGCTAAGCCTAACAAACTACTTCTAGAAGTCTTTCAACAAACATTTGGAGGGAACTCAAAGGCTTAGGGTTTGGGTGCTCTATAAATAAGACCCTAGGCTCACTTGTAAATCATCTTGATTTACCTAGGACTTGATCCTTGATTAGTTCATTTTAGAGCCATTATATCTCTTCCTTCATCTTCTTCTTCCACAAGTCTAGTGAGAGGATTTGTGTGAAACCCTAACCCTAATTCCAATCAAAACCCAAGATCCCGAGTACCCATTCAAGCAAGAAGCCTTGCAACCTTTTCGGAGCCGAGCCGGTCTTCAACAGAGCAAGTGGTCCAAGCCGATCCGCGACTCACGGAGCCGGGCAAAGCCAAGTAGACAATTTTATTCTTCCTCTTGTAGTTCTTAAGCGACTGTAATCAAATTGTTGATATAAATAAAAGGTGATATTCTTTTATCTTGTTTTCTTTAAATTCTTGCATCATGAGTCAATCTAAATTTCTAGTTATAATTCTTGTTGTGATGTTTGAGTAATACTCCGCTCGTCGAGGAGTCGAGACGATCAATAGAATGATGATGTAGTATATCTTAAATCGATTCTTGAATCCTACGAGTTTTGTAAACCCTAGCAAGATCAAGAATCGACGACCCAATTCGTTGCGATGCTTTCTTGATTGATATCACTCGAGATAGGGGAGTTACGATCGTTTCTTGAAATTGCTAGAGGCTAGAATGTGAATGATAATCGACGAAAGAACAAGGGTTAAACGATGAAACCCTAGTTTCATGAAGAAAGACCTAACTCTCGTCGACCATCATCGATCTAGTATCAATCCTTCGAAGGACAAGAACACGAAATCTTGATATTACATCACGTCTATAGATCCGATCGATTCCTACGAGCCTCATTTAGATTCTTGACATTTTGGTTGGAAATATTATCGAAACCCAATTCTTGATTGTTTATCAGTTTCTTGATTCTTGATTAAACTCGTGACACCTGAATCAATTGATAAATTCTTGAATCATGTTTTCTTTTCTTTTCGATTAACTTTTCAATTCAAACAAAGCAATTATAAAAACGAATCGCACAATCCCTGTGGACGATCCGCACTCGCTTACGATCTACAACTGACACCGTAGTTGATTGCGGTCAAATATAATTTTTTGATTGTGAACTTTATTCAATTTTCTAATTACCGACACAAAGAGACTCTTATCGATTTGATTTACTTACTCAGTCTCGTATTTTACGATCAATCAAATGGTACCGAAATCGGGGACTATTTGAATCGATACTTTTATACTTTTACATTTCCACAATCCCGAAATTGTTCGAATCAAAATGGCGCCATTGCCGGGGACTATTTGATTTGATTTACACAATCAAGAATTTATTACAATCAAAATGGCGCCGTTGCCGGGGATCGCGCGCTAATTCGTTTTCATTTTATAGTTTGAATTGAAAGATTTATTTCATTGTGATTTTTGAGATCAAAATTCGTGCAAACCCTAAACAATTTGTTGTGTTTCATTGCAAGGACATCTGGAGCTTGCTGGAAATTGAGAATTTTTTTTTGAAAATACCAGAGAGTTGAGGGAGTCTACTATAGCTCCCTGAAAAATTTTGGAGAGGTGATCTCAACACAAGACCGCGGAAGCGCGGCCTAAGTGCCCAATTGCGGCGGAAACGCGGCCCTTCTGGGGGATCTCTGCAAACTTTTTGCTTCAGGTGATTTCTTACCTTCTCCTCTCTCCTCTTTTTAGCTCCAACTGACAATTTTCTGCAGGATTCTTTGCAAAGAATAGCAGCTCGCAAATTGCAAAATTAAATTTGTGCGTGATTTTGTTTCTTAGTTGTTTGCATTCTAAATACGGATATTAAGGGGCACGGCCAAATCCAAATTAGGTGGGGATTTCATTACCCTTCCTAGGCCCCGAAAACCACAAAACTTGCATCCGCATTGACCCACATTAACTAAAAGAAATCTAGAGATGACTCTAAGGACTGTCGCGCTCAATTAGGACAGAAGAAGGCCGTGGGTAATTCATTGCTTATCCACGTTTTCTTGTGGTGCCTAAGGCGAGTGTGTCTAAGTCTAGTGGTTTCTAATTAGGCCCACTACTTACGTAGTGGAGTACCTTCCCACTTACCTGGCACTTATCCGGCCACAGGGGAACAAAGAGGCAGTGGAAGATTCTATCCTGCGACTTGTCTTTTGGCAGTTAGGAGCGGTCTAGAGCCGTACCTAGGTGACTACTAGATTCTAGGGTTTTTGTGCTGCATTTGTTTTGTCGCATCATTTTTTTTCAAAAAATCCGTCCCTTTTTAAAAGCAAACACCTCATTCATTCATTTACACCTAATTATAAGCCAACGCTGCCACTTGTACTAACCCTTTTTAGTACAAGATAGGCTGGACATGGGATTCTAGTGCCCGTTTAGTCCGCATACCTTTTATCGACTCCGAAGTCGATATTTCTCCATTTACCTTTCCTTTACCTACTACCACACCCACACCGATGGATCCGAATCCATCAAACTTCTTTAACCCTAATCTGCCGCCGTCCGTTGGTGCGCAGAATCCACCCCGCATCTCTCTCCAGGAGAGGTGCTATCCACTTAGAGGTCCTCTTTCGACCTGCTTGTCCATACCACCAGCCAATGGGGATAACTTTGAGAGTAAACCCCAGTATATCAATCTTTTACCCAAATTCCACGGACTCGAGACTGAGGACGCTTACGTTTTCATTACCAAATTTGAAAACGTATGCGCAATGATGGGTACGTCACAACTTTCAGTGGATGCGATGCGTCTACGACTTCTTCCATTTACATTGTGCGATATAGCCGAGAAGTGGCTATATAACACTACAGCACACTCTATTACGAATTGGGAAGAATTCGTCCCTGCATTCCTTAAGAAATTTTACCTAATCCAAAAGACAGCACGAATCCGTAGCGAATTGAATCAATTTGCCCAGCTCCCTACTGAACCATTCTCTAAATGCTTTGAACGTTTCAAGGATCTATTGGTTCATTGTCCTCATCACGGCATCCCGAGATGGGAGCTTTGCCGAATCATTTATGAGGGCATTAACCCAAGCACTAAACAGAGCCTTGAAAACATGTGCCAACGTACTTTTATGACCAAGGATGATGGGGAAGCATGGAAGTACTTAGAAGAGTTCGCTGAAAAATCACTACAGTGGGAGAGTGGAACCCAACCATTGAATAGGGGTGGCGTACACCAAATAGATGTGTCCATAGGCGTTCGAGCTGAAATGGCAGCAATGCAAAAGAAGCTCGACGCTATGGAACACAAATTTTCTGCAGCCTCCCTAAACCCAATGTCGCTCCCCAAAACTGTTTGTGGGTGCTGTTCTGATCCGTCTCATTTAACGGAAGAATGTCCATTAAACTCTGCGTTTCAAGGTCACGATCATTCTAATGCCGCATTTCAAAGACCTAGAAACGATCCATATTCTTCCACGTACAATCAGGGTTGGAGGAATCACCCGAATTTTGCTTGGAACAAACAACAACAATCTCAAAACACGGTTCCAAGCCAAAATAATTTTCAAAGGGCTCTTCCTCCACCACAACAGCAACCCCTTCAACTCACTCAGCACCCCTATCAGTCACAAAATTTCCAAAACCAGGTCAACACTCCTGCACAGTCTAATCCTATGCAGTTGTCATGTTCTGACGAATTCTCTCAATTCACTCAAACCATGAAATCACTTTTATCAAATTTCATAGAGGTTTCGACTGAGGTTAGATCTTCCGTCAGTAAGATAAAGAAAAACTCAGCATCTCAAGATGAGAGTATCAGATCGATGGAAGCTGAAATCGCACGCCTTAAAGCCGAAATGAGTGCGAGAGAAAAAGGGAAACTTCCCTCTCAACCCCTACAGAATCCTGGGATTTACAATGTAAATGCCATCACAACGTTGAGATTGGGAAAAGTGCTGAACAATCATGTCGGGGAAGGTATTGATGATACTGAAAATCATATCAACACCCTGGCTGAGACCTTTCCACACACACACACTTCTCCTTCTGATCCTTCTTCTTCTACCACACCACTTTCTCGAGAGCCTATTCTCCATTTACCATTAGGCTAGACACCTTCTCCCAACCCCTATAGTTCTCCACAGACGGTCCCCACACCTCTTTTGGGATCTCGTCTATCCCCTCTTCCTTCTCCTGTGATGGACTCTGCGCTTATTGCGAAAGCTCCTTACCCGAACTGGTTAAGGGGTAACAGAACGAGTCCTCATATTGAGAAAATCTTAGAAATGTTCAAACAGGTTAACATCAATATCCCTCTCCTAAATGCAATTCAACAAGTCCCCGCTTATGCGAAAATTCTTAAGGACTTGTGCACTAGGAAGAGGAAGACCCAAATGCCGAAGAAGGTCTTTATGGCTAATAATATCAGAACTGCTTTTATTCCCCAGCTACCAAAGAAACGAAAGGACCCAGGATGTCCTACGATATCGATTTTTATTGGGGGTAAAAACATAAATCGTGCTCTTTTAGACTTTGGCGCAAGTGTTAACCTGCTCCCTTATTCTGTCTATGAGCAACTAGGGATTGGAGAGCTGAAACCTGCTCACTGCACTCTCCAGATGGCAGACCGATCTATCACCAAACCAAGGGGTGAATTAGAGGATGTGTTGATAAAGGTCGGGGAATTTTTTTTCCCTGTAGACTTCAATGTACTCGACACACATCCTGTAGAAAACCCCCGGGGCCAAATTCCGGTGATTCTAGGTCGTCCTTTTCTTTCCACTTCCAACGCTGTTATAAACTGTAGAAATGGTTCAATGAACTTATCATTTGGAAATATGACCATTGAACTAAATATCTACAAAGTTGGAAGTCAGCCATCAGAACCCTCTGCTCATATTTTAGATGTGTGCTCTGTCCATGAGATCGCTCCCGATAGTTGTGGAGCTGAGGAACTTTGCTTTACTGATCTCAATGACATTACCACATCTCTGTTTGACTTTACACAAGATCTTAGTGAGGACATTTTTTTCTACACTTGAGTCCTGCACTTCTGACTTTTCTCCACCCGAGTCTGTATCTTTCACAGGCTCTGAGCTTCTTTGTAAATCCAAAAATCACTCAATGATACCTCCTTCTATCATTTCTCCGCCCGAATTAGATCTAAAAATTTTACCGTCTCATCTGAAATATGCTTATTTAGGTGAGAAGGAGACGTTACCGGTTATAATATCCGCTTCTCTAGCATTAGAGCAAGAGAAAGCACTTTTATCGGTATTGAGATCTAACAAAGAGGCGTTTGGTTGGAGTATGGCGGACATCAAAGGGATTAGTCCCTTGATAGTTGAACATCATATACGTGTGATGGATGATGCCAGACCAACCCGAGAACCACAGAGACGGTTGAATCCCGTCATGAAGGAAGCTGTAATGAAAGAGATCGTCAAATGCCTAGATAATGGTATTATATACCCCATCTCCGATAGCCAATAGGTGAGTCCTATACATGTCGTTCCTAAGAAATCCGGCATCACTGTTATAACCAATGAGGCGAATGAGTTGATTCAGACACGCGCCCAAACTGGGTGGCGTGTATGTATCGATTATAGAAAACTCAACGCTGCTACGAGGAAAGACCACTTTCCTCTACCATTCATTGATGAAATGCTGGAACGCTTAGCGGTACGAGAGTATTATTGTTTTATGGACGGATACTCAGGCTATAATCAGGTCCCCATTGCCAAAAAGGATCAAGATAAAACCACTTTTACTTGTCCTTTTGGTACTTTTGCTTACAATCGCATGCCCTTTGGGCTATGCAATGCTCCCGCTACCTTTCAGCGGTGTATGATGGGGATATTCTCTGATATGGTAGAGAATTTTCTGGAGATATTTATGGACGATTTCTCGATTTTTGGAGACTCTTTTTCCGACTGCCTTGCGAATCTTGACGCTGTTCTTACTAGTTGCAAAGAGAAGAAATTGACTTTGAACTAGGAAAAATGCCATTTTATGGTCCAAGAAGGAATTGTTCTTGGACATGTCATTTCACAGAAAGGCATTGCGGTTGACAGAGCTAAGATAGATGTCATTCAAAACCTCCCTCATCCCAAAAGCGTCAAAGATATTCGCTCTTTCCTTGGCCACGCGGGCTTTTATAGGAGATTCATTAAGGACTTTAGCAAAATTGCTAGGCCTTTAACTCTTCTCCTGGCCAAGGATACGACCTTCCATTTTGACTCGGATTGCGAGATAGCTTTCGACTCACTTAAAGACTCACTCACTTCAGCCCCCGTTTTATCATCACCAAACTGGGACTACCCCTTTGAGCTGATGTGTGACGCATCCGATTTTGCAGTAGGTGCAGTCTTAGGACAGCACATCGAAAAGATACCACACGTAATATACTATGCAAGTAAGACCCTGAATGATGCGCAAATCAATTATACAACCACAGAAAAATAACTTTTAGCCGTTGTATTCGCATTAGAAAAATTCAGGACTTACTTAATCGGCTCACCTATAGTTGTGTATACTGACCATTCCGCTTTAAAACATCTTTTGGCGAAGAAAGATGCAAAAGGTCGACTAATACGTTGGATCCTACTGTTACAAGAATTTGATCTTGTTATCAAAGATAAGAAAGGATGTGAAAACGTAGTAGCTGACCATCTTTCACGCATCATTTCTTCCCCTATGACCCTGCCGATCAATGACTCGTTCCCTGACGAGCAACTCTTGAGCGTATCTAATGAACCATGGTTCAGGGATATTGTGAACTATCATGCCACGGGACTGATACCCAGCGATTGGTCAAAACATGACAAATATCGTTTTCTATCCCAAGTAAAACACTTTTACTGGGACGAGCCCTATTTGTTTAAATATTGTCCTGATCAGATCATTCGCTGGTGTGTCCCGAATGAAGAGTTCAAGAGTGTTCTTTCTTTTTGTCATGATCAGGCCTGTGGGGGTCACTTTGGTCCTAGAAAGACAGCGGAGAAGGTTTTGCAATGTGGATTTTATTGGACGACCTTATTCAAGGACGCATTTGAGCATTGCAAAACCTGTACACAATGTCAGTATACGGGTAGAATCTCCCAGAGCAATGAAATGCCTCAGCAACCCATCTTGGTTGTTGAAATATTTGATGTTTGGGGCATAGATTTTATGGGTCCTTTTCCCAACTCCTTTGGGAATTTGTACATATTACTGGTGGTTGATTAAGTTTCAAAGTCGGTAGAAGCCATTCCATGTCGCACTAATGACAAGAAAGTTGTTATTATGTTCTTGAAAGAGAATATCTTTTCCCGATTTGGACACCCACACGCTATTATTAGAGATAATGGGACACACTTCTGCAACAGATCTTTCGAGACTCTGATGCGGAAGTACTCAATCAACCACCAACTCTCTACACCCTATCATCCCCAAACAAGCGGGCAGGCTGAAATCTCAAACAGACAAATCAAACTTATCCTGGAGAAAACTGTTGCTAAAAATAGAAAAGACTGGTCGACCAAACTGACGGATGCTCTTTGGGCATTCCGAACTGCATATAAAACCGACCTAGGGATGTCTCCATATAGGATAGTATTTGGGAAAGCATGTCATTTACCTGTCGAGATAGAACATAAAGCATTGTGGGCTATAAAAGAAATAAATTTTGATTTAAACCTTGCTTGCAACTTTCGGAAGCTGCAACTAAATGAGCTAAGCGAACTCCGCGATGAAGCTTATGATAACGCTGTAGTTACAAAGAATAGGACTAAGGTTTTTCACGATAAAAACAGTTTGAGGAAAACATTTTCACCTGGTCAACAAGTCCTTCTTTATGATTCACGATTACACCTTCACGCGGGTAAGCTCCGATCTCGATGGAAGGGACCTTTTGTTGTGCGGTCTGTATACCCGCACGGGGCAGTAGAGATTGAAAATGTTAAAAACGGCACCATTTTCAAAGTAAATGGACATAGACTAAAGCCGTATTTTTCAACTGACCCCACGGAGGAGCTCTTGTTCTTACAAGAGCCAGTTTATTTGGATTAAAATTCCTCCGTCTCACCTTCATATCCAGTATATCATTGCATCATCTTTTGGCTGAAGGTGAGTGAAAAGAATAAGTTTAGGGGAAGTTCTTCACTTATATATTTTGCCCCCACTAATAATTCCTCCCAGACTTACAGGTTTTGTAGATATAATTGTCGGCAACATTGAGGACACTGTTGAAAACATGTTTGGGGGAGGTTTGTGCTTATTTTCGCATCATTTGCATATCATTTGCATAAGCACAAAACAATTCTTTTCTTTTAAAAACTTTTTTTTTAAAATCTATAAAAATTGAAAAATTTTCAAAACCCATAAAAATGTAAAAAATTTCAAGTATAAAAATAATTTGTATATTTACCTTTTTGTATATAAATAAGATAATGAAAGTTTAGATAGTGAAAAATTATATCCATGAGATTAGAAAAATTTAAGAAAACTAAGAAAATTAGAAGTTTTCTTATACGAACTAGTAATAAGTAGTTATGAGCCGTTGTCCCAAGGGTTAGAAAGATGAAGGACGTCACTAATCTGAGGATAAAAATAAGTCTGAAAAATAGTTTCTATTCTGGAAGCCAAACATTTTGAACGTTGCTACACTGCTATTCGCACCTACACACGTCTTGAAGCCTGGGATAGCAGAGGATACCTTGAAATGCTCTTGTCTTAAAGCCGATGTATGAAGGAAATAAAAAGCAAAAAAGTGAATAAAGAAAATATAAAGTGGTGAGAAAAATGGACACTGGTTTTGTTATCACCGAGGGCAATAAAAAATATATAGCGAGGGTGCCTTTTCACCTAGTGCCCTAAGGCCAACTCGTCTGGGAGTCACTGCTATGCCTATGGTGGTGCAAGACGAGCAAAATACACCAAATAAGCAAGCACAGGAGTAATCGGTCGGTTAGTACCTCAAGAAGTATTAACGGTCGCATGAAAGTGTGTGAGCAATCTCATCTAAATATTCATTAATTAAAAAGTACTGAGGCTGATGGGCAAGAGTATGATAGCTTGAATTGAATTCTCCGGGTGTAGGGATGTCCTTTACACACACGCAGGGTTATATGATCGATGTTTGGAAGAAAGATAGGAATGAAGAATAAGATGATGTTTTATTGAGGGAGGACGTGATTTCTGACATCTTTTCATGACCATTAAGATAGGGCTCATGACAACCGAAAAGCTAGCTTAGTTGGAAACCCTAATTTTCAAGGCTTTTCTTTTACAATTCTTCTCTTTAAATGTAATATTCATGATCTTTCTTTTATTATTGGATTTTGTGGGTGCAATCCGCTGAAAACCCTCAGGATACAACACTCCTCCTACTAGGGACACCTAGAGGTTTAAAGGCTTGTTACACGTGCTCAGTGCAATCGTGTTGCCTACGAAAGTGTGCTAGTTAGTTTTTTCTCTTTCTTTATTTTCTCCTTCTCTTTTTAATAAAATAGTTTGCTCGAGACGATCGAAATTAAGTTTAGGGGAATTTGATTAGTCGAAAATATTGTATATTTTAGCCGGCAATTTCATCATCATTTGCATCCATATAGAAGTGTTCGGCATTCATATTTTACATATTAGCAAAACTGTCGCAAAATATCAGATTACATGTATTAGACTCTAAAACCGACACTATAAAGGAAATTGACTACATTTCATGGCATCGCATCATCCCTACATTTGCGCAACACTTGTTTTGAGATCTGTGCAGGAAAATCCAGCAGAAAGGCCAAAAATTTACAGGGTACAGCTAAAACGTTACGCCAACTCAATGATTTCTGTTCTGGTATCAATACAAAGGGACAAATACAAATCAACATATCAGAAGAAGCCTCAAATAGCATCCCAAGACCATACCAGAAAGACGAAGGCCCAAGCACCACAAAGTGCCGCGGATCCGCGGAAGGAACCTGCTTGCGCCGCGGATCCGCGGTGGGTCCAAGGAATTAGCTCCTCATTTTTGGTGCAAAACTCCTAGATCAGCTCCTACACTTCATAAAGACACTCCAAGTTCCAGAAGACTCCAGATACTTCTGCCAGATCAGCAAGCTTTGGGATCAACACTAAACTAGCCTATCATTCTAGAAACTTCTCCCTAAACCCTAGCTTAAACCCTAAGCTAAGCCTAACAAACTACTTCTAGAAGTCTTTCAACAAACTTTTGGAGGGAACTCAAAGGCTTAGGGTTTGGGTGCTCTATAAATAAGACCCTAGGCTCACTTGTAAATCATCTTGATTCATCTTGGACTTGATCCTTGATTAGTTCATTTTAGAGCCATTATATCTCTTTCTTCATCTTCTTCTTCCACAAGTCTAGTGAGAGGATTTGTGTGAAACGTTAACCCTAATTCCAATCAAAAGCCAAGATCCCGAGTACCCATTCAAGCAAGAAGCCTTGCAACCTTTTAGGAGCCGAGCCGGTCTTCAACAGAGCAAGTGGTCCAAGCCGATCCGCGACTCACGGAGCCGAGCAAAGCCAAGTCGACAATTTTATTCTTCCTCTTGTAGTTCTTGAGCGACTGTAATCAAATTGTTGATATAAATAAAAGGTGATATTCTTTTATCTTGTTTTCTTTAAATTCTTGCATCATGAGTCAATTTAAATTTCTAGTTATAATTCTTGTTGTGATGTTTGAGTAATACTCCGCTCGTCGAGGAGTCGAGACGATCAATAGAATGATGATGTAGTATATCTTAAATCGATTCTTGAATCCTACGTGTTTTTTAAACCCTAGCAAGATCAAGAATCGATGACCCAATTCGTTGCGATGCTTTCTTGATTGATATCGCTCGAGATTGGGGAGTTACGATCGTTTCTTGAAATTGCTAGAGGCTAGAATGTGAATGATAATCGACGAAAGAACAAGGGTTAAACAATGAAACCCTAGTTTCATCAAGAAAGCCCTAACTCTCGTCGACCATCATCGATCTAGTATCAATCCTTCGAAGGACAAGAACACGAAATCTTGATATTACATCACGTCTATAGATCCGATCGATTCCTACGAACCTCATTTAGATTCTTGACATTTTGGTTTGAAATATTATCGAAACCCAATTCTTGATTGTTTATCGGTTTCTTGATTCTTGATTAAACACGTGACACCTGAATCAATTGATAAATTCTTGAATCATGTTTTCTTTTCTTTTCGATTAACTTTTCAATTCAAATAAAGCAAATATAAAAACGAATCGCACAATCCCTGTGGACGATCCGCACTCGCTTACGATCTACAACTGACACCGTAGTTGATTGCGGTCAAATATAACTTTTTGATTGTGAACTTTATTCAATTTTCTAATTACCGACACAAAGAGACTCTTATCGATTTGATTTACTTACTCAGTCTCGTATTTTACGATCAATCAAATGGTGCCGAAATCGGGGACTATTTGAATCGATACTTTTATACTTTTACATTTCCACAATCCCGAAATTGTTCGAATCAAAATGGCGCCGTTGCCGGGGACTATTTGATTTGATTTACACAAACAGGAATTTATTAAAATCAGGACTCTAATGACTCATCGACACACTGGCACTGGGTATAACCTCTAGCACGTCAGAGGTACGAGCTGTACGTAACGTTTTGCCTATGTATTGATTGGAAAGGAAGCTGATGTGCGAACTCATCTAAAAAACCCTACTGAGCCTAACAGTGACAATATACATACAGGCCGGTCCATTCGTCTATGAGTATCGCATATCGGCCTAGGGGCTGGAAACGTCAGACCCCCAATAGCAGTATAAGTTGTGTCAGAGAGTGGACCAGAACTCCTTGAGATACTACTGGAGTATCTACCAGTAAATCTCCTGCCTCGGCCGAGAGCTTTGTTTAATGGCTCTCCTAGACACAGCGCGATCTCACCCCCAATACCGGGAGAGACGAATCCCCTGCCGATCCGATCACTTGCCTCCATGTGGCTCGGGACCGTACCCAAAAAAGACCTGTTTGCACGACTCCTTTGAGTTGTGGTAGGGTAGAAATCAAAGCATAGTGGGAACTCACACGAGACAAATGATGACCATAGGTCGATGAACTAACCTGTACACATGTCACCAGGGAACTTCTATCTGACGATATGTATAATACCAACTAGCATGTTCCCGGCGAGTCCTGTCTGGTGTACTCATAACCCAATGAGCACCTGTATACATCTTAGGTGAACCAACTAACACCAATGGCTTGTGAGACTGGCCATCGCCCCTCGTCGGGGTCTCGACTGTATACACTAGTCTACTCTGGAGTATCGATGCCCTGTCTCGAAACTCCCACGACTAGGGACACTTTAAGGTTGTGCTTACAGACCCCAGCTCCCACGTATATGATCGCCATCATACTGCTGGTAGTCAAGCAAGAATCCTATGGGCTCTATCAACATGCAATAGCGAACTAAAGCATGTTTACGATCATAAAGACAAACCAGATAGCATACTATCATCTTGAGCAAGACTTTCATATCGATATAGGTCCTGCCTCAATCACTGCAATCACGTACCTGCGATCCAATAATTGACTTTGAGGGCACCATCTCTAACAAAGTTACCCGCCAAAACCAGAAGCGAGGCAGCCCCCTTCAACAAAGTGAATGGACCACCCAGCACTTCACGGAATCCGGTAACTTGAGCACCCTACCTTGGGTCAACCTATACCCCCTACTAGTGCGGCGAATAGCCGGCCAATTCTAGAGTGAAGCCCCCTCCGTCTCAAAGCCATGAGATGCGGGCCCGTTGCCCTCTAGAATCCGGCTATCCGTGCACCCCACCGTGGGGTAATCCTAGTACAGAAAAGAAGAAAAAAATATACAACGGGTACATCGACCTCAGCCCGTTCGTGCCCCAAAAGAATAATATACAAACAGGTAGTGACGGTAATCCACATGTCAGACACTCGCCCCGCAATATCAAATGTACAAATATAAACAAACTGTACTAACATTGCCCCAGGCTATCCACCATGACAAATCAGCAACATCACAGCACAACACAGAACATTAACGTGAATGTCACGTTCGCAAATCCGTCTAAAAGGGCTATATCAATTAGACAAGATTTACAGCTCGAATGACATTCACGGTCACAGATATAATGTAAGTACTGCGAACTAAATTATTTAAAATTTCGATCGACAAAATTTCCCGAAGTGGGCCCCAAGTACAATTCCCAGTACTCAAACAAAATCTGGGCCCAAACAAAATATTCCAGAAACCACATTTTCGCACAAAAGACCAACACAAGAAAAATGGTGCACTGAAGCCAAATAACAGCGGCGGAACCGCGGCTAAAACGTGGTTAGTGCCGCGGTTCCGCGGCGCTAAAGTGGATTCGTGCTCCTAAATTTCTACAGAGGTCTTAAAAACACCTGCCTAATTTTCTGACATACTCAAAATAATTTTTAGACCACAAAAAAAATTCGACAGAAACTCAGAAAATGAAAACGTGGTTTCGGAAATTTTGATCGATCAATATTTTAAACACGTTAGAACAAGCTAGTAAAGGTTAATGTCGTGGCTCTGATACCATGTAAGTCTACGGTAGCGCCCCGTCCGTCGATCCGAGGCCAAAATGCGGAAACAAAACTTTTTCATAAACTTGAAACTAGCGCTATCGTATACTTTAAACCCGGATCGAACCATTAACACTAACTTGCATACTAGAGAAGGGTTGGAAAGGCTATACCGATCGATCCGTGTCCTTCGGTCTTTGGCCACCATCCCAAGCTCCTCGTGGCATCTACGATCTCCGGTCTCCTCGTCGGAAGGGCACCACATCTTCAAGTCTTTTTGCGGGCTACCACCTCTGAACCGAGGCAACCCGGACATGAAGTTTGCTAGCCGACGTGTCCAAGGTTGCTGTAGAATATGTGTAGAACGCTTCATCTCGAGGGTTAATGAAGTTGCCATTTTGGAGGTGAGGGTGGAAATGAGCTTTTGGAAATGGAGCATAGGAATTTTTCTTTGCAAATGAAATGAATCATCTCACCACCAAAAATTGGGACAGCCCAATATATGGCTCAGCCAAAACCAGGAGAAGAGGGAGGTGAGTGCAAAATCAAGTGAGAGGTGACCATAAGCAAAGTGTGGTGATAATGAGGAAGAATTGTCACACCAAATTCCTTATTAATCCATTCACAATTAATGCACCAAGAGAGAGTCAAAAATGCTAGAAACATCAAGAGAGTCCCTGGAAATTCTGGAGCCCCATACACCAAAAAAAAAACCATTTAGTAAAACTTCACTTTTGCAACTAAGCCCCTCAATGCAAGAATTTCAGCCAAGAAGAGATGAAAGAAAAATGGCCGAAACGAAATTCAAACTGGCAACTTCAAAAAGCGATCCAGTAATAAATTTCAGGATAACCCCACCACTGTATATACATACCCGCATTTGTATTCCGACCGAATACAAATGGAATAAGAAAAAATCTAAATAGTATAATACTATGATGTGGCTTAAACCAAAGCCCGCTAGTATTATCCTTCCGAACCATGACATGTGTACAAGTGCACGCGTATGTTCGAACCCCGCCATAAATCTATACGGAATCTACAACGTTTCGCCCCAAACTTAAGAAACAGTCTGTTGGGGACTCTAAAGACTCGTCAATACATTGGTTGTGGATTTAACCACTAGCACGTCAGTGGTACTAGCTGTAAATAACGGGCCACTAAGTATTGACCAAAAGGGAGTTCGATGAGCGAACTCATCCTGACACCCTACTGAGCCTGTCAGTGACAATATCTGTACAGTCCGGTCCGTTCGTCTATGAGTATCGCATGTCTGGCCTAGGGGGTTGGTAAAAGTCAGACCCCCAAAAGCAGTACAAGTCGTGTCAAAGTATAGCCCAGAACACCCTGAGATACTACTGGAATACCTACCAGTAAATCTCCTGCCTTGGCCAAGGACTTCGTGTAAATGCTCTCCTAGACACAGCGCGATCTCACTCACAATACCGGGAGAGACGAAACCCCTGCCGATCCGCTCACTGCCTTCATGTGGCTCAGGACAGTACACAACTAAAACCTGTTTGCACGACTCTTTTGAGCCGTGGTAGGGTAGTAATCAAAGCACGGTAGTAATTCATACGAGACAAATGACGATCTCAGGTCGGTGAACTAAGCTGTACACATGTCACCAGGGAACTGCTATCTGACATTAGGTATCATACCAACTAGCATGTTCCCGGCGAGTCCTGTCCGGTGTACTCATAACCCAATGAGCACATGTATACATCTTAGGTGAACCAACTGACACCAATGGCTTGTGAGACCATACACCACCCCTCATCGGGGTCTCGACTGTATACACTAGTCTACTAATGGAGTATCGATGCCCTGTCTCGAAAACTCCCACGACTAGGGACCTTTTAAGGATGTGCTTATAGACCCCAGCTCCCACGTATATGATCGCCATCATACTGTTAGCAGTCAAGCAAGAATCCTAAGGGCTCTATCAATGTGTAATAGTTATCTGTAAGGTCACCTAAAGCTTGTACACGATGATAAAGATAAACCAGATAGCATACTATCATCTTAAGTAAGACGGTCCTACCGGCATAGGTCCTCCCTCAATCATTGTAATCACGTGCCTGTGATCCAATAATTGACTCTGAGGGCACTATATCCAACAAAACTCAGCCCAGGTCGTAGGAGCAAGACCAGCGGCTCTGCCCCTCTCCAACGACTCACACCACTTCTAGGCCAGACCCTCTAGCCGGATACTCGCGAACTCCACCCACCTCTCGTCAGAGCATCGGAGCGAACGACAAATCCTGGCCATCCGGTCGATAAACGACTGCGGATCCTCAGTAGCATCTGTGCCAGTAAACACCGGAGGCCTTGGCCTTATGAACTCTGTCAGTGACACGGTAATAACCTCCGGAGCTGTAACTGCGACTGCCGAAACGGTAGGTACCATCGTGGTCCCCGCAACGGGTGGAACAACAGCCTGCCCCTATGCTCGAATAGCCTCTACTAAAGTCCCCACAATCTGGCGCAAGTACAGCATACCAGCCCCAATCATAGCAATATGCTCCGGTACCACAGGCGTATCGTCCTGGTCAGTCCTCGCCTCAGACGAGTCGACTCTAACCACGGCCCTCGCGGCCGCTCTCTGTGCCCTCGTAGTCTTCGGCGGCATATAGGCTGGGAATTGAAACATGATTCGATAAGGATACAGAAATCGAATCATAAAGACGTACAAAATCACGTAAAGAATTTCAATAAGTCCTAAGGTCACATAGGAGGAGTATCGTTTCGTAAGTATGCCGCGGAACATATACTTGCTACGTCACTTTGCTTAAGCTACCTACTTCATCATATCAAGGTCATCCAACACTCCGAAAGGTAAAACCTAGCGCTCTGATACCAACTTTGTCACGACCCAATATTTGGCCCGTAACCGGCACTTAAACTACGTAACGTCTACAGGCGTACGCAACTTAAGTAAACCGAAAACCAGAAATCTAAACCACCCAAAATTGGATCAACGGAGAAAACATAGTTTTAAACATTCGGAAATTTTCAAGTGAAAATCTTTAAGTTTAGTTTTCGTTCATAAAAATTTCGGCAGCACCTCCTTTGTAAAAACTAGCCCCGAAAACGGGTACAACATAGATAATAATAAAAGCATCCCAAAAGGAGCAAATCACGCCCAACGGCGGAAACAATCACCACACAAGTATACGACGCCGAAGCGAAGAAATATCAAAGAAAAGACTGCAAAAAGAAGTAACCTTTTCATAAAACTGGCTCCCATGAGCACGGCACCCAAATTCACCACAAAATATAACACTGAATCCTCACAAGTCGTCTCTAAGTCATATACAACATAGTGGTAGATGTGGAATACTAGATCCAACAAAAATATATACAATGTATAAACAGATAACCGCAAACCCACCTAAAAGCAAGGCCTCACAGCCAACCGTAGCGGTATCCGCAAAAGTAGAGATGATAAGACGCCCTGCCGCGACTACTCAGAGGGTAAGTCTTGCAAAACACTGTGGCACAACGGGGGTGAGTTGCCAACTCGTGAATAGTAAATAACATCATACTGTAATCGCAAGTTTGCACGAACAACGATAAGACTAGCATATGTAATCTGATAGCATAAGTATGGCAGTATGGATATGCAAAATCTTGTAAAGGTACATCAGCAGGGTACTACACTACATGAAGCAATGCATATCAGAATAGTCCTGAGTGTGTGGGATGATATAATAAAACCTCATGCAAAATCATCAGCATGGGAAAACACCAGTGTCCCTCACTGAAACATCAAATCCCAAATCCTCAAGCACCGCATCCTCAGATCGGCCCCCACATCCTGTAAGTCTCATGGAACCTGAGTGTCAAACATCGACACCCAAAACATCATGAAAACCGTGTCTAGCATCGACACGTGAATCCCCATAACTCAGGCGCTGTCACCACGACTAGCCCTGATGATATGTCATACATCACTCCAGTCGGTATCCTCACGATAACCGCCGAGTCTAATTACTATCACTGGTAGTCAGTGGTCCCACCGCAAGGCTTATCGTCTACACCACGATATCACCACTCGCCCCGGGGTACCATACCGGGTCCACCATGTACCCGCAGACGGTGCCTCCCGCTCCTCGAATCGGGTATCACAAGCCAAATCTCAGAACCGAGAAATCCTATGGTGGACGCACTGAAATATCTTATCAAGAGAAACCGGGTTTTCAGAAAAAGACATATTTTTCTTGGAATAACCCCACGGTTCTCAAATCCATAAATCATATGAAATCCATATCTCAATACGTAAATCCATGAAAAACTAATATATGCAACATAAAACAACAATATGAGCATGTCAAGGGAAACCCGCTCTTTTAAATGAATCCATCTTTAAAATATATCTTGCGGTTCCCAAAATCCTCCGAAAAACAAGTGCAGCATCATATGAGGTGTACATGTAAGTGTAGCAAGGTTTAAGTATCTACATGTAAGCAAGTATGTATGATGCATTTCATAAGTATAATGATCAACAACTCAATATCACATATCAAAACAATACCCCTTAGGCTACATACACCTATAGCGAAAATATGCGGGTGTACATGTCAATATGTGTGCATGATTTACATGTAGCTGTAATAGACTATGTGGGTGTACACGTCAATATGTATGCAAGATGTACAAGTAGCTATAGTAAGGTATACGTGAAATGAATTAAGAGTTATTATCTTAACTATCCATGTCAAACACAATAACACGTATTTAGATGTCAACAATATCTCATATGCACAAAGGAATAAGAATTACTACCTCCACTATCCCTATCCACTACCATATCACGTATGTAGGTGCTTTGTGCGTGTCATGGCAATTACTGACGATGTGGGTGTAGCATACAACTTAGTGATCGTGTAACATGAACCGTCAGTAATGTGTTATATCTAAAAGTACAACATATACTACTATGAAATGATATTCATATGAAATTAACCAATATGCAATAACATGCAGCTAACATATCATATCAGCCCCGACGCATAACGCCATACAGGCGATTTCCCCGTAGAAGTTAAATCTACTCAACGATGGTCTCGAGCTATGAAAATCCGACAACCTGCTTTCCCTTGTTCACAGTACCCGAAGTCCCTGCTTGCGAACCTAAAATTTCACAAATACATCACATAAGTTAAATATCCTATAATGACGAAAAGACAACGAAACGCGATGAAAACGGCCGGAAAATTACACTGCGCACTTAGAGCATCTATCGCGCACGACAACACAAACAATTACGAGGAATATAATAGATATAATCTCGCAACGACTAATCGATCCCACGTCGGAAAAACCCCGAAACCTAGTAAGCAACCTATCGCAATATTTCGTACTAGTTTCAAGCTAAAGCATATCTAGCGATTAGAAACACCTTATAATAGCTTAACTAAGCTATCTAAATGTAGCGCCTTGAAAAGTCGTTTTGGAGTTTTCCCAAAAAACGGTGAAAATTTGGTATTTTTCCGTAAATCGTCTTTTTGTTATTTTGCAGTTTAGGACTAATTATACCTAATTTGGATAGGTAATTGATAGTTTTTAGTAGAAAATGAGTTAATTATGAAATTCTGGTCGTTTAAAAATTTTTCCTAATTTTTCAATTTTTAATATTATTTTAAGCCGGTAAGAAAATACATTAAATTAGTGATAAATACAAATTTTCTGGGCTAATTTAAATCTTTAAAATTATGTTAATTAAAATCTAGTTGTAATATAAATTTTTAGTATTTTATTTTGAGTTTTAACTAACTTTTATTATAGAAAACGAAATTTATTGAATTTAAGCTTAAACTTGCAATTTTGGACTTGTAGGGGGTCTTTTTGCATAAAAAAAATTTTGTGCACTCTCTCTCACTTTTCCCTCAATCTAGGCCGGCCCATTTCCAGCAGCTCATGGAAGAAAATTCCATGCTCTTTTGACTTGTATATTGTGTGGAAATGGGGTTTTATTTTAAAGGTTTTTGAATTGTTTTTGGGTATGGTCTTTTGTGGTTGGTAGGAGTTGACCAAGACCTTTTTTCCCACACCCCACACCATCCCCTCTCCCTCATTCTGGCCGAATTCCAGCAGCCCCCCTTCATCTCTTTTCTTTTCATCTTCTTCAAAAAATTCTTCAAAGTTTGCTCCAAAAATTGCAATTTAAAGTTCACAATTTAAACCACATCCTTCATCCCTTTTTCCTTCACCTCCCTTGCTTGGATCATGATGCTTTGAGGCCATCAATTGAAGCAAATTTCTTCTTGCTAGATCAATAGATTTGAGGTATAATTTCTACTCTTTTAAGTTGATATGGTTAGAATTCTTTAATCTAGTTGTTTAGTGTTAATTTTAGTGTTAATCCTAATCTAGTTTTTTTTAGTTAATGGTTGAAAATTTAACTAGGGCTTCTTGAAACCATGTTTTAGTTAATTAAATCTTTTTAATTAACCTAGTTGTTTACTTAACCAATCTATATGGTTACTTTGCTTAAGTGGCTTGATGTTATGCTAATCTAAGTTAACTTGTGTGAAATTTTCATTGTTGTTGCTAATTACCAAAAATCAAGAGAAGGGTTGTGTTGGAATTATGGTTTGATGCATAGTTAATGGTTTAATTAGTGTAATGGCTGGCTAGTGGGTTAGTTTGGATTGTTGTGTTGGATTGTGTTAACTTTGTCGCTAATTTTCGATGTTTGTTCCAAATTGCAATTCTAGATTACTAGTTTTTATTAAAATATTGTGATGAATTAATTGCTATGTCTTGATGACATTTTTAGCGTATCCTATGACTTTTAGGATGTGTGAGTGTTCGGGTTTTCAGTTTTTCCGGGCGACCTAATCGACGATTCTAGTTAGTTTTGTGATTTTCGCGTGCGTTCCGCGCACCTTGTGCACGTTGTGCCTAGCTTGTGAACGTAGATATTCTCGTTCGGGATTTGCGTCGTTTCATGATATGTAATCTTATGTCTTATATTGATGTAAATTCCAGGTTCGGTCGCGGAGGCTTCGGATGCGGCATGAAAAGGGAAAGCGGTGATCGGACTGTAAGTCCACGTTGCGACCCCCGGTTCTTACGGGGAGGCGGAAACGGTATAAAAATCAAATTTTTAGCGCAAGGGGCAACATGGACTAAACAAAGTCGGGATCTTTTCCTAAACTAAAACTAGCAAACTTGCTAAAGAGAATTAGCTACTCGGATGAAGATGCTTATACCTAAACATGAACTCCTTCTTCTTCAAACTTTTGTAGAGGTTGATGGTTCTCTTCTTGTCGCCTTCTTCCGTCGAAGATGGATCCACCTCGAGGGTTCAACCTTTGGGCTCTTTCTCGAACTTGGAGTGAACTAGAATCTCCGGCTTGCTAAACCCTTGATCCTAGAATGAGTAGAGAGTGTCTAAGGGGTGCTTTTCTTTTTAAAGAGAGGGATTCTCAACACATGAGAAGGGTTCTCTTTTGCTAGAGGAAGAAGAAGATGAAGTGAGGAGAGAGAATGGTTATGAAAGAATGAGCTCTCTTTTTCCTTTTTGCAACCATATCAAAAGAAAAAGAATTATCTAATTAGTAATAATAATTGAAATGAGAATAGTTGATGGTTGTTTTGGAATGACCACTATCATACTTCATTAAATGAATGTTGGCAAGAATCAAGCAGCATCCTTGCTAAATAATGATAATGGTCAAACATTCAACCATGGTCAACAAGTCAACCATGGTCAACAAGTCAACAAAACCAACCATAACATAATTCCATTTAATTACTATTATTAATAGATATCTCACAAATTCATTAGGGTTTGGAAAAAAGACGACTGTCAACTGTGCATGCGCACCCGTTCCGAAACCCTAATGAAAGTCCTCTTCCTCTTCCTCAAATAACTGTGCATACACACCTGCATTCTTGTTCCGAGGAACATGAATACTGAGAGATAAAAGCAACCCTAAAACATATACCGGTATCTGACTCAAACAGAGCCAGCCAGTAATATCCGTCCGGACTCCAAACGTGCACAAGTGCGCGGATGAGAACGAACCCTGTCGCAAAACCATGCGACCTCTACTCTGTTTTGCCCAGAGGCGAATACCCTCTGTGTGGGACTCTAAAGACTCGACACTACGCTGGCAGTGGGTTTAACCACAGACCGCAAGCGGCACTAGCTGTGCGTAACGGTCCCCAGGTAGATGCCGACAAGAAGGCTGACGAGGTGAACCCCATCTGAACTCCTACTGAGTCTGAATGTGACAGTCTCCGTACAGTCCGGTCTGTTCGTCTGATACATCACATGTCGGGCCTAGGGGCGGTAAAACGTCAGTCCCCCAATAGCGGTACAAGTCGTCTCGGAGTGAAGCCCAAAACACCCTGAGATAACACTGGAAACCTACCAGTATATCTCGCTTGCCCTAGCCAGGGACTACTCGTGTAATGGCTCTCCTAGACACAACGCGATGTCAACCCCCAATACCGGGAGAGACGAATCCTGTCTAACCGTCACTGCCTCCAAGTGCTTCGGGACTGCACCCAACCACCACCTGTTTGCACGACTCCTTTGAGCCGTGGTAGGGTAGTGATCAAAGTGCAGTGGGAACACACTCGAGGCGAAGTGCCAGTGTCAAGTCAGCGGACTAAGCTGTACTCATGTCACCTGGGAACTGATAACTGACGATAGGTATAATACCAACCTGTCAGTTCCCGACGAGTCCTGTCCAGTGTACTCGTAACCCAACGAGCACCCGTATACTATCTCCAGTACGACGTACTGATGGTTGTGGGACAGACCATCTCCCACACTGGGATGAGAAGCGCATACGCTAGTCTACTCCGGAATATCGATGCCCTGTCTCGATAGTCCTGCGACTAGGGACCTGTATAAGGATGTGCTTATAGATTACCCAGCCCCCACTAGTGTGACTGCCATCACAACGCTGGTAATCAAGCAAAAGATCCTAAGGGCTCCACTAATGCGTATAAGTGATATAGTAAAATAAACACAAGTACACATTGAAGTAGAAACAAACCAAGTAGCATACTACTATATTGAGCAAGATTGTTTATACAAGGTGAATATCCCAAGCTTCCATTAAGTAATATACAAACTAGTATGATACAGTAATGGCCTCTAGGGCATATACACTAACAATCTCCCACTTGCACTAAGGCCATGTACTGGCGTATCGAAGACCTATCATCTCGATCAGCCGCTCGAACTGAGTCTGGGGTAGGGCCTTGGTGAATGGATCTGCAGTGTTCTCTTCTGAAGCAACCCTCCAAACCTCGATCTCCTTGCGATCCACGATCTCCCTGATCAGGTGATACCGCCTCAAGATGTGCCTGGATCTCTGATGGGACCTGGGTTCCTTCGCTAAAGCTATAGCCCCGTTGTTGTCGCAATACAGAGGTATTGGGTCAACAATGGACGGAACCACCTGAAGTTCTTTTAAGAACTTCCTCATCCAGACAGCTTCTTTTGCGGCATCAGATGCAGCAATGTATTCCGCTTCCATAGTCGAGTCTGCAACGGTTTCCTGTTTGGAGCTCTTCCAACACACCGCCCCTCCATTGAGGGTAAAGACAAAACCCGACACGGACTTGGAATCATCCTTGTCACTCTGGAAGCTGGAGTCAGCAAAGGCCTCGATCTGGAGGTCTTTTCCTCCATACACCAAGAACATCTCCTTAGTCCTTCTCAGGTACTTGAGAATGTTCTTTACCGCTATCCAGTGTTTCTCCCCAGGGTTTGACTGATACCGGCTTACCACACTCAGTGCATAAGCTACATCCGGTCTGGTACACAACATCGCATACATTATAGAGCCTACCGCAGAAGCGTAGGGTATAATAGACATGCGATCCCTCTCCAAATCAGTCTTGGGAGACATCTCTTTGGAGAGGGTGATCCCGTGACAAGCCGGTAGGTTACCACGCTTGGAATCTTCCATACTGAATCTTTTCACTATGGTGTCGATGTACCTGGACTGAGAAAGTCCTAATATCCTCTTGGATCTATCACGATGGATCCGGATCCCCAGGATGTATGAGGCATCACCCAGGTCTTTCATGGAGAACCTGTGTGACAAGAACCCCTTGACAGATTGTAGCATAGGAATGTCATTTCCTATTAAGAGAATGTCATCCACGTATAAAACGAGGAATACTACAGTTCTCGCTACAAATCTACTATAGATGCATGGTTCATCTGGATTTTTGATAAAGCCAAATTCCTTGACCGTCTCATCAAAACAGATGTTCCAACTCCGCGATGCCTGCTTTAGTCCGTAGATGGACTTAAGCAACTTGCACACCTTTCCGCTGCTCCCACTCTGAATGAAACCCTCTGGCTGATCCATATAGACACACTCCTCTAAATTTCCATTCAGAAAAGCGGTCTTTACGTCCATCTGCCAAATCTCATAATCGTGGAAGGCAGCAATGGCAAGAAGGATCCGAATGGATTTCAGCATAGCCACTGGAGAAAAGGTTTCGTCATAGTCCAAGCCAGGTCTTTGACGAAAACCCTTTGCTACAAGTCTAGCTTTATAGGTCTCAACCTGTCCATCTACACCAATCTTCCTTTTGAAGATCCACTTGCATCCTACGGGTTTTACCCCGTCTGGAGCAATGTCCAACGTCCATACTTTGTTGGTGTACATGGACTCCATTTCGGTCCGCATTGCATCCAGCCATTTTACCGAGTCAACGCTCTGAACGGCTTGCTGGAAGCTAGTAGGCTCATCATAGTCTATGATGCAATCCTCTCTATCCCCGTCTATGAGAAAACCGTAGTATCTCTCAGGCGGATGAGACTGCCTACTACTCCTGCGGAGCGGCGTAGGAATGTCCTGTTCATTTGAACCATCTGGTTCCACTAAGCTTTCAGTAATAGCTCGTGGTTCTGGAATTTCTTCCAGTTCTACTGTGCTCCCACTTATCTGGTTTTCCAAAAACTCTGTTTCCAAGAAGTAGGCATGACGAGAAACAAGAACTTTTTGTTCCTCTTCACAGTAGAAGAAATATCCCTTGGAGTTCTTTGGATATCCCTCGAACTTACACTGTACTGAGCGTGCCTCGAGCTTGTCCGCATGCTGCTTTTTAACAAAAGCTGGACATCCCCATGTCTTAATGTGCTTAAGATAGGGTCTCTTCCCACTCCACATCTCATATGGTGTGGTAGGCACGGTCTTAGTAGGAACTCGGTTCAAAAGGTACGCAGTTGATTCTAGCGCATACCCCCAGAATGATCGCGGTAACTCAGCGTTGCTCATCATGGACCGTACCATATCCAATAAGGTTCGGTTCCGTCTCTCCGATACACCGTTGTGTTGCGGAGTGTATGGAGGAGTAAGCTGAGAGAGAATTCCGTTCTCTTTTAAATAATTCAGGAACTCGGCACTTAAATATTCTCCACCTCGATCCGATCTTAGAATCTTGATACTTTTGCCGGTCTGTTTCTCTACTTCATTCTTATATTCCTGGAACTTTTCAAAGGCTTCGGACTTATGTTTCATTAATAAGACATAACCGTACCTTGAAAAGTCATCCGTAAAAGTAATGAAGTAAGAGTAATTGCTTCGCGCATGTGTAGACATTGGACCGCACACGTCGCTGTGTACGAGTCCCAAGAGCTCGCTCGCTCTTTCTCCGTGTCCAGTGAACGGATTCTTTGTCATCTTTCCCATGAGACAAGATTCACAAGTGGCATAAGACTGATACTCGAACGGATCCAAGTATCCTTCTTTATGTAACTTAGTCAACCGTGTCTCATTGTTGTGACCCAGTCTACAATGCCATAAGAAAGCCTGATGGATATCTGGAGACTTTCTTTTGTGTGTATTCTGGACATTGAAAATCTGTTGTTGGTTCAATACGTATATACCATTGCTCAGTGTACCTGACCCAATCAAAACTTGATTAAGGTGAATGTTCACAACATTACTTACAAACGCAAATTCATAACCTTCTTTAGAAACCAAAGATACAGAAATGATATTACAAGTTGTGTTGGGTACAAAAAAGCAATTACGCAAAACCAAAACATGCCCATCTGACATTCCCAGGTGATAGTCCCCCACGGCTTTAGCATCCATGCTAGGTCCGTTCGCAACTCTGAGGGTCATGTCACCTGCCTTCAAAAACCTACGGTTTCTCAACGCCTGCAAAGAATTACAGATATGAGATCCTGATCCGGTATCCAATACCCAGGAAATAGAGTTTATAGAAAGATAGTTTTCAATAACATACACACCTGAAGCTGAAGCCGCAACCTGCTTCAGTTCCTGTGTCCTGGCCTTCCAAGCCCTGCAATATTTCTTCCAGTGTCCACTCTTGTGACAATAGAAGCATTCCTCTTTACCCACAAGCTTCCCCGCAATCTTTGTTACCATTTCTTTTCCCTTCGTACCCACTTTACTAACACCGCCTCTTGGTTTGGCGGGGGCTTTCCTCCTCTTTCCCTTGGCTTTTGCCTTGGACCTAGAGGAAGAAGATCCTCCTACAAACAAAGTGGGTGTTTCCCTACCCTTCTGTAGGGTGCCCTCTGCGCTCCTCAGCATGTTGAGGAGTTCTGAAAGTTCAACTTCCTTTTCTTGCAAGTTGAAATTCAGTATGAACTGGGCGTAAGTGGATGGAAGGGACTGGAGAATTAAATCCGTATAGAGTTCACTGTCCAACGTGGTCCCAAGTTCCGCGAGCTCCTCAGTGTAGCCAATCATCTTAAGCACGTGGTCCGCTACCGATGATCCGACGGCCAACTTTGTCGAAAACAACTTCTTCGACACTTCGTATCTTGCGATACGAGAATGCTCTCCATACAGTTCTTTTGTATGAAGAAATATGGATTCCAAATCCATATTCTCGTGCCTCCTCTGATGTTCGTTGTCCATCGAGGCAAGTACGAGGTACCTGGCCTTCGCGCTGTCAATCTCCCAAGTCTTACGGATTTCCTTATCCGCGACGCTGGAGGTGGGACCTGGGACGGGGGGAGCTTTGGTGGTAAGAAGATACCCTAGCTTGTCGTAAGTGATTGCCAACTTGACATTCCTGAGCCAATCTTTGTAGTTTGGCCCTGTCAATATGTTTTTATCTAGAAGTAACTTAAGTCCAGTCATTTCGATTTGGTCGCTGCAGGGGGAGAGAGAAGAAACACTTTAGCACGATGCTCTTGCAAGTTTAGAATGGTTTTTAATTTGTCTAAACAGGATGGCTCCCACTGTCTCTCGAATCCCTCCTCAAACCACAAAGGAAGAATTAGCCGGGATCAATCCCACCGCACAATACTTGCTTAACCGTTCAGCCAGGCCAGTGCCGGTACTTCGAGGGAGGTTTTCCAACGCTTTCGCGAAGTTCCTTAATTAAATAACCTCTTTTCCCTGGGGGCGTAGCCCCGCTAACACCTTTCTAGGCACCTACTAGGTTTATAGCATTGATCGTTTAGTGAAAAATTTCCTGAGGAGTAGCATATACTCACAGTAGGATCGGGATCCAAATATCATTGCGTGACGAAACTGAAGGAATCCTACCAGAATCATCACACTCCAAATGGTATGCAAAGCTAGCAAGTTTCAGTACTTAAGAAACTCCCGAGGTGGATTTTTGCCCCATGCTCTTATGACCTTGACTTTGGCCAACAAATCATAAGTTACATGTCAAGTTCTACCCGTCATTCTCAAGGTTAATTTGAATCCTCCCGTACCTACCCTTGACTTTGGCCAACAAGGAAGTACGACTGTTCCAAACAAACGCATCTATCTATGCTGCACATGAATACCCAATAGCTACCAATCACTATGCCTTGACTTTTGCCAACAAACACAGCTTGAATACTATTGACTATTCATGTGAAACGACGGAGGGCTACAAATGGTTTTGGCAAAACTGTGAACGTAGTGAACTTGATATAATCGATGAAACGAGATAGCTTTTAGAAGGAGTGGCTCAAGCTCCGCATTTAAAAGTTAGTTTTGAAAAGAACCGAGTGGTTTTTCGAAAGTGTTCCAACGACTTTAGCTTGGTTTATTATCTTGCATTAGTTCTTTTAATGCGTCCCATCATTTAATCCTACCATTGCAGAAAACAACCAAAATATGACGTACGCTTATGCCATATGCATTCGCCACGGGGCCCCGTCATCACCCGTTAGGTTACTTAACTAACGACAGAGCGGGGGCTGGGCTAGCGCGGCTGTAAAACATAAGCAACGCCTAAATAGAAAGAAATGATAGACATTACAGATCACAGATGAATACATTGGATATACTAGCAATCCGCAAACCTTTCGAGCCTGCAACGAAAAGCGGATTACACGGTCGCGGTGAATAGCCAAATACCCCACCCAAGACCCCTACGGGTGCGGCAAACTACCCGCCAAGTACTCGGCAGTTTGTGCACCCCTCCGTGGGTCTATCCTAGGAGCAAAAACAGTAAAAAGAATTATACAATGACGGCTACAACCCCGACCCGGTTGTGCGGCCAAACAAATAATATTATTACATCAATTTACATTTACAATGAATGAAAGAAAAACAAAAGCTCATCTCACATCCACCCCGGCTATTCACCCGCGACAGTCCAACACATTCATATACACATTCCAATATTAAACACAGATCATTTATAACCCCGACCAATCGACTTATAGCGATTAGCCGACGTTCAATACATGCAAGCATCACAGATATAACCATCATAGTCAAAGTGCAGTGAAGTTCGGAAAAAATACGACAATATAGGACCCCAAAAGTAAATTTCTGTTCTGGAAAATCTGGGCACATATAATATATCTTAAAAATCCCAAAACCAACACAGAGACACACTGCACGAAAAACGATGACGAGAGGACAACAAACGGCGGCGGTTCCGCGGCGAATACCTACCTCATGCCGCGGAACCGCGGCGGTTTGAATGAATCAGTGTATCGTTTTTCTTGGGTGTTCACACAAAACCCTGAGCCAAATTTAGGTGTATAACAAATCTCGTTTTGACCAGAAAATTTTTTAACAGAAACTAGGGTTTTGCAAAAGTTTGGTTTTTGGATTTTTCGGTTCCGAACTTCGTTACACTTTACTACCAAGCTAGTTTAAGTTTAGTTAGGCTCTGATACCACTGTAAGTCCATGTTGCGACCCCCGGTTCTTACGGGGAGGCGGAAACGGTATAAAAATCAAATTTTTAGCGCAAGGGGCAACATGGACTAAACAAAGTCGGGATCTTTTCCTAAACTAAAACTAGCAAACTTGCTAAAGAGAATTAGCTACTCGGATGAAGATGGTTATACCTAAACTTGAACTCCTTCTTCTTCAAACTTTTGTAGAGGTTGATGGTTTTCTTCTTGTCGCCTTCTTCCGTCGAAGATGGATCCACCTCGAGGGTTCAACCTTTGGGCTCTTTCTCGAACTTGGAGTGAACTAGAATCTCCGGCTTGCTAAACCCTTGATCCTAGAGTGAGTAGAGAGTGTCTAAGGGGTGCTTTTCTTTTTAAAGAGAGGGATTCTCAACACATGAGAAGGGTTCTCTTTTGCTAGAGGAAGAAGAAGATGAAGTGAGGAGAGAGAATGGTTATGAAAAAATGAGCTCTCTTTTTCCTTTTTGCAACCATATCAAAAGAAAAAGAATTATCTAATTAGTAATAATATTTGAAATGAGAATAGTTGATGGTTGTTTTGGAATGACCACTATCATACTTCATTAAATGAATGTTGGCAAGAATCAAGGAGCATCCTTGCTAAATAATGATGATGGTCAAACATTCAACCATGGTCAACAAGTCAACCATGGTCAACAAGTCAACAAAACCAACCATAACATAATTCCATTTAATTACTATTATTAATAGATATCTCACAAATTCATTAGGGTTTGTAAAAAAGACGACTGTCAACTGTGCATGCGCACCCGTTCCGAAACCCTAATGAAAGTCCTCTTCCTCTTCCTCAAATAACTGTGCATACACACCTGCATTCTTGTTCCGAGGAACATGAATACTGAGAGATAAAAGCAACCCTAAAACATATACCAGTATCTGACTCAAACCAGAGCCAGCCAGTAATATCCGTCCGGACTCCAAACGTGCACAAGTGTGCGGATGAGAACGAACCCTGTCGCAAAACCATGCGACCTCTACTCTGTTTTGCCCAAAGGCGAATACCCTCTGTGTGGGACTCTAAAGACTCGACACTACGCTGGCAGTGGGTTTAACCACAGACCGCAAGCGGCACTAGCTGTGCGTAACGGTCCCCAGGTAGATGCCGACAAGAAGGCTGACGAGGTGAACCCCATCTGAACTCCTACTGAGTCTGAATGTGACAGTCTCCGTACAGTCCGGTCTGTTCGTCTGATACATCACATGTCGGGCCAAGGGGCGGTAAAACGTCAGTCCCCCAATAGCGGTACAAGTCGTCTCGGAGTGAAGCCCAAAACACCCTGAGATAACACTGGAAACCTACCAGTATATCTCGCTTGCCCTGGCCAGGGACTACTCGTGTAATGGCTCTCCTAGACACAACGCGATGTCAACCCCCAATACCGGGAGAGACGAATCCTGTCTAACCGTCACTGCCTCCAAGTGCTTCGGGACTGCACCCAACCACCACCTGTTTGCACGACTCCTTTGAGCCGTGGTAGGGTAGTGATCAAAGTGCAGTGGGAACACACTCGAGGCGAAGTGCCAGTGTCAAGTCAGTGGACTAAGCTGTACTCATGTCACCTGGGAACTGATAACTGACGATAGGTATAATACCAACCTGTCAGTTCCCGACGAGTCCTGTCCAGTGTACTCGTAACCCAACGAGCACCCGTATACTATCTCCAGTACGACGTACTGATGGCTGTGGGACAGACCATCTCCCACACTGGGATGAGAAGCGCATACGCTAGTCTACTCCGGAATATCGATGCCCTGTCTCGGTAGTCCTGCGACTAGGGACCTGTATAAGGATGTGCTTATAGATTACCCAGCCCCCACTAGTGTGACTGCCATCACAACGCTGGTAATCAAGCAAAAGATCCTAAGGGCTCCACTAATGCGTATAAGTGATATAGTAAAAGAAACACAAGTACACATTGAAGTAGAAACAAACCAAGTAGCATACTACTATATTGAGCAAGATTGTTTATACAAGGTGAATATCCCAAGCTTCCATTAAGTAATATACAAACTAGTATGATACAGTAATGGCCTCTAGGGCATATACACTAACACGGACGTAGCTAGCTGAGGATTTCTGTGAGTAGATGTAACATCAACGGGGGACTATCGTTGGATGGCGCAAGTCGCCCGATAGTTTTAGTAGCTTAAAAAGATTCTTAGTAATGTTAGTAATTAGGGGTGTAATACTTGTATGATTATTTGCTACATTCATGCCTTATATCGACATACATTTGCGAACCCATTCTATAGGACACCTGCACCATTGCCAGGGTTTTTATATGCAGCACGAGCACTATTCATGCTTATTCCCACGCCCTGGTAATTGCCATGCCACCACACTAGATAACTTATAAATTGAAACCTTTTACTATAATTGATACTTAAACTTATGCTATTGCCTTTAATTCCTTAAAATGAAATCGTAGGATTGCTATTCATGTGCATGTACCTCATCATATTATTTGTTCATGCCTAGACTATTAATCACACATCGCAACTTGATTATTGATACCATATGCATTCATTATCATTGACATATGCACTTATGAGGATTTCTTGAGATTTTATGATATTTCTGGATTTCGGGGGAAAACCGCAAAATTTCTAAACTTCGTATATTTTTAAAATATGTAAATTGCGGTTTTCTAGTGATGTAAGTGTCGTCCACCATGAGTTTGCTATGGTTTTCGAGACCCGTTTCAAGGAGTTGGATGAACCGTCTCGGGTACATGGTGGGCCCGGTATGGTACCCCGGGGCAAGATGAATGTGGTGTTGACGTTGAGCCTGGCAGGGGACGGATTACCTACCGGTGAATATTTGGCACGGCGGATATCCAGAGGATACCGACCGTGGCCGCGAGATGATGAGATTTTGATATTGAGCTGGGTCAGCCGGATGGCTGAGGCCGGAGATACTATGACATGGATATATGAGATTTGTGATAGTTTTGAGGTGTCGTTGCTGGACACAGGTTCTTGTTGATTCTATTGGTATTGTGCTGGTATTTCAAAAGAGATTCTTAAAGGGAAAAAGATGATTTCTTATACTTAGATATGCGGATCACGAGTATATTTATATTGCATACATACTTGCTAGTATAGTCATCTGGCATACATACCTGCTATTATATCCTGCCATACCTGTATTATAGATGCTAGGATGCTTGTGTGCATACTTGCGATAGCCTGTGTAGATGTTATTTATTACTCACGAGTTGGCAACTCACCCCCGTTGTGCCACAGCCTTTTTCAGGTCCGCTCCGTCAGTACAGTAGCGGCGGGCGCATTTGCTTCTTTTGCCTGGACTCGAGGTTTTGCTCTTAGGTGGGTTATACTATTATTTTTGCACCACCTTGTATATTCTTTGTATCTAGAGTACTCCATCTACTGTATCTACCAGTATTGTTGTATATTGACCTAGAGATGAGACTGTGAGATTTGTGGACTTTTTATGCTGTATTTTGGGGTCGAGCTCACTTGAGCCGACATGTTGCTTTTTACTTATGCTTATTTTGCACATTGCTGATTTACATTGCGTGGGATTTGTGACCGCCTTGTGGCGAAGAGCTAGCTCCCGCTTGGGGATGCCTTATTTGTTGTATTCATATTTATTCTTGTTGTACCCATTTTGGGGGCCAGTATTTACAAAGGAGACTCTGGCGAAATTTTCGGAAAAATTGATATTGTTTTTAAAAAGGTTTGATATGACTCATTTGATAAACCCGCTTTCAATTGATTGGTTTTCCTTCATTCTTCTGCTTAATTGGTTTTGATTTCTGGGCTTTGGCTTACTTATTTTACGAACGCCTTGAGGCGTTTCGTAATTTAAGTGCCAGTCACGTTCAGTAACTTTCGGGTCGTGACAAAGTTGGTATCAGAGCGATAGGTTTTACCTTTTTGAGTGTAGGATGACCCTTGGTAGATGGAGTAAGTGACTTAAGTAGGGTAACGTAGCGTGTGTATGTCCGCGGCATACTTGCGATACGGTACTCTGCCTAAGTGACTTTAGGATATACTTGCTTGAAAATTCCTTCTTCAATTCCGTGTATCCTATGATTCTACTGCACCATTCTTATTATCCTTTTCCCGTACCAGTCACTATGCCGCCGAAGGCTACGAGGGCACAGAGGGCTGCCGCCCGAGACGAGATTCGAGCTGGCTCGTCCGAGACGAGGACTGAGCAGGGGGGTATACCTACGCCTCAGGGACAGACCGATCCACCTTCCCCAGGCCGTATGGATAGGCTCAGACTGGTATGGAGGAGTTGCGACAGATCATGGGGGGGCATGCAGGAGCTACGTCAGATGGTAGGATCCCTAGTTGCAGCCAGTCGTACACCGAGGCCGGATGACGCACCTACCACATCCCAGACTGCTATGATACCCGCTCCTACTACTACCGCCGTGACCATCCCGGTTTCACTACAGGATTTCATGAGGCTGAGACCTCCAGTATTCACCGGCACCGAGGCACAGGAGGACCCACAGACGTTCCTTGACAGTTTAGCCAGGATCTGTCGTTCGCTGAGATGTTCGGATGATCGATGGGTAGAGCTTGCAAGTTTTCGACTAGAGGGTCTCGCGCAGACATGGTGGAAGTCAGTCTTGAGAGGTCGAGCTGCAGGTCTACCGCCTATGACTTGGGCCGAGTTTACAGCGGTCTTTCTAGCTCGTTTCCTCCCAGAGAGTGTTCGTGACGCTAGAGCTCGTAGCTTCGAGGCCTTAGTCAAGACACCTGGGATGACGGTGTCTGAGTATGACATCCAGTTTACACAGTTATTCCGATATGCTCCGTATTTGGTGGATACCGAAGAGAAGATGATGAAGAGGTTCGTACAGGGACTTGATGCCCAGCTATATCTTGCCATTGGCACCCAGCACTACGACACTTATTCAGCTGCTATGGATACGGCATTACGGATGGAGGCACGCATATCACAGACTTCGGCCGTTTCTGGGCCGAAGAGGATTCGCACCGATGTACCGTCTCAGAGCCAGCGCGCCAGATTCTTTCCGAGAGATAGGCCTGGCAGAGGATTTGGACGGGGACAGTTATATGGTTCTTATCCCCAGGGACAGCAGCCGTCGCCAGGGTGTTTTGGGTGCGGGAGTCCGCACCATCTTGTCAGAGACTGTCCGGCGAGACGACAGGGAGCAGCGACAGTTCCACATGTGACCTTACCACCATCACTACCCCCTCCTCAGAGAGCCCTACTTCCTACCACCGGCGATGCTCCACGCCAGCTAGGTGCACCCAGAGGCCGTGGACGCGGCGGTTGTTAGTTATATGTATGCCCTAGAGGCCATTACTGTACATTAGATGTATATTGTAGTGGATGCTGGGACATATATAGGTAGGACTTTCTTGCTCGACATGATAGTACGCTATCTGGTTGCTCTTTATCTTAACATGTATACTTTCTGTCTCTCTGATTACATGTTGATAAAGCCCTTAGGATGTGTACTCGACTTCCAGGACTATGATGCAGATCATACTAGTGGGGCCTGGGTAGTCAATGAGTACATCCTTCATTGTTCCTAGTCGTGGGAATATCGAGACGGGGCATCGATATTCCAGAGTAGACTAGCGCATATCTTCTCGACCCATGCGATGGGCGATGGATGATCCCATATCCATTGGTGTTTGACATCGAAGATGATGTGCGGGTGCTCAGTGGAGACTGGGCACACTGAACGGACTCGCCGAGAACTCCCAGATGGTATTATACCTCACGTCAGATGGCAGTTCTCTGGTGACACTGGTACAACTTAGTCTGTTGACCCGAGATCGTCATAGAGTCTTGTGTGTTTTCCACTATGCTTTGATTTCCACCCTACCACGGCTCTACTGAGTCGTGCAAACAGGTGGTTTTTGGCTACAGTCCCGATTCACATGGAGGCAATGAGCGATAGGAGGGAATTCGTCTCTCCCGGTATTGGGGGTTGATGTTGTGCTATGCTCGACTGGCCATAACAGGAAATCCCTGGCCAGGGTTGCAGTGATATACTGGTAAGAGTTATCAGTAGTTTCACGAATGTTATGGACCTTACGTCGGCATGACTTATCGAGCTATTGGGGTCTGACGTTTACCACCCCTAGGCGAGATATGCGACATATCAGACGAACAGACCGGACTGTACGGTAAGTGTTACTGGTTGGATTCGCAGGAGTGTGAGCGGGCTTGCTCGTCGATCTTCTGATCGCTCAATACCCGGGTGCCCGTTACATTTAGCAGACCGCTTGCGGCTTGTGGATGTTTGATATGATCATCATCCGCTGCCGGCGTATTGACGAGTCTTTAGAGTCCTACACAGAGGTTTCCTGGCTCAAGCGAAACGAAATAGGAGCGCATATGAGATATGTGCGAGACCGAGAATAGTGCGTGTATGTGATACCGCATTCTATTCTCGCGATGATTGTATCGATTGGTTAAATGCGATATAACCTAGTTATCGAATCAAGGATTGATTCGATAAGCCGATACATATGATACTAGTCGGTTATATCCGATATGACCGGATCGTTAAATCAAGTGTTGATTTAATGATTTAGTGCATATTTATATATTTGATATATTACTTTGCGTTAACTAGTATTGGTTCACTTTAAAAGGATTTACTCACTTGTATTGCACATTGTATATATGATATATTTTGTGCACATGATTGTATCATGTTTGATGATACATTCTTGCTTGGTTTTGTGTAAATTATTGAACCATGGTTAGTGAGTGGTTAGGGTATCATTTCATTTGCTTATTCATTTATTTATTTATTTATTTTATTTGTTTCATTTGAAAAGAAAAGAAGAAAGATAAATGGTGGACTTATTTTGTTTTTAGTTGAAACTTCTTGAAACCTTGACTAAGTCCACCATTCTTGTCTTTTCTCTAACCCTAACCACTCATCTAAACCTTGGTTAAATCTCTACACTAAACCATGGTTGAAGTCATGATAAGTATTGATTTATTTATCAAATAATTAATAACTTATCATAACTTCTTCTTCTTCATCTTCATCTTCTTCATCAAAAGAGAAAGCTTGCTACTCCAATGGCAAGTGAAGAAAACTAGTGAGAAATCCAAAACTAAAGTCTACCCACTTCCTATTTCTTCATCCTCTACCTCTTGCAAAGTAGTATAGGGTGTTTCCTTCACAAGTTTTCAAAGCTTGATGAAGTTAGAGCTTGTTCTTGCGATACCTCGACGTAGATCATCTTCGGCATTGAACCGACGATCAAGCCCGCCCATTCTTCGATGAAGCCGATGCTAGAGTTCGGAATTCGTTTTGGACAAGCGGAGGGAGCTCATCGCGGAGCCGTGGAGGTGGAGCACCGGATCTACAAAGGTTGTATTTCCGTTATCTTGTAGTTAACTGTTAACTAGTTTACTTCTTCGCCTAGATATCTAGTAAACGATCCGTATTAGGGTTTGTAGGCACCCGTAAAATTTGATTTGTGCATGTTTGATCACTTGTGAGACTACACTAGAGTGCCTGGGAACCCTACAGTGGTATCAGAGCCTAGCTAGAGCCTTAGGCGAAGTCCGGACGGAATCAGAAGTCCGATCGACCCAAATCCCGACTAGGAAATTGCTCTCTGGACTTTTCTGTAAAATGTGGATTTTTCGAAATTAAAAATATCCAGAAAATTAAGCAGGGTTTTAGAAGAATTACGGTGCAAAATTTTAGTTGTAACTCAATCAATGAACCGCGGAACCGCGGCGTTAGCCCACGTGGCGCGGCGGTTCCGCGGCAACACTGTTCCAACGTTGACCAAAAGTTGCACAGTAATTCTCAGTTTGCTGTGCTCATTTTCCTGGGAATATTTTAATGCTTATTCCAGAGTTTTATTTCTGGCTTGTATTGGGAACTCTGTATATTCGATCGGACTGTCTAATTTGTCGGTGTGGTTTTCCGGGTAATTTTAGAATATGTTAAAAAGTTCGACCGGATATAAATACCCACTTTTTCCCCTACAGGGAAATTTCCAAGTGTTGGATTTTTCCGCAGTTTAACGACGTTCTAAGTAGTGCAAGTAACGCGATGGACCCTCTAGAAGACAACAAACCTTAACTCGATTATGTGACCGTCTTGAACTGCCCTTTGAACCTTCGGGTTTGGGGCAGTACGGCGTGCCACATGTGAGGCGTTGGCTTGACCCTTCTACGGCTGGACCGTTGGTACTCAGGCACGAACTGAATGTCGTTAGACTTATTTCATGTGTTGAGCTGTATCGGGAAAACTTGGGTGTTCGATTGTTCAATCGAAAAGTTTAGCATTTTCCTATTTATCCGGAATGTGATACAATAATTGGAATTCACAAATTGTTATGAGATAACGGAATGAATATTATAAACGTAGCAGTTTAGTCTCACTTGATCGGTTGCCACAGAATTTTGATGTGATCAAAAGTCCGTCGCAATCACGTAGCGTACGCGGATACTCGCCGGGTAAACTTAATAGACAGCCTCACTCCATAGCCCCGACCAAGTGACTGTAGGAGACCCCGTGGCCGAAAGCATCCGGTTGGGTGCTCGTGGCAGCGGTGTTCCGCCTTGGTGCACTTCGTCGACGGTATCGGGGGTGCGGCCGCCTACTGAAGTTTGCGACGAGCATTCGATCAGAATGTCGGGAATCCTGTTGAATTGCCCCGACTTGATATTGAAAAGAGTTTTCTATAATGAGACTAAAATGCGGGGGTTTATAATTGTTAGGCATGCGATGTCTAAGTAATTCATTTGGTCAGGCATGCGATGTCTGAGGTGGTTGCGGATTCCAACTGTTGTAGTTTTACACTTTCTTTTCTGTGACCGTAAGTGTAATATGTGATATCGCCGGTTTCGTTGCTATATGTCAACGACAATTGTGATGCGCATATTTACTTACGTTGATGACATGTGATGTTATGTGTTGCTGGATATGTTATATTGGATCGTCGTATTTGAATACCCGGGGGGTTTTTATGTGAGATGAGTGTTTTTCATTTTCATTCATGTAAAAAACTTGTATGTAATATTCTTTTATTGGGGCACTTCCAGGTTGCGGAAGTAGTCACGTTGTATATTATTTACTTTTCTGCACTAGGATAGACCCAAGGAGGGGAGCACAAACAACCGGGTTCTGGGGTCCAGTGGGAGACCAACTCGAGGAGTCGAGTCCGGGTCTCCTAACCCTAGAATTGGTAGGGTTGCTTGCCGCTCTCGTAGGGGTCTGTGGGTGTGGGATTGGCTATTCATCACGACCGTGGAATCCGTGTTCTATACTGGCTCGTATTGAAAACACGGACGTCCTAGTATATCCAATATTTCATATGTTTCTTCTAATGTGCTTTATCTTTGATGAGATCATGCGATGTTCTGTGGCAGATATTATATATAGTATATATGATATATTATATAGACGTTGCTTATGTTTTACACCCGCGCTATGTTAGTGTATATGCCCTAGAGGCCATTACTGTATCATACTAGTCTTGTATATTACTTAATGGAAATCTTGGGATATTCACAGTTGTATATACAATCTTGCTCGAAATGGTAGTATGCTACTTGGTTTGTCTCTGCTTTAATATGTGCATGTGTTTCTTTTAGCATATTGCAGGTATACATATTAGTAGAGCCCTTAGGATCTTTGCTTGATTACCAGCGTTGTGATGGCGCTCGCACTCGTGGGAGCTGGGTAATCTATAAGCACATCCTTATACAGGTCCCTGGTCGTTGGACTATCGAGACAGGGCATCGATACTCCAGAGTAGACTAGCGTATGCGCTTCTCATCCCAGTGTGGGAGACGGTCTGTCCCACAGCCGTTAGTACGTCGTACTTGGGATAGTATGCGGGTGCTCGTTAGGTTACGAGTACAATGGACAGGACTCGTCGGGAACTGTTGATTGGTAATATACCTATCGTCAGTTATCAGTTCCCAGGTGACATGAGTACAGCTTAGTCCGCTGACTTGACACTGTCACTTCGCCTCGAGTGTGTTCCCACTGCACTTTGATTACTACCCTACCACGGCTCAGAGGAGTTGTGCAAACAGGTAGTTTTTGGGTGCAGTCCCGAAGCACTTGGAGGCAGTGACGGTTAGACAGGATTCGTCTCTCCCGGTATTGGGGGTTGACATCGCGCTGTGTCCAGGAGAGCCATTACACGAGTAGTCCCTGGCCAGGGCAAGCGAGATATACTGGTAGGCTTCCTGTGTTATCTCAGGGTGTTCTGGGCTTCACTCCGACACGACTTGTACCGCTATTAGGGGACTGACGTTCACCGCCCCCCTAGGCCCGCCATGCGATGTATCAAACGAACAGACCGGACTGTACGGAGACTGTCACATACAGGCTCAGTAGGAGTGCAGATGGGGTTCACCTCGTCAGTCTTCTTATCGACATCTACCTGGGGACCGTTACGTACAGCTAGTGCCGCTTGCGGTCTGTGGTTAAACCCACTGCCAGCGTAGTGTCGAGTCTTTAGAGTCCCACACAGAGGGATATTCGCCTTTAGGCAAAACGAGTAGAGGTCGCATGGTTTTGCGACAGGGTTCGTTCGCATCCGCGCACTTGTGTACGTTTGCTGTCCGGACAGTTTATACTAGCGGGCTTTGGTTTAAGCCGGATCCTAGTATATGATTTGAGATTGGTTTTTCTCATTGTATTCGTGTTCCTCGGATCACGAATGCGGGTGCGTATGCACAGTTGCTTGAGATTGAGGGAGAGGACCTTGTTTAGGGTTAATGACTATTGTCATTTTATTAACCCTATTGTTTTTGTGTGTATTATTGTTAATTAATAATTAGCTTAATTATTGTGCATGGTTGTTGTTGTTGACATTTTGACTTCATTGACTTGTTGACCATGTTGACAATTTGACCATGATCATTTCATTTGGAAGATGCTCTTTGATCCTTGCAATTTGCATTAAAAGTGAAATGATAATGGTCACCTCTTGATTAAACCATGACAATTTTCTTGCTAATTAATTAATTAAAATAACACACACATATTAGTGAGAATGGCTCACTAATAATTCATTCTATCATATCCTTTCTCTCTCTTGCTCATCCTCTCCCTCAAGCTCTCTCCCTCTCATGTGTTGAGAAACAAAAAAAGCTTGAGAAAAACCTTCACTTGATCTTCTCTACTCACTTCTAGGGTTCAAGTCTTAGCATTTCTTGCACTCTAGTTACTCCTAGCTTGGAGTTGAAGCTAAAGGTCGAGGCTTTCGGGTGGATCCTTCTTTGACGGAAGAAGACAAGCAAGGTGAGGCCTTTCTACCATTCCGACGAGCAAGGCGAGAAGGAGTTCGAGCTCAAGGTATAACCTTTCTACAACTTTGTTAGTTGTTAGTTTACTTTAGCTAGTTTTGTTTAGTAAAGATCCTCACAAGCAAGGTCCATGTTGCCTAAGTCATTAAAAATCCAATTTTTATTATGTTTTCCGCCTCCCCGCAAGTACCGGGGTGGGCAACGTGGACTTACACGCTAGCCCTGCCCCGCTCTGCCGTTAGTTACCTAACCTAACGGTGCACGAGGGGACATCGAGGCGAATGCGGATGGCATAAGTGTACGTCATATTTATCTGTGATGTTTAGGTAATTTAAATGATGGGATATTCATTAATGAGATTAATGAAAGAAAATAAACCTAATTGATGTTGTGGAATCGAATTTCAAAATAAAACAGGTAGCTACAGTTCTTGCTTTGCATCGTGGTGTTCCTTGTAGAACATCCTGCACCTTATTCGATATGGAAAGGACCGAGATCCCTTCACCGGGAGTGACTCCTTTAGCAATAACTGGCAGATGCTACAACCCTCGGTTTGTCTTTGATCGCTTCTATAGTTTACGCTTTGCACAGTGATATATATGATATATCCCGCACCTCATTCAACTAGGAAAGGGCCGACGATCCCTTCACCGGGAGTGACCCCTTTAGCAAAACTAGAAAAGCCTCAAAAACATTCCATTTAAAAACCATTTGATTCCGCAACGAGATCAAGTTCAAAGCGTTAAAGGTTTTCACAAAAACCAGCCGCAACCCTCCGTCACTTTAGGAAGTAGAGTACTTAGTATTCGTGCTGTGTTTGTTGACCATAGTCAAGGCACAGTGTACGGTAGCTAAGTGATATCTTCCTACACCGCATATGATGCGATTAGTTAGGACAGTCGCGTGACTTTGTTGACCTTAGTTAAGGGTCATGTGGGTGGGTCTAATTAATCACGAAATGACGGGTAGATTTGACTAGTACTTATGATTTGTTGACCATAGTTAAGGTCATAGGTGCTAGGGGTAAAAACCTTTATCGGGAATTTCAAGTGTTGAAATTTGCAATGAGATTGCATACCTTCTATATGATAGTTGGATCCCGATACCCACTGCGAGTAATTGTTACTCCTGGGAGAGTTTTGCACTTTGCAATTAGCCGATCAAGTAGGTGTCTAGAAAGGTGTCAACGGGGTTACGCCTCTGGGAAAACGAGGTTTACAGTAATTAGGTCCATGCGAAAGCACGGGGAACCTCCCTCAAAGTACCGACACTGGCCTGGCTGAAAGATTGGCGAACTTGTAGAGTGTAATTAATCCCGGCTAGTCTTTCCTTTTAGGGTTTGAAGGAAGATTTGATAAAAACAGTGGGAGCCATCCTGATTAGATAAAATATATAACCAATCTGATCTTGCAAGAGCGCACGCAGAGTGTTTTCTTCTCTCTCTCTCCAGGTAGCGACCATATCACGCCTTAATCAAGATAATAATACGGATGTATTGACCGAACCCGCTTGTTATACTGAGCTGGGGAACGTTGGTCCCGCTCCAACTTATAATTGTTATAAGACAGAGCAGGAAATTGGGGAATACCAGATTTCCCGTGCCGCCCAAACGAAGAGAGTGCATGCTGATGCATCATCTTCGGGTGTGTTCATTATACAGAACTGTTTCTCAGTATCCTCCGCATCCTTGGTATGTGATACCGGATTAGAATCCCAGATATGTAAGATATTACATAGGGCTACAAAAGGGCAGAAAAACTGAGAACGGGTGATAAGTTTCATGAGACAGAAAACGGGGCAAGTGTTGCAGCCAAGTCTGTCGGTCACTGTCACCCTGTATTGTAATACATTGATTCTGAACAAATGCTATTAGATACCGAACCTGATATACAAAATCATATCAGTCTCTTTATTAGTAAAGAAATGATATAATTTTGTATTGTTGGATAATGTTTTGAACATTTCCTATATCAAAAGTTGATCGGTTCAGGCACGTTATCTAAAAGCATTGACGTTCTAAATCAAACTACAGTTCCTTGTATACAGAACACACACAAGAGGAAGAGTTCAGAAATGAACGAATCCTTCTTGAGGCATTATAGACTAGGTCACATCAATGCGACCCGACTGGCTAAAGTTACTTTTTAGATGCATATTTAAATCAGTTTGAATTTACATCTTGTGAAACTTGCCAGTCATGTCACAAAGATTAGATGACCATAGCTCTGTTTATTAGAAACAGAGAAAGAGTTAGTAAACTCTTGGGACTGATACGTGATGATGTATGTAAAGTCTCCTGTCTACATATGCCAGGACTGGTTCTTCACACTTCATTATATTCTCTGATAATCTCTCAAGATTCAGTCATATGTTCCTGTTGAAACATAAGTCTGAACCTTTTGAGGTATTCACAGAATATAAGTTAGAAGTAGAGAACCAAAATACGGGTATAAGTATTATGTCCTATGATAAGATCAGGGAGGAGAATACTTGTGCATAGAATTCCTGGACTATTCTAAAAGAGAATGAGATTCTCTCTCAGTGTTACTCCTCTGAATACACCACAGCACAACGGTGTATCAGGGCGGAGCAATTGCACAATATTAGATATGGTGTGCTCTATAATGAGTATTACTGAGTTACCTATTTCCTTTTGGAGTTATGCACTTGAGAAGCTGCATACCTATTGAATTAAGGTTTGAATCAAATCAATGCCTACCACTCCATATGAGATATGGTATGGGAAGAACCCATCTCTTAAGCGAGTTAAGATTTGGGGTTGTCCGGCCTATGTCAAAAGCAAAATCCGGACAAGATCGAGGCAGGATCAGTTCTGTAGAACTGGAAAGGTTCCAGCTATACAAAACTGCAGTTGATGATTTGACAGAACCAAAGGATTCTATAGTTTCCGACGAACCTCAGCCTCTCCGCCGATCTAGTAGGGTTCCTCATCCGCCTGAGAGATACCTCGGTTTCTCGATGACAGTGGGAGCGAGGAATGTATCATAAGATGATGACCTAACTAGTTTCGAGCAGGCCATCGAGAGTAGGGACTCTGTAAGAATGGCTGGATGCTTAGCGATCTGAGATGGAATCCATGTACACCAGCAAAGTATGGACTTTAGCTGCTATATCTGAAGGGTTAAATCCCCATCAAGAGCAAGTATATCTTGAGAAGATTACTTGGTGTAGATGGAAAAGTTGAGACTTTCAAAGCTAGACTTGTTAAAGGTTTTCGTCATCGACCAGGCGTGGATAATGATGAAACCTTTTTCCAGTAGCTATGCTTAAGTCTATCCAGATCCTACTTACCACGGCTACATACCACGACTACGATATCTGGCGGTTGGGAGCCATGACTGCTTTTCTAAATACTGATTTAGAAGAGAACGTCTGTAAGAACACAGCCAGAGGTCTCCGTAAACAGTGGGAGCAGCGGAAACGTGTGCAAGTTGCTTTACAAAATGAAGCAGGCATCGCGGAGTTGGAACGTCTGTTTTCATGTGATAGTCAAAATGTTTGACTTCATCAAAATGGTAGACGAACCTTGTATATACAAAAGGGTAGTAGAGAGTAAGGTGGTCATCTTCGTATTGTACGTAGACAACATACTCTTGATAGGAAAGGAGTTTCCTATACTACGATCGGTCAATCTCCTATTATCACTAGGATTCTCCAAATAGGATCAAAGTGATACCTCCTAAATCCTGAGTTTTCACCTATGAGATAGATGTAATTGGATGCTAGGATTCTCACTAAATGTAGTGAGATGGTATCAATCGATCCTGGGGTGAATCACTGGAAGAGTTCCAGGGTGATAAAGACGACTGAATGTCAGTTACAGGCACTGTCTTTACCCTCAGTAAAGGGACGGTATGTTGGAAGAGTTCCAAGCTAGATACCGTGGCAGACTAGACGATAAAGGCTGGTAACATCGCTATTGAAGATACTACCAAAGAGGAAGTTTGGGTGTATATTGGTTCATAAGATGAACTTGGTTCCTGCCATTGTATGACAATGGATGTGTGGCTTCGGCCCTAGAACCATAGTCCCATCAGTGACCCAAACATATTCTGAGGAAGCATCACCTGATCATGGAGATAGTTGATCTCCAGGGTGATCGAGGTTAGGAGAGTAGACTCAGAGGACAACACGGCGGATCCACTCACGAAGGCCTTTTTCCCAAAGAGAGACTTTTAGGGGATGGTTGAGTATGTGATACTGCAACCACTGCTACAGATGGCCCTAGTGCAAGTGGGAGATTGTTTGTTATATGTATGCCCTAGAGGCCATTACTGTACATTGGATGTATATTGTAGTGGATGCTGGGACATATATAGGTAGGACTTTCTTGCTCGACATGATAGTACGCTATCTGGTTGCTCTTTATCTTAACATGTATACTTTCTGTCTCTCTGATTACATGTTGATAAAGCCCTTAGGATGTGTACTCGACTTCCAGGACTATGATGCAGATCATACTAGTGGGGCCTGGGTAGTCAATGAGTACATCCTTCATTGTTCCTAGTCGTGGGAATATCGAGACGGGGCATCGATATTCCAGAGTAGACTAGCGCATATCTTCTCGACCCATGCGATGGGCGATGGATGATCCCATATCCATTGGTGTTTGACATCGAAGATGATGTGCGGGTGCTCAGTGGAGACTGGGTACACTGAACGGACTCGCCGAGAACTCCCAGATGGTATTATACCTCACGTCAGATGGCAGTTCTCTGGTGACACTGGTACAGCTTAGTCTGTTGACCCGAGATCGTCATAGAGTCTTGTGTGTCTCCCACTGTGCTTTGATTTCCACCCTACCACGGCTCTACTGAGTCATGCAAACAGGTGGTTTTTGGGTACAGTCCCGATTCACATGGAGGCAATGAGTGATAGGAGGGGATTCGTCTCTCCCGGTATTGGGGGTTGATGTTGTGCTATGCTCGACTGGCCATAACAGGAAATCCCTGGCCAGGGTTGCAGTGATATACTGGTAAGAGTTATCAGTAGTTTCACGAATGTTTTGGACCTTACGTCGGCATGACTTATCGAGCTATTGGGGTCTGACGTTTACCACCGCTAGGCGAGATATGCGACATATCAGACGAACAGACCGGACTGTACGGTAAGTGTTACTGGTTGGATTCACAGGAGTGTGAGCGGGCTTGCTCGTCGATCTTCTGATCTCTCAATACCCGGGTGCCCGTTACGTTTAGCAGACCGCTTGCGGCTTGTAGATGTTTGATATGATCATCATCCGCTGCCGGCGTATTGACGAGTCTTTAGAGTCCTATACAGAGGTTTCCTGGCTCAAGCGAAACGAAATAGGAGCGCATATGAGATATGTGCGGGACCGCGAATATTGCGTGTATGTGATACCGCATTCTATTCTCGCGATGATTGTATCGATTGGTTATATGCGATATAACCTAGTTATCGAATCAAGGATTGATTCGATAAGCCGATACATATGATACTAGTCGGTTATATCCGATATGACCGGATCGTTAAATCAAGTGTTGATTTAATGATTTATTGCATATTTATATATTTGATATATTACTTTGCGTTAACTAGTATTGGTTCACTTTAAAAGGATTTACTCACTTGTATTGCACATTGTATATATGATATATTTTGTGCACATGATTGTATCATGTTTGATGATACATTCTTGCTTGGTTTTGTGTAAAGTATTGAACCATGGTTAGTGAGTGGTTAGGGTATCATTTCATTTGCTTATTCATTTATTTATTTATTTATTTTATTTGTTTCATTTGAAAAGAAAAGAAGAAATATAAATGGTGGACTTATTTTGTTTTTAGTTGAAACTTCTTGAAACCTTGACTAAGTCCACCATTCTTGTCTTTTCTCTAACCCTAACCACTCATCTAAACCTTGGTTAAATCTCTACACTAAACCATGGTTGAAGTCATGATAAGTATTGATTTATTTATCAAATAATTAATAACTTATCATAACTTCTTCTTCTTCATCTTCATCTTCTTCATCAAAAGAGAAAGCTTGCTACTCCAATGGCAAGTGAAGAAAACTAGTGAGAAATCCAAAACTAAAGTCTACCCACTTCCTATTTCTTCATCCTCTACCTCTTGCCAAGTAGTATAGGGTGTTTCCTTCACAAGTTTTCAAAGCTTGATGAAGTTAGAGCTTGTTCTTGCGATACCTCGACGTAGATCATCTTCGGCATTGAACCGGCGATCAAGCCCGCCCATTCTTCGATGAAGCCGATGCTAGAGTTCAGAATTCGTTTTGGTCAGCGGAGGGAGCTCATCGCGGAGCCGTGGAGGTGGATCACCGGATCTACAAAGGTTGTATTTCCGTTATCTTGTAGTTAACTGTTAACTAGTTTACTTCTTCGCCTAGATATCTAGTAAACGATCCGTATTAGGGTTTGTAGGCACCCGTAAAATTTGATTTGTGCATGCTTGATCACTTGTAAGACTACACTAGAGTGCCTAGGAACCCTACAGCGGTCCTATTCAGAGAGGACGAGGAGGCCGAGGCCGAGGACAGCCCACTATCGGTAGAGGACAGGCCCGAGTGTTCGCTTTGACACCGCAGGATGCGCAGGCATCCAACGCCATTGCGACAAGTACCTTCCCAGTTTGTTCTTTCGATGCACGGGTATTATTCGACCCAGGTTCCACACATTCGTACGTATCTACACACTTTGCACCGATGTTGGGCCATGAGTCATCGTCGTTAGATCAGCCACCTATTGTTATTACCCCGGTAGGCGAGTCGTTTGTCGCTCGTTTTGTGTTTCGATTGTGCTCCGTTCGTAACTGGGAGAGGGATTCATCGGTTGATTTGATTCTCCTCGATATGTTGGACTTTGATGTGCTTCTGGGCATAGATTGGCTAGCCACTTGTTATGCTTCGGTGGACTGCCGTGAGAAGGCAGTCAGATTTAGCTTTCCGGGAGAGCCAGTCCTTGTTATTCTGGGAGACCGCAGCGTCACCCTTCCCAGCTTGATTTCGTCTCTTCGCGCTGGTCAGCTCTTGCGGAAGGGATGTCAGGGATTCTTAGCGTATATTTGTGATACTCGAGCTGCAGAGGTTTCGTTGGACCGGGTCCAGATTGTTTGTGAGTTGCCTGATGTTTTCCCTGATGAGCTACCTGGGCTACCACCTGAGCGCGATGTTGAAATCTGCATTGATTTGATTCCCGGCTCGGGGCCTATTTCTTTACCGCCTTATCGGATGGCCCCGGCAGAGCTTAGAGAGCTGAAGGATCAGTTGCAGGATTTGTTAGATAAGGGGCTTATTCGACCTAGTGTTTCTCCGTGGGGTGCTCCGGTCCTGTTTGTCAAAAAGAAGGACAGAAGTTTGCGCTTATGTATCGACTACCGCCAGCTGAACAAAGTTACCGTTCAGAACAGATATCCGTTGCCACGCATTGATGATTTGTTCGACCAGCTTCAGAGTGCGGGGTATTTTTCGAGGATTGACTTGCGATCAGGATACCATCAGCTGCGAGTTCGATAGGAGGATATACCGAGGACAGGTTTCCGCACGCGCTACGGCCACTACGAGTTTTGGTGATGTCGTTCGGACTCACCAACGCCGCAGCAGCATTCATGGATTTGATGAACCGTACATTCAGGCCGTATCTTGACTTGTTCATCATCGTGTTTATCGACGATATCTTGGTGTACTCCCGGAGCAGAGAGGAGCACGAGCAGCACTTGCAGATTACGTTACAGACTCTGAGGGAGCACCAGTTGTTCGCAAAGTTCTCCAAGTGTACATTCTGGCTGGACAGCGTCGGATTTTTGGGTCACGTGGTTACGAGAGACGGCATTTGTGTGGACCCGAAGAAGATTGAGGCTGTTCAGCAGTGGCCCTGACCTACATCGGTTACTGAGATCCGTAGTTTTCTAGGCCTGGCGGGCTACTACAGGCGTTTTGTTCAGGACTTCTCCCGTATAGCTGCACCTTTGACCGGTTTAACCCGGAAGGGAGTTCCATTCGTTTGGACGGAGGAGTGCGAGCACAGTTTTCAGCAGCTACGGACTCGTTTGACTACGGCGCCGGTATTATCTTTGCCTTCGGGATCAGGCGGATTTGTGGTCTACTGTGATGCTTCGCGAGTGGGATTAGGATGCGTATTGATGCAGCATGACAGGGTGATCGCGTCTGCTTCGCGGCAGTTGAAGAAGCATGAACAGAACTACCCCACTAATGATTTGGAGATGGCTGCAGTGGTCTTTGCATTGAAGATTTGGCGACATTACCTACGGCGGGTCGTGCCAAATATTCACAGACCACAAGAGCTTAAAATACATATTTCAGCAGCGAGACCTGAAACTCAGACAGCGTCGTTGGATGGAGTTGGTGAAAGACTACGACTGCGAGATCTTATATCACCCAGGCAAGGCGAATGTGGTGGCAGATGCGTTGAGTAGGAGGCCCGGGGGTAGTCTATTCTTTTTGCTCGCAGTGCAGAGGCAGTCGCCAGCAGATTGGCAGATGTTATGCGATAGCCGAGTTGAGTTCGAGTTCACTCAGACAGGGGGACAGCTCGCGCATGTTCGTGCAAGCCCACAGTTGCTTGACCGTATATATGAGGCACAGCGCAGTGACGACCGTTGCTCAGAGATCACGACACAGATGGGACAGGGCAGATTTTCCGAGTTCGTGATTGACGATCAGGGGATTTTACCCTATGGATCAAGACTGTGTGTACTAGATGCTGATGGATTGCGGCGCGATATTCTTGAGGAGGCACACCGATCAGTGTATAGTGTCCACCCCGTTTCCACCAAGATGTACCATGATATGAGAGAGACCTACTGGTGGAAAGGGATGAAGAGGGACATTGCGGAGTTTGTATCGAGATGCCTGACTTGCCAGCAAGTCAAGGCCGAGCACCAGAGGCCCGCAGGAGAGCTACAGCCGTTACCCATTCCGGAGTGGAAATGGGAGCAGATTTCGATGGATTTCGTTGTGGGTCTACCCAGGACCAGTCGAGGGTATGACTCCATCTGGGTGATCGTAGATTGATTGACGAAAGCGGCTCACTTCCTGCCAGTGAAGACGACTTTCAGCTTCGCTCAGTATGCCCAGCTTTGCATCGACGAGATCGTGTTGTTGCATGGCGTACCGACTTGTATCTTGTCCGACAGAGGCACCCAGTTTACCATCCGACTATGGCAGCGACTTCAGGAGGCATTGGGCACCCGTTTGAGTTTCAGCACAGCATTTCATCCGCAGACCGACGGCCAGTCAGAGCGGACTATTCAGACTCTCGAGGACATGCTCCGAGCGTGCGTTTTGGACTTTGGTGGTAGCTGGGATCGTCATTTACCGTTAGTGGAGTTCTCCTACAACAACAGCTTCCAGGACACTATTCAGATGGCACCTTTCGAGGCATTGTATGGGAGGAGATGCAGATCGCCCGTCTGTTGGACAGAGCTCAGCGAGAGCAGTATTTTGGCGCCGCATCTTGTTGAGGAGACGACAGCGAAGATACAGTTGATCCGAGACCGGATGAGAGCAGCTCAGAGCAGGCAGAAATCGTATGCGGACAGGCGCCGTCGCATATTAGAGTTCGCAGTTGGCGACCATGTTTTTCTGAGAGTCTCTCCGATGAAGGGCGTGATGCGTTTTGGGCGAAAGGGGAAGCTTAGCCCTAGATTCGTAGGTCCCTTCGAGATCCTCGAGCGTGTCGGCGTTGTTGGATATCATTTGGCCCATCCACCCAGATTTCCCGATGTTCACCCCGTCTTCCATGTTTCGATGCTCCGCAAGTACCTTCACGACCCTTCGCATGCGATTCAGCACCCGACAGTCCAGCTAGAGCGCGACCTTTCTTTTGCAGAGCAGCCAGTGGCCATCCTGGATCAGCAGGTGAAGAAGTTGAGATCGAAAGTTATACCCACCGTCAAGGTCCTTTGGCGTGGCCCGAGCAGCGAGGAGGTCACCTGAGAGACCGAGGGCGAGATGAGGAAGAAATATCCCCATCTCTTTGAAGGTACGTGTAGCTATATTTTTAAATTCGGTGACCGAATTTCGTTAAGGGGGGAAGATTGTAGCGCCTTGAAAAGTCGTTTTGGAGTTTTCCCAAAAAACGGTGAAAATTTGGTATTTTTCCGTAAATCGTCTTTTTGTTATTTTGCAGTTTAGGACTAATTATACCAAATTTGGATAGCTAATTGCTAGTTTTTAGTAGCAAATGAGTTAATTATGAAATTCTGGTCGTTTAAAAATTTTCCCTAATTTTTCAATTTTTAATATTATTTTAAGCCGGTAAGAAAATACATTAAATTAGCGATAAATACAAATTTTTCTGGGCTAATTTTAATCTTTAAAATTATGTTAATGAAAATATAGTTGTAATATAAATTTTTAGTATTTTATTTTGAGTTTTAACTAATTTTTATTATAGAAAACGAAATTTATTGAATTTAAGCTTAAACTTGCAATTTTGGACCTGTAGGGGGTCTTTTTGCATAAAATTTTTTTTGTGCACTCTCTCTCACTTTTCCCTCACCCTAGGCCGGCCCATTTCCAGCAGCTCATGGAAGAAAATTCCATGCTCTTTTGACTTGTATATTGTGTGGAAATGGGGTTTTATTTTAAAGGTTTTTGAATTGTTTTTGGGTATGGTCTTTTGTGGTTGGTAGTAGTTGACCAAGACCTTTTTTCCCACACCCCACACCATCCCCTCTCCCTCATTCTGGCCGAATTCGAGCAGCCCCCCTTCATCTCTTTTCTTTTCATCTTCTTCAAAAAATTCTTCAAAGTTTGCTCCAAAAATTGCAATTTAAACCCCATCCTTCATCCCTTTTTCCTTCACCTCCCTTGCTTGGATCATGATGCTTTGAGGCCATCAATTGAAGCAAATTTCTTCTTGCTAGATCCATAGTTTTGAGGTATAATTTCTACTCTTTTAAGTTGATATGGTTAGAATTCTTTAATCTAGTTGTTTAGTGTTAATTTTAGTGTTAATCCTAATCTAGTTTTTTTTAGTTAATGGTTGAAAATTTAACTAGGGTTTCTTGAAACCATGTTTTAGTTAATTAAATCTTTTTAATTAACCTAGTTGTTTACTTAACCAATCTATATGGTTACTTTGCTTAAGTGGCTTGATGTTATGCTAATCTAAGTTAACTTGTGTGAAATTTTCATTGTTGTTGCTAATTACCAAAAATCAAGAGAAGGGTTGTGTTAGAATTATGGTTTGATGCATAGTTAATGGTTTAATTAGTGTAATGGCTAGCTAGTGGGTTAGTTTGGATTATTGTGTTGGATTGTGTTAACTTTGTCGCTAATTTTCGATTTTTGTTCCAAATTGCAATTCTAGCTTACTAGTTTTTATTAAAATATTGTGATGAATTAATTGCGATGTCTTGATGACATTTTTAGCGTATCCTATGACTTTTAGGATGTGTGAGTGCGGATTTTGAGTGTTCGGGTTTCAGTTTTTCCGGGCGACCTAATCGACGATTCTAGTTAGTTTTGTGATTTTCGCGTGCGTTCCGCGCACCTTGTGCACGTTGTGCCTAACTTGTGAACGTAGATATTCTCGTTCGGGATTTGCGTCATTTCATGATATGTAACCTTATGTCTTGTATTGATGTAAATTCCATGTTCGGTCGCGGAGGCTTCGGATGCGGCACGAAAAGGGAAGGCGGTGATCGGACGTAGCTAGCTGAGGATTTCTGTGAGTAGATGTAACATCTACGGGGGACTATCGTTTGATGGCGCAAGTCGCCCGATAGTTTTAGTAGCTTAAAAAGATTCTTAGTAATGTTAGTAATTAGGGGTGTAATACTTGTATGATTATTTGCTACATTCATGTCTTATATCGACATACATATGCGAACCCATTCTATAGGACACCTGCACCATTGCCAGGGTTTTTATATGCAGCACGAGCACTATTCATGCTTACACCCACGCCCTGGTAATTGTCATGCCACCACACTAGATAACCTATAAATTGAAACCTTTTACTATAATTGATACTTAAACTTGTGCTATTGCCTTTAATTCCTTAAAATGAAATCGTAGGATTGCTATTCATGTGCATGTACCTCATCATATTATTTGTTCATGCCTAGTCTATTAATCACACATCGCAACTTGATTATTGATACCATATGCATTCATTATCATTGACATATGCACTTAAGAGGATTTCTTGAGATTTTATGATATTTCTGGATTTCGGGGGAAAGCCGCAAAATTTCTAAACTTCTTATATTTTTAAAATATGTAAATTGCGGTTTTCTAGTGATGTAAGTGTCGTCCACCATGAGTTTGTTGTGGTTTTCGAGACCCGTTTCGAGGAGTTGGATGAACCGTCTCGGGTACATGGTGGGCCCGGTATGGTACCCCGGGACAAGATGAATGTGGTGTTGACGTTGAGCCTGGCAGGGGACGGATTACCTACCGGTGACTGTTTGGCACGGCGGATATCCAGAGGATACCGACCGTGGCCGCGAGATGATGAGATTTTGATATTGAGCTGGGTCAGCCGGATGGCTGAGGCCAGAGATACTATGACATGGATATATGAGATTTGTGATAGTTTTGAGGTGTCGTTGCTGGACACAGGTTCTTGTTGATTCTATTGGTATTGTGCTGGTATTTCAAAAGAGATTCTCAAAGGGAAAAAGATGATTTCTTATACTTACATATGCGGATCACGAGTATATTTATATTGCATACATACTTGCTAGTATAGTCATATGGCATACATACCTGCTATTATATCCTACCATACCTGTATTATAGATGCTAGGATGCTTGTGTGCATACTTGCGATAGCCTGTGTAGATGTTATTTATTACTCACGAGTTGGCAACTCATCCCCGTTGTGCCACAGCCTTTTTCAGGTCCGCTCCGTCAGTACAGTAGCGGCGGGCGCACTTGCTTCTTTTGCCTGGACTCGAGGTTTTGCTCTTAGGTGGGTTATACTATTATTTTTGCACCACCTTATATATTCTTTGTATCTAGAGTACTCCATCTACTGTATCTACCAGTATTGTTGTATATTGACCTAGAGATGAGACTGTGAGATTTGTGGACTTTTTATGCTGTATTTTGGGGTCGAGCTCACTTGAGCCGACATGTTGCTTTTTACTTATGCTTATTTTGCACATTGCTGATTTACATTGCGTGGGATTTGTGACCGCCTTGTGGCGAAGAGCTAGCTCCCGCTTGGGGATGCCTTATTTGTTGTATTCATATTTATTCTTGTTGTACCCATTTTAGGGGCCAGTATTTACAAAGGAGACTCTGGCGAAATTTTTGGAAAAATTGATATTGTTTTTAAAAAGGTTTGATATGACTCATTTGATAAACCCGCTTTCAATTGATTAGTTTTCCTTCATTCTTCTGCTTAATTGGTTTTGATTTCTGGGATTTGGCTTACTTATTTTACGAACGCCTTGAGACGTTTCGTAATTTAAGTGCCAGTCACGTTCCGTACCTTTCGGGTCGTGACACTAAACCATTCCTATATTTTTAACACTTGCTAATTATGTTTTAGCAAAAACCTAGTAAGCAAATTGCATAATTCAACAAAGTGTTCATTAGCACAAATTATCATTTTCTACTAGGTTAATCTTTTCCAAATCACAAATTAACACTTTAATGAACATTAAGCACTTAATCAATCTTTAACCCTAACTTGAATTTCTTAAAAAATTAAAATAAATGAATTAATCATGATTTAAAAGATATATTAAACAATTAATTAGCTAACTTAAATAGCTAGATTAAGATTTAAACAATTAATTAAGGATTAAGGCAAGAAATTATACCTCCTCAAGAACACCAAAATGAAATTTAATCCCTCATCTTAGCATCAAAAAAACCATGCTTTGTTGAAGATCCAAGAAGGATTAGTGAAGAAAATGATGGTTTTATTTTTATTTAGGATTTTGTGGATTATTTTTGGGATTTTTCTTGAAGAATTTTGAAGCAAGAATGTAGAAATGAGCTTGTGAAAATGAAAGGGCAGAATTTTGGGGATGGCTCGGCGCAGGAGGGATGGGGGGTAGTTTTGTGAATTTTGTGTGAAGAAATTGCTAGGAAATTAGGTAATAAATGCTAATAAATGCAATTTGCCACCTTTACACCTTTTCTTTTCTTTTTAAATTAAATTCTTTTGCACTCTAAAAATATCTAGATATTTAGAAAGGAAGTTTCCAAAATTTTCTAGTGACAAAATTTAATTTATTCTCAAGAGAAGAAATTTCCCGATTTACGTGCACAATTTACCGCTTAAAATAATATTTTATTTGGGAAAAATTCTATCAGAACCAAAATCTCCCAAATACCCCCAAGGTTCGTGCAATAGCTTTATTTTAGCTAAACTAGGTGCCGGCAAGTTTTTACGGACGTTTGATCGAAATCGGGTTAAAACGGGAAATACCGACAATTTTGCCCTAAAACGGGAAAATTCGCAAAACGATTTCTAAAACGTTACAAGGAAGACCTTGGTATGATGGAGTAGGTAGCTTAAGCAGAGTAACGTAGTGTGTGTATGTCTGCGGCATACTCACGATGCGATACTCCGCCTAAAGTGATCTAAGTACAAATTGCTTGAAATTCCTTCCTTGATGACACATATCCTTGTGATTCGATTTTCGTGTTCATATCGAATCATTCTTCCATTTATATCCTTTGCCGCCGATGAATATGGGGACTCAGTGTGATGCAGCGAGAGCCGAGGACAGAGTTGACTCGTGTGGGACGAGGACTGACCAAGATGGCACGCTCGTTGCATCGGACCAGATGGATCCGCTTTCGATAGATCATATTGATAGGCTTGTGGCTGAGATGCAGGATTTGCGCCAGACAATGAGTTCTTTTATTGAGGCTATTCGAGCACAGCGACAGGAGGTTGTCACTACTGTTACCCAGTTGTTCCTTGCAGTCAGCACTCAGCCTTGTATTACTTATACAGCACCAGTGGACGCAGCCGTTTTGATGAGGAGCGTTGTTTCGAGACTTTGGGAGTTCCGGAACAGAGGAGGGCTCATACAGGTGTACCAACCCAGAGACTAAGGCTTAGGCGTCGAGACAGATTTCGTGACCATCGCGAGAGTAGCAAAGGCTTGGGACGAGGACAGTCGTTGAGCTCTCATTCCCAGGAGGGTCAGCAGCCATCGTATGGATGTTTTCGATGCGGGAGCCTTCATCACCATATGAGGAGTTGTTCCTTAGTACCGCGTCGGACCCATGTTCAGAGAGGACATGGTCGCGGAGGATTGGTTTCGAGAGGACAGTCTGGCATAGGAAGAGTTCTGACAGTTCCGGGTAGAAGGCAGACACGAGAGTTTGCTTCTACTCATCGGGACGCGCAGGCGTCCAGTGCAGAGTTTTCAGGTTTTCTGTGGTGTATGTTGTTTTGATGCACTGGTTTGTTTTGCACGCTTTTTGTCATGGTTAGGCCGAAAGACGTGTTAATTAGATCAGCCGTTTGTTGTGTTAACTTCTGTCAGCGATTCTTTTGTTGAGCGACACGTGTTTCAGCCGTGTGCCAATCGGATAGGAGATAAAGATTCGTCCGTCGTTGTGATCTTTCTAGAGATGTTGGATTTGACGTTCTCCTGGGCATGGACTGGTTAGCTACGTGCTAGGCGTCTGTGGACTGCCGTGAGAAAACAGTCAGGTTTCGTTTTCCTGGCGAGTCAGTTCTTGTTGTGCAGAGGGACGGTGGTGTCGCCTTTCACAGCTTGAATTCAGCCTTTTTCGCTAGTTGGCTTTTGAGGAGAGGATGTCGAGGATTCTTGGCTTTCATTCGTGATACCGGAGCAATAGTGGGTTGGTTGGACCGGGTTCCTTTCGTGTGAGAGTTTTCCGACGTTTTTCCAGATGAGCCGGCGGAGCTTAGAGAGCTTAAGGATCAGCTGCAGAGTTGTTTGTTGGGGTACTTGTGCCTCCGAGTGTTTCGCTTTGGAGAGCTCCTTTTCTGTTTGTCATGGAGAAGACGGAAGTTTAAGGTTGTGTATTGATGGGTCATCAATTGAACCGAGTTACAGTACGGATGGGTATCCTTTACCTCGCATTGACGATTTCTTCGATCAGCTTCAGAACGCGAGACATTTTCTAAGTTGTTTGAGATCAGGTCATCATTGTTGCGGGTTCGGAGTGTTGACATTCCGAAGTCTGCTTTTGTGCGTGCTACATGCTTTATGTGTTTTGGTGGTGTGGTTGGACTCACCAGTGCCCTAGCAGCAATCGTGTATATGATGAATCAGATTTCTTCAGGCCATTCCTTGACCAGTTTATTGTTGTGTCATTGATGACATCCTGGTCTTTTCCTAGAGTCGTGAGGAACATGGGCAACACTTGAGGATTTGTTTTGCAGACATTGGGAGAGCACCAGCAGTTTACTAAATTCTCAGAGTGTTCTTTCAGACTTGATTGTATTGACTCCTAGGTCTAGTAGTTACGGGAGACGGTTTTCGTATGGACCCGAGGAGGATCGAGGCCATACAACTTTGGCCCATACTTATATCCGGGACAGTGGTCCGCAGATTTTGGGCTTAGCAGTTATTTAACGCCGTTTCGTGCATGATTGCTTGTGTATCGCTGCACCGTTGACTGAACTGACCGGAATGGAGGTTCTTTTCTGTGGGCTGAGGCATGTGTGCGGAGTTTTCAGCAGTTGGAGATTCGGTTGACAACTGCACCGGTTCTTTCTTTTTTTCTGGTTCGGGCGACTTTGTTGTTTTACTGTGATGTTTCGTGAGTGGGGCTCGATTTTTGTGTTGATGTGGCATGATAGAGTTATCGCTTTTGCTTCCCGACAGTTGGAGGAAGTACGAGCAGGATATCCCACTAATGATCTGGAGATGGCCGCGGTGGTCGTGCGTTGAAGATCCGAGGACACTACTCGTGTGGAGAGTCGTGTCAAATTTTCACGGACCACCAAAGTTTAATGTACATCTTCCTGCAGCGGGTTTTGATTGTTAAGACAGCGCCGTTGGATGGAGCTTGTGGAGGATTGTGTTTGTGAGATCCTTTGGTTACCCGTGGCAAAGCGATTGTGGTAGCTGATGCTTGAGTCGTAGGCCCGGGGATAGCTTTTTCCAGTTGTACGCAGTTCAGAGACAGTCTTCTGCAGATTTACAGTTCTTGTGTGATCGTGGAGTACAGCTAGGTTCGCCTCTACTGAGGGGACAGCTTGCTCATGTCCGCGCCCGACCACTTTTCCTTAATCGCTTTCGCGAGGCACTGCTCGCCGAAGCTCGTTCGTCTGAGATTCTTGAGCATACTCGGTTGGGTAAAGATTCGGAGTCCTTGATTTGTGACCAGGGTGTGCTACGTTTAGGGACGTGTTTGTGTGTACCTGATGTTGATAGGTAGAGACGCTAAATCCTAGAGCAGGCACATCAGTCAGCTTTTTGAGTTCATTCATCTTCCACCAATTTGTGACGTGACTTGTGAGTTAGTTACCAGTGGGCAGGATGAAGAGTGAAGTTTCAGATTTCGTTCAAGGTGTCTGTCTAGTTGTGAGCTAGGGTTGAGCATTTGAGACCGGCTGGAGAGTTGCAATCTTTAACCGTTCCGGAGAGGGAATTGGAGCAGATCTCCATGAATTTTCGTTGTGGCGTCTACCCAGGTTTAGTCAGGGTGTGACTCTATTTGGGTGTTTGTTGTCCGGTTATTCTCAGTTTGCTCAGTTGTTCTTTGTTAAGTTTGTGCGTTGCACGAAGTTCCTTCATGTGCTATATCCAATAGGGGCACCCTGTTCGTTTGCTGTTTTGGGCAGGAGCTTCAGGAAGCTTTAGGTACTGGTTGAGTTTTAGCTCCGTTTTTCCATCCGCAGGATGATGGCTTTGTGAGAGCGGGCTATACCAACCCTGGAGGTTATGCTTGTGCGTATGTACTTGTAGTTGTTGGCAGTTGGGATCGTCACTTGCCATTGTTAGAGTTCTCTTTCGATAGCTGTTATCAGGAGACATTCTAATTGGCAACCTTTAGGTTTTGTTGTTAGGTTGTGTCGATCGCCATTCTGTTTTTCTGACTCTGCGCGAGTAGGATTTTTGGACCCCAGCTAGTCTAGAGACTTCGGAGATGATCCAGTTGGTTCAAGTCAGGATAAGGACAGCCCAGTGCAGATAAAGGTCTTATGTCGATCGTGGTGGTCGCAGACTCGAGTTCGCGGTGGGAGATCATATATTCCTAAGGATTTTTCGATGAATGACGTGTTGAGTTTTGGGGAGCTTATTCCAGGATAGTAGGTCCTTTTGAGATCCTTTTAAGCGAGTTAGTTCCGTTGCCTTTAATTTGGCGCTTCCGCCCAGATTATCGAGTTTTTCACCCCGTATTTCCTTGTGTCGATACTTTGCAAATACCTTCATGACCATTCTCACAAGATTCAGCACCAGACCATTTTTCTTGGACAGGATCTTTTCGTTCACCGGCAGCCATTTGTGTTAGTGGCTCGACAGGTGGAGAAACTTTGGTTAAGGGTTTTGCCATCTGTGGAAGGTTTTCTTGGACGTAGCCGAATAATGAGGTGGTCACTTAGGAGGCTGCAAGCGAGATTTGGTAGTTTTGTACTCATCTCTTTGAAGGTACGCTTAGTGGGAATTTTAAATTCGGGGGAGAATTTTAAATTCGGGGACGGATTTTTATAAGGGGGGATTGTAATGCCTTAGATTTCGGTTAGTGTTAGTTTCGACGGTAATGCGGGTTTACTGTAAAAAGTTTACCAATTCGGGTTTCTCACATTTTATAACATTTAATTAATAATTTATTATTATTTGTTATGGGCATGCACGCACGTGTGCACTTAAATGTGAGGGTTATTTCTGGTAATCTAGTTTTAAGTGACCATGACAACTTAACCCTAATTTAATCCTTTACTTTAAATCCATTCCTTGCTTAAACATTAACCCTAATCTTCTAATAATTGTTTGTGAGTGAGAGAGATATTTCTTTGGATGAGAGGAGGTGGCAAGGTGACATGGTATGAATGCATTAATGGGATAATTAATGTAATGGATACACTCACCTCTCACTCTCACCCTACACTCACCTCTCTCTCTCATTTCCTCACACTCTCTCATTCTTTCTCTCTTAAAATTCCTTCATATTTCTTCATCTCTCTAAGCCTAAACTGAACACTTCATATTCCAACAAAAAATCCATCACAAAATTCACAAAATCTCACCAAAATCACAACTTTTTCTTGGATTTGCCTCTTGGATGCCTAAGAGCTTGGATAGCTTGGATCTTTGAGTTCTTTTGGTTAGGTAATGATCCCTATCTGTTCTTTTTATAGTTATTGTGTTGTGTAGACTTTTAGTTTCTGTTTAGATAGTGTAAAGTTAAGTTTTATGCATAATATCGTATTTTTAGTGTCGATTTGTGATATCTGTGACCTGCTGTGACCCTGAGATTTTACTAGAAAACCAAACAATATAGTTGTGTTGTGCCAGAGACCATAGGACATCACCTGGAGCACTATCCCATGGAGCTCGGACTCGGCCGGCGACGTGAAGGAGATTTCCGGCGACGCCGGATTTGTGGTGGAGTTTTGGGTGTGAGTTTTTGTGGGTAGGTGTCTGCAGTGGTTTAGGTATGTTTGGTCTTGTTTAGTTGTTGTGTTTTCTCTGTATGCAAAATCTGGGATCACATAGGTAGTTTCTAGTGATACGACTACGCGCGATACGTTATCTGACACAGTCCGAGCACTTCGTGCTGGTTTTGCTCTTGGGTTGGTTTCGTCGTGTCGCTACGTGCGTTAGCCACAATACGAACACTTGGGAGTAAGTTTGGAGTTGGTGTGTCGGTAAAACATAGTTTGTACGTGTTTTTGGTCATTTACTAATATATACTTGTGTTATCATTTTGTTGTTTTAGGTTCGCAGGCGGGGACATCGGACGCTGCGACGAAGGGGGAAACAGGTGGTTGGCTTTTCTTAGCCAGGACAGTTGGTGAGTAGATTTAACATCTACAGGGAAATCGCCCGCATGGCGTTATGCGTCTGGGCTAGAGATGTTATGTTTTGTCGCATATTCTATTGCATACATAGAGTTGTGCAAACACCTCACTTCTTAGTTATTGTTGTGCTTGGACCAGTATCCTTAGGACACTGCACAATTATTGACGACTTATGTTGCACGAGCACCGATTGTATGCCACACACACCGTCAATGATTGCCATGACACGCACAGCACCCTTATAGATATGATATTATTTGGTTAGGGACATTGAGACATTGATTCATAATTCTTTATGCATATGACATATAGCATACATGTATACCTACATGCTTACACATATGCCTTGACATGCTTTCAGGTTAGTTACCTGTAAACCTATAGGGTATTGTACCATTAGCGATAGGTACATACACATATAATGACATAGTTACGTGTATACCTTGCATGCATACCTTACTTATACCTGTATATTACGTCATTACTGATAGGTAGATACCTCTACCTTGCTATCCTCTATGTTTACACATATATCTGGTTATGGCTACATGTTCACTTTTATTTGATGTTATATAAACTTGGAGAAATTAGGAACCGCATATATATATTTTAACTTGTTGCAGTCAAATAGCGGCTTTTCCTTCATATGCTTACATTGTAGTTTTTTGTTGCATATATTATATTCATGGATTTTCGCATTGAGATATGGATTTTTCATGATGTTTTCTGGATTTGAGGACCGTGGTAGTTTCATGAAATTATACATTATTTGAAAAACCCAGTTTCTCTTGATATGATATTTTAGCATCCACCATTAGTTTTATCGGTTCTGATATATATACCCCATGCGAGGAGCGTCGTGGCCGTGTGAGGGTACATGGTGGAGCCCGGTACGGTTCCCCCCGGCAAGATGATCGACGGTCCATACCGATTGAGCCTGGAAGGTGGGCAAGTACCTACCAGTGACATTACCTATGACTCGGCGGTTATCGTAGAGATACCGACGGGAGTCATGTACGTATGGATACATCGAAAGGCGAGTGTCAGAGTTAGGCACTCGAGCTTTCGATATAGCGTATGATACGTACCTATCAGGGGGCCAGTCGCGGTGACAACACCTGATAGATCAGTATTTCGGTGTCGATGCTTGACACATGTTTCAAGATGTTTTGGGTGTCGATGTTAGACACTCACCTTATATGAAACTTACTTGATACTGATATGGTACACACAGGATATGTGTGACATACTGATATTGTACACACAGGATATGTGGGATATACTGATATTGTACATACAGGATATGTGAGACCTACTTGATGTTGTACATTAAGGATATATGAGACTTACATGATATAAGAGCCAATTTGGGGGCTGATTTGAGGAAATTGGGATTTAGATTGTCTTGTTGGATTTTGGTCCTACCACGTGGTTAGGATTTCCGTGGAAAATACATGTTTTATACCATACTCCATATTTATTGTTTATGCACTGCTTTATGTATTAGTTGTACCTGATAGAGTACTTTCCATGACTGTTGCATTTACATACTATTATTTGCATTGTTCATATATTAGTTGTACCTGATAGAGTACCTTACATGATTATTGCATACAGATTGTCATATTATTGCTTTATGTATTAGTAGTACCTGCTAGTGTACCTTTCATGACTGATGCATTACATATGACCATTTATTGCTGATAGTTTGCATATGTTAGTTTCGCGTTGTACGTGCATACTTGCGATTACCTGCATATGTTATTTTACTATTCATGAGTTGGCAACTCACTACCGTTGTGCCATAGTGTTTTGCAGGTTTTCCTCAGGATAGTCAGAGGCAGGGCTATTTTCATCCATCGTATCATCTTTGCTGCGGATACCGCTTCGCCTGACAGGGTGCAGTTTTGCTTAGGTAGGTTTTGCGGTTATCCGATGTTGCCTGTTGTACATTTGTTGTATCCTGTACTCTCCATCTATCATTATCTTGTATGACTTAGAGACTTTGTGTGAGGACGATATTGTATATTATTTTGTGACTTGGAGATTTTTATGCAGTTTTATTTATATCATCTCTTTCTTTGCTACGGCGTCGTATATCTGTTGTGGTTGTTGTTTTCCGCCGTTGGGCGTGGATTTTGCTCCCGTTTGGGCTTCTTTTACTTATATATTGTTGTACCCATTTTTGGGGCCTTGTTTTACAAAGGAGGTGCTGCCAAAATTTTAAAGGAAGACAAGTTGGACTTTAAAGAATTTGGTTTGTGATTTCCAAAGTTTTAACAATGATCTTTTTCTTGCTACTTTTGATGGTTTAGATTGCTGGGTTTTCGGCTTAAATAAATTGCGTTACGCCTGTAGACGTTGCGTAGTTTAAGGGCCATCACGTGCCACAGTTCGGGTCGTGACACAACGGAACTAACTCGCTCGAGGACCTCAAAGGACCAACAATTCTGGGACCAAGCTTCCCAAAACTCAATACGCCATTTCATCGGAAAAATCCGTAGGAATACATGATCTGCCACTGCGAACTCAAGTCTACGACCACCACGGTCAGCATAAGATTTTTGTCTGCACTGGGCTGCTCTCATCCTGACCTGAATCAACCGGATCTTCTCCGTAGTCTCATGACTTGCTAGGGTCCACAAATCCTACTCTCGCAGAGTCAGAAAAACAGACTAGCGATCAAACACGACCTACCAAACAAAACCTAAAGGTTGCAAATTGGAACATCTCCTAATAACAGCTATCAAAGGAGAACCCTATCATTGGCAAGTGATGATCCTAACTGCCAATAAATAATTAGTACGTACGCACAAGCATATCCTCCAGAGTCTGTATAGTCCGCTCTAACTGACCATCGGCCTACAAATGGAAAAGCGGAGCTAACGCTAAACCAGTACCCAAGGCTTCCTGAAGCTTCTGCCATCGACGGCTAGAGAACGGGGTGCCTCTATTGGAGACAACGCATGAAGGAACTCTGTGCAAACGCATAAACTTAATAAAGAACAACTGAGCAAACTGAGCATAACCAGACAACAAACACCTAAATGGAGTCACACCCTGTCTAAACCTGGGTAGAAACCATAACGAAATTCATGGAGATCTGTTGCTATTCCCACTCCGGAACGGTTAAAGATTGCAACTCTCCAGTCGGTCTCAGATGCTCAATCTTAGCTCGCAACAAGACAGACACCGCGAAACGAAATCCCAAACTTCACTCTTCATCCCTGCCCACCCGTAACTATCTCACAAGTCACGCTACATATTGGTGGACTGGAATGAACACAGAAAGCTGACTGATTTGCCTGCTTTAGGATTTCGCGTCTCTACCCATCAGTATCAGGTACACACAACGCATCCCTAAACGTAGAACACCCTAATCACAAATCAAGGACTCCGAATCTTTACCCTGCCAAACATGCTCAAGTATCACAGACAACGAGCATCGGTGGGCTGTGCCTCACGAAACGATTAAGTAAAAGTGGACAGGCGCGGACATGAGCAAGCTGTCCCCTCAGTAGAGGCAAACTTAAGCTGTACTCAACAATCGCACAAGAACTTTAAATCTGCAGAAGACTGTCTCAGAACTGCACACAACTGGGACAAGCTAACCCCTGGCCTACGACTCAAACATCAGCTACCACAATCGCCTTGCCAAGGGTAATAAAGGATCTCATAATCACAATCCTTTACAAGCTCCATCCAACGGCGTTATCTCAACAATCAAAACCCGCTGCAGGAAGATATACATTAAGCTCTGGTGGTCCGTGAAAATCTGACACGACTCACCACACAAGTAGTGTCCCAAATCTTCAACGCGTGACTACCGCGGCCATCTCTAGTTCATGAGTGGGATATCCTGCTCGTACTCCCTCCAACTGTCGGGAAGTAAAAGCGATAACTCTAAAATGCATCATCAACAAAAAATCGAGCCCCACTCGTGAAACATCACAGTTAAACAACAAAGTCGCCCGAACCAGAAAGCAAAGAAGGAACTGGTGCAGTTGTCAACCGAGTCTTCAATTGCCGAAAACTCCGCATGCATGCCTCAGTCCAAAGAAAAGGAACTCCCTTCCTGGTCAACCCAGTCAACGGTCCTGCGAAACACAAGCAGTCCTGCACGAAACGGCGGTAAAAACCGGCTAAGCCCAAAAAGCTGCGGATTTCTGTCCCTACTACAATTCTGGGCCAAAGCTGTACGGCCTCAATCATCATCTGGTCCATACGAATACCGTCTCCCGTAACTACAAGGCCTAGGAAGACAACACAATCAAGCCTGAAGGAACACTCCGAGAATTTAGAAAACCGATGGGGCTCTCCCAATGTCTGCAAAGAAAATCCTCAAGTGCTGCTCAAGTTCCTCACGACACATTGGAATAGACCAGAATGTCATCAATAACACAACAATAAACTGGTCGAGGAACGGCCTGAAGAAATCTGGTTCATCACATCCACGAATGCTGCTAGGGCATTGGTGAGTCCAACGACACCACCAAAACACATACTGCTCGTAGCACGCACAAAAGCAGTCTTCGGAATGTCATCACTCCGAACCCGCAACCAATGATGACCTGATCCCGAACAAACTTAGAAAATGTCTCGCACTCTTTAGCAAGTCGAACAAACCGTGAATGCGAGGTAAAGGATACCTATCCGGACCATAACTCGGTTCAATTGACGATCAATCAACACACAACCTCAAACTGCCATCTTCCTCCCTGACGAGCAGAATAGGAGCTCCCCAAAGCGAAACACTTGGGCGTAAAAGTCCCACCTATCTAGCAACTCTGTAGCAGATCCTTAAGCTCCCTAAGCTTCTCCGGCTCATCTAGAACAACGTCGGAAAACCCACGCACGATAGGAACCATGTCCAACAAACCCACTGTGGCTTCGGTATCACTAATGGAAGACAAGAATCCTCGACATCCTCTCATCAAAAGCCGACTAGCGAAAAAGGCTGAATTCAAGCTGTGATGGGCGGCACCACTATCCCCTTGCACAACAAGAACTGATTCGCCAGGAAACAAATCTCGACTGTTTTCACGGGGCTGTCCACAGACGCCTAGCACATAGCTAACCAGTCCGTTCCCAGGAGAACTTCAAATCCAACACCTCTATAAGGATCAAAGCGACGGACGAATCTCTATCTCCTATTAGATTGGCACACGACTGAAATACGTGTCGCGAAACAAAAGAATCGATGACAGAAGTTAACACAACAACGGCTGATCTAGCAAACCGACTCTCCTCGTCCCAAGCCTATGCTACTCCCATGACGTGCACGAAACCTGTCACGGTGACTGAACCTCTGTCTCTAGGCTGGTACACCTGCAAGAGCCCTCCTCTGTCTTCAAACTCTTAAAGTCTCGGAATGACGCTCCTCGTGTAAGTAACACAATGCAGTGCTGATCGCAAGGAAAACTGGGTAACAGGGGTGGCAACCTCCTGTCGCCGCGCTCTACTGGCCTCAACCAAAGACTTCATCGTCTGGCTCAAGTCCTGCATCTCTGCCCCAAGCCTAGCGATACGATCTATCGAAGGAGGATCCATCTGATCCTGTGCAACGAGCGTTCCATCCTGGTCAGTTCTCGTCCCACACGAGTCAACTCTGACCTCGGCTCTCGCTGCACCACTCTGAGTCCTCATGGTCATCGGCGGCAAAGGCTATAAATGGAAATAAGATTCGATATGAACACGGAAATCGAATCACAAGGATATGTATCATCAATGAAGGAATTTCAAACAATTTGTACTTAGGTCACTTTAGACGAAGTACCGTGTCGTGAGTATGCCGCGGACATACACACACTACGTTACTCTGCTTAAGCTACCTACTCCATCATACCAAGGTCATCTTACACTCCGAAAGGTAAAAGCTAACGGTCTGATACCAACTTGTTACGACCCGAAATTGGCACGTGACGGCCCTTAAACTACGCAACGTCTACAAGCGAAACGCAATTTAAGTAAGCGGAAAACCCAGCGATCTAAACTATCAAAAGTAGTAAGTGGTAAGAACATTTTTAAAACTTTTGAAAATCTCAAGTACAAATTCTTTAAAGTCTAACTTCACTTTCTTAAAAATTTTGGTAGCACCTTCTTTGTAAAAACTAACCCCAAAAAAATGGGTACAACATAAATATAAGTAAAGCATCCCCAACGGGAGCAAATCCAAGCCCAAAGGTGGAAAACAACCACCACAATAGATATATGACGGCGTAGCGAAGAAATAAAAGACGATATAAGTAAAACTGCATAAAAGACCTCCAAGCCACCAAAAATATACAATATCGTCCTCACATCAAGTCTTTAACTCATACACATGGAAGTGGTAGATGGAGAGTACAGGATACAATGAATATACAATAAGAAACATCGGATAATCGCAAAACCCACCTATAGCAAAACTGCACGCAGTCAGCCGTAACGATATCCGCCGCAAAAGATGATACGAAAGATGAAAACCGTGCCGCGACTTCCCTGGGGGACTACCTACAAAACACTGTGGCACAACAGGGGTGAGTTGCCAACTCGTGAATAGTATATAACATATGTAGGTAATCGCAAGTATGCACGTACAGCGCGAATCTAATACATGCAAGCGGATAGCAATAAATGGTCATATGTATGCAACAGTCATGAAATGTACTCTAGCAGGTACAACTAATACATGAAGCAATAACAGGAAAATATGTATATGCAACTGTCATGAAAGGTACTATATCAGGTACTACTAATACATGAAGCAATGCATATAAAATAAATGAGGAGTATGGAATAAAACATGTCATTCTCACGGAATCCTGACCTCGTGACAGGACCAAAGTCCACCAAGACAATCTAAATCTCAAATTTACCTCAATCAGCCCCCAAATTAGCTCTCATATCCTGTAAGTCTCATATATCCTGAATTTTCAATATCAAGTAAATCTCATATATTCTGAATGTACTGTAACATTTTAGAAATCGTTTTGCGGATTTTTTCCGTTTTAGGGTAAAATTGTCGGTGTTTTCCCTTTTAACCCGATTGTGATCAAACTTCCGTAGAAACTTGTCGGCACCTATTTTAGCTAAAATAAAGCTAGTGCGCGAGCTTTGGGGGTCTATGGGAAGTTTTGGATCACATAGAACTTTTCCCTAAAATAATATTATTTTAATACTTTATTTGTGCACTTTATTAGTGATTATTACTTTTTGGCTTGGGTTAATTACTACTAATGTGGTTTTATGCTAATCTAATCACTAGATATTTTGTTAAACCATTCATTCCAAATATCTAGATATTTTATGTTTAAAATGAAATTTTCAAGAAAAGAAATGGTGACTAATGCTATTTTTTTTGTTTTATTATGCAATTACTTTATTTTCCTTCTAGAAAATTCCACAAATTTCCACAAAACCCTAGCCCATCATGCCTTGGCCGAAACTTCATTCCCTTGCTGCCCTTCTCTCTCCTCACTTCATTTCATCACTTTCTAGTTCACAAAAATCATGAAAAATCCAAATTAATTCATAGAAAATAAATATTATCCAAAACCTTCATCTTTGTTCACAAATCATGCTTGGATCTTCATTCTAGTGGAAATTTTGGAGGCTAAAGTTTGGTTTTATTTTTGTTTCAAGTGGTGTTCTTGAAGGTATAAAACCTTAACTCTAATCTCTTTTTTTTTGCTTAATACATTTAATTAGCTTTATTAGATGTTTAATTTAAGCTTTTGAATTAATATTTAGAAATTCAAGATATCATTTTGGTAATCAAGTTAGGATTTCGATTAGTGAAATGGTTAATAAATATGTTAAGCATGATGAAAACTTAATCAAGTTGCTAATTTGTTAAATGATATTTTCCTAATCGGATAATTAAGCGAATTAACAAACTAGAATTTTGTTAATCCTAATTATTGAAAACTAAAATTTTAGTAAAGGTTTTAATTGTTTAACCTTTCTATTTGAAGATGTTTGTAAATTATAGTTTTGGTAAAACTTGTAGTTTTGTGCTAAAATGATAAATATTGCTTACTAGATTTACGGATATTTTAGGCGTGGGTTTCTTTTGACGTTGCGACGTTATGTATATTGATTCCACGCTATATCTTGTGTTGTGAATATGTGATCGGTACGATCAGGGTCTAGACTTGGTAGTTGTGTCGCTTTGCGCTCCTAGCTAGGGTCGTGCCGATGTCGTTCGTGTCTTTGTATAGCTTTTGCTCTTGAGTTCATTTCGTAATGTCACTATGCGCGTTAGCCACTAAAACGAACACTCAAGAGTATGTTTGGAATTGATGCGTCCGTTAAACGTAGTTGTACGTATTTTTGGTCGATTTCTTATATACGCTTGCTTTATTGTTATATGTATTCAGGATCGCAGGCGGAGACTTCGGGCGCTGCGGACAGGGGAAAGCATGTGGTAGGCTATACTTAGCCAGGAGCGTTGGTGAGTAGATTTAACATCTACACGGGAATCGCCCGCATGGCGTTATGCGTCTGGGATAGAGATAACTTGACTTGTCGCATATTCTATTTCACATATAGAGTTGCGCATACACTTTATTGCTTAAATGTTGTGCTTGGACTAGTACCCTTAGGACACTGCACTATTATTGGCGGCTCATGTTGCACGAGCATTGATTGTATGCCACAAACACCGTCAATAATTGCCATGTCACGCACAACACACTTATAGATATGATATTGTTTGGTTAGGGACATTAACACATTGATTCATATTTCTTTAAGCATATGGTATATAGCATACATGTATACCTACATGCTTACACATATGCCTTGACATGCTTACATGCTAGATACCACATACCAATAGGGTATTGTACCATTAGCGATAGGTACATAAACACATAATGACATAGCTATATGTTTACCTTGCTATTCATTTATGTTTACACATATATCTGGCTTTAGCTACATGTTTACCTTTACTTGATGTTATTTAGAATTGGAGAAATTAGGAACCGCATGATATTATATTAACTTGTTGCAGTTAAATAGCGTCTTTTCCTTTATATGCTTGCATTTCAGTTTTTAAGTTGCGTATATTATATTCATGGATTTTCGCATTGAGATATGGATTTTTCATGATGTTTTCTGAATTTGGGGACCGTGGTAGTTTCATGAAATTATGCATTATATGAAAAACCCGGTTTCCCTTGATATGATATTTCATCACCCACCATGAGTTTTATCGGTTCTGAAATATATACCCCACGCGAGGAAAGGAGGGGTCCGTGTGCGGGTACATGGTGGGGTCGGAGGTACCCCCGGGCAAGAATCTCAATGAGGAGATGAGTTAGTGGGGGAGCCATACCATCCTATGACAGTACCAATGACTCAGCGGTTGTCGTGGGGATACCGACGGGAGTCATGTGCGTATGGATACGTCGAGAAGCGAGGGTCAGAGCTAGGCACTCGAGCTTTCGGTATAGCGTATGATACGTACCTATCAGGGTGTCAGTCGTGGTGACAACACCTGATAGATCAGCATTTTTGTGTCCATACTTGACACATTGGTTTCATGATATTTTACTCCTGAGTATATTTATATATATATAAATATATATTAGTGGAGTGGGACGCTAATATATATATATACATATCACTTTATATACATCATCATATTTATTCATGCAAATATACCTAGGATATAAGAGATTCACTTGATCTTGGATTTAGGACATTTGAGATTACTTGATATTGTACATAAAGGATATATGAGATTTACTTGATATTGTATATTCAGAGTATATGGGATTCACTTAATTTTGTGAGACTTGTAGGATATGAGAGCCGATTTGGGGGCTGATTTGAGGAAATTGGGATTTGGATTGTCTTGATGGATTGGATCCTACCACGATGTCAGGATTCCGTGGAAATGACATGTTTCATCCCATACTCCGCATTTATTGTTTATGCACTGTTTCATGTATTAGTTGTACCTGACAAAGTACCTTCCATGACTGTTGCATTTACATACTGTTATTTTATATGCATTGCTTCATGTATTAGTAGTACCTGCTAGTGTACCTTTCATGACTGTTGCATATACATTCAGATTGTCATATTATTGCTTCATGTATTAGATGTACCTGCTAGTGTACCTTTCATGATTATTGCAAACATATGACTTTTATTGCTATTAGTTAGTTGCATATGTTAGATTCGCGCTGTACGTGCATACTTGCCATTACCTTCTTATGTTATTTACTATTCATGAGTTGGCAACTCACCCCCGTTGTGCCACAGTTGTTTTGCAGGTTGTTTCCCCAGAGTAGTTGAGGCAGGATATTCATCTATCTATCATCATTTGCTGTGGATACCGCATCGGCTCACAATGTGCAGTTTTTTCTTTAGGTTGGTTTTGTGGTTATTCGTGCTGTATTGTATATTCATTGTATCCTTGTGCTCTCCATCTACTACTTTCATGTTGACTTAGAGACTTGATGTGAGGACGATGTTGTATGTTATTTTGAGACTTGGATATCTTTTATGCAGTTTTACTTCTATCGTCTTTTATTTCTTCGCCACGGTGTCATTTATCTATTGTGGTGGTTGTTTTCCGCCTTTCGGCATGTATTTGCTCCCGTTTGGGAATGCTTTACTTTTATTTATGTTGTACCCATTTTTGGGGCTGGTTTTTACAAAGGAGGTGCTGCCAAAATTTTAAAAGAAATAAAGTTGGACTTTTACAGAATTTGGGTTGAGATTTCCAATGTTTTAAAACTTCTATTAATTCTTACAACTTTTGATGGTTTAGATTGCTGGGTTTTCGGCTTACTTAAATTACGTTACGCCTGTAGACGTTGCGTCGTTTAAGGGCCATCACGTGCCATTTTCGGATCGTGACAAAGTTGGTATCAAAGCGCTAGGTTTTACCTTTCGGAGTGTAGGATGACCTTGGTATGATGGAGTTGGTAGCTTAAGCAGAGTAACGTAGTGTGTGTATATTTGCGGCATACTCACGACGCGGTACTTCGACTAAAGCGACCTAAATACAAATTGCTCAAAATTCCTTCCTTGAAGATTCATATCCTTGTGATTCGATTTCCGTGTTCATATCGAATCCTATTTCTATTTATAGCCTTTTCCGCCGATGACTATGGGGACTCAGAGAGGTGGAGCGAGAGCTGAGGTCGGAGTGACTCGTGTGGGACGAGGACTGACCAGGATGGCACGCTCGTTGCACAGGAGCAGATGGATCCGCCTTCGACAGATAGTATCGCTGGGCTTGTGGCAGAGATGCAGGACTTGTGCCAGGCAATAAGGTCTTTGGTTGAGGCCAGCAGAGCGCAGCGACAGGAGGTTGTCACCCCTGTTACCCAGTTGTTCCTTACGGTCAGTACACAGCATTCCGTCACCTACATAGCACCAGTGGATGCAGCCCCAGTTGACGAGACACGTCTTCCAGAGACTTTGGGAGTTCGAGGACCGTGGAGGACTCGTACCGATGTACCAGCCCAGAGACAAATGCCTAGTCGTCGAGACAGATTTCGTGACCATCGCGGGAGTAGCAGAGGCTTAGGACAAGGACAGTCGTTCAGCTCTCACCTCCAGAAGGGACATCAGATTTTATCTGGATGCTACCGGTTCGGGAGTTTTGGTCATCGGGTTTGAGGTTGTACAGAGCCACGTGAGCGCGAGGCAGCTGTACCACAGAGAGGTCGTGGTCGCGAAAGATTCGTTCCGAGTGTACAGGTTGGCAGAGGAAGAGTTCAGCCAGTTGCGGGTAGAGGGCAGACACGAGAGTTTGCTTCTACTCATCAGGACGCGCGGGCGTCCAATGCAGAGTTTTCAGGTAATCTAAATTCGTATGATCTTTTGATGCACTTGTTTGCTTTACACACTTTGTACCGTGGTTGGGCCGAGAGTCGTGTTAGCTAGATCAGTCGTTTGTTGTGTTAATTTCTGTCAGCGATTCCTTTGTTGCGCGACACGTATTTCGTTTATGTGCCAATCGGATAGGAGATAGAGATTCGTCCGTCGTTCTGATCCTTTTAGAGATGTTGGATTTAACGTTCTCCTGGGCACGGAATGGTTAGCTACGTGCTAGGCGTCTGTGAACTGCCGCGAGAAAACAGTCAGGTTTTGTTTTCCCGGTGAGTCAGTTCTTGTTGTGCAGAGGGACATTGGTGTCGCCTCTCACAGCTTGAATTCAGCCTTTTTCGCTAGTCAGCTGTTGAGGAAAGGTTGTCGAGGATTCTTGGCGTTCATTCGTGATAATGAAGCCACAGTGGGTTTGTTGGACCGGGTTCCTTCATGCGAGAGTTTCCCGACGTTGTTCCGGATGAGCCGGCGAAACTTAAGGAGTTTAAGGATCAGATGCAGAGTTGTTTGTTGGGGGCTTGAGCGTTTAAGTGTTTCGCATTGGGGAGCTCCTATTCCGTTCGTCAAGGAGAAGGACGGCAGTTTGAGGTTGTGTTGATGGATCGTCAATTGAACCGGGTTACGGTGCGGATAGGTATCCTTTACCTCGCATTGACGATTTCATCGATCCGCTCCGGAGTGCGAGAATTTTTCTAAGTTTGTTTGGGGATCTGGTCATCATTGTTGCGGGTTCGGAGTGATGACATTCTGAAGGCTGCTTTTGTGCGTGCTACGGGCAGTATGTGTTTTGGTGGTGTCGTTGGACTCACCAATGCCCTAGCAGCATTCTTCGATGTGATGAACCGGATTTCTTCTGGCCGTTCCTCTACCAGTTATTGTTGTGTTATTGATGACATTCTGGTCTATCTAATATGTTGTGAGGAATAGGAGCAGCACTTGAGGATTTGTTTTGCAGACATTCGGAGAGCCCAGCTGTTTGCTAGATTCTCGGAGTGTTCCTTCAGGCTTGATTGTGTTGACTCCTAGGACTTGTAGTTACGGGAGATGGTTTCGTATGGTCCCGAGGAAGATCGAGGCCGTATAGCCTTGGCCCATACTTGTGTATGGGGCGGAGGTCCGTAGCATTTGGGCTTAGCAGGTTTTTACCGCCGTTTCGTGCAGGATTGCTAGTGTATCGCTGCACCGTTGACTGACCGGACCGGAAAGGAGGTTCTTTTTCTTTGGACTAAGGCATGCATGCAGAGTTTTCGACAGTTGAAGACTTGGTTAACAACTGCACCAGTTCTTTCTTGCTTGTTTGTTCGGGCGACTTTGTTGTTTAACTGTGATGTTTCGCGAGTGGGGCTCGATTGTGTGCTGATGTAACACTATAGAGTTATCGCTTATGCTTCCCTACAGTTGGAGGAAGTACGAGAAGGATATCCCACTCATAATCTGGAGATGGCCGCGGTGGTCGTGTGTTGGAGATTTGGAGACACTACTTGTTCGGAGAGTCGTGTCAGATTTTTTACGGACCATCAGAGCTTAATGTACATCTTCCTGCCGCGGGTGTTAATTGTTGAGACAGTCTTCTGCAGATTTACAGTTCTTGTGCGATCGTGGAGTATAGCTTAAGTTCGCCTCTACAAAGGGGACAGCTCGCTCTTGTCCGCGCCCGTCCACTTTTCCTGAATCGTTGTCATGAGGCACAGCCCGCCGATGCTCGTTTGTAGGAGATTCTGAGCATGTTCGGCTGGGTTTTGAGTATTCACCCCGTATTCCTTATGTCGATACTTCGCAATTACCTTCATAACCTTTCTCACATGATACGTCATTAGACCATTTAGCTTGGACGCGATCTTTCGTTCACCTGCAGTCGATTGTTGTAGTGGATCGGCAGGTGGAGGAATTTCGGTCAAGGGTCTTGCTATCTGTGAGGGTTCTTTGGCGTAGCCGTCTAGTGAGGTGATCACTTGAATGGCTGCGAGCGAGATGCGGAACATTTCTTTCCCTTATCTCATTGGAGGTACGTGTAAATGAATTTTAATTCGGGGACCGAATTTCTTTAAGGGGGAAGATTGTAACGTTTTAGAAATCGTTTTGCGAATTTTTTTCCCGTTTTAGGGTAAAATTGTCAGTGTTTTCCCTTTTAACCCGATTGTGATCAAACTTCGGTAGAAACTTGCCAGCACCTATTTTATCTAAAATAAAGCAAGTGCACGAGTTTTGGGGGTCTATGGGAAATTTTGGTTCCCTAAAATAATATTATTTTAATCCTTTATTTGTGCACTTTATTAGTGATTATTACTTTTTGGCTTGAGTTAATTACTACTAATGTGGTTTTATGCTAATCTAATCACTAGATATTTTGTTAAACCATTCATTCCAAATATCTATATATTTTATGTTTAAAATGAAATTTTCAAGAAAAGAAATGGTGACTAATGCTATTTTTTTTTTGTTTTATTATGCAATTACTTTATTTTCCTTCTAGAAAATTCCACAAATTTCCAGAAAACCCAAGCCTATCATGCCTTGGCCGAAACATCATTCCCTTACTGCCCTTCTCTCTCCTCACTTCATTTAATCACTTTCTAGTTCACAAAAATCATGAAAAATCCAAATTAATTCATAGAAAATCAAATATAATCCAAAACCTTCATCTTTGTTCACAAATCATACTTGGATCTTCATTCTAGTGGGAATTTTGGAGGCTAAAGTTTGGTTTTATTCTTGTTTCAAGTGTTGTTCTTGAAGGTATAAAACCTTAACTCTAATCTATTTTTGTTGCTTAATACATTTAATTAGCTTAATTATATGTTTGATTTAAGCTTTTGAATTAATATTTAGAAATTCAAGATATCATTTTGGTAATCAAGTTAGGATTTTGATTAGTGAAATGGTTAATTAATATGTTAAGCTTGATGAAAACTTAAACAAGTTGCAAATTTGTTAAATGATATTTTCCTAATCGAATAATTAAGCTAATTAACAAACTAAACTTTTGATAATCCTAATTAGTGAAAACTAAAATTTTAGTGAAGCTTTTAATGGTTTAACCTTTCTATTTGAAGATATTTGTAAATTATAGTTTTGGTAAAACTTGTAGTTTTGTGCTAAAATGAAAAATACTGCTTACTAGATTTACGGATATTTTAGGCGTGGGTTTCTTTTGACGTTGCGACGTTGTGTATACTGATTCCACGCTATATCTTGTGTTGTTAATATGTTATCGGTACGATCAGGGTCTAGACTTGGTAGTTGTGTCGCTTTGCGCTCCTAGCTAGGGTCATGCCGATGTCGTTCGTGTCTTTGTGTAGTTTTTGCTCTTGAGTTCGTTTCGTAATGTCGCTACGCGCGTTAGCCACTAAAACGAACACTGGAAAGTATGTTTGGAGTTGGTGCGTCGGTTAAACGTAGTTGTACGTATTTTTGGTCGATTTCTTATATACGCTTTCTTTATTGTTATATGTATTCAGGATCGCAGGTGGGGACTTCGGGCGCTGCGGACAGGGGAAAGCGAGTGGTAGGCTTTACTTAGCGAGGAGCGTTGGTGAGTAGATTTAACATCTACAGGGAAATCGCCCGCATGGCGTTATGCATCTGGGCTAGAGATAACTTGACTTGTCGTATATTCTTTTTCATATATAGAGTTGCTCATACACTTTATTGCTTAGATATTGTTGTGCTTGGACTAGTACCCTTAGGACACTGCACTATTATTGGTGGCTCATGTTACACGAGCACTGATTGTATGCCACATACACGGTCAATAATTGCCATGTCACGCAAAACACACTTATAGATATGATATTGTTTGGTTAGGGACATTGTAACATTTCAGAAAAATAAAATATTAGTTTTGGGGATTTTTATAATTAAATAATATTATATTGAATATTTTAATAAGTCGGTATAATTAAATAACGATAAACGGGGAAAAATTTAGAAAATTATAGAAATTACTAAAAAGAGGGTACTTTTTGTGATTTATGCAAATTATGAAATTTTACAATTTATTTGACACTAATTTAGTGCTAATCGCGATAAAAAATCGCTAATCATGCTTTAAACCGGATTTGTGCACATGACATGCACTAAGTCATTTTTAGCACTTGTCACATTTTTCATTCATGCTTTCTCTTTTATCATGCATGGTTTGGGTTTTATTATGTGAGAAGAATAGAAAAGAAAACAAAACAAAAGAAAAAGAAAACATTAAAGTATTAAGGCATGGGCATGAGAGAGAGAGAGAGAGGGTGATGGGTCAACCATTAGTCTTGGCTCATTCTCCCTTCATTATTTTCATCATCTTCTTTCCCTCTTTAGCCCCATGGCAGCACCCTCCTCCTCCTCCACTACAACCCCCAAAACTCCATTAAAAACTACTCAGAAGTCCCTCCCCACTTCACAAAAATTGTGCACAAGCCCTCTAGCTACACGTTGGATCAAGAAAGTTTGCATTTTGGCGCTGTAGAGAATTCATGAGTGCCAAGTGAGGTAATTTCTGAGCTTTTAGTATTGTATTTCCATTGCTTTTGCATCCATGTTAACTTAAAACCGATATAGTGATGTTTGGAGATTCTTAGTTAGGGTTTGAGAAATCCTTGAACTGTGAAGTGCAATTGAGTGTAGTAGTGACCTTAAAACCCCCTTTGTGATAACTTTTTGGACTAAAACAGAGACTTAAACTCCTATTAGCGAACATAGAAATCCCCGATACCGTATTTTGTGGTTTCTGTGAGGGTATTTTGACATCTGCTATCACCCGAGACACCTGAAAAATATTTAGCATATACTGAGACACAAGCAGGCAACCTAGAACCTATACCCAAAACCCTGGACCAAACCCCCACTTCCAGCCCGCAAATTAAATCGTTCTGGCCGCAATTTGCGGCCAGAGTACGGTCATTTTGGTCCGTGTTTGTTCTGTGGCTCCATTATCAGTAAAATAGACCCTCCATATATGCAAAATTGGCTAATTTGATTTAGGGTAAAACCTGGGACCATTTTCATGAGTTGTTGCTTTATATTTTGTGATGTTTTTGAAATGAAGTTTTGATATTTGTTTTTGGTATCGATCACTTGACGTTTGCACGTCTATATCGGGGGTTATTGGTTCTTCTTGCATGTGTAGACCATAGGTTTCAACCTATATGTGATACGTGCATGTTCACACCATAATATTGCATTATTATATTCCCCATTCTTATTCTTTTTATAAATAAACTGGTACTTTTGACGCTTGTCTGCTACATGTTACAGGTTACAGACTCGTGGATCCAAAACAGTGAAGACGATGAAAAGACGATGCAAAAGTGGACTTTAACCAACAAACAGAAGACTCTTGATGAAGCCTACATCAAAGATAAAATTCTCAAAAGACAAGGCAATGCAAGGTCCAAGATTACAAGGCAAATGGTTAAAAAATCCATAGCAAATTGTTCACTGCAGATCTGGAACCAACTTGGTAGCCCAATTGAGAAAAGAATTAAATAATAACAGAGCCCAGAAAGCCCAAAGGAAGCACAGGAAAAATGAGGAAATGAACCCTCCAATGGGCCGCGGAACCGCGGCCCAAGCTCGCCATTGCCGCGGTTCCGCGGCCATCTTGTGCCCATACTTCGAGAATTTTTTTCCAAAGTCTGAGGCGACGCTGAATAGGTCTTTTCTTAGGGGTATTTTTGTAATTGTAAACATGCGGATCAAAATGTAACCTAGGGTTTCTATTTCCTATAAATAGAACTCTAAAGATTGTAATTTCTTATGCCTCCCTATGCCTCCTTTTAATACAAATTCAGAAATTCTTTATGGAGAGCATCGGTGCCTCTCTTCAATTCAGAAATTCTGATCTGACAACCCTGCGTTTATGATTGGAGAAATGCATCTGTAAGTAGTTTCATTTAATTGCCCTAGACAAGATTTAAATTCTTTGCCATAGATAGATTTCAATTCTTTGCCCTAGGTAAATTTATTTCCTCGCCGTAGATAAATTGTTTAGAGTTAGCTTTGGGGAAGGATTTTTAGAGATGAGATCTCTCATCCCTTTCTTACCCATAATATATTTTCAATAGGACTCCATGCATACACGCACACACCGCGCCCTACGGCACCCTATCCCTCGAGGTAGCGGTGATACCGTAGTGTAAAAGCCCGGTTGCGCGCGTTTTCCATGGAGGTTAGGGTAAGGATCTCTAAAGGAAGGACAAGAACCTAGAGGAAGGAACACCTTTCCGAATGGATCTAATCCCCTTTATTGATAATTACCATAACTTCTCATAGATCTTCATTTGGGAATAGAAAGCGTTGGGATTTACTTGCATTTCCAAACCATCCCTAAACCTAACCCTAGCAAGACTAGATCTAGATAATCGTAGATAGAATAATTTAGGTTTTTAGATTTAATAATTAATCCGAACACCCTTCGGAATTAACTCATTAGCGCGATTAGGAGATTCACAACATCCCTGTGGACCGACCCGTACTCACCGGCTAGCTTCATGCGACGCCGTTCTTGATTGCGGTAATAGATAGGTTTTGACACAAGAATCAAATGGCGCCGTTGCCGGGGATGGCGTAGAACTTTCCTTTTTGCGATTTCGGGTTAATCATAAAATTAAAAATCATAAAAATATGAAAAATAAAAAATATATATATAAAAATATATATAATTTGTTATTTTTGGAAGGGATACTTTGTTGTTTGAATTTTTGCAGGATATACAAATTCGGATCTGGAGATTTCCAGAAAGAGAAACAGAACACCAAATATCAAAACAGAAGGAAAATTAAAAATCAGAACAGTGGAATTTTTCTGGAGACCCAAATCCCCCAAACCGCCGCGTTTCCGCGGCCAAAACCCACCTTAGGTCGCAGAACCGCGGCCGTCTCGTCTAATTAGTGCGTGAGAAAAATTCTGGGATCTCGTGTCGACTACCTGACCGCGAAACCGCGGTGTAATCCCACATTATACCGCAGAAACGCGGCTACACAGTGTCTTCAGCGCAGGAAATTTGTTCTGTAAGTTTCTCCGGTTCCTTCTCTGTAAATTTCTCAAATATCTTTTCTGGAAATTCCTGTAGGATTCCTGAGCTATAAAATATATTCTCTTCCATATAACAAGTCTTGTGCAGGATTTTTGGGCCCCGCTTGAAATAAAATTGATTGCAAGTAATATTTTGTTGTTGCATATCTTTTCTCTAAAATGTTTTTGCAACAAATTTTTTCCAAATATAGAGAAAAAGAATAAAAATAAAAAGGACAAATCTTTTATAGAAACTTGCAAAATTTTTGGCCGTAATTAGATCCTTGCACCACAAACTTTCTTTCTTTCCCCTTTCTTACAACATGGGTACCCCACATAATAAATCACTTGCCGAACTTTGGTATCCCGAACCTAATTTTGCGTCGTACGTTAATTTGTTCGGTCAATTTAAAGACGATCCTTCCTTGCCTAAAAAATCTTTGAAAGATTAAATAGAGGCCTCTAGGAGAAACAGTTTGACTTTTCAACCCACTTTGTGTCAACCAAGTCAACCTTTACCACCTCCATATGTTGATACTACATTTTCAAGTCCTTCTGTCACTCCTAAATCGATGTCCATTGCTGAGCATATTGCTCAATCTCGTAGCCGATCTTTCACCCCTCTCCACTCATCAAGTTCTAGAGATCCACAAGACTATTCATCTTTTTATCCACATGTTGATCCTACCCCTGTCCATGCACCCACTTCCTACCAGTCCTACCCGACTTTCCCACCTTCACTAGACACTGTTTCTACACAGCCATTAGGGAGTTTCACATATCCAAACAATTTCGAATCTTTTACTGAAACCCCCTTACCACCCAAGTCATGTTTGGAAGAGTCATTGGAGGCTTATATCTTACCAACAAACAAAATTACTAGGAATGTGGAAGCGTCCGTAGCCGCCCTTATGCAACCTGCTGAACCGGTAGCTAGTTTTCCGCTGGCTCCAAATTTTTCAATGTATAAAGAGGCGGTTGGACAGAGTGAGAATGAGAGAGGATTTTCAAATCAAACCTACCCTTACCCAATTGAAGCCCACAACTCCAATTTTCAAACATGTGTCCAAAATGATGAGTTGTGCGAATTTGTAGTGTTTGATTTGCCAGATTATGAGGAACCCCTTTCGAGTGAAACCGCACCTAATCCGTTTGACCTTTACACCTTCGCTCTAGAACCTAAATTGATAAATATCCATACTTTTGATGAGGTGTCTAAAGAAATTGATTTTCACTTGATTGAGGATATAGACGCCGGGAATATTTCGGATGATGAACCTGTCGATTTGCTTGAAATTTTATGTCCAAATCATCGTCCCGAGTTATTAAATGTTTCTCCCGAATCTTATATGCGTCTTGATTTTGAAGATAATGGCATGGATGAGATAAATATTAAGGAGAATTATGAGGCTAGCATTGAGGAGAGTTTTGAGGATCATATTGTGGTTGAACCATTTTTCTTTGATGTGTCGAATTTTCCAATTCATCCTCTTGAACATTTAACTAAATCACCCTCCCTCCTTTCCATCGTTCCGACCACGCTGGTGTTGGAGATAGTGCCCTCAGAGTCAATTATTGGATCGCAGGTACGTGATTGCAATGATTGCGGAGGACCTATACCGGTAGGACAGTCTTACTCGAGATGATAGTATGCTATTTGGTTTGCCTTTATCAGTCGTGTACATGTTCAGGTGACTGATTACATGTTACACTTTGATAGAGCCCTTAGGATCTTGCTTTACCACCAACAGTATGATGGCGATCATATACGTGAGAGTTGGGTGGTTTATACGCAGATCCTTAATTGTGGTCCCTAGTCGTGGGAGTTTCGAGACAGGGCATCGATACTCCGGAGTAGACTAGTGTGTACAGTCGAGACCCCGACGAGGGGCGGTGGCCGGTCTCACAAGCCACTGGTGTCAGTTGGATCACCTAAGATGTATACAGGTGCTCATTGGGTTATGAGTACACCGGACAGGACTCGCCGGGAACCTGCTAGTTGGTATTATACATATCGTCAGATAGCAGTTCCCTGGTGACATGTGTACAGGTTCGTTCATCGACCTGAGGTCGTCATTTGTCTCGTGTGAGTTCCCACTGTGCTTTGATTTCTACCCTACCACGGCTCAAAGGAATTGTGCAAACAGGTAGTTTTTGGGTACAGTCCCGAGCCATATGGAGGCACGTGAGCGGATCGGCAGGGGATTCGTCTCTCCCGGTATTGGGGGCGAGGTCGTGCTGTATCTAGGAGAGCCATTACACAAAGTCCATGGCCATGGCAGGAGATTTACTGGTAGGTACTCCAGTAGTATCTCAGGGTGTTATTGGGCTACACTCCGACACGACTTATACTGCTATTGGGGGTCTGACGTTACTAGCCCCCTAGGCAAATATGCGATACTCATAGACGAACGGACCGGACTGTATATACATTGTCATTGTTAGGCTCAGTAGGGTTTCCGGATGAGTTCGCTCATCGGCCTCCCTTGAGGTCAGTCTATGGGCAGCCGTTACGCATAGCTAGTGCCGCTGACGATTTGTGGTTAAACCCACTGCCAGGGTACTGACGAGTCATTAGAGTCTCCCACAGATAGTTTCCCAAGTTCGGGCGAAACGTTGTAGAGGCCGTATGGTTTTATGGCAGGGTTCGGAAAATGCACATGCGTTTACGCACGTGTTATTTTTCGGGCAGATGATACTGGTCGGCTTTTGTTTAAGCCGGATCCGAGTATTATATTGAGTAGATATAATATCTTTGTCTCAGTTGCATTTATATTCGGTCGTAATACAAATACGGGTATATTTATACAATTACGGGGTTATCCTGAAAGTCGTTTCAGGATCACTTTTGGAAGTTGCCAGTTTCCAGTTTTCTATCAGCCGTCTTTTAACATTCGGTTAAAGACGGATTTATCTTTTCTTGGATGAGGGTGAGTCATGCTTCTAGAAGGTTCTAGAAGGTGGTGACTAGGTTAAATGATGTTGTGTTTTCATTGGTTGCATTAATGAATGGATGACTAGGTTTAGTGAGTCATTCATTTTATTAATGAGTTTTGTTTTGCTTAAGGATATTTGTTGTTGATATTTATCCTTATGGTCACCCTCTTCTCTCCTACACTCACCCTCCTCCTCCGTATATATGGCCGGCCCCTCCTCTCTCTCACACTTACTTGAGTTTTCATTTGCAAAAGATTATGATAGATTTTGGGGTGTATGGAATTTCACAGCTCATTTCATTGCATCACCCGATTCGAGTGGCAACTTCATTAACCGATCGTCCACGGTTTTGGACGAAGTGAGTCAAAGTCATCTACTCATTCTCTACATCATTCTTGGTCATCTCTTTTAACAAACTTGACGACCGAGTTGCCTCGAGTCAGAGGCGGGAGCCCGTTTAAAGAATCGTTGATGTGGTGCCACCTGGACGAGCAGATTGGAGATCGATGAGATCGGAGCAGCCGCAACGGAGCGTGGGATGATGGTTAAAGAATGAAGGACTCGGATCGTTCGGTATAACCTTTCTACACTCTTTACAGTTTGTTAGTTTAGCAATAATGGCAGATACGGGTGAAAGTATACGATAACGCCAGTTAATAAGTTTTTGTTCCGCATTTGGCATCTGTAGACGGCCGGGGCGCTACCGTAGACTTACAGTGGTATCAGAGCCTCACCATTTTGCTGTACTAACTTGTGCTAACGTGTTTAAAATATCGATCGAACCGGAAATCAAAAACCGCATTTTTTCAATTTCACAGTTTCTGTAGATTTTAAATGATGTCCTAAAATTATTCTACATATCACAGAAAGTTGTGCAGGGTTTTATTAGAACACCGTACAAATTTGGGATCATGATTCAACAAGACTGCCGCCGAAACGCGGCCAAACCCATGGTTTGGCCGCGGATCCACGGCCATTCTGTGTCATCATGCCCCCAAATTTTCTCAGTGGGTTCTTCTCTGGAAATTGGGGTTTTTGGTATATATCTTTTGGGCCCAGATTTTGTTACTGTTCACCAATTGTTCGTGGGGCCCACTTCTTGATATTTAGTTGATCGAAATTTAAACATGTTAGTTTGCAGTGCTTACATTATATCTCCGACCGGGAATGTCATTTAATCGGTAAACCGCGTCTGATTGCTATAGTTCTTTTAGACGGGTTTGCGAACGTGACATTCGCGTTGATGTTCTGTGTTATGCTATGATGTTGCAGATTTGTCGTGGTGGATAGCAATGTGCAATGATAGTGCAGTTTGAGTTTATTTGTACATTTGATATTGCGGGGCGAGCGTCCAACTTGTGGACTGCCGTCACTGCCTGTTGTATAATATTCTTTTGGGGCACGACCAGGTTGCGGTCGATGTACCTGTTGTACTATTTTTCATTACTGTACTAGTTTTTGCCCCGCGATGGAGTGCACGGATAGCCGGGTTCTGGAGGGGAAACGGGTCCGCATCTCATGGCTTTTAGAGGCAGAGGGGCCCCACTCTAGAATTGGCAGACTATTCGCCGCACTCGTAGGGGGTACAGGTTGACCCAAGGAAGGGTGCCCAAGATTACCGGATTCCGTAAAGTGCTGGGTGGTCCATTCACTATGCTGTAGGGGGCTGCCTCGCTTCAGGTTTTGGCGGGTAACTTGCCGCACCCGTAGGGGTCTAGGTTTCATTGCACAGGCTATCCACACGACAAGGGAACGTCGGGTTTCAGCAGCTGCTCTGTGAAACCCGGGGATCCTAGATTATCTGTATTGTTCTGTGATGCTTATTACTTTTCTGTAATGTTGCATATTATCACGCCTGGAGCGATTATTGTATATTGGTTTATATACTATTAGATGTTGTATATGTTTTACACCCGCGCTAGTCCAGTCCCCGCTCTGTCGTTTTTTAAGTAACCTAACGGGTGATGACGGGACCCAGTGACGAATGCGGATGGCACATGCGTACATTTTATTTTCGTTCTTTTCTGGTGTGATTGATTGATGGGACTGCGTTGATTCTGATCAATGCAAAGTAAAACAAACCTGTTTGCAGTTGTTGGAACAAATTTAAAAAGGTGTTATTGCAAAGACGTTTCCTTTTTTTATGCATAGCGGTATTCAGTGGAATATCCTGCACCTTATTCGACGGGGCAAGGGCCGATATCCCTTCACCGGGACTGACCCCTTGGGCTGAAGTTTGCGTCAGGGTAATAACTTCACTATAGTCGATTACAAGTTGCTTTGAATCGCGGTATTCAGGGGAATATCCTGCACCTCATTCCACGAGGAAAGAGCCGAGATCCCTTCACCGGGAATGACCTCTTTAGCAAAAGGTTTTCGCCACTATATTTTAAAAAGCTATCAGGTTCCTTCAGCGATATCAAGTTCACTACGTTAAAGGTTTTTTCGCCAAAAACCAGCCGTAGCCCTCCGTCACTTCTTTTGGGTATTCAGTAGTATTCAAGCTATGTATTTTGACCTAACGCCAAGGCATAGTGTTTGGTAGCTACTGGGTATTCAATTGTTGCATAGATAGATGAGTTGGTTTGGGACAGCCGTTCTGCCATTTTGACCTAACGCCAAGGGCATGTACGGGTGGGTTCAAATTAACAAGATAGTGACGGGTAGAACTTGGCATGTGACTTATGACATTTTGACCTAACGCCAAGGTTATAAGAGCATGGGGCAAAAATCATATCGGGAGTTTCTAAAGAAACTGAAACTTGCCAAGTATGCGCATACCTACTGGAGTATGAGTAACGTGGATGCATTCCATCACGTTATCATGCGATGAGAGTTGGAACCCGATTCCCACTGATGAGTTGGTTTACTCTTCGGGTGATCCCGATTGATTCTTCTTTCAGGTTTGGATGAGAATTTGACAGGACAGTGGGAGGTTTCCGGATTAGATAAAATGATAAACATTCTGATCTAAGTTAGAGTGCACACTGAGTGTTTCTTTTCTCTCTCTCTTTGGCAGCGACCTTTGACCGACCTTAGACTATGACTCAGTGACCAAGTTGACCGAACCTTCTTAAAATACTGGCTTTTGGATTGTCTAAGTTGCATAAGTCATTGCCACTCCTTCTTTTACCCTTTGCATTTCTAAGAACACCCGTATTACTACGGACATCCATTTCCATTGGATAGATCCATCATATGGTTATATACGAACTCGAAGGGACTTCTTCGAGGATGGATCAAGGTTCAGGAGAAATAGAATTGGTTTATTCAGTTGTCTTTTATTATCACCTTCTCTCAGATTGCGAGGGCTCCTTGGTTTAGGAGAGTACACCTATTACGCTTATTGGATAGTCTTATTCCAAACCATAGGCAGGTGCCGAAAGGTAGGGAATGAAGAAAACCAATTAGCCTAAGTAGGGTGTGCAGAAGGTAATATGTAAAGACAAAATAAAGGGATTAGAAAGAGGGCAAAGTAAATTGCAACTGTTATCATTCACGACCAAACCGCGTACTTCATCGCCACTCCTATTTCACTTTTAAAGGAATAAGGTATTATTCAGTTGTCTTTTATCATCACCTTCTCTCAAGATGCGAGTACTCCTTGGTTTAGGAGGGTACACCTATTATGCTTACTGGATAGTCTTCTTCCAAACCATAGACTGGTGCCGAATGGTAGGAAAGGAAGAAAACCATTTAGCCTAACGATGGTGTACAAAAGGTAACGACTAAAGACAAATAAAGGGATTTGGAGAGATGGCAAAGAAATATACGGTTATAGTCATGAATTGGATTTTGGAAGAGGCATTGCTATGAATACCAGGATACCCCTACGAAACATTTTCATGTTTCAGTGCATTGTGAAAGGAAAACTGTTTTCCCGATTGGATACTTACTCCAGGGTATGTATTTACCAGGTTTCATTCTCATATCTGTTTGGTTTTACAGATGATGAGTGGGAGTAAGTTATTAGGAATTAGGTGATTATCTTCATTATATCGGAATTCGTTGTAATTGGTGATATTTGAGGAAATCGCCAGGGTACAGTTTTTAACCTACGACGCACAGGTTTTGAGTTGCTTAAACTCAGCGGACTTATACAGAGTATTGTATGTTGTCCAGTGTCCATCAGGACAAAGGGGTAGGTCCTCGTACTATGTTCTGTTTACTTATGACTTCTCTAGTTTTTAGACAAGTGTTTCGTAGAAATACAAGGTCTAAGTTTTGAGAAGTTTTGGGTATAAGAATAAAGTAGAGAACCAGGTGTCACAAGTATCGGGATTCTTCAAAGAGATCGAAGATGTAGATTCTTGTGATTGGTATTCAGATAATAGTGATGGTTTTGAGAAACGTGTTTCTCTTTCAGGTTACTCATAATTGGATGGATTCCTAAGTTGAGTAATGCCGATTAGCCTCTTTCCATTAAATTGATATGCACTAGAGACAGCTGCATGATTTGAATATGGTTCCAATTAAATAAGTGCTAAAGTTTCTATATTGAATATAGAATAGTTCGTACCTTAAAAGATGTTAAGGTAAGGGGAGTTGTCCAGCTTTTTCTTAAAACCAGACTCTAGATAACTCAGGGCACGTTTCTGTAATGGCAGTTTGTGGGTTGACCCTAGCTATGACGAGGGTTGATATTCTACCATTTGGAAGATCAATAGTGATATTGTTCTTGACTCGCCACAGTTTTAGTAAAATGGATCTTTTTCAGAAAACAGTAGTGGGAGTATGGTAGAACTGGAAGTGATTCCAGAACCGCAAACGATTACGGAAAATTTAATAGAACCTATATATTCAATCTGGTTTGACATTCCAATAGCCACTCCGCAGATATGATGGGTAACCTCAGACACCCGAGAGGTACTCCGGTAGCCTCAAGGACGGTGACAGGGAGGATCTTGTTTACCCAGACTTAACACTACTGTTGTTCCAGGATATGAGACCCGGTAGGAGGGTTGTCGTAGTCAGAGGGAGCAGCGGAAGCATAGTGGGCAAGATGCTTATATCTATTTATAGACTTGAGCAGTTATAGCGGAGATAGATCATCTAATTTTGATGTGACAGTCATGTGTTTGACTTCAATTAGAATAGATGATGGATCTGTTAAGATGGTAGTAGGGTGTGATGTCATGGTATCTGGATGACATACACAGAGTAGGAAGTAAAATTCCTATACTACGATCGGTTGTACTGTGGTCGTCACACAGTTGTTTCTCCAGACAGGATATGGATATAATATTTGACATTCTGGTTTCTAGATCTATGGTTTTAGATCTGGATTTGGGTAGTTTCCCAATGTAGGTACTTTGACAGTATTCTAATGGTTTTTAGAATAGATGACTCCTAGCATGGTGGTGTACCTGCAGGTGATGGAGTCACCCTCTCTAAAGGTGTCTTCCGGACTAAAGGGGAGAGAGATATGCATGATTGGCAGATCACTTGCTTAGGCAATTGAGTCAATCGTGAGATATCAAGTACCACACCAGATGTTGTTTTTGCACTAGATGCAATAAGTTTGTATTAATCCAATCGTGGAGAAACATAAGGAAGCAGTTTTAGAACATAAGTGAATGTTCTACGGATTTGATGACGGCAGCCTCTTTCGGGAGACAGTTATCATTCCAGGCTTCAAAGGTGACATGGTTGACAGAGTAATTGTCAGAGTTATAGTTTTCCCTCTGACGAGGGACAGTATTATGGACAGGTGGTCCAAGAGGATACTGTGGGTGGCATGGTGCCAGATACTGATTAGGTTCAGTGATCGATACAGTCTAAGAAGTTTGGATTAGGAGTTCATTTATGAACTAGGTCCCATCAGATATCCAGACATATTCTAAGACAGGTATTACTCGATTCGGGAGATGGCTTTCTCCGCGAACTTGAGATTAAGAGAGATATAGAAAGAAACATCTAGGCGGATCCACTCACTGAGGCTATTTCTCGAACACAATAGTTTTACAAACGGGCTTTGTGAAACAGATTAGTAGGGGAGTTGGATGTTTGGTTTCACACGGGCTGTGAGTAGTCGACATCGCAATAATTAGTCTTAAGTGCAAGTGGGAGATTGTTGGAGATAGTGCCCTCAGAGTCAATTATTGGATCACAGGTACGTTATTGCAATGATTGCGGAGGACCTATACCGGTAGGACAGTCTTACTCGAGATGATAGTATGCTATCTGGTTTGCCTTTATCAGTCGTGTACATGTTAAGGTGACTGATTACATGTTACACTTTGATAAAGCCCTTAGGATCTTGCTTTACCACCAACAGTATGATGGCGATCATATACGTGAGAGTTGGGTGGTTTATACGCATATCCTTAATTGTGGTCCCTAGTCGTGGGAGTTTCGAGACAGGGCATCGATACTCCGGAGTAGACTAATGTGTACAGTCGAGACCCCGACGAGGGGCGGTCGCCGGTCTCACAAGCCACTGGTGTCAGTTGGATCACCTAAGATGTATACAGGTGCTCATTGGGTTATGAGTACACCGGACAGGACTCGCCGGGAACCTGCTAGTTGGTATTATACATATCGTCAGATAGCAGTTCCCTGATGACATGTGTACAGGTTAGTTCATCGACCTGAGGTCGTCATTTGTCTCGTGTGAGTTCCCACTGTGCTTTGATTTCTACCCTACACCGGCTCAAAGGAGTCGTGCAAACAGGTAGTTTTTAGGTACAGTCCCGAGCCATATGGAGGCACGTGAGCGGATCGGCAGGGGATTCGTCTCTCCCGGTATTGGGCGCGAGGTCGTGCTGTGTCTAGGAGAGCCATTACACAAAGTCCATGGCCATGGCAGGAGATTTACTGGTAGGTACTCCAGTAGTATCTCAGGGTGTTATTGGGCTACACTCCGACACGACTTATACTGCTATTGGGGGTCTGACGTTACTAGCCCCCTAGGCAGATATGCGATACTCATAGACGAACCGACCGGACTGTATATACATTGTCACTGTTAGGTTCAGTAGGGTTTCCGGATGAGTTCGCTCATCGGCCTCCCTTGAGGTCAGTCCATAGGCAGCCGTTACGCATAGCTAGTGCCGCTGACGGTTTGTGGTTAAACCCACTGCCAGGGTACTAACGAGTCATTAGAGTCCCCCACAGACAGTTTCCCAAGTTCGGGCGAAACGTTGTAGAGACCGTATGGTTTTATGGCAGGGTTCGGAAAATGCACGTGCGTTTACACACGTGTTATTTTTCGGGCAGATGATACTGGTCGGCTTTGGTTTAAGCCTGATCCGAGTATTATATTGAGTAGATATAATATCTTTGTCTCAGTTGCATTTGTATTCGGTCGTAATACAAATGCGGGTATATTTATACAGTTACGGGGTTATCCTGAAAGTCGTTTTAGGATCACTTTTGGAAGTTGCCAGTTTCCAGTTTTCTATCAGCCGTCTTTTAACATTCGGTTAAAGACGGATTTATCTTTTCTTGGATGAGGGTGAGTCATGCTTCTAGAAGGTTCTAGAAGGTGGTGACTAGGTTAAATGGTGTTGTGTTTTCATTGGTTGCATTAATGAATGGATGACTAGGTTTAGTGAGTCATTCATTTCAATAATGAGTTTTGTTTTGCTTAAGGATATTTGTTGTTGATATTTATCCTTATGGTCACCCTCTTCTCTCCTACACTCACGCTCCTCCTCCCTATATATGGCCGGCCCCTCCTCTCTCTCTCATTTACTTGAGTTTTCATTTGCAAAAGATTATGATAGATTTTGGGGTGTATGGAATTTCACAGCTCATTTCATTCCATCACTCGATTCGAGTGGCAACTTCATTAACCGATCGTCCACGGTTTTCGAAGAAGTGAGACATAGTCATCTACTCATTCTCTACATCATTCTTGGTCATCTCTTTTAGCAAACTTGACGACCGAGTTGCCTCGAGTCAGAGGCGGGAGCCCGTTTAAAGAATCGTTGATGTGGTACCACCTGGACGAGCAGATTGGAGATCGATGAGATCGGAGCAGCCGCAACGGAGCGTGGGATGATGGTTAAAGAACGAAGGACTCGGATCGTTCGGTATAATCTTTCTACACTCTTTACAGTTTGTTAGTTTAGCAATAATGGCAGATCCGGGTGAAAGTATACGATAGCGCCAGTTAATAAGTTTTTGTTCCGCATTTGGCGTCTGTAGACGGCCGGGGCGCTACCGTAGACTTATAGCTGGAAGACTGTGAGCTTGAAAAATTTTCTTTCGAATCCGACACAGTTTTCGCAGACGTTAACACTTACGAGTGTTTCACTTTTTCGGACGATATTGATGACTCACCGCCCGAGTTTGAGTCCTTTACATTTTCAGATGAGTTAGTTGAACCATCAGACTCGGTTGCTTATAGTAGTTTCGAACCATTAATGGAATCTTTCAAGTTCGAGACAGTTTACTGCAGTGAGAATGATACTATCCCTAATTCACTTCCTTTCGTCCTTCCTATTGTTCGGACCGTACAAGTGACCGTTATGCTTCCATGTCCTATACCAAGTTCGGCGTACCCATGTTTTCTTGCCAATCTTGAGGGATTTGACCCCATTTCCCGACGTGTTGATAGGTTAGCGCAATCGCTTATAACATATCGGTCATCACATATTATGCTAATTTATTCACTCGATTTACACCCTCAAGATCGCGCGACCCTTCTTTCTCCTTTCCGCCCTTCTTCACCCCTACCGAGACCATATTCTACCATTCTTCTTTCTACACGGTCTCACGTGTTTCTCATTTCTTTCCTCCACACCCCATTCTTGCACCAACTATACCATTACCACGATAAAATCTTTGAATGGTTGGTGCTAACATTTGGCTTGTGTAAGGCCAAGCTTAAGTTTGAGGGCTTTATTGTATATAAGTATATATATATATTTTTTTCTTTTCTAATAAATAAAAAAAATAAAATAAAAATTCAAAAAATAAAAACAAAAAAAAATTGTAAATAAATAAACAGGGGAGTGCCGGTATTTTGACCCTCTTGGTTTAGCATGACAGTGAGGACACTGTCAAGTTCAAGTTTGGGGGTATTATATGCTCGGTACGTTTTCTTCCTTCGCATTCATTTGTACATATTTTTGCATTTGCATACTTATTTGAAAACCCATAAAAAATTGAAAAATTTCGAAAATTATAAAAATTAATGTATTCAATTTTGGCTAATTGACTTGAGTTTGACAAATAGATCAACTAGCTAGGAACAACTAGCTCTTAGACTTAGTGAATTAAAAACCCTAAAAATAACCTTCCTTAAAGTTTAACGGTAGAAAGTATATGCCTTGTAGTTTATTTAGAAATAGGCAAATTTTGGGTTCACTTCTTAGGCTAGGTCGAAACGAAGGAAAAATATTGAAGCTTTTATTAGAGTATAAGTTTGAAAAATAGTTCCTAGCTTAAGTCTAGATTCTGAAAACGTATACCCTACAAATTGCACAATCACGCACCTTGAAACTTTGATTAGTAGAAGAGACCTTGAAATGCTCTTGTCTAAAGTCCTTAGTACAATGAAAATAAAAGAAAAAAGTGAATAAAGAAAAAAAAAATGGACACTGGTTTTTGTGATTACTTAAGGCTGTAAAAATAGAAAAATATTTAGCAAGGGTGCTTCATCACCTAGTTCCTTAGACCAACTGGTTTGGGAGTCACTGCTAAAGCCTTGGGTGTTGCAAAACTAGGAAGTACGCTTTAAAGTGCTAACGCATCTTGTAATCGGTTGTTGGTACCTCAAGAAGTATTAACGGTCGCATGAAGGATGTGTAAGCAAATTTCATTTAAAAATTCACTAATTAATAAGTGCTTTGGTCAATGGACGAGAGTACGATTGCTTGATTTGAATTTCCAAGTGTAGGGGTGATAATTACACACACGTGGAGATATGTGATTAGAGTTTAGATGAGAGAAAGGAGTGAAGAATAGGACTTGTATCTTTAATAGAGTTGATAGAAATTCCTAAGTGGAGATGGAACCCTAAAAGGAAAACTTAAGAGATGCCGAAAGCTAAGTAAGTCTACGGGATATATATAATCTTAAGTTAAATAATGAGAAAGTGTGAAGAATATGGGTGGATAATTTATGAGTCAAAGATAATAGAATTCCTTGTTAGAAGCCCTAATTGGAGAATGAAAGTCGAAAAGCTGAATTGATAGGATTTTGTGGGTAGTATCCGCTGAAAATCCTCAGGAGACAACACACCTCCTACTAGGGACACCTAGGGGTTTAACGGCTTGTTGCACGTGCTCAGTGCAATCGCGTTTCCCTGCGAAAGTGTGGTTAGGATTTTAGTGAATAAAAATAAGTTTGCTCGAGGACGAGCAAAAGATAAGTTTGGGGGTATTTGTTCACACCATAATATTGCATTATTATATTCCCCATTCTTATTCTTTTTATAAATAAACAGGTACTTTTGACGCATGTCTGCTACATGTTACAGGTTACAGACTCGTGGATCCACAACAGTGAAGACGATGAAAAGACGATGCAAAAGTGGACTTTAACCAACAAACATAAGACTCTTGATGAAGCCTACATCAAAGATAAAATTCATAAAAGACAAGGCAATACAAGGTCCAAGATTACAAGGCAAATGGTTAAAAAATCCATAGCAAATTGTTCACTGCAGATCTGGAACCAACTTGGTAGCCCAATTGAGAAAAGAATTAAATAATAACAGAGCCCAGAAAGCCTAAAGGAAGCACAGGAAAAATGAGGAAATGAACCCTCCAATGGGCCGTGGAACCGCGGACCAAGCCCGCCATTGCCGCGGTTCCGCGGCCATCTTGTGCCCATACTTCGAGAATTTTTTTCCAAAGTCTGAGGCGGCGCTGAATAGGTCTTTTCTTAGGGGTAATTTTGTAATTGTAAACATGCGGATCAAAATGTAACCTAGGGTTTCTATTTCCTATAAATAGAACTCTAAAGATTGTAATTTCTTATGCCTCCCTATGCCTCCTTTTAATAAAAATTCAGAAATTCTTTATGGAGAGCATCGGTGCCTCTCTTCAATTCAGAAATTTAGATCTGACAACCCTGCATTTATGATTGGAGAAATGCATCTGTAAGTAGTTTCATTTAATTGCCCTAGACTAGACTTAAATTTTTTGCCCTAGATAGATTTCAATTCTTTGCCCTAGGTAAATTTATTTCCTCGCCGTAGATAAATTGTTTAGAGTTAGCTTTGGGGAAGGATTTTTAGAGATGATATCTCTCATCCCTTTCTTACCCATAATATATTTTCAATAGGACTCCATGCATACACGCACACACCGCGTCCTATGGCACCCTATCCCTCGAGGCAGCGGTGATACCGTAGTGTAAAAGCCCGGCTGCGGGCGTTTTCCATGGAGGTTAGGGTAAGGATCTCTAAAGGAAGGACAAGAACCTAGAGGAAGGAACACCTTCCCGAATGGATCTAATCCCCTTTATTGATAATTACCATAACTCCTCATAGATCTTCATTCGGGTATAGAAAGCGTTGAGATTTACTTGCATTTCCAAACCATCCCTAAACCTAGCCCTAGCAAGACTAGATCTAGATAATCGTAGATAGAATAATTTAGGTTTTTAGATTTAATAATTAATCCGACTACCCTTCGGAGTTAACTCGTTAGCGCGACTAGGAGATTCACAACATCCCTGTGGACCGACCCGTACTCACCGGCTAACTTCATGCGACGCCGTTCTTGATTGCGGTAATAGATAGTTTTTGACACACGAATCAGTGCACTGTTTGGGTTTTCGTGCGTGATTTGGTTTACGATGATATATGTGATATGTAGGTACCCCACGGGGACTTCGAGACCACGGGGACAAGCATGGTGTCATCGACTCCAGAAAGCGAGGATCAAGTGAGTAGATTATATCTACGGGGGAACTCGGGTGGATGGGGTATAGCACCCCCGTAGTTCGATGTTTAGTATGCTATATATAGTATATTTATATATGATAGCTTTATGTGTGACAAGGATATTTAAGATATGATTAGGTGTTCAATGGTTAGATTAGGGTTATTAGAAGTGAACTAGTATAGCTTCTTAGTTGCGAACGCTAGAATAGGTTTATACCCACACGCGCACACATGCGTACTTTGTTATACTTGTGCGTAGATGGGGATACGTATATATATATACACACACATATAGGTATAGGACTATATATATATATATATATATATATACACACACTCACACACACACACTTGGATGATGAGGATAGTGGATGATATTTGGAGATGAGTCGATGAGTTTGGGCATGGTGCCATGAGATCGGTGATATGATGTGATTCGTATTATGAGATAAGACCTGAGATTTTAGCCGGCCTTGGAGCGTGTATTTTCATACATGCATATATATATCGATGGTATCGGTCGTACTAGACTTAGATCAGTACCCCAGTTCATGTGATATGATGATAAGGATACTAGATAAATGTGAGATTCGACTCGTACCTAGATTTGGGATGCCGTACGACGGATTAACTTACGAGCTATATATTGATGATAGATCCGCACTCTTGACTCGAGAATGTCTTATTATATGTTGTATCGTAGGTGATACTATTGAGGCGGGCTCACCGACTATTAAATTTATATGTATATCGACTCAGATTTAGGTGGTTTCCATACCCTTTCGATTAGATTGTTAGTTAAATCTGTAGTTTACTTAGTTGATGTTAGACTAGACCTGAGCCATACCTATTTCAAAACTAACGAATCGTGAGTATTTTAAAGACAGGTCAAGGAATTCTTCGGATATTTTCAAATGATGCATCTTTTCTCAAAAACACCGTAGCCCTTATTTTTCTAAACACCACGATTCGTCTTATTTCAAATGGCAAAACTGTATGACAATTACATATTGATGTAGATTCTTCATTGTTGTGTTTATTATTCTTTTTCCGCATATTCTTGCTATTCGAATCGCATTGCATGTTTAAATGTGTTTATTGTTATATTAAAACCATACTGTCAGGACACCAGCACCATTATCGATGATGCGTATGTTCCATGTACACCTACTTGCCGGCTAACACACTTCATCATCGATAATTTCCATGTCACTACACAGTAGGATTGTTGCATCAGGATATGACTACTTGTACATCCATATTGGCGTACACACATATTGTACACCCATACTTGCATACATACGTATTTGCACGTACATAGATGATTCTGGCTTGATTTTGGAGATTTAGGAACCGCATGATATATTTTATACCTTGTTACAGTTAAATAGCGATTTTTCCTTATATGGTTATATTACTGTTTCATGTTGCATATATTATATTCATGGGTTTCGCATTGAGACATGGTTTTCATATGATATTTTCTGGATTGTTTTACTCCTGCGTATATATAACAGTGGTATGGGACGCTGATATATATATATATATATATATATCTGTGTACCCATCATATATATATATATCAGTTGTATGGGACGCTGATACATACACACACACACATCTACAACATATATCATCATAATGAAATATGCAAATATGCTTATTCATTATATATGTGTGGGCCTATATGGTTGATGATCGGGGCCTATGTGCTCGATGTGAGGGGCTAATATGGTCGATGAGAGGGGCATATGTGCTCGATGTGAGGGGCCTATATGGTCGATATGTGAGGGGCCTATGTGCTCCGGGCCTATGTGCTCGATATTGGATATTGGATACATGAGATTTATTGGATATGGGGATATTGAGATATATATTTTGTGTCGATGCTTGACACTGATTTTTGATGATTTCATTGATGATACTTGAATGTTTATTCAAAAATCTCACTATATTAAGAAAACAGTTTTCTCATTCATGATGTCTTCTGTTTTCATTTTACCGCATTCATACCTCATATTTACGATATTTTGCTACATGAGGCACTGACACGAGCATGGGATTACACTTATGTTTAGATGTTTATCTTTGCCTTTTTATTATGCTTCAGACTTTATCATATTGAGGATATATATATATATATATAATACTGATCGTATTGACCTAGGATTTAGTCATACATATGGTTTCTGCTCTGTGATGTTTTCTACTCACGAGTTGGCAACTCATCCCCGTTGTGCCACGGTTCTTGCAGGTTTTGCCGTACAGGTTTCATTGCGGATTTTCTGGCATACTGCTTCATTTCTGGGTGATTGCTTTGGTAGGTGGGTTCACTCGCATTGTGACCACCGTTTTACTTATTTATTTTCAGTTGTATCTAGTAAATTCCATCAACCAAACTTGTATATTATTCAGACTTAGAGACCAGTTGTTTATTATTTCGACCTTAGAGTCGCGCCTTGTAGTATTATGGTTTCTTGATGATTTGAGTTTCCTTTTGAGTTTTGATCCTCGCCCTTCGGCGTTGTATATTATATTGCTTGCGTGGTTGTGACCGTCGATTGACGAAGAGCTAGCTCCCACTTGGGGATGCCTTTTATCATTGTGTATATATTATTCATGTTGTACCCTGTTTGGGGCCAGTATTTATAAAGGAAACTCTGCCGAAATTTTCAGAAAAGACTTGAGGTTTTAAAAATGAATATTCGGCTTACTTATTTAAAAACCTTGTTTTGAAAACATGTTTTCTTCACATCATTAAAACTAGTTTTTCTTCATTTATTATTTAAAATGGTTTTAGATTTCTGGGCTTTTGGATTACTCGAATTAGATGAGGTCCTATAGACTTTATATAATTCAAGAGCCAGTCACGTGCTATTTTGGGTCATGATAAATTTGGTATCAAAACGCTAGGTTAACCTTGGTTCGATTCTAAGTTTGACTATGCGGAGCCTAGAGCGTTTGTATATATACGGAACTTAGGCTTGACCTTACGGAACTTAGACTTAGTCGATTGGGTATTAGACCCGAAGTTTCGTCGCATAGGTTGACCTTGGCAGATGGAGTAGGTGACTTCAGTAGAGTGACGTACCGTGTGTTTGTTCCGCGGCATACTTACGATACGCTACTCCGCTTAAGAAGCCTTAGGATGTACATTTCCTTGCACAGTATTATATTTATTCCTATGATCTATCCTCATCGATATTGGTTATGATTTGGCTGCCACGATTACACGGGAAGAGAGAGCTACGGCTAGAGTTGCGGTCAGCACGAGCTCGTCACTAACAAGGACTGACCGGGGCATGATTCCAGAGTCATACGATTGCATAGAGGCGTCGTTTTATTATGTTTTCGCGCCATGAGCGTTTGGTGGATCGCTTTTACGAGATTTCTCGGATGTGCAGATTAGCACCAGAGGATTGAGCCACTGATAGAGGCCAGCCAAAATGTGATGACCATTGAAGGATCGCTAATTCATGATGACTGAGGCGCTGTTCAGCGTGCAGACGAATGAGACAGTTGTTGCTGTGAACGACGAGATATTGCCCCAGATGTTGGAGCCATTGCAGTACGAGTTGTACTTAGAGATATGATGGAAAGTCGCCAGTCACCCGAGGATGAATGACTAGGACATGTGGTTTGTTCGCTTACCCCGATGCGAGGTCATAAGATAGATGGATACCAATTAGAGACGACTTCACGCAGGTACGTTGAGAGTCGATGAAGGTGATCGAAGGTCAGAAACCCATATTCCAAGTTTAAAGTATACGGAAAGACGTGCAAGCGATTATATGGACCCTCTAGAAGAATGAAACCCTAACTCGACATAATGACCGTGTGAAAGCCTTTGAACCTTAGGGTTTGTGGCAGTTCCATGGTGCCATTAGTGAGGCTCGGGTTTGCCCTTCTACGGCTGGTCCACCGATGCTGTGGTATGTACTCGATACTATTAAACTGTATCCAAGATGTTGAGCTCTCGGGGGATTATGAGGTTTTGACGAATCGATCGAATGGTTCGACTTCATTCGGATGCTATGTAGTGGGATGCATTGCTTGGGAGAATCCAGATACGAGTATAGCCGTTGGAGCACAGTCCATGCATCCACGATGAGACGAGTCCGAAGCAGTCGACAGCAGAGAAAAGTGGAGTAAGAGGTTCACACGAGATCTTGATGAGATGACGTTCCACTCCGCCGACATCAAAGATGTGATACGCATACGGAGGCGTTGTATCTGGATATATCTTCCAGAAAGAGTCACGATGAGTATGCAGCCGTTCCGGAATAAGAAACAGATATAGTAAAAGGTGGTAACTTACGGGCAGTTCAGCAGAAATGAGATTTGAGGGAGACATCGACAGGACCTTTCTGGAATACTATACGAGAAGACATAGACCCAGGAGCGGTCATATTGCGCACACCCAGCAGGCCAGAGTTCGACACCGTCGACGAGATAGTTGGCCAGAGATCTGGAGAGGATGTGTCAGAGCGGGACTGTTTCCGTCGTCATTCCATATTGGGCCGTTGAGCCGAGAAGCTATAAAGCTAGAAATGCACAGTGAGAGACAAGAGCCTAAAAGTACCAGGCGCCAGATCATGAAAAGGAGGCAAGTAGATATCTTGCTCTGCTATCTTTGGATGCACCGGCACCTTCTCGACTTTGAAGGAAGGACATATCGACGACAATATTTGTGATTTGTGATTTGGTGATTCGATTATCACGTATCCGTCACCTTGGGTTTCGGTATTTTGGGCGATCTATTCGCATAACTTAGTCTTGATAACTGAGTTTCATGATATTTGTTGTCGTGCACCATGGTTGCACCTACTGGGTATTCATATTTTGCGCATGTTCGGTGCTTGATATTGGATTTTGTGATTTCCTGCATGTTGGATGCACATGATTTAGATTTTATTCGTGCATGATGGATGCACCTGATTTGGATTTTCACGCATGTTGGGCGCATATTATGAGATGCGATTTTGGTGCTCACCAGATGCACTAAATCCAGATTCTTCGTGCATATCAGATGCACCTGATTTTGCTGTCAGGAAAACCCGTTGCCTTTGACAGGTGTTTCGTGCACACCCGTTGTACTTAGATTTTGTTTCTATGCACATGTATGGCACATTCATGGATTTCGATTTCCGTGCGCACCAGACGCACGCGACATTCTTATGCACATTTTGGATTTGATTTCGGCTGGATCAGTACGTTTTTATGATATTTACTATTGTTTTCATACTGAGCAGGACTAGTCAGAGGACAGTACCTGGATATATTTTTGCATGCATGGATAGTTATCGAATGGATTTCCAAACCGGGAGCTATAGTCTCAGTATTTACCTACGTGTCTGATGTGACATGAAACGTTTAAAACAAGGAAACCCTTCTAAATTATTTTCAAAAAAACGGCGGAACGTATATACTAAACAAAGGATAAGTATATATATAGTTATTTTCTTACAATAGACGTCCGCCACTGTGCAGCGATACGCGCATCGTACAGCAACATGAAAGATTTAGCATGCATTTCTTTAAGATATTTACATGTATAGATTTGATATTTACATGTATAGTTCAGATTTATATCATATCGGCTTTGTTTTGGATTTGACATTTGTGTCTTCACCATGACACCGATGATTGCGAGATGCTTGATGGAGTATTTATTTGGAGTTATCCGCTCATTGTTCATGCGCATGCATTGCGCTATGATGCGTTTTAGGTATTCATGATTTCCGAGCCCCGACGACTTGGACTTTTGCTGAAATGTTTTAGTATTGAGGGGTTTAAATTTAAATTCGGGGACCGAATTTCATTAAGCGGGGAAGATTGTAACATTTCAGAAAAATAAAATATTATTTTTGGGGATTTTTATAATTAAATAATATTATATTGAATATTTTAATAAGGCGGTATAATTAAATACCGATAAATGGGGAAAAATTTGGAAAATTATAGAAATTACTAAAAAGAGGATGCTTTATATGATTTATGCAAATTATGAAATTTTACGATTTATTTGACACTAATTTAGTGCTAATCGCGATAAAAAAATCGCTGATCATGCTTTAAACTGGATTTGTGCACATGACATGCACTAAGTCATTTTTAGCACTTGTCACATTTTTCTTTCATGCTTTCTCTTTTATCATGCATGGTTTGGGTTTTATTATGTGAGAAGAATAGAAAAGAAGAGAAAACAAAAGAAAAAGAAAACATTAAAGTATTAAGGGATGGGCATGAGAGAGAGAGAGGGTGAGGGGTCAACCATTAGTCTTGGCTCATTCTCCCTTCATTATTTTCATCGTATTCTTTCCCTCTCCAGCCTTATGGCAACACCCTCCTCCTCCTCCACTATAACCCCTAAAACTCCATTAAAAACTACTCAAAAGTCCCTCCCCACTTCACAAAAATTGTGCACAAGCCCTCTAGCTACACGTTGGATCAAGAAAGTTTGCATTTTTGCACTGTAGAGGATTCATGAGTGCCAAGTGAGATAATTTCTGAGCTTTTAGCATAGTATTTCCATTGCTTTTAGATCCATGTTAACTTAAAACCGATATATGATGTTTGGGTGAGGTTCGGAGATTCCTAGTTAGGGTTTGAGAAATCCTTGAATTGTGAAGTGCAATTGAGTGTAGTAGTGACCTTAAAACCCCCTTAGTGATAACTTTTTGGACTAAAACAGAGACTTAAACCCCTGTTAGCGAACATAGAAATCCCCGATACCGTATTTTGTGGTTTTTGTGAGGGTATTTTGACATCTGCTATCACCCGAGACACCTGAAAAGTATTTAGCATATACTAAGACACAAGCAGGCAACCTAGAACCTATACCCAAAACCCTGGACCAAACCCCCACTTTCAGGCCGCAAATTTAATCGTTCTGGCAGCAATTTTCGGCCTGAGTAGGGTCATTTTGGTCCGCCTTTGTTCTGTGGCTCCTTTATCAGTAAAATAGACCCTCCATATATGCAAAATTGGCTAATTTGACTAAGGGTAAAATCTGGGACCATTTTCATGAGTTGTTGCTTTATGTTTTGCGATGTTTTTGAAATGAAGTTTTGATATTTGTTTTTGGTATCGATCACTTTACGTTTGTATGTCTATATCGGGGGTTATTTGTTCTTCTTGCATGTGTAGACCATAGGTTTCAACCTATGTGTGATACGTGCACTGTTTGGGTTTTCGTGCGTAATTTCGTTTACGATGCTATATGTGATATGTAGGTACCCCACGGGGACTTCGAGACGACGAGGATGAGCATGGCGTCATCGACTCCGGAAAGTGAGGATCAATTGAGTAGATTATATCTACGGGGGAAGTCGGGTGGATGACGTATAGCACCCCCGTAGTTCGATGTTTAGTATGCTATATATAATATACTTATATATGATAGCTTTATGTGTGACATGGATATTTAAGATATGATTAGGTGTTCAATGGTTAGATTAGGGTTATTAGAAGTGAACTAGTATAGCTTCTTAGTTGCGAACCCTAGAATAGGTTTACACCCATACGTACGCACATGCTTACTTTGTTATACTTGTGCGTATATGGGGATACGTATACACACACACACACACACACAGATATAGGTATGGGACTATATATATACATATATATATACATATATATATACGTATACCTACACTTGGATGATGAGGATAGTAGATGATATTTGGAGATGAGTCGATGAGTTTGGGCATGGTGCCATGAGATCAGTGATATGATGTGATTCGTATTATGAGATAAGACATGAGATTTTAGCGGGCCTTGGGGCGTGTGTTTTCATACATGCATATATATCGATGGTATCAGTTTGTACTAGACATAGATCAGTACCCCAGTTCATGTGATATGATGATAAGGATACCAGATAATTGATGAGATAAATGTGAGATTTGACCCGTACCCAGATTTGGGATGCCGTACGACGAATTTACGTACGAGCTATATAATGATGTTAGATCCGCAAGGTTGACTCGAGGATGTCATGTTATATATTGTATTGTAGGTGATACTATTGAGGCGGGATCACCGACTATTATATTTATATGTATATCGACTCAGATTTAGGTGGTTTCCATACCCTTTCGATTAGCTTGTTAGTTAAATCTGTAGTTTACTTAGTAGATGTTAGACTGGACCTAAGCCATACCTATTTCAAAACTAACGAATCGTGATTATTTTAAAGACAGGTCAAGGAATTCTACGGATATTTTCAAAAGGCGCATCTTTTCTTAAAAACACCGTAGCCCTTATTTTTCTAAACACCACGATTCTTCTTGTTTCAAATGGCAAAACTGTAAAACATTTAAATATTGATGTAGATTCTTCACTATTGTGTTTATTATTCTTTTTCCGTATATTCTTTCTATTCGCATCGTATTGCATGTTTAAATATGTTTATTGTTATATTAAAACCATGCTTTCAGTACACCAGCACCATTATCGATGATGCGTATGTTCCACGTACACCTGCTTGCAGGCTCACCCACTTCATCATCGATAATTGCCATGTCACTACACCGTAGGATTGTTGCATCAGGATATGACTACTTGTACATCCATATTGGCGTACACACATATTGTACACCCATACTTACATACATACCTATTTGCACGTACATAGATGATTCTGTCTTGATTTTGGAGATTTAGGAACCACATGATATATTTTATACCTTGTTGCAGTTAAATAGCGACTTTTCCTTATATGCTCATATTACTGTTTCATGTTGCATATATTATATTCTTGGGTTTCTCATTGTGATATGGTTTTCATATGATATTTTCTAGATTGTTTTACTCCTGCATATATATTAGTGGTATGGGACGCTGATATATATATGTATACCCATCGTATATATATATCAGTGGTATCGGACGCTGATATATGTGTGTGTGTGTGTGTGTGTGTGTGTGTGTGTATACATCCACAACATATATCTTCATAATGATATATGCAAATATGCTTATTCATTATATATGTGTGGGCCTATATGGTCGATGAGAGGGGCCTATGTGCTTGGGGCCTATGTGCTCGATGTGAGGGGCATATATGGTCGATGAGAAGGGCCTATGTGCTCGATGTGAGGGGCCTATATGGTCGATATGTGAGGGGCCTATATGGTCGATATGTGAGGGGCCTATGTGCTCGGGGCCTATGTTCTCGATATTGGATATTGGATACATGAGATTTACTGGATATGGGGATATTGAGATATATTTTGTGTCGATGCTTGACACTGATTTTTGATGATTTCATTAATGATACTTGAATGTTTATTCAAAAATCTCACTATATTAAGAAAACAGTTTTCTCATTCATGATGTCTTCTGTTTTCATTTTACCGCATTCATACCTTATATTTACGATATTTTGCTACCTGAGGCACTGAAACGAGCCTGGGATTACACTTATGTTTAGATGTGTATCCTTGCCTTTTTATTATGTTTCAGATTTTATCATATTGAGAATATATATATACTAATGATCGTATTGACCTAGGATTTAGTCATACATACGATTTCTGCTCTATGTTGTTTTCTACTCACGAGTTGGCAACTCACCCCCGTTATGCCACAGTGTTGTAGGTTTTGCTGTACAGGTTTCATTGCGGCTTTTCTGGCACACTGCTTCCTTTCTGGGTGATTGCTTTGGTAGGTGGGTTCACTCGCATCGTGACCACCATTGTACTTATTTATTTTCAGTTGTATCTAGTAAATTCCATCAACCAAACTTGTATATTATTCTGACTTAGAGACCAGTTGTTTATTATTTCGACCTTAGAGTCGCGCGTTGTAGTTTTATGGTTTCATGATGATTTGAGTTTCCCTTTTAGTTTTGATCCTCGCCCTTCGGCGTTTTATATTATATTGCTTGCGTGGTTGTGACCGTCGATTGACGAAGATCTAGCTCCCGGTTGGGGATGCTTTTTATCATTGTGTATATATTATTCATGTTGTACCCTATTTAGGGCCAGTATTTACAAAGGAAACTCTGCTGAAATTTTCAGAAAAGACTTGAGGTTTTAAAAATGCTTATTTGGCTTACTTATTTAAAAACCTTGTTTTTAAAACATGTTTTCTTCACTTCCTTAAAACTAGTTTTCTTCATTTATTATTTAAAATGGTTTTATATTTCTGGGCTTTTGGCTTACTCGAATTAGATGAGGTCATATAGACTTCATATGATTCAAGGGCTAGTCACGTGCTATTTTAGGTCGTGACAGACATTGAGACATTGATTCATATTTCTTTATGCATATCATATATAGCAAACCTGTATACCTACATGCTTACACATATACCTTGACATGCTTACATGCTAGATACCAGATACCTATAGGGTATTGTACCATTAGCGATAGGTACATAAACACATAATGACATAGCTACATGTATACCTTGCTATACCCTTATGTTTATACATATATCTGGCTTTAGCTACATGTTTACCTTTACTTGATGTTATTTAGAATTGGAGAAATTAGGAACCGCAGGATATTATATTAACTTGTTGCAGTTAAATAGCGGCTTTTCCTTTATATGCTCGCATTTCAGTTTTAAAGTTGCGTATATTATATTCATGGATTTTCGCATTGAGATATGGATTTTTCATGATTTTTTTCTGGATTTGGGGACCGTGGTAGTTTCATGAAATTAAGCATTATTTGAAAAACCCGGTTTCCCTTGATATGTTATTTCATCAACCATCATGACTTTTATCGGTTCTGAAAGATATACCCCACTCGAGGAAAGGAGGGGTCCGTATGAAGGTACATGGTGGGAGCCGGAGGTACCCCGGGGCAGGAATCTCAGTGAGGAGATGAGTTAGTGTGGGAACCATACCATCTGATGACAGTACCAATGACTCGGCGGTTATCGTAGGGATACCGACGGGAGTCATGTGCGTATGGATACGTCGAGAGGCGAGAGTCAGAGCTAGGCACTCGAGCTTTCGGTATAGCGTATGATACGTACCTATCAGGGTACCAGTCGTGGTGACAGCACCTGATAGATCAGCATTTTTGTGTCGGTACATGACAAATTGGTTTCATGATATTTTACTCCTGAGTATATATATATTAGTGTAGTGGGACGCTAATATATATATACATATCACTTTATATACATCATCATATTTATTCATACAAATATACCTAGGATATAAGAGATTCACTTGATATTGGATTTAGGACATTTGAGATTACTTGATATTGTACATAAAGGATATATGAGATTTACTTGATATTGTACATTCAGAGTATATGAGATTCACTTGATTTTGTGAGACTTGTATGATATGAGAGCTGATTTAGGGGCTGATTTGAGGAAATTTGGATTTGGATTGTCTTGATGGATTGGATCCTACCACGATGTCAGGATTCCATGCAAATGACATGTTTCATCCCATACTCCGCATTTATTGTTTATGCACTGTTTTATGTATTAGTTGTACCTGATAGAGTACATCCCATGACTGTTGTGTAGGGTGTTTTTCTTCACCCTATTGAGATAGGAATACGCGCGCACTTGTCAGGCGTACTACAGATTCCCCCTGCCTAGGGTAGGCCGGGGTTTAATGATTGTGGGGATCTGAATCTCCGGCAGCCGCAAACTAAACTGCCGTTAATTACCCCTCGCCTTTACAGCTAGAGAACCTCCGATTGACGGGTTAAACTGGTCATGCGAACTCAATGTGCAGTGTGTAGGGTTCCTAGGCACTCTTGTGAAGGTTCATAAGGCATCAAACATGCCAGGATAAAATTTTAGACGTGCCGAACAACCCAAAGCCGGGATCTTTGCTAGATAATTATGGTTAAGCATACAAGATTACATCTTTTAATCTAAGTGTGAGGGATTACAACCTTTGTAGTCCGCTCCTTCGCTTCACAAGCTCCGAGTAGAAGTCCCTTCGCCGCGATCCTCGATCTTCCGGACTCAAGAGAGGCTCCACGGCTCGAACGATCCATGCTAGCTTGAAGTGTTCCAAATCTTCGATGATCTACGTCGAAGTTTCAATAACTCAAGCTTTCTCACTCTAAAGAGATGAACACACTAATCTCAAGGGCTAGATGAGATGAGGATGAAGGAGTAGTATTTATGCTTTCTTTTTAAATCATTTTCTCATAATTTATCATCACAAAATGAATATCTAGTGAGCTCAAAATCAAGAGAGAAGAAGATGATAATGGAAAAGATAATGATAATTCCTTTTGTGATGAATAGAAAGAAATGTATATGATTGATATATAAACCATGGTCAAGGATGAGTGGCTAATAATGTGTAAAGAAACAACTAGAGTTAGGGTTTGGTTGGGTTAGATAATGTGTCATCAACAAATATCTTAACCATGACAAAAGAAATTGCTTCTAAAAGGTGCATGAAGCAACTAACCCTAACCTCATTTAATCATCCTTAAACATGTTTAACAATAAATCATATCATGTCACAATAATATATATCACATATATATTATATATTTGCAACAAAAGAAAATAATACAATTAACATATATCGCATATATATCAATGTATCATCCAGTGAGAAAATGAAATAATAAAGCGAGCCAATATTAGATAATGTAATACAATATATCATATATATTATTATACATTAAATCATCGAATCAACACTTGATCCGACGATCCGGCTATATCGAATATTACCGACTAATATATCAGGTACCGATTCATCGAACCAACACTTGATCCGATGATCCGGTTCATATCTAAATATCGCGAGAATATAATACGGTATCTCATATCGCATTATCCTCGGTCCTGCGCATATCACATATGTGCCTCTACTCCGTTTCGCTTGAGCCAAGAAACCTCTGTGTAGGACTCTAAAGAATCGTCAATACGCCGGTAGCAGGTGATGATCATATCAAACACCCACAAGCTGCAAGCGGTCAGCTAAACGTAACAGCCACCCAGGTATTGAGCGATCAGAAGATCAACAAGCTAGCCTGTGCGTTCTCCTATGAATCCAATCAGTAACACTCCCGTACAGTCCGGTCTGTTCGTCTGATATGTCGCATATCAAGTCTAGGGGTGGTATACATCAGACCCCAGTAACCGATAAGTCGTGTCGATGTATGGCTCATAACGGGTCGAGAAACTACTAGTAACACTTACCAGTAAATCTCTATATCAGCCCTGGCCAGGGACTTCCAGTTGTAGCCAATCGAACACAGCACAACATCAACTCCCTATACCGGGAGAGACGAATCCCCTCCTATCGCTCATTGCCTCCATGTGATTCGGGACTGTACCCAAAAGCCACCGTTTTGCACGCCCTCTTGGACGTGGTAAGGTGGAAATCAAAACACACTGGGAATCACACTAGACTCTATGACGATCTCGGGTCTACAGACTACCCTGTACCAGTGTCACCGGAGAACTGCCATCTGACATGTGGTATATCACCATCTGGGAGTTCTCGGCGAGTCCGTCCAGTGTACCCAGTCTCCACTGAGCACCCGTACACCATCTTTGATGTCAAACACCGATAGATATGGGATCATCCATCGCCCATCATATGGGTCAAGATGCATATACACTAGTCTACTCTGGTGTATCGATGCCCTGTCTCGATATACCCTCGACTAGGAACAGTTATAGGATGTACTCATCGACTAACATGGCCCCACTAGTATGATCTCATCATAGTCCCAGTAGTCGAGTACAGATCCTAAGGGCTTTATCAACATGTGAGAGAAAAACAGTAAACCAATACAAGTCAACATGTTAAGATAAAGTGCAACCAAATAGCTTACTATCATGACGAGCAAGAAAGTCTTCTCTGTATATATCTAAGCATCCATCATAATATACATCATATGTACAACAATGGCCTCTAGGGCATATACATAACTAACACAGTGTGCGTGTGATGTGTTTTGAAAGGGGGTTTTAGATATGTCGGGAGCCACACGGAGTTTTTACGTGGTCTCGCTACCCGGATAGCGGGCTGGGGGTCAAGGGGTCGAGCAGCCACCTTGCGGGGTGCGGGGCAACACCCCGTTAGAATTTTTTTTCTAACAAGGACAGTGTCATGGAGTACATGTGTGTGCAAATATGTATACATATGTATATGTATATGTATGTACATAAAAGGCGGGGGAAAAGGCATCTAAGGGATGCTTAGGGCCAATGCCTTCAGCGCTGTGCGCTTAGGTGCTGTGCGCTCAGGCGCAAGCCCGCCACATGTCGGCACGTGGGTGCTTTACGCATGTGCGCTGGGCGTTCGAGTGCAAGCGCGCCATGTGTCGGCACGTGGGCGCTTTGCGCTCGGGCGCAGAGCGCCGGAGCGCAAGCGCGCCACGTGTCGGCACGTGGGCGCTTTGCGCTCGGGCGCAGGGCGCCGGAGCGCAAGCGGGCCACGTGTCGGCACGTGGGCGCTTTGCGCTCGGGCGCAGGGCGCCGGAGCGCAAGCACGCCATGTGTCGGCACGTGGGCGCTTTGCGCTCGGGCGCAGGGCACCGGAGCGCAAGCACGCCATGTGTCGGCGCTCGGGCGCAGGGCGCCGGAGTGCAAACGCGCCACGTGTCGCCACGTGGGCGCTTTGCGCTCGCGCGCTAGCGCGCCACGTGTCGGCACGTGGGCGCTCGGCGCTTGAGTGCTTGGGCGCCGGCGATGAAAATAGGGCTTTTATCCCTAGAAACTCTCGAAAGAGAAATTAGAGTGGAGTTAAACTCCTGAGATGTTTTGGGGTTGATAAAATGGGTTTTTCTTCTTCCTCTTCTGTTGATAGGATCTTGAAGATCAAGAGATGTGAGATGTTAAAAATCTCTTCTTTTTGAGATCTGATGGTAGATCCAAGTTCCTCTTCGTGGTTTTTGTGGTGAAAAACTATTTAGTTTTGGAAAAGGAAGAGTAAAACTCTTGATTTAATTCAAAAGGAAGAAGATGGTTTGAAACCTTCAGAAAAGGGAAAGATATACAAACCGTAGGTTTTTGAGAGAACGAAAAGTGTTATCTTTTATTCATCATCATGTTGCCTTATATAGGCTTACATATTTACATATAGCCCCTTGGGCTTTACAAAAATGGCATTTTAGCCGTCCCATGGCTCATGTGTCATTTAATTTTTGCACATAAGCTATGGGCTTACAAAATATTGCCTTTATGCCCATTTTGTTTACATTAATGCATAAAAAATTACATAAAAATTATTTATTACATGATTTTGTTGTTGGCATGGGGAGGCTGGCCGCGGGCTCGACTTGGGCATGGACCCGCTTGACCTCGGCCTAGGCCCACCTAACTTGGGGGTTGACATTGACTTTGACTCGGTCAACCGGGGTGTAAATTTTTACCCCAACAAATTGCCCCCCATCAATAAATGCACACAGCATATGTGAGTCGTGTGCATGGAATTGATGGATCTTCTTTTGCGTGGAGGCGAATTTCTTTGGTTCCCACTTTTTGGGATGCACTACCCTTTTTACGACATGGACGGTCGACGCTTGACGCGTCTCCGAGACAGAGTGTCCGTGGTAGACGTTTCCCATGCCCGGAGTGATTTCGTTGACGTGCCCCAGGTGTGGAGTGTCGCTGGTCGACGATTCCCCGAGGCGGAGTATCGGCTGGTTGACGTGTCCCCGAGACGGAGTTTTTGCTTGACGTTTCCCCGAGACGGAGTGCCGCTGGTCGACGTTTCCCCGGCGTGGAGTGTCTGCTTAACGTTTCCCCGGCATGGAGTGTCTTCTTGACGTTTTCCCGACACAGAGTGTCGTTGTTGGACGTTTCCCTGATGCGGAGTGTCTGTATTGGACATTTCCCCGATTCAGAGTGTCGCTTGTTGACGTGTCCCCGGCACGGAGTGTCTGCTTGTCGTTTCCCCGGCACGGAGTGTCGCTGGTTGACGTGTCCCCGAGACGGAGTGTCTGGTTGACGTTTCCCCGTTACGGTGTGTCGTTTTCGGACGTTTCCCTGATGCAGAGTGTCTGTGTTGGACGTTTCCCCGATACAGAGTGTCGCTTGTTGACGTGGCCCAGAGACGGAGTGTCTGCTTGACATTTCCCCGTTACGGAGTGTCGTTGTCGGACGTTTCCCTGATGCGGAGTGTCTGTGTCGGACGTTTCCTCGATGCAGAGTGTCACTTGTTGACGTGTCCACGAGACGGAGCGTCTGCTTGACGTTTCCCCGTTACGGAGTGTCGTTGTCGGACGTTTCCCTGATGCGGGGTGTCTGTGTTGGACGTTTCCCCGATGCAGAGTGTCGCTTGTTGACGCAGAGGTCGATGTTGGAATTGGTTGGTTTGATTTGTTTGATTCGAGTCGACATCAGCATCGCTACACCGGAATATGGTACAAGGAGCAAATCATCATTTGTCATGAGAGAATTTTAGGATTGGTATTTTTATCGACATCTGTATTGCTGCACTGGAATAATGCCAAGAGCAACTTATCATTTTCCCCGGGAGGATTTGGGAATTGGTGGCTTAGGAGACAGGTTTAGATCCCTATCGCCTAAGGCTTTTCAATTTTATGGGCCGTAAGGGTCCCATAAAAGCATTTTCTCCCTACGAGTCGAAAGGATCTCGTAGGTGTATTTTCTCCTTAGGAGTCGTGGGGATTCCTAAGTGTGTTGCTCCTTTATGAGTCGTAGGGATCTCACGCGGGAATTTTCTCCTCACAATGCCGAGAGGACTTTGCGAGTGCATTTCATCTCTTTTTCACGAGTTTGCGCCTTTTCTGGTTTTCACAAACTCGCCGGCAGTCCTGCTGTTTTTACTCACAGAGCCCTTTCGGGTTTTCATCCGTGCCCCTTTTGCTTGTGGACATACCTTTTTTTTATTTTCTTTGTTTTTATTATTATTATTTTTGGTGGGACTTTCAATGCGGTCTCACCGGTAGGACTTGGGAGAGATTGGAATCGTTTTACGCCTGTGGATTGTATACGGTTTTACAGGATGTATGATCCAGACCGTAGGGCCGGAAAAAATTTCGGGACTTTGTTGGCGTCTGCATCGCTGCATAGGAATATGGTACCAGGAGCGACTCATCATTCGCCACTTGGGCTATGGCAGTTGGAATTTGGTTGGCGTCCGCATCGCTACACTGGAATATGGTACCAGGAGAGACTCATCATTCGCCATTGGGGTATGGGATTTGGAATTTCGTTGGCGTCTGCATCGCTACACTGGAATATGGTACCAGGAGCGACTCATCATTCGCCACTTGGGGGTTGGGGAGCAATAGCTTAGGAGACAGGTTTAGATCCTTACCACCTAAGACTTTTCAATTTTATGGGCCGTGAGGGTCCCATAAAAGCATTTTCTCCCTGCGAGTCGTAAGGATCTCGCAGGTGTATTTTCTCCTTAGGAGTCGTGAGGACTCCTAAGTGTTTTTTTTTCCTTTATGAGTCGTAAGGATCCCACAAAGGTTTGTTCTCCTCATGTATCGTGAGGACACATGAGTGGGTCTTCTCAATGGAGCATGATTCCAAAGGCGGAGACCAGCCGCGTAACTGGTGTTGCGGTGGGGCATGGGTATGATGAGAATTATTTGAGCCCATGGATTGTATACGGTAGTCAATTTGGGGACTAACCGTAGGGCCGGAAGAATTTTGGGAATTGGATTTTTGTTGTCGTCTGCATCGCTGCACTGGAATATGGTACCAGGAGCGACTTATCATTCGTCGTTGGTTTGTTTTTTTGTTTTTGTTTTCGTTGTTTTTTTTGTTTTACCGCGATTGCTCTATCATTTCAGCTTTTCTTGTCGCGAAGATTTCGATTTCCCTATCATTTCGGCTTTTATTCGCGATTGCCTTATCATTTCGGCTTTATTTTCATCTTTATTTTACTCGCTGATTTTTATTGCGAGTTGCCCCATCATTTCGGCTTTTCTTTATTTTTCTTTTATTTACACTTTTTTTTATTTAAACATTTTTTTTACATTCCCAGTATAACGACTTAGAGGTCGATTATTCCCTGTTTAGTGACATGGTGGTCAATTGTTGCCAGTTTAATGACGTGGTGGTCGATTGTTCTCAGAGAAAGGCAGATGTCTGAGAGAATCAGTTTGACGAAGAACTTCAATCTCCGTTTGTATGAATCTGGCGGTCGCAGCTGGACTGTTTGTTAACACGCCAGGGGACAATGATATTTCTCCCGCCTTATATTGTTTCTCGTCCCAATCCTTGAAGATGCAATAGTCTTCAATAGTATGCCCCAGCACTCGGTGGTATGGGCAAAAGTTAGGATGATCAGTCCTGTTCGCTTCACTTAGCCTTTTTGGTTCGGGTAGCCGCAGGCCATTCTTCAGAGCATCTTTAAAAAATTTTTGGACCTTGTCCCTTCGGAATGAGTAGACCTTATTTCTTCTTTCTTCCAAAGTTGGCTCTTGAGACTGGTCATCTTTTGCTCCGCATGCTCTCTGCTTATTTAGAGAATCGGTGCTGTTAGAACTTCTGCCTTTTCGGTTGTCGTCCCTCCAAGGTTTCGGTCAGTTTGTGAACTGAAGATCCTGAGCGGACTCGTGCTTTGAGCGTTCCAACGTTTGGACCTTTTTGGTCAGCTCTTGGAATGTTTTGAGACCCGCGGTACATAGAAACGGGGCCATCCAGTTGTTGATATTTCCGACAGGGAGACTGACAGATTGGTCTTGCTCTATAGGCGGTTCACATTTGATGGAGAGATTGGGCCATCGGGTAATAAAATCTGTGTTGCTTTCGTTGTTCTTGGGCTTAGTCCTTACGAGCTCAGCAATGGTAATCTTATCGCTGACGCTTATGAACCTTTGTCGAAACAAAGATTCTATTTGGACGAAAGTAGTAACGGAGCCTTCCGGTATGCTCGCGTACCAGTCGAAAGCAACATCGGTCAAGCTATTAATGAACTTGTGGAGGAAAAGCACATCATTGCCCCCAGTATTCTCGCATGAGGCTTTGAAGTGGGCGATGTTCTGATTCGCATTTCCCGTCCCATCAAATCTTCCAAATTTAGGGATGACATAGCCGCTAGGAAATTCTACCAGATCATACTGAGCAGGATATGGTCTCCCACTGCTGTTGGTATCTTTTTGCGCTTCGGCTTCGGCTACCAAAGTTTTGACTTTGTTGGCAACCAAATCCATGATTTGATCTTGAGTTAGCGGGCTACTGTCATCGGTAGCCAAGACATTTGCCGAGATAGGATGTGACTGGTCTTCATGCGGTCCGCCCACTTTTGGACTTGAGGGAATAGGCGTCGGCTACTTTAGGGCACCATTTCCCGGTTCACGAGCAGAGCCCTGCGCTTGATTGTGCGGCTGAGAGGCAAGTTAGGCTGTGAGCTGTAAGACGACGTTTGTCAAGTCATCAATTTTTGAGTAAAGCTTAGCCATCTCCTTGTCTTTGTTTCTGAGCTGCTTTCGAAGCTCTTGGAGAAGTTGCTGCTCTGCGTTCTTGGGACGGAAGATTAGCTCATCTTCGCTTTCCGAGCCCGACTCCTCATGAACTGAAGGGTCTCTCCGCCTATCATCTTCATCGAGAAGGTTTTCATCAGCCAGCGGGGGTGGCTGTTCTAGGGAAGCGGCAACCACATTCAAGCCAGATTGGATTTGAGACGTGGTGGCCCCATCCTTTCTCTTGCTGCGCGTGCCCACCATGTAGACAGTGTGGACCACATACCCAGCCATTTCCCCATTTTCGGCGGGGTAACCCTGTTCTTCGAACCTCATGAGGTTCATCCTAGCAGGAGCCCTAGCCCTTTTGTTGGCTCTGTATCTGAGCCGCTTCTGCCTCAGCTTCTCTTCCTTGAACGCTTGGCAGGCTTCTGCTCTCCCGGAAGCCGCCATAGGCCGAGTGATGGGGAGGCTTGAGAAGACATCTGCCCGCGTGTCCGTCGAAGGCATCGCCTGGGCTTGCCCGTGACGTCTGGCAACCTCTCCTGTTCTGACGGCTTTGCCCCCAGCTGGGCCCATGGAAAGCCGTTCAGACACCGATTTGTGTTTGGGTTGGAGCGCCTTCGAGACCACCACATTTGGTCTCTTGCCTTTCGAAGCCGGTTTGTTGGTTACCGGAGCTTGAGGTGCAGGGATGGCATTGGCCGAGACAAACAGAATAGACCCAAATTGTAGCAGCGGTTCTTCCCACAGTCGTCTGAGACTTGCCGGGGGGCCGTCCTGGAGTCTATCTTCATTATGTAGGAGACGGGAGCCGTGTTGAAAGCTGAGCTCATCCTTAGAGACATGGTCGAAAAGTGATTGCTTGGAAAACCTGCAAGAAAGAGCATTATTTTAGTATAAATATAGATTTGTATATTGATTGAGTTCGCATGAAAGTTTAACCCGAAATAAGGGAGGAGAGATTGGTCCCACCAGGCGTGCCAGAATCTGTAGGGTGTTTTTCTTCACACCATTGAGATGGGAATACGCGTGTGCTTGTCAAGCGTACTACAGATTCCCACTGCCTAGGGTAGGCCGGGGTTTAATGATTGTGGGGATCTGAATCTCCGGCAGCCGCGGACTAAACTGCCGTTAATTACCCATCGCCTTTAGAGCGAGAGAACCTCCGATTGACAGGTTAAACTGGTCATGCGAACTCAATGTACATTGTGCGTGTGATATGTTTTGAAAGGGGGGTTCTAGATATGTCGGGAACCACGCGGGGTTTTTACGGGGGTTTTTGCGGGGTGCGGGGCAGCGCCCCGTTAGAAATTTTTTTCTAACAGGGACAGTTTCGTGGAGTACGTGTGTGTGCAAATATGTATACATATGTATATGTATATGTATGTACATAAAAAGAGGGGGAAAAGGCATCCAAGGGATGCGTGGGGCCAACGCCTTCAGCGCTGTGCGCTTAGGTGCTGTGCGCTCAGGCGCAAGCGCGCCACGTGTCGGCACGTGGGCGCTTTGCGCATGAGCGCTGGGCGCTCGACCGCAAGCGCGCCACGTGGCGGCTCGTGGGCGCTCTGCGCTCGGGCGTAGAGCGCCGGAGCGCAAGCGTGCCACGTGTCGGCACGTGGGCGCTCTGCGCTCGGGCGTAGAGCGCCGGAGCGCAAGCGTGCCACGTGTCGGCACGTGGGCGCTGTGCGCTCGGGCGCAGAGCGCCGGAGCGCAAGCTCGCCACGTGTCGGCAGGTGGGCGCTGTGCGCTCGAGCGCAGTGCTCTTGAGCCCAAGCGCGCCACATGTCGGCACGTGGGCACTTTGCACTCGAGCACAGGGTGCTGGAGTTCAAACGCGCCACGTGTTGCCACGTGGACGCTTTGCGCTCGAGCGCTAGCGCGCCACGTGTCGGCACGTGGGCGCTTTGCGCTCGAGCGCTAGCGCGCCATGTGGGCGCTCGGCGCTTGAGCGCTTGGGCGCCGGCGAGGAAAAGAGGGCTTTTAGCCCCAGAAACTCTCGAAAGAGAAATTAGAGTGGTGTTAAACTCCTGAGATGTTTTGAGGTTGATAAAAAGGGTTTTTCTTCTTCCTCTTCTGTTGACAGGATCTTAAAGATCAAAAGATGTGAGATGTTAAAAATATTTTTTTTTTGAGATCTGATGGTAAATCCAAGTTCCTCTTCATAGGTTTTGTTGTGAAAAACTATTTAGTTTTGGAAAAGTAAGAGTAAAACTCTTGATTTAATTCAAAAGGAAGAAGAATGTTTGAAACCTTCAGAAAAGGGAAAGATGTACAAACCTTAGGTTTTTGAGAGAATGAAAAGTGTTATCTTTTATTCATCATCATGTTGCCTTATATAGGCTTACATATTTACATATAGCCTCTTGAGCTTTACAAAAATGGCATTTTAGCCATCCAATGGCTCATGTGTCATTTCATTTTTGCACATAAGCTATGGGCTTACAAAATATTGGCTTTATGCCCATTTTGTTTACATTCATGCGTAAACAATTACATAAAAATTATTTATTACATGATTTTGTTGTTGGCATGAGGAGGCTGGCCGCGGGCTCGACTTAGGCAGGGACCCGCTTGACCTGGGCCTAGGCCCACCCAACTTGGGGGTTGACCTTGACTTTGACTCGGTCAACCGGGGTGTAAATTTTTACCCCAACATGTTGCGTTTACATACTGTTATTTTTTATGCATTGCTTCATGTATTAGTAGTACCTGCTAGTGTACCTTTCATGGCTGTTGCATATACATTCAAATTGTCATATTATTGCTTCATGTATTAGATGTACCTGCTAGTGTACCTTTCATGATTATTGCACATATATGACTTTTATTGCTATTAGTTAGTTGCATATGTTAGATTCGCGCTGTACGTGCATACTTACGATTACCTGCATATGGTATTTACTATTCACGAGTTGGCAACTCACCCCCGTTGTGCCACAGTTGTTTTGTCGGTTGTTTCCCCAGAGTAGTTGAGGCAGGCTATACATCTATGTATCATCTTTTGCTGCGGATACCGCATCGGCTTACAGTGTGCAGTTTTTTCTTTAGATGGGTTTTGTGGTTATTCGTGTTGCATTTTATATTCGTTGTATCCTTGTACTCTCCATCTACTACTTTCATGTTGATTTAGAGAATTGATGTGAGGACGATGCTGTATGTTATTTTGAGACTTGGATGTCTTTTATGCAGTTTTACTTCTATCGTCTTTTATTTCTTCGCTACGGCGTCGTATATCTTTTGTGGTGGTTGTTTTCTGCCTTTCGGCGTGTATTTTCTCCTGTTTGGGAATGCTTTACTTTTATTTATGTTGTACCCATTTTTGGTGCTGGTTTTTACAAAGGAGGTGCTGCCAAAATTTTAAAGGAAATAAAGTTGGACTATTAAAGAATTTGGGTTCAGATTTCAAATGTTTTAAAACTTCTATTAATTCTTACTACTTTTGATGGTTTAGATTGCTGGGTTTTCGGCTTACTTAAATTGTGTTACGCCTGTAAACGTTGCGTAGTTTAAGGGCCATCACGTGCCATTTTCGGGTCGTGACATGTACAATATCCAGTAAAACTCATATATCCTGAATGTACAATATGAAGTAAATCTCATATATCCTGAATGTACAATATCAAGTAAATCTCATATATCCTGAATGTACAATATAAAGTAAATCTTATATATCCAATATCCAGTATCGAGTAAGTTTCATATAAAGTGAGTGTCCAACATCGACACCCAAAAACATCATGAAACAAGTGTCTAGCATCCATACATAAATACTGATCTATCAGGCACTGCCACCACGAGTAACCGGGTTTTTCAAATAATGCATAATTTCTTGAAACTACCACGGTCCTCAAATCCAGAAAACATCAAGTAAAGAATAAGTATAGCTGCATGAATCAATACATATATATTAGCGTCCCATTCCATTAATATATATATATATATATATATATATATATATATATATATATATATATATTACAGCGTCTCATTCCACTGTTATATATATTTAGGAGTAAAAATATAAGAGAACATCATATGAAATCCATGAATGTAATATATGCAACATGAAACAGTAATATGAGCATATAAAGGAAAAACCGCTATTTAACTGCAATAAATTAATATATATATCTTGTGGTTCATAATTTCTCCAAATCCATACAATATCAAATAAAGGTGAACATGTAGCTATAGCCAAGTATGCGTAACCATGTTGGTGTAGCAAGTTATGTGTATCTACCTATCCATAATGATGTAATACCCACCAGGTATATGTGGAAGTATGTATGCGAGATGTACATGTAGCTATGTCTCATATGTGTATATACCTATCACTAATGGTACAATACCATATAGGTATATAGGTAACTAGCATGTAAGCATGTCAAGGCACATGTGTAAGCATGTAGGTATACAGGTATGCTATATGTCATATGCACGAAAGGAAATAGGGATCATGTCTCAATGTACCTAAACAATACAATATCACATATGTATAGGTGTTGTGCGTGTCATGGCAATTATTGACGGTGTGTGTGTAGCATACAATTAGTGCTCGTGAAACATGAACCGTCAATAATGGTGTTGTGTCTCATTAATACTAAGTCCATACACAAGGAAATGAGATAAGCAACAAAGGTATACATGCACAATCAATATCCGTATACTTCTAACTAATAGTCATGTCATTTGATCTAGCCCAGACGTATAACGCCATGCGGGCGATTCTCCTGTAGATGTTAAATCTACACACCAACCATCCTGGCTAAGTAAAGACAACCACTCTCTTTTCCTCCTTCACAGCGCCCGAAGTCCCCGCCTGTGATCCTGAATGCAAATAACAATATAACAATTATATATTAGCAATCGATCAATAACACGTACCATCTACGTTTGACCGACGCACCAACTCCAAACAAACTCTCAAGTGTTCGTCGAGTGGCTAACGCGTGTTGCGACACTACGAAACAAACTCAAGAGCAAAAGCTACACAAAGACACGAACGACATCGGCACGACCCTAGTTAGGAACGCAAAGCGACACAACTACCAAGCCTAGACCCTGATCGTACCGATTGCGCATTCACAACACACTATATAGCGTGGAATCAATATAATTAACGTCGCAACGTCAAAAGAAACCCACGCCTAAATTATCCTAAAATCTAATAAGCAACTTATATCATTTTAGCACAAAACTTCAAGTTTTTACCAAACTAGAATTTACAAACATCATAATATATCAAGATTAAACTATTCACACCTTTACTATAATTTTAATCTCACTTAATTAGGATTTAGTAAAACTCTTGTTTTTAATTAAGCTAATTAGATAATTAGGAAAATATCATTTAATAAATCTAGCAAGTAGGTTAAGTTTTCATCTAGCTTAACAAATCAATTAACCCTTTTCACTAATCTAAACCTAACTTGATTATCCAAAAACCATTTCTTGAATTTCAAAACATGCATATTAAAGCTTAAATTAACATCTAATTGAGTTATTTTAAAGATTTAAAACAACTATTAAGGATTAGGGTTAGGGTTTATACCTCCACAAAAGATCCACAAATTGCAAACACAACTCCAAATTTTAGCCTCCAAAAATCAAGACTTTTGTGAAGATCCAAGCAAGATTTGTGAAGAAGAATGATGGGTTTTGATTTATTTATGAGCTTGTGCGATAAATTGATGATTTTTGATTATTTTGTGATCTTGAAAGTGTTGAAATGGGGTGAGATGAGAGCGAGGGCAGCAAGGAGAAGTGGCCAGCTTAGGTAAAATTGAGTGGGGGGGGGGTTGTGAAAAAAATGTGTGAAGTTTCTAGCTACAATTGACAATAAATGCTCATTAATGCATTTTGCCATCTTTTCTTTCATTTCTTTTTCTTTAAATTTTCATTTTAATTCACAAAATATTTAGATATTTGGATGGATGGATTAAAAAAAATATCTAATGATTAGATTAGCAAAGATTCACATTAGAAGTAATTAACCCACACTAAAAGTAATTACCACTAATAAAGTGCACAAATAAAACATTAAAATAATATTTAATTAGGGAAAAATTCTATGTGAACCAAAACTTCCAATTGACCCCCAAAGCTCGCGCACTAGCTTCATTCTAGCTAAACTAGGTGCCGTCAAGTCGATACAGAAATTTGATCACAATTGGGTTAAAACGGAAAACACCGACTATTTTACCATAAAAATGGAAAATCAACTAAACGATTTCTAAAATGTTACATGACCGTTAATGCATCGTCTATTCTTGATGATTGAGACACTGTTTAGCATGCAGATGAATGAGCCAGATGTTGCTGCGACTGACAAGATACCGCCCCAAATGTTTGAAGCTATTGCAGCATGAGTTGTACTTAGAGATGTGATAGAAGATCGCTTGTCATCCAAGGATGAATGACTAGGACATGTGGTTCGTTTGCATACCCCGATGCGAGGTCATCAGATTGATTGATTTCAGCTTGAGAAGACTTCACGCAGGTACGTTGAAAGTTGATAGAAAACGATCGAATGTCAGAAACCCATTTTTCCAAGTTTAAGGTATTCGGAAAAACATGCAAGTAATTCACCCTCTAGAAGAATGAAACTCTAACTTGATATAATGACCATGGGAACGCTTTTGAACCTCAGGGTTTGCAGCAGTTCCTAATGAGGCTTGGGTTTGCCCTTCTACGGATGGTCCATAGACACTGTGGCATGTACTGAATATTATTAAACTATACTCAAGAGTTGAGCTCTTGGGGGATTATGAGACCTTGACGAATCGATCGAAAAGTTCGACGTCGTCTGGATATCATGTGATGGGATACATTACTTGGGAGACTCCAGATATGAGTATAGCCGTTGTAGCGCAGTCCATACAGCTACGAAGAGATGAGTCCGAATCAGTCGACATTAGAGAAAAGTGGAGTAAGAGGTTTGTACGAGATTTCGACGAGATGGCGTTCCACTCTGCTTACATCAGAGGTGTGATACGCATGCAAGGGGTTGAATATGGATATATCTTCTAGGAGGAGTCGTGACGAGTATGCAGCCATTCCGGAACAAGAAATAGATTTAGTAAAGGGTGATAACTTCCGGGCAATTCAGCAGAAACGAGATTTGGGAGAGACCCCAAACAAATCTTTATGGAAATACAAAACAAGAAGATCTGGACCCAGGATAGGTCGTATTATGCATATCCAGTAGGCCAGAGTTCGACATCGTCGACGAGACATGTTATGAGTGATCATGATAGTTGGCCAGAGATATTTAGAGGATGTGCTAGAGCGGACTGTTTTAGTAATTTTGGATTACGGTATTTTGGGCAATTTATTTGCATGATTGAGTTTTCGTGCACCACAGTTGCACTCGGTTTCGATATGATATCATTCGAGGTGGTTGCTTTTGATTTTATGGCTATGGTATGCTTGTGATTTGACTTGTGACTTCGGTAAAGTTTTCATGCACTTCAGTATTTTGATTGGATTTTGTGCACGCTGATGTACGTGGTTGTGAGATTATATACCACGGTATACCTGATTTGGATTGAGATTTATCGAATACTGTCGATTTCGATTGGGATATTCGATTTTGTTTTCGTGCACCTTGTGCACTTGAGTTGGATTTTGCGCATACTTGGCGCGTTTGATGCGATTTTGGTGTACACCAGATGAACTAAATCGGGATTCTGCATGCATATCGGATGCACCGGATGTTGCTGTCAGGCACACTTGTTGCCCTTGGCAGGTATTTTCATGCACACCCATTGCACTTAGATTTGGTTTCAGTGCATATGTATGGCACATTCATTGATTTCGATTTCTGTGCACACCAGACGCACGTGGCATTTTATACTCATTTGAGATTAGTTTCTTGGAGCAGTATGTTTTATGATATTTACTATTTGGTATAGTAGCTGAGCAGGACTGTTCTGAGAACATTAGCTAGGTGGTTTTGCATGCATCGATAGTTACCGAAGGGATTTTCTAAGAGGAGCTATAGTCTCAATATTTTTCCTATGTGTCTGAGATGACAGGAATCATTTTATAAGGAAACCCTTCTAAATTGTTTTCAAAACGGCGGGACGTGTATGTTAAACAAAGAATATATATATATATAATTATTTTCTTACAATAAACGTCCGCTATTTGTGCCGTGATGCGCGCATTGCACAGTGATTGGAAAAGAGTTTGGCATGCATTTCTTTCAGATGTTTTAACGATGCATACATGTATAGTTTGATGTATATCATGTTGGTTTTCGTATTGGACTTTGACATTGGTGTCTTCACCATAACTCCGATGATTGCGGGATGCTTGACGGAGTCTTGATTTTTAGTTATACACATGTTTTCATGCGCATACATTGCGCTATGATACGTTTTATGTATTTATGATTTCGGAGCCCTGACGACTTGATCTTTTTTCTGAAATGTTTTAGTATTTGAGGGATTTAAATTTAAATTCGGGTACCGAATTTATTTAAGGAGGGAAGACTGTAACATTTCAGAAAAACAAAATTTTATTTTTGGGAATTTATATAATTGAATAATAAATATTATGAATATTTTGATGATGCGGTATAATTATATACCGATAAATTGGGAAATATTTGGAAATTTACATAAATTATTGATTTTGAAAGAATGTTATATGATTTAGACATTTTATAAATTTTATATAATTATATATATACAAGTTTATTTCTAAAGTTTATTTATAATCACTACTTATGCATTAAGCGTGTTTATGCACATGACATGCACCATGTCATATTGCTAACACTTGTTACATTTCTTTTCCTTATTTGAAAACCGTGCACCATTTCTTTTCTTATTTGGTTTTATTTGTTTTGGTTGGAGTTAAAAAGAAAAGAAAAGGAAAGAAAAAGAAAAGAATAAAGAAAAAAGTATGCAAGAGAGAGAAGAGAGAGAGAAAGAGGGTGAGGGGTCAATTGACCATGCCTCCTTGTTCATTTCATTCCATTTTCATCTTTGTTTTCCCTCCTCTTTCTCTTATGGCTGTCCTCCTCCTTCCACCACCCCAACCTCCTCACAACTCCATCAAAAATACATCAAAACACTTCATCCCCTTCATTAAAAATGTGCACAAGCTCACTTCAAGAATTTTGGACCAAGAAATTTTGGATTTGGAGCACTTGGGGCAACTCAAGAAATTTCTTGAGTTGCCAAATGAGGTATTTCCTTCACCAGTAGAATAGTAATTCATTTCTTTTAGCCTCTATTTCAGTTTAGAACCGATTTAGTGTAGTTTAGTGATCTTGGAAAATTCCATGATCAAGTTTAAGGAAATTTTGAGTTATGATGGTGAAATTTAGGTGTAATTGTTGACAAGAACCCCTTAGTGTTAAAATACAGAGACTTAAACCCCATGACTTGAACATTAGAATTGTCGATATCGGATTTTATGGATTTTGTGAGGTTATGGGATCTGCTACAACTCGTGAAACCTGAAAAATATTTTGCAAACATCGTGAGACAAGCAGGCCATCTAAAGACTAACCCTAAGACCCGAGACCCTAATTCTACTGTTTGGCCGCAAATTTAACCCCATAAACTGCAATTTGCGGCCTGGCTTAGTTGGGTGGGCTCCAGGTTTGGTCCATGGCTCCATTACCTGTAAATTAGACCATCCTCATATGCAAAATTGGCTAATTTCAGCTAGGGTATGTAGGGTTCCTAGGCACACTAATGAGGTCTCACAAGGCATCAACCATGCCAAATTCAAAAATTTCCGGTGCCGAGAAACCCTAATGCGATCGTTGACTAGAGTTTAAGGAGAAACTACAATCTAGTAAACAGCTTTACTCTAAAGTAACCGGAATTACAACCTTTGTAGATCCGGTCCTCCACTTCTCTAGCTCCGTGTTGACATCCCTCCGCTGCGATCATCGGAATCCCGGACCCTTGCGTCGAATTCATCGGAGAAATGGGCGAGCTAGGTCGTTGACTTCGATGCCGAAGATGATCTACGTCGAGGCGACTCAAACTCAAGCTCCACCTTCACTAGGTCATGAAACTTGTGAAGATAACACACTCTACTATATGGCAAGTGGTAGAGGATGAAGAAATAGGAAGTGGGTTCACTTTGGATTTGGATTTCTCACTTGGATTCATCACTTAGAATTTTCTAGCAAAGGTTTTCTTTCTTCTTCACTTGAAGAAGAAGATGAAAAAAGAAATGGAAAAAGAATTATTCCAAAAAGAAAATACAAGTGATATCTATCATAATGCTACCATGGGTGAGGCTAACTCATGTAGAGAATGAACTAGGGTTTAGGTAAAGGGTTAGGGTTAAGGCAAAAGACAAAATGGTCAAAACTTTCAAAGCTTCATGAAGTTTCAAGAATGAAACAAATATAGCCACCTTTTTATTCTTGCCAAAATAAATAAGTAAATAAATAAATAACGTAAATCAAACCCTAACCATTAACCTAAATAAGGTTTAAAACAAACATACACCCAAGTTTGCATGTATCATCAAACATGATACAATCTAGTGCACAAAAATATATCACATATACTACTTGTGCACATCGAGTGAGAAAATCCATCTTAAGTGAACAAATACTAGTTAATGTAAAGTAATATATCAAATATATAATTATACTTTAAATCATTAAATTAACACTCGATTTAACGATCCGGCCATATCGCATATGACCGACTAATATCCAATGTATCGACTTATCGAATCAATCATCGATTCGATAACTAGGTTATATCGCATACAACCAATCGATACATTCATCGCGAGAATAGAATACGGTATCACATACACGCATTATTATTGGTCCCGCACATATCTCATATGCGCTCCTATTTCGTTTCGCTTGAGCTAAGAAACTTCTGTGTAAGACTCTAAAGACTCGTTAATACGCCGGCAGTAGGTGATGATCATATCAAACACCCACAAGCCGCAAGCGGTCTGTTAAACGTAACGGCCACCCGGGTATTGAGCGATCAGAAGATCAACGAGCAAGCCCGCTCACACTCCTGTGAATCCAACCAGCAACACTTACCGTACAGTCCGGTCACGTCGTCTCATATGTCGCATATCTTGCCTAAGGGTGGTAAACGTCAGACCCCAATAGCTCGATAAGTCGTGTCGATATGAGGTCTATAACAGTTCGAGAAACTACTGGTAACACTTACCAGTAAATCTCAGCAACCCTGGCCAGGGATTTCCGGTTATAGCCAATCGAACACAGCACAACATCAACTCCCTATACCGGGAGAGACAAATCCCCTCCTATCGCTCATTGCCTCCATGTGATTTGGGACTGTACCTAAAAACCACCGTTTTGCACGCCCTCTTGGACGTGGTAAGGTGGAAATCAAAGCACAGTGGGAATCATACAAGACTCTATGACGATCTCGGGTCTACAGACTAACCTGTACCAGTGTCACCAGAGAACTGCCATCTGACGTGAGGTATAATACCATCTGGGAGTTCTCGGCGAGTCCGTCCAGTGTACCCAGTCTCCACTGCGCACCCGTATATCATCTCTGATGTCAAACACCAATGGATATGGAATCATCCATCGCCCATCTGTATGGGTCGAGAAGGTATACGCTAGTCTATTCTGGTATATCGATGCCCCGTCTCGATATACCCACGACTAGGGACCTTGAAGGATGTACTTATGGACTACCATGTCCCCACTAGTATGATCCACATCATAGTCTAGGTAGTCAAGTACACATCCTAAGGGCTTTACCAACATGTAACAGAGAGACAATCAGTATACACGTTAAGGTAAAGAGTAACCAGATAGCATACTATAATGTCGAGCAAGAAAGTCCTCCCTATATATGTCCCAGCATCCACTACAATATACATCCTATGTACAGTAATGGCCTCTAGGGCATACATATAACTAACAATCTCCCACTTGCACTAGGGCCATCTGTAGCAGTGGTTGTAGTATCTCATACTCAACCATCCCATAAAAGTCTCTCTCTGGGAAAAGGCCTTCGTGAGTGGATCCGCCATGTTGTCCTCTGAGTCTACTCTCCTAACCTCGATCACCCTGGAGATCAACTATCTCCATGATCAGGTGATGCTGCCTTAGAATACGTCTGGGTCATTGATGGGACCGGGGTTCCTGGGCCAAAGCCACACTTCCATTGTCACACAATGGTAGGAACCTAGTTCATCTCATGAACCAATATACACCCAAACTGCCTCTTTGGTAGCATCTTAAGTAGCGATGTATCCAGCCTTTATCATCTAGTATGTCACGGTATCTAGCTTGGAACTTTTCCAACATACCGCCCCTTTACTGTGGGTAAAGACAATGCCTGTGACTGACATTCAGTCGTCCTTATCACCCTGGAACCTTTCTAGTGATTCTCCCCAGGATCAATTGATACCATCTCACTACAACTAGTGAGAGTCCTAACATCCAATTAGATTTATCTCATAGATCCAAAAACTAGGATTTAGCAGGTATCACTTTGATCCTATATGGAGAATCCTTGTGATAAGCGGAGATTGACCGAGCGTGGCATAGGAAATTCCTTCCCTATCAAGAGTATGTCATCCACGTACTCTACGAGGATCACTACCATACTCCCTATACCTTTTTGTATATACAAGATTCATCTACCATTTTGATGATGTCAAACTGTTTGACTAACTCATCAAAATAGATGTTCCAACTCCGCGATTCCTGCTTCATCACATAAAACATCTTGCACACGTTTCCGCTGCTCCCACTGTCTACGAAGCTCTCTGGCTGTGTACTTATAGACGCTCTTTTCTAAAACATCATTTAGAAAAGCAATCATGACACCCAACCGCCAGGTATCGTAGTCATGGTATGTAGCCGTGGCAAGTAGGATCTGGATGGACTTAAGGCTAGCTACTTGAAAAGGTTTCATCACTTTCCACGCCTGGTCGATGACGAAAACCTTTAACAAGTCTAGTCTTTGAAAGTCTCAACTTTTCCATCTACACCAAGTAATCTTCTCAAGATATACTTGCTCCTGATGGGGATTTAACCCTTCAGATATAGCAACCAAAGTCCATACTTTGTTGGTGTATAAGGATTCCATCTCATATCGCTAAGCATCCAGTCATTCTTACAGAGTCCCACTCCTGATGGACAGCTCGAAACTAGTTAGGTCATCATCTCATGATGCAATCCTCGCTCCCATTGTCATCGAGAAACCGAAGTATCTCTCAGGTGGATGAGGAAACCTACCAGATCAGCGGAGAGGCTGAGGTTCGTCGGGGACTATTGAATCCTTTGGTTCTTGTCAAATCATTAGCTGCAGTTTTGTATAGCTGGAACATTTCCAGTTCTACATAACAGACCTTGCCTCGAGCTTGTCTGGATTTTTCTTTTTAGACATAGGCTGGACAACCCCAAATCTTAACAAACTTAAGATATGGGCTCTTCCCTTTCCATATCACATATGTAGCGGTAGGCAACTGTTTTGATTTGAACCCTATTCAATAGGTATGCAGCTTCTCAAGCGCATAATTCCCAAAAGGAAATAGGAAACTCAACAGAACTCATCATAGAGCACACCATATCACATAGGGTGCTATTGCTCCTCCCCGATATACCATCGTGCTGTGGTATATGCGGAGGAATAATGCTGAGAGAGAATCTCATTCTCCTTTAGAATAATCCAGGAATTCCGTGCTCAAGTATTCTCCTCCCTGATCACATCAAAAGACATAATACTTATACCCATATTTTGGTTCTCTACTTTTAACTTATATTCTGTGAATATCTCAAAAGGTTCGGACTTGTGTTTCAACAGGAACATATGTCTGAATCTTGAGAGATCATCAGAGAATGTAATGAAGTACAAAGAACTGGTCTTGGCATGTGTAGACAGGGGACCTTTCATACATCAGCATGTATCAATCCCAAAAGTTTACTAACTCTTTCTCTGTTTCCAATAAATAGAGTTATGGTCATCTTATCTTTGTGACATGACTGGCAAGTTTCATAAGATGTAAATTCAAACTAATTTAAATATGCATCTATATATAACTTCAGCTAGTCGGGTCGCATTGATATGACCTAGTCTACAATACCTCAAGAAGGATTCGTTAATTTCTGAACTCTTCCTCTTGTGTGTGTTCTATATACTAAGAACTGTAGCTTGATTTAGAACGTCAATGCTTTTAGATAACGTGCCTGAACCGATCAACTTTTGATATAGGAAATGTTCAAAACATTATCCAACAATACAAAATTATATACTTCTTTATCTAAATAAAGAGACTGATATGATGTTGTATATCAGGTTCGGTATCTAATAATATTTGTTCAGAATCAATGTATTCTGGTAATACAGGGTGACAGTGACCAACAGACTTGGCTGCAACACTTGCACCGTTTTGTGCCTCATGAAACTTATCACCCGTTCTCAGTTCTCTACCTTTCTATAGCCCTATATAATAGATTACATATCTGGGATCCTGATCCGGTATCAAATACCCAGGACGTAGAGGATACAGAGAAACAGTTCTATGTAATGAACACACCCGAAGAAGATGCATCATATGCACTTTCTTCGTTTGGGCACATAGGTATTCTGGTAATCCCCAATTTCCTGCTCTGTCTTATAACAGTTATAAGTTGGAGCGGGACCAACGTTCCCCAGCTCAGTATAACAAGCGGGTTCGTCAATACATCCGTATTATTATCTTGATTAAGGCGTGACATGGTCGCTACCAGGAGAGAGAGAGAAGAAAACACTCTGCGTGCGCTCTTGCAAGATTAGATTGGTTATATATTTTATCTAATCAGGACGGTTCCCACTGTTTTTATCAAATCTTCCTTCTAACCCTAAAAGAAAAGACTAGCCGGGATTAATTACACGCTACAAGTTCGCCAATCTTTCAGCCAGGCCAGGGTCGGTACTTTGAGGGAGGTTCCCCGTGCTTTCGCACGGACCTAATTACAGTAAACCTCATTTTCCCAGAGGCGTAACCCCGTTGACACCTTTCTAGACACCTACTTGATCGACTAATTGTAATGTGTAAAACTCTCCCAGGAGTAACTCTTACACGCAGCGGGTATCGGGATCCAACTATCTCATAGAAGGTATACAATCTTATTGCAAATTTCAACACTTGAAATTCCCAATAATATTTTGCCCCTAGCAGCTATATGACCTTAACATAGTCAACAAATCATAAGGGCTAGTCAAGTTCAACCCGTCATTTCCTGATTGAATTAAACCCACCCGCACGACCCTTAACATAGTCAACAAAGTCGCACGACTACCCTAATCCAATCGCATCATATGCATATACAGATAAGCACTAATTAGCTACCGCATACTACGCCTTAACATAGTCAACAAATGTAGCACGAATACTAACTAGTACTTATCTGAAATGACGGAGGGCAACGACAGGTTTTTTCTGAAAACCTATTGCGTAATGAACTTGATATCGTTGTAGAATCAAATGATTTTAAAATGGAGTGTTTTTTAGGCCTTTCTAGTTTTGCTAAAGGGGTCACTCCCAGTGAAGGGATCGTCGGCCCTTTCCTCGTCGAATGAGGTGCGGGATATATCATATATATCACTGTGCAAAGCAGAAACTATAGAAGCAATCAAAAGACAAACCGAGTGTGTAGCATCTGCCAGTTATTGCTAAAGGAGTCACTCCCGGTGAAGGGATCTCGGCCCTTTCCTCATCGAATAAGGTGCGGGATATTCTACAAGGAACACCGCGATGCAAAGCAAGAACTGTAGCTACCTTGTTTTATTTTTGAAATTCGTTTCCACAACATCTTAGGTTTCTTTTCTTTCATTAATCACATTAATGAAGTCCCATCATTTAAGTACCTAAACAACACAGATAAATATAACGTACGCTTATGCCATCCGCATTCGCCTCGATGTCCCGTCTGCACCGTTAGGTTAGGTAACTAACGGCAGAGCGAGGCAGGGCTAGCGCGGGTGTAAAACATAAGCAACGTCTATATAATATATTATATATACTATATACAATATCTATCTGAACATATCATATGATCACATCACAGATATCGCAGCAGAAAATATCATATGAAATATTGGATATACTAGGACGTCCGTGTTTTCAATACGAGCCAGTATAAAACACGGATTCCATGGTCGTGATGAATAGCCAAACCCACACCCCTAGACCCCTACGAGAGCGGCAAGCAACCCTACCAATTCTAGAGTTAGGGAACCCGGACTCGACTCCTCGAGTTGGTCTCCCACTGGACTCCAGAACCCGGTTACTTGTGCCCTCCTCCTTGGGTCTATCCTAGTGCGGAAAAGTAAATAATATACAAACGGTGACATCTTCCGCAACCTGGAAGTGCCCCAATAAAAGAATATTACATACAAGTTTTTACATGAATGAAAATGAAAAACATACATCTCACATAAAAACCCCCGGTTATTCAAACACGACGATCCAATATAACATATCCAGTTTTACATAACATCACATGTCATCAACGTAAGTAAACATGCGTATCCCAATTATCGTTGACATATAGCAACGAAACCGGCGATATCACATATTACACTTACGGTCACTGAAAAGAAAGTGTAAAACTACAATAGTTAGAATCCGCAACCTCCTTAGACATCGCATGCCTAATCAAATGAATTCCTTAGACATCATATACCTAACAATTATAAACCCCGCATTTTAGTCTCGTTATCGAAAACACTTTTCAATATCAAGTCGGGCAATTCAACAAGATTCCCGAAAAACTGATCGAATGCTCGTCGCAAACTTTAGTAGACGGCCGCACCCCCGATACCGTTGACGAAGTGCACTAAGGCGGAACACCGCTGCCACGAGCACCCGAATGGATGCTTTTTGGCGACGGAGTTCTCCTACAGTCACTTGGTCGGGGCTATGGGGCGTGGTTATCTATTAAGTTTACAGGCGAGTATCCGCGTATGCTACGAGATTGCGACGGACTTTTGATCACATCAAAATTCCGTGGCAACCGATCATGTGAGACTAAAGTGCTATGTTTATAACATTCATATCAGTTATCTCAGAACTACTTGTGGATTCCAAGTATTGTATCCCATTCCAGATAAATAGAAAATGTTAAACTTTCCGATCGAACATTCAAACACCCAAGTTTTCCCGAAACAGTTCAACACATGAAATAGGTTTAAAAACATCCAGTTCATGCCTCAGTACCAACGGTCCAGCCGTAGAAGGGTCAAGCCAACGCCTCACATGTGGCACGCCATACTGCCCCAAACCCTAAGGTTCAAAGGGCAGTTCAAGACGGTCACATAATCGAATTAAGGTTTGTTGTCTTCTAGAGGGTCCATCGCGTTACTTGCACTACTTAGAACATTCTTAAACTACGGAAAAATCCAACACTTGGAAATTTCCCGGCAGGGGAAAAAGTGGGTATTTTTATCCGGTCGAACTTTTTACCAGTTTCTAAAATATTCGGAAAAACATAAACGAAGTTAAATTATCCGATCAAAATTACGGGTCCAGAATAAAACCCTAGAAAACTCAACACTTGAGTGTAATTAAAAAATTCCCATAAAAAATTGCCAAGAAAGGACCTAAGAATAAATATATGAAATTTCAGGGACTAAGTCCAAATATTGGCTGTGGAACCGCCGCCAAACCCTTGGTTTCACCGCGGTTCCACGGTCAAATTATTGACTTAGTGGACCGTACTTCACAGTAATTATTAGTTTTTCCTGCTTGTTTTTCTGAGAATTTTTAATTCACAAAAATCCACTGTTTTGAAAAATGTACAGAGAAGGGTTTTGTCGGGGTTTACGGGTTCGATCGGACTTCTAATTTTTTCTACACTTCGCCTAAAGCTCTAGCTAGGCTCTGATACCACTGTATGGTTCCTAGGCACACTAATGAGGTCTCACAAGGCATCAACCATGCCAAATTCAAAAATTTCCGGTGCCGAGAAACCCGAATGCGATCGTTGACTAGAGTTTAAGGAGAAACTACAAGCTAGTAAACAACTTTACTCTAAAGTTAACGAAAGTACAACCTTTGTAGATCCGGTCCTCCACTTCTCAAGCTCCGTGTTGACGTCCCTCCGCTGCGATCATCGGAATCCCGGGCCCTTGAGTCAATTTCATCGGAGAAATGGGCGGGCTAGGTCGTTGACTTCGATGCCGAAGATGATCTACGTCGAGGCGACTCAAACTCAAGCTCCACTTTCACTAGGTCATGAAACTTGTGAAGATAACACACTCTACTACATGGCAAGTGGTAGAGGATGAAGAAATAGGAAATGGGTTCACTTTGGATTTGGATTTCTCACTTGGATTCATCACTTAGAATTTTTTAGCAAAGGTTTTCTTTTTTCTTCACTTGAAGAAGAAGATGAAAAAAGAAATGGAAAAAGCATTATTCCAAAACGAAAATACAATTGATATCTATCATAATGCAACCATGGGTGAGGCTAACACATGTAGAGAATGAACTAGGGTTTAGGTAAATGGTTAGGGTTAAGGCAAAAGACAAAATGGTCAAAGCTTTCAAAGCTTCATGAAGTTTCAAGAATGAAACAAATATAGCCACCATTTTATTCTTACCTAAATAAATAAGTAAATAAATAAATAAGGTAAATCAAACCCTAACCATTAACCAAAACAAGGTTTAAAACAAACATACACCCAAGTTTGCATGTATCATCAAACATGATACAATCTAGTGTACAAAAATATATCACATATACTACTTGTGCACATCAAGTGAGAAAATCCATCTTAAGTGAACAAATACTAGTTAATGTAAAGTAATATATTAAATATATAATTATACATTAAATCATTAAATCAACACTTGATTTAACGATCCGGTCATATCGCATATGACCGACTAATATCTAATGTATCGACTTATCGAATCAATCCTCGATTCGATAACTAGGTTATATCGCATACAACCAATCGATACATTCATCGCGAGAATAGAATACAGTATCACATACATGCATTATTATCGGTCCCGCACATATCTCATATGCGCTCCTATTTTGTTTCGCTTGAGCCAGGAAACCTCTGTGTAGGACTCTAAAAACTCGTCAATACGCCGGCAGTAGGTGATGATCATATCAAGTACCCACAAGCCGCAAGCGGTCTGCTAAACGTAACGGCCACCCTGGTATTGAGCGATCTGAAGATCAACGAGCAAGCCCGCTCACACTCCTGTGAATCCAACCAGCAACACTTACCGTACAGTCCGGTCTCGTCGTCTGATATGTCGCATATCTTGCCTAGGGGTGGTAAACGTCAGACCCCAATAGCTCGATGAGTCATGTCGATATGAGGCCTATAACAGTTCGAGAAACTACTGGTAACACTTACCAGTAAATCTCAGCAACTCTGGCCAGGGATTTCCGGTTATAGCCAATCGAACACAGCGCAACATTAACTCCCTATACCGGGAGAGACGAATCCCCTCCTATCGCTCATTGCCTCCATATGATTCGGGACTGTACCAAAAAATCACCGTTTTGCACGCCCTCTTGGATGTGGTAAGGTGGAAATCAAAGCATAGTGGGAATCACACAAGACTCTATGACGATCTCGGGTCTACAGACTAACCTGTACCAGTGTCACCAGAGAACTGCCATCTGACGTGAGGTATAATACCATCTGGGAGTTCTCGGCGAATCCGTCCAGTGTACCCATTTTCCACTGAGCACCCGTATATCATCTCTGATGTCAAACACCAATGGATATGGGATCATCCATCGCCCATCTGTATGGGTCAAGAAGGTATACGCTAGTCTACTCTGGTATATCGATGCCCCGTCTCGGTATACCTACGACTAGAGACCTTGAAGGATGTACTTATGGACTACCATGTCCCCACTAGTATGATCCGCGTCATAGTCCAGGTAGTCAAGTACACATCTTAAGGGCTTTACCAACATGTAACAGAGAGATAATCAGTATACACGTTAAGATAAAGAGTAACCAGATAGCATACTATCATGTCGAGCAAGAAAGTCCTCCCTATATATGTCCCAGTATCTACTACAATATACATCCTATATACAGTAATGGCCTCTAGGGCATACATATAACTAACAGTGTAAAATCTGGAGGTGTGTTCTTGAGTTGCTGCCTTGTTTTTGCGACTTCATTTTAACTTTGGTTTTGGTATTTGGGTTTTAACTCGATGGTTTGACTTTTGTATATCAACATCGAGGATTGTTGGTTATTCTTGCATGCGTAGACAATAGGTTTCAACCTATGTGTGATACGTATGCCGTTTTAGTTTTCGTGCATGATTTCGGTTTACGATATCTTCTGTGTATATATGTAGGTACCCTCGAGTGGACTTGAACGAGAAGGACGGGCGCATCGTCATCGACTTCGGCAAACAATGATCAAGGTGAGTTGATACATATCTACGGGGGAAGTCGGGTGGATGGCGTATAGCACCCCCATAGATCATAGTGTAGCCTATGATATATTATATTTATATATAAATATGTGTTATGTGAAACTTGGGTAATTAACAAGTATGACCTTAGAAGATCATGGGTTAAATTTTAGTGTAATTGGATGATAGTGTCGTTAGCTAGTTTTAGTCGCGAAACCCCAGAATAAGGTACACGCACACACACACGCATACATTTTATTTTCTTGTGCATATATGGGGATATATATATACATATATGTATGTGAGTATATATATATATATACATATGCATGGATGATGAGGATAGTATATGGTACTTGGAGATGAGTCAATGTGTTTGGACATGATGCCATGAGATCGGTGATGTGACTTGGTTCGTATTATGAGATACGGCATGATATTTTAGCGAGTCGTTGAGCGATGTGTTTTCATACACACGTATATATATATATATATGTGTGTGTGTGTGTGTGTGTGTGTGTGTGTGTGTGTGTGTGTTGATGGTATCAGTATGTAACAGACTTTAGATCAGTACTCCCAGTTCATGATATGTGATGATGATACCATATGGATATTGTGTTATATGTGATATTCGCCCCGAACCCTGATTTGGGATGTCGTCCGATGGATTTACCGTATGTGATATAATTATGATGATAGATCCACACTCTTGACTCGAGGATGTCATATTATATATTGTATCGTACGTGATACTATTGAGGCGGGATCACCGACTACTAGATATAAATATCGACTCAGACTTAGGTGATTTTCCTTACCCTTTCGATTAGTCTGTTAGTTTAATCCTATAGTTTACTAAGTAGATGTTAGACTGGGCTCGAGTTATACCTATTTCCAAAACTAATGAATCGTGAGTATTTTAAAGACAGGCCAATTGATACTATGGATATTTCAAAGGGCGTACCTTTTCTTAAAAACACCGTGGCCCCTATTTTCCAAACACACGATTCGTGTTATTTCAAATGTCAAAACTGTATGACTCATATAAATAAATGTGTATTCTTATATGTTGCGTTGTTATTCATTTTCCGCTTATTCTTGCTTTTTGCATCGCATTGCATGCTTATTTGTGTTTTCATTAGTTATTATTAAAATCATGCTGTCAAGACACCAGCACCATTACCGATGATGCGTATGCTCCACGTAAACCTGCTTGCCGGCTCACACACATCATCATTGGTAATTTCCATGTCACGTACACATTAGAAAACACTATTTCATTGTATAAATTGCTAGCTGATAGTTTCGACATAGTGCTAGTGCGCTTGTTGTTATATGCTAGTTTAATTATTGCATTCTTTGCTTGATATCCCATGCATTCATATATTCATTTTTCATGCAATATTATATAGCTTATTGTCGGTAATTCATTGTTTATTCACTCATGAGATTGGGATTTCAGAATTCCATGAGATTTCTGGATTTGGAGAAACCGCAAGGATTTTATAAACTTATTATCATTTTAAAGATAGAAAATTGCGGTTTTCTCAGGATATGATTTGAGATATGTCCACCATGAGTTTTCTCGGCTCTTCAGCGATATCATACACCTGTTCATATCAGTTTTTTGCATTTTCAGACCGCCCAATTTTTGTCACATTGCATATCGATAGATACTCTTGAGCCGTGTTTGCTAGTCAATTGCAGAATACAGGTTCTCGGTTCTAAAACGGTGAAATTCATAGAAAACACAACAAAATCCGGGTTCCTGCCAACCACTGAGAAAACACGGTCTCCGCTCGTCATCTGTATGTTGCCAGATACCAGTTTAGGAAGACAAAATGTCAAATCAATGTCACCTTCATGCACAAGGCTCAATAGCAACAACAACTTCCAAGAAAATCTACGCGGAGCTCGAGGCAATCATGCCAAATCTTGACAAAATGTCCACAGTTCCCTCAACAGAAATTCTAGAAAAATCGTGGAGCCAAATTCAGAAAATACATATACCAGAATAAAGGGGACATCAAACCAGGAAAGTACAAAAAAGAAGAAGCCCCAACTCCTCCAAAGGGCCGCGGATCCGCGACCAAAGGGGGGTCTAGGCCGCGGATCCGCGGCCGTACTGGCGCCGCATGTGCAGAGATTTTGGGGGTGTTTTGGTCTTTTCGTTTTTGTTCTGGTGGTTGCCATAGGTTTCCATTCTCCAGCCTATAAATAGCCCAGAACTTTGTGAAGGAAATGGTCCATTCTTGTTTTTTCATTTTGCTAAGTTTAGTGTGTTTCTTCTTCCTCTTCTCACCTCTTCTCCATTGAAACTTGTAGTGAGCTTATGAGTGAAGAGTGATGAATAAAGAAGAACCATTTATTATCATGCTTGTCTCTTAATCTTGTTAATTGTTGTAATTTTAATTTGTTAAGTAGTGTTGTTATTTTCTTGTTGTTTGTTTCTTCTCTCTTTTTCTTATCCTTAATTCGACAATGATGCTTACGCTCGATCCTCGCTAAGGTGAGGTCGAAAATAGCTAGTCGTATTCTTCTAATCTCCTTCTTTCTATCTTCCTCTTTTGTTTTGTTTTATTTTTCCGTATCATGATGTGTGAGTAGTTCATACTTGTTAGGGTAGGATAAGGGAAGTTTGAGAGAAGGAAATCTCTCTCACTCTTTCCTTGCCCAACAGCTTAAATCGACTCCCGTTAATTGAACCACAATCCGCTCCTTATGGCACCCTATCCTACATGATAGCGGTGATTCCGTAGTGAGACCGGTTGTGGTTGAATTAACCGGAGGTTATGGCTAAGAGCCAAGAACGGACGGACAAGCACCAAAAGGAAGGACTTATGCGTTGGAAAGCCTAGCTTATACTGGCAAGTTCCTTCCTAGTCGTGCTAATCCCCGTTATTGCCGATTACCGTAACACCGATATTAAGAGGGGCAACGAAAGATGAGGAGACTCCTAACTCAAACTAACCTAATCGTAACCCTAACAAGCTCTCTTTAAATATCAACTCAACACTTAGATAATAACAACAAAATCTGAACTCTCGGACTTAACTCGTTAAAACACATTGAAAATGACTCCTATCTCCCTGCGGACGATCCGTACTCAACCGGCTAGCTATAAGCGAAACCGTCTTGATTGCGGTATTTAAACTAGAACTTGAACACGCAAAACATCTAACAATCAAATGGCGCCGTTGCCGGGGAGACGGTAGTTTATTTCCTTGTGTAATTTCGGGTTAACTTGTAAATTCAACCAAAAAACAAAACAAAAAAATATACTTTGTAAAAGAAACCATCTTGTTATTCTTGATTAGTTTTTGTGCAAGTGTGCAGGAAAATACAAAGTTCGAGTTCAGTGGCCAAGACGTTGAAAATACGGAGTTCGAGTACAGTGCCAAAGACGTGGGAAGATAGTCCCACATTTCGCGGCTACACCGCGACGGACAAAACGAAGCAAACGGTCTACTGAACAAATCTGGAGCATATACAGTGAGCAAATCAAGATTCAGCACATCCAGACAAGCAGATGACACACAACAGAGGACACCCAAATTTTTCAGAGCCCCAATTCCTCAACTTAGCCGCGGATCCGCGGCCTAAGTAGGTGTTTGGCCGCGGAACCGCGGCCATTTAGTGCCTTCAGGGTGCAAATTTTTTTTCTGGTGAGTCTCTCTCTTCTCTCCCCTCCTCCGAACTCCAATAAACTGTGTTTTCTGCAGATTTCTTTGCGCAAACTCTTCTCCCACTTCCAATAAACTGTTCTTGTGCAGGATTCTTTGCGCCGCAAATAAAAATTGTTTGCAGTTGATTTGTTACTGCTTTGCATTTCTTTAATACGGACTTAAGGGCTTGAAACCAATCCAGATTGGGTGGGGATTTCATCACCCTTCCCAGGACCCCAAAAATCACTAAAGCATATGCATTGTCCATTGTAAATTAAAAAATACTAGACTTCAGCCCTAAGGACTTCGCGCTCATTAGGAGAAGATAAACCGTGTTTAGAACCTCGCTTAATGATATATTGTTTATGGGGTGTCTAGGAAAGTGTTAAAGGCGCAACCGCCGAAAGAGAAAGGGTTATTTAATTAAGGAACTTCGCGAAAGCGTTGGACAACCTCCCCTTATCTCTGCACTTACCTGGCCTCATGATCAGTGTATTTTTAAGCCCGTTTCTCGACACTGTTTAACTTCGACAATCAAGTTCAGGAGCAGGTCTAGTAGACCTAGGTTACCCTAGATCTAGGTGTGATTGTGCATATCTTGTTTGTGATTGCTTAAGCCGTATTTCCGTACATATTTCTGTAAAAATCTTTCTAAAAAAAAAAGAAAAAAAAATCAAAAACTTTTACAGAAACAAGCACTTTGTCGCCAAATCCATTTTTCACCCACCACCCATCGCCTTTCTCCATTGACGTTTTCTTACCCTCACCTTCTGCGTTTTGACTATACTAAACTCGTTTAGTGTATGTCCGCTTGGACTCGGGATACTAGCGCCCGTCTAGTCCGCGTTACGTTAGTCGCTAACGACTACGCGATCGACTCCGAAGTCGATACTCCGTCCACTCCTCTTCCACCCCTTCCTTTGCCGGCCAACTCCGACGTTGACCGGAATTCTGTTCATACACCTTCACCTTCACCAACCTCTTCTTCCATGATGTCGGGATTTAATCCGAACATCTCTTTGACCACCGTTGGATTGGCTCCACCTCCTACGGAGACCAATCTCCCACCACCTCCGCCTGTTGTAGCGCCACAGCGAATCGCGCTCCAGGATCGTTTCTATCCCACCCGTTCTGCACTTCCCACCTGCCTTTCTCTTCCTCCGGCCAATGGGGACAACTTTTAAATTAAGCCCCATTTCATTAACATGCTTCCACGTTTTCATGGGCTTGAATCTGAAGATGCCTATATCTTCATCAATAAATTTCAAAATGTCTGTGCCATGATGAAAACCACCCAGCTGTCGGACGGTGCTATACGTCTACGGGTCATTCCGTTCACTTTATGCGATCTTGCTGAAAAATGGCTGTATAGCACCGCTTCCCACTTAATCACCAGCTGGGACGAGTTTGTTAAAGCGTTTCTGAAAAAATTCTATCCAAATCATAAGACCGCAAGGATTCGAAATGAAATCAACCAATTCTCTCAGCTTCCTTCTGAACCCTTCTGGAAGTGCTTTGACCGATACAAAGACCTTCTTGTTCAGTGTCCTCACCACGGTATAGAGAAATGGCAACTTTGCCAAACCTTATACGAGGGACTGAACCCAGCAACGAAGCAGTTGTTGGAAACCATCTGTCAGGGCCACTTCCTATCGAAATCTGACGAGGAAGCGTGGCCGTTCTTTGACGACCTTGCGGAGCAAACGCTACAGTGGGAGAGCACCAGACCGACTTCTTCTTCTTCTACCTCCACTTCAACCGGTCAGTCTAGGGTAGGAATCGACCAACTTGATGTCTCTATTGCGATGAAAGCTGAAATGGCTGCAATAACAAGAAAGCTTGAAGCGATAGAGAGCAAATTTTCTACTCCTGCTCCTACCCCTGTTCTCCCCCTTCGCACCATCTGCGCTTGTTGTTCCGATCCTTCCCACTTGACCGAAGAGTGTCCATACAATCCACCCTCGCAAGGACAGGATCAGGTTTATGCTGCCTTCCAACAAAGACCGAGGAATGATCCATACTCTTCCACCTACAATCCCGGTTGGAGGAACCACCCCAATTTCGCCTGGAATCAGAATCAGAATCAATTCCAAGGCAACAATTTCCAAAGGGCCTCTCCACCGCAACAACAAGCGCAACAACAAACTCAGTATCAGCAGCCCTTCTAACCCCAACCTTTCCAAAATCAGACGAACAACTTTGCACCCAACAATTCTCTTCCACCAAACAACTTTGTTCCGTCAAACAACGATAAGGTTTCCTCGCTCGAACGAAGTCTGGAGGTGTTTGTTAAACAATCGACTCAATCCACCGCCAACATCCAGTCTTCCATTCAATCTTTAGTGCAACACACTGCCGCACACGGGCAAAGCATCAAGACCATCGAGGCCTAGATTGCACAGCTGAACACGGCCTTAAGCGAGCGAGAGAAGGGGAAGCTCCCGTCCCAGCCACTCCCAAATCCCGGTCACCCACATAATGCACATGTTGCTCTTGAACAACAGAACCATAATGTGAGTGCCGTGACCACACTGAGATCGGGAAGGATGCTGCAAAACAACATTGGCAAAAAAATCAACGATGACACCCCGGCCGCTGCTTCTCTTTCTTCTTCTTCTTCTTCTTCTTCTTCTTCGTCTTCCGAGCCTATTCTCCGTTCTTCAACAGGCTCTCCTTCCTCTTCTTCTGCTCTGAACGGACCCACTTCTCACTCCACGAAAACACCTATTCTGGGATCCGTTCCAACTCCACAATCTCCTCCTCCAGCATTAGACACAACCAATTTTCAAAATGTTCCATTTCCAAACCGGTTGAGGTCTAATAAACAAAATCCTCAAATGGAGAAGATTCTGGAGTTATTTAAGCAGGTTAACATTAACATTCCTCTTTTAGATGCTGTCCAACAAGTCCCGTCCTACGCGAAAATCTTAAAGGACTTGTGCACGAAAAAGAGGAAGTCTCAGGTACCCAAGAAAGTTTTCTTGGCTAATGCTGTGAGTGATGCCCTTACCCAATCTTTACCACAAAAACGGAAGGACCCTGGCTGTCCTACGATTTCAATTACTATTGGGGATAAGAACATCAACCGCGCACTATTAGATCTTGGTGCCAGTGTTAACCTGCTTCCGTATTCAGTATACGAGCAATTAGGCGTCGGAGAGTTGAAACCCACACACTGCACTCTCCAAATGGCCGACCGATCGATCACCCATCCTAGGGGTGAGCTAGAGGATGTGTTAATAAAAGTCGGGGACTTCATATTCCCCGTTGACTTCATTGTCTTAGATACACAGCCTGTAGCTAACCCCCGAAATCAAATTCTGGTGATACTCGGTCGCCCATTTCTCGCAACCTCAAATGCTGTGATCAATTGTCGCAATGGTTCGATGAACCTCTCTTTTGGAAATATGACGATTGAACTCAACATTTTTAGGTTGGGGAATCAGCCCGCCGAACCTAATGCTCATATACTGGACGTCTGCTCGATCCAGGAGATCACCCCCGAAGAGTGTGAATTCGAGAAGTTTCTGTTTGATCACGATAACCTTGACGCCACTAGTGCGTTTCTCTTCGAACCTGCTGCTGTTTCTGCGCCCGACAACGACTACGAGTGTTTCACGTTTTCAAACGATCTTAGCTGCGCACAACCCGAGTTTGAATCCTTCGACTTTTCGGATGAGTTACCTGAACCATCCAACTCGGTTGCCTACATTCGCTTTGAACCTTTGCTGGAGTCCTTTGAGTTCGAGACCTTTGCACCAGTCTTGCCTTCCATCGTTTCACCTCCAACGCTCGAACTCAAGCCTTTGCCGTCTCACCTTAAGTACGCTTACTTAGGTGAGAACGAGACCCTCCCTGTCATCTTCTCGGCTTCTCTAGCTCCCGGCCAAGAGAAAGCCCTTCTCGCAGTCTTGCACAGCAACAGGCAAGCTTTTGGCTGGTCCATGGCGGACATCAAGGGGATTAGTCCCCTAATCGTTGAGCATCACATTCATCTGATGGATGATGCCAAACCAGCCCGGGATCCACAAAGACGTCTTAATCCAGTCATGAAGGAGGCTGTGAAGAAGGAGATCGTCAAATGTCTAGATAGTGGTATCATTTACCCTATCTCTGATAGCCAGTGGGTTAGCCCCATTCATGTTGTCCCCAAGAAGTCGGGCATCACGGTCATCACTAACGAGGCGAACGAGTTAATCCCTACTCGCATCCAAACTGGGTGGCGAGTATGCATTGATTACAGAAAACACAACGCCGCAACGCGGAAAGACAACTTTCCGCTACCCTTCATTGACCAGATGCTTGAACGATTGGCCGGACACGAGTACTACTGCTTTCTTGATGGCTACTCCGGCTATAATCAAATTCCCATCGCCGAAAAAGATCAGGACAAGACCACTTTCACTTGTCCTTTCGGCACGTTTGCATATCGTCGAATGCCCTTTGGGTTATGCAATGCGCCCTCTACCTTCCAGCGGTGTATGATGGGAATCTTCTCAGACATGGTGGAAAAACTTCTGGAGATTTTCATGGATGACTTCTCCATCTTCGGCGATTCCTTCAACGAGTGTTTGCTGCATCTTGACGCTGTCCTTACCCGATGTAAGGACAAGAATCTTACTTTGAACTGGGAGAAATGCCACTTCATGGTGCGCGAAGGTATTGTCTTAGGACATATCATCTCGCAAAATGGCATAGAGGTTGACAAAGCAAAGATTGAGGTCATTTCCAATCTGCCTCCTACACGATGCGTCAGAGATATCCGAGCCTTCCTTGGCCATGCCGGTTTTTATAGACGGTTTATCAAGGACTTTAGCAAGATTGCTAGGCCCTTGACTCTTTTGCTGGCCAAGGACACGCCATTCGACTTCAACTCGAGCTGTGTGACTGCATTCGAGTCACTGAAACGCTCACTCACTTCTGCTCCCGTTCTTTCTTCACCTGACTGGACGCACCCATTTGAGATTATGTGCGATGCATCCGACTTTGCCATCGGTGCTGTCCTTGGACAGCACATCAACAAGATGCCGCATGTAATCTATTACGCGAGCCGAACCCTGAACGACGCTCAACTCAATTATACAACAACTGAGAAAGAATTCTTGGCTGTTGTATTTGCTTTAGAAAAGTTCAGGCCCTACCTCATCGGCTCTCCAGTCATTGTCTACACTGACCATTCTGCTCTGCGCCATCTTTTTGCGAAGAAAGATGCAGAAATCTCGGTTAATACGTTGGATCCTTTTGCTTCAAGAGTTTGACCTTGTCATTAAGGATAAAAGAGGATGTGAAAACGTAGTTGCCGACCATCTCTCACGACTTCCTTCTTCGCCTTCGCTTCCAATTCCGATCAACGACGTTTTCCCAGATGAACAGCTCTTGACAGTATCGTGCGAACCCTGGTTCGCAGATATTGTGAACTATTTGGCCACGGGATTACTACCGACCGAATGGTCAAGTCAGGATAGACTTCGCTTCTTATCCCAAGTAAAACACTTTTACTGGGACGAACCCTACTTGTTCAAGTACTGTCCCGACCCGATTATTCGTCGGTGTGTCCCTGATGAGGAATTCAAGGGTGTGCTGTCATTTTGCCACGATCAAGCGTGTGGCGGGCATTTTAGGCCTAGAAAGACAGCTGAGAAGATCTTGCAATGTGGTTTCTACTGGCCACAACTCTTCAAAGACGCTCATGACTATTGCAAGACTTGCTCCCGGTGCCAACACATGGGCCGGATATCCCGGAGGAACGAGATGCCGCTCCAACCGATCTTGGTTGTGGAGATTTTCGATGTTTGGGGGATAGATTTCATGGGACCGTTTCCCAGCTCTTTCGGGAACTTGTACATCCTTCTCGCTGTTGATTACGTCTCTAAATGGGTCGAGGCTGTGCCCAGCCAGACTAACGACAACAAGGTTGTCGTTAGGTTCCTTAAAGAAAACATTTTCTCCCGGTTTGGGTACCCCCGAGCGATCATTAGCGACAATGGAAGTCATTTCTGCAATAAAACTTTCGAAGCCTTGATCCGAAAATACTCCATAAATCATAATCTCTCTACACCCTACCACCCCCAAACCTGCGGGCAGGCCAAAGTTTCAAATCGGTAAATCAAGCAGATACTGGAGAAGACGGTTTCCAAGAACCGTAAGGATTGGTCGCTGAAACTCACTAATGCCCTTTGGGCATTTCGAACCGCTTATAAGACCGACCTTGGCATGTCTCCCTATCGGCTTGTGTACAGAAAAGCCTGCCACTTTCCTATCGAAATAAAGCATCGCGCATTTTGGGCGATAAAGGAGCTGAATCTGTCTATCGAGAATGCGGGCAGCCATCGGAAGCTGCAGTTGAACGAACTGAACGAGCTTAGGGATGAGGCTTACGATAACGCGGTTGTCGTTAAGAATTGAACGAAGGTGTTTCACGATAGACACCTTTTGCGCAAAACCTTCGTACCTGGTCAGCAGGTACTTCTTTACGACACCCGACTTCATTTCCATCCAGGAAAGCTCAGATCTCGCTGGAAAGGGCCGTATTTTGTGCGGAATGTGTATCCGCAGGGCGCTGTGGATTTGGAAAATCCAAAGGACGGTTCACTCTTCAAAGTAAATGGACACCGATGCAAACCGTACCTTAGCGCCGAACCAACAGAGGAGCTCCTGTTCTTACAGGAGCCGGTTTACCCTGAATAATCTTCCTCTGCCTACCTCCAAATTTCGGTTATCCAGCCAAGAACAGTGGACACTGTTCCAAATAAGTTTGGGGGTATGTACAAACCATTTTGTATATATTTGTGTATATTCTTTTCTTTTCTTTAAAAACAAAAACAAATAAAAATTTGTGTATCGCTAACCGACAATTTTGACCCTTCAAATGATCTCTTCATGCAATGACAGTGCGGACACTGTCCAGTTTAAGTTTGGGGGTACGCTCGGTACGCATTTGTTACCTTCGCATTCATATGTATATTTTGCATCTGCATATTAAATCCATAAAATCCATAAAAATCTGAAAATTTTCTAAAAACATAAAAACTTTTCTGTCAAGTTAGCTTGTGGAAGAACTTTGATTCAACATTTCGACGGTTTTGTTTGATAAAATAGGAATGACTAAATCTTATGTTTAGATTTTGAAAACCTGAAAGACAACTCTCCTTTGAAGTTAACTATAGCTGATATAAGTCTTTACATCACACTACACGTGTCGTGAGTTTTGGGAATTAGATGACAAGTCTTTTATGTTTAAAAACTTTTAAACAGATAAATGATTTTCTGAGGATCAAATAGGTTTGTTCTGAAATAAGTAATGTCAAGAATAGTTTATGAAGTAAAGCGAATATGAAGGAATGTTATTGATGCCGTAATTGGAGCTAAGTCTGAAAAATAACCCATCTGAAACTTGATTGCAATGATTACACACCAAACCCACTAAACACGTCTTTTATCCAAAAAAATAATTGAACTGCCGGTTATATCTCCGTTCGTATTAAATCATCTGATTTCCACGTCAAACTGTCTTTTGTTTTTGGACCTAGGAAACTTGAGTAATTAAGTCCGCAGGGGTGTTTCTACACCTAATGCCCTAAAACCAACTGGTTTGGGTGCATTGGCCCAAAGCTCGCTAAAAAGCCTAGAAAGTCCAGTTTAAAACAAAGTCAAGCAAGTGTTCTCTCCGAGTTAAAATTCCTAACGGTTCTTTGTGTGAGAATAATCTTGATAAAAGACAGGTTTTTATAAAAATTTTAACGGATATATGAAGGTTTTATTCTATGATAAAGACTATTGCACGTTCACAGAGGTGTGTATGAAATGAAAACAAGAAAAAGGTGGAGTGAAAAATACGACTTAGTTTCCTGTAATGGAAGATAGAAATTCTGAAGTTGAAACCTTATTGCAAAATGAAACTTGAAAAATGCTTAACTCTTTATAAAACTTATGTGATCCTTTTAAAATTGTTAGCTGGGCTTTATTGTGCGACATGATGACTTTAATCGATCCTTCTGGAAACTTAACGACACTATTTGCACTGCACGTAAAGACATATAAAATCTGTAGTTAAATAAGAAGCGAGGTGTGAAAAATAAAGGTTCGATAGTCTAGACTTAGGATTATAGAATTGTTATTTTCTGAAACAAAACTTTAGGGTTTGAATCTTAGTTATTTTACAAAACCAACTTGACCGGATTTTGTGGGTAGTATCCGCTGAAAACCCTTAGGAGACAACACTCCTCCTACTGGGGACACCTAGAGGTTTAACGGCTTGTTGCACATGCTCAGTGCAATCGCGTTCCCTGCGAAAGTGAGGTTAGGAAATTTTTTGTGAATAAATGGGCTTTGCTCGGGACGAGCAAATGATAAGTTTGGGGGTATTTGTTCATATCAGATTTTTGCATTTTCATACCGCCTAATTTTTGTCACATTGCATATCGGTAGATACTCTTGAGCCGTGTTTGCTAGTCAATTGCAGGATACAGGTTCTCGGTTCTAAAACGGTGAAATTCAAGGAAAACACAACAAAATCCGGGTTCCTGCCTACCACTGAGAAAACACGGTCTCCGCTCGTCATCCGTATGTTGCCAGATACAAGTTTAGGAAGACAAAATGTCAAATCAATGTCACCTTCATGCACAAGGCTCAATGGCAACAAAAAGTTCCAAGAAAATCTACGCGAAGCTCGAGGCAATCATGCCAAATCTTGACAAAAAGTCCACCTTTCCCTCAACAGAAATTCTGGAAAAATCGTGGAGCCAAATTCAGAAAATACATATACCAGAATAAAGGGGACCTCAAACCAGGAAAGTCCCAAAAAGAAGAAGCCCCAACTCCTCTAAAGGGCCGCGGATCCGCGGCCAAATGGGGGTCTAGGCCGCGGATCCGCGGCCGTACTGGCGCCGCATGTGCAGAGATTTTGGGGGTATTTTGGTCTTTTCATTTTTGTTCTGGTGGTTGCCCTAGGTTTCCATTCTCCAGCCTATAAATAGCCCAGAACTTTGTGAAGGAAAAGGTCCATTCTTGTATTTTCATTTTGTTAAGTTTAGTGTGTTTCTTCTTCCTCTTCTCACCTCTTCTCCATTGAAACTTGTAGTGAGCTTATGAGTGAAGAGTGATGAATAAAGAAGAACCATTTATTATCATGCTTGTCTCTTTATCTTGTTAATTATTGTAATTTTAATTTGTTAAGTAGTTTTGTTATTTTCTTGTTGTTTCTTTCTTCTCTCTTTTTCTTATCCTTAATTCGACAATGATGCTTACGCTCGATCCTCGCCAAGGTGAGGTCGCAAATAGCTAGTCGTATTCTTCTAATCTCCTTCTTTCTATCTTCCTCTTTTGTTTTGTTTTATTTTTCCGTATCATGATGTGTGAGTAGTTCATACTTGTTAGGGTAGGATAAGGGAAGTTTGAGAGAAGGAAATCTCTCTCACTCTTTCCTTGCCCAACAGCTTAAATCGACTCCCGTTAATTGAACCACAATCCACTCCTTATGGCACCCTATCCTACATGATAGCGGTGATTCCGTAGTGAGACCGGTTGTGGTTGAATTAACCGGAGGTTATGGCTAAGAGCCAAGAATGGACGGACAAGCACCAAAAGGAAGGACTTATGCGTTGGAAAGCATAGCTTATACTCGCAAGTTCCTTCCTAGTCGTGCTAATCCCCGTTGTTGCCGATTACCGTAACACCGATATTAAGAGGGGCAATGAAAGATGAGGAGACTCCTAACTCAAACTAACCTAATCCTAACCCTAACAAGCTCTCTTTACATATCAACTCAACACATAGATAATCACAACAAAATCTGAACTCTCGGACTTAACTCGTTAAAACACATTGAAAAAGACTCCCATCTCCCTGCGGACGACCCGTACTCAACCGGCTAGCTATAAGCGAAACCGTCTTGATTGCGGTATTTAAACTAGAACTTGAACACGCAGAACATCTAACAATCAACACCCGATTCGAGGAGGAGGAGGAACCGTCTGTGTGTGCATGGTGGACCCGGTGCGGTACCCCCGGGTAAGATGGTCACAGATGATGGCGTTCAGCCCGACAGGGGAGCACTACCGACCGGTTATTGTGACGCGCCGGATATCCGGAGAATATCGACGTGGTGTTGAGATTTGATGATACAGGCCATTCCGGATAGCTGGAGCCTGAGATATTGAGATTTGATGATACAGGCCAGTCCGGATAGCCGGAACCTTAGATATTGAGATATTGGGATATATATTTTGTGTCGATGCTGAACACTGATTCTCTGTTGATTTCATTGATGATACTTCGATTTTATACAGAAATCTCACTTAGATAAGAAAACAGTTTTCTCATTTAGATGTATTCTGTTTTCATGCATTCATACATCATATATATGATATGTTGTTACCTGAGGCACTGACACGGGCAATTGGTATTACACTTTTGTATAGATGTTTACCTTTGCCATTATTATATGCTTCAGGCTATATTATTTTGAGGATATTATCGTATGACCTAGGATTGAGTCATACATGCGATTTCTACTCGGTGATGTTTTCTACTCATGAGTTGGCAACCCACCCCTGTTGTGCCACAGTTTCTTGCAGGTTTTGCCATACAAGTTTCTTTGACGGCTTTGCTGGCACATTGCTTCTTTCCGGGTGATTGCTTCGGTCGGTGGGTTCACTTGCATCGTGACCACCATTGTACCTTTTATTTATATTCAATTGTATCTTGTAAACTCTATCAAAAAGACTTGTATTATTGTTAGACTTAGAAGACCAGTGTATATTGTTTCGACCTTAGAGTCACGCTTGTATTATTATGGTTTTCTTGATGATATTGGTTTTCCCTTTGAGTTTTGATACTCGCCCTTCGGCGTTGTATATTATATTACTTGCATGGTTGTGACCGCCAATTGGCGAAGAGCTAGCTCATGCTTGGGGATGCCTTTATTCATTTTTGTATATTATTCTTGTTGTACCCGTTTGGGGTCAGTATTAACAAAGGAGACTCTGCCGAAATTTTCAGGAAAATATGATGCTGCTTTAAAAATGTTTAATGCCACTTTTTATTAAAACCACTTACTTTAAAACAAGTTTTCCTTCACTTTCTTCTTCTAAATAGTTTAGATTTCTGGGATTTTTGCTTACATGAATTAGATGGGGTCCTATAGACTTCATATGATTCAAGTGCCAGTCATGTGCCATTTCGGGTCATGACACCCGATCATCATACGCGCATAAGTACATGTACGTGATCGAAGCCCTACTGTAAAACCATACGGCCTGTACATCTTTTGCCCGATGCAGGGAAACTCTCTATATGGGACTCTAAAGACTCAACAGTACGCTGGCTGTAGGTTTAACCACAAGCCGCAAGCGGTACTAGCTGCATGTAACGGCTACCCAGGTATCTGTCGATAAGAAGGATGATGAGCAAACTCATCATACTCCTACTGAGCCTGTATATGACAATCTCCGTACAGTCCGGTCTGTTCGTCTAAGAGTATCGCATATCGAGACTAGGGGCGGTAATCGTCAGACCCCTAATAGCGCAATAAGTCATGCCGGAGTGTAGCCCAAAACACCCTGAGAAACTAATGGAAGACCTACCAGTAAATCTCGCTTGCCCTGGCCAGGGACTTTGTGTAATGTCTCTCCAAACACAGCTTGATATCAACCACCAGTACCGGGAGAGACGAATCCTATCTAACTGCCACTGCCTCCAAGCGCTTCGAGACTGCACCCAACTAGTACCTGTTTGCACGACTCCTTTGAGCCGTGGTAGGGTAGTAATCAAAGTACAGTGGAAACAAACTCGAGGCGAAGTAGCAGTGTCAAGTCGACGGACTAAGCTAGACTCATGTCACCTGGGAACTGCTACCCGACGATAGGTATAATACCCACCAGCAGTTCCCGACAAGTCATGTCTAGTGTACTCAAAACCTAATGAGCACCTGCATACTATCTCTAGTACGACGTACTAATAGCTGTGGGACAGACCATCTCCCCTGCTAGGATGAAAAGCATATACACCAGTCTACTCCGGAGTATCGATGCCCCATCTCGATAATCCTACGACTAAGGACCTGTATAGGATGTGCTTATAAACAACCCAGACCCCACTAGTGTGACTGCCATCACAACGCTGGTAATCAAGCAAAGATCCTAAGGGCTCTATTAATATGTTTAAGAGATATGCTAAAAGAAACACATGCACGTATTGAAGTAAACAAACCAAGTAGCATCATACCATTTTGAGCAAGACTGTCAATACAACTGTGAATATCCCAAGCTTCCATTAAGTAATATACAAACCAGAATGATACAATAATGGCCTCTACGGTATATATCAATAACAAAATGGTTGCTACCTAGAGAGAGAGAAAAGAAACACTTAGCATGCGCTCTTGCAAGATTAGATTTGTTATTAGTTTATCTAATCCGGATGGCTCCCACCGTTTCCTCAAATTCTTCTTCAAATCTTAAAAGAAGAACTAGTCAGGATTAATCGCACGTCACAATACTTGCTTAACCTTTCAGCCAGGCTAGTGTTGGTACTTCAAGAGTGGCTTTCCAACGCTTTCGCAAAGTTCCTTAATTATATAAGCTCTTTTCCCTGGAGGCGTAGCCCCGCTAACATCATTCTAGACACTTACTTGGTTTATAGCATTGATTGTTAAGCGAAATAATCTCCCGAGAGTAATCCTACTCATCGGTGGGATTGGAATCCAAGTATCATTGTGTGATGACATAGATGTAATCCATTCTAGTCACCAAACTCCCGACGGTATGCTAAGTCTGCAAGTTTCCTGTATATATGAAACTCACGATGTCGATTTTGCCCCAAGCGTCATATAGACTTGATAGAGACCAATGTACCATAATTCACAAGTCAAGTTCAACCCGTCATTGTCCTGGATTAAGTTAGACCCACCCTCATAAGCCCTTGATAGAGACCAACACGGCAATGCGACTTTCCTAATTAATCGCATCCTCAAAAACAGCAGATAAGTAACATTTAGCTACCGTTCACTATGCCTTGATTGGAGGGAAAAAGATAAGAAAAAGATGGAGTTCGGCATAGCTCATACATTCAGCGGGCCAATGCACATAGCACGAATACTAAGTGCTACTTATCTAAAATGACGGAGGGCTACGGTTGGGTTTTTGGCGAAAAAACCCTTTAACGTAATGAACTTGATATGGTTGAAGGAACCTGAGAAGTTTTGAAAAAGATTGGTTTAGGCTCCGCTTTTGAAAACTTGTGGTTTGAAGAAAACCGAGTAATCTATAGTATAGACTTTTTCTCAAGAGATCACTCACCGCGAAGGGATCTTGGCTCTTGCCTCCAAGAATGAGGTGCTGGATATTCACAACCGAATACCACTATGCAAAGTGAAAGAATATAACTGTAGTTTTTCGAAATTTGTACCAACAACATCTTTTTAGGTTTCTTTTCTTTCATTAATCAAAATTAATGTGGTCCCATCAATTAACCTATCACACCAGAAAAGAACGAAAATACAATGTACGTATATGCCATCCGAATTCGCCACTGGGCCCGTCATCACCCGTTAGGTTACTTAACTAACGACAGAGTGGGGGCTGGACTAGTGCGGGTGCAAAACATATACAACATCTATTAGTATGTATATATGAATATATATAACATTCGTTTCAGGCATGATATAATCAACATCAGAGAATCTCAGCAAGCAATACAGAATGGTGGATATTCTTGGAGCCTCGGGTTTCATTTGAGCCACAAATAAAATGCGACGTTCCCGGTCGTGTGGATAGCATGTGCAATGAAACTTGGACCCCTACGAACACGGCAAGTTACCCGCTAATCCCAGAAGTGAGGCAACCCCCTTCAACAAAGTGAATGGGCCACCCAGCACTCCACGGGGTCCCGTAACTTGAGTGCCCCTCCATGGGTCAACCTATACCCCCTACGAGTGCGGCGAATAGCCCGCCAATTCTAGAATGAAGCCCCCTCTGTCCCAACGCCATGAGATGCGGGCCTGTTGCTTTTTAGAACCTGGCTATTCATGCACTCCACCGTGGGGTAAGCCTAGTATAGAAAAGAATAAATAATATATACAATGGTGACATCGACCTCAACCCGGTTGTGCCCCAAACAAATAATATACAACCGGGAAAAGATGACAGTCTACATGTCGGACGCTCGCCTCGCAATAACAAATGTACAAATGAATCTTGACTGTACTACTAACATTGTGAATGGTTGCCTAGCATGGCAACAAGGTTTCGGGAGGCATCTTTCATGCCATATTAAAATTTTAGCCGTTGCAGCTAACCCTAACATATAATCGTTTACTAGAAATCCGACGAAATGAAATGCAAACCACTTTGCTAGTAAAGTGAACAAGGAATACAACCTTTGTAGACCGGTCCTTCACTTCATTAGCTCTATGTAGTAATCCCATCGTTGCGATCATGATGTCCCGTACTCTAGAGAGGCTCCCATGAAGAAAAGAACATGCTTGCATCGAAGTCTTCGAGGCCGAAAATGATCTACGTCGAGGAGACACTAACCCAAGTTCTCTCTTCACTAATTATAGAATTAGTGAAGCAAACACCCTATACTAAATGGAAAGTAGTAGAGGATGATGAAGTAGGAATTTTGCTCACTTTAGTTTTATTTTTCTCACAATATTTTCTCACTCACAAAAATCTAGCAAGCTTTTTTCATGGAGAAGATGAGGAAAAAAATCAAGAGAGAATGAGCTCATGAGGTAAGAATATGAACCATGGGTGAGTTAGTGTCATAAACTAACTCATGTAGAGACTTAAGTAGGGTTAGTATAATGGTTGGGTTGATAAATATCTACAAGTGAAACAAAAAGAGAAGGCTTTGGTCAATGCATCCATAAGCTTCTACAAGCTTGTATCCTTGGCAAATATGCATCCAATTTTTGAATTACTTAGATAATTATAAATCCTAGATTAAATCAAGCATGGTATAAGTCTCATACACCCATGTATCAAGTATCATCAAGCATGACACAAATCTTTTTACATTAATATATATCACATATATACACATGCACACAAGTGAGAAAAAGAAATCGTATGTGAGCAAATATTAGTTAATGTAATGTAATATATCAAATATATAATTATACATTAAATTATTAAATCAACTCTTGATTTAATAATCCGTCTATATTACATATAACCGACTGATATCAAATGAATCAACTTATCGAATCAACACTTGATCCGATAACCCGGCTATATCATATATAACCGACCGATATCACATATCGCGAGAATAGAATACGGTGTCACATATCGTATTAATCTCGGTCCCGCACATATCACATATGTGCTCCTACTCCGTTTCGCTTGAGCCAGGAAACCTCTGTGTAGGACTCCAAAGACTCGTCAATACGCCGGCAGTAGGCGATGATCATATCAAAAACCCACAAGCCGCAAGCGGTCAGCTAAATGTAACGTCCTGATTAATGCAAAAATACTTGTTAACCGCAATCAGAAACGGCGTCGCTTTGCAGCTAGCCGGTGAGTACGGGTCGATCCACAGAGATGTGTAATTTTCTTAATGTGCTTTTACGAGTTGATTCCAAATATTGTTTGGATTGATTAAATCTAAAACCTAGATTTATCACTAAACTAAATTAATCTAAATTAAAGTCTTGCTAGGGTTATGCTTAGGGGAAGTTTGGAGATTAAAGGTTTCCTCACCGCTTTCAATGCCTTATTTTTGATCTATTAGATGTTACGGTAATTATCAATGAAGTGGATTAGAATCTTTTGGGAAGATGTCTCATCCTCTAGATTCCTATCCTTCCTTTATCGATAATTACCCTAACCTCCATGGAAAACGTGTGCAACCGGGCCTTTACACTACGGTGTCATCGTTACCTCGAGGGGTAGGATGTCGTAGGGCGCGGTGTGTGCGCGTATGAATGGAGTTCTAATTCTTAGGTGTGAATGGCATGAAAGGGGTGAGAGATCTCATCTCTCAAACCTTTCCCTAAGGCTAATGATTGGTAGGGATTCTGCGTGTTCAAGTTTAGTTAATTACCGCAATCAAGACGGGTTCGCTTGTAGCTTGCCGGTTGAGTACGGGTTGTCCGCAGGGAGATGGGAATCTTTTTCTATGTGCTTTAACGAGTTAAGTCCAATTTTCCAGATTTGTTTGTGATTAACTAAGTGTTAAAATGAGTGTAAGGAGAGCTTGCTAGGGTTAGGATTAGGTTAGTTTGAGTTAGGAGTCACTCACTTCTTTCGTTGCCACTCTTAATATCGGTGTTACGGTAATCGGCAACAACGGGGATTAGCACGACTAGGAAGGAACTTACGAGTATAAGCTAGGCTTTCCAACGCTTAAGTTCTTCCTTTTGGTGCTTGTCCGTCCGTTCTTGGCTCTTAGCCATAACCTCCGGTTAATTCAACCACAACTGGTCTCACTACGGAATCACCGCTATCATGTAGGATAGGGTGCCGTAAGAAGCGGATTGTGGTTCAATTAACGGGAGTCAATTTAAGATGTTGGGCAAGGAAAGAGTGAGAGAGATTTCCTTCTCTCAAACTTCCCTTATCCTACCCTAAATAGTATGGAAATTACTCACCCATTACAAGAAGAACGAAAAATAAAACAGAGGAGGAAGATAGAAAGAAAGAGATTAGAAGATAACAACTAGCTATTTGCGACCTCACCTTGGCAAGGATCAAGCGTAAGCATCATGGTTGTTTAAGGCTAAAGGAAAAGAGAAAAGAAAGAAACAACAATAAATAACAACAACTACTTATCAATTAAAGATTACAAGCAATTAACATAACAAGAGCAAGACAAGTATAATAACAAAATGAACTTCTTTATTCATCATTCTTCACTCACAAAAGCTCACTACAAGTTTTTCAATGGAGAAGAGATGAGAAGAGGAAGAAGAACAACAAGTATTCTAAACCTAAAAAAAATACAAGATTAAGCACCCTTGGCTTCACAAGGTTCTGGGCTATTTATAGGCAGGGAAAAGGAAATCTAGGGCAAAATTCTGACCCTTCATGAAGAGACCCATATGCCCCTGCAATTTGACCAACTGCGGTGCTAGTACGGCCTCGGAACCGCGGCCTATACCCCCTATTAGCCGCGGTTCCGCGACCGTATAGTTGAATTAGGGCATGGCATTTTTGGTGCTTCCTTGGTTTGCTGTGTCCTTTATTCTGGAATATGATTTTTCTCAGATTTGCTTCATGATTTTTCCAGAATTTCTGTTGAGCACTAGATGATTTGATGTGGATCTTTTAGTCTTGATTTTCTCGAGCTCCGCATAGATTTCTTAGATCTTGTGTTGCCATTGAGCCTTGTGCATGAAGATGAAATTGATTTGCAATTTTGTCTCTTAAACTGGTGTGTGGCAACAAACGGATAAAGAGCGGAGATCCGTGTTTTATCTGTGGTTGGCAGGAACCCGGATTTTGTTGTGTTTTTCCATGAATTTCACCGTTTAGAGCCGAGAACCTGTATCCTGCAATTGACTAGCAAACACGGCTCAAGAGTTCCTACCGATAAGCAATATGATAAAAATTGGACGGTATAAAAATGCAAAAATCTGATATGAACAAATACCATCAAACTTATCATTTGCTCGTCCCGAGCAAAGCCAATTTATTCACAAAAAATTTCCTAACCTCACTTTCGCAGGGAACGCGATTGCACTGAGCATGTGCAACAAGCCGTTAAAACTCTAGGTGTCCCTAGTAGGAGGAGTGTTGTCTCGTGAGGGTTTTCAGCGGATACTACCCATAAAATCTGGTCAAGCTAGTTTTGTAGAATAACTATGATTCAAACCCCTAATGTTTTGTTTCAGAAAATAACAATTCTATTATCCTAAGTCGAGACTATCAGAACCTTATTTTTCACATCTCGCTTCTTGTTTAACTACAGATTTTATATGTCTTTACGTGTAGTGCAAATAGTGTCGTTAAGTTTCCAGAAGGATCGATTAAAGTCATTATGTCACACAATAAAGCCCAGATAAAAATTTTAAAAGGATCACATAAGTTTTATAAAGAGTTAAGCATTTTTCAAGTTTCGTTTTCCAGTAAAATTTCAACTTCAGAATTTCTATCTTCCTTAATCAGGAAACTAGGTCTTATTTTTTACTCCACCTTTTTCTTGTTTTCATTTCATACACACCTCTGTGAACGTGCAATAGTCTTTATCATAGAATAAAACCTTCATATCTCCGCTAAAATTTTTATAAAAGCCTGTCTTTTATCAAGATTATTCTCACACAAAGAACCGTTAGGAATTTTAACTCGGAGAGAACACTTGCTTGACTTTGTTTTAATCTGGACTTTCTAAGCTTCTTAGCGAGCTTTGGGCCAATGCACCCAAACCAGTTGGCTTTAGGGCATTAGGTGTAGAAACACCCCAGCGCACTTAATTACTCAAGTTACCTAGGTCCAAAAACAAAAGACAGTTTGGCGTGAAAATCATGATGATTCAATACGAACGGAGACATAACCGACAGTTCAATTATTTTTTTGGATAAAAGACGTGTTTAGTGGGTTCGATGTGTAATCATTCCAATCATGTTTCAGATGTGTTATTTTTCAGACATAGTTCCAATTAAGGCATCAATAACATTCCTTCATATTCACTCACTTCATAAACTATTCTTGGTATTACTTATTTCAGAACAAACCTATTTGATCCTCAGAAAATCATTTATCTATTTAAAAGTTTTTAAACATAAAAGACTTGTCATCTAATTTCCAAAACTCACGACACGTGTAGTGTGATGTAAAGACGTATATCAGCTATAGTTAACTTCAAAAGAGAGTTATCTTTCGGGTTTTCAAGATCTAAACATAAGATTTAGTTATTCTTATCTTATCAAACAAAAACCGTCGAAATGTTGAATCAGAGTTTTCCCACTAGCTAACTTGACAAAAAGTTTTTATGTTTTTAGAGAATTTTCTGATTTTTATGGAATTAAATATGCAGATGGAAAATATACATACGAATGCGAAGGTAAGAAATGCGTACCGAGCGTACCCCCAAACTTAAACTGGACAGTGTCCTCACTGTCATTGCATGAAGAGATTATTTGAAGGGTCAAAATTGTCGGTTAGCTATACACATTTTTTTTGTTTTTGTTTTTAAAGAAAATAAAAGAAAAGCAAAAATGGAAAAGAATATCCACAAAAATGTACAAAATGGTATATACATACCCCCAAACTTATTTGGAATAGTGTCCACTGTTCTTGGCAGGATAACCGAAGTTTGGAGGTAGGCAGAGGAAGATAATGAAGGGTAAACCGGCTCCTGTAAGAACAGGAGCTCCTCTGTTGGTTCGGCGCTAAGGTACGGTTTGAGTCGGTGTCCATTTACTTTGAAAAATGAACCGTCCTTTGGATTCTCCAAATCCACAGCGCCATGCGGATACACATTTCGCACAAAATACGGCCCTTTCTAGCGAGATCTGAGCTTTCCTGGATGGAAGTGAAGTCGGGTGTCGTAAAGCAGTACCTGCTGACCAGGTACGAAAGTTTTGCGCAAAAGGTGTTTATCGTGAAACACCTTCGTTCGGTTCTTAACGACAACCGCGTTATCGTAAGCCTCATCCCTAAGCTCGCTTAATTCGTTCAACTGCAGCTTCCGATAGCTGCCCGCATCTTCGAGAGACAGATTCAGCTCCTTTATCGCCCAAAATGCACGATGCTCTATTTCGACAGGTAGGTGGCAAGCTTTTCTGTACACAAGCCGATAGGGAGACATGCCAAGATCGGTCTTATAAGCGGTTTGGAATGTCCAAAGGGCATCAGTGAGTTTCAACGACCAATCCTTACGGTTCTTGGAAACCGTCTTCTCCAGTATCTGCTTGATTTGCCGATTTGAAACTTCGGCCTGCCCGCAGGTTTGGGGATGGTAGGGCGTAGAGAGCTTATGATTAATGGAATATTTCCGCATCAAGGCCTCGAAGGTCTTATTGCAGAAATGAGTTCCATTGTCCCTAATGATCGCTCGGGGGTGCCCAAAACGGGAGAAAATGTTTTCTTTAAGAAACCTAACGACAACCTTGTTGTTGTTAGTCCGGCTGGGCACAGCCTCGACCCATTTAGAGACGTAATCAACAGCAAGAAGGATGTACAAGTTCCCAAAAGAGCTGGGAAACGGCCCCATGAAATCGATCCCCCAAACATCGAAAATCTCCACAACCAAGATTGGTTGGAGCGGCATCTCGTTCCTCCGGGATATCTGGCCCAAGTGTTGGCACCGGGAGCAAGTCTTGCAATAGTCATGAGCATCTTTGAAGAGTTGTGGCCAGTAGAAACCACATTGCAAGATCTTCTCAGCTGTCAATCTGGGGCCAAAATGCCCGCCACACGCTTGATCGTGGCAAAATGACAGCACACTCTTGAATTCCTCGTCATGGACACACCGACGAATAATCTGGTCGGGACAGTATTTGAACAAATAGGGTTCGTACCAGTAAAAGTGTTTTACTTGGGATAAGAAGCGAAGTCTGTCCTGACTTGACCATTCAGTTGGTAGTAATCCCGTGGCCAAATAGTTCACAATATCTGCGAACCAGGGTTCGCAAGATACTGTCAAGAGCTGTTCATCCGGGAAATCGTCGTTGATCGGAATTGGAAGCGAAGGCGAAGAAGGAAGTCGTGAGAGATGGTCGGCAACTACATTTTCACATCCTCGTTTGTCCTTAATGACAAGGTCAAACTCTTGAAGCAAGAGGATCCAACGTATTAGCCGAGACTTTGCATCTTTCTTCGCAAAAAGATGGCGCAGAGCAGAATGGTCTGTGTAGACAATGACTGGAGAGCCGATTACGTAGGGCCTGAACTTTTCTAAAGCAAATACAACAGCCAAGAATTCCTTCTCAGTTGTTGTATAATTGAGTTGGGCGTCGTTCAGGGTTCGGCTTGCATAATAGATTACGTGCAGCATCTTGTTGATGTGTTGTCCAAGGACAGCACCAATGGCAAAGTCGGATGCATCGCACATAATCTCAAATGGGTGCATCCAGTCAGGTGAAGAAAGAACGGGAGCAGAAGTGAGTGAGCTTTTTAATGACTTGAACGCAGTCACACAGCTCGATTTGAAGTCGAATGGCGTGTCCTTGGCCAGTAAAAGAGTCAAGGGCCTAGAAATCTTGCTAAAGTCCTTGATGAACCGTCTATAGAAACTGGCATGGCCAAGGAAGGCTCGGATGTCTCGGACGCATTTGGGAGGAGGTAGATTGGAAATGACCTCAATCTTTGCTTTGTCAACCTCTATGCCATTTTGCGAGATGATATGTCCTAAGACAATACCTTCGCGCACCATGAAGTGGCACTTCTCCCAATTTAAAGTGAGATTCTTGTCCTTACATCGGGTAAGGACAGCGTCAAGATGCAGCAAACACTCGTTGAAGGAATCGCCAAAGATGGAGAAATCGTCCATGAAGATCTCCAGAAATTTTTCCACCATGTCTGAAAAGATTCCCATCATACACCGCTGGAAGGTAGCGGGCGCATTGCATAACCCAAAGGGCATGCGACGATATGCAAACGTGCTGAAAGGACAAGTGAAAGTGGTCCTGTCCGGGTCTTTTTCGGCGATGAGAATTTGATTATAGCCGGAGTAGCCATCAAGAAAGCAGTAGTACTCGTGTCCGGCCAATCGTTCAAGCATTTGGTCAATGAAAGGTAGCGGAAAGTGGTCCTTCCGCGTTGCGGTGTTGAGTTTTCTATAATCAATGCATACTCGCCACCCAGTTTGGTTGCGAGTAGGGATTAACTCGTTCGCCACGTTAGTGATGACCGTTATACCTGATTTCTTGGGGACAACGTGAATGAGGCTAACCCACTGGCTATCAGAGATAGGGTAAATGATACCACTATCAGACATTTTACGATCTCCTTCTTCACAGCCTCTTTCATGACTGGATTGAGACGTCTTTTGGGATCCCGGGCCGGTTTGGCATCATCCATCAGATGAATGTGATGTTCAACGATCAGGGGACTAATCCCCTTGATGTCCGCCATGGACCAGCCAAAAGCTTGCCTGTTGCTGTGCAAGACCGTGAGAAGGGCTTTCTCTTGCTCTGGAGCTAGAGAAGCCGAGATGATGACAGGGAGGGTCTCGTTCTCACCTAAGTAAGCATACTTAAGGTGAAACGGCAAAGGCTTGAGTTCGAGCGTTGGAGGTGAAACGATGGAACGCAAGATTGGTGATGCGGTCTCGAACTCAAAAGATTCCAGCAAAGGTTCAAAACGAGTGTAAGCGACCGAGTCGGATGGTTCAGGTAACTCTTCCAGAAATTCGAAAGATTCAAACTCGGGTTGTGAGCGGCTAAGATCGTTCGAGAACGTGAAACACTCGTAGTCGTTGTCGGGCGCAGAAACAGCAGCAGGTTCGAGGAGGAACGCACTAGTGGCGTTAAGGTTATCGTGATCAAACAGAAACTCCTCGAATTCACACTCTTCTGGGGTGATCTCCTGGATTGAGCAAACGTCCAGTATATGAGCATTAGGTTTGGAGGGCTGATTCCCCAACCTAAAAATGTTGAGTTCAATTGTTATGTTTCCGAAAGAGAGGTTCATCGAACCATTGCGACAATTGATCATAGCATTTGAGGTTGCAAGGAATGGGCGACCGAGTATCACCGGAATTTGATTCCGGGGGTTAGCTACAGGCTGTGTGTCTAATACAATGAAGTCAACGGGGAATATGAAGTCCCCGACTTTGATTAACACATCCTCTAACTCACCCGTAGGATGGGTGATCGATCGGTCGGCCATTTAGAGAGTACAGTGTGTGGGTTTCAGCTCTCCTACGCCTAATTGCTCGTATACTGAGTACGGAAGCAGATTAACACAGGCACCAAGATCTAATAGTGCGCGGTTGATGTTCTTATCCCCAATGGTAATAGAAATCATAGGACAGCCAGGGTCCTTCCGTTTTTGTGGTAAAGATTGGGTAAGAGCATCACTCACAGCACTAGCCAAGAAAACATTCTTTGGTACCTGAGACTTCCTCTTTTTTGTGCACAAGTCCTTTAAGATTTTTGCGTAGGATGGGACTTGTTGGACGGCATCTAAAAGAGGAATGTTAATGTTAACCTGCTTAAATAACACCCGAATCTTCTCCATTTGAGGATTTTGTTTATTAGACCTCAACCGGTTTGGAAATGGGACATTTTTAAAATTGGTTGAGTCTAATGCTTGTGGAGGAGATTGTGGAGTTGGAACGGATCCAAGAATAGGTGTTTTCGTGGAGTGAGAAGCGGGTCCGTTCAGAGCAGAAGAAGAAGGAGAGCCTTTTAAAGAATGGAGAATAGGCTCAGAAGAAGAAGAAGCAGGAGAAGAAGAAGAAGAAGAAGCAGCGGCCGGGGTGTCATCGTTGATCCGTGTGCCAATGTTGTTTTGCAGCATCCTTCCCAATCTCAATGTGGTCATGGCACTCACATTATGATTCTGTTGTTCAAGAGCAACATGTACATTATATGGGTGACCGGGATTTGGGAGTGGCTAGGACGGGAGCTTCCCCTTCTCTCGCTCGCTTAAGGCCGCATTCAGTTGTGCAATCTGGGCCTCGATGGTCTTGATGCTTTGCCCGTGAGCGGCAGTGTGTTGCACTAAGGACTGAATAGAAGACTGGATGTTGGCGGTGGATTGTGTCGATTGTTTAACGAACGCCTCCAGACTTCGTTCGAGCGAGGAAACCTTATCTTTGTTTGACGGAACAAAATTGTTTTGGGGAAAAGAATTATTGGGTGCAAAGTTGTTCGTCTGATTTTGAAAAGGTTTGGGTTAGAAGGGCTGCTGAAACTGATGTTGAGTTTGTTGTTGCGCTTGTTGTTGCGGAGGAGGGGGCCTTTGGAAATTGTTGCCTTGGAATTGATGCTGATTCTGATTCCAGGCGAAATTGGGGCGGTTCCTCAAATCGGGATTGTACGTGGAAGAGTATGGATCAATCCTCGGTCTTTGCTGAAATGCAGCATTAACCTGATCCTGTCCTTGCGATGGTGGATTGTAAGGACACTCTTCGGTTAAGTGAGAAGGATCAGAACAACAAGCGCAAATGGTACGAAGGGGGAGAACAGAGGTAGGAGCAGGAGAAGAAAATTTGCTCTCTATCGCTTCAAGCTTTCTCGTTATTGCAGCCATTTCAGCTTTCATCGCAATAGAGACATCAAGTTGGTGAATTCCTACCCTAGACTGACCGGTAGAAGTTGAGGTAGAAGAAGAAGAAGTCGGTCTGGTGCTCTCCCATTGTAGCGTTTGCTCCGCAAGGTCGTCAAAGAATTACCACGCTTCCTCGTCAGATTTCGATAGGAAGTGGCCTTGACATATGGTTTCCAACAACTGCTTCATTGCTGGGTTCAGGCCCTCGTATAAGGTTTGGCAAAGTTGCCATTTCTCAATACCATGGTGAGGGCACTGAACAAGAAGGTCTTTATACCGATCAAAGCACTTCCAGAAGGGTTCAGAAGGAAGCTGAGAGAATTGGTTGATTTCGTTACGTATCCTTGCGGTTTTATGATTCGGATAAAATTTCTTGAGAAACGCTTTTACAAACTCGTCCCAACTGGTTATGGAGTGGGAAGCGGTGCTATACAGCCATTTTTCAGCAAGATCGCATAATGTGAACGGAATGACCCATAGACGTATAGCATCGTCCGACAGCTGGGTGGTTTTCATCATGGCACAAACGTTTTGAAATTTATTGATGAAGATATAGGCATCTTCAGATTCAAGCCCATGAAATCGTGGAAGCATGTTGATGAAGTGGGGCTTAATTTCAAAATTATCCCCATTGGCCGGTGGAAGGGAAAGGCAGGTGGGAAGTGCAGAACGGGTGGGATAGAAACGATCCTGGAGCGCGATTCAGTGCGGCGCTACAACAGGCGGTGGTGGTGGGTTATTGGTCTCCGTAGGAGGTGGAGCCAATCCAGGGGTTGTCAAAGAGATGTTTGGATTAAATCCTGACATCGCAGAAGAAGAGGTTGGTGATGGTGAAGGTGAAGATGTATGAACAGAATTCCGGTCAACGTCGGAGTTGGCCGGCAAAAGTAAGGGTGAAAGAGGAGTGGACGGAGTTTCGACGTCTGAGTCGATCGCGAAGTCGGTAGCGACTAACGTAACGCGGACTAGACGGATGCTAGTTTCCCGAGTCCAAGCGGACATACACTAAACGAGTTTAGTATAGTCAAAGCGGAGAAGGTGAGGGTAAGAAAACGTCAATGGAGAAATACGATGGGTGGTGGGTGAAAAATGGATTTTGCGACAAAGGGCAAGTTTTTATAAAAGTTTTTGATTTTTTCCTTTTATTGTTTTTTTTAGAAAGAGCTTTACAGAAATATGTATGGACTTACGGTTTTAAGCAATCACAAACAAGATATGCACAATCACACCTAGATCTAGGGTCACCTAGGTCTGCTAGACATCTCCTAACTCTCCCAAAGGGCTAGAAATAGGACCTCAAACCGCCTCTTCTCCGTCAATCGCGGCCAGGTAAGTGCCAGGTAAGTGGGAGGTTGTCCAACGCTTTCGCGAAGTTCCTTAATTAAATAACCACTTGCCTTCGACACACTTGCCTAGGCACCGCAAAAGTCAGATAGGATAAACGGCTGATGCCTGTAACTAGTCCTTTGTCCTATTGAGCGCGAAGTCCTTAGGGCTGAGTCTAGTATTTTTTAATTAACAATGGTCAATGCATATGCTTTTTGTGATTTTATGGGGTCCTGGGAAGGGTGATGAAATCCCCACCCAATCTGAATTGGTTTCAAGCCCCTTAAGTCCGTATTAATGAATGCAAAGCGGTAAAAAATCAACTGCAACCAATTTTTATTTTCTTAGCGCGGCGAAAAGAATCCTGCACAAGAACAGTTTATTGGAAGGGGGAAGAGAATTTGCGCAAAGAATGCTGCAGAAAACACAGTTCAGAGGAGTCCAGAGGAGTGCGGGAGAGAAAAGGAGGACTTACAGAGATTTTTGCACCCTGAAGGAGCCAAACGGCCACGGTTCCGTGGCCTAAGCCAGCTTATGCCGCGGTTCCGCTGCAGTAAGGTGGTGTTGGGCTTCTGAAATTTGTGGGTGTGCTTCAGTGGTTGTCCTCTGCTTGTCTGGATTTGCTGAATCTTGATTTGCTCACTGTATCTGCTCCAGATTTTTACAGTAGACCGTTTGCTTCGTTTTGATCCGTCGTGGTGTAGCCGCGAGATATGGGTCTATCTTCCCACGTCTTTGACACTGAACTCGAACTTCGTGTTATCCTGCACACTTGCAGAAAAACTAATCAAAAATAACAAGATGGTTTTTATTTTACAATGTATATTTTTTTGTTTGTTTTGTTTTTCGGTTAGCTTTATATTCACAAATTAACCCGAAATTACACAAAGAAATAAATTACCGTCTCCTCGGCAACGGCGCCATTTGATTGGTAAGGATTCTGCATGTTCAAGTTTAGTAAATTACCGCAATCAAGACGGTTTCGCTTGTAGCTAGCCGGTTGAGTACGGGTCGTCCGCAGGGAGATGGGAATCTTATTCTATGTGCTTTAACGAGTTAAGTCCAATTTTCCAGATTTGTTTGTGATTAACTAAGTGTTAAAATGAGTGTAAGGAGAGCTTGTTAGGGTTAGGATTAGGTTAGTTTGAGTTAGGAGTCGCTCACTTCTTTCGTTGCCACTCTTAATATCGGTGTTACGGTAATCGGCAACAACGGGGATTACCACGACTAGGAAGGAACATGCGAGTATAAGCTAGGCTTCCCAACGCTTAAGTTCTTCCTTTTGGTGCTTGTCCGTCCGTTCTTGGCTCTTAGCCATAATCTCCGGTTAATTCAACCTCAACCGGTCTCACTACGGAATCACCACAATCATGTAGGATAGGGTGCCGTAAGGAGCGGATTGTGGTTCAATTAACGGGAGTCGATTTAAGATGTTGGGCAAGGAAAGAGTGAGAGAGATTTCCTTCTCTCAAACTTCCCTTATCCTACCCTAACAAGTATGGAAATTACTCACCCATTACAAGAAGAACGAAAAATAAAACAAAGGAGGAAGATAGAAAGAAAGAGATTAGAAGATAACAACTAGCTATTTGCGACCTCACCTTGGCAAGGATCAAGCGTAAGTATCATGGTTGTTTAAGGATAAAGGAAAAGAGAAAAGAAAGAAACAACAATAAATAACAACAACTACTTATCAATTAAAGATTACAAGCAATTAACATAACAAGAGCAAGACAAGTATAATAACAAAATGAACTTCTTTATTCATCATTCTTCACTCAGAAAAGCTCACTACAAGTTTTTCAATGGAGAATAGATGAGAAGAGGAAGAAGAACAACAAGTATTCTAAACCTAAAAAAAATACATGATTAAGCACCCTTGGCTTCACAAGGTTCTGGGCTATTTATAGGCAGGGAAAAGGAAATCTAGGGCAAAATTCTGACCCTTCGTGAAAAGACCCATATGCCCCTGCAATTTGACCAACTACGGCGCCAGTACGGCCGCGGAACCGGGGCCTATACCCCCTATTGGCCGCGGTTCCGCGGCCATATAGTTGAACTAGGGCATGGCATTTTTGGTGCTTCCCTGGTTTGCTGTGTCCTTTATTCTGGCATATGATTTTTCTCAGATTTGCTTCACGATTTTTCCAGAATTTCTGTTGAGCACTAGATGATTTGATGTGGATCTTGTAGTCATGATTTCCTCGAGCTCCGCGTAGATTTCTTGGATCTTGTGTTGCCATTGAGCCTTGTGCATGAAGATGACATTGATTTGCCATTTTGTCTCTTAAACTGGTGTGTGGCAACAGACGGATAAAGAGCGGAGATCCGTGTTTTATCTGTGGTAGGAAGGAACTCGGATTTTGTCGTGTTTTTCCATGAATTTCACGGTTTAGAGCCGAGAACCTGTATCCTGCAATTGACTAGCAAACACGGCTCAAGAGTTCCTACCGATAAGCAATATGATAAAAATTGGGCGGTATAAAAATGCAAAAATCTGATATGAACAGCTAACCCTAACAAGCCAGGAGATTACTCGCTCATTAGGGGATTAAAAGAAATTATAATTAAAAGAAAATTAAAACAAAGAATTAAAAGCAACTTACTAATTTTTATTGATGGCTCCCTCCAAGCAAGAATACAGAACATATCTGAATTTGTTTATTGAAAAGAGGCATGAGTTTTACAGATCTGTGATTACAATTTATAGGAAAACAGGAAAACTAGGGTTACAGAGTCTCGCGCATGTGCAATTACAGATATGCCCACGAAAAATCCCAACACCCGCACCGACTCACCGACACGGGAAAAATCCACCAACACGGGCACTTAATGGCCGCGGAACCGTGGCAATAGTAGGCTTGGGCCGCGGTTCCACGGCCCTTTGGTGGGCTTGGCTCACCATCTTTTCTAGGATTCATTGTACTTGTCTGGGCTTGTTATTTCTTCATCCTATTTCTTTGTTTGGCTTCTTATTCTTCTCCAGATCTTCAGTGAAAATTTGTATTTGTCTTTAAACCGTTTCACTTTGACATGTTTGGACCTTGCGTTGCCTTGTACCTATGTGAACTATGATTAGTCTCGGCTTGACTAGGATCCGTCTATTTGTTGGTAAAAAGACCCTTTTCTGTTGTCTTGTGTCTTTTTCACTGTTTTCGCTCCAAAAACCTGTATCCTGTAACATGCAGCAGACATGCGTCAAAAGCACCTGTTTAATTATAAAACGAATAAGAATTGGGGAATATAAATTGCAATATTATGATATGAACAAATACTCCCAAACTTATCTTTTGCTCGTTCTCGAGCAAACTTATTATTTTTATTCACTAAAATCCTAACCACACTTTCGCAGGGAAACGCGATTGCACTGAGCACGTGGAACAAGCCGTTAAACCTCTAGGTGTCCCTAGTAGGAGGAGTGTTGTCTCCTGAGGGTTTTCAGCGGATTACACCCACAAAATCCTATCAACTCGGCCCGTTGACTTTTGTTCTCCAATTAGGTTTTCTAACAAGGAATTCTATTATCTTTTGACTCGCAAATTATCCACCCACATTCTTCACACTTCCTCATTATTTAACTTAAGATTATATATATCCTATAGACTTACTTAGCTTTCAGCATCTCTTAAGTCTTCCTTCTGGGGTTTCATCTCCACTTAGGAATTTCTATCAACTCTATTAAAGATACAAGTTCTATCTTTCATTCCTCTCTCTTATCTAAATTCCAATCACATATCCCTACGTGTCTGTATAGATCACCCCTACACTTGGAAATTCAAATCAAGCAATCATGCCCTTGTCCGTTGTCCAAAGTACTTTTTAATACGTGAATTTTTAATTGAATTTTGCTTACACATCCTTCATGCGACCGTTAATACTTCTTGAGGTACCAACGACCGATTACAAAATGCGTTTGCACATTTTAAAGCGTACTTCCTAGTTTTGCAACACCCAAGGCTCTAGCAGTGACTCCCAAACCAGTTGGTCTAAGGCACTAGGTGATGAAGCACCCTCGCTAAATATTTTTCTATTTCTACAGCCTTAAGTAATCACAAAAACTAGTGTCCATTTTTTCTTTATTCATTCTTTTTCCATTTATTTTCATTGTACTAAGGACTTTAGACAAGAGCATTTCAAGGTCTCTTCTACTATTCCAAGTTTCAAGGTGTGTGATTGTGCAAATTATAGGGTATACATTTTCACAATCTAGACTTAAGCTAGGAACTATTTTTCAAACTTATACTCTAATAAGAACTTCAATATTTTTCCCTTGTCTCGACTTGGCCCAAGAAGTGAACCCAAAATTTGCCTATTTCTAAATAAACTATAAGGCATATACTTTCTAGCGTTCAACTTTAAGGAATGTTATCATTGGGGTTTTTAATCCACTAAGTCTATGATCTAGTTGCTCCTAGCTAGTTAACCTATCTGTCAAACTCTAGTCAAATAAGCCAAAATTGAATACGATAATTTTTATAATTTTTGAAAATTTTCAATTTTTTTGGGTTTTTCAAATAAGTATGCAAATGCAAAAATATGTACAAATGAATGCGAAGGAAAAAAAACGTACCGAGCATACCCCCAAACTTGAACTTGACAGTGTCCTCACTGTCATGCTAAACCAAGAGGGTCAAAATACCAGCACTTCCCTGTTTATTTATTTATAATTTTTTTATTGTTAAGGAAAACAAAAATATATACAGAAAGGCCCTCCCCAAAACTTCATTTAAACTCTGTTAGACATTACTGCCAAACCTTGCATAGACCAAACGTCAACACCAACCAGTTGAAAAAATTATGAGTAAAGAGTATCAGTTGGTGGAAGAATAAGTCGTAGCGATCCATAAAGAATTGGGGAAGATAGAAGTGGTGGTATGGAAGGTATGGAAGTGAATAGACAGGAGGTGGTGATGAATCAAAACGAGAATGCGAATGATCAGCAATCAGTGGAATGTTGGCATTCTCGTAGCTTCTTAAAAGAAATGGGGGTGGTTCAACTTCTAAAGGAGGAGGTTGACTAACCACAATACCCCCAAAATGTTTCTGTGGGTCCTCTATTGACTTGGCATCATCCATCAATTGCATATGATATTCAATTATAAGGGAACCGATCTCCTCGATGTCCACCATAGTCCAACTGAAAACTTGCCGCCTATCTTGTAAGACCTTTAAAATAGCGTTCTCTTGCTCGAAGGCTAGAGAGGCTGATATTATAATGGGAAAAGTCTCATTCTCACCTATGTAAGCATATTTAAGGTGAGGCGGTAAGGACATGAGTTCGAGTTTCGTAGGCGAAAGAATCATTGCGGAATCTACCTCGAACTCAAAGGACTCCAACACAGGTTCGAAATCACTGCGTACAACCGATTCGGATGGTTCAACTAACTCATCCAAAAATTCAAAAAACTCATATTCGGGCTGTGAGTCGTCATCATCCGAAAAAGTGAAACATTCATAATCAATGTCGGTTGTGTCAACGGTGGTAGGCTCAAGGAGGGATGCACTAGTGGCGTCAAAACTGTTTTCATCAAAAAAGATTCTTTCAAGCTCGCAGTCCTCCTGCTTGATTTCGTGAATAGAGCAAACTTCTCGTGTACTAGTTTTAGGCATGGGAGGCAGACTTCCTATCTTATAAATATTGAACTCATTAGACATCTACCCAAAGGATAGAGTCTTGGAGCCATTGCGACAATTTATTACAGCATTGGAAGTGGCCAAAAATGGTCGATCGAGGATCAACGGAATTTGGTTCCGTGGGTTAGCAACAACTTGTGTATCCATAACAATAAAATCAACGGGGAATATGAACTCCCCAACTTTGATCAACACATCCTCTAGCTCACCCCTTGGATGGGTGATTGATCGATCAGCCATTTGGAGAGTACAACGAGTGGGTTTCAACTCTCCAACCCCTAATTGTTCGTACACGGAGTAGGGAAGCAGGTTAACACTAGACCCAAGATCTAAAAGTGCTCGATTAATTTTCTTATCCCCAATTGTGATTGAAATCGTAGAAGAGCCAGGGTCCTTTCGTTTTTGGGGTAAGGTTTGAGGGTGGTTAATAGCATTGCTCACTGCACTAGCCATTAGCACTTTCTTGGGTACTTGAGATGCCTTTCTCTTCGAGGTGCATAAGCCCTTTAAGATTTTCGCGTATGAAGGGACATGTTGGATTGCATCCAAGAGAGGTATATTTATGCTAACCTGCTTAAATAATTCCACAATCTTCTCCATTTATGCAGTTGGTTTATTTGGACTCAACCTGTTTGGAAATGGTGCATATTGAAAATTTGTTGAGTCAAATGTCTGTGGAGTAGAATGTGGAGTAGGAACGGCACCCAGTGTAGATGTGTTCGTGTTGTGAGAAATGGGTCCGTTCGACTTAGAAGAAGTAGAGCCGTGTGAAGGGTGGAGAATAGGCTCTAAAGAAAAAGGTGAAGAAGAAGGTGAAGAAAATGAAGAAGGGGAAGATGACGATGGAGAAGAAGAAGAACCACCGGCGGGAATGTCATCACTAATACCCACATTATTCTGCAACACTCATCCGGATCTCAACGTGGTCACCCCATTAACATTGTGATTGTGATATGCGTTTTGTGTGTGACCGGGATTTGGTAATGGTTGAGATTAAAGCTTTCCCTTTTCTCTCCCGCTCAACGCAGCAGTTAATTGTGCAATTTGTGCCTCAATAGATTTGATACTTTGATCGTGTGAGGCATTGTTATGCATCAAAGACTAAACATAATTTTCAAATCTTGCTGCGGATTCTGTAGATTGCTTGAGAAATGCATCTAGACTTTTTTCGAGCGAGATAACCTTATCATCATTTGGTTGAACCAAATTGTTCGTTTGATTTGTATAAGGTTATTGTTCGAAAGGTTGCTAGTTTTGAGTTTGTGAAGGTGCTTGTTGTTGTTGTGGAGGAGGAGGTATTTGAAAATTGTTATTTCCTTGGACTTGTTGATTTTGGTTCCAAGCGAAATTTGGGTGACTCCTCCACCCCGGATTGTATGTCGAAGAGTACGGATCGTTTCTTTGTCGTTGCTGAAATGCAGCATTGACTTGATCCTGTCCTTGAGTAGATGCATTATAAGGACACTCTTCGGTTAGATGCGATGGATCCGCACAACAAGCACAAACAGTTCGTTGAGGCATAACAGGGGTAGGAGAAGGCAATGAGATTTTGGTCTCAATGGCTTCTAGCTTTTTCATAAGTGCGGCCATCTCGGCCTTCATAGAAATCGACATATCTACTTGATGTATACCTGCCCTAGATTGACCAACAGAAGAAGATGATGTGGTCTTGGTACTCTCCCACTGAATTGTTTGCTCACTAAGATCCTCAAGAAACTGCCACGCTTCGTCACTAGACTTGGAGAGAAAATGACCTTGACATATGGATTCTAGCAACTGCTTCGTTGTCGAGTTCAATCTCTCGTATAATGTTTGGCAAAGTTGCCAACTTTCGATCCCATGATGAGGGCATTGAACGAGTAGGTCTTTAAATCTCTCGAAGCACTTCCAAAATGGTTCGGAAGGAAGCTGTGAAAATTGTATAATCTCGTTACGGATTCTAGCAGTTTTGTGATGAGGATAGAACTTTTTTAGAAAAGCTTTCAGAAACTCGTCCCAATTTCTAATGGAATGTGATGCGGTGCTGTATATCTACTTCTCGGCTAGGTCACATAAGGTGAAAGGAATGACCCTTAGCCTTATAGCGTCATCACTTAATTGGGTCGTTTTCATCATAGCGCACACATTTTGGAATTTATTGATAAAAATATACGCATCTTCAGATTCCAATCCATGAAATTTTGGCATCATATTGATGAATAGTGGTTTTATTTCAAAATTGTCCCCATTTGCCGGTGGGGGTGAAAGACATGTAGGTAAAGAAGTGCGGACAGGGTAAAAGAGATCCTGGAGCGCAACTCATGCGGGCACTACAACAGGCGGAAGATTCGGGTTATTCGCACTTAACGGAGGTGGAATCATTCCCGTCGGTAAGGTATTGTTGGGGTTGAATCCCGACATACCTTCGGAAGAAGAATTTGAAGGTCGAGGTAAGGAAATGGAAGGAATTTCGACTTCGGTGTCGAAAGGTCGTCGGTCGGTACCAACGAAACACGGACTAATCGGGCGTTAGTATCCTTAGTCCAAAGTGACATACACTAAAAGGGTAATGCAGTCAGGAAAAACAGAATGTGGGGGTAAGATAACGTCAATAAGAAGAAGTGGTGTAAGTGAGTTGCAAGTTCCTTTAGCGACAAGTTGCAAGTTTTGAAAAGATTATTTTTTATGTGAGAATGTTTGCAAAGAGATTTTTGAAAAGAGACTTATGACACAAATGTATCAACCACACATGCACAATCAGGCCTAGATCTAGGGTCACCTAGGTCTGCTAGACAGCTTCTAACTAGGGCTAGAAATAGGACCTCAAACCGCCTTTTCACCGACACTTGCGGCCAAGTAAGTGCCAGGTAAGTGGGAAGGAACTACAATGGTGGGCCTAATTAATAACCACTAGCCTAGACACACTTGCCTAGACACCACAAGGTCAGGTTAGGATAAACGGTCAATACCTATACTAGTCCTTTTCCTATTGAGCTCGATGTCCTTAGGGCTGAGTCTAGTATTTTTTAATTAATTGTGGTCGATGCAAAATGCTTTAAGGTGATTTCTGGGGTCCTGGGAAGGGTGATGAAAACCCCACCCAATCTGAGTTTGGTCAATTAGCCCCTTAAAGTTCGATTAAATTATGCAAAACATAAAATTCACTTGCAATCAATTCTTTTAGCACGGCGCAAAGAAACCTGCAGAAAATCTGTTATTTAGAAGGGGGAGAAAGAATTTTTAGCGCAAAGAATTCCTGCAGAAAATTTTCACGAAAGATATATGGTAGGTTGCAGAGGGGAGGATGAGAAAACAAACCAGCAAATTTTCAGGTGTTGACGTGGCCAAGGCGCGCCGGAACCGCGGTATGGGACACCCTTTTGCGGCGGAAACGCGGCGGAGTAGTGGGATCAGGCTCTGGAAAAAAATTCTGCTGTTCTGTACTTGCAATTCCTCTCTGTTCTTATGTACCAAATTCTGTTTTGCCCTCTGTAAATTTCCAGATTCGCTATTCTTCGTTGTTCCTGCAAGATTCAAAAGATACACTCTTCAAACAGATCAAAATTGATAATTTTTATTTCTTTTTTTATTCTCAGATTTTTATAATTTTTAAAATTTTTATCAACCCGAAATTACACAGAAAGAAATTTTACGCCATCCCCGGCAATGGCGCCATTTGATTTATGCAAAAATACTTGTTAACCACAATCAGAAACGGCGTCGCTTTGCAGCTAGCCGGTGAGTACGGGTCGATCCACAGAGATGTGTAATTTTCTTAATGTGCTTTTACGAGTTGATTCCAAATGTTGTTTGGATTGATTAAATCTATAACTTAGATCTATCACTAAACTAAATTAATCTAAATTAAAGCCTTGCTAAGGTTAGGCTTAGGGGAAGTTTGGAGATTAAAGGTTTCCTCACTGCTTTCAATACCTTATTTTTGATCTATTAGATGTTACGGTAATTATCAATGAAGTGGATTAGAATCTTTTCATCTAGATTCTTATCCTTCCTTTATCGATAATTACCCTAACCTCCATGGAAAACGCGCGCAACCGGGCCTTTACACTACGGTGTCATCGTTACCTCGAGGGGTAGGATGCCGTAGGGCGCGGTGTGCGCGCGTATGCATGGAGTTCTAATTCTTAGGTGTGAATGGCATGAAAGGGGTGAGAGATCTCATCTTTCAAACCTTTCCCTAAGGCTAACTCTAACAAGCGAGGAGATTACTCGCTCATTAGGGGATTAAAAGACATTCTAATTGAAAGAAAATTAAAACAAAGAATTAAAAGCAACTTACTAATTTTTATTGATGGCACCCTCCAAGCAAGAATACAGAACATATCTGAATTTGTTTATTGAAAAGAGGCATGATTTTTACAGATCTGTGATTACAATTTATAGGAAAACAGGAAAACTAGGGTTACAGAGTCTCGCGCATGTGCAATTACAGATATGCCCACGAAAAATCCCAACACCCGCACCAACGCACCGACACGGGAAAAATCCACCGACACGGGCACTTAATGGCCGCGGAACCGCGACAATAGTTGGCTTGGGCCGCGGTTCCGCGGCCCTTTGGTGGGCTTGGCTCACCATCTTTTCTGGGATTCATTGCACTTGTCTGGGCTTGTTATTTCTTCATCCTATTTCTTTGTTTGGCTTCATATTCTTCTCCAGATCTTCAGTGAAAATTTGTATTGTTCTTTTAACCGTTTCACTTTGACATGTTTGGACCTTGCATTGCCTTGTACCTATGTGAACTGTGATTAGTCTCAGCTTGACAAGGATCCGTCTATTTGTTGGTAAAAAGTCTCTTTTCTGTTGTCTTGTGTCTTTTTCACTGTTTTCGCTCCAAAAACCTGTATCCTGTAACATGCAGCAGACATGCATCAAAAGCACCTGTTTAATTATAAAACGAATAAGAATTGGGGAATATAAATTGCAATATTATGATATGAACACGTACACCCGGGTATTGAGCAATCAGAAGATCAACAAGCAAGCCTGCTCACAATCCTGTGAATCCAATCAGTAACACTACCGTACAGTCCGGTCTCTTCGTCTGATATGTCCCATATATCGTCTAGGGGTGGTAAACGTCAGACCCTAGTAACTCGATAATTCATGCCGATATGAGGCTCATAACTGGTCGAGAAACCACTGATGACACTTACCGGTATATCTCTGAAGCAGCCCTGGCCAGGGACTTCCTGTTATAGCCAATCGAGCACAGCGCAACATCAACCCCCAATGCCCAGAGAGACGAAACCTCTCCTATCGCTCATTGCCTCCATGTGATTCGGGACAGCACCCAAAAGACACCATTTTGCACGTTCTCTTGAACATGGTAAGGTGGAAATCAAAGCATAGGTGGAATCACACAAGACTCTATGACTATCTCAGGTCTACAGAATAACCTATACCAGAGTCACCAGAGAACTGCCATCTGACGTGAGGTATAATACCATGTGGGAGTTCTCGGCGAGTCTGTTCAGTGTATCCAGTCTCCAATGAGCACCCGTATACTATCTCTGATGTCAAACACCAATGGATATGGGATGATCTATCGCCCATCTACATGTGTCGAGAAGCTATACGCCAGTGTACACTGGTATATCGATGCCCTGTCTCGATACACCCACGACTAGGAATATTTGAAGTATGTACTTAGCGACTACCCTGTCCCCACTACTATGATCTGCATCATAATCCTGGTAGTCAAGTACTCATCTTAAGGGCTTTATCAACATGTAACATAAAGAAAATCAGTGTACATGTTAAGATAAAGAGCAACCAGATAGCATACTATCATTTCGAGCAAGAAAGTCATCACTATATATGTCCAAGCATCCACTACAATATAAATCGTATGTACAGTAATGTCTTCGAGGGCATACATATAACTTACAATCTCCCACTTGCACTAGGGTCATCTGTCATAGTATCCGATACCCAACAATCAGCAGTGGTTGTAGTATCTCATACACAACCATCCCATAAAAGTCTCTTTTGGGAAAAAGCCTTTGTGAGTGGATCCGCCCTATTGTCCTCTGTGTTTAATCTCCTAACCTCGATCTCCCTGGAGATCAACCATCTCCATGATTAGGTGATAGTGCCTTAGAATATGTCTGGATCACTGATAGGATGGGGGTTCCTAGGCCTAAGCCACAACTCTATTGTCACACAATGGTAGGAACAAAGTTCATCTCATGAACTTATATACATCCAGGCTACCTCTTTAATATTATCCTTGGTAGTGATGTATCCAACCTTTATCATCTAGTTTGCCACGGTATCTAGCTTGGAACTCTTCCAACATAACGTTCCTCCACTGAAGGTGAAGACAATGCATGTGACTGACATTCAGTCAACCTTATCACCTTGGAAGCTATCCAGTGATTCTCCCCAGGATCGATTGATACCATCTCACTACACCTAGTGAGAATCCTAACATCTACTTAGATCTATCTTATAGATCCATAATCCAGGATTTAAGATGTATCACCTTGATCCTATATGGAGAATCCTTGTAATAAGAGGAGATTGACCGAGTGTAGAATAGGAAACTTCTTTCCTATCAAAAGTATGTCATTCACGTACAATACGAGGATCACCACCATACTCCCTACTACCTTTTTGTATATACAAGGTTCATCCACCATTTTGATGAAGTCAAACACTTTGACTACCACATCAAAACATATGTTCCAACTCCGTGATGCCTGTTTTATCCCATAAAACAACTTGCACACGTTTCTGCTGCTCCCACCGTCTACGAAGCCCTCTGGCCGTGTACTTATAGACGCTCTCTTCTAAATCACTATCTAGAAAATCAGTCATGACACCCAACCGCCAGATATCGTAGTCATGGTATGTAGCAATGGCAAGTAGGATCCGGATGGACTTAAGCATAGCTACTGGAGAAAAAGGTTTCATCATAAACCACACTTGATTGATGACGAGAACCTTTTGCAATAAGTCTAGCTTTGAAAGTCTCAACTTTTCCATGTATACCTAGTAATCTTCTCAAGATATACTTGCTCCTGATGGGGATTTACCCCTTCAGATAAAGCAACCAAAGTCCATACTTTGTTGGTGTATATGGATTCCATCTCAGATCGCTTAGCATCCAGCCATTCTTAAAGAGTCCCCACTCTTGATGGCCTGCTCGAAACTAGTTGGGTCATCATCTCATGATGCAATCCTCTCTCCCACTGTCATAGAGAAAACCGAAGTATCTCTCAGGTGGGTCTGGAATCCTACCAGATCAGCGGAGAGGCTGAGATTCGTCAGGAGCTACTGAATCCTCCAGTTCTACCAAATCATCAGCTGTAGTTTGTATAGCTGGAACTCCTTTCAGTTCTACCTCATGACCACAAATTTCTTCACAAGAAATTCCTTTTCCAGAAAGGTGGCATACTGAGAAACAAAACACCTTTTGCTCCTCAGTGTGGCAGAAGATACTCCCTCGCGAATGCTTAGGATACCCAACAAACTTCTATAGAACTGACCTTTCCTCGAACTTGTCCGGATTTTGCTTTTGACATAGGCCGGACAACCCCAAATCTTAACTTACTTAAGGGATGGGCTCTTCCCATACCATATCGCATATGGAGTGGCAGGCACCCGATTTGGTTGGAACCCTATTCAATAGGTATGCAGCTTCTCAAGTGCATAACTCCCTAAAAGGAAATAGGCAACTCAGTATTACTCATCATAGAGCGCACCATATCTAATAGGGTGCGATTGCTCCCTCCCGATACACCGTTATGCTGTGGTGTATACTGAGGAGTAATGCTGAGAGAATCTCATTCTCCTTTAGAATAGTCCAGGAATTCCGTGCTCAAGTATTCTCCTCCCCGATCACATCAAAGGACATAATACTTATACCCATTTTGATTCTCTACTTCTGATTTTTATGCTATGAATTTCTCAAAAGCTTCAGACTTCTGTTTCAACAGGAACACATGTGCGAATTTTGAGATATCATCAGTGAATGTAATGAAGTATAATGAACTCGTCCTGGCATGTGTAGACCGGGGACTTACATACATCAACATATATCAATCCTAAGAGTTCACTAACTCTTTCTCTGTTTCCAATAAACGGAGCTATGGTCATCTTATCTATGTGACATGACTGGCAAGTTTCTCAAGATGTAAATTCAAACTGATTTAAATATGCATCTTAATGTAACTTAGCTAGTTGTGTCTTATTGATATGGCCCAGTCTACAATGCCTCAAGAAGGATTCGTTCATTTCTGAATTCCTCCCCTTGTGTGTGTTCCGTAAGTTAAGAACTGTAGTTTGATTTAGAACGTATATGTCATTAGATAAGGTGCCTGAACCGATCAACTCTTGATATAGGAAATGTTAAAAACATTATCCAACAATACAAAATTATATCCTTCTTTACTAAATATAGAGACTGATATGATATTGTATATCAGGTTCGGTATCTAATAACATTCGTTCAGTATCAATGTATTTGGTAATACAGGGTGATAACTGCCAATAAACTTGGCTGCAACACTTGCACAGTTTCCAACTCTTGAAACTTATCACCCATTTCCAGTTCTCTACCTATATGTAGCCCATGTAAAAGATTACATATGTGGGATCCTGATCCGGTATCTCATACCCAAGACATAGAGGATACTGAGAAACAGTTCTCGGTAATGAACACACCCGAAGAAGATGCATCATCATGCACTTTCTTCGTTTGGGCGCCACGTGAATTCTGGTAATCCCCTATTTCCTGCTCGGCCTTATAACAATTATAAGTTGGAGCGGGACCAACGTTCCCCAGCTCAGTATAACAAGCAGGGTCGATCAATACATCTATATTATTATCTTGATTATGGCATGACATGGTCGCTACCTAGAGAGAGAGGGGGAAGAAAACACTCAGCGTATGCTCTTGCAAGATTAGATTTGTTATTATTTTATCTAATCAGGATGGCTCCCACTGTTTTAGTCAAATCTTCCTTCAAACCTTAAAATGAAATACTAGCCGGGATTAATTACACACTACAAGTTTGTCAATCTTTCGGCCAGGCCAGTGTCGTTACTGTGAGGGAGGTTCCCCGTGCATTCACACGGACCTAAATAAAATAAACCTTGTTTTCCCAGGGGCGTAACCCCGTTAACACCTTTCTAGACTCCTACTATATCGGCTAATTATGATGTGTAAAACTCTGCCAGGAGTAACTCTTACTCGCAGTGGGTATCGGGATCCAACTATCTCATAGAAGGTATGCAATCTTATTGCAAATTTCAACACTTGAAATTCCCGATAATATTTTGCCCCAAGCATCCCATGACCTTGACAGAGGTCAACAAACCATAGGCTGCTAGTCAAGTTCAACCCATCATTTAATGATTGAAATAAACCTACCCGCACGACCCTTGACAGAGGTTAACAAGGTCGCACGACTACCCTAAATCAATCGCATCATATGCTTTACAGATAAACACTAATCGGCTACCGCACACTACGCCTTGATAGAGGTCAACAAACGCAGCACGACTACTAACTACTACTTATCTGAAATGACGGAGGGCTACGACAGGTTTCTAAGAAAACCTTTTGCGTAATGAACTTGATCTCGTTGTAGAATCGAGTGAATTTTAAAAGGAGTGTTTTTTAGGCTTTTACTAGTTTTGCTAAAGAAGTCACTCCCGGTGAAGGGATCTCGGCTCTTTCTTTATCGAATAAGGAGCAGGATATTTCACAAATACCACTTTGCAAAGAAAAAACTATAGAAGCAATCAAAAGACAAACCGAAGGTTGTAGCATCTACTAGTTTCGCTAAAGAGGACACTCCCGGTGAAGGGATCTCGGCGCTTTCCTTATCGAATAAGCTGCTGGATATTCTACAAGGAATACCGCTATACAAAGCAAGAACTAGAGCTACCAGTTTTTAAAACAAGTTTCTAGAACATCTTTTAGGTTTTTTTTATTTCATTAATCTCATTATTGAAGTCCTATCATAATATGCTTTCCAAGCATCATATATGAAACGAAAGCAACAATATATAATATATATCATATATATATAAATATATATATATATATAATATAGGAATTCATCTGAACATATCACAGTGATCACACCACATAGCAGCAGAAGATAACATATGAAATATTGGATGTACTATGATTTCCGTGTTTTAAATTAAGCCTGTATAAAACACGGATTCCACGGTCGTGATGAGTTGCGAAACCCACATCCCTAGACCCCTGCGAGAGCGGCAAGCAACCCTACTAATTCTAGAGTTAGGAGACCCGGTCTCGACTCCTCGAGATGGTTTCCCACTGGACCCTACAACCCGATTACTTGTGCTCCCCGCCTTGGGTCTGTCCTAATGCGGAAAAGTAAATAATATACATCAACGGTGACATCTTCATCAACCTGGAAGTGCCCCAATAAAAGAATATAAAATACAATGAATTTTACATGAACGAAAATGCAAACTCTCATCTCACATAAAGCCCCCGGCTATTCAAATACGACGATCCAATATAACATATCCTAGCAACATATAACATCACTTGACATCAACGTAAGTAAATATACGTATCCCAATTGTCATTGACATATAGCAATGAAACCGGCGATACACCACATATTACACTTACGGTCGCAGAAAAGAAAGTGAAAAACTACAACAATTAGAATCTGCAACTACCTTAGACATCATAAACCCGAAATATCTCATATTGCGGATTTCATGCCTAACCAAATGAATTCCTTAGACATCACATGCCTAACAATTATAAACCCCGCATTTTAGTCTCGATCTTTTAAACACTTTTCAATATCTAGTCGGGAAATTCAACAAGATTCCCGACAGACTGATCGAATTCTCGTCGGAAACTTTAGTACACGACCGCACCCCCCAATGACGTCAACGAAGTGCACTAAGGCGGAACACCACGGCCGCGAGCACCCGAACGGATGCTTTTGGCAATGGGGTTCTCCTACAGTCACTTGGTCGTGGCTATAGGTCAAGGCTATAAAATAATATTACCCGGAGAGTATCCGCGTACGCTACGTGATTGCGACGGACTTTTGATCACATCAAAATACCGTGGCAACCGATCAAATGAGACTAAACTACTAGATTTATAAGATTCAAACTAGTTATCTCATAGCAACAATTGTAGATTCCACGTATTGTATCCCGTCACATGATATCCGTACGAAGTTAAACTTTTCGATCGATTCATCAAAATCCCACAATTCCCCGAGAGCTCAACACTTGAGCACAGTTTAATAATACCCAGAACTTGCCACAGTACCTATGCACCAGCCGTAGAAGGGCAGACCCAAGCCTCACTCATGTCGCCACAGAACTGTGGCAAACCCTAGGGTATGACCGCGGTTCCGCGATCCAAAAAGTCGAGTTAGGGTTTCATTCTTCTGGAGGGTTCACAGAATTAATTGCATGTTTTTCCGAATACGTTAAACTTGAAAAAATGGGTTTTTGACATTCGATCGAACTTTTTAACTTCTCCTAGACAACATATAAAGACCCGAAACAATGTTAAAACTATGAATACGAAACACTCAGAATTGCTTATAGTGTAAGATCACATCACAAGCAAACTTAGAAAAAACAAACAACACCTGAAACACCAAAACCCAGAGACTGGAAGACACCAAAAAATTCAACCCATTCCAGCATTATCAAACCGAGCTCGCCGGAATACCTAGGAATGTCGCCGGCCATTTTCCGAGCAGATGAGCTAAATTTTTCAGTGTCTTCATGTTGCATCTCTTACAACATTCTGCAATTCTTTAAAAAAATTTGAAGAAATTTTAAAATCGACAGAAACTATGATTTCGTGTTTCAAGTTTCGGAGTCGTTCGGTTTTGTAATCCTAACAAAATCCGTCTAATTTTCTAGCAAGACTCTGATACCACTGAAAGGTTTCCTAGCACGGCAGCAAAGTTTCGGGAGGCATCATTCGTTCCATATTAAAATTTTAGCCGTTCTTGCTAACCCTAACATAGAATCGTTTACTAGAAATCCGACGAAATGTAATCCAAACAACTTTGCAAGTAAAGTGAACAAGGAATACAACCTTTGTAGACCGGTCCTTCACTTCATTAGCTCCGTGTATTAGTCTCTTCGCTGCGATCATGAAGTCCCAGACTCTAGAGAGGCTCCCATGAAGAAATGAACATGCTTGCATCGAAGTTTTCGAGGCCGAAGATGATCTACGTCGAGGAGACACTAACCCAAGTTATCTCGTCACTAATTATAGAATTAGTGGAGTAAACAACCTATACTAAATGGCAAGTAGTAGAGGATGATGAAGTAGGAATTTTTCTCATTTTAGTTTTATTTTTCTCACAATATTTTCTCACTCACAAAAAACTAGCAAGCTTTTTTCATGAAGAAGATGAAGAAAAAACATCAAGAGAGAATGAACTCATGAGGTGAGAATATGAACCATGGGTGAGTTAGTGTCATAAACTAACTCATGTAGAGACTTAACGAGGATTAGTATAATGGTTGGGTTGATAAATATCTACAAGTGATACAAAAAGAGAAGACTTTGGTCAATGCATCCATAAGCTTCTACAAGATTGTAGCCTTGCCAAATATGCATCCAATTTTTGAAATACTTAGAAAATTAGAAACCCTTGATTATATCAAGCATGGTATAAGTCTCATACACCCACGTATCATGTATCATCAAGCATGACACAAATCTTTGTACATTAATATATATCACATATATACGCATGCACACAAGTGAGAAAAAGAAATCAAATGTGAGCAAATATTAGTTAATGTAATGTAATATATCAAATATATAATTATACATTAAATTATTAAATCAACTTTTGATTTAATAATCCGGCTATATTAAATATAACCGACTAATATCAAATGAATCAACTTATCGAATCAACACTTGATCCGATAACCCGGTTATATCATATATAACCGACCGATATCACATATCGCAAGAATAGAATACGGTGACCTATATCGTATTAATCTCGGTCCCGCACATATCACATATGTGCTCCTAATCCGTTTCTCTTGAGGTAGGTAACCTCTGTGTAGGACTCTAAAGACTGGTCAATATACCGGCAGCAGGCGATGATTATATCAAACAGCCGCAAGCGGTCTGCTAAACGTAACGACCACCTGGGTATTGAGAGATCAGAAGATCAACAAGCAAGCATGCTCACACTCCTGCGAATCCAATCAGTAACACCACCGTACAGTCCGGTCTCTTCGTCTGATATGTCGCATATCTCATCTAGGGGTGGTAAACGTCAGACACCAGTAAATCGATAAGTCGTGCCGATATGAGGCTCATAACGGGTCGAGAAATTACTGATAACACTTACCAGTATATCTCTGAAGAAGCCCTGGCCAGGGACTTCTTTTTATAATTAATCGAGCACAGCGTAACATCAACCCCAAATACCGGGAGAGACAAAACCCTTCCTATCGCTCATTGCCTCCATGTGATTCGGGACTGTACCCAAAAGCCACCGTTTTTCACGTTCTCTTGAACGTGGTAAAGTGGAAATCAAAGCACAGTGGGAATCAAACAAGACTCTATGACGATCTCGGGTCTACAGAATAACCTGTACCAGTGTCACCAGAGAACTGCCATCTGACGTGAGATATAATACCATCTGGGAGTTCGCGGCGATTCCGTTCAGTGTACCCAGTTTCCACTTAGCACCCGTATACTATCTCTGATGTCAAACACCAATGGATATGGGATCATCCATTGCCAATCTTGTAACATTTCAGAAATAGAAAATATTATTTTTGGGAATTTATATAACTAAATAATAAATATTATGAATATTTTAATGTGTGGAGATTAGCTTTAAAGGTTATGGTATAATTAAATACCGATAAATTGGGAAATATTTCGAAATTTATGTTGATTATTGATTTTGGAAGAGATTATAAGAATGGAGCATTCATGGACTTCTTATAATTAATTTTATTCTATATTAATGCTAATCTCGATTAAATTTCACTAATCTTGCTTTAATCCGGTTTTTTGTCTATGATATGCACCATAGTATGTCATATATACTTGTTACATTTTTTGATATGAAGCTTGTCTTCATCTTTATTCTTAAGAGTTTTGCTTTTAAAATGGAAAATAAAAAGGAAAAACAAAACAAAAGAAAATAAAAGAATAAAGAAATGGATATAGGCAAGAGAGAGAAGAGAGAGTGAGGTGACGGGTCAATTGACCATGACTCCCATTGTGTTTCATTCATCATCTTCATCATTTCTCTCCTCTTTTCTCTCAAGGCTGCTCACCCACTCCCTCCTCCTCTACCCCCTCATATCATACCCAAAAACACATCAAAACACTTCATTCCATTCACAAAAAAATATGCACAACCTCATTACAAGCATTTTAGACCAAGAAAGTTTGGATTTGGAGCTCTAGGAGATTCTAGGGTTTGCCAAATGAGGTAATTCTTTCACATTAAGTATAGTTCTTGATCTCCTTTAGCGTCTATGTTGGTTTAGAATCGTTTTAGTGAGGTTTAATGATGGTTGAAAATTCTAGATGAGGGTTAGGGTTTTTCTTGACTTGTGATGGTGCAAGTGAGTGTATTTAGTTACTACAAAACCCCTTAGTGTCTAAAACCCAGATCAAACCTAAACTGAACCCTAAGATTTGAATTTGGAACTTCCGTGTCGGTTTTGAGGATTTATTTGTGGGTGCTGGGAATCTGGAGTGATCCGAGAACTTTACTAGAAAAACAAACAACGCCAGATACTTAGATGGACCACTCGGAGACCACCTTACAAAGACGAGACCCTAACTCCATGGAATAGCCGAGCTCGCCGGATTTAAGGCTATTGTGGCCGGCCACATTGTGGAATTTGGTGCTAGGATTTGTTCTGTAGCTCATATACCCTATATACATCACCCCAGTATTGTTTGTTTAGCCTAATTTCACCTAAACTAAAATCTGGAGCAAGTTTTCTAAGTTGCTGTTTTGGTTTCCTCGATGTTCATGACATGAATTTTTGAATATTGTGTTATATCTCGATCACTTGTCGTTTGTACATCGATATCTGGTGTTGTTTGGTTCATTTGCGTGAGTAGACCATAGGTTTTAACCTATGTGAGATTCACGTGTCGTTTTGGTTTTGAATTAGATGTTTTGATGCGATACGATTTATGTGTTATGTAGGTACCCTTATGTGAACTTCGGACGATACGGAGGAGCATGGCGGCATCGACTTCGGCAAGCAAGCATCAAGGTGAGTAGATATATATCTACGGGGGAAGTCGGGTGGATGGCGTATAGCACACCCGCAGTTTCGTAGTGTAGTTTACGAATACGTTATACATATATATATATAAATATATATATATATATATATATATATATATAAAGATGTGTGTTGTGATACGTAGATGATTATCAAGAAATGCTTTAGGTGACATTGGGTTAGTGTTAGCGTATTTGGAAGTTAATGCCTTAGTTCAGTTTTTGTCGCGAAAACCTAGAGTAATGATTTGCACACACGCACACACACACGCGCGCGTCCATACATTTGATTTCTTATGCGTATGTAGGGATATAATATATATATGTATACACGTATACATATACACGAATGATGAGGATAGTATATGATACTTGGAGATGAGTCGTTGCAATTGGGCTTGATGCCACGAGATCGGTGATATGACTTGATTCGTATTATGAGATACGACATGATATTATAGCGGGTCTTTAGGCGATGTGTTATCATACACACGCATATATAGATGTTGATGGTATCGGAATGTACTAGACTTTAGGTTAGTACCCCTAATTCAGGATATGATGATAAGGATAGCAGATGAATAATGAGTTAAATGTGATATTCGACCCGTACCCAGATTTAGGATGCCGTACGATGGATTTACCGTACGAGATATAATTATGATGATAGGTCCGCACCCTTGACTCGAGAATGTCATATTATATATTGTATCGTACGTGATACTATGAGGCGGGATCACCGACTACTAGATATAGATATCGACTCAGACTTAGGTGGTTTTCCTTATCCTTTCGATTAGTCTGTTAGTTTAGTCCTTTAGTTTCTTAGTAAATGTTAGACTGGTCTCGAGTCATACCTATTTCCAAAACTAACGAATCATGATTATTTTAAAGACAGGACACGGGATACTACGGATATTTCAAAAGGTGTACCTATTTTAAAAACACCATAGCCCCTATTTTCTAAACACACGATTCGTGTTATTTCAATTGTCAAAACTGTATGACTCACATATATAAATGTGCATTCTTATCTGTTGTGTTATTATTCATGTTCCGCATATTCTTGTTGTTCGCATCGCATTGCAAGCTTATTTGTGTTTTCATTAGTTATTATTAAAATCATGTGTCAGGACACCAGCACCATTACCGATGATGCGTATGCTCCACGTACACCAGCTTGCCGGCTCACACACATCATCATTGGTAATTTCCTTGTCACGTACACATTAGAAAACGCTATTTCATTGTATAAATTGCTAGATGATAGTTTCGACATAGTACTAGTGCGCTTGGTGTTATATGCTAGTTTAATTATTGCATTCTTTGCTTGATATCCCATGCATTCATATATTCATTTGTCATGCAATATTATGTAGCTTATTGTCGATAATTCATTGTTTATTTACTCTTGAGATTGGGATTTCGGATTTTCCATGAGATTTCTGGATTTGGAGAAACTGCATGATTTTATAAAATCATTTTCATTTCAAAAGACAAAATGTGCGGTTTTCTCATGATATGATGTGAGATACGTCCACCGTGAGTTTTCTCGGCTCTTGAGAGATATCATACATCCTATTTGAGGAGGAAGTGGAACCGTCTGTGGGTGCATGGTGGACCCGGTGCGGTACCCCGGGGCAAGATGGTCGCAGATGATGGCGATGAGCCTGGCAGGGGAGCACAACCGACCGGTTATTTGTGACGCGGAGGATGTCCGGAGGATAGCAATGTAGTCGTGAGATTTGATGAGGGGCCTGTTCGGATAGCCGGAGCCTGAGATATAGAAACTTTGAGGTATTGAGACTATATGATATGGGCGAGTCCAGATAGCCGGAGCCCGAGATATTGGATATTGGATTTATGTTTTGTGTCGATGCTTGACACGGATTTTATGTTGATTTCATTGATGATACCTCGATTTATATATACAGAAATCTCACTAATTTAAGAAAACGGCTTTCTTATTCATGATGTATTCTGTTTTCATTCGTATTGCATTCATGCATCATATATATGATATGATATGTTGCTATCTGAGGCACTGACACAAGCACGTAGTATTACACTTATGTGTAGATGGTTTAGGATATTATTTTGAGGATATATTATTATCGTATGACCTAGGATTGAGTCATATATGCGATTTCTGCTCGGTGATGTTTTCTACTCACGAGTTGGCAACTCACCCCCGTTGTGCCACAGTTTCTTGCAGGTTTGCCGTACAGGTTTTCTTGGCGGCTTTGCTGGCACACTATTTTCCTTCCGGGTGATTGCTTTGGTATAAGGGTTCACTAGTATCGTGACCACTATTTTACTTTTATTATTTCAGTTGTATCTAGAAACTCCATCAACCAGAATTGCATTATTTGATAGACTTAGAAGACTAGTATGTACATTATTTCGACTTTAGAGTCACGATTGTATTATTATGGTTTTCTTGATGATATTGGTTTTCCTTTTGAGTTTTGATCCTCGCCCTTCGGCGCTGTATATTATATTGCTTGCATGGTTGTGACCGCCCATTGGCGAAGAGCTAGCTCACACTTGGGGATGCCTTTTATCATTTATGTATATTATTCATGTTTTACCCGTTTGGGGTCAGTATTTAGAAAGGAGACTCTGCCGAAATTTTCGGAAAAGACTTGATTTTTTAAAAATGTTTACTACGACTTTCAAAGTGATTTATACGCAAAATTTTAAACAACTTTTCCTTCACTTTCTTCTTCTAAATGGTTTAGATTTCTGGGATTTTGGCTTACTTGAATTAGATGGGGTCCTATAGACTTCATATGATTCAAGTGCCAGTCACGTGCCATTTCGGGTCATGACAAAGTTGGTATCAGAGCGCTAGGTTTAACCTTGGTTCGAGTCTATATTTGACTATGCGGAGTCTAGGACGTCTATATATATATACATATATATATATATATATATATACATATATATATATACATATATATATTTGGAACCTAGGCTTGACCTTAAGGAACTTAGACTTGGTCGAGGTAGTAGTAGACCCGAACTTTCGTCGCATAGGTTGACCTTGGTTGATGGAGTATGTGACTTAAGTAGAGTGACGTACCGTGTGTTTGTTCCGCGACATACTTACGAAACGTGTTCATACCAGAATATTACATTTTATACCGCCCATTCTTATGCTCGTGTGTTTATAGGTAGGTGCTTTTAATCCGTGTTTGTTACATATTTACAGATTACAGGTTTCTAGTACAAATATTGCAAATTAAGATAAAATCTCCACAGTTACACCAAATACAGAACATCTGTTGACAGCAGATAAAATCGGGGTTCCGGTCATCCGTATCCGTCCAGTGTCGAGTACCAGTTCCAGAGACAAGATATATGACAGTGGTCATTCGTGTCTCGGACAAGCACAGAGCACGAGGGGGGCTGCACTACATGACCTACCGCTACTATACGGCCGCGGAACCGCGGCCTAAGCAGGCTTAGGCCGCGGAACCGCGGCCATGTGGGGTCCTCTCTCCGTAATCTTTTGGGGGCTGTTTGGTCATTTTATTTATGGGCAGATTATTGCCCTAGGTTTCCCATTCCCCTCCTATAAATACCTCGGTTCTGAGCAAAGCCAATAGGGTCAATTCTTTGTTCCTCTTTTGTAGGTTTTAGTGTAGTTTTAGTTCTTCTTCTTCTTCTTCATCTTTCCTCCATGAAAATGTAGTGAGAGAATTGAGTGGATGATCAATGAAGATGAGGGTTTTTGTATCATTCTCTTTTGTTTAACTTCCCCTTGAGATTCTTGCTTTCTCTTGATCTTTCAACCTCTTCATTGAGCTTGAAAGGTTAAGAGTTTGTTATTGATCTCAAGGGTCGTATTTTCTTATAGAATTAGTTCTTCACTTCACATGAGTTCTTTACCCTTCTCTTGATCTTGCAACCTCTTGATTGAGCTTGCAAGTTTAAGGGTTGGCTATTGATCCCATGCTTGTCTTGAGTTCTAGTTTTCTTTCTTGCTTTTTATTACTTGCTTTTTATTACCTTGCTTTACTTTCATGCACTTAAATTCCATACCCTTACTTACTTGTAATATTTTCTTTTCTTTTGCTCTTTTTTGTTCTTTTTGTGAATGGTTATTATTATTGTCGTTGTTAAGAATCAATACGATATTGTAAGTTAACGTTCCTTTGCTCATTTCCTTTTCCCGTTATTTTCCATTGAACTCCGCCCAAACGATACGCAAGCGCTACGTTAGGCACCCTACCCTAACAAGGTAATAGTGATTCCTAACCGTGACCGATTACGTTCGGTTTGGCCGGAGGCGAAATCAATAGACAAGAACGGAAGGACAAGGGTAAATAAGCCGTATTCCATGAATACCGCGCTTAAATCCCCTAATCCACGTTGTTGCCGATTGCTCTAGCTTCAATTGGTCAAGACTCGGCTCAAAGGTTTTGAGTACGGATTTCTTTAGCTTACAATCTCGTATCTTTTTCTTAACAACTTTATACTTGCAAATAAAACACATAGGTTAGACTTGAACAAACATATACACATTCTTTATTGACTCGTCTAAAACAAGAACGGACATACAACCATCTCCCTGCGGATCGACCCGTGCTCAACCGGCTAGCTGCAAAGCGACACCGTCCTGATCGCGGTTATAACTTTAGAATTTTGAACATCCGACACGCCAAAAGCGTGCGATCAAATGGCGCCGTTGCCGGGGAGACGGTAGCGTATTTTCTTTCTTGTTATTCGGGTTAACATTCTTTTTGTATATATTTAAAAAAAAATCTTTTTGTTATTTTTGATCATTTTTGTTGGCAAGAGTGCAGATTTTTGCGGATTTGCAAACTGCAATTGTGGGGAGCAAAGTGTACGTTCAAGGCTAAGGTGATTTCTAAGTACAGTGCCAAAGATCCGGGTACTTTGACCCGCGCAAGCGAACTTTTCAAGTTTACCGGATTTGATTCAACGGGGGTTTCCTAACCCAAAAACTTAACGGTACGTACTTTATTAACACCTTCTTCTCAAATCCGACGCATCCAATATACTATTATTTGCAGGATTCTTTGCAAGTTCGCTAGCAAACGCTTAAAAATTGACTAACCCGTATTTGTTGCAGTGTCGTGCTTAAACTAAAAAACGATTGTTTGATTCTTTATAGAATTTTTATTGAATTGCGCATTGCATACATTAATACGGACTTAAGGGCAAGCGAACCCCACAACATACGGTAAAGGATTTCATCACCTTTTCCGTGGCCCACAAAGCACGAACTTGAGCATAACGTTTACCCGCACAAAATTTAAAAGAAACTAGACTTTAAGCCTTAAGGACTTCGCGCTCATTAGGAGAAGTTAACTGTGTTTAGAACCTCGCTTAACGGTACATTGTTTACGGGGTGTCTAGGAAAGTGTTAACGGCGAAACCGCCAAAAGAGAAAGGGTTATTTAATTAAGGAACTTCGCGAAAGCGTTCGAAAACATCCCTTTATCTCTGCACTTACTTGGCCTCGTGATCAGTGTATCTTAAGCCCGTTTCTCGATACAGTTTTACTTCGACAATCAAGTTCTGGAGCAGGTCTAGTTGACCTAGGTGAACCCTAGAACGATTAGGTGTGTGGTATTTTTGTGTCGTGATTGTTTTTGTCCAGATTTTTTTTTTGTGTATATTTCGTTCTTTTGTTAAAAACTAAAAAAAAAAATCACATTCTTTTTTTTTCCCCTCCTTTTCTCTGCCTTTCTTTCTTTCTCTCTTCATATCATGGGTACACCACCTCGCAAAACTCTTGCCGAACTTTGGTACCCACAACCAGACATTACTTCTTACGGTTCTTGCTTTGGCCGAACGTCGAACGATCCCTCCATGCCCAAAATCTCTTTGAAAGATCGGATAGACGCGTCTAGGACAAACACTTTCCCTTCGCAATCCACTTTGTATCAACCTTTTCAACCTCCCCCACCCTCTTATGTTGATACCCCTTTTGCAAGTAAACCTATGTCTATTGCAGAACGTATTGAACAATCTCGTAGCCGATCTTTCACTCCTTTCACCACTTCAAACTCTTGGGATCAACAATTCCATTCACCTTCTTATCCAAATATTGATCCTGCTCCTGTCCAGCCATTCAATTCCTACCAGTCCTACCCGACTTTTGCACCTTCCCTAGACATTGATTCTGAACCGCCATTTGGGAGTTTTCAGTATCCAAACAACTTTGAATCTTTTACTGAAACCCCTTCACAACCCATGTCTAGTCTGGAACAGTCTTTGGAAGACTTTAGGGTAGCGTCGTACCAATAGATGATGGATTTGAATGCGTCCATGGCCGTCATCATACAACCTAGTGACCCGGTAGCTAGTTTTCAACTAGCTCCAAATTTTCCAATGTATGAAGATGCGGTAGGACATGTTGAGAATTTGAGTGGAGAGAGTGAGCTGTACCGCCTTCCGAATCAAGCCTACCCGTTTCAACTTGCATCCCACAGCTCCGGTTTTGAATGTCTATCTAGTGTTCCAAACGATTCATTGATTAAAGATAGAACAGATAATGAGTTGTGTGACTTTGTAGTGTTTGATTTACCCGATTGCGAAGGGTCCCTTCCAAGTGAATCCAATCCTAAATATTTTGACCTCTACGCCTCCGTCTTAGAACCAGAATCGATTGAAATCCATGCTTTTGATGAGGTGTCTGAGAAAATTGACTTTCACTTGATTGAGAATATTGACGCTGGGAATATTTTGGATGATGAACCCATAGATTTAGCTGAATTTTTCTCTCCAACTCATCATCCTGAGTCTTTAACAGTTTCTCCCGAACTTCATATGCGTCTCGATTTTGATGATAAATGCATGAATGAGATAAATTTTGAGGAGAATATTGAGGATAATACTGAGGATTGTAGGGTTCCTAGGCACTCTAATGAGGTCTCACAAGGCATCAACCATGCCAATTTCAATTTTTACGGGTGCCGAGAAACCCTAATACGGATCGTTAACTAGAAATTTAGGCGAAAGATGCAACTAGTTAACAATATAACTAAAAGAACGGAAATACAACCTTTGTAGATCCGGTCCTCCGCCTCCATAGCTCCGCAATGAAGTCTCCTTGCTGTCCAAATGGAATCCCGGGCTCTAGCTGTCACGACCCGAAAGAGCACTTGACTGGCCCTTGAACCATATGAAGCCTATAGGACTCCATCTGATCCAAGTAAGCCAAAAGCCCAGAAACCTAAAACCATTTTAAATAAAAAAAGTAGGGAAAACTGGTTTAAAGAAGTGAAGAAAACACGTTGAAATCAAGGTTTCAAAATAACTAAGCCGAATGTGCATTTTAAAAACGGTACAGTCTTTTCTAGAAATTTCGGCAGAGTTTCTTTTGTAAAACTGGCCCCGAATGGGGTAAAACGATAATAACAAGGTATAACATGATAAAGGCATCCCCAAGCGGGAGCTAGCTCTTCGTCAATCGACGGTCACAACCACGCAATGATATAATAATATACAACGCCAAGTGGCGAGGATCAAAATCAAAGAAAGCTCAAAAGCAACAGAAAACCGCAATACTACTAAGCGCGACTCTAAGGTCGAATAATACAACACTGTCTCTGAGTCTGAAAGAATAAACAGTTTTGGTTGATGGACAATTTCTAGATACAATGAAGTAAAATAAATACAATGGTGGCTCCTGATGCGAAAGAACCCACCTACCAAAAGCAAGTCACCCGCAAGAAGTAGTGTGCCAGAAATACCGCAAAGGAACCTGTACGGCAGAACCTGCAAGAACTGTGGCACAACGGGGGTGAGTTGCCAACTCGTGAATAGAAACATCTACAAGCAGAAACCGAATGCAAGACATAATCCTAAGTCAACGATCGGTATAAAAATCCTCAATATAAAGCATGCAGCCTATAGCAAGGCTAGGGTAAATATCTAACCCGAGTGCAATCTCAATGTGTCTGTGTCAGTGCCCCAGATAACAATATAGCAAATGAATGAGATATGAATGCGAGAAAACAGAATACATCTACATGAAGCAACAGTTTTCATACTTTAGTGAGATTTCCCTGTATTTTAAAAGATGAGGTACCATAATGAAATCAGCATAAAACTGTGCCTAGCATCGGCACAAACGAAATCCCAATATCCTGATATCTCAAAATCTCAACCATCATATCTAGGGCGCCGTCAGTCCAGACCGGCCCCTACCATAAATCTCAGACCACGACGGTATCCTCCGGATATCCGACGCGTCGGGTAAAGTCACCGGTAGGCAATCTCCCCCTGCCAGGCTCATCGTCATCACCACGTCTTCTTGCCCCGGGGTACCTTACCGGGTCCACCATGTACCCGCAATCGGCCTCATCCGCCTCCTCGATTCGGGTTTCACATGTCGCTCTCAGCACCGAGAAAACACATGGTGGACGCACCAAATATCATATCAAGGGTAACCGGGTTTTTAAAGCAATAATGTATTCTCTTTTAAAGACATCCTCGGTTCCCAAATCCAGAAATCACATGAACATCCAACATCAAGAAATAAATCCAATGCGATGTGTTATGCAATCAATCCATGATGTATGCTACATGTAAAGAAGGTATGTACATCATCATGTCATGTAAGAATCATATAATGAATGTAATGGTACTACAGTGTAGTGACATGGCAATTATCGATGATGAGTGTGTGAGCCGGCAACAAGTGTACGTGGAACAGATGCATCATCGATAATGGTGCTGGTGTCCTAGCAGCATGATATTAATACTGGAGCATGCAACATAGTATGAAAATGCGATGCAAAGCGAACCACAGAAAGGGAGTGGGAGCTCAAACTAGACGTAACCAACACTAATCTGCATTGATCTAACATAAGTCCTACAATTGGTGCCTTTTGAAATAACTCGAATCATGGGGTTTTGAAGATAGGGGCTACGGTGTTTTTATGAAAAGATACGTCGTTTTTGAAATATCCGTAGATTCCCTTGAGCTGTCTTTAAAAATACCCACGATTCGTTAGTTTTTGAAATAGGTAAGAAGTCTCATCTACTCTAACAACTATACTAACTATACGGCTAACTACAGGTAAGGGAACCGCCTAACCTCTGAGTCGATATATATATATATATATAGTCGGTGATCCCGCCTCAATGTCATATCGTAAGGTATCCTCGAGTTATGAGTGCGGATCTATCATCAATATCGGCTCGTACGGTAAATCATCGTACGGCATCCCCAATAGCTGGGTAGGGTCAACATCTCACTATCTCGTCACATAATAGGTATCACTATCATCAGATCAAACAGTCTGGGGTACTACTCTATGCATAGTACAATCGATACCATCAATGAAGTAAGCATGCGGGGTAACACATATCCCAAGCCCGCAAGAAACACAAATCATATCCCATATATGAATCAATATCAACTCGCCGATCTCGCGGCGCAAAGTCCACATCATCGACTCATCTCCAAAGTCATCCCAAATCATCAAACACTGCAAGTATGAGTAGTATGCAAGGGTGTGAATGTAGGTATGTAAGTATGTGTGTAAGTATGTGCAATCGCTACCTAGGGTTCGTACTATACCTAAACCATATATCTCATCATCAATAAAACCATTATTCATATCAATGATCCTAACAACACATAATAAATATACGTGGGTATACGTATTCATATACCACACCACGGACTGCGGGGGTGCTATACGCCATCCACCCGACTTCCCCCTGTAGATATAATCTACTCACCTGTGTCCTGCGTGTCGGTGTCGACGTCACTGTCATCCTCCGCATCGTCTCGGATCGTCGCGGTGTACCTACACATAACACACGTATCGCATCGCATCAAAACCAAATCAAAGCTAAAACGGCATACGAAGTCCAAAACGACACGATAAGGGGCCTATAGGTGAAAACCTATGGCACGCCTTCAAAACCATCAATAAATCCTCTATATCGTCGTATAAACGCCAAATAGTCGAGGCAAAACACAATCCACCATTTCAGAATCAAAAATACGGAATACGGAAACACGAATCCAAAACAGCAACATAGGGAATATGTCCCAGATTTCACCCTAGGTCTGTTTATACAAAACTATATATACCAGGGGCCTAAACTAACAATGTAGAAGCTACACAATGAAAACGAGACAAAAAGGTGGGACCCAGGCCGCAATTGGCGACCAAAAGGAGGAAATTGGCGGCCGTACGGATGAGTTGGGGGCTGGGGTCTGGGGTGTTGCCTCTATGGTGCCTGCACATCTCAATTTCCACTCAATATTATTTTAGGGTTCTCGGGGTAATAGCAGATTCAAGTTAACATGCACAGATTTCACATTTTCCCCGACATCGGTTTCTAAAATCCGTATTTCTAGTTCTAGCTTCAGGGTTTGGGTTCCAATTCATGCACTAGGGTGTTTATAAGTCCTCTACTGAGCTCAATTTCACATTACACTTAAGTTCCTCTCAAACCCTAACTAGGTTTTCACCAAGTCCATAATATCACATAATATCGATTAACAACTTGCATAGGGGTATAGGAAATGCTAAAACTAAGACAATGGTTCAGAAATTACCTCATTTGGCAACTCAAGGATTTTCTTGAGTTGCCCCTAGTGACCAAAATCCATGCTTTCTTAGTCCATCTTGTAGATCTCAAGCTTGTGCACACTTTTTGTGAAACCGATATAGGGTTTTGGGATAGTTTTTGAGATGATTTGAGGGATTGAAGAGGGGAGGAAAGGGGAAAGGAAGCAGCAGCAGCAGTAGGAGGAACAGAGGGAGGGAAAAATGAAGAGAGAAATGGCTAAGTGTGGAGGTCAAAGAAGCCCATACCCTCTCTCACCAAACCCCATTCTTTAATCCTTTTCTTTTCTATTTCTTTTCTTTTAATCCCTAATCCAACCCTTCTCACCTCAATAGTAATCCCAAATGATAAATCATGGCAAGAAAAGTGCACAAGTGTGGAAAAAGTAGTGTGTGCATGTTTTGCTCAAAATTTGCTAAAAACCCGATTAGCGATTTTTAATCGCGATTAGCACTAAATTAGTGTCAAAATGATCACAACAACTTAAAAATGTCATAATTCACTAATTTACCCTATTTTAGAATTTTTTCTTAATTTTCCACAATTTTTCTCATATTTTTCCTATTTATTTGTATTTAAAAATACCTAAATATTAAAATATTCAATAAAATAATATTAAATTATAAAACTTCCCCAAAATTAATATTTTATTATTTCGAAATGTTACAATCTACCCCCCTTAAAGAAATTCGGTCCCCGAATTTAAATTTAATCCCCCCCCAATTTCCAAAACATTTCAGAAAACTCCAATTTTGTCGGGGCTCCGAAAATATCAATACAGAGAGAATATCATAAAATGTACTGCCATACTAGAAATCCATCCTCAAAATGCATATATAGGAATATCCTATGCGTCTGGTGCGCAAGGAATCAAAATCCAAATATGTGTCAAACAGGTGTATAGAACAACTATGTGCAACGGGTGTGCACGAAACATCTGCCGTAGGCAACGTACATGCCTGACAGCAACCAAATCAGGTGCATATAACATGCACGAAGAATCCCGATTCAGTGCATCTGGTGTGCACTAGAATCGTATGTCAGAACACTAAAGGTGCATGAAAGCTACGCTGGAAGTGCAAATCAAATCACTGAATACGATAGGCCTGAAATCTCAATCAATATCTCAATGTAATAACTATGCGTGAAATATATAAATATCCAGTGGGTGCATGAAACAAATATCAGGAAACTCAATCATCAAAACTAAATCATGCAAACAGAACGTCCCAAAATACCGAAATCCAATAATGACGGATACGTGATAATCGAATCACAAAATCACAAATCATAAGTACCGTCATCGGTAACTTCATCCTTCAAGGTCGAGAACGAGTCGGTGCATCCACTGCTAGCAGCGCAGGATGTCTACTTGCCTCTTGCTCACGGTCTGGCGTCCTCTGACTCTGGGTCCTTATCTTCTTTGCGGATTTCCTATCTCGCGGTCAATCGGCTCATCGGCCCTGTCAGGTGTGCTAACGGGGACGATTCCGTTCTGGTACTTCTCTGGTCACCTCTCGGTCAAACCTCACGACCACTCGTAAGGCAGCATATCACTGGCGTCGGCCTCTGACTCTCTGAATGCACGTCACACATCTGATCCTGGGTGTAAACATCATTGCAGCAATGTCCTGGAAGGAATCCAGCTCAAGGTCTCTTCCAATCATGCCTATGCCGATCTGTACAGATGCTGGCTCTCTTGTACTACCTCTTCTCGCTCAAAGGGCATCTGTGTCCTCAGCACAACATTTCTCGGAAACCGGTCAATCCGAAGTCTCTCGCACGGACTCGAAATCGCGTACTCTGTAGCTTCATCATCCTGTAGAAGCTGTCTGGTCGAACAGATCCTCGGGAACACGTCTCAACCATCGGAGGAATACTCATCTCTCGACTGTCCTTGCTCAATTCGCAACGCATCTGGGTAAGTTCCTTTATCCGATCCTGGTCAACTACCTTGTCGACAATGCCGAACTCTGGCCTGCTAGGTGTGCGCAATCATGACCACTCCTGGGTCTAGGTCTTCTCGTGTCGTATTCCGGAAAAGTCCTGTCGAGGTTCCTTTCTTAAATCTCAATCCTGCCGAATTGCCGGGAAGTCGTCATCCATTACTGAAGCTAAAGCTTATTCCGGAACGGCTGCATACTTGTCGCGCTTCTTTCCGAAAGATATATCCATATACCACGCCTCGGGGTGCATATCACATCTCTGATGTCAGCGGAGTGGAATGTCATCCCATCGAAATCTCGTGCGAACTCTTTTCTTCACTCTGCTAAAAATGTCGACTGATCCGGACTCGTCTCATCGTGGCTACACGAACTGCGCTCCGACGGCTATCCTCGTCTCTGGAGTCTCCCAAGCAGTATCCCATCACGATATCCGAAAGATGTCGAATCATCCGATCGACTCGTCAGAACCTCATAATCCCCCAAGAGCTCACATCTCGTGTACAGTTTAATAGTATCGAGTACATGCCACAGCGTCGGTGGTCCAGCCGTAGAAGGGCAAACCCAAGCCTCACTAATGGCGTCGCGGAACCGCCGTAAACCCTAAGGTTCAAAGGCTGTCACACGGTCATTAAGTCGAGTTAGGGTTTCATTCTTCTAGAGGGTCCATAGAATCACCTGCATGTCTTTCCGTATAGTTTAAACTTGGAAAATGGGTTCCTGACATTCGATCGTCGCTATCGACTCTCAACGAACCTGCGTGAAGTCGTCTCTAGCTGGAAACAATCTATCTAGTGCCCTCGCATCGGGGTACGCAAACTCGCCACACGTCCTAGTCATTCATCCTCGGTGACTAGCGACTCGCTACCATCTCTCTAAGAACATGCTCATGCTGCAATAGCTCCAATCACCTGGGCGATATCTCATCATTCGCAGCAACAACTGGCTCATACGCCTGTACGCCGAACAGCGTCTTAATCCTCCATGAAAGGCAACACATAAGCGGTCATCTCTGCGTCGGTCTGCTCTCGATCTGAGTAAGATTCTCCATACTGGAAATCTTCAACTCAACGGGGCCCGCTCTGGCGCAAAATCGGACGGATCACCTTCGTCTCTCAAACCGGTAGACTAGCTATCATCTGTCTCATCTGCCTAACAGCTCCGGCAATCTCAGCTCGTAAGCTCCGAAAGCAACATCCTGTCAATCTCAGCAACAGCTGGTCCATCTGTCTACACGGTAGGCGACATCACAACCTCTGAGGTACGCTGTACATCAACAGTCCTCTCTCAACTGGCAGCTCTAACAATGGCCCGATCATCCGGTGCAAAACCAAGCACTCGCCTCCACTAGAGGTCACAATCACCAACACTAACTCGAGACATTCCCATGTCACCAGAAAACACAACGGTCGGCCCCCGTACCAAACGAGCTCACACCGGCCGTAACCCTAGCAGCAGCCCAACTGCGCTCAACCATGGTGACAGGAATCTCAATCGAGTATCAAAGAGAGCACATCAGTGGCAAGAAAGGAAACAACAGATCCAGAGTGGATACATGATCATAGGGAGGGACAACATCAATGAAGGTATGATCATGAAACTAATAGAATCGGGGATCTCAAATGGATGAATAATCCTGGATATGAAAAGAATCACTGATCTCAAGAAATATGCACATCCTAAGGTTCCTTAAGCGGAGTGGCGTGTCGTAAGTATGCCGCGGAACATACCAACGGTACGTCACTCTACTTTAGTCACCTAATCCATCAACCAAGGGTCATCCTAAAATGACGAAAGTTCGGGTTTAGTACCCCCTCGACCAAGTCTAAGTTCCGTAAGGTCAAGCCTAAGTTCCGTATATAAACAACGCCCTAGGCTCCACATAGTCAAACTTAGACTCGAACCAAGGTCAACCTAGCGCTCTGATACCAACTTTGTCACGACCCGAAAGAGCACGTGACTGGCCCTTGAACCATATGAAGCCTATAGGACTCCATCTGATCCAAGTAAGCCAAAAGCCCAGAAACCTAAAACCATTTTAAATAAAAAAAAGTAGGGAAAACTGGTTTAAAGAAGTGAAGAAAACACGTTGAAATCAAGCTTTCAAAATAACTAAGCCGAATGTGCATTTTAAAAACGGTACAGTCTTTTCTAGAAATTTCGGCAGAGTTTCTTTTGTAAAACTGGCCCCGAATGGGGTAAAACGATAATAACAAGGTATAACATGATAAAGGCATCCCCAAGCGGGAGCTAGCTCTTCGTCAATCGACGGTCACAACCACGCAATGATATAATAATATACAACGCCAAGTGGCGAGGATCAAAATCAAAGAAAGCTCAAAAGCAACAGAAAACCGCAATACTACTAAGCGCGACTCTAAGGTCGAATAATACAACACTGTCTCTGAGTCTGAAAGAATAAACAGTTTTGGTTGATGGACAATTTCTAGATACAATGAAGTAAAATAAATACAATGGTGGCTCCTGATGCGAAAGAACCCACCTACCAAAAGCAAGTCACCCGCAAGAAGTAGTGTGCCAGAAATACCGCAAAGGAACCTGTACGGCAGAACCTGCAAGAACTGTGGCACAACGGGGGTGAGTTGCCAACTCGTGAATAGAAACATCTACAAGCAGAAACCGAATGCAAGACATAATCCTAAGTCAACGATCGGTATAAAAATCCTCAATATAAAGCATGCAGCCTATAGCAAGGCTAGGGTAAATATCTAACCCGAGTGCAATCTCAATGTGTCTGTGTCAGTGCCCCAGATAACAATATAGCAAATGAATGAGATATGAATGCGAGAAAACAGAATACATCTACATGAAGCAACAGTTTTCATACTTTAGTGAGATTTCCCTGTATTTTAAAAGATGAGGTACCATAATGAAATCAGCATAAAACTGTGCCTAGCATCGGCACAAACGAAATCCCAATATCCTGATATCTCAAAATCTCAACCATCATATCTAGGGCGCCGTCAGTCCAGACCGGCCCCTACCATAAATCTCAGACCACGACGGTATCCTCCGGATATCCGACGCGTCGGGTAAAGTCACCGGTAGGCAATCTCCCCCTGCCAGGCTCATCGTCATCACCACGTCTTCTTGCCCCGGGGTACCTTACCGGGTCCACCATGTACCCGCAATCGGCCTCATCCACCTCCTCGATTCGGGTTTCACATGTCGCTCTCAGCACCGAGAAAACACATGGTGGACGCACCAAATATCATATCAAGGGTAACCGGGTTTTTAAAGCAATAATGTATTCTCTTTTAAAGACATCCTCGGTTCCCAAATCCAGAAATCACATGAACATCCAACATCAAGAAATAAATCCAATGCGATGTGTTATGCAATCAATCCATGATGTATGCTACATGTAAAGAAGGTATGTACATCATCATGTCATGTAAGAATCATATAATGAATGTAATGGTACTACAGTGTAGTGACATGGCAATTATCGATGATGAGTGTGTGAGCCGGCAACAAGTGTACGTGGAACAGATGCATCATCGATAATGGTGCTGGTGTCCTAGCAGCATGATATTAATACTGGAGCATGCAACATAGTATGAAAATGCGATGCAAAGCGAACCACAGAAAGGGAGTGGGAGCTCAAACTAGACGTAACCAACACTAATCTGCATTGATCTAACATAAGTCCTACAATTGGTGCCTTTTGAAATAACTCGAATCATGGGGTTTTGAAGATAGGGGCTACGGTGTTTTTATGAAAAGATACGTCGTTTTTGAAATATCCGTAGATTCCCTTGAGCTGTCTTTAAAAATACCCACGATTCGTTAGTTTTTGAAATAGGTAAGAAGTCTCATCTACTCTAACAACTATACTAACTATACGGCTAACTACAGGTAAGGGAACCGCCTAACCTCTGAGTCGATATATATATATATATATATATAGTCGGTGATCCCGCCTCAATGTCATATCGTAAGGTATCCTCGAGTTATGAGTGCGGATCTATCATCAATATCGGCTCGTACGGTAAATCATCGTACGGCATCCCCAATAGCTGGGTAGGGTCAACATCTCACTATCTCGTCACATAATAGGTATCACTATCATCAGATCAAACAGTCTGGGGTACTACTCTATGCCTAGTACAATCGATACCATCAATGAAGTAAGCATGCGGGGTAACACATATCCCAAGCCCGCAAGAAACACAAATCATATCCCATATATGAATCAATATCAACTCGCCAATCTCGCGGCGCAAAGTCCACATCATCGACTCATCTCCAAAGTCATCCCAAATCATCAAACACTGCAAGTATGAGTAGTATGCAAGGGTGTGAATGTAGGTATGTAAGTATGTGTGTAAGTATGTGCAATCGCTACCTAGGGTTCGTACTATACCCAAACCATATATCTCATCATCAATAAAACCATTATTCATATCAATGATCCTAACAACACATAATAAATATACGTGGGTATACGTATTCGTATACCACACCACGGACTGCGGGGGTGCTATACGCCATCCACCCGACTTCCCCCTGTAGATATAATCTACTCACCTGTGTCCTGCGTGTCGGTGTCGACGTCACTGTCATCCTCCGCATCGTCTCGGATCGTCGCGGTGTACCTACACATAACACACGTATCGCATCGCATCAAAACCAAATCAAAGCTAAAACGGCATACGAAGTCCAAAACGACACGATAAGGGGCCTATAGGTGAAAACCTATGGCACGCCTTCAAAACCATCAATAAATCCTCTATATCATCGTATAAACGCCAAATAGTCGAGGCAAAACACAATCCACCATTTCAGAATCAAAAATACGGAATACGGAAACACGAATCCAAAACAGCAACATAGGGAATATGTCCCAGATTTCACCCTAGGTCTGTTTATACAAAACTATATATACCAGGGGCCTAAACTAACAATGTAGAAGCTACACAATGAAAACGAGACAAAAAGGTGGGACCCAGGCCGCAATTGGCGGCCAAAGGAGGAAATTGGCGGCCGTACGGATGAGTTGGGGGCTGGGGTCTGGGGTGTTGCCTCTATGGTGCCTGCACATCTCAATTTCCACTCAATATTATTTTAGGGTTCTCGGGGTAATAGCAGATTAAAGTTAACATGCACAGATTTCACATTTTCCCCGACATCGGTTTCTAAAATCCGTATTTCTAGTTCTAGCTTCAGGTTTTGGGTTCCAATTCATGCACTAGGGTGTTTATAAGTCCTCTACTGAGCTCAATTTCACATTACACTTAAGTTCCTCTCAAACCCTAACTAGGTTTTCACCAAGTCCATAATATCACATAATATCGATTAACAACTTGCATAGGGGTATAGGAAATGCTAAAACTAAGACAATGGTTCAGAAATTACCTCATTTGGCAACTCAAGGATTTTCTTGAGTTGCCCCTAGTGACCAAAATCCATGCTTTCTTAGTCCATCTTGTAGATCTCAAGCTTGTGCACACTTTTTGTGAAACCGATATAGGGTTTTGGGATAGTTTTTGAGATGATTTGAGGGATTGAAGAGGGGAGGAAAGGGGAAAGGAAGCAGCAGCAGCAGTAGGAGGAAGAGAGGGAGGGAAAAATGAAGAGAGAAATGGCTAAGTGTGGAGGTCAAAGAAGCCCATACCCTCTCTCACCAAACCCCATTCTTTAATCCTTTTCTTTTCTATTTCTTTTCTTTTAATCCCTAATCCAACCCTTCTCACCTCAATAGTAATCCCAAATGATAAATCATGGCAAGAAAAGTGCACAAGTGTGGAAAAAGTAGTGTGTGCATGTTTTGCTCAAAATTTGCTAAAAATCCGATTAGCGATTTTTAATCGCGATTAGCACTAAATTAGTGTCAAAATGATCACAACAACTTAAAAATGTCATAATTCACTAATTTACCCTATTTTAGAATTTTTTCTTAATTTTCCACAATTTTTCTCATATTTTTCCTATTTATTTGTATTTAAAAATACCTAAATATTAAAATATTCAATAAAATAATATTAAATTATAAAACTTCCCCAAAATTAATATTTTATTATTTCGAAATGTTACACTAGCATCGGCTTCATCGGAGAAATGGGCGGGCTAGGTCATCGACTATGATGCCGAAGATGATCTACGTCGAGGCATCACAAGATCAAGCTCCCACTTCACCAAGTCATGAAACATGTGAAGAAAACACACTCTACTACTGGCAAGAGGTAGAGGATGAAGAAATAGGAAGTGGGTTCACTTTAGAATTGTATTTCTCACTCATTAGCTCAAGTTTCCATTGAAGCCATCAAGCTTTTTCTTCTTGAAGAAGAAGAAGAAGAAGATGATGATGAAAAATGTTATGATAAGTATATCTCAAAAAGAAATTAAAATGAATACTTATCATAATCAAACCATGGTCAAGTGTAGAGAATAAACTAGGGTTAGGTCAATGGTTAGGGTTAAGCATGAAAACAAAAATGGTGACTTAGTCAAAGCTTCAACATGCATCCAAATAAAGCCACCATTTTTCTTTTCTTATGCCAAAAATAAATAAATAAGTAAATGAATAAATAGATATGAAAAACAAAACCCTAACCATTTAAATAACCATGGTTTAATCTTTACACAAACTCAAGTAAGCATGCATCATCAAACATGATACAAACTTATGCACAAAAATATATCACATATACGATGTGCACAAACAAGTGAGAAAAAAAAACCATTTAAAGTGAACCAATACTAGTTAATGCAAAGTAATATATCAAATATATAATTATGCATTAAATCATTAAATCAACACTTGATTTAACGATCCGGTCATATCGCATACAACCGACTAATATCCAATGTATCGGCTTATCGAATCAACCCTTGATTCGATAACTAGGTTATATCGCATACAACCAATCGATACATTCATCGCGAGAATGAAATACGGTATCACATACACGCATTATTCTCGGTCCCGCACATATCTCATATGCGCTCCTATTTCGTTTCGCTTGAGCCAGGAAACCTCTGTGTAGGACTCTAAAGACTCGTCAATACGCCGGCAGCAGATGATGATCATATCAAACACCCACATGCCGCAAGCGGTCTGCTAAACGTAACGGCCACCCGGGTATTGAGCGATCAGAAGATCGACGAGCAAGACCGCTCACACTCCTGTGAATCCAACCAGTAACACTTACCGTACAGTCCGGTCTCGTCGTCTGATATGCCGCATATCTCGCCTAGGAGTGGTAAAACGTCAGACCCCAATTGCTCGATAAGTCGTGTCGATATGAGGTTTATAATAATTCGAGAAACTACTGGTAACACTTACCAGTAAATCTCAGCAACCCTGGCCAGGGATTTCCGGTTATAGCCAATCGAACACAGCGCAACATCAACTCCCTATACCGGGAGAGACGAATTCCCTCCTATCGCTCATTGCCTCCATGTGACTCGGGACTGTACCTAAAAGCCACCGTTTTGCACGCCCTCTTGGACGTGGTAAGGTGGAAATCAAAGCACAGTAGGAACCATACAAGACTCTATGACGATCTCGGGTCAACAGACTACTCTGTACCAGTGTCACCAGAGAACTGCCATCTGACGTAAAGTCTAATACCATCTGGGAGTTCTCGGCGAGTCCGTCCAGTATACCCAGTCTCTACTGAGCACCCGTATATCATCTCTGATGTCAAACACCAATGGATATGGGATCATCCATCGCCCATCTGTATGGGTCGAGAAGGTATACGCTAGTATACACTGGTATATCGATGCCCCGTCTCGATACACCCACGACTAGGGACCTTAAAGGATGTACTTATGGACTACCATGTCTCCACCAGTATGATCCGCATCATAGTCCAGGTAGTCAAGTACACATCCTAAGGGCTTTACCAACATGTAACAGAGAGACAATCAGTGTACACGTTAAGGTAAAGTTCAACCAGATAGCATACTATCATGTCGAGCAAGATGGTCCTCCCTATATATGTCCCAGCATCCACTACAATATACATCCTATGTACAGTAATGGCCTCTAGGGCATACATATAACTAACAATCTCCCACTTGCACTAGGGCCATCTGTATAGCAGTGGTTGTAGTATCTCATACTCAACCATCCGATGAATGTCTCTCTCTGAGAATAGGCCTTCGTGAGTGGATTCGCCGTGTTGTCCTCTGAGTCTACTCTCCAAACCTCGATCACCCTGGAGATCAGCTATCTCCATGATCAGGTGATACTGCCTTAGAATATGTCTGGATCACTGATGGGACCGGCGTTCCTTGGCATAAGCCACAACTCCATTGTCTCACAATGGTAGGAACGTAGTTCATCTCATGAAATAATATACACCCAAACATCCTCTTTGGTAGCATCTTAAGTAGTGATGTATCCAGCCTTTATCGTCTAGTATGCCACGGTATGTAGCTTGGAACTCTTCCAACATACCGTCCCTTCACTGAGGGTAAAGACAATGGCTGTGACTGACATTCAGTCTTCTTTTATCACACTGGAACACTTCCAGTGATTTTCCCCAGGATCAATTGATACCATCTCACTACAACTAGTGAGTATCCTAACATCTATTTAGATCTATCTCATAGATCCAAAGCTTAGGATTTAGTAGGTATCACTTTCATCCTATATGGAGAATCATTGTGATAAGCGGAGATTGATCGAGCGTAGCATAGGAAACCGCTTCCCTATCAAGAGTATGTCATCCGCGTACTCTACGAGGATTGTCACCATAATCCCTACTACCTTTTTGTTTATACAAGGTTCATCTACCATTTTGATGATGTCAAACTCTTTGACTAACACATCAAAACAGACGTTCCAACTCCGTGATGCCTGCTTTATCGTATAAAGCATCTTGCACACGTTTCCGCTGCTCCCACTGTCTACGAGGCCCTCTGGCTGTGTACTTATAGACGCTCTCTTCTAAAACATCATTTAGAAAAGCAGTCATGACACCCAACCACCAGATATCGTAGTCATGGTATGTAGCCGTGACAAGTAGGATCTGGATGGACTTAAGCATAGCTACTTGAAAAGGTTTCATCATTATCCGCACCTGGTCAATGATGCAAACTTTTAACAAGTCTAGCTTTGAAAGTCTCAACTTTTCCATGTACACCAAGTAATCTTCTCAAGATATACTTGCTCCTGATGGGGATTTAAACCTTCAGATATAGCAACCAAAGTCCATACTTTGTTGGTGTATAAGGATTCCATCTCAGATCGATAAACATCCAGCCATTCTTACAGAGTTTCACTCCTGATGGCCAGCTCGAAACTAGTTGGGTCATCATCTCATGATGTAATCCTCGCTCACACTGTCATAGAGAAACCGAAGTAACTCTCAGGTGGGTGAGGAACTCTACTAGATCGGCGGAGAGGCTGAGGTTCGTTGGAAACTATTGAATCCTTTGGTCCTGTCAAATCATCAGCTGCAGTTTGTATAGCTGGAACATTTCCAGTTCTACATAACAGTATTTGCCTCGAGCTTGTCCTGATTATGCTTTTAGACATAGCCCGGACAACCCCAAATCTTAACCAACTTAAGCTATGGGCTCTTCCCTTTCCATATCACATATGAAGCGGTAGGCAGCTGATTTGATTGGAACCCTTATTTAATAGGTATGCAACTTCTCAAGTGCATAACTCCCAAAAGGAAATAGGTAACTCAGTAATACTCATCATAGAGCACACCATATCATATAGGGTGTGATTGCTCCGCCCCGATATACCATCGTGCTATGGTGTATTCGGAGGAGTAATGCCGAGAGAGAATCTCATTCTCCTTTAGAATAGTCCAGGAATTCCGTGCTCAAGTATTCTCCTCCTTGATCTCATCATAGGACATAATACTTATACCCGTATTTTGGTTCTCTACTTCTCACTTATATTCTGTGAATATCTCAAAAGGTTCGGACTTGTGTTTCAACAGGAACATATGTCTGAATCTTGAGAGATTATCAGAGAATATAATGAAGTATAAAGAACCAGTCCTGGTATGTGTAGACAGGGGACCTACATACATCAACATGTATCATCCCAAGAGCTCACTAACTCTTTCTCTGTTTCCTGTAAACGGAGCTATGGTCATCTTATCTCTGTGACATGACTGGCAAGTTTCACAAGATGTAAATTCAAACTGATTTAAATATGCATCTAAAAGTAACTTAGCTAGTCGGGTCGCATTGATATTACCTAGTCTACAATATCTCAAGAAGGATCCGTTCATTTCTGAACTCTTCCTTTTGCGTGTGTTCTATATACTAAGAACCGTAGTTTGATTTAGAACATTAATGTTTTTAGATAACGTGCCTGAACCGATCAACTTTTGATATAGGAAATGTTCAAAACATTATCCAACAATACAAAATTTTATCATTCTTTACGAATAAAGAGACTAATATGATTTTGTATATCAGGTTCGGTATCTAATAACATTCGTTTAGAATCAATGTATTACAATACAGGGTGACAGTGACCAACAGACTTGGCTGCAACACTTGCCCCGTTTTCTGCCTCATGAAACTTATCACCCGTTCTCAGTTTTTCTACCCTTTTGTGGCCCTACGTAACAGATTACATATCTGGGATCCTGATCCGGTATCATATACCCAGGATCGGAGGATACTGAGAAATAGTTCTTTGTAATGAACACACCCAAAGATGATGCATCAACATGCACTCTCTTCGTTTGGGCGGCATGGGAATCTTGGTATTCCCTTATTTCCTGCTCTGTCTTATAACAATTATAAGTTAGAGCGGGACCAACGTTCCCCAGCTCAGTATAACAAGCGGGTTCGGTCAATAGTCCGTATTATTATCTTGATTAATGCGTGATATGGTCGCTACCTGGAGAGAGAGAGAAGAAAACACTCAGCGTGCGCTCTTGCAAGAATAGATTGGTTATTATTTTATCTAATCAGGATGGCTCCCACTGTTTTTATCAAATTTTCCTTCAAACCCTAAAAGGAAAGACTAGCCGGGATTATTTACACACTACAAGTTCGCCAATCTTTCAGCCAGGCCAGTGTCGGTACTTTGAGGGAGGTCCCCCGTGCTTTCGCACGAACCTAATTAATGTAAACCTCGTTTTCCCAGAGGCGTAACCTCGTTAACACCTTTCTAGACACCTACTTGATCAGCTAATTGTAATGTGTAAAACTCTCCCAGGAGTAACTCTTACTCGCAGCGGGTATCGGGATCCAACTATCTCATAGAAGGTATGCAATCTCATTGCAAATTTCAACACTTGAAATTCCCGATAATATTTTTCCCCCAGCACCCTATGACCTTGACGGAGGTCAACAAACCATAGGCTACTAGTCAAGTTCAACCCGTCATTTCTTGATCGAATTAAACCCACCCGCACGACCCTTGACGGAGGTCAACAAGGCCGCACGACTACCCTAATCCAATCTGCATCATATGCATAAGCAGATAAATACTAGTTAGCTACCCCACACTACGCCTTGACGGAGGTCAACAAACGTAGCACGAATACTAAGTAGGACTTATCTGAAATGATGGAGGGCTACGACAGGTTTTTCTGAAAACCTATTGCGTAAAGAACTTGATATCGTTGTAGGATCGAATGAATTTTGAAATTGAGTGTCTTTGAGGTTTTTCTAGTTTTGCTAAAGGAGTCACTCCCGGTGAAGGGATCGACGGTCCTTTCCTCGTCGAATGAGGTGCGGGATATATCATATATATCACTGTGCAAAGCAAAAACTCTTAAAAGCAATCAAAAGACAAACCGAGTCTGTAGCATCTGCCAGTTATTGCTAAAGGAGTCACTCCCGGAGAAGGGATCTCGGTCCTTTCCTTATCGAATAAGGTGCAGGATATATCACATATACCGCTGTGCAAAGCAAGAACTGTAGCTACCTGTTTTATTTTGAAATTCGATTCTACAACATCTTAGGTTTCTTTTATTTCATTAATCTCATTAATGAAGTCGCATCATTTAATTACCTAAACATCACAGATAAATACGACGTACACTTATGCCATCCGCATTCGCCTCGATGTCCTCTCGTGCACCGTTAGGTTAGGTAACTAACGGCAGAGCGGGGCAGGGCTAGCGCGGGTGTAAAACATAAGTAACGCCTATATAATATATCATATATACTATATACTGTATCTATCACAGAACATCACATGATCACATCACAGATATCGCAGCAGAAGAAACATATGAAATATTGGATATACTAGGACGTCCGTGTTTTCAATACGAGCCAGTATAAAACACGGATTCCACGGTCGCGATGAATAGCCAAACCCACACCCCTAGACCCCTACGAGAGCGGCAAGCAACCCTACCAATTCCGGAGTTAGGAGACCCGGATTCGACTCCTCGAGTTGGTCTCCCTCTGGACTCCAGAACCCGGTTACTTGTGCCCTCCTCCTTGGGTCTATCCTAGTGCAGAAAAGTAAATAATATACAACAACGGTGACAACTTCCGCAACCTGGAAGTGCCCCAATAAAAGAATATTACATACAAGTTTTTACATGAATGAAAATGAAAAACACTCATCTCACATAAAAACCCCCGGCTATTCAAACAAGACGATCCAATATAACATATCCAGCAACACATAACATCACATGTCATCAACGTAAGTAAATATGCGCATCCCAATTGTCGTTGACATATAGCAACGAAACCGGCGATATCACATATTACACTTACGGTCACAGAAAAGAAAGTGCAAAACTACAACAGTTGGAATCCGCAACCTCCTCAGACATCGCATGCCTGACCAAATGAATTCCTTAGACATCACATGCCTAACAATTATAAACCCCGCATTTTAGTCTCTATATCGAAAACACTTTTCAATATCAAGTCGGGCAATTCAACAAGATTCCCGAAATACTGATCGAATGCTCGTCGCAAACTTTAGTAGACGGTCGCACCCCCGATACCGTCGACGAAGTGCACCAAGGCAGAACACCGCTACCGGGAGCACCCGAACGGATGCTTTCGGCGATGGGGTTCTCCTACAGTCACTTGGTCGGGGCTATGGAGTGAGGCTGTCTATTAAGTTTACCCGGCGAGTATCCGCGTACGCTACGTGATTGCGACGGACTTTTGATCACATCAAAATTCCGTGGCAAACGATCAAGTGAGACTAAACTGCTATGTTTATAATATTCATTTAGTTATCTCATAACTATTTGTGAATTCCAAGTATTGTATCACATTCCGGATAAATAGAAAATGTTTAACTTTTCGATCGAACAATCGAACACCCAAGTTTTCCCGAAACCGTTCAACACATGAAATAGGTTCAAAGACATTCACTTCATGCCTCAGTACCAACGGTCCAGCCGTAGAAGGGTCAAGCCAACGCCTCACATGTGGCACGCCGTACTGCCCCAAACCCGAAGGTTCAAAGGGCAGTTCAAGACGGTCACATAATCGAGTTAAGGTTTGTTGTCTTCTAGAGGGACCATCGCGTTACTTGCACTACTCAGAACGTCCTTAAACCACAGAAAAATCCAACACTTGGAAATTTTCCGGCAGGGGAAAAGGTGGGTATTTATATCCGGTCGAACTTTTTAACATATTCCAAAATATCCGGAAAGCCACATAGTCAAAACTTGATAATCCGATCGAATCCACGAATTCCCCAATACAACCCAGAAATTTCAACTCTTGAATAAATATTAAAAATTCCCATGAAAACCAGCACCGCAAAGTAGGAGTTACTGTGCAAAATTCAATGCATGAAGAGACTAAATGAGCGCGGAACCGCCGCAATAGGCGGCTAATGCCGCGGTTCCGCCGCGCTTTAGACAGATCATTAGGTAATTTTTGCACCGTAATTCTTAGAATTTCCTGCTGAATTTTTTAAGAATTTTTAATTTGGAAAAAACCGCTTTTTCAGAAAAAGTCCAGAGAGGGTTAAAAGTTAGGGTTTCGGGGTTCGATCGGGTTTCTAACATCGTCCACGCATCGCCTAAGGCTCTAGCTAGGCTCTGATACCACTGTAGGGTTCCTAGGCACTCCAATGTGGTCTCACAAGGCATCAACCATGCCAATTTCAATTTTTACGGGTGCCGAGAAACCCTAATACGGATCGTTAACTAGAAATTTAGGCGAAAGATGCAACTAGTTAACAATATAACTAAAAGAACGGAAATACAACCTTTGTAGATCCGGTCCTCCGCCTCCATAGCTCCGCAATGAAGTCTCCTTGCTGTCCAAATGGAATCCCGGGCTCTAGCATCGGCTTCATCGGTGAAATGGGCGGGCTAGGTCATCGACTACGATGCCGAAGATGATCTACGTCGAGGCATCACAAGATCAAGCTCCCACTTCACCAAGTCATGAAACTTGTGAAGAAAACACACTCTACTACTTGGCAAGAGGTAGAGGATGAAGAAATAGGAAGTGGGTTCACTTTAGAATTGGATTTCTCACTCATTAGCTCAAGTTGCCATTGAAGCCATCAAGCTTTTTCTTCTTGAAGAAGAAGAAGAAGAAGATGATGATGAAAAATGTTATGATAAGTATATCTCAAAAAGAAATTAAAATGAATACTTATCATAATCAAACCATGGTCAAGTGTAGAGAATAAACTAGGGTTAGGTCAATGGTTAGGGTTAAGCATGAAGACAAAAATGGTGACTTAGTCAAAGCTTCATGAAGCTCATGAAGCTTCAACATGCATCCAAATAAAGCCACCATTTTTCTTTTCTTTTGCCAAAAAGAAATAAATAAGTAAATGAATAAATAGATATGAAAAACAAAACCCTAACCATTTAAATAACCATGGTTTAATCTTTACACAAACTCAAGTAAGCATGCATCATCAAACATGATACAAACTTGTGCACAAAAATATATCACATATACAATGTGCACAAACAAGTGAGAAAAAAAACCATTTAAAGTGAACCAATACTAGTTAATGCAAAGTAATATATCAAATATATAATTATGCATTAAATCATTAAATCAACACTTGATTTAACGATCCGGTCATATCGCATACAACCGACTAATATCCAATGTATCGGCTCATCGAATCAACCCTTGATTCGATAACTAGGTTATATCGCATAAAACCAATCGATACATTCATCGCGAGAATGAAATACGGTATCACATATACGCATTATTCTCGGTCCCGCACATATCTCATATGCGCTCATATTTCGTTTCGCTTGAGCTAGGAAACCTCTGTGTAGGACTCTAAAGACTCGTCAATACGCCGGCAGCAGATGATGATCATATCAAACACCCACAAGCCGCAAGCGGTCTGCTAAACGTAACGGCCACCCGGGTTTTGAGCGATCAGAAGATCGACGAGCAAGCCCTCTCACACTCCTGTGAATCCAACCAGTAACACTTACCGTACAGTCCGGTCTCGTCGTCTGATATGCCGCATATCTCGCCTAGGGGTGGTAAAACGTCAGACCCCAATAGCTCGATAAGTCGTGTCGATATGAGGTCTATAACAATTCGAGAAACTACTGGTAACACTTACCAGTAAATCTCAGCAACCCTAGCCAGGGATTTCCGGTTATAGCCAATCGAACACAGCGCAACATCAACTCCCTATACCGGGCGAGACGAATCCCCTCCTATCGCTCATTGCCTCCATGTGACTCGGGACTGTACCCAAAAGCCACCGTTTTGCACGCCCTCTTGGACGTGGTAAGGTGGAAATCAAAGCACAGTTGGAACCACACAAGACTCTATGACGATCTCGGGTCAACAGACTACTCTGTACCAGTGTCACCAGAGAACTGCCATCTGACATAAGGTATAATACCATCTGGGAGTTCTCGGCGAGTCCGTCCAGTGTACCCAGTCTCTACTGAGCACCCGTATATCATCTCTGATGTCAAACACCAATGGATATGGGATCATCCATCGCCCATCTGTATGGGTCGAGAAGGTATACGCTAGTCTACACTGGTATATCGATGCCCCGTCTCGATACACCCACGACTAGGGACCTTAAAGGATGTACTTATGGACTACCATGTTGTTAGTGCATATGCCCTAGAGGCCATTACTGTATCATACTGGCATGTATATTACTTAATGGAAGCTTGGGATATTCACCTTGTATAAACAATCTTGCTCAATATTGTAGTATGCTACTTGGTTTGTTTCTGCTTCAATGTGTACTTGTGTTTATTTTAGTATATCACTTATACGCATTAGTGGAGCCCTTAGGATCTTTGCTTGATTACCAGCGTTGTGATGGCAGTCACACTAGTGGGGGCTGGGTAATCTATAAGCACATCCTTATACAGGTCCCTAGTCGCAGGACTATCGAGACAGGGCATCGATACTCCGGAGTAGACTAGCGTATGCGCTTCTCATTCCAGTGTGAGAGATGGTCTGTCCCACAGCCATCAGTACGTCGTACTGGAGATAGTATACGGGTGCTCGTTGGGTTACGATTACACTGGACAGGACTCGTCGGGAACTGACAGGTTGGTATTATACCTATCGTCAGTTATCAGTTCCCAGGTGACATGAGTACAGCTTAGTCCGCTGACTTGACACTGGCACTTCGCCTCAAGTGTGTTCCCACTGCACTTTGATCACTACCCTACCACGGCTCAAAGGAGTCGTGCAAACAGGTGGTGGTTGGGTGCAGTCCCGAAGCGCTTGGAGGCAGTGACGGTTAAACAGGATTCGTCTCTCCCGGTATTGGGGGTTGACATCACGCTGTGTCTAGGAGAGCCATTACACGAGTAGTCCCTGGCCATGGCAAGCGAGATATACTGGTAGGTTCCAGTGTTATCTCAGGGTGTTTTGGGCTTCACTCCGACACGACTTGTACCGCTATTAGGGGACTGACGTTTTACCGCCCCCTAGGCCCGACATGCGATGTATTAGACGAACAGACCGGACTGTACGGAGACTGTCACATTCAGACTCAGTAGGAGTACAGATGGGGTTTTCACCTCGTCAGCCTTCTTGTCGGCATCTACCTGGGGACAGTTACGCACAGCTAGTGCCGCTTGCGGTCTGTGGTTAAACCCACTGCCAGCGTAGTGTCGAGTCTTTAGAGTCCCACACAGAGGGTATTCGCCTCTGGGCAAAATAGAGTAGAGGTCGCATGGTTTTGCGACAGGGTTCGTTCTCATCCGTGCACTTGTGCGCGTTTGGAGTCCGGACCGATATTACTGGCTGGCTCTGGTTTGAGTCAGATACCGGTATATGTTTTGGGGTTTCTTTTATCTCTCAGTATTCATGTTCCTCGGAATAAGAATGCAGGTGTGTATGCACAGTTATTTGAGGAGGAGGAAGAGGACTTTCATTAGGGTTTCGAAACGGGTGCGTATGCACAGTTGACAGTCATCTTTTTTTTCCAAACCCTAATGAATATGTGAGATATCTATTAATAATAGTAATTAAATGGAATTATGTTATGGTTGGTTTTGTTGACTTGTTGACCATGGTTGACTTGTTGACCATGGTTGAATGTTTGACCATCATCATTATTTAGCAAGGATGCTCCTTGATTCTTGCCAACATTCATTTAATGAAGTATGATAGTGGTCATTCCAAAAAAACCATCAACTATTCTCAATTCAATTATTATTACTAATTAGATAATTCTTTTTCTTTTGATATGGTTGCAAAAAGGAAAAAGAGAGCTCATTCTTTCATAACCATTCTCTCTCCTCACTTCATCTTCTTCTTCCTCTAGCAAAAGAGAACCCTTCTCATGTGTTGAGAATCCCTCTCTTTAAAAAGAAAAGCACCCCTTAGACACTCTCTACTCACTCTAGGATCAAGGGTTTAGCAAGCCGGAGATTCTAGTTCACTCCAAGTTCGAGAAAGAGCCCAAAGGTTGAACCCTCAAGGTGGATCCATCTTCGACGGAAGAAGGCGACAAGAAGAGAACCATCAACCTCTACAAAAGTTTGAAGAAGAAGGAGTTCAAGTTTAGGTATAACCATCTTCATCCGAGTAGCTAATTCTCTTTAGCAAGTTTGCTAGTTTTAGTTTAGGAAAAGATCCCGACTTTGTTTAGTCCATGTTGCCCCTTGCGCTAAAAATTTGATTTTTATACCGTTTCCGCCTCCCCGTAAGAACCGGGGGTCGCAACGTGGACTTACAGTGGTATCAGAGACTAACTAAACTTAAACTAGTTTGGTAGTAAAGTGTAACGAAGTTCGGAACCGAAAAATCTAAAAACCAAACTTTTACAAAACCCTAGTTTCTGTTAAAAATTTTTCTGGTCAAAACGAGATTTGTTATACACGTAAATTCGGCTCAGGGTTTTGTGTGAACACCCAAGAAAAACGATACACTGATTCATTCAAACCGCCGCGGTTCCGCGGCATGAGGTAGGCATGTGCCGCGGAACCGCCGCCGTTTGTTGTCCTCTCGTCATCGTTTTTCGTGCAGTGTGTCTCTATGTTGGTTTTGGGATTTTTAAAATATATTATATGTGCCCAGATTTTCCAGAACAGAAATTTACTTTTGGGGTCCTATAATTCCGTATTTTTTCCGAACTTCACTGCACTTTGACTATGATGGTTATATCTGTGATGCTTGCATGTATTGAACGTCGGCTAATCGCTATAAGTCGATTGGTCGGGGTTATACATGATCTGTGTTTGATATTGGAATGTGTATATGAATGTGTTGGACTGTCGCGGGTGAATAGCCAGGGTGGATGTGAGATGAGCTTTTGTTTTTCTTTCATTCATTGTAAATGTAAATTGATGTAATATTATTATTTGTTTGGCCGCACAACCGGGTCGGGGTTGTAGCCGTCATTGTATAATTCTTTTTACTGTTTTTGCTCCTAGGATAGACCCATGGAGGGGGTGCACAAACTACCGAGTACTTGGCGGGTAGTTTGCCGCACCCGTAGGGGTCTTGGGTGGGGTATTTGGCTATTCACCGCGACCGTGTAATCCGCTTTTCGTTGCAGGCTCGAAAGGATTGCGGATTGCTAGTATATCCAATGTATTCATCTGTGATCTGTAATGTCTATCTTTGCTTTCTATTTAGGCGTTGCTTATGTTTTACAGCCGCGCTAGCCCAGCCCCCGCTCTGTCGTTAGTTAAGTAACCTAACGGGTGATGACGGGGCCTCGTGGCGAATGCATATGGCATAAGCGTACGTCATATTTTGGTTGTTTTCTGCAATGGTAGGATTAAATGATGGGACGCATTAAAAGTACTAATGCAAGAATATCACGCATTAAAAGAACTAATGCAAGATAATAAACCAAGTTAAAATCGTTGGAACACTTTCGAAAAACCACTCGGTTCTTTTCAAAACTAACTTTTAAATGCGGAGCTTGAGCCACTCCTTCTAAAAGCTATCTCGTTCCATCGATTATATCAAGTTCACTACGTTCACGGTTTCGCCAAAACCATTCGTAGCCCTCCATCATTTCAGTTAAATATACGGTAGTATTCAAGCTATGTATTTTGACCTCACGCCAAGGCATAGTGATTGGTAGCTGCCGGATATTTATCTGTTGCATAGATAGAATGCGTTGGTTTGAGACAGTCGTACTGCCATTTTGGCCTACGTCAAGGGTAGGTACGGGTGGGTTCAAATTAACCAGGATAATGATGGGAAGAACTTGACATGTGACTTATGACATTTTGACCTCACGCCAAGGTCATAAGAGCATGGGGCAAAAATCCACATCGGGAGTTTCATAAGTACTGAAACTTGCTAGATTTGCATACCATTTGGAGTGTGGTGATTCTGGTAGGATTCCATCAGTTTAATCACGCGATGATATTTGGATCCCGATCCTACTGTGAGTATATGCTACTCCTCGGGAAATTTCTTACTAAACGATCAATGCTATAAACCTAGAAAGGTGTTAGCGGGGCTACGCCCCCAGGGAAAAGAGGTTATTTAATTAAGGAACTTCGCGAAAGCATTGGAAAACCTCCCTCGAAGTACCGACACTGGCCTGGCTGAACGGTTAAGCAAGTATTGTGCGGTGGGATTGATCCCGACTAATTCTTCCTTTGTGGTTTGAGGAGGGATTCGAGAGACAGTGGGAGCCATCCTGTTTAGAAAAACTAAAAACCATTCTAAACTTGCAAGAGCATCGTGCTAAAGTGTTTCTGTTGGAGATAGTGCCCTCAGAGTCAATTATTGGATCACAGGCACGTGATTGCAATGATTGAGGGAGGACCTATCCCGGTAGGACATTCTTACTCAAGATGATAGTATGCTATCTGGTTTACCTTTATCATCGTGTACTGCTTTAGGTGACCTGACAGGTCGCTATTGCACGTTGATAGAGCCCTAGGATTCATGCTTGACTGCCAGCAGTATGAGGGCGATCATATAAGTGAGAGCTGGAGTCTACAAGCACATCCTTAAAAGGTCCCTAGTCGTGGGAGTTTCGAGACAGGGCATCGATTCTCCAGAGTAGACTAGTGTATGCAGTCGAGACCCCGACGAGGGGCGGTGGCCGGTCTCACAAGCCACTGGTGTCAGTTGGATCACCTAAGATGTATACAGGTGCTCATTGGGTTATGAGTACACCGGACAGGACTCGCCGAGAACATGCTAGTTGGTCTTATACCTGACGTCAGATAGCAGTTCCCAGGTGACATGTGTACAGGTTAGTTCATCGACCTGGGGATCGTCATTTGTCTCGTGTGAGTTCCCACTGTACTTTGATTACTACCCTACCACGGCTCAAAGGAGTCGTTTAAACAGGTTTTAGTTGGGTACAGTCCCGAGCCACATGGAGGCAGTGAGCGGATCTTCAGGGGTTCGTCTCTCCCGGTATTGGGGGTGAGGTCGCGCTGTGTCTAGGAGAGCCATTACACGAAGACCTTGGCCAAGGCAGGAGATTTACTGGTAGGTATTCCAGTAGTATCTCAGGGTGTTCTGGGCTACACTCTGACACGACTTGTACCGCTTATTGGGGGTCTGACTTTTACCAACCCCCTAGGCCCGACATGCGATGCTCATAGACGAACGGACCGGACTGTACGGATATTGTCACTGACAGGCTCAGTAGGGTGTCAGGATGAGTTCACTCATCGACGTCCCTTTTAGTCAATAGCTGGTGGCCCATTATGTATTGGCTTATACCTCTGACGTGCTAGTGGTTAAATCCACAGCCATAGTATTGACGAGTCTTTAGAGTCCACCACACTTTCATTTACTCAAGCTTTCGGGCGAAACGCTGTAGTGGCCGTATGGAGATATGGCAGGGTCCGATCAGATACGTGCGGTATTGCACGGATCAGGATCGGACAGTTTGTACTAGTGGCCGTATGGTTATATGGCAGGGTTCGATCAGATACGTGCGGTATTGCACTGATCAGGATCGAACAGATATTACTAGCCGGCTTTAGTTTAAGCCGGTCCTAGTTTAGTACAGTGTAGATTTTGTCCTTTTGCATTTGTATCCGGACGGAATACAGATGTGGGTGTGTATGCACAGTATCGGGGTTTTTCCTGTAATTTATTACGGGACCAGTTTTCTGGAGTTGCCAGTTTGCATTCCGTTCCGGCCGGTTTTCGTTTGTTCTTTCCCGGCCGGACTTTTCCGATGGAGGGGGTTATTTGCAAGTTTGCAAATAACACTTTGTGGAGGGTTTTATTGCAAAAGTATTGATTATGATAGCATCATTATCTTTTGCACCATCACTTGCATTTATGAGGGTATGGGTTTGATTAATGTGTGAAGCATGGTTGATGTTTCTTTGTCTTTTGGTGTGGTCACCTTTTCTTCACTCCTACACTCACCTCCCTTGATGCTTCATATCCTTGCTCCACCATTCTCAAAGTATGATAGTTTTCATTTTAGAAGAGAGATGAGAAAAAGAAAGAGAAGAAAATGAGAGCTTCATCTTTGAGAGGAGAAAAATGAGAGTGATTCATTTTGTGTATATCATTCTTCATCTCATTCCATCGCTAGAAAATTGAAAGCACCAATTTTCTATATATCATTCCTCCATCTATGGCAACTAACCCGAAAAGTGAGACATACACTCTACACTATACTTCCTACAGCAAATCTTGGACGCGTCGATTCGCCAGCTTCGCGCCCGAGTTGCCTCGGTATTGAGGTGGGAGCCCGTAAAAGCTACAGGCGATGTGGTGCCCTTCCGGCGAGGAGGCGACGACCGGAGTTCCCGCGAGGAGATCGGAGTGGAGATGAAGACCGGAGGACTCGGATCAGTCGGTACATCTCTAACCCATCCTCTTGTTAGCTTAGACTAGTTTAATGGCACGATCCGGGGATTAGTGCGCGGTGGTGCCGGTTTGCTAAGTCCGCAAAATTTAAAGTTTATCACCGTTTCCGCGTTTGGCCGTCGGATTGACGGCCGGAGCGCCGCCGTGCACTTACAGTGGTATCAGAGCCTCGCCATTAACTTCGTCTAGCTTGGTTTAATGTGTTTTTCAGTTCCGATCGACCAAAATTCCAAAAACCGTATTTTTCCTTCACATCAGTTTCTGTTGAAATTTTTTGAAGTCTAAAAATTTTTCAGGTTGTAAAATATTGATGTACTGGAAAATATAAGAACTCTGTAAAAATTCGACGAAGTTACTCCACAGTGGGAGCGCGGAAGCGCCGCGAAACCCCCCTTCCCGCCGCCCTTCCGCCGCACACTGTGGAGATCACTTCACCAAATTTTTTCAGAGGCCTTCTGGGCTTAATATATGGGTTTTGGAATATTAAAATTGGGCCCAGGTTTTCTGTGAGTGCTACAGTTTTGTTTGGCGGCCCACTTGTTAAGGTTTGATCAATCGGAAAATTTTAAACACATTTTTCACAGTATTTACATTATATCTGCGACCGTGAATGTCACTTGATCGGTAAATCCGGTCTAACTGCTATAGTCCGGTTAGACGGATTTGCGAACGTGATTTTCACGTTGATGTTCTATGTTTATGCTGTGATGTTGCGGATCGGTCGTGGGGGATAGCCTGGATGCAATGCTAGTACAGTGCTGTTGTATTATGTACATTTGATATTGCGGGGCGAGCGTCCGACATGTGGACTGCCGTCACTGCCTGTTTGTATTATTATTTTGGGGCACGACCTGGTTGCGGTCGATGTACCCGGTGTATGTATATTTTATTTTCTGTACTAGGATTATCCCGTGGAGGAGTGCACGGATAGCCGGGTTCTAGAGGGCAACAAGCCCGCATCTCATGGCATTGGGACGGAAGGGGCTTCACTCTAGGATTGGCGGGCTATTCGCCGCACTCGTAGGGGGTACAGGTTGACCCAGGAGGGGTGCCCAAGTTGCCGGATTCCGTGAAGTGCTGGGTGGTCCATTCACGGAGCTGAAGGGGGCTGCCTCGCTTCAGGTTTTGGCGGGTGACTTGCCGCGCCCGTAGGGGTCTAGGATTTCATTGCACAGGCTATCCACACGACCAGGGGAACGTCGGGTTTCAGTAGTGGCTCTGTGAAACCCGGGGATCCCAGATATCTGTATTGTTCTGTGATGTTATACATTTCTGTGATGTTGCATTTCTTTTCACGCCTTGAGCGAAATATAATATATTGGTATATATATTAGTAGATGTTGTATATGTTTTTCACCCGCGCTAGCCCAGTCCCCGCTCTGCCGTTAGTAAGCTAACCTAACGGGTGATGACGGGACCCAGTGGCGAATGCGGATGGCATATACGTACGTCAGTATATTTTCGTTCTTTGTGGTGTGATCGATTGATGGGACTGCATTGATTCGGATCAATGCAAGTTAAACAAACCTATTCTGATGTTGTTGGAACACTTTTCAAAAAGCTGTTATTGCAAGGACGTTCACTTTTGTTTTGCATCGTGGTATTCATTTGGAATATCCTGCTCCTCAGTCGACGAGGCAAGGGCCGAGATCCCTTCACCGGGAGTGACCCCTTGGACAGAAGTTTGCGTCAGGGCATTAACTTCACTATAGCCGATTACTTTTGCTTTGCATCGTGGTATTCATTTGGGATATCCTGCACCCCATTCTACAGGGAAAGAGCCGAGATCCCTTCACCGGGAGTGACCTCTTTAGTAAAGGTTTTCGTCACTATATTTTCTAAAAAGCTATCCGTTCCTTCAACGAGATCAAGTTCATTACGTTAAAGGTTTTCGCCAGAAACCATTCGTAGCCCTCCGTCGTTTCATATGGGTAGTCAATAGTATTCAAGCTGTGTATGTTGGCCAAAGTCAAGGCACAGTGATTGGTAGCTATTGGGGTATTCATATGCAGCATAGATAGATGCGTTGGTTTGGGACAGTCGTACTGCCATTTTGGCCAAAGTCAAGGGTATGTACGGGTGGGTTCAAATTAACCTGGAGAATGACGGGTTGAACTTGACATGTGACTTATGATATGTTGGCCAAAGTCAAGGTCATAAGAGCATGGGGCAGAAATCTCATCGGGAGTTTCAAAAGTACTTAAACTTGCCAGATATGCGCATACCATCTGGAGTGTGATAGCGTGAGCGGATTCCGTCACGTTATCATGCAATGAGAGTTGGATCCCGATTCCCACTGATGAGTTGGTTTACTCCTCGGGTGACCCCGACTAATTCTTCTTTCAGGTTTGGAGGAGAATTTGAGGTACAGTGGGAGGTTTCCAGATTAGATAAATTGGTAACCATTCTGATCTAGGATAGAGTGCACGCTGAGTGTTTCTTTTCTCTCTCTCTCTGGCAGCGACCATTGACCCGACCCTAAGATTATGAGTCAGTGACCAAGTTGACCGAACCTTCTTAACACTGGTTTTTGGATTATCAGAGTTGCGAACCTCATTGCCACTCCTACTTTTACCCTTTTCTCCAGGACACCCCGTATTACTACGAACGTACACTTCCATTGGACAAAACCATCGTATGGTTATATACGAACTCGAAGGACTTCGAGGATGGTTTCCGGTTCTGGAGAAAACGGATAGGACTATTCAGTTGTTTTTTCTTTTCACCTTCTCTCAGGTTGCGAGTACTCCTTGGTTTAGGAGTAGTACACCTATTACGCAAATTGGATAGTCTTCTTCCAAACCATAGGCTGGTGCCGACCGGTAGGGAATGAAGAAAACCAGTTAGCCTAAACGGTGTACAGAAGGTATTAAGATTAAGACAAAGAAATGGATTAGTAAGAGGGCAAAGTAAGTTGCGACTGCTATTCACGACCAAACCAAGTATTTCTTCGCCAATCCTAAATCACCTTTGTATTTCTCCAGGACACTCCGTATCACTACGAAGATCCCATTTTATTGGATAATCCATCGTATGGTTATATACGAACTCGAAAGGAACTTGTTCCAGTTCGGGGATGGATCCTGGTTCAGGAGAAATAGGAATAAAGTACATTCAGGTGTCTTTTATCTTCACATTCTCTCGCATTGCGAGTGCTCCTAGGATTAGGACAGTACACCCTTTATGCTTTTTGGATAGTCTTCTTCCAAACCATAGGCTGGTGCCGAACGGTAGGGAAGGAAGAAAACCAATTGGCCTAAAGGGGTGTACAGAAGGTAATGAATAAAGACATAATAAAGGGATTTGGAGAGGTGGCAAAGAATTATACGGTTATAGTTGTGAGTCTGGATAATTGTAGAGGCATTACTAGGAATACCAGGATACCCCAACGAAACATTTCAATGTTTCAGTTTCACTGTATACTGTTAATAGAAAACTGATTTCCCGATTAGACACTTACTCCAGGGTATGTATTTACCAGGTATGATTCTCACATCTGTATGGTTTTATAGATGATGAGTGGGAGTAAGTTATTGGGAATTGGGTGATCATCCTCATTATATCGGGATTCGTTGTAATCGGTGATATTTGAGGAGATCACCTGGGCAGTTTGCCGGTCGGCAAATGTTTGGTTTTGAATATCCGCTGTTGTGCACCAATTTCAAATTGATATATATGTACGTCTATTTTCATAGAGTGAGATATACTTTTTGATATTATGTCTATGACATTTACCTATATCAGTGGATGGTTAGGTAAGGAGCATTAAACAGCGGTGTAATTCTTCTTAACCATAAGTACAGTTTTCAACCTACGACATACAGTGGAAGAGTTGTTAGACTCAGCAGACTTATACAGAGTATTGTATGTTGTCCAGTGTCCATTTGGACAGAGGGGTTGGTCCTCATACTATATTCTGTTTACTTTTAACTTCTCTAGTTCTTAGACATGTGTTTCGTAGAAACACAGGGTCTGAGTTTTGAGGAGTTATAGGTATTTGAATAGAGTAGAGAACCAGGTGTAGCAAGTATCGGGATTCTTCAAAGTGATCGAAGATGTAGATACTTCTGTATGGTATTCAGTTTATAGTAATTACTTCTCTTTCAGGTTACTCATAATTGGAAGCATTCCTAAGTTGAGTAACGCTGATCGGCCTCTCTCCATTTAGTTGACATGCACTAGAGACAGCTGCATGATTTGAATCTGGTTAAATTAAATCAGTGCCTCTGGTTTTATGTTGGATATAGAACAGTTCATATCTTAACGATGTTAAGGTACGGGGAGTTGTCCGGCTTATGATTAAAACCAGACACTGGACAACTCAAGGCATGTTTCTGTAATGGCAGTTTGTGGGTTGACCCAGGCTATGACGAGGGATGATTTTCAACCATCTGGAAGATCAATAGAAATATTGTTCTAGACTCGCCACAGTTTTATTAAAAATGGATTTTTTCAAAAACAGCAGTGGGAGTATGGTAGAACTGGAAGTGATTCCAGAACCGCAAACGATTACTGAAGATTTGATAAGGAACCTAAAGATTCAATATGATTTGACATTCCAATGGCCACTCCACAGATAAGGTGGGTAACTTCAGGCACCCGAGAGGTACTCCGGTAGCCTCAAGGACGGTGACAGGGAAGTTCTTGTTTACCCACACTTGCCATTGTTGTTGTTCCAGGCTGCGAGACCCGGCAGGAGGATGAGTATAGCGTCGTTCTAAACTTGCTTTAGAAGTGCACGTCTATATGACTCTGCCAGAGGGTTGTCGTAGTCAGTGGGAGCAGCGGAAGCATTGGTGGACATCAGGCTTATGTCTATTTATAGACTAAAGCGGATGTAGCGGAGATAGATCATCTATTTCTGATGTGACAGTCATAGGTTTGACGTCTTCAGAATAGGGGATGGATCTGTTCAGAAGGTAGTAGGAAGTGATATTCCTATACTACGATCGGTTATACTTTGGTCGTCACACAGTGTTTTCTCCACAAGGGACTTGGACATTATATCAGACATACTGGTTACTAGATCTATGGTTTTAGATCTAGATTTGGGTGGCTTCCCAATCAGGGTACTTTGACAGCATTCTAAGAGTATTTAGAATGGACGACTCCTGGCACGGTAGTGTACCTGCAGGTGATGGAGTCACCCTCTCTAAAGGTGTCTTACAGACTAAAGTAGAGAGGGATGTGCATGATTGCCAGATCACTTGCTTAGGCAATTGAGTCAATCATGAGATGTCAAGTACCACACCAGATGTTGTTCTTGCACTAGATGCAATAAGTTGATATTGATCCAATCCTGGAGAAACAGTCGGAAGCAGTTTTAGAACATAAGTGAATGTTCTAGGGCTATGATAACGGCTGCCTCCTTTAGGAGACGGTTATCATTCCAGGCTTCCAAGGTGACATGGACGACAAGGAGGTTGTCAGAGTTATAGTTTTTCCTTCTGACATGGGGCAGTATTTTGGACAGGTGGTCCAAGGCAATACTGAGGGTGGCTTGGCGCAGGATACTGATTAAGTTCAGTTGACGATACAGTCTAAGAAGTTTGGATTTGGAGTTCATTTATGAGCTCGGTCCCATCAGACATCCAGACATTCTAAGACAGGTATTGCTCATTTCGGGAGATGGCTTTCTCCGCGAACTTGAGATATAGAGAGACATAGAAAGGAACATCAAGGCGGATACACACACTGAGTCTATTCCTCGACCGCAATAGTTTCACAAACGGGATTTGTGAGACTGACTAGTAGAGGAGTTGGGTGTTCGGTATCACACGGGCTGTGGGTATGCGACATCGCAATAATTAGCCTTGAGTGCAAGTGGGAGATTGTTGGAGATAGTTCCCTCAGAGTCAATTATTGGATCACAGGCACGTGATTGCAATGATTGAGGGAGGACCTATCCCGGTAGGTGTAAGTCGATGTACTTCACCCCAGTACTTATGGGGAGGCGGAATTTACAAAAACTTATCAAGTTTAAACAACGAACATCGACTAACCACTAGAATCGAAGCTAAACTCTAAATAACCGTATTCTAAAGTTTCATCTCACAAGTGATTAGGGATTATACCTAATGAAACCGGTCCTTCTTCTTTACGTCCTCCTTTGTTCTCCTCGGCCTTCTCTAGGTAGTAGACGATCCACCCGAGAGCGAAACTCCAAGCTAAACCTCTAACTTGAGGTAACTAATCAACTTTGATTGCTAATCAAAGATGAGAGGATGATATAGAGTGAAGGTTATGGATTGTTTAGTCTAACTAATCCTTTGATCTCAACATATGAGGATTAAGGATTAGGGTTAGAAGATGAGAGCTTGAGGAGAGAGAATGTGTGATAAGATAATGAGAGAAGAGAGAGAGTGTATCATAATATTATGAAGCATTCTTATTATCAAATAATCAATAAAGGAAATGAATAAGCATGCTTCACAAAATATCTTGTGATGATTCATTAACATGAGTCATTAAGCAATAAATGTGCATTAATGAAGTGAATGAATCACCACCATGACTCACTCTCTTATCCAAAAGAAACCTCCTTAGTCACATCTTCTAGAAGCTTCTCGAGTAATTACGAGAACGCCCCTCCGATCCGAAAAAATACGGAAAAACTTTAGACTGTAAAAATCCAATAACCGGATACCAGTAACTGGCTTAAACCAAAGCCGACTGGTAAAAACTGTCCGAAAGTCGTACGCGCGTAAACGCACGTATGCGTCCGAACCCTTTGTCGCAAAACCATGCAACCTCTATATCGTTTCGCCTGGAGTAGGAAACTCTCTGTGTGGGACTCTAGAGACTCGACTACTACGCTGGCAGTGGGTTTAACCACAGACCGCAAGCGGCACTAGCTGTACGTAACGGTCCCCAGGTAGTTGTCGATAAGAAGGCCGATGAGTAAACCCATCCGAACTCCTACTGAGTCTGATGTGACAATCTCCATACAGTCCGGTCCGTTCGTCCAAGACTATCGCATATCGGGCCTAGGGGGGCGGCAAGCGTCAGTCCCCTAATAGCGGTATAAGTCGTGTCGGAGTAAAGCCCATTACACCCTGAGAAACTGCTGGAACCTACCAGCAAATCTCGCTTGCCCTGGCCAGGGACTTTGCGTAATGGCTCTCTGACACAGCACGATATCTACTCCCAATACCGGGAGGGACGAATCCTGTCTAACCGCCACTGCCTCCAAATGCTCGGGACTGCACCCAACTGCTACCTGTTTGCACGACTCCTTTGAGCCGTGGTAGGGTAGCAATCTAAGAACAGTGGGACACACTCGAGGCGAAGTAGCAGTGTCAAGTCTGCGGACTACGCTGTACTCATGTCACCTGGGAACTGTTTACTGATGACTGGTATCAAACCAACCAACAGTTCCCTGTGAGTCCTGTCCGGTGTACCCGTAACCTAACGAGCACCTGTATACTATCTCCAGTACGACGTACTGACGGCTGTGGGACAGACCATCTCCCCAACTGGGATGAGAAGCGTACACACTAGTCTACTCCGGAGTATCGATGCTCTGTCTCGATAATCCAACGACCAGGGACCTGAATAAGGATGTGCTTGTAGACTACCCAGCCCCCACTAGTGTGACTGCCATCACAACGCTGGTAGACAAGCAAGATCCTAAGAGCTCTATCAATACGTATACTCACATATTAAGATAGAAAAACCAAGTAGCATACTACCATGTTTAGCAAGACTGTTATATACATGTGAATATCCCAAGCTTCCATTAAGTAATATACAAGCTAGTATGATACAGTAATGGCCTTCTAGGGCATAAACACTAACAATCTCCCACTTGCACTAGGGCCATGTACTGGCATATCGTAGACCAATGATCTCGAGTAGCCTCTCGAACTGAATCTGAGGAAGGGCCTTCGTGAATGGATCAGCAATGTTCTCTTCTGAAGCAACTCTCCGAACCTCGATCTCCTGACGATCAATGATCTCCCTGATCAGGTGATACCGCCTCAAGATGTGTCTGGACTTCTGATGGGACCTTGGTTCCTTCGCTAAAGCTATAGCTCCGTTGTTGTCGCAATACAGAGGTATTGGATCAACTATGGTAGGAACCACCTGAAGTTCTGTTAGGAACTTCTTCATCCAGACTGCTTCTTTTGCGGCATCGCAAGCAGCTATATACTCCGCTTCCATCGTCGAGTCAGCAACGGTGTCCTGCTTGGAGCTCTTCCAGCACACCGCCCCTCCATTGAGGGTAAAGACATATCCCGACATGGACTTGGAATCGTCCTTATCACTCTGGAAGCCGGAATCAGCAAAGGCCTCTAACCTGAGGTCTTTTCCGCCGTAAACCAAGAACATCTCCTTAGTCCTCCTCAGGTACTTGAGAATGTTCTTTACTGCTATCCAGTGTTTCTCCCCTGGGTCTGACTGATACCGGCTTACCACGCTCAGTGCGTAAGCTACATCTGGTCTGGTACACAACATCGCATACATTATAGAGCCTACCGCAGAAGCGTAGGGTATAATAGACATGCGTTCCCTTTCCAAATCAGTCTTGGGAGACATCTCTTTGGAGAGGGTGATTCCGTGACAAGCCGGTAGATTACCGCGCTTTGAATCTTCCATACTGAATCTTTTCAGTACAGTGTCGATATACCTGGACTGCGAAAGTCCCAACATCCTCTTGGATCTATCACGATAGATCCGGATCCCCAGAATGTAAGAGGCATCACCCAGGTCTTTCATGGAGAACCTGTGTGATAAGAATCCTTTGACAGATTGTAGCATAGGAATGTCATTTCCTATCAATAGAATGTCATCCACGTACAAGACGAGGAATACGACACTTCTGGCCACGATTTTACTATATATGCACGGTTCATCTGGATTTTTGATAAAGTCATATTCTTTGACTGTCTCATCAAAACAGATGTTCCAACTCCGCGATGCCTGCTTTAGTCCATAAATAGACTTAAGCAGCTTGCACACTTTCCCGCTGCTCCCACTCTGATTGAAACCCTCTGGCTGATCCATATAGACGCTCTCTTCTAAATTTCCATTCAGAAAAGCCGTCTTTACGTCCATCTGCCAGATTTCATAATCATGGAAGGCAGCAATAGCAAGAAGGACCCGAATGGATTTGAGCATAGCCACTGGAGAAAAGGTTTCGTCATAGTCCAAACCAGGTCTTTGACGAAAACCCTTTGCAACAAGTCTAGCCTTATAGGTTTCCACCTGTCCATCTACACCAATCTTTTTCTTGAAGATCCATTTGCATCCTATGGGTTTTACCCCATCTGGAGCAAAGTCCAAAGTCCATACTTTGTTGGTGTACATGGACTCCATTTCGGTCCGCATTGCATCTAGCCATCGTACCGAGTCGCCGCTCTGGATGGCCTGCTGGAAGTCAGTAGGTTCATCATCATCTATGATGCAATCCTCTCTATCCCCATCTATGAGAAAACCGTAGTATCTCTCAGGCGGACGAGACGGCCTACTACTCCTGCGGAGGGGTGCGGGAATGTTCTGTTCTTCTTGAACCTCTGGTTCTACCAAACTTTCAGTAGCAGTTTGTGGTTCTGGAATTTCTTCCAGTTCTATTTCGCTCCCACTCTTCTGATTTTCCAAAAATTCAGTTTCTAAGAAGCGGGCATGACGAGAAACAAAAACCTTTTGTTCCTCTGCGTAATAGAAGCAATATCCATGAGAGTTCTTTGGATATCCTACAAACTTACACTCTACTGAGCGTGCCTCGAGCTTGTCCGGATGCTGCTTTTTTACAAAAGCTGGACATCCCCATGTCTTCAGGTACTGAAGATAGGGTTTCTTCCCACTCCACATCTGATATGGTGTGGTAGGCACAGTTTTGGTTGGAACTCTGTTCAAAAGATGTATCGCTGATTCTAGCGCATACCCCCAGAAAGATCGCGGTAACTCAGCATTACTCATCATGGATCGTACCATATCCAATAGGGTTCGATTCCGTCTCTCCGATACACCATTGTGCTGTGGAGTGTATGGAGGAGTAAGCTGAGAGAGAATTCCTTTCTCTTTTAGGTAACCTAGGAACTCGGCACTCAAGTATTCTCCACCTCGATCAGATCTCAGTGTCTTAATACTTTTGCCTGTTTGGTTTTCCGCTTCACTCTTGAATTCCAGGAATTTCTCAAAGGCCTCTGATTTATGCTTCATTAAGAAAACATATCCATACCTAGAGAAATCATCTGTAAAAGTAATGAAGTAGGAATAACCACCTCTCGCATGTGTAGACATTGGACCGCATACATCGCTGTGTATGAGTCCTAAGAGCTCGCTCGCTCTTACTCCTTGTCCAGTAAATGGAGTCTTTGTCATCTTTCCTTTGAGACAGGATTGACAAGTGTCATAAGATTGATATTCGAACGAGTCCAAATATCCTTCTCTATGCAACTTAGTCAACCTTCTCTCATTGATGTGACCCAGTCTACAATGCCATAAGAAAGCTTTATTTAAATCTGGAGACTTTCTTTTTAGTGTGTTCTGGACATTGAAAATTTGGAGTTGGTTTAACACATATATGCCGTTATTTAGAGTACCGGACCCAATCAAACCATGATTAAGGTGGATGTTGACAACATCTCTTACAAACGTGAAATCATAACCTTTATTTGATAACAAGGAAACTGATATGATATTACACGTTAAGCTGGGTACAAAATAACAGTTATGTAAAACCAAAATGTGTCCACTCGTCAATCCTAGGTGATAATCCCCGACGGACGCAGCTCCCACGCTAGTTCCGTTAGCAACCCTGAGGATCATATCACCTTCCTTCAGCACTCTACGGTTTCTCAGTGCCTGCAAAGAATTGCAAATATGAGATCCTGATCCGGTATCCAATACCCAGGAAGTAGATTTGATTGACAGACAATTCTCAATTACAAACACACCTGAAGTCGAAGCCACAGCTTGCTTCGGTTCCTGGTTCTTGGCGTTCCACGCCTTGCAATCCTTCTTCCAGTGCCCTTTCCTGTGACAATGGAAGCACTCATCCAGGCCAACTACCGGTGCTGTAAACTTTTTCTTTCCCTTCTTTCCCACCTTACTAACACCTCCTCTAGGTCTGGGTGCGGCCTTCTTCTTCCTTCCTTTGGCCCTAGCCTTGGACCCGGAAGAAGATGAACCGCCAACAAACATAGCGGGTGTTTCCCTTGCCTTCTGCAAGGTGCCCTCTGCACTCCTTAACATGTTCAGGAGTTCCGCAAGTTCAACTTCTTTTCCTTGAAGATTGAAGTTGAGGATAAACTGGGCGTAGGTGGGAGGAAGGGACTGGAGAACAAGGTCTGTATAGAGCTCATTATCCAAAGTCGTCCCAAGGTCCGCAAGCTCTTCAATATAGCCGATCATCTGTAGGACATGTTCACCTACCGATGACCCGACAGCCAACCTCGCTCGAAACAATTTCTTAGAGGTCTCGTATCTTGCTATACGAGATTGCTCTCCATAAAGTTCCTTTGTATGGAGAAATATGCCATCTAGGGACATATCCTCGTGCCTCCTCTGATGTTCATTGTTCATCGAGGCAAGCACGATGCACTTGGCTCTCGCGCAATCTAAATCCCAGGTTTTGCGGATTTCCTTATCCGCATTGCTGGATTTGGGACCAAGGACAGCAGGTGCTGTAGCGGTAAGGACGTACCCCAGTTTGTCATAGGTCAAAGCCATCTTGACATTCCGCAGCCAATCTTTATAGTTTGGCCCTGTCAGTATATTTTTCTCTAAAAGTAACTTAAGTCCAGTCATTTTCAGGGTCGCTGCAATTAGGAGAGAGAGAAGAAAACTCTTTAGCATGATGCTCTTGCAAGTTTAGAATGGTTTTTAGTTTATCTAAACTGGATGGCTCCCACTGTTTCTCGAATCCTTCCTCAAACCATAAAAGAAGAATTAGCCAAGACTATTCTCACCGTACAATACTTGCTTAACCGTTCAGCCAGGCCGGTGTCGATATTTCGAGGGAGGTTTTCCAACGCTTTCGCGAAGTTCCTTAATTAAATAACCTCTTTTCTCTGGGGGCGTAACCCCGCTGACACTTTTCTGGACACCTACTAGGTTTATAGCATTGATCGTTAAGCGACGAATATCCTGATAAGTAGCATATACTCACAGTAGGATCGAGATCCAAATATCATCGTATGATAATGTTGAAGGAATCCTACCAACATTCATCAAACTCCAAATGGTATGCATCTTTTTGCAAATTTCAGTTTCTTTAGAAATTCCCGATATAAGTTTTTGCCCCATGCTCTTATGACCTTGACGTATGCCAACAAATCATAAGTCACATGTCAAGTTCTGCCCATCATTATCTTGTTAATTTGAACCCACCCGTATATACCCTTGACGTATGCCAACAAGGTAATGCGACTGTCCCAAACCAACACATCTATCTATGCAACAAATGAATACCCCAGCAGCTACCAAACACTATGCCTTGACGTATGCCAACAAGCATAGCTTGAATACTACTGACCATCCATAAGAAATGACGGAGGGCTACGACTGGTTTTGGCGAAACCGTGAACGTAGTGAACTTGATATAACCGAAGGAACCTGATAGCTTTTAAAAGGAGTGGTTAAATCTCCGCATTTAAAAATATCTGTTTTAAAAATAACCGAGTGGTTTCTTTTAAATTGTTCCAACGATTAAAACTTTGGTTTGTTTTACTTTGCATTATAGATAATGCGTCCCATCATTAACCTATCATTGCAGAAAACAACGAAAATATAACGTCCTCTTATGCCATCCGCATTCGCCACGGGGTCCCGTCATCACCCGTTAGGTTACTTAACTAACGACAGAGCGGGGGCTGGGCTAGCGCGGGTGTAAAACATAAGTGACGTCTAAATAGCTATAATAAATATAGATATTTTACATTCGTCTGACGCAATGATATTCATTCCAGAACACAGATAAACAATATTGGATTTGCAAGCAATCTGTATTTCTTTTGAGCCTGCAAGAAAAGACAGATTACACAGTTGTGATGAATAGCCGTTTACCCCACCCTCGACCCCTACGGGTACGGCAAACTACCCACCCGGCAGTCTGTGTACCCCACCTTGGGTCAGTCCTAGGAGCAAAAACAGTAAAATGAAATAATACAACGGTGGCAACGACCGCAACCTGGAAGTGCCCCGCGAAAATAATATTACAACAAATTACATTTACAACAAATGAATTAAACAATAACCCTTTGCTAACCCCGGCTATACACCACAACAGTCCAATACAGTTTATATGCACAAACAGATATAACCATTTCAGAAATGTGCAACCCCCTGCCAACCGACATACTAGCAGTTGGGGGAGGTTTACGAACACATCAAACAATCACAAATATAATCCAATACGCAAATACTGTACAATTCGATCGAATAAACAACATCAATATTGCTCTAAAATCTGCTCTGTTAAACAGTAACCTGAGCAATAATTAAATATTCCAGAAAACCCCAAATATCACAGGGGACCCACCCAAAAAAATTGAGCCCATGACTCGGCAACTCGGCCGCGGAAGCGCGGCGGATCGGTGGGATCCGCCGCGCTTCCGCGGCGCTTTAGTCGAATCATTGGCTCGAATTTCTTGGGTGTTCTCCTGTTGTCATTTCAAGCTCTCTGAACACACCAAAAAAATTTTAGGACTTCATTTTAAGTTCGACAGAAACTAAACAGAATTAGGGTTTTCCGGCTTCGTTTTTTCGTTCGAAATTCGTACAAATTTGCGATTAAGTTATTTAGTGTTTAGCGAGGCTCTGATACCAATGTAAGTCGATGTACTTCACCCCAGTACTTATGGGGAGGCGGAATTTACAGAAACTTATCAAGTTTAAACAACGAACATCGACTAACCACTAGAATCGAAGCTAAACTCTAAATAACCGTATTCTAAAGTTTCATCTCACAAGTGATTAGGGATTATACCTAATGAAACCGGTCCTTCTTCTTTACGTCCTCCTTTGTTCTCCTCGGCCTTCTCTAGGTAGTAGACGATCCACCCGAGAGCGAAACTCCAAGCTAAACCTCTAACTTGAGGTAACTAATCAACTTTGATTGCTAATCAAAGATGAGAGGATGATATAGAGTGAAGGTTATGGATTGTTTAGTCTAACTAATCCTTTGATCTCAACATATGAGGATTAAGGATTAGGGTTAGAAGATGAGAGCTTGAGGAGAGAGAATGTGTGATAAGATAATGAGAGAAGAGAGAGAGTGTATCAAAATATTATGAAGCATTCTTATTATCAAATAATAAATAAAGGAAATGAATAAGCATGCTTCACAAAATATCTTGTGATGATTCATTAACATGAGTCATTAAGCAATAAATGTGCATTAATGAAGTGAATGAATCACCACCATGACTCACTCTCTTATCCAAAAGAAACCTCCTTAGTCACATCTTCTAGAAGCTTCTCGAGTAATTACGAGAACGCCCCTCCGATCCGAAAAAATACGGAAAAACTTTAGACTGTAAAAATCCAATAACCGGATACCAGTAACTGGCTTAAACCAAAGCCGACTGGTAAAAACTTTCCGAAAGTCGTACGCGCGTAAACGCACGTATGCGTCCAAACCCTTTGTCGCAAAACCATGCAACCTCTATATCGTTTCGCCTGGAGTAGGAAACTCTCTGTGTGGGACTCTAGAGACTCGACTACTACGCTGGCAGTGGGTTTAACCACAGACCGCAAGCGGCACTAGCTGTACGTAACGGTCCCCAGGTAGTTGTCGATAAGAAGGCCGATGAGTAAACCCGTCCGAACTCCTACTGAGTCTGATGTGACAATCTCCATACAGTCCGGTCCGTTCGTCCAAGACTATCGCATATCGGGCCTAGGGGGCGGCAAGCGTCAGTCCCCTAATAGCGGTATAAGTCGTGTCGGAGTAAAGCCCATTACACCCTGAGAAACTGCTGGAACCTACCAGCAAATCTCGCTTGCCCTGGCCAGGGACTTTGCGTAATGGCTCTCTGACACAGCACGATATCTACTCCCAATACCGGGAGGGACGAATCCTGTCTAACCGCCACTGCCTCCAAATGCTCGGGACTGCACCCAACTGCTACCTGTTTGCACGACTCCTTTGAGCCGTGGTAGGGTAGCAATCTAAGAACAGTGGGACACACTCGAGGCGAAGTAGCAGTGTCAAGTCTGCGGACTACGCTGTACTCATGTCACCTGGGAACTGTTTACTGACGACTGGTATCAAACCAACCAACAGTTCCCTGTGAGTCCTGTCCGGTGTACCCGTAACCTAACGAGCACCTGTATACTATCTCCAGTACGACGTACTGACGGCTGTGGGACAGACCATCTCCCCAACTGGGATGAGAAGCGTACACACTAGTCTACTCCGGAGTATCGATGCTCTGTCTCGATAATCCAACGACCAGGGACCTGAATAAGGATGTGCTTGTAGACTACCCAGCCCCCACTAGTGTGACTACCATCACAACGCTGGTAGACAAGCAAGATCCTAAGAGCTCTATCAATACGTATACTCACATATTAAGATAGAAAAACCAAGTAGCATACTACCATGTTTAGCAAGACTGTTATATACATGTGAATATCCCAAGCTTCCATTAAGTAATATACAAGCTAGTATGATACAGTAATGGCCTTCTAGGGCATAAACACTAACAGTAGGACAGTCTTACTCAAGATGATAGTATGCTATCTGGTTTACCTTTATCATCGTGTACTGCTTTAGGTGACCTGACAGGTCGCTATTGCACGTTGATAGAGCCCTAGGATTCATGCTTGACTGCCAGCAGTATGAGGGCGATCATATAAGTGAGAGCTGGAGTCTACAAGCACATCCTTAAAAGGTCCCTAGTCGTGGGAGTTTCGAGACAGGGCATCGATTCTCCAGAGTAGACTAGTGTATGCAGTCGAGACCCCGACGAGGGGCGGTGGCCGGTCTCACAAGCCACTGGTGTCAGTTGGATCACCTAAGATGTATACAGGTGCTCATTGGGTTATGAGTACACCGGACAGGACTCGCCGGGAACATGCTAGTTGGTCTTATACCTGACGTCAGATAGCAGTTCCCAGGTGACATGTGTACAGGTTAGTTCATCGACCTGGGGATCGTCATTTGTCTCGTGTGAGTTCCCACTGTACTTTGATTACTACCCTACCACGGCTCAAAGGAGTCGTGCAAACAGGTTTTAGTTGGGTACAGTCCCGAGCCACATGGAGGCAGTGAGCGGATCTTCAGGGGTTCGTCTCTCCCGGTATTGGGGGTGAGGTCGCGCTGTGTCTAGGAGAGCCATTACACGAAGACCTTGGCCAAGGCAGGAGATTTACTGGTAGGTATTCCAGTAGTATCTCAGGGTGTTCTGGGCTACACTCTGACACGACTTGTACCGCTTATTGGGGGTCTGACTTTTACCAACCCCCTAGGCCCGACATGCGATGCTCATAGACGAACGGACCGGACTGTACGGATATTGTCACTGACAGGCTCAGTAGGGTGTCAGGATGAGTTCACTCATCGACGTCCCTTTTAGTCAATAGCTGGTGGCCCATTATGTATTGGCTTATACCTCTGACGTGCTAGTGGTTAAATCCACAGCCATAGTATTGACGAGTCTTTAGAATCCACCACACTTTCAGTTACTCAAGCTTTCGGGCGAAACGCTGTAGTGGCCGTATGGAGATATGGCAGGGTCCGATCAGATACGTGCGGTATTGCACGGATCAGGATCGGACAGTTTGTACTAGTGGCCGTATGGTTATATGGCAGGGTTCGATCAGATGCGTGCGGTATTGCACTGATCAGGATCGAACAGATATTACTAGCCGGCTTTGGTTTAAGCCGGTCCTAGTTTAGTACAGTGTAGATTTTGTCTTTTTGCATTTGTATCCGGACGGAATACAGATGTGGGTGTGTATGCACAGTATCGGGGTTTTTCCTGTAATTTATTACGGGACCAGTTTTCTGGAGTTGCCAGTTTGCATTCCGTTCCGGCCGGTTTTCGTTTGTTCTTTCCCGGCCGGACTTTTCCGATGGAGGGGGTTATTTGCAAGTTTGCAAATAACACTTTGTGGAGGGTTTTATTGCAAAAGTATTGATTATGATAGCATCATTATCTTTTGCACCATCACTTGCATTTATGAGGGTATGGGTTTGATTAATGTGTGAAGCATGGTTGATGTTTCTTTGTCTTTTGATGTGGTCACCTTTTCTTCACTCCTACACTCACCTCCCTTGATGCTTCATATCCTTGCTCCACCATTCTCTAAGTATGATAGTTTTCATTTTAGAAGAGAGATGAGAAAAAGAAAGAGAAGAAAATGAGAGCTTCATCTTTGAGAGGAGAAAAATGAGAGTGATTCATTTTGTGTATATCATTCTTCATCTCATTCCATCGCTAGAAAATTGAAAGCACCAATTTTCTATATATCATTCCTCCATCTATGGCAACTAACCCGAAAAGTGAGACATACACTCTACACTATACTTCCTACAACAAATCTTGGACGCGTCGATTCGCCAGCTTCGCGCCCGAGTTGCCTCGGTATTGAGGTGGGAGCCCGTAAAATCTACAGGCGATGTGGTGCCCTTCCGGCGAGGAGGCGACGACCGGAGTTCCCGCGAGGAGATCGGAGTGGAGATGAAGACCGGAGGACTCGGATCAGTCGGTACATCTCTAACCCATCCTCTTGTTAGCTTAGACTAGTTTAATGGCACGATCCGGGGATTAGTGCGCGGTGGTGCCGGTTTGCTAAGTCCGCAAAATTTAAAGTTTATCACCGTTTTCGCGTTTGGCCGTCGGATTGACGGCTGGAGCGCCGCCGTGCACTTACAGTTTCTTCTCTCTCTCCTAATTGCAGCGACCAATCAACATGACTGGACTTAAGTTACTTCTAGATAAAAACAAACTGACAGGGCCAAACTACAAAGATTGGCTCAGGAATGTCAAAATGGCAATCACTTACGACAAGCTGGGGTATCTTCTTACCACCAAAGCTCCCCCCGTCCCAGGTCCCACCTCCAGCGTCGCGGATAAGGAAATCCGTAAGACTTGGGAGATTGATTGCGCGAAGGCCAAGTGCCTCGTGCTTGCCTCTATGGACAACGAACACCGAAGGAGGCACGAGAATATGGATTTGGAATCCATATTTCTTCATACAAAAGAACTGTATGGAGAGCAGTCTCGTATCGCAAGATACGAATTGTCGAAGAAGTTATTTTCGGCAAGGTTGGCCGTCGGATCATCGGTAGCGGACCACGTGCTTAAGATGATTGTCTACATTGAGGAGCTCGCGGAACTTGGGACCACGTTGGAAAGTGAACTCTATACGGATTTAATTCTCCAGTCCCTTCCATCCACTTACGCCCAGTTTATACTAAACTTCAACTTACAAGAAAAGGAAGTTGAACTTTCAGAACTCCTCAACTTGCTGAGGAGCGCAGAGGGCACCCTACAGAAAGGTAGGGAAACACCCGCTTTGTTTGTAGGAGGATCTTTTTCCTCTAGGTCCAAGGTGAAAGCCAAGGGAAAGAGGAAGAAAGCCCCCGCCAAACCAAGAGGCGGTGTTAGTAAAGTGGGTACGAAGGGAAAGGAAAAGGCAACAAAGATTGCGGGGAAGCTTGTTGGAAAGGAAGAATGCTTCTATTGTCATAAGAGTGGACACTGGAAGAAAGATTGCAGGGCTTGGATGGCCAGGACACAGGAACTGAAGCAGGTTGCGGCTTCAGCTTCAGGTGTGTATGTTATTGAAAACTGTCTTTCTATAAACTCTACTTCCTGGGTATTGGATACCGGATCAGGATCTCATATCTGTAATTCTTTGCAGGCGTTGAGAAACCGTAGGTTTTTGAAGGCAGGTGACATGACCCTCAGAGTTACGAACGGAGCTAGCATGGATGCTAAAGCCGTGGGGGACTATCACCTGGGAATGTCAGATGGGCATGTTTTGGTTTTGCGTAATTGCTTTTTTGTACCCAACGCAACTTGTAATATCATTTCTGTATCTTTGGTTTCTAAAGAAGGTTATGAATTTGCGTTTGTAAGTAATGTTGTAAACATTCACCTTAATCAAGTTCTGATTGGGTCAGGTACACTGAGCAATGGTATATACGTATTAAACCAACCACAGATTTTTAATGTCCAGAATACACACAAAAGAAAGTCTCCAGATATCAATCAGGCTTTCTTATGGCATTGTAGACTGGGTCACATCAATGAGAGAAGGTTGACTAAGTTACATACAGAAGGGTATTTGAATCCGTTCGAATATCAATCGTATGCTACTTGTCAATCCTGTCTCAAAGGAAAGATGACAAAGACTCTGTTCACTGGACACGGAGTAAGAGCGAGCGAGCTCTTGGGACTCGTACACAGCGACGTGTGCGGTCCAATGTCTACACATGCGCGAAGCGGTTTTTCTTACTTCATTACTTTTACGGATGATTTTTCAAGGTTCGGACATGTCTTCTTGATGAAATATAAATCCGAAGCCTTTGGAAAATTCCAGGAATATAAGAATGAGGTAGAAAAACAAACCGGCAAAAGTATCAAGATTCTAAGATCGGATCGAGGTGGAGAATACTTGAGTGCCGAGTTCCTGAACTACTTAAAAGAGAATGGAATTCTCTCTCAGCTTACTCCTCCATACACTCCGCAACATAACGGTGTATCGGAGAGATGGAACCGCACCCTATTGGATATGGTATGGTCCATAATGAGTAACGCTGAGTTACCGCGATCATTCTGGGGGTATGCGCTACAATCAGCTGCGTACCTTTTGAACCGAGTTCCCACTAAGACTGTGCCTACCACACCATATGAGTTATGGAGTGGGAAGAAACCCTATCTTCAATATCTGAAGATCTGGGGATGTCCGGCTTTTGTCAAAAAGCAGCATATGGACAAACTCGAGGCACGCTCAGTACTGTGCAAGTTTGTGGGATACCCAAAGAGCACCAGGGGGTATCTTTTCTACTACGCAGAGGAACAAAAAGTCCTTGTTTCTCGTAATGCCAACTTTCTAGAACACCAGTTCTTAGAACAGGAGATTAGTGGGAGCGCAGTAGAACTGGAAGAAATTCCAGAACCACAAACTATTACTGAAAGCTTAGTGGAACCAGAGGGTTCAAATGAACAGGACATTCCTACGCCGCTATGCAGGAGTAGTAGGCAGTCTCATCCGCCCGAGAGATACTACGGTTTTCTCATAGACGGGGATAGAGAGGATTGCATCATAGATTATGATGAGCCTACTAGCTTCCAGCAGTCCATTCAGAGCGTTGACTCGGTAAAATGGCTGGATGCAATGCGGACCGAAATGGAGTCCATGTACACCAACAAAATATGGACGTTGGACATTGCTCCAGACGGGATAAAACCCGTAGGATGCAAGTGGATCTTCAAAAGGAAGATTGGTGTAGATGGACAGGTTGAGACCTATAAAGCTAGACTTGTAGCAAAGGGTTTCCGTCAAAGACCTGGCTTGGACTATGACGAAACTTTTTCTCCAGTGGCTATGCTGAAATCCATTCGGATCCTTCTTGCCATTGCTGCCTTCCACGATTATGAGATTTGGCAGATGGACGTAAAGACCGCTTTTCTAAATGGAAATTTAGAGGAGTGTGTCTATATGGATCAGCCAGAGGGTTTCATTCAGAGTGGGAGCAGCAGAAAGGTGTGCAAATTGCTTAAGTCCATTTATGGACTAAAGCAGGCATCGCGGAGTTGGAACATCTGTTTTGATGAGACGGTCAAGGAATTTGGCTTTATCAAAAATCCAGATGAACCATGCATCTATAGTAGATTTGTAGCGAGAACTGTAGTATTCCTCGTTTTATACGTGGATGACATTCTCTTAATAGGAAATGACATTCCTATGCTACAATCTGTCAAGGGGTTCTTGTCACACAGGTTCTCCATGAAAGACCTGGGTGATGCCTCATACATCCTGGGGATCCGGATCCATCGTGATAGATCCAAGAGGATATTAGGACTTTCTCAGTCCAGGTACATCGACACCATAGTGAAGAGATTCAGTATGGAAGATTCCAAGCGCGGTAACCTACCGGCTTGTCACGGGATCACCCTCTCTAAAGAGATGTCTCCCAAGACTGATTTGGAGAGGGATCGCATGTCTATTATACCCTACGCTTCTGCGGTAGGCTCTATAATGTATGCGATGTTGTGTACCAGACCGGATGTAGCTTACGCACTGAGTGTGGTAAGCCGGTATCAGTCAAACCCTAGGGAGAAACACTGGATAGCGGTAAAGAACATTCTCAAGTACCTGAGAAGGACTAAGGAGATGTTCTTGGTGTATGGCGGAAAAGACCTCCAGATCGAGGCCTTTGCTGACTCCAGCTTCCAGAGTGACAAGGATGATTCCAAGTCCATGTCGGGTTTCGTCTTTACCCTCAATGGAGGGGCGGTGTGTTGGAAGAGCTCCAAACAGGAAACCGTTGCAGACTCGACTATGGAAGCGGAATACATCGCTGCATCTGATGCCGCAAAAGAAGCTGTCTGGATGAGGAAGTTCTTAAAAGAACTTCAGGTGGTTCCGTCCATTGTTGACCCAATACCTCTGTATTGCGACAACAACGGGGCTATAGCTTTAGCGAAGGAACCCAGGTCCCATCAGAGATCCAGGCACATCTTAAGGCGGTATCACCTGATCAGGGAGATCGTGGATCGCAAGGAGATCGAGGTTCGGAGGGTTGCTTCAGAAGAGAACACTGCAGATCCATTCACCAAGGCCCTACCCCAGACTCAGTTCGAGCGGCTGATCGAGATGATAGGTCTTCGATACGCTAGTACATGGCCTTAGTGCAAGTGGGAGATTGTTAGTGTATATGCCCTAGAGGCCATTACTGTATCATACTGGCATGTATATTACTTAATGGAAGCTTGGGATATTCACCATGTATAAACAATCTTGCTCAATATAGTAGTATGCTACTTGGTATGTTTCTGCTTCAATGTGTACTTGTGTTTATTTTAGTATATCACTTATACGCATTAGTGGAGCCCTTAGGATCTTTGCTTGATTACGAGCGTTGTGATGGCAGTCACACTAGTGGGGGCTGGGTAATCTATAAGCACATCCTTATACAGGTCCCTAGTCGCAGGACTATCGAGACAGGGCATCGATACTCCGGAGTAGACTAGCGTATGCGCTTCTCATCCCAGTGTGAGAGATGGTCTGTCCCACAGCCATCAGTACGTCGTACTGGAGATAGTATACGGGTGCTCGTTGGGTTACGAGTACACTGGACAGGACTCGTCGGGAACTGACAGGTTGGTATTATACCTATCATCAGTTATCAGTTCCCAGGTGACATGTGTACAGCTTAGTCTGCTGACTTGACACTGGCACTTCGCCTCAAGTGTGTTCCCACTGCACTTTGATCACTACCCTACCACGGCTCAAAGGAGTCGTGCTAACAGGTGGTGGTTGGGTGCAGTCCCGAAGCGCTTGGAGGCAGTGACGGTTAAACAGGATTCGTCTCTCCCGGTATTGGGGGTTGACATCACGCTGTGTCTAGGAGAGCCATTACACGAGTAGTCCCTGGCCAGGGCAAGCGAGATATACTGGTAGGTTCCAGTGTTATCTCAGGGTGTTTTGGGCTTCACTCCGATACGACTTGTACCGCTATTAGGGGACTGACGTTTTCCCGCCCCCTAGGCCCGACATGCGATGTATTAGACGAACAGACCGGACTGTACGGAGACTGTCACATTCAGACTCAGTAGGAGTACAGATGGGGTTTTCACCTCGTCAGCCTTTTTGTCGGCATCTACCTGGGGACCGTTACGCACAGCTAGTGCCGCTTGCGGTCTGTGGTTAAACCCACTGCCAGCGTAGTGTCGAGTCTTTAGAGTCCCACACAGAGGGTATTCGCCTCTGGGCAAAACAGAGTAGAGGTCGCATGGTTTTGCGATAGGGTTCGTTCTCATCCGTGCACTTGTGCGCGTTTGGAGTCCGGACGGATATTACTGGCTGGCTCTGGTTTGAGTCAGATACCGGTATATGTTTTGGGGTTGCTTTTATCTCTCAGTATTCATGTTCCTCGGAACAAGAATGCAGGTGTGTATGCACAGTTATTTGAGGAGGAAGAGGACTTTCATTAGGGTTTCGGAACGGGTGCGTATGCACAGTTGACAGTCATCTTTTTTTTTCCAAACCCTAATGAATATGTGAGATATCTATTAATAATAGTAATTAAATGGAATTATGTTATGGTTGGTTTTGTTGACTTGTTGACCATGGTTGACTTGTTGACCATGGTTGAATGTTTGACCATCATCATTATTTAGCAAGGATGCTCCTTGATTCTTGCCAACATTCATTTAATGAATTATGATAGTGGTCATTCCAAAACAACCATCAACTATTCTCATTTCAATTATTATTACTAATTATATAATTCTTTTTCTTTTGATATGGTTGCAAAAAGGAAAAAGAGAGCTCATTCTTTCATAACCATTCTCTCTCCTCACTTCATCTTCTTCTTCCTCTAGCAAAAGAGAACCCTTCTCATGTGTTGAGAATCCCTCTCTTTAAAAAGAAAAGCACCCCTTAGACACTCTCTACTCACTCTAGGATCAAGGGTTTAGCAAGCCGGAGATTCTAGTTCACTCCAAGTTTGAGAAAGAGCCCAAAGGTTGAACCCTCGAGGTGGATCCATCTTCGACGGAAGAAGGCGACAAGAAGAGAACCATCAACCTCTACAAAAGTTTGAAGAAGAAGGAGTTCAAGTTTAGGTATAACCATCTTCATCCGAGTAGCTAATTCTCTTTAGCAAGTTTGCTAGTTTTAGTTTAGGAAAAGATCCCGACTTTGTTTAGTCCATGTTGCCCCTTGCGCGAAAAATTTGATTTTTATACCGTTTCCGCCTCCCCGTAAGAACCGGGGGTCGCAACGTGGACTTACACCATGTCCCCTCCAGTATAATCCGCATCATAGTCTAAGTAGTCAAGTACACATCCTAAGGGCTTTACCAACATGTAACAGAGAGACAATCAGTGTATACGTTAAGGTAAAGTTCAACCAGATAGCATACTATCATGTCGAGCAAGATAGTCCTCCCTATATATGTCCCAGCATCCACTACAATATACATCCTATGTACAGTAATGGCCTCCAGGGCATACATATAACTAACAAGGATGAAACAGTTTTAATTGATGAGTCGGATTTTTCAATTCATCCTGTTCCTTTCATTGACTGTGTACACCCTCCCGAAACCTTAACCGATAACCTTCCTCAATCACCTACCTCCATCCTTTCCATCGTTCCGACCATGCAAGAAACCGTATCATTTTCACTTCCTGTGTCTGGTTTATCAAGTTCGGCGTACCCATGGTTTCTCACGAATCTTGAGAGATTTGACCCCATTTCTCGCCATATTGATAGATTAGTACAATCCATCTTTTCACATCAATCATTATAGACTGTACTAATTTATTCAGTCCATTTCCACCCTCAAGTTCGTATTCCATTTCTTTCTCCCTTCCGCCATTCTTCTTCTCATATACCGAGACCGTATCCCGCTTCTATCTCCATACGGTCTCGCGTATTCTCCATTTCTTTCCTCTCCGCGTTCTTTCACCAACCAGCACATTATAGAGATAAAATCTTTGAATGGTTGGTGCTCTCTTTTCGCTTGTGTAAGGCCTTGTATAGCTTGATACTGTTCTCTTTCCCCCTAATCCTGAACTTCAACGCTTAACAGTGGAAACACTGTTTTACTTAAGTTTGGGGGGGACACTTTTTTTTGTATATATTTTTTGTTTTTCTTTTTTGTATATAATTTTTTTCTAGGGAGTGCCGACAATTTTGACCCTCTTGGTGTAGCCTGACAGTGAGGGCACTGTCAAGTTTAAGTTTGGGGGTGTGCTCGGTAAGCTTTCTTCCTTCACATTCATTTGTATATTTTGCATTTGCATACCTTATTGAAAACCCACAAAAATTGAAAATTTTCCAAAAAAATATAAAAACTTTGTCGTCAAGTTAGCTAATAGGGTAACTTAGATTTTTATTCTGAAAGTTTAGTTGATATGTTAGAAATAACTAAGTTCTAGACTTAGGAATTGAAAATCCTTAAAATAACCCTCATTCTGTCTAACTTTGGTATGTATACGTCCTTACAGTTTTTTGAGTTCAGTTCTTGAGTTAAGTCAAGATGAAGGGAAAGTATTGAAGCTTTACTGGAGGATAAATCTGAAAAATAGTTTCTTTTCTTGAGTTCAAATTTAGAAAGTATATATCCTACAAACTGCACTTACACGCATCTTGAAACTTGGGATAGTAGATGATACCTAGAAATACTCTTGCCTGAAAGCCTAGTATGAACGAAAAAACGGTATTTAAAGCTAAACACCAAAAGAGCATATTGAAAAATATATCCGGTCTTGAAAAAGAAAAAGAAAAATAAAAAGAAAAAATAGAAAAAAGTCAAGACCTGGAAACTGCTATTTACGCTTTAAAGTTCACACATTCAGTAATCGGTCGTTAGTGCCTCAAGAAGCATTAATAGTCGCATGAAAGGTGTGTGAGCAAATCCGTCCATCCTTAATGAAAAGAAGTAGTATTAGGTATTAGGGCAAGGGTATTATAGCTTGAATTGAATTCTTGAGTGTAGGGGTGCAAATATACACGCACGTAGGGGTATACAATCGATGTTTGAATAAAAGATAGAAATGAAGAATAAGACTTATGTTTTCTGTAAAGTTGATAAAAAATCCCTGATTTGAGACCACACGCTTTAGAAGGAAAACTCAGGAGAACCGACATCTTTCTAAACTTTTTTTGGAACGTATAGGAACCAAGGTTAAATAGATAGGAGGTGTGAAAAATAAGGGTTGGATATTTCTAACTTAGGATGATAGAGTTTCTAACGTAAATACTAAACTGTAAGAGTAGAATCAACGTTAACTTATGACACTAGCTTGACGAGATTTTGTGTGTGTAATCCGCTGAAAACCCTCAGGAGACAACACTCCTCCTACTAGGGACACCTAGAGGTTTAACGGCTTGTTGCACGTGCTCAGTGCAATCGCGTTCCCTGCGAAAGTGCGGTTAGGATTCTTTTTTGTGAATAATTGGTTTTGCTCGGGACGAGCAAAAGATATGTTTGGGGGTATTTGTTCATACCAGAATATTACATTTTATACCGCCCATTCTTATGCTCGTGTGTTTATAGGTAGGTGCTTTTAATCTGTGTTTGTTACATATTTACAGATTACAGGTTTCTAGTACAAATATTGCAAATTAAGATAAAATCTCCACAGTTACACCAAATACAGAACATCTGTTGACAGCAGATAAAAGCCGGGTTCCGGTCATCCGTATCCGTCCAGTGCCGAGTACCAGTTCAAGAGACAAGACATATGACAGTGGTCATTCGTGTCTCGGACAAGCACAGAGCACGAGGGGGGCTGCACAAGAATCAATGGGTGCGCGGAGCTCGAGGGAGATAGAAGTCAAAAGTAAAGAAAATAATGCAATCTTGGACAAAGAAATCTGAAGATATTCTGGAAGTCTTGTTGTAGTTTAAAGATTTCAAACACAGAGAAAAGACAAACCAGGTAATCACCCAAAAGCACATGACCTACTGCCACTATACGGCCGCGGAACCGCGGCCATGTGGGGTCCTCTCTCCGTAATCTTTTGGGGGCTGTTTGGTCATTTTATTTATGGGCAGATTATTACCCTAGGTTTCCCATTCCCCTCCTATAAATACCCCGGTTCTGAGCAAAACCAATGGGGTCAATTCTTTGTTCCTCTTTTGAAGGTTTTAGTGTAGTTTTAGTTCTTGTTCTTCTTCTTCTTCATCTTTCCTCCATGAAAATGTAGTGAGAGCATTGAGTGGATGATCAATGAAGATGAGGGTTTTTGTATCATTCTCTTTTGTTTAACTTCCCCTTGAGATTCTTGCTTTCTCTTGATCTTTCAACCTCTTCATTGAGCTTGAAAGGTTAAGAGTTTGTTATTGATCTCAAGGGTCGTATTTTCTTATGGAATTAGTTCTTCACTTCACATGAGTTCTTTACCCTTCTCTTGATCTTGCAACCTCTTGATTGAGCTTGCAAGTTTAAGGGTTGGCTATTGATCCCATACTTGTCTTGAGTTCTAGTTTCTAGTTTTCTTTCTTGCTTTTTATTACTTGCTTTTTATTACCTTGCTTTACTTTCATGCACTTAAATTCCATGCCCTTACTTACTTGTAATATTTTCTTTTCTTTTGCTCTTTTTTGTTCTTTTTGTGAATGGTTGTAATTATTGTCGTTGTTAAGAATCAATACGATATTGTAAGTTAACGTTTCTTTGCTCATTTCCTTTTCCCGTTATTTTCCATTGAACTCCGCCCAAACGATACGCAAGCGCTCCGTTAGGCACCCTACCCTAACAAGGTAACGGTGATTCCTAACCGCGACCGATTGCGTTCGGTTTGGCCGGAGGCGAATGCAAGAGACAAGAACGGAAGGACAAGGGTAAATAAGCCGTATTCCACGAATACCGCGCTTAAATCCCCTAATCCACGTTGTTGTCGATTGCTCTAGTTTCAATTGGTCAAGACTCGGCTCAAAGGTTTTGAGTACGGATTTCTTTAGCTTACAATCTCGTATCTTTTTCTTAACAACTTTATACTTGCAAATAAAACACATAGGTTAGACTTGAACAAACATATACACATTCTTTATTGACTCGTCTAAAACAAGAACAGACATTCAACCATCTCCCTGTGGATCGACCCGTGCTCAACCGGCTAGCTGCAAAGCGACACCGTCCTGATCGTGGTTATAACTTTAGAATTTTGAACATCCGACACGCCAAAAACGTGCGATCAAAACGCCACTCCGCTTAAGAAGCCTTAGGATGTATATTTATTTGCACAGTATTATATTCATTCCAATAATCTATCCTCATCGATATCGGTTGGTGATTTATTACCACGATTGCATAGGCAGAGAGAGCTGCGGCTGGAGTTGCGGTCAGCACGAGCTCGTCTTGGATGAGGACTGACCAGGATGTATTCCGGTGACACACGATTGTATAGATGTGTCGTTTTATTTTGTTTTTAGCGCCATGAGGGTTTGATGGATTGCTTTTACCAAGATTTCTCGAACGTGCAGATCAGCACCAGAGGATTGGACCACTGTTAGAGGCCAGCCAGAATTTGATGACCGTCAATGCATCGATTATTCTTGATTTTTGAGGCACGGTTCAGCGTGCGGACGAATGATTCAGTTGTTACTGCGACTGATAAGATATCGCCCCAGATATTTGAAGCTATTACAGCACGAGTTGCAATTAGAGATATGATAGAAGATCACTAGTCACCTATGGAGAAATGGCTAGGACATGTACTTCGTTTGCATACCCGATGCGAGGTCATCAGATTGATTGATTCCAGCTAGAGAATACATCACGCAGGCACGTTGAGAGTCGATAGAAATGATCGCATGTCAGAAACCCATTCTTCCAAGTTTAAAGTATTCGGAAAAACATGCAAGTAATTCTATGGACCCTCTAGATGAATGAAACCCTAACTCGATATAATGACCATGGGAACGCTTTTGAACCTTAGGGTTGGCGGCAGTTCCGCGGTGCCATTAGTGAGGCTTGGGTTTGCCCTTCTACGGCTGGTCCATAAGTACTGTGGCATGTACTGGAATTTATTAAACTGTCCACAAGTGTTGAGCTCTCGAGAAATTAAGGGACTTTGATGAATCGATCGAAAAATTCGACGTCATCCGGATATCATATGATGGGATACTTCATGAGAAGACTTGGACCCAGGATCGGACGTATTACGCACACCCAGTAGGCCAGAGTTTGGCATAATTGATGAGATATGTCATGAGCGACTATGATAGTTGGCCAGAGATCTTTATAGGATGTGCCAGAGCGGAACTGTTTCCGTCATCGTTTCAATATTGAGCCGTTGAACCGAAGAGTTATGTAACTGGCAATTCACAGTGAGAGACGAGAGCCTAAGGGCACCAGGCGCCAGATCATGAACAGGAGGCAAGGAGATATCTTGCTCTGCTAGCTTTTGATACACCGACCCCTTCTCGACTTCGATGGAAGGACATATCGACGACAGTGGTTACGATTTGCGATTTGGTGATTCGAATATCACGTGTCTGTTATTTTGGATTTCGGTAATTTAGGCGATTTAATTGCATGATTGAGATTTTGTGCACCACAGTTGCACTTGAGTTCGATTTGATGTCATTCGAGATTTTTATTTGGATTTCAAGCCTATGGCATGCATGTGATTTGACTTGTGCTTTCGGCAAAGTTTTCATGCACTTTTAGTATTTTGATTTGATTTTGTGCACGCTGATGCACATGGTTGCGAGATTATATGCCATGGTATACCTGATTTGGATTGAGTTATGTTGTATACCGTCAATTTCGATTGTGATATTTGATATTTGTTTCGTGAACCTTGTGCACTTGTTTTGGGTTCTTGCGCATACTTGGCTTGTATGATGCGATTTTGGTGCGCACCAGATGCACTAAATCGTGATTTTTCGTGCATATCAGATGCACCTGATATTGTTGTCAAGCACACTCGTTTCCCTTGACAGGCATTTCGTGCACACCCGTTGCACTTAGATTTTTTTTCTGTGCACATGTATAGCACATTCATTGATTTCGATTTTCATGCACACCAGAAACACCTGGCATCTTATATACCTTTTGGGATTGATTTCTTTTGGAGCAGGATGCACTATGATATTTACTATTTGTTATAGTAGTTGAGCAGGACTAGTCAGAGGACAGTACCTGAATATGTTTTTGCATGCCTCGATTGTTATCGAAGGGATTTCCAAAAGAGAGCTATAGACTCAGTATTTACATATGTGTCCGAGATGACACGGAACATTTTATAAAGGAACCCCTTCTAAATTATTTTCAAAACGGCAGGACGTATATGTTGAACAAAGAATATATATATATGGTTATTTTCTTATAATGAACGTCCACTACTTGTGCCGTGATACGCACATTGCACAGTGATTTGAAAAAGGTTTGGCATGCATTTCTTTCAGATATTTTAACGAATTTACAATGAGGAGTACATGTATAGTTTTGATGTATATCATGTCGGTTTTCATTTTGGACTTTGACAGTGATGTCTTCACCATAACTCCGATGATTGCGAGATGCTTGACGGAGTTTTGATTTCGAGATTATATACTCGTTTCCATGCACATGCAATGTGTTACGATGTGTTTTATGTATTTATGATTTCGGAGCCCCGACGACTTGATCATTTTACTGAAATGTTTTAGTATTGAATGGTTTAAATTTAAATTCGGGGACCGGATTTATTTAAGGAGGAAAGACTGTAACATTTCAGAAAAATAAAATATTATTTTTGGGAATTTATATAATTAAATAATAAATATTATGAATATTTTAATGTGTGGAGATTAACTTTAATGGTTATGGTATAATTAAATACCGATAAATTGGGAAATATTTAGAAATTTATATTGATTATTGATTTTGAAAGAGATTATAAGAATGGAGCATTCAAAGATTTTTTATAATTAATTTTATTCTATATTAATGCTAATCTTGATTAAATTTCACCAATCTTGCATTAATCCGGTTTTTTTTGCAAGACATGCACCATAGTATGTCACATATTCTTGTTACATTTTATGATATGAAGCATGTCTTCATCTTTATTCTTAAGTTTTTTTCTTTTAAAATGGAAAAGAAACAGGAAAAACAAAAGAAAAGAAAAGAAAAGAATAAAGAAATGGGTTTGGGCAAGAGAGAGAAGAGAGAGTGAGGTGAAGGGTCAATTGACCATGAATCCCATTGTGTTTCCTTCATCATCTTCATCATTTCACTCCTCCTTTCTCTCATGGATGCCCACTCACTCCCCCCTCTTCTACCCCCTCATATCATACCCAAAAACACTTCATTCCTTTCATAAAAAACATGCGCAAGCTCACAACAAGCATTTTGGACCAAGAAAGTTTGGATTTTGAGCTCTAAGAGATTCTAGGGTTTGCCAAATGAGGTAATTCTTTCACATTAAGTATAGTACTTGATCTCCTTTAGCTTCTATGTTAGTTTAGAATCGTTTTAGTGAGGTTTAATGATGGTTGAAAATTCAAGATGAGGGTTAGGGTTTTTCTTGACTTGTGATGGTGCAAGTGAGTGTATTTAGCTTCTACAAAACCCCCTTAGTGTATAAAACCCAGATCAAACCTAATCTGAACCCTAGGATTTGAATTTGGAAATTCCATGTCGGTTTTGAGGATTTATTTGTGGGTGCAGGGAAGCTGGAGTGATCCGAGAACTTTACTAGAAAAACAAACAACCTCAGATACCTAGATAGACCACTAGGAGACCACCGTGCAAAGACGAGACCCTATCTCCCTGGAATGGACGAGCTCGCCGGATTTGGGGATATTGCGGCCGGCCACATTATGGAATTTGGTGCTAGCATTTGTTCTGTAGCTCATATACCCTATATACATCACCCCAGTATTGTTTGTTTAGCCTAATTTCACCTGAACTAAAATCTGGAGAAAGTTTTCTAATTTGCTGTTTTGGTTTCCTCGATTTTCATGAATTGAATTTTTGGATATTGTGTTATATCTTGATCACTTGACGTTTGTACATCGATATCGGGTGTTGTTTGGTTGACTTGCATGAGTAGACCATAGGTTTTAACCTATATGAGATTCGCGTGTCGTTTTGTTTTTGAATTGGACGTTTTGATGCGATACGATTTATGTGATATGTAAGTACCCTCACGTGGACTTCGGACGATATGGACGAGCATGGCGACATCGACTTCGGAAAGCAATAATCAAGGTGAGGGGATATATATCTACGGGGGTAGTCAGGTAGATGGCGTATAACACCCCCGCAGTTTCGTAGTGTAGTTTACAAATACCTTATATATATATATATATATATATATATAATGATGTGTGTTGTGATACATTGACGATTATCAAGAAATTCTTTAGGTGACATTGGGTTAGTGTTAGCGTATTTGGAAGTCAATGCCTTAGTTTAGTTTTTGTCGCGAAACCCTAAAGTAATGATTTGCATACGGGCACACACACGCATACACTTGATTTCTTATGCATATATGGGGACACACACACACACATATATGTATGTGAGTATGTATATATATATATATATACTTATACATATACACGGATGATGAGGATAGTATATGATACTTGGAGATGAGTCGATGTGACTTGACATGATGCCACGAGATCGGTGATGTGACTTAGTTCGTATAAAGAGATACGACATGATATTATAGCGGGTCTTTGTGTCACGGCCCGAAATAGGCACGTGACGGCCCTAATACTACGCAACGTCTACAGGCGTAACGCAGTAAAAGAAAGCCATAACACAGAAATCTAAACCATTAAAGATAAGAAACATTATTTAAAAGTCTTTGAAATCACAACCCAAATTCTTTAAAAGTCTAAATTTATTTCCTTTAAAATTTTGGCAGCACCTCCTTTGTGAAAGCTAGCCCCAAAAATGGGCACAACATAAATATAAAGTAATGCATCCCCAACGGGAGCAAATCCACGCCCAAAGACGGAAAACAACCACCACAACAAATATACGACGCCGTAGCGAAGAAATAGAAGACGATAGAAAGGAAACTGTATAAAAGACAACAAGTCACAACATAATATACAGCATCATCCTCACCAAGTATCTAAGTAAATATGAAAATAGTAGATGGAGAGTACATGAATACAACGAATATACAATACAACGAACAACCACAAAACCCACCTAAGTAAACTGCACACTGTGAGCTGATGCGGTGTCCATAGCAAAAGATGATAAAATAGGTGATAATAGCCTGCCTCTGACTATCCTGAGGAACACCTGCAAACACTGTGGCACAACGGGGGTGAGTTGCCAACTCGTGAATAGTAAATAACATATGCAGGTAATCGCGAGTATGCACGTACAGCGCGAATCTAACATAAGCATCTAAGCAATGAATGGTCATATGTAATGCAATAATAATGAAAAAGTACACTAGCAGGTACAATTAATACATGAAGCAATAATATGATGATATGTAGCTAACAGTCATGTAAGGTACTCTATCAGGTACTACAAGTACATGAAGAAATGATATAAATAAAGGTATGTAAATGCAACAGTCATGGAAGATACTCTAACAGGTACACTAATGCATGAGGCAGTGCATAAACAGTAAATGTAAAGTATGGAATGAAACATGTAATTTCCACGGAATCCTGACATCGTGGTAGGATCAAAGTCTATCAAGACAATCCAAATCCCAATTCCTCAAATCAACCCCCAAATTGTCTCTCATATCATATAAGTCTCACATATCCCGTGTGTACAATATCAAGTGTATCTCGTATACCCCGAATGTACAATATCAAGTAGATCTCACATATCCCGAGTGTAAAAAATCAGCAATCTCATATATATCCTGTAATCAATATCAAATGAATTCTCAAATGACCTAAATCCAATGTCAACGAGTCCTTTACATTCTAGGTATATTTGCATGAATAAATAAGATGATGTATATAATTTAATGTCAATACACATATATTAGCGTCCCATTCCACTAATATTGGTGTAAGAGCATATATAACAGCGGCCTAATCCCCTGTTATATATACAAAGGAGTAAAAAGAAATATCATGAAACCAATGTGTCGAGCATCAACACAGAAATGCTGATCTATCAGGTGTTGTCACCATGACTGGCCCCCTAATAGGTACGTATCATACGCTATCCCGAAAGCACGAGTGCCCAGCTCTGACCCTCGCCTCTCGACGTATCTATACGTACATGACTCCCGTCGGTATCCATATGATAACCGCCGAGTCATTGGTAATGTTACCGGTAGGTACTTGCCCTCCTTCCAGGCTGAATCGGCATGGACCGTTGATCATCTTGCCGAGGGGAACCATACCCGGCCCCACCATGTACCCTCAAACGGCACCACTCCACGTATGGAGTATATAATTAGAACCGATAATTCTCATGGTGGATGCTGAAATATCATATCAAGGGAAACCGGGTTTTTCAAATAATGCATAATTTCATGAACTTCCACGGTTCCCAAATCCAGAAAACATCATGAAAAATCCATATCTCAATGCGAAAATCCATGAATATAATATACGCATCATAAATCTGAAATGCGAGCATATAAAGGAAAATCTGCAATTAACTATAACAAGTTAATATAATATCATGCGGTTCCTAATCTCTCCAATTCTAAAATAACATCAAGTAAAGATAAACATGTAGCTATAACCAGATATATGTGCAATGTACAGGTATAGCAAGATATATGTATCTATCTATAAGTAATGATGTAGTATACCTCCTGGGTATGAGTGAAGTATGTGTGCAAAGTATACCTGTAGCTATGACATGAAGTGTGTATGTACCTATCACTAATGGTACGATACTCTATAGGTATACAGGTAACTTGCATGTAAGTATGTCAAGGCATAAGTGTAAGCATGTAAGTATACATGTATGCGACAAGTCATATGCATAAAGAAATATGAATTAATGTCTCAATATTCCTAACCAGACAATATCATTTTTATATGTGGGTGGTGCGTGTCATGGCAATTATTGACGGTGTGTGCGGCATACAATCAGTGGTCGTGCAACATAAGCCGTCAATAATAGTGCAGTGTCCTAAGGATACTATCCAAGCACAATAATAACTAAGAAGTTGGGTGAAAGCGCAATTTTAAATCTGAAATAGAATATGCGACAAGTCAAGTCATTTCTAGCCCAGACGCATAACGCCAAGCGGGCGATTCCCCTATAGATGTTAAATATACTCACCAACGCTCCTGGCTAAGTGAAGCCTACCACCTGTTTTCCCCTTGTCGTAGCGTCCGAAGTCCCCGCTTGCGAACCTAAAATTTCACAGACACATCATATAAGAAAAAATCATACAATGACGAAAAGACAATGAAAAGCGATGAAAACGTCCGGAAAATTACACTGCGCGCTTAGCGCATCTATCGCGCACGACAACGGCCAAAAACCCTAACAGAGGTCGCTAAACTACAAAACACCAAGTCTAGACCCTGATCGTCCCAATCGCGCAACACCACACAAACAATTACGTGGAATAAAATAGATATAATCTCGCAACGACCAAACGAACCCACGTCGGAAAAAACCCGAAACCTAGAAAACAACTTATCGCAATATTTCCCACTAGTTTCAAGCTAACGCATATCTAGCGATTACAAACACCTTAAAATATCTTAACTAAGTTATCTAAACCATTTCTAAATTTTTAAGACTTGCTAATTAAATTTTAGCAAAAACCTAGTAAGCAAAATTGCATAATTAAATAAAGTATTCAATAGCAAAAATTAACATTTTCTACTAGGTTAATCTTTTCCTAATCACAAAATAACACTTAAAAGAACGTTAATCACTTAAACAAACTTTAACCCTAACATGAATTTCTTAAAAAAAATATAAATGAATTAAAAGGTAAACTAAACACATAATTAGCTAACTAAAATAGCTAGATTATGAAAAAAAACAATTAATTATGGATTATGGTAAGAAATTATACCTCCCCAAAAACACCAAAATGAAAATTAATCCCTCATCATAGCATCAAAAAAACCTTGCTTTGTTGAAGATCCAAGAAGGATCAGTGAAGGAAATTGAAGGAAAATGGTTATATTTGAATTTTTGTGATTTTATTTGGATTTTTTAAGATTTATTTGTGCAAGAAATGCTGAAAATGGAGTGAGAAAAGAGAGATGGCAGCAAGGAAAGAGTGTGGACGGCCAAGGAGGTGAGGGGGTATTTTTGTGAATTTTTTGTGAAGAAATTGCTAGGAAAAAGAGTAATAAATACTAATAAATGCTATATGCCACCATTACACCTCTTCTTTTCTTTTTAAAAATAAATCCTTTGCACTCCAAAAATATCTAGATATTTAAAAAGAAATTTCCAAAATATTCTAGTGACAAAAATTAATTTATTTTCAAGAGAAGAAATTTCCCGATTTACTTGCACCAAATACCGCTTAAAATAATATTTTAATTGGGAAAAATTCTATCTGAACCAAAACCTCTCAAATACCCCTAAAGTTCGTGCACAAGCTTTATTTTAGCTAAAAAAGATGCCGGTAAGTTTCTATGGAAGTTTGATCGAAATCGGGTTAAAACGGAAAATACCGACTATTTTGCCCTAAAACGGAAAAATTCGCAAAACGATTTCTGAAACGTTACAATCTTCCCCCCTTAAAGAAATTCGGTCCCCGAATTAAAATTCATCTACGCGTACCTTCAAGATGATGAGTACAAAACTCCCAAATCTCGCTCGCAACTTGCCAAGTGATCACCTCACTATACAGCTACGCCAAAGAACCCTCACAGACGGCAAGGCCCTTTACCGAAGTTTCTCCACCTGCCGAGCCATTAACACAATTGGCTGCCGGTGAACGAAACGATCGCGTCCATGCCAAATGGTCTGGTGCCGAATCATGTGAGAAAGATCATGAAGGTAATTGTAAAGTATCGACGCAAGGAATACGAGGTGAATACTCAAAAATCGGGGAGGAAATGCCAAATTATAGGCAACGGAACCAACTCGCTTGAGGATCTCAAAAGGACCTACAATCCTGGGATACTTCCCAAAACTCAACACGTCATTCATCGGAAAAACCCGTAGGAATACATGATCTCCCACTGCGAACTCAAGTCCGCGACCACTACGGTCGGCATAAGACCTCTGTCTGCACTGGGCTACTCTCATCCTGACATGAACCCACTGGATCATCTCCGAAATCTCTAGACTAGTTGGGGTCCAAAAATCCTACTTACGCAGAGACAGAAAAACAGACTGGAGATCGATACCACCTAACAAACAAAACTTAAAGGTTGCCAATTGGAGTGCCTCCTGATAAAAGCTATCGAAGGAGAATCCGAACAATGGCAAGTGACGATCCTAACTGCCGACAACAATTAATACGTACGCACATGCATATCCTACAGAGTCGGTATAGCCCGCTCTCACAAAACCATTATCCTGTGGATGGAAAAACGGAGCTAAAGCTCAACCAGTACCCAAGGCTTCCTCAAGTTCTTGCCCAAGACGGCAAGTGAATAGGGTGCCCTATTTGGATACGACCCACGAAGGAACTCCATGCAACGCACAAACTTAACCAAGGACAACTGAGCAACCTGAGTATAACCGGACAACTAGCATTCGAATGGAGTCACACCCAGACTAAACCTGGGTAGACGCCACAACGAATATTCATGGAGACCTACTCCCATTTCCACTCCGGAACGGTTAAAGGTTGCAACTCTCCAGCCGTTCTCAGATGCTCAACCAAAACTCACAACAAGACAAACACCTTGAAACGAAATCCAAAACTTCACTCTTCATCCCGGTGCGCCCGCAACTATCTCACAAGTCACGTCAAATGTTGGTGGAACTTGAATGAACACCGAAGTTGACTGATATGCCTGTTCTAGGATTTCGCGTCTCTGGCCATCAGCAACAGGTACACAAACGCGTCCGAAAACGTAGCACACCCTGGTCATAAATCAAGGACTCCGAATCTTTACCTAGCCGAGTATGCTCAGAATCTCTGATGAACGAGCATCGGCGTGCTATGCCTCGCGAAAGCGATTAAAGAAAAGTGGTCGGGCGCAGACATGAGCAAACTGTCCCCTCAGAAGAGGAGAACCTAAGCTGTATTCCACGATCGAACAAGAACTGTAAATCTGGAGAATACTATCTCAACAATCAACACCATCTGCAGGAAGATGTACATTAAGCTCTGGTGGTCCGTGAAAATCTGACACGACTCTCTGAACAAGTAGTGTCCCTAATTCTCCAACGCACGACCACAACGGGCATCTCCAGATCATGAGTGGGATATCCTGCTCGTACTTCCTCCAAATGTAGGGAAGCAAAAGCGGTAACTCTATAGTGTCACCTCAGTACACAATCGAGACCCACTCGTGAAATCTTACAGTTAAACAACAAGTCGCCCGAACCAGAAAGCAAGGAAAGGACTGATGCAGTTGTTAACGAAATCTCCAACTGCTGAAAAACTCTGCACGCATGCCTCGGTCCAAAGAAAAGAACCTCCTTTCAGGTCAGTCCAGTCAACGGTGCAGCACTACACTAGCAATCCTGCATGAAACGGCTGTAAAAACCTGCTAAGCCCAAAAATCAAGGGACCTCCGTCTGTACACCAGTCTGGGCCAAAGCTGTACGGTCTCGATCTCCATCGAAACCATATGAAACCGTCTCCCGTAACTACAAGTCCTAGGAGTGAACACAAACAATCCTGAAGGAATACTCCGAGAATCTAGCAAACAGCTGGGGCTCTCCCATTGTCTGCAAAACAAATCCTCGAGTGCTACTCCTGTTCCTCACGACACATTAGAAAATGTTGGAGATAGTGCCTTTAGAGTAAATTATTGGATCACAGGCACGTGATTGCAATGATTGAGGGAGGACCTATCCCGGTAGGACAGTCTTACTCGAGATGATAGTATGCTATCTGGTTTATCTTTATCATCGTGTACTACTTTAGGAGACCTTACATGTCACTATTGCACGTTGATAAAGCCCCTAGGATTCTTGCTTGACTGCCAGCTGTAGGGTTCCTAGGCACTCTTGTGAAGGTTCATAAGGCATCAAACATGCCCGGATTAAATTTTAGACGTGCCGAACAACCCAAAGCCGGGATCTTTGCTAGTTTATTAGGGTTTAACATGCAAGAAGATAACTTTTATCTAAGTGTGAGGGATTACAACCTTTGTAGTCCGCTCATTCACTTCACAATCTCCGAGTAGAAGTCCCTTTGCCGCGATCCACGATCTCCCAGACTCATGAGAGGCTCCACGATTCGAACGATCCATGCTAGCTCGAAGTATTCCAAATCTCCGATGATCTACCTTGAAGTTGCTACGACTCAAGCTTTCTCACTCTAAAGAGATGAACACACTAATCTCAAGGGCTAGATGAGATGAAGATGAGAGAGTAGTAATTTTGCTTTCTTTTTAAATCATTTTCTCATATTTATTCATCACATAAAGAAATATCAAGTGAGCTTTCTTTAAGAGAGAAGAAGAAGATGATAATGGAAAAGCTAATAAGAATAATAATCATCCTTTTGTGATGAATAGAATAAAAGTGTATATGATTGATATATAAACCATGGTTAAGGATGAGTGGATAAGAATGTGTAGAGAAACAACTAGAGTTAGGGTTTGGTTAGGTTTAGAAATGTGTCATCACTAAATATCTAAACCATGACAAAATAAAATGCTTCTAGAAGGTGCATGAAGCAACTAACCCTAATCAAACCCTAACCTCAATTAATCATCCTTAAACATGTTTAACAATTAATCATATCATGTCACAATAATATATATCACATATATATTATATATATGCAACAAAAGAAAATAATACAATTAACATATATCGCATATATATCAATGTATCATCCAGAGAGAAAATGAAATAATAAAGCATGCCAATATTAGTTAATATAATAATATATCATATATATTATTATATATATTAAATCATCGAATCAACACTTGATCCGACGATCCGGCTATATCGAATATAACCGACTAATATATCATGTACCGATTTATCGAATCAACACTTGATCCGATGTCTCGGTTCATTTCTAAATATCGCGAGAATATAATACGGTATCCCATATCGCATTATTCTCAGTCCTGCACATATCACATATGTTCCTCTACTCCGTTTCGCCTGAGCCAAGAAACCTCTGTGTAGGACTCTAAAGAATCGTCAATACGCCGGTAGCAAGTGATGATTATATCAAACACCCACAAGCTGCAAGCGGTCAGCTAAACATAACAGCCACCCAGGTATTGAGCGATCAGAAGATCAACAAGCTAGCCTGTGCGTTCTCCTGTGAATCCGATCAGTAACACTTCCGTACAGTCCGGTCTGTTCGTCTGATATATCGCATATCAAGTCTAGGGGTGGTATACGTCAGACCCCAGTAACCGATAAGTCGTGTCGATGTTGTAAGTGCACGGCGGCGCCCCGGCCATCAATCCGACGGCCAAATGCGGAAACGGTAATAAACTTTAATTTTGCGGACTTAGCAAACCGGCACCACCGCGCACTAAACCCCGGATCGTGCCATTAAACTAGTTCTAGCAACTACAAGATGGGTTAGAGATGTACCGACTGATCCGAGTCCTCCGGTCTTCATCTCCACTCCGATCTCCTCGCGGGATCTCCGTCCATCTCCTCCTCGTCGGAAAGGGCACCACGAAGCCGGGTACTTTTACGGGCTCCCACCTCGATACTGAGGCAACTCGGGCATGAAGCCGGCAACTCGACATGCTCAAGATTTGCTGTAAGAATATAGTGTAGAGTGAATGTCTCACTTTGGGGTTGGTTGCCATAGATGGAGGAATGGTGTGTAGAAAATTGGTGCTTTCAATTTTCTAGCAATGGAATGAGATGAAGAATGATATACACAAAATGAATCACTCTCATTTTTCTTCCTCTCAAAGATGAAGCTCTCATTTTCTTCTCTTTTCTTCTTCTCTCTTTCTTTTCTCAACCATAATAATAATCTCTTACTTCTTTAGAAATGGTGGAGGATAGATTATGAAGCATGAAGGGAGGTGAGTGTAGTAAAAGGAGGAGGGTGACCACATCCAAACATAATCATCACTAAACTTAACATCAACCTCAAATCATTTCTAATCTCATCTAATCACATAAATGCATGAAAAGCAAAGATGCTTATCATATCAAACCTTATGCAAATAAATCCTCCACAAAGTGTTATTTGCAAAACTGCAAATAACCCCCTCCATCAGAAAAGTCCGGCCGGGAAAGAACAAAGGAAAACCGGCCGGAACGGAATGCAAACTGGCAACTCCAGAAAACTGGTCCCGTAATAAATTACAGGAAAACCCCGATACTGTGCATACACACCCGCATCTGTATTCCGACCGGATACAAATGCAAAGAGACAAAATCTACACTGTACTAAACTAGGACCGGCTTAAGCCAAAGCCGGCTAGTAATATCCGTTCGATCCTGATCCGTGCAATACCGCACGTATCTGATCGAACCCTGCCATATAACCATACGGCCACTAGTACAAACCGTCCGATCCTGATCCATGCAATACCGTACGTATCTGATCGGACCCTGCCATATCTCCATACGGCCTCTACAGCGTTTCGCCCGAAAGCTTGAGTAACTGAAAGTGTGGTGGACTCTAAAGACTCGTCAATACTATGGCTGTGGATTTAACCACTAGCACGTCAGAGGTATAAGCCAATACGTGACGGGCCACCAGCTATTGACCAAAAGGGACGTCGATGAGGAAGCTCACCCCGACACCCAACTGAGCCTGTCAGTGACAATATCCGTACAGTCCGGTCCGTTCGTCTATGAGCATCGCATGGCGGGCCTAGGGGGTTGGTAAAAGTCAGACCCCCAAGAGCGGTACAAGTCGTGTCGGAGTGTAGCCGAGAACACCCTGAGATACTACTGGAATACCTACCAGTAAATCTCCTGCCTTGGCCAAGATCTTCGTGTAATGGCTCTCCTAGACACAGCGCGACCTCACCCCCAATACCGGGAGAGACGAACCCCTGAAGATCCGCTCACTGCCTCCATGTGGCTCGGGACTGTACCCAACTAAAACCTGTTTGCACGACTCCTTTGAGCCGTGGTAGGGTAGTAATCAAAGTACAGTGGGAACTCACACGAGACAAATGACGATCCCCAGGTCGATGAACTAACCTGTACACATGTTACCAGGGAACTGCTATCTGACGTCAGGTATAAGACCAACTAGCATGTTCCCGGCGAGTCCTGTCCGGTGTACTCATAACCCAATGAGCACCTGTATACATCTTAGGTGAACCAACTGACACCAGTGGCTTGTGAGACCGGCCACCGCCCCTCGTCGGGGTCTCGACTGTATACACTAGTCTACTCTGGAGAATCGATGCCCTGTCTCGAAACTCCTACGACTAGGGACCTTTTAACGATGCGCTTATAGACTCCAGCTCTCACTTATATGATCGCCCTCATACTGCTGGCAGTCAAGCAAGAATCCTAGGGGCTCTATCAACGTGCAATAGCGACATGTCATGTCACCTAAAGCAGTACACGATGATAAAGGTAAACCAGATAGAATACTATCATCTCGAGTAAGACTGTCCTACCGGGATAGGTCCTCCCTCAATCATTGCAATCACGTGCCTGCGATCCAATAATTGACTCTGAGGGCACTATCTCCAACAATCTCCCACTTGCACTCAAGGCTAATTATTGCGATGTCGCATACTCACAGCCCGTGTGATACCGAACACCCAACTCCTCTACTTGTCAGTTTCACAAAATCCGTTTGCGAAACTATTGCGTTCGAGGAATAGCCTCAGTGAGTGGATCCGCCTTGATGTTTCTTTCTATGTCTCTCTATATCTCAAGTTCGCGGAGAAAGCCATCTCCCGAAATGAGCAATACCTGTCTTCGAATGTCTGGATGTCTGATGGGACCTAGCTCATAAATGAACTCCAAATCCAAACTTCTTAGACTGTATCGTCAACCGAACTTAATCAGTATCCTGCGCCATGCCACCCTCAGTATTGCTTCGGACCACCTGTCCAAAATACTGCCCCTCGTCAGAAGGAAAACTATAACTCTGACAACCTCCTTGTCGTCCATGTCACCTTGGAAGCCTGGAATGATAACTGTTTCCCGAATGGGGCTTTCGTTATCATATCCCTAGAACAGCCACTTATGTTCTAAAACTGCTTCCGACTGTTTCTCCAGGATTGGATCAATATCAACTTATTGCATCTAGTGCAAGAGCAACATCTGGTGTGGTACTTGACATCACGTGATTGACTCAATTGCCTAAGCAAGTGATCTGCCAATCATGAACATCCCTCTCCCCTTTAGTCTGTAAGACACCTTCAGAGAGGGTGACTCCATCACCTGCAGGTACACTACCGTGCCAGGAGTCGTCCATTCTAAATACTCATAGAATGCTGTCTAAGTACCCTGATTGGGAAACCACCCAAATCTAGATCTAAAACCATAGATCTAGTAACCAACATGTTTGATATAATATCCAAATCCCATGTGGAGAAAACACTGTGTGACGACCAAAGTATAACCGATCGTAGTATATGAATATCACTTCTTACTACCTTCTCAACAGATCCTTCCCCTATTCTGATGACGTCAAACCTATGACAGTCATATCAGAAATAGATGATCTATCTCCGCTACATCTGCTTTAGTCTATAAATAGACATAAGCCTGATGTCCACCAATGCTTCTGCTGCTCCCACTGACTACGACAACCCTCTGGCAGAGTCATATAGACGTGCATTTCTAAAGCAAGTTTAGAACGACGCTATACTCTGTTAGTGTTTATGCCCTAGAAGGCCATTACTGTATCATACTAGCTTGTATATTACTTAATGGAAGCTTGGGATATTCACATGTATATAACAGTCTTGCTAAACATGGTAGTATGCTACTTGGTTTTTCTATCTTAATATGTGAGTATACGTATTGATAGAGCTCTTAGGATCTTGCTTGTCTACCAGCGTTGTGATGGCAGTCACACTAGTGGGGGCTGGGTAGTCTACAAGCACATCCTTATTCAGGTCCCTGGTCGTTGGATTATCGAGACAGAGCATCGATACTCCGGAGTAGACTAGTGTGTACGCTTCTCATCCCAGTTGGGGAGATGGTCTGTCCCACAGCCATCAGTACGTCGTACTGGAGATAGTATACAGGTGCTCGTTAGGTTACGGGTACACCGGACAGGACTCACAGGGAACTGTTGGTTGGTTTGATACCAGTCGTCAGTGAACAGTTCCCAGGTGACATGAGTACAGCGTAGTCCGCAGACTTGACACTGCTACTTCGCCTCGAGTGTGTCCCACTATTCTTAGATTGCTACCCTACCACGGCTCTATGGAGTCGTGCAAACAGGTAGCAGTTGGGTGCAGTCCCGAGCACTTGGAGGCAGTGGCGGTTAGACAGGATTCGTCCCTCCCGGTATTGGGGGTAGATATCGTGCTGTGTCAGAGAGCCATTACGCAAAGTCCCTGGCCAGGGCAAGCGAGATTTGCTGGTAGGTTCCAGCAGTTTCTCAGGGTGTAATGGGCTTCACTCCGACACGACTTATACCGCTATTAGGGGACTGACGCTTGCCGCCCCCCTAGGCCCGATATGCGATAGTCTTGGACGAACGGACCGGACTGTATGGAGATTGTCACATCAGACTCAGTAGGAGTTCGGATGGGTTTACTCATCGGCCTTCTTATCGACAACTACCTGGGGACCGTTACGTACAGCTAGTGCCGCTTGCGGTCTGTGGTTAAACCCACTGCCAGCGTAGTAGTCGAGTCTCTAGAGTCCCACACAGAGAGTTTCCTACTCCAGGCGAAACGATATAGAGGTTGCATGGTTTTGCGACAAAGGGTTCGGACGCATACGTGCGTTTACGCGCGTACGACTTTCGGACAGTTTTTACCAGTCGGCTTTGGTTTAAGCCAGTTACTGGTATCCGGTTGTTGGATTTATACAGTCTAAAGTTTTTCCGTATTTTTACGGATCGGAGGGGCGTTCTCGTAATTACTCGAGAAGCTTCTAGAAGATGTGACTAAGGAGGTTTGTTTTGGAAAGAGAGTGAGTCATAGTGGTGATTCATTCACTTCATTAATGCACATTTATTGCTTAATGACTCATGTTAATGAATCATCACAAGATATTTTGTGAAGCATGCTTATTCATTTCCTTTATTGATTATTTGATAATAAGAATGCTTCATAATATTATGATACACTCTCTCTCTTCTCTCATTATCTTATCACACATTCTCTCTCCTCAAGCTCTCATCTTCAAACCCTAATCCTTAATCCTCATGTGTTGAGATCAAAGGATTAGTTAGACTAAACAATCCATAACCTTCACTCTTTATCATCCTTTCATCTTTGATTAGCAATCAAAGTTGATTAGTTACCTCAAGTTAGAGGTTTAGCTTGGTGTTTTGCTCTCGGGTGGATCGTCTACTACCTAGAGAAGGTCGAGGAGTACAAAGGAGGACGTAAAGAAGAAGGACCGGTTTCATTAGGTATAATCCCTAATCACTTATGAAAAGAAACTCATTGAATACGGTTATTTATAGTTTAGCTTCGATTCAAGCGGTTAGTCGATGTTCGTTGTTTAAACTTGATTGTTTTTGAAAATTCCGCCTCCCCATAAGTACTGGGGTGTACTACATCGACTTACAGTGGTATCAGAGCCTCGCTAAACACTAAATAACTTAATCGCAAATTTGTACGAATTTCGAACGAAAAAACGAAGCCGAAAAACCCTAATTCTGTTTAGTTTCTGTCGAACTTAAAATGAAGTCCTAAAATTTTTTTGGTGTGTTCAGAGAGCTTGACATGACTACAGGAGAACACCCAAGAAATTCGAGCCAATGATTCGACTAAAGCGCCGCGGAAGCGCGGCGGATCCCACCGATCCGCCGCGCTTCCGCGGCCGAGTTGCCGAGTCATGGGCTCAATTTTTTTGGGTGGGTCCCCTGTGATATTTGGGGTTTTCTGGAATATTTAATTATTGCTCAGGTTACTGTTTAACAGAGCAGATTTTAGAGCAATATTGATGTTGTTTATTCGATCGAATTGTACAGTATTTGCGTATTGGATTATATCTGTGATTGTTTAATGTGTTCGTAAACCTTCCCCAACTGCTAGTATGTCGGTTGGCAGGGGGTTGCACATTTCTGAAATGGTTATATCTGTTTGTGCATATAAACTGTATTGGACTGTTGTGGTGTATAGCCGGGGTTAGCAATGGGTTATTGTGTAATTCGTTTGTTGTAAATGTAATTTGTTGTAATATTATTTTCGCGGGGCACTTCCAGGTTGCGGTTGTAGCCACCGTTGTATTATTTCATTTTACTGTTTTTGCTCCTAGGACTGACCCAAGGTGGGGTACACAGACTGCCGGGTGGGTAGTTTGCCGTACCCGTAGGGGTCGAGGGTGGGGTAAACGGCTATTCATCACAACTGTGTAATCTGTCTTTTCTTGCAGGCTCAAAAGAAATACAGATTGCTTGCAAATCCAATATTGTTTATCTGTGTTCTGGAATGAATATCATTGCGTCAGACGAATGTAAAATATCTATATTTATTATAGCTATTTAGACGTCACTTATGTTTTACACCCGCGCTAGCCCAGCCCCCGCTCTGTCGTTAGTTAAGTAACCTAACGGGTGATGACGGGACCCCGTGGCGAATGCGGATGGCATAAGAGGACGTTATATTTTCGTTGTTTTCTGCAATGATAGGTTAATGATGGGACGCATTATCTATAATGCAAAGTAAAACAAACCAAAGTTTAAATCGTTGGAACAATTTAAAAGAAACCACTCGGTTATTTTTAAAACAGATATTTTTAAATGCGGAGATTTAACCACTCCTTTTAAAAGCTATCAGGTTCCTTCGGTTATATCAAGTTCACTACGTTCACGGTTTCGCCAAAACCAGTCGTAGCCCTCCGTCATTTCTTATGGATGGTCAGTAGTATTCAAGCTATGCTTGTTGGCATACGTCAAGGCATAGTGTTTGGTTGCTGCTGGGGTATTCATTTGTTGCATAGATAGATGTGTTGGTTTGGGACAGTCGCATTACCTTGTTGGCATACGTCAAGGGTATATACGGGTGGGTTCAAATTAACAAGATAATGATGGGCAGAACTTGACATATGACTTATGATTTGTTGGCATACGTCAAGGTCATAAGAGCATGGGGCAAAAACTTATATCGGGAATTTCTAAAGAAACTGAAATTTGCAAAGAGATGCATACCATTTGGAGTTTGATGAATGTTGGTAGGATTCCTTCAACATTATCATACGATGATATTTGGATCCCGATCCTACTGTGAGTATATGCTACTTATCAGGATATTCGTCGCTTAACGATCAATGCTATAAACCTAGTAGGTGTCCAGAAAAGTGTCAGCGGGGTTACGCCCCCAGAGAAAAGAGGTTATTTAATTAAGGAACTTCGCGAAAGCGTTGGAAAACCTCCCTCGAAGTATCGACACCGGCCTGGCTGAACGGTTAAGCAAGTATTGTACGGTGAGAATAGTCTTGGCTAATTCTTCTTTTATGGTTTGAGGAAGGATTCGAGAAACAGTGGGAGCCATCCAGTTTAGATAAACTAAAAACCATTCTAAACTTGCAAGAGCATCATGCTAAAGAGTTTTCTTCTCTCTCTCCTAATTGCAGCGACCCTGAAAATGACTGGACTTAAGTTACTTTTAGAGAAAAATATACTGACGGGGCCAAACTATAAAGATTGGCTGCGGAATGTCAAGATGGCTTTGACCTATGACAAACTGGGGTACGTCCTCACCGCTACAGCACCTGCTGTCCTTGGTCCCAAATCCAGCAATGCGGATAAGGAAATCCGCAAAACCTGGGATTTAGATTGCGCGAGAGCCAAGTGCATCGTGCTTGCCTCGATGAACAATGAACATCAGAGGAGGCACGAGGATATGTCCTTAGATGGCATATTTCTCCATACAAAGGAACTTTATGGAGAGCAATCTCGTATAGCAAGATACGAGACCTCTAAGAAATTATTTCGAGCGAGGTTGGCTGTCGGGTCATCGGTAGGTGAACATGTCCTACAGATGATCGGCTATATTGAAGAGCTCGCGGACCTTGGGACGACTTTGGATAATGAGCTCTATACAGACCTTGTTCTCCAGTCCCTTCCTCCCACCTACGCCCAGTTTATCCTCAACTTCAATCTTCAAGGAAAAGAAGTTGAACTTGCGGAACTCCTGAACATGTTAAGGAGTGCAGAGGGCACCTTGCAGAAGGCAAGGGAAACACCCGCTATGTTTGTTGGCGGTTCATCTTCTTCAGGGTCCAAGGCTAGGGCCAAAGGAAGGAAGAAGAAGGCCGCACCCAGACCTAGAGGAGGTGTTAGTAAGGTGGGAAAGAAGGGAAAGAAAAAGTTTACAGCACCGGTAGTTGGCCTGGATGAGTGCTTCCATTGTCACAGGAAAGGGCACTGGAAGAAGGATTGCAAGGCGTGGAACGCCAAGAACCAGGAACCGAAGCAAGCTGTGGCTTCGACTTCAGGTGTGTTTGTAATTGAGAATTGTCTGTCGATCAACTCTACTTCCTGGGTATTGGATACCGGGTCAGGATCTCATATTTGCAATTCATTGCAGGCACTGAGAAACCGTAGAGTGCTGAAGGAAGGTGATATGATCCTCAGGGTTGCTAACGGAGCTAGCGTGGGAGCTGCGTCCGTCGGGGATTATCACCTAGGATTGACGAGTGGACACATTTTGGTTTTACATAACTGTTATTTTGTACCCAGCTTAACGTGTAATATCATATCTGTTTCCTTGTTATCAAATAAAGGTTATGATTTCACGTTTGTAAGAGATGTTGTCAACATCCACCTTAATCATGGTTTGATTGGGTCCGGTACTCTAAATAACGGCATATATGTGTTAAACCAACTCCAAATTTTCAATGTCCAGAACACACTAAAAAGAAAGTCTCCAGATTTAAATAAAGCTTTCTTATGGCATTGTAGACTGGGTCACATCAATGAGAGAAGGTTGACTAAGTTGCATAGAGAAGGATATTTGGACTCGTTCGAATATCAATCTTATGACACTTGTCAATCCTGTCTCAAAGGAAAGATGACAAAGACTCCATTTACTGGACAAGGAGTAAGAGCGAGCGAGCTCTTAGGACTCATACACATCGATGTATGCGGTCCAATGTCTACTCATGCGAGAGGTGGTTATTCCTACTTCATTACTTTTACAGATGATTTCTCTAGGTATGGATATGTTTTCTTAATGAAGCATAAATCAGAGGCCTTTGAGAAATTCCTGGAATTCAAGAATGAAGCGGAAAACCAAACAGGCAAAAGTATTAAGACACTAAGATCTGATCGAGGTGGAGAATACTTAAGTGCCGAGTTCCTAGGTTACCTAAAAGAGAAAGGAATTCTCTCTCAGCTTACTCCTCCATACACTCCACAGCACAACGGTGTATCGGAGAGAAGGAATCGAACCCTATTGGATATGGTACGATCCATGATGAGTAATGCTGAGTTACCGCGATCTTTCTGGGGGTATGCGCTAGAATCAACGATACATCTTTTGAACAGAGTTCCAACCAAAACTGTGCCTACCACACCATATCAGATGTGGAGTGGGAAGAAACCCTATCTTCAGTACCTGAAGACGTGGGGATGTCCAGCTTTTGTAAAAAAAAGCAGCATCCGGACAAGCTCGAGGCACGCTCAGTAGAGTGTAAGTTTGTAGGATATCCAAAGAACTCTCATAGATATTGCTTCTATTACGCAGAGGAACAAAAGGTTTTTGTTTCTCGTCATGCCCGCTTCTTAGAAACTGAATTTTTGGAAAATCAGAAGAGTGGGAGCGAAATAGAACTGGAAGAAATTCCAGAACCACAAACTGCTACTGAAAGTTTGGTAGAACCAGAGGTTCAAGAAGAACAGAACATTCCCGCACCCCTCCGCAGGAGTAGTAGGCCGTCTCGTCCGCCTGAGAGATACTACGGTTTTCTCATAGATGGGGATAGAGAGGATTGCATCATAGATGATGATGAACCTACTGACTTCCAGCAGGCCATCCAGAGCGGCGACTCGGTACGATGGCTAGATGCAATGCGGACCGAAATGGAGTCCATGTACACCAACAAAGTATGGACTTTGGACTTTGCTCCAGATGGGGTAAAACCCATAGGATGCAAATGGATCTTCAAGAAAAAGATTGGTGTAGATGGACAGGTGGAAACCTATAAGGCTAGACTTGTTGCAAAGGGTTTTCGTCAAAGACCTGGTTTGGACTATGATGAAACCTTTTCTCCAGTGGCTATGCTCAAATCCATTCGGGTCCTTCTTGCTATTGCTGCCTTCCATGATTATGAAATCTGGCAGATGGACGTAAAGACGGCTTTTCTGAATGGAAATTTAGAAGAGAGCGTCTATATGGATCAGCCAGAGGGTTTCAATCAGAGTGGGAGCAGCGGGAAAGTATGCAAGCTGCTTAAGTCCATTTATGGACTAAAGCAGGCATCGCGGAGTTGGAACATCTGTTTTGATGAGACAGTCAAAGAATATGACTTTATCAAAAATCCAGATGAACCGTGCATATATAGTAAAGTCGTGGCCAGAAGTGTCGTATTCCTCGTCTTGTACGTGGATGACATTCTATTGATAGGAAATGACATTCCTATGCTACAATCTGTCAAAGGATTCTTGTCACACAGGTTCTCCATGAAAGACCTGGGTGATGCCTCTTACATTCTGGGGATCCGGATCTATCGTGATAGATCCAAGAGGATGTTGGGACTTTCGCAGTCCAGGTATATCGACACTATACTGAAAAGATTCAGTATGGAAGATTCTAAGCGCGGTAATCTACCGGCTTGTCACGGAATCACCCTCTCCAAAGAGATGTCTCCCAAGACTGATTTGGAAAGGGAACGCATGTCTATTATACCCTACGCTTCAGCGGTAGGCTCTATAATGTATGCGATGTTGTGTACCAGACCAGATGTAGCTTATGCACTGAGCGTGGTAAGCCGGTATCAGTCAGACCCAGGGGAGAAACACTGGATAGCAGTAAAGAACATTCTCAAGTACCTGAGGAGGACTAAGGAGATGTTCTTGGTTTACGGCGGAAAAGACCTCAGGTTGGAGGCCTTTGCTGATTCCGGCTTCCAGAGTGATAAGGACGATTCCAAGTCCATGTCGGGTTATGTCTTTACCCTCAATGGAGGGGCGGTGTGCTGGAAGAGCTCCAAGCAGTACACCGTTGCTGACTCGACGATGGAAGCGGAGTATATAGCTGCTTGCGATGCCGCAAAAGAAGCAGTCTGGATGAAGAAGTTCCTAACAGAACTTCAAGTGGTTCCTACCATAGTTGATCCAATACCTCTGTATTGCGACAACAACGGAGCTATAGCTTTAGCGAAGGAACCAAGGTCCCATCAGAAGTCCAGACACATCTTGAGGCGGTATCACCTGATCAGGGAGATCATTGATCGTCAGGAGATCGAGGTTCGGAGAGTTGCTTCAGAAGAGAACATTGCTGATCCATTCACGAAGGCCCTTCCTCAGATTCAGTTCGAGAGGCTACTCGAGATCTTTGGTCTACGATATGCCAGTACATGGCCCTAGTGCAAGTGGGAGATTGTTAGTGTTTATGCCCTAGAAGGCCATTACTGTATCATACTAGCTTGTATATTACTTAATGGAAGCTTGGGATATTCACATGTATATAACAGTCTTGCTAAACATGGTAGTATGCTACTTGGTTTTTCTATCTTAATATGTGAGTATACGTATTGATAGAGCTCTTAGGATCTTGCTTGTCTACCAGCGTTGTGATGGCAGTCACACTAGTGGGGGCTGGGTAGTCTACAAGCACATCCTTATTCAGGTCCCTGGTCGTTGGATTATCGAGACAGAGCATCGATACTCCGGAGTAGACTAGTGTGTACGCTTCTCATCCCAGTTGGGGAGATGGTCTGTCCCACAGCCATCAGTACGTCGTACTGGAGATAGTATACAGGTGCTCGTTAGGTTACGGGTACACCGGACAGGACTCACAGGGAACTGTTGGTTGGTTTGATACCAGTCGTCAGTGAACAGTTCCCAGGTGACATGAGTACAGCGTAGTCCGCAGACTTGACACTGCTACTTCGCCTCGAGTGTGTCCCACTGTTCTTAGATTGCTTCCCTACCACGGCTCTATGGAGTCGTGCAAACAGGTAGCAGTTGGGTGCAGTCCCGAGCACTTGGAGGCAGTGGCGGTTAGACAGGATTCGTCCCTCCCGGTATTGGGGGTAGATATCGTGCTGTGTCAGAGAGCCATTACGCAAAGTCCCTGGCCAGGGCAAGCGAGATTTGCTGGTAGGTTCCAGCAGTTTCTCAGGGTGTAATGGGCTTCACTCCGACACGACTTATACCGCTATTAGGGGACTGACGCTTGCCGCCCCCCTAGGCCCGATATGCGATAGTCTTGGACGAACGGACCGGACTGTATGGAGATTGTCACATCAGACACAGTAGGAGTTCGGATGGGTTTACTCATCGGCCTTCTTATCGACAACTACCTGGGGACCGTTACGTACAGCTAGTGCCGCTTGCGGTCTGTGGTTAAACCCACTGCCAGCGTAGTAGTCGAGTCTCTAGAGTCCCACACAGAGAGTTTCCTACTCCAGGCGAAACGATATAGAGGTTGCATGGTTTTGCGACAAAGGGTTCGGACGCATACGTGCGTTTACGCGCGTACGACTTTCGGACAGTTTTTACCAGTCGGCTTTGGTTTAAGCCAGTTACTGGTATCCGGTTATTGGATTTATACAGTCTAAAGTTTTTCCGTATTTTTACGGATCGGAGGGGCGTTCTCGTAATTACTCGAGAAGCTTTTAGAAGATGTGACTAAGGAGGTTTGTTTTGGAAAGAGAGTGAGTCATAGTGGTGATTCATTCACTTCATTAATGCACATTTATTGCTTAATGACTCATGTTAATGAATCATCACAAGATATTTTGTGAAGCATGCTTATTCATTTCCTTTATTGATTATTTGATAATAAGAATGCTTCATAATATTATGATACACTCTCTCTCTTCTCTCATTATCTTATCACACATTCTCTCTCCTCAAGCTCTCATCTTCAAACCCTAATCCTTAATCCTCATGTGTTGAGATCAAAGGATTAGTTAGACTAAACAATCCATAACCTTCACTCTTTATCATCCTTTCATCTTTGATTAGCAATCAAAGTTGATTAGTTACCTCAAGTTAGAGGTTTAGCTTGGTGTTTTGCTCTCGGGTGGATCGTCTACTACCTAGAGAAGGTCGAGGAGTACAAAGGAGGACGTAAAGAAGAAGGACCGGTTTCATTAGGTATAATCCCTAATCACTTATGAAAAGAAACTCATTGAATACGGTTATTTATAGTTTAGCTTCGATTCAAGCGGTTAGTCGATGTTCGTTGTTTAAACTTGATTGTTTTTGAAAATTCCGCCTCCCCATAAGTACTGGGGTGTACTACATCGACTTACATACTCATCCTCCTGCCGGGTCTCGCAGCCTGGAACAACAACAATGGCAAGTGTGGGTAAACAAGAACTTCCCTGTCACCGTCCTTGAGGCTACCGGAGTACCTCTCGGGTGCCTGAAGTTACCCACCTTATCTGCGGAGTGGCCAATGGAATGTCAAATCAGATTGAATCTTTAGGTTCCTTATCAAATCTTCAGTAATCGTTTGCGGTTCTGGAATCACTTCCAGTTCTACCATACTCCCACTATTGTTTTTGAAAAAATCCATTTTTACTAAAACTGTGGCGAGTCTTGAACAATATTTCTATTGATCTCCCAGATGGTAGAAAGTCAACCCTCGTCATAGCCTGGGTCAACCCACAAACAGCCATTTCAGAAACGTGCCTTGAGTTATCCAGAGTCTGGTTTTAATCATAAGCCGGACAACTCCCCGTACCTTAACAATGTTAAGATATGAACTGTACTATATCCAATATAGAACCAGAGGCACTGATTTAATTGAACCAGATTCAAATCATGCAGCTATCTCCAGTGCATGTCAACTAAATGGAGAGAGGCCAATCAGCGTTACTCAACTTAGGAATACTTCCAATTATGAGTAACCTGAAAGAGAAGTAATTACTATAAACTGAATACCATACACAAGTATCTACATCTTCGATCACTTTGAAGAATCCCGATACTTGCTACACCTGGTTCTCTACTCTATTCAAATACCTATAACTCCTCAAAACTCAGACCCTGTGTTTCTAGGAAACACATGTCTGAGAACTAGAGAAGTTAAAAGTAAACAGAATATAGTATGAGGACCAACCCCTCTGTCCTAATGGACACTGGACAACATACAATACTCTGTATAAGTCCGCTGAGTCTAACAACTCTTTCACTGTATGTCGTAGGTTGAAAACTGTACTTATGGTTAAGAAGAATTACACCGCTGTTTAATGCTCCTTACCTAACCATCCACTGATATAGGTAAATGTCATCGACATAATATCAAAAGGTATATCTCACTCTATGAAAATAGATGTATAGATATATCAATTTGAAATTGGTGCACAACAGCGGATATTCAAAACCAAATATTTGCCGACCGGCAAACAGCCCAGATGATCTCCTCAAATATCACCGATTACAACGAATCCCGATATAATAAGGATGATCACCCAATTCCCAATAACTTACTCCTACTCATCATATGTAAAACCATACAGATGTGAGAATGATACCTGGTAAATACATACCCTGGAGTAAGTGTCTAATCGGGAAATCAGTTTTCCATTAACAGTACACAGTGAAACTGAAACATTGAAATGTTTCGTTGGGGTATCCTGGTATTCCTAGTAATGCCTCTACCATTATCCAGATTCACAACTATAACCGTATAATTCTATGCCACCTCTCCAAATTCCTTTATATGTCTTTAGTCATTACCTTCTGCACACCCCTTTAGGCCAATTGGTTTTCTTCCTTCCCTACCGTTCGGCACCAGCCTATGGTTTGGAAGAAGACTATCCAAGAAGCATAAAGGGTGTACTGTCCTAATCCTAGGAGCACTCGCAATGCGAGAGAAGGTGAAGATAAAGGACACCTGAATGTACTTTATTCCTATTTCTCCTGAACCAGGATCCATCCCCGAACTGGAACAAGTTCCTTTCGAGTTCGTATATAACCATACGATGGATTATCCAATAAAATGGGATCTTCGTAGTGATACGGAGTGTCCTGGAGAAATACAAAGGTGATTTAGGATTGGCGAAGAAATACTTGGTTTGGTCGTGAATAGCAGTCGCAACTTACTTTGCCCTTTTACTAATCCCTTTCTTTGTCTTAACTCAATACCTTCTGTACACCGTTTAGGCTAACTGGTTTTCTTCATTCCCTACTGGTCGGCACCAGCCTATGGTTTGGAAGAAGACTATCCAATTTGCATAATAGGTGTACTACTCCTAAACTAAGGAGTACTCGCAACCTGAGAGAGGGTGAAAAGAAAAGACAACTGAATAATCCTATTCGTTTTCTCCAGAACCAGAAACCATCCTCGAATTCCTTCGAGTTCGTATCTAACCATACGATGGTTTTGTCCAATGGAAGTGGACTTTCGTAGTAATACGGGGTGTCCTGGAGAAAAGGGTAAAAGTAGGTGTGGCAATGAGGTCTGCAACTCTGACAATCCAAAAGTCTGAGTTAAGAAGGTTCGGTCAACTTGGTCTCTGAGTCATAGTCTTAGGGTCGGGTCAATGGTCGCTGCCAGAGAGAGAGAGAAAAGAAACACTCAACGTGCACTCTATCCTAGATCAGAATGGTTACCAATTTATCTAATCTGAAAACCTCCCACTGTACCTCAAATTCTCCTCCAAACCTGAAAGAAGAATTAGTCGGGGTCACCCGAGGAGTAAACCAACTCATCAGTGGGAATCGGGATCCAACTATCATCGCATGATAACGTGACGGAATCCGCTCACGGTATCACACTCCAGAAGGTATGCGCATATTTGGCAAGTTTCAGTTCTTTTGAAACTCCCGATGTGATTTCTGCCCCATGCTCTTATGACCTTGACGAAGGTCAACAAATCATAAGTCACATGTCAAGTTCTACCCGTCATTGTCCAGGTTAATTTGAATCCACCCGTACAAGCCCTTGACGAAGGTCAACAAGGCTATACGACTGTCCCAAACCAACGCATCTACCTATGCAGCAAAAAGGTAACAAGCAGCTACCATGCACTATGCCTTGACGAAGGTCAACAAACATAGCATGAATACTACGTGCTACCCGTCTGAAACGACGGAGGGCTACGAATGGTTTCTGGCGAAAACCTTTAACGTAATGAACTTGATATCGTTGAAGGAACGGATAGCTTTTTAGAAAATATAGTGACGAAACCATTGCTAAAGAGGTCACTCCCGGTGAAGGGATCTCGGCTCTTTCCCCGTAGAATGGGGTGCAGGATATTCCAACTGAATACCACGGTGCAAAGCAAAAGTAATCGGCTATAGTGAAGTTAATGCCCTGACGCAAACTTCTGTCCAAGGGGTCACTCCCGGTGAAGGGATCTCGGCCCTTGCCTCGTCGACTGAGGAGCAGGATATTCCAAATGAATACCACGATGCAAAACAAAAGTGAACGTCCTTGCAATAACAGCTTTTAGAAAAGTGTTCCAACAACATCAGAATAGGTTTGTTTAACTTGCATTGATCCGAATCAATGCAGTCCCATCAATTGATCACACCACAAAGAACGAAAATATACTGACGTACGTATATGCCATCCGCATTCGCCACTGGGTCCCGTCATCACCCGTTAGGTTAGCTTACTAACGGCAGAGCGGGGACTGGACTAGCGCGGATGAAAAACATATACAACATCTACTAATATATATACCAATATAATTTTCGCTCAAGGCGTGATAAAAATGCAACATCACAGAAATGTACAGCATCACAGAACAATACAGATATCTGGGATCCCCGGGTTTCACAGAGCCACTACTGAAACCCGACGTTCCCCTGGTCGTGTGGATAGCCTGTGCAATGAAATCCTAGACCCCTACGGGCGCGGCAAGTCACCTGCCAAATCCTGAAGCGAGGCAGCCCCCTTCAGCACCGTGAATGGACCACCCAGCACTTCACGGAATCCGGTAACTTGGGCACCCCTCCTGGGTCAACCTGTACCCCCTACGAGTGCGGCGAATAGCCCGCCAATCCCAGAGTGAAGCCCCCTCCGTCTCAATTCCATGAGATGCGGGCTTGTTGCCCTCCAGAAACCGGCTATCCGTGCACCCCACCGCGGGGTAATCCTAGAACAGAAAGTAAAATATACATACACCGGGTACATCGACCGCAACCAGGTCGTGCCCCAAAATAATAATACAAACAGGCAGTGACGGCAGTCCACATGTCGGACGCTCGCCCCGCAAAATCAAATGTACATAATACACCAACACTGTACTAGCATTGCATCCAGGCTATCTCCACGACCGATCCGCAACATCATAGCATAAACATAGAACATCAACGTGAAAGTCACGTTCGCAAATCCGTCTAACCGGGCTATAGTAGTTAGACCGGATTAACCGATCGAGTGACATTCACGGTCGCAGATATAATGTAAATACTGTGAAATAATGTGTTTGAAATATCCGATCGATCAAAAATTAACAAGTGGGCCCCCAATCAAAACTGTAGCACTCACAGAAAACCTGGGCCCAATTTTAATATTCCAAAACCCATATTTTAATCCCAGAAAGCCTCTGTAAAAAATTGGTACAGTGATCTCCACAGTGCGCGGCGGAAGGGCGGCGGAATGGGGGGTTGTGCGGCGGTTCCGCGCTCCGACTGTGGAATCACTTCATCGAAATTTCACAGAGTTCTTAGATTTTCCAGTACATCAATATTTTACAACCTGAAAAATTTTTCGAGACCAAAATATTTCAACAGAAACTGATGCTAACTAAAAATGCAGTTTTGGAACATTCGATCGATCGAAACAGAAAAACACATTACACCAAGCTAGACTATGTTAATGGCGTGGCTCTGATACCACTGTAAGTGCACGGCGGCGCCCCGGCCATCAATCCGACGGCCAAATACGGAAACGGTAATAAACTTTAATTTTGCGGACTTAGCAAACCGGCACCACCGCGCACTAAACCCCGGATCGTGCCATTAAACTAGTTCTAGCAACTACAAGATGGGTTAGAGATGTACCGACTGATCCGAGTCCTCCGGTCTTCATCTCCACTCCGATCTCCTCGCGGGATCTCCGTCCGTCTCCTCCTCGTCAGAAAGGGCACCACGAAGCCGGGTACTTTTACGGGCTCCCACCTCGATACTGAGGCAACTCGGGCATGAAGCCGGCAACTCGACATGCTCAAGATTTGCTGTAGGAATATAGTGTAGAGTGAATGTCTCACTTTGGGGTTGGTTTCCATAGATGGAGGAATGGTGTGTAGAAAATTGGTGCTTTCAATTTTCTAGCAATGGAATAAGATGAAGAATGATATACACAAAATGAATCACTCTCATTTTTCTTCCTCTCAAAGATGAAGCTCTCATTTTCTTCTCTTTTCTTCTTCTCTCTTTCTTTTCTCAACCATAATAATAATCTCTCACTTCTTTAGAAATGGTGGAGGATAGATTATGAAGCATGAAGGGAGGTGAGTGTAGTAAAAGGAGGAGGGTGACCATATCCAAACATAATCATCACTAAACTTTACATCAACCTCAAATCATTTCTAATATCATCTAATCACATAAATGCATGAAAAGCAAAGATGCTTATCATATCAAACCTTATGCAAATAAATCCTCCACAAATTGTTATTTGCAAAACTGCAAATAACCCCCTCCATCAGAAAAGTCCGGCCGGGAAAGAACAAAGGAAAACCGGCCGGAACGGAATGCAAACTGGCAACTCCAGAAAACTGGTCCCGTAATAAATTACAGGAAAACCCCGATACTGTGTATACACACACGCATCTGTATTCCGACCGGATACAAATGCAAAGAGACAAAATCTACACTGTACTAAACTAGGACCGGCTTAAGCCAAAGCCGGCTAGTAATATCCGTTCGATCCTGATCCGTGCAATACCGCACGTATCTGATCGAACCCTGCCATATAACCATACGGCCACTAGTACAAACCGTCCGATCCTGATCCGTGCAATACCGCACGTTTCTGATCGGACCCTACCATATCTCCATACGGCCTCTACAGAGTTTCGCCCGAAAGCTTGAGTAACTGAAAGTGTGGTGGACTCTAAAGACTCGTCAATACTATGGCTGTGGATTTAACCACTAGCACGTCAGAGGTATAAGACAATACGTGACGGGCCACCAGCTATTGACCAAAAGGGACGTCGATGAGGAAGCTCACCCCGACACCCAACTGAGCCTGTCAGTGACAATATCCGTACAGTCCGGTCCGTTCGTCTATGAGCATCGCATGGCGGGCCTAGGGGGTTGGTAAAAGTCAGACCCCCAAGAGCGGTACAAGTCGTGTCGGAGTGTAGCCCAGAACACCCTGAGATACTACTGGAATACCTACCAGTAAATCTCCTGCCTTGGCCAAGGTCTTCGTGTAATGGCTCTCCTAGACACAGCGCGACCTCACCCCCAATGCCGGGAGAGACGAACCCCTGAAGATCCGCTCACTGCCTCCATGTGGCTCGGGACTGTACCCAACTAAAACCTGTTTGCACGACTCCTTTGAGCCATGGTAGGGTAGTAATCAAAGTACAGTGGGAACTCACACGAGACAAATGACGATCCCCAGGTCGATGAACTAACCTGTACACATGTCACCAGGGAACTGCTATCTGACGTCAGGTATAAGACCAACTAGCATGTTCCCGGCGAGTCCTGTCCGTTGTACTCATAACCCAATGAGCACCTGTATACATCTTAGGTGAACCAACTGACACCAGTGGCTTGTGAGACCGGCCACCGCCCCTCGTCGGGGTCTCGACTGTATACACTAGTCTACTCTGGAGAATCGATGCCCTGTCTCGAAACTCCTACGACTAGGGACCTTTTAAGGATGCGCTTATAGACTCCAGCTCTCACTTATATGATCGCCCTCATACTGCTGGCAGTCAAGCAAGAATCCTAGGGGCTCTATCAACGTGCAATAGCGACATGTCATGTCACCTAAAGCAGTACACGATGATAAAGGTAAACCAGATAGAATACTATCATCTCGAGTAAGACTGTCCTACCGGGATAGGTCCTCCCTCAATCATTGCAATCACGTGCCTGCGATCCAATAATTGACTCTGAGGGCACTATCTCCAACAGATGTATGGCTCATAACGGGTCGAGAAACTACTAGTAACACTTACCAATAAATCTCTATATCAGCCCTGGCCAGGGAATTCCAGTTTTAGCCAATCGAACACAGCACAACATCAACTCCCTATACCGGGAGAGACGAATCCCCTCCTATCGCTCATTGCCTCCATGTGATTCGGGACTGTACCCAAAAGCCACTGTTTTGCACGCCCTCTTGGACGTGGTAAGGTGGAAATCAAAGCACAGTGGGAATCACACAAGACACCATGACGATCTCGGGTCTACAGACTACCCTGTACCTGTGTCACCGGAGAACTGCCATCTGACGTGTGGTATATCACCATCTGGGAGTTCTCGGCGAGTCCGTCCAGTGTACCCAGTCTCCACTGGGCACCCGTACACCATCTCTAATGTCAAACACCGATGGATATGGGATCATCCATCGCCCATCATATGGGTCAAGATGCGTATACGCTAGTCTACTCTGGTGTATCGATGCCCTGTCTCGATATACCCTCGACTAGGAACAGTTATAGGATGTACTCATCGACTACCGTGGCCCCACTAGTATGATCTCATCATAGTCCCAGTAGTCGAGTACAGATCCTAAGGGCTTTATCAACATGTGAGAGTAAAACAGTAAACCAATACAAGTCAACATGTTTAGATAAAGTGAAACCAAATAGCATACTATCATGACGAGCAAGAAAGTCTTCTCTGTATATATCTAAGCATCCATCATAATATACATCATATGTACAACAATGGCCTCTAGGGTATATACATAACTAACACCAGCAGTATGAGGGCGATCATATACGTGGGAGCTGGTGGTCTATAAGCACATCCTTAAAAGGTCCCTAGTCGTGGGAGTTTCGAGACAGGGCATCGATACTCCAGAGTAGACTGGTGTGTACAGTCGAGACCCCGATGAGGGGCGGTGGCCGGTCTCACAAGCCACTGGTGTCAGTTGGTTCACCTAAGATGTATACAGGTGCTCATTGGGTTATGAGTACACCGGACAGGATTCGCCGGGAATATGCTAGTTGGTCTTATACCTGACGTCAGATAGCAGTTCCCTGGTGACATGTTTATTGGTTAGTTCATCGACCTGGGGATCGTCATTTTTCTCGTGTGAGTTCCCACTGTACTTTGATTACTACCCTACCACGCTCAAAGGAGACGTGCAAACAGGTTTTAGTTGGGTACAGTCCCGAGAAACATGGAGGCAGTGAGCGGATCTTCAGGGGTTCGTCTCTCCCGGTATTGGGGGTGAGGTCGCGCTATGTCTAGGAGAGCCAGCACATGAAAAGTCCTTGGCCAAGGCAGGAGATTTATTGGTAGGTATTCCAGTAGTATCTCAGGGTGTTCTGGGCTGATCTCCGACACGACTGTACCGCTTTTGGGGGTCTGACTTTTACCAACCCTCTAGGCCCGCCATGCGATGCTCATAGACGAACGGACCAGACTGTACGGATATTGTCACTGACAGGCTCAGTAGGGTGTCAGGCTGAGTTCGCTCACAGAAATCCCTTTTGGTCAATACCTGGTAGCTCGTTACGTATAGGCTAATACCTCTGACGTACTAGTGGTTAAATCCACAACCAAGGTGTTGATGAGTCTTTAGAGTCCCCCACAGACAGTTGCTCAAGTTTTCGGGCGAAACGCTGTAGAGGCCGTATGGAGATATGGCAGGGTTCGATCAGATACTTGCGGATCATGATCGGACGGGTTTGTACTAGCGGGCTTTGGATTAAGCCGGATTCTAGTATTGTACAGTGTAGATTTTGTCTCATTGAATTTTTGTTCGTTCGGAATACAGATGCGGGTGTGTATGCACAGTATTGGGGTTTTCCTGTAATTTATTACGGGACCAGTTTTCTGGAGTTGCCAGTTTGTTTTCCGTTTCGGCCATTTTATTTGTATCTTTCATTGGCCGAAGTTTCGTGGAGGAGGGCTTATTTGCATTTGTGCAAATAAGCAGTTGTGGAGGGTTGTCTTTGCATCTTGTTCTTTCATGATAATTCCTCCACCATTTGACTTCTTTTGACCATGATGGCTTGACTTTTAGAGTCATGATTGTTGATGATGATGAGGTTGGTAGAGTGTTGATTTTGGAGCTGTCATGGTAGTTGATGATTAGGTTTTGGAGTGGGGTTCTTTGATTGTGATGATTGCCTATTATCATGACCTTTTCTCTCTCTTGGATTATGATTGGGGCTACCTCATACACACTCCTAACTCTCCCTCATTCACTCACTCTCTTCTCTTCCTCATGCCATGGCCGGCTAAGCAAGGAGAGGGGCTGCCCATTATTTTGGTGTGGGAATTTTGATCTTTTGATGCCACAAAATTCCCAAGTTCATCCACAAAAAGCATACACTTCATTTCCTCCACTCAAATGGCAACTTCCACAACCCCAAAAGAGACATAGCTCTCTACACGTATTCTACAGCAAATCTTGGGCACGTCGACTCGCCAGCTTCGTGCCCGAGTTACCTCAGTATAGAGGTGGGAGCCCCTAAAAGAAGCCGGCGATGTGGTGCCCTTCCGGCGATGTGATGGAGACCGGAGATTCCGCGGGAGATCGGGACGACGACGAGAAGACCGGAGGACTCGGATCACTCGGTATATTTCTCTTCCCATTCTTGTAGTTAGCTAGTACTAGTTTAATGGCCCGATCCGGGTTTTTAGTGCGCGGTGGTGCCGGTTTGCAAGTTCGCAAAGTTTTTCGCTTCCGTATTCCGGCGTCGGATTGACGGCCGGGGCACCGCCGTGCACTTACAGTGGTATCAGAGCCTCGCCATTAACCTAATCTAGCTTTGTCTAATGTGTTTACATTTCCGATCGAACAAAAATTCCAAAATCCGCGTTTTCAAAAAGCACAGTTTATGTCGAAATTTTTTTAGCTCCAAAAATTTTTCAGGTTGTTGCAGAATACTGTGCAGGAAATTCTAAGACATCTGTGAAAATTTGGTAGAGTGATACTGTAGAACCACCGCGGAACCGCGGCCAAATCCCCCTGGGCACCGTGGTTCCGCCGCAGTTCAGTGAGTTCACTGCACCATTTTTCCACAGTGATCTTTTTACAGAGAAATTGGGGTTTTGGAACATTCTTTTCGGGCCCAGAATTTATGTGTGTGCTACAGTAATGCTTAGGGGCCCACTTGGGTAAATTTGATCGATCGAAAATTTTAAACACATTAGTTCACAGTATTTACATTATATCTGTGACCATGAATGTCACTTGATCGGTAAATCTTGTCTAACTGCTATAGCCCGGTTAGACGGATTTGCCAACATGACATTCACGTTGATGTTCTGTGTTATGCTGTGATGTTGCGGATTGGTCATGGTGGATAGCCTGGATGCAATGCTAGTACAGTTTTTGTTGTATTATGTACATTTGATATTGCGGGGCGAGCGTCCGACATGTGGACTGCCGTCACTGCATGTTTGTATTATTCTTTTGGGGCACGACCAGGTTGCGGTCGATGTACCCGTTGCATGTATATTTTACTTTCTGTACTAGGATTACCCCAAGGTGGGGTGCACGGATAGCCGGGTTCTAGAGGGAAACAAGCCCGCATCTCATGGCATTGAGATGGAGGGGGCTTTACTCTAGAATTGGCGGGCTATTCGCCGCACTCGCAGGGTGTATAGGTTGACCCAGGAGGGGTGCCCAAGTTACCGGATTCCGTGAAGTGCTGGGTGGTCCGTTCACGGTGCTGAAGGGGACTGCCTCGCTTCAGGTTTTGGCAGGTGACTTGCCACGCCCGTAGGTGTCTAGGATTTCATTGCACAGGCTATCCACACGACCAGGGGAACGTCGGGTTTCAGTAACGACTCTGTGAAACCCGGGGATCCGAGATATCTGTATTGTTCTGTGATGCTGTACATTTCTGTGATGTTGCATTTTATCACGCCTTGAGCGAAATATTATATATTGATATATATATACTAGTAGATGTTGTATATGTTTTGCATCCGCGCTAGTCCAGTCCCCGCTCTGTCGTTAGTTAGCTAACCTAACGGGTAATGACGGGACCCAGTGGCGAATGCGGATGGCATATACGTACATCATTATATTTCGTTCTTTGTGGTGTGATCAATTGATGGGACTGCATTGATTCGGATCATTGAAGGTTAAAAACAAACCTAATTTGATGTTGTTGGAACATTTTTAAAAAGCAGTTATTGTAAGGACGTTCACTTTTGTTTTGCATCGTGGTATTCAGTTGGAATATCCTGCTCCTCAGTCGACGAGGCAAGGGCCGAGATCCCTTCACCGGGAGTGACCTGTTGGACAAAAAGTTTGCGTCAGGGCAATAACTTCACTATAGCCGATTACTTTTGCTTTGCACCGTGGTATTCAGTTGGAATATCCTGCACCTCATTCTACGGGGAAAGAGCCGAGATCCCTTAACCGGGAGTGACCTCTTTAGCAAAGGTTTTCGTCACTATATTTTTAAAAGCTATTCGTTCCTTCAACGATATCAAGTTCATTACGTTAAGGGTTTTCGCCAGAAACCATTCATAGCCCTCCGTCATTTCAGAACGGTAGCACTTAGTATTCATGCTATGTATGTTGGCTTTCGTCAAGGCATAGTGTATGGTAGCTGTTTGTTACTTTTCTGCAGCATAGATAGATGCGTTGGTTTGGGACAGTCGTACTACTATTTTGGCCTTCGTCAAGGGTATGTACGGGTGGGTTCAAATTAACCTGGATAATGATGTGTTGAACTTGACATGTGACTTATGATATGTTGGCCTTCGTCATGGTCATAAGAGCATGGGGCAAAAATCATATCGGGAGTTTCTAAAGAAATTGAAACTTGCCAGATATGCGCAAACCTTCTGGAGTGTGATAGCGTGAGCGGATTCCGTCACGTTATCATGCGATGATAGTTGGATCCCGATTCCCACTGATGAGTTGGTTTACTCCTCGGGTGATCCCGACTAATTCTTCTTTCAGGTTTGGATAAGAATTTGAGGTTACAGTGGGTGGTTTCCAAATTAGATAAATTGGTAACCATTCTGATCTAGGTTAGAGTGCACGCTGAGAGTTTCTTTTCTCTCTCTCTTTGGCAGCGACCATTGACCCGACCCTAGACTATGACTCAGTAACCAAATTGACCGAACCTTCTTTAACACTGGCTTTTGGATTGTCATAGTTGCAAACCTCATTGCCACTCCTACTTTTACCCTTTTGTCCAGAACACCCCGTACTACTACGAACGTCCACTTCCATTGTACAAAACCATCGTATGGTTATATACGAACTCGAAGGAATTCGAGGATGGTTTCTGGTTCTGGAGAAAACGAATAGGACTATTCAGTTGTCTTTTCCTTTTACCTTCTCTCAGGTTGAGAGTACTCCTTGGTTTAGGAGATAGTACACCTATTATGCAAATTGGACAGTCTTCTTCCAAACCTTAGGCTGGTGCAGAACGGTAGGGAATGAAGAAAACCAATTAGCATGACGATGGTGTGCAGAAGGTATTAAGTTAAGAAAAAGAAATGGATTAGAAGGAGGGCAAAGTAAATTGCGACTGATATTCACGACCAAACCAAGTATTTCTTCGCCAATCCTAAAATCACCTTTGCATTTCTCCAGAACACTCCGTATCACTACGAAGATCCACAGTTTATTGGATACTCCATCGTATGGTTGTATACGAACTCGAAAGGAACTTGTTCCAGTTCGGGGATGGATTCTGGTTCAGGAGAAATATGAATAAGCTTTATTCGGTTGTCTTTTATCTTCACCTTCTCTCGCATTGCGAGTGCTCCTAGGATTAGGACAGTACACCCATTATGCTTATTGGATAGTCTTCTTCCAAACCATAGGCTGGTGCTGAACGGTAGGGAAGGAAGAAAACCATTTGGCCTAAAGGGGTGTGCAGAAGGTAATGACTAAAGACATATAAAGGGATTTGGAGAGGTGGCAAAGAATTATACGGTTATAGTCGTGAATCTGGAAGAGGCATTATTAGGAATACCGGGATACCCCATCGAAACATTTCGATGTTTCAGTTTCACTGTGTACTGTTAAAAGAAAACTGATTTCCTAATTATTCCTTACTCCAGGGTATGTATTTACCAGGTATGATTCTCACATCTGTATGGTTTTTACAGATAATGAGTGGGAGTAAGTTATTGGGAATTAGGTGATCTTCCTCATTATATCGGAATTCGTTGTAATTGGTGATATTTGAGGAAATCGCCTGGGTTGTTTTCCAGTCGGCAAATATTTGCTTTTGAATATCCGCTGTTATGCATCAATTTCAAATTGATATATCTGTACGTCTATTTTTATAGAGTGAGATTTACCTTTTTGAAATTATGTCCATGACATTTACCTATATCAGTGGATGATTAGGTAAGGAGCATTAAACAGCGGTGTAATTCTTCATAACCATAAGTACAGTTTTCAACCTACGACACACAGGGATTGAGTTATCAGACTCAAAGGACTTATACAGAGTATTGCATGTTGTCCAGGGTCCATCAGGACAGAGGGGTTGGTCCTCATACTATATTCGGTTTACTTATAACTTCTCTAGTTTTTAGACAGGTGTTTCGTGGAATCACAGGGTCCGAATTTTGAGAAGTTATAGGTATTTGAATAAAGTAGAGAACCAGGTGTTGCAAGTATCGGGATTCTTCAAGTTGATCGAAGATGTAGATACTTGAGTATGGTATTCAGTTGATAGTAGTGATTAAGAGAATTTGCTTCTCTTTCAGGTTACTCATCATTGGAAGCATTCCTAAGTTGATTAACGCTGATCGGCCTCCTTCCATTTAGTTGACATGCACTGGAGACAGCTGCATGATTTGAATCTGGTTCAATTAAATCAGTGCCTCTGGTTCTATATTGGATATAGAACAGTTCATATATTAACGATTTTAAAGTACGGGGAGTTGTCCGGCTTATACTTAAAACCAGACTCTGGATAACTCAAGACACGTTTCTGTAATGGCTGTTTGTGGATTGACCCAGGCTATGAAAAGGGTTGACTTTCTACCATCTGGAAGATCAATAGTGAAATTGTTCTTGACTCGCCACAGTTTTAATAAAAATGGATTTTTTCAGAAAACAGTAGTGGGAGTATGGTAGAACTGGAAGTGATTCCAGAACCACAAACGATTACTGAAGATTTAATAGGAACCTAAAGATTCAATCTGGTTTGACATTCCATTGGCCACTCCGTAGATAAGGTGGGTAACCTCAGGCACCCGAGAGGTACTCCGGTAGCCTCAAGGACGGTGACATGGAAGTTCTTGTTTACCCAAACTAGCCATTGCTGTTGTTCCAGGCTGCGAGACCCGGCGGGAGGATGAGTATAGCGTCGTTCTAAACTGGCTTTAGAAGTGTACGTCTATATGACTCTGCCAGAGGGTTGTCGTAGCCAGTGGGAGCAGCGGAAGCATTGGTGGACAGGTGGCTTAAGTCTATTTAAAGACTAAACCAGAGTAGCGAAGATAGATCGTCTATTTCTGATGTGACAGTCATAGGTTTGACTTCATCAGAATAGGGATGGATTTGTTAAGAAGGTAGTAGGGTGTGATGTACTGGTATTTTGGGTGACATACACAGAGCAGGAAGTGAAATTCCTCTACTACGATCGGTTATATATTTTGGTTGTCATACAGTGCTTTCTCCACATGGGATTTGGATATTATATCAGACATTATGGTTACTGGATCTATGGTTTTAGATCTAGATTTGGGAAGTGTCCCAATCTGGGTACTTGACAGCATTCTAAGAGTATTTAGAATGGACGACTCCTGGCACGGTAGTGTACCTACAGGTGATGGAGTCACCCTCTCTAAAGGTGTCTTACAGACTAAAGGGGAAAGGGATGTACATGATTGGCAGATCACTTGCTTAGGCAATTGAGTCAATCATGAGATGTCAAGTACCACACCAGATATTGTTCTTGCAGTAGGTGCAATAAGTTGATATTGATCCAATCCTGGAGAAACAATCGGAAGCAGTTTTAGAACATAAGTGAATGTTCTAGGGATATGATAACGACAGCCTCATTCGGGAGACAGTTATCATTCCAGGCTTCCAAGATGACATAGATGACAGAGAGGTTGTCGGAGTTATAGTTTTCCTTCTGACGAGGGGCAGTATTTTGGACAGGTGGTCCAAGGCAATACTGAGGGAGGAAAGGCGCAGGATACTGATTAAGTTCAGTTGACGATACAGTCTAAGAAGTTTGGATTTGGAGTTCATTTATGAGCTAGGTCCTATCAGACATCCAGACACATTTTAAGACAGGTATTGCTCATTTCGGGAGATGGCTTTCTCCTCGAACTTGAGATATAGAGAGACATAGAAAGAAACATCAAGGCGGATCCATTCACTGAGGCCATTCCTCGAACGCAATAGTTTCGCAAATGAGCTTTGTGAGACAGACTAGTAGAGGAGTTGGGTGTTCGGTATCACACGGGCTGTGAGTATGCGACATCACAATAATTAGCCTTGAGTGCAAGTGGGAGATTGTTGGAGATAGTGCCCTCAGAGTCAATTATTGGATCACAGACACGTGATTGCAATGATTGAGGAAGGACCTATCCCGGTAGGACCGTCTTACTCGAGATGATAGTATGGTATCTGGTTTATCTTTATCATCGTGTACAGCTTTAGGTGACCATACATGTCACTATTGCACGTTGATAAAGCCCCAAGGATTCTTGCTTGACTGCCAGCAGTATGAGGGCGATCATATACGTGGGAGCTGGTGGTCTATAAGCACATCCTTAAAAGGTCCCTAGTCGTGGGAGTTTCGAGGCAGGGCATCGATACTCCAGAGTAGACTAGTGTATACAGTCGAGACCCCGACGAGGGGCGGTGGCCGGTCTCACAAGCCACTGGTGTCAGTTGGTTCACCTAAGATGTATACAGGTGCTCATTGGGTTATGAGTACACCTATACACATGTCACCAGGGAACTGCTATTTGACGTCAGGTATAAGACCAACTAGCATGTTCGTTCATCGACCTGGGGATCGTCATTTGTCTCGTGTGAGTTCCCACTGTACTTTGATTACTACCCTACCACACTCAAAGGAGACGTGCAAACAGGTTTTAGTTGGGTACAGTCCCGAGCCACATGGAGGCAGTGAGCGGATCTTCAGGGGTTCGTCTCTCCCGGTATTGGGGGTGAGGTCGCGCTGTGTCTAGGAGAGCCAGTACATGAAAAGTCCTTGGCCAAGGCAGGAGATTTATTGGTAGGTATTCCAGTAGTATCTCAGGGTGTTCTGGGCTGATCTCCGACACGACTGTACCGCTTTTGGGGGTCTGACTTTTACCAACCCTCTAGGCCCGCCATGCGATGCTCATAGACGAACGGACCAGACTGTACGGATATTGTCACTGACAGGCTCAGTAGGGTGTCAGGCTGAGTTCGCTCACAGACATCCCTTTTGGTCAATACCTGGTAGCCCGTTACGTATAGGCTAATACCTCTGACGAGCTAGTGGTTAAATCCACAACCAAGGTGTTGACGAGTCATTAGAGTCCCCCACAGACAGTTGCTAAAGTTTTCGGGCGAAACGATGTAGAGGCCGTATGGAGATATGGCAGGGTTCGATCAGATACGTGCGGTATTGTACTGATCATAATCGGACGGGTTAATACAAGCGGGCTTTGGATTATGCAGGATCCTAGTATTGTACAGTGTAGATTTTGTCTCATTGCATTTGTATTCGGTCGGAATACAGATGTGGGTGTGTATGCACAGTATTGGGGTTTTCCTGTAATTTATTACGGGACCAGTTTTCTGGAGTTGCAAGTTTGTCTTCCGTTTCGGCCATTTTCATTTGTATCTTTCATTGGCCGATATTTGGTGGAGGACGGCTTATTTGCATTTGTGCAAATAAGCAGTTGTGGAGGGTTCTCTTTGAATCTTGTTCTTTCATGATAATTCCTCCACAATTTGACTTCTTTTGACCATGATAGCTTGACTTTTAGAGTCATGATTGTTGATGATGATGAGGTTGGTGGAGTGTTGATTTTGGAGCTATCATGGTTGTTGATGATTAGGTTTTGGAGTGGGGTTCTTTGATTGTGATGATTGCCTATTATCATGACATTTTCTCTCTCTTGGATTATGCTTGGGGCTACCTCTTACACACTCCTAACTCTCCCTCATTCACTCACTCTCTTCTCTTCCTCATGCCATGGCTGGCCAAGCAAGGAGAGGGGCTGCCCATTATTTTGGTGTGGGAATTTTTGATCTTTTGATGCTACAAAATTCCCAAGTTCATCCACAAAAAGCTTACACTTCATTTCCTCCACTGAAATGGCAAATTCCACAACCCCAAAAGAGACATAGCTCTCTACACGTATTCTACAGCTAATCATGGGCACGTCGACTCGCCAGCTTCGTGCCCGAGTTGCCTCAGTATAGAGGTGGGAGCTCGTATAAGAAGCCGGCGATGTGGTGCCCTTCCGGCGACGTGATGGAGACCGGAGATTCCGCGGGAGATCGGGACGACGACGAGAAGACCGGAGGACTCGGATCACTCGGTATATTTCTCTTCCCCATCTTGTAGTTAGCTAGGACTAGTTTAATGGCCCGATCCGGGTTTTTAGTGCGCGGTGATGCCGGTTTGCAAGTTCGCAAAGTTTTTCGCTTCTGCATTCCGGCGTCGGATTGACGGCCGGGGCACCGCCGTGCACTTACAGAAAAGACTAGAATGTCCACAGTGGCACAATAATAACTTGTCGAGGAACGGCCTGAAGAAATCTGGTTCATCATATCTACGAATGCTGCTAGGGCATTGGTGAGTCCGACGACACTACCAAACCAAACAAAGCCCGTAGCACGCACAAGGCAGTCTTCGGAATGTCATCACTCCAAACCCGCAACAATGATGACCTCATCCCGAACAAACTTAGGAAATGTCTCGCACTCTGGAGCTGATCGAAGAAATCGTCAAGGCGAGGTAAAGGATACATATCCGCACCATAAGCCGGTTCAATTGGCGATCCATCAATACACAACCGAAAACGCCGTCTTCCTCCTTGACGAACAGAAATAGGAGCTCCTCAATGTGAAACACTCAGATGCACTAGCCCCTCAACAAACAACTCTGCAGCTGATCCTTAAGCTCCCTAAGCTCCGCAGGCTCATCTGGAACAACGTCGGAAAACTCTCGTACGATAAGAACCCGGTCCAACAAACCCACTGTGTCTCCGGTATCACGAATGAATGCCAAGAATCCTCGACATCCTTTCTTCAAAAGCCGACTAGCGAAAAAAGCTGAATTCGAGCTGTGAGAGGCGGTACCAATGTCCCCCTGCACAATAAGAACTGACTTGCCGGGAAAACAAACCTGACTGTTTCCACACGGTAGTCCACAGATGCCTAGCACGTAACTAACCGGTCCGTGCCCAAGAGAATGACAAATCCAACATCTCTAGAAGGATCAAGTGACGGATGAATCTCCTAACCGATTGGCATACGACTGAAATACGTGTCGCGCAACAAAAGAATCGCTGACAGAAGTTAACACAACAAACGGCTGATCTAACTAACACGAATCCCCTCGTCCCAAACCTCTGCTACTCCCGCAACAGTCATGAAAGCTGTCTCGACGACTAAGCCTCTGTCTCTGAGCTAATACCCCGGTACGAGTCCTCCACGGTTCCGGAACTCCCAAAGTCTATGGAATACGTGTCTCGTCAACTAGGGCTGCATCCACTGGTGCTATGTAAGTGAGGGAAAGCTGTGTGCTGATCGCAAGGAACAACTAGGTAATAGGGGTGACAACCTCCTGTCGCTGCGCTCGAATGGTCACCACCAAAGAACTCATCGTCTAGCGCATGTCCTGCATCTCTGCTACAGGCCTAGCGATACTATCCGTCGAAGGCGGATCCGTCTGCACTTGTGCAACGAGCGTGCCATCCTGGTCGGTCCTTGACCCACCCGAGTCAACTCTGACCTCGGCCCCCTCTACACCTCTCTGAGTCCCCATAGTCGTCGGCGGCAAAGGCTATAAATAGGGATAGGATTCGATATGAATATGGAAATCGAATCATAAGGATATGAATCATCAAGGAAGGAATTTCAAACAATTGTACTTAGGTCACTTTAGGCGGAGTACCGCATCGTGAGTATGCTGCAAACATACACACTACGTTTCTCTGCTTAAGCTACCTACTCCTTCTTACCAAGGTCATCCTACACTCCGTAAGGTAAAACCTAGCGCTCTGATACCAACTTTGTCACGACCCGAAATTAGCACGTGACGGCCTTAATACTACGAAACATCTACAGGCGTAACGCAGTAAAAGAAAGCCATAACCCAAGAATCTAAACCATTAAAGATAAGAAACATTATTTAAAAGTCTTTGAAATCACAACCCAAATTCTTTAAAAGTCCAACTTTATTTCCTTTAAAATTTTGGCAGCACCTCCTTTGTAAAAGCTAGCCCAAAAAATGGATACAACATAAATATAAAGTAATGCATCCCCCACGGGAGCAAATCCACGCCCAAAGGCGGAAAAAAACAACCACAACAAATATACGATGCCGAAGCGAAGAAATAGAAGACGATAGAAAGGAAACTGTATAAAAGACAACAAGTCACAACATAATATACAATATGGTCCTCACCAAGTCTCTAAGTCAATATGAAAATAGTATATGGAGAGTACATGGATACAACAAATATACAATACAATGAACAACCACAAAACCCACCTAAGAAAACTGCATACTGCGAGCTGATGCGGTATCCGTAGCAAAAGATGATAAGATGGGTGATAATAGCCTGCTTCTGACTATCCTGAGGAACACCTGCAAACACTGTGGCACAACGGGAGTGAGTTGCCAAGTCATGAATAGTAAATAACATATGCAGGTAATCGCGAGTATGCACGTACAACGCGAATCTAACATAAGCATCTAAGCAATGAATGGTCATATGTAATGCAATAATCATGAAAAGGTACACTAGCAGGTACAATTAATTCCTGAAGCAATAATATGACGATATGTAGGTAACAGTAATGTAAGGTACTCTATCAGGTACAACAAGTACATGAAGAAATGATATGAATAAAGGTATGTAAATGAAACAGTCATGGAAGGTACTCTAACAGGTACACTAATGCATGAAGCAGTGCATAAACAGTAAATGTAAAGTATAGAATGAAACATGTCATTTCCACGGAATCCGGACATCGTGGTAGGATCAAAATCCATCAAGACAATCCAAATCCTAATTTCTCAAATCAACCCCCAAATTGGCTCTCATATCATATAAGTCTCACAAATCCTGAATGTACACTATTAAGTAGATCTCAAATATCCCGTATAGTATTGTCACCTGTCATCATACATGCATAGTCTTTAAGGCATGAGCTAACATCGCCAACCGGGATTCAAAAGAAAGAATTAGGCGAAGTGTTTGTTCCTGAACGACGGAATATCAAGTGTATCTCATATACCCCGAATGTACAATATCAAGTAGATCTCACATATCCCGAGTGTACAAAATCAGCAATCTCATATATATCCTGTAATCAATATCAAATGAATTCTCAAATATCCTAAATCCAATGTCAATGAGTCCTTTACGTTCTAGGTATATTTGCATGAATAAATAAGACGATGTTTATAATTTAATGTCAATACACATATATTAGCGTCATATTCCACTAATAATGGTGTAAGGGCATATATAACAGCGGCCTAATCCCCTGTTATATATACAAAGAAGTAAAAAGAAATATCGTGTAACCAATGTGTCAAGTATCGACACAGAAATGCTGATCTATCAGGTGCTGTCACCATGACTGGCCCCCTGATAGGTATGTATCATACGCTATACCGAAAGCACGAGTGCCTAGCTCTGACCCTCGCCTCTCGACGTATCTATACGTACAAGACTCCCGTCGGTATCCACATGATAACCGCCGAGTCATTGGTAATGTCATTGGTAGGTACTTGCCCACCTTCCAGGCTCAATCGGCATGGACCGTCGATCATCTTGCCGAGGGGAACCGTACCGGGCCCCACCATGTACCCTCAAACGGCACCACTCCTCGTATGGAGTATATAATCAGAACCGATAATTCTCATGGTGGATGCTGAAATATCATATGTAGGGAAACCGGGTTTTTCAAATAATGCTTAATTTCATGAACTCCCACGGTTCTTAAATCCAGAAAACATCATGAAAAATCCATATCTAAATGCGAAAATCCATGAATATAATATACGCATCATAAATATGAAATGCGAGCATATAAAAGAAATGCCGGAATTAACTGTAACAAGTTAATATAATATCATGCGGTTCCTAATCTCTCCAATTCTAAAATAACATCAAGTAAATGTAAACATATAGCTATAAACAGATATATGTTCAACGTACAAGTATAGCAAGATATATGTATTTACTTATAAATAATGATGTAGTATACCCCCTGGGTATAAGTGAAGTATGTATGCAAAGTATACCTGTATCTATGATATGAAGTGTGTATGTACCTATCACTAATGGTACGATACTCTATAGGTATATAGGTAACTAGCATGTAAGTATGTCAAGGCATAAGTGTAAGCATGTAAGTATACAGGTATGCTACAAGTCATAAGCATAAAGATATACGAATCAATGTCTCAATATTCCTAACCAGATAATATCATTTTTATATGTTGGTGGTGCGTGTCATGTCAATTATTGATGGTGTGTATGGCATACAATCAGTGCTCGTGTAACATGAGCCGTCAATAATAGTGCAGTGTCCTAAGGATACTATCCAAGCACAACAATAACTAAGCAGTAGGGTGAAAGCGCAATTCTAAATATGAAATAGAATATGCGACAAGTCATGTCATTTCTAGCCCAGACGCATAACGCCATGCGGGCGATTCTCCTGTAGATGTTAAATATACTCACCAACGCTCCTGGCTAAGTGAAGCCTACCACCTGTTTTCCCCTTGTCGTAGCGTCCGAAGTCCCCGCTTGCGAACCTAAAATTTCACAAACATATCACATAAGCAAAAATCCTACAATGACGATAAGACAACGAAACGTGATGAAAACGCCGGGAAAATTACACTGCGCGCTTAGCGCATCTATCGCGCACGACAACGGCCAAAAACCTTAACTTGGGTCGCTAAACTACAAAACACCAAGTCTAGACCCCGATCGTCCCGATCGTGCAACACAACACAAACAATTACGAGGAATAAAATAGATATATTCTCGCAACGACCAAACGAACCCACGTCGGAAAAAACCCGAAACTTAGAAAACAACTTATCGCAATATTTCACACTAATTTCAAGCTAACGCATATCTAGCGATTACAAACACCTTAAAATATCTTAACTAAGCTATCTAAACCATTTCTAAATTTTTAACACTTGCTAATTAAATTTTAGCAAAAACCAAGTAAGCAAAATTGCATAATTAAACAAAGTATTCAATAGCAAAATTTAACATTTTCTACTAGGTTAATCTTTTCCTAATCACAAAATAACACTTAAAAGAATGTTAATCACTTAAACAAATTTTAACCCTAACATGAATTTCTTAAAACAAATATAAATGAATTAAAAGCTAAACTAAACACATAATTAGCTAACTAAAATAGCTAGATTAAGAAAAAACAATTAATTATGGATTATGGTAAGAAATTATACCTTCCCAAGAACACCAAAATGAAATTTAATTCCTCATCATAGCATCAAAAAAACCATGCTTTGTTGAAGATCCAAGAAGGATTAGTGAAAGAAATTGAAGGAAAATGATTATATTTGAATTTTTGTGATTTTATTTGGATTTTTCATGATTTATTTGTGCAAGAAATGCTGAAAATGGAGTGAGAAAAGAGAGAGGGCAGCAAGGAAAGAGTGTGGCCGGCCAAGGAGGTGATGGGGTATTTTTGTGAATTTTTTGTGAAGAAATTGCTAGGAAAAATAGTAATAAATGCTAATAAATGCTATATGTCACCATTACACCTTTCCTTTTCTTTTTAAAAATAAATCCTTTGCACTCCAAAAATATTTAGATATTTAAAAAGAAGTTTCCAAAATATTCTAGTGACAAAAATTAATTTAATCTCAAGAGAAGAAATTTCCCGATTTACTTGCACCAAATACCGCTTAAAATAATATTTTATTTTGGAAAAATTCTATCTGAAACAAATACCCCTAAAGTTCGCGCACAGGCATTATTTTAGCTAAAAAAGGTGCCGGTAAGTTTCTACGGAAGTTTGATTGAAATTGGGTTAAAACGGAAAATACCGACTATTTTGCCCAAAAACAGAAAAATTCGCAAAACGATTTCTGAAACGTTACACTTTAGGCGATGTGTTTTCATACACACGCATATATATATGTTGATGGTATCGAAATGTACTAGACATTAGATCAGTACCCCTAATTCAGTATATGATGATAAGGATACCGGATGAATAATGAGAAAAATATGATATTCGACCCGTATGAAGATTTGGGATGCCGTACGATGGATTTACCATACGAGATATAATTATGATGATAGATCCGTTCTCTTGACTCGAGGATGTCATATTATATATTGCATCGTACGTGATACTATGAGGCGAGACCACCGACTACTAGATATAGATATCGACTCAGACTTACAGGGTTACCTAGAACGTCAGCAAGGTTTCGGGAGGCAACGCACATGCTAAATTCAAAATTTTGCCGTTCTAGCTAACCCTAACTTAGAATCGTTAACTAGAAATCCGACGCAATGATATACAAACACTTTGTAACTAAAAGTGAACAAGGAATACAACCTTTGTAGACCGGTCCTTCACTTAAATAGCTCCGTGTAGTAGTCCAATCCCTACGATCGTGAACTCCGGATTCTAGAGAGGCTCCCTTAAAGAAACAAACATGCTTGTTTCGAATACTTCGAGGCAGAAGATGATCTACGTCGAGGAGACACTTGTAGGGTTCCTCTCGACGGCAGCGAGGTTTCGGGAGGCATCTTCCATGCCATTTTAAAAAATTTGCCGTTAAAAGGAACTCTAAACTAGAATCGTTAGCTAGAAATATAATACGGAAACTCTTGTAAACCATTTACAACTAAGTGAAAATGGAATACAACCTTTGTAGATCGGTCCTTCACATCATAAGCTCCTTGTAGTAGTCTCTTCGCTGTTATCATCAAACACCCGGTCTCTTGGACAGCTACATGATATGAAGGCAACGGTCTTGTTTGAAGTCTTTGAGGCCGAAGATGATCTACGTCGAGGGATTACTAACTCAAGCTACCACTTCACCAAAGTGAAGCAAACACCCTATGCTAAAGTGCTAATCTAGTAGAGGATGGTGAAATAGGAAGTGGGCACTCTTTAGTTTTATTTTTCTCACAATGTTTCTCTCTCTTTATCAAACCCTAGCAAGCCTTTTCAAGGAGGAAGAAGATGAGCTCAAGAAAAATGAGAATGAAAACTAATCAAGAGAGAGAGAGAACCATGGGTGAGTTCGTATCATATACTAACTCATCTAGAGACATAACTATGGTTACATTATAATGGTTAGGTTAATTAATATTTTAAGTAAAACAAAACTAGTGGTCTAAGTCTATGCAACCATAACCTTGATGAAGCTTCATGCATGTGAGCTCATCATCCACTAATTTTAGAATTACTTTAAATATAAAAAATAACAATATAATTAGTATGGTATAAGTCTTATACACCTATGTAAGTTGTATCAACAGCCATGATACAAAATGAACACAATTAATATATATCTCATATATAATAAGTGTGCACTTATGAGATTAAATAAATGCTTAAGTGAGCTAATATTAGTTAATATAAATTAGTATATCACATATACAATAATACATTAAATTATCAAATCAAATCTTGATTTAATAGTCCGGCTATATCACATATAACCGACTAATATTAAATGTACCAACATATTGATTCAACATTTGATTCGATAAGCTGGTTATATCGCATATAACCGATTGATACAAACATCGCGAGAATAGAATACGGTATCACATACTCGCATTATTCTCGGTGCAGCATATATCACATATGCGCTCCTATTTCGTTTTGCCTTAGCCAGTAAAACCTCAATGTAGGAATCTAAAGACTCGTCAATACGCTGACAGTAGGTGATGATCACATCAAGCACCCACAAGCCGTCAGCGGTACTAGCTGGACGTAACGGCTACCCGAGTATTGAGCGATCAGAATATCAGCAAGCAAGCCCACTCCAACTCCTGCAAAAGCCTGACAGTGATACAACCGTACAGTCCGGTCTCCTCGTCTGATATGTCGCATATCAAGTCTAGGGGTGGTAAACGTCAGACCCCAATAACCGTTAAGTCATGCCGATATGAGGCCCATAACGGGTCGAGAAACTACTGGTAACTCTTACCAGTAAATCTCTAAGCCAGCCCTGGCCAGGGACTTCCCTGTTATGGCCAATCAAGCAAAGCGCAACATCAACCCCCAATACCGGGAGAGACGAATCACCTCCTATCGCTCATTGCCTCCATGTGATTCAGGACTGTAACCAAAAACCACCGTTTTGCATGCCCTCTTGGACGTGGTAAGGAGGAAATCAAAGCATAGTAGGAATCATACAAGACTCTATGGCGATCTCGGGTCTATGGACTAACCTGTACCAGTGTCACCAGAGAACTGCCATCTGACGTGAGGTATAATACCATCTGGGAGTTCTCGGCGAGTCCGTCCAGTGTACCCAGTCTCCACTGAGCACCCGTATATCATCTCTTATGTCAAACACCAATGGACATGGGATCATCCATCGCCAATCTATATGGGTCGAGAAGGTATACGCTAGTCTACTCTGGTATATCGATGTCCCGTCTCGATACACCCACTACTAGGGACTTTAAATGATGTACTTATGGACTACCATGGCCCCACTAGTATGATCTGCATCATAGTCCTGGTAGTCGAGTACACATCCTAAGGGCTTTACCAACATGTAACAGAGAGACAGTCAGTGTACACATTAAGGTAAAGAGTAACCAGATAGCATACTATCATGTCGAACAAGAAAGTCCTCCCTATATATGTCCAAGCATCGACTTCAATATACATCTCATGTATAGTAATGGCCTCTAGGGAATACATATAACTAACAATCTCCCACTTGCACTAGGGCCATCTGATAGCAGTGGTTGTTGTATCACATACTCAACCATCCCATAAAAGTCTCTCTCTGGGAAAAGGCTTTCGTGAGTGGATCCGCCGAGTTGTCCCCCGAGTCTACTCTCCTAACCTAGATCCCCTGGAAATCTACCATCTCCATGATCAAGTGATACTACCTTAGGATATGTCTGGATTACTAATGGGACGGGCGTCCCTAGGAATAAGACACAACTCCATTGTCACACAATGGTAGGAACGAAGTTCATCTCATGAACTAATATACACCCACACTGCCTCTTTGGTAGCATCTTAGGTAGCGATGTATCCAGCCTTCATCGTCTAGTATGTCACGGTATTGAGCTTGGAACTCTTCCAACATACCGTACCTCCACTGAGGGTAAAGAAAATGCCTGTTACTGACATTCAGTCGACCTTATCACTCTGGAAGATTTCCAGTGATTCTCCCCAGGTTCGATTGATACCATCTCACTACACCTAGTGAGAATCCTAATATCCACTTAGATCTATCTCATATATCCAAAACCCAGGATTTAGGAGGTATCACCTTGATCCTGTATGGAGAATCCTTGTGATAAGAGCAGATTGACCGAGTGTAGCATCGGAAACTCCTTTCCTATCAAGAGTATGTCATCTACGTACAATACGAGGATGACAGCCTTACTCCTTACTACCTTTTTGTATATACAAGGTTCATCTACCATTTTGATGAAGTCAAACTCTTTGACTATCACATCAAAATAGATGTTCGAACTCTGCGATGCCAGCTTTAACCTGTAAAGCAACTTGCACTTGTTTCCGCTGCTCCCACTGTCTACGGAGCCCTCTGACTGTGTACTTATAGATGCTTTCTTCTAAATCACTATTTAGAATAGCAGCCATCACACCCAACCTCCAGATATCGTAGTCATGGTATGTAGCAATGGCAAGTAGGATCCGGATGGACTTAAGCATAGACACCAGAAAAAGGTTTCATCTTTATCCACACCTGGTTGATGACGAGAGCCTTTTGCAATAAGTCTTAGCTTTGAAAGTCTCAACTTTTCCATGTACACCAAGTAATCTTCTCAAGATATACTTTCTCCTAATAGGGATTTAACCCTTTATATATAGCAACCAAAGTCCATACATTGTTGGTGTATATAGATTCCATCTCAGATCTCTTAGCATCCAGCCATTCTTACAGAGTCCCCACTCTTGATGGCCTACTCGAAACTAGTTGGGTCATCATCTCATGATGCAATCCTGGCTCCCACTGTTATCGAGAAACCAAAGTATCTTTCAGGCGGATGAGAACCTACCAGATCGGTGGAGAGGCTGAAGTTTGTTGGGAGCTATTGAATCCTCCGGTTCTAGCAAATCATCAGCTGTAGTTTGTATAGCTGAACTCTTTCCAGTTCTACCTCATGACCACTAATTTGTTTCCAAAATAAATTCCTTTTCTTAAAAGGTGGCATGCCGAGAAATAAAACACCTTTTGTTCCTCGGTGCTGTAGAAGATATTCCATTGCGAATGCTTGGGATATCCAACAAACTTCCACAGAACTGACCTTGCCTCAAGCTTGTCCGTATTTTGCTTTTAGGCATAGGCCGGACAACCCCAAATCTTAACTTACTTAAGAGATGGGCTCTTCCCATACCATATCACATATGGAGTGGTAGGCACCTGATTTGTTTGGAACGCCATTCAATAGGTATGCATCTTCACAAGTGCATAACACCAAAAGGAAATAGGCAACTCAGCAATACTCATCATAGAGTGCACCATATCTCATATTATGCAATTGCTCCGTCCCGATACACTGTTGTGCTCTGGTGTATACAGAGAAGTAATGTTGAGAGAGAATCTCATTCTCCTTTAGAATAGTTCAGGAATTTCGTGCACAAGTATTCTTCTCCCTGATCACATCAAAGGACATAATACTTATACCCGTTTTGGTTCTCTACTTGTGACGTATATTCATTGAGTTTCTCAAAAGGTTCAGGCTTATGTTTCATTAGGAACATATGTCCGAATCATGAGAGATCATCAGTGAATGTAGTGAAGTACAAAGAACCGGACCTGGCATGTGTAGATTGGGGACCTACATACATCATCATGTATCAAACCCAAGAGTTCGCTTACTCTTTCTCTGTTTCCAATAAATGGAGCCATGGTCATCTTATCTTTGTGACATGACTGGCAAGTTTCACAAGATGTAAATTCAAACTGATTTAAATATGCATCTTAATTTATCTTAGCTAGTCGGGTCACATTGATATGACCTAATCAATAATGCCTTTAGAAGGATTCGTTCATTTCTGAACTCTTCCTCTTATGTGTGTTTTGTACGTTAAGAACTGTGGTTTGATTTAGAACGTATATGCTTTTAGATAACGTGCCTGAACCGATCAACTCTTGATATGGGAAATGTTCAAAACATTATCCAACAATACAAAATTATATCCTTCTTTACGAAATAAAGAGACTGATATGATGTTGCATATCAGGTTCGGTATCTAATAACATTCGTTCAGAATCAATGTATTTGGTAATACAGGGTGATAATTGCCAACATACTTGCCAACAAAAACTGTAAATCTGCAGAAGACTATCACAACAATCAAAATCCGCTGCAGGAAGATGTTCATTAAGCTCTATTGGTCCGTGGAAAATCTGACACGACTCTCAACCAAGTAGTGTCTCTAAATCTCCAACGCAAAACCACTCCAGATCATGAGTGGAATATCCTTCTCGTACCTCCTACAAATGTAGGGAAGCAAAAGTGATAACTCCATAGTGTCACCTCAGTACACACTCGAGCCCCACTAAAGAAACGTTACAGTTAAACAACAAGGTTGCCCGAACCAAAAGCAAGGAAAGAACTGTTGCAGCTGTTAACGGAATCTCCAACCGCTGAAAACTCCGTACACATGCCTCAGTCCAAAGAAAAGAAACCTCCTTACTGGTCAATTCAGTCGACGGTGCAGCACCACTCTAGCAATCCTGCATGAAACGGAGGTAAAACCTGCTAAGCCCAATAATCTGCGGATCTCCGTCCTGCACACAAGTCTGGGCCTAAGCTGTACGGCCACGATCTCCCTCGGAATCATACGGAACCGTCTCCCGTGACTACAAGACCTAGGAGTCAACACAAAACAAGCCTGAAGAAACACTCCGAGGATTTAGCAACTGCTGGTGCTCTCCCAGTATCTGCATAACAAATCCTCACGTGCTACTCCTGTTCCTCAAGACACATTAAGTACACCAGAATGTCGTAAATAACACATCAATAACTGGTCGAGGAACGGCCTGAAGAAATCTGGTTCATCATATCTACAAATGCTGCCAGGGCATCAAGGAATCCAACGACTCACTGAAAACACACAAAGCCCGTTGCACGCATATGGCAGCCTTCGGAATGCCATCACTCCGAACCTGCAATGATGATGACCTGATCCCAACAAACTTAGAAAATGTCTCGCACTCTGGAGCTGATCGAAGAAATCGTTACGGCGAGGTAAAGGATACCCATCCGCACCATAAGCCGGTTCAATTGACGATCCGTCGATATGCAACCCTAAACTGTCGTCTTCCTCCTCGACGAACAGAAATAGGAGCTTCCAAAAGCGAAACACTCAGACACACAAAACTCCCCAAACCAAAACTCTGCAGCTGATCCTTTAGCTCCCAAGCATCGCCGGCTCATCCGGAACAACGTCGGAAAAACTCTCGCACGAAAGGAACCCGGTCCAACAATCCCACTGTGGCTCCGGTATCATGAATGAACGCCAAGAATCCACGACATCTCCTCATTAGCCGACTAGCGAAAAAGGCTGAATTCAAGCTGTGAGAGGCGGCATAACTATCCACCTGCACAACAAGAACAGACTTGCCGGGGAAAACAAAACCTAACTTGCTTCCACACAGTAGTCTACAGACGCCTAACATGTAGTTAAACAGTCCGTGCCCAGGAGAACGTCAATCCAACATCTCTAGAAGGATTAGAACGACGGACGAATCTCCATCTCGGTTGGCACACAACTGAAATACGCGTCGCGCAACAAAAGAATCGCTGACAGAAGTTAGCACAACTACGACTAATTTACCCAACCACGGTACCAGCAAGAAAACAAACGAATACATGAAAAGAACATATAAATTAAAGGTACCTGAAAACTCCACATTTGACGTCTGCGCGACCGATGAGTAGGAAGCAAACTCCTGTGTCTGCCCTCTACTCGCAGCTGGATGAACTCCTCTGGTAGACTGAGCCCTCTGAGCGAATCTTCCATGTCCACGGCCTCTCTGACAACGATCCTGACGAGGTGCCAAGGAACAATCTCTGACGAAGTGCCGAAGGCTCCCGCATCGAAAACATCCACGTGCTGACTGCTGACCATCCTGGGGCTGAGAGCTGAACGACTGCCCTCGTCCTAAACCTCTGCTACTCCCGCGACAGCCATGAAATCTGTCTCGACGACCAAACCTCTGTCTCTGGGCTGGTACGCTGGTACGAGTCCTCCACTGTCCTGGAATATGTGCCTCGTCGACTGGAGCTGCAACCACTGGTGCTGTGTAGGTGACGGACTGCTGCATACTGATCATAAGGGACAGCTGAGTAACATGGGTGACAACCTCCTGTCGTAGCTCCCGAACGACGTCAACTAAAGAACTCATCGTCTGGCGGAATTCCTGCATCTCTACCAAGAGTCTATCCATAGTATAGATCGTAGGCTGATCCGTCTGCACCTGTGCAACTAGAGTACCATCCTGGTCAGTACTCGTCTCACCCGAGCCAACGCTGACCTCGGCCCTCGCTGCATCACTCTGAGTCCCCATAGTCATCGGCGGCAAGGCTATAAATAGATATAAGATAAGATTCGATAAGGATAAGGAAATTGAATCTTAAAGATAGGAATCATCAAGGAAGGAATTTCGAGCAAATTGTACTTAGGTCACTTAATGCAAAGTACCGTACTGTGGGTATGCTGCAGACATACACACACTACGTTACTCTGCTTAAGCTACCTACTCCATCATACTAAGGTAATCCTACACTCCGAAAGGTAAAACCTAACGCTCTGATACCAACTTTGTCACGACCCAAAATTGGCCCGTGACGGCCCTAATACTACGCAACGCCCTAAGACGAAACGTAGTAAAAGAAAGACAAAACCCAGAAGTCTAAACCATAAAAATACAGACAAGATAATATAAGTTTTGAAACATTTGAAATCGCAACCCAAATTCTTTAAAAGTCTTACTTTCTTTCTTTAAAATTTTAGCAACACCCCTTTTTGTAAAAACTTGCCAAGATGAATACAATACAAATATACGACGCCGTAGCGAAGAAATAAAGACAGTAGAGAGAAAGCTGCATAAAAAGACAACAAATCCACAATAATATACAAATACGTCCTCACAAAGTCTCTAAGTCCACAATACAATAGTAGATGGAGAGTACAAATACAACGAAGGTACAATAGGAAATACAGATAATCATCTAACCCACCTAAGCAAAAGGTACTGTGAGCTGATGCGGTATCTGTAGCAAAGGATGGTGGCTGGATAGCTGAATAGAAGAATAGCCTGCCTCGACTACTCTGGGGAACAACCTGAAACACCTGTGGCACAACGGGGGTGAGTTGCCAACTCGTGAATAGTATAAAACATATGCAGGTAATCGCTGGAATGCACGTACAACATGAATCTAAGATATGCGGTTACAGTAATAATATGTCATGCAAATGCTGAATAAAGGAGAGTACACTAGCAGGTGCAATCAATATGTGAAGCAATAGTAACATGACAATAGTATGCAATAACCATGCAAAAAGGATATGAGAATGTAGATATGCAACTTATCATAAGAGTACACTAACAGGTACTACCACTATATGGATCTGTGCATAAAAATAGGTAAGGGTGAGGTATAGGGTGGAATATGTCATTTCCATGGAAACCTGACATCGTGGCAGGATCACAATCCATCAAGACACTCAAATCCCAAATCCTCAAATCAGCCCCCACATTGGGCCCTCACAATCATATAAGTCTCACATCACCTCAATGTACAATATTGAATAGCTCTCCTATATCTCGCATGTACAATTCAACAATCTCTTTCATATCCAATATCCAATGTCAATGAATCACCTATATCCCAAGTCGAATCTCAAGTAAGAATCTAACATCCTAAAGGTAAATATATACAGAAATAAGTATGATGGGGGCAATACACATATATTAGCGTCCCATTCAACTAATATTGGTGTAAGGGTATATATAACAACGGCTAAATCCCCTGTTATATATACAAAGGGGTTAAAGAAATATCATGAAAACAGTGTGCCAAGCATCGACACAGAAATCCTCGTATACCGGGCTCCGTCAGTCCGGATCGGCCCACGGGGTCCGTCTGCGGTGTCGGCCCTCGGCCCCGACAGTACAGATCATCCCGCATCCATCTCTCGACTCTGACCAGTATCCTCCGGACAACTGCCAGGTCCAACCAATCACCGGTAGGTACTCGCCCGCCTCCAGGCTCAATCGGCAAACCCATCGATCTTCTTGCCGAGGGGAACCATACCGGGCCCCACCATGTACTCTCATACGGCAACCACACCTCGTATGGAGCATGTAATCAGCACCGATAAAACTCATGGTGGACGCGCAAATATCATATCAAGGAAACCGGATTGTTCAATGTATGTATAATTTCATGAACCCCCACGGTTCCCAAATCCCGAAAACATCATATAAAATCCAAATAAACAATGCGCAAATCCAGGAATGAATATATGCGATATATCTGAATGCGAGCATATAAACGAGAATATGTAGCTGAAAACAGATGTATGCGAAACCAATAAGGTACAGCTAAGTAACAGCAGTAACTGTAAATATGCGACAACAACTGAATATGTGTCTAACATACAGGTGTAGCAATGTATAGGTATCTACCTATAAGAACTGATGTCGTATACCCCCTGGGTATAAGAAGAATATGAGTAAGATATCCCCCGGTATAAGTAAAATATCTAAAAGGTATACCTGTAGCTGTATCGCAAGGTATAAATGTACCTATCACTAAAGGTATGATACACTATAGGTATACCGGTAGCTAGATGTCATGTATGGTAAGCTATAGTAGCTATAAGGGGTAGTGGGTGACATGGCAATTATTGACGGTGTGTGTGTAGCATACAATCCGTGCTCGTGCAACATGAACCGTCAATAATGTGTGCAGTGTCCTACGGCTGCTAGTCACAGTATATAAATATATCAAGGAAATACAGTAAAGGCGCAATTCTACAATGACGTAGAATGTGCGACAGGTATTTGAATCCTAGCCCAGACGCATAACGCCATGCGGGCGATTCCCCTGTAGATGTTAAATCTACTGACCTACACTCCACGCTAGGTGAATCCTATCATCTGCTCCCCCCCATAGTAGTGTCCGTAGTTCCTGCCTGCAAACCTGCAAATACGACATGAAAATCACATATAAGCCAAAATATTCCGCGAAACGCGATATCGAACCAAAACGAGAAACTCGCATCGCGAACTAAACGCGCGTGTGCACGATACGCTGAATCGTGTGTGTACGCGTCTAAAACCATCGCGACACGCTGGATCACAGAACCCACTCACGTATCGCGCGTATCGCGCAAACACAACGGACACCAAAAATGATATGTAGTCCCAGATTTTCCTACAGGTAAGATATCACAAAACTAGACATGCCAAGGACCTAGAAAACACTGCAGGAAACCCTACACAAAACCCCAACACCCCAGTCCCCCGCTGGGCCGCAATTTGCGGCCAATATGGAGAAATTGGCGGCCAGGTTAGGGAGGGGTGGGTTCGTACTCCTGTGGTGTGATCTAAACCTAGGTATCTTGTCCCAGTCTTCTCAATTTTGCACTGAAGGCATCGGGTCACAAGCAGATTTCAAAAGTCACAAGTATCGCTTTAAAACACCAATTTTGCAGAATAAGGAAAACCTATGGTATTTTAGTGTAATCTGGGGATTTCTCAGTTGAAGTGGCCCTATTAACACTAAATTAACCTAAGGTAGCTAACCAAATCAACAATTTATCACCACATCTCACAAATCACTAAAACTAGCACTAAATTAGCTATTTAACACTAATCGACACAAAACCACACACAACTAAGCAACTAGGGAAAAGGGTTTCAGAATTATACCCTATAGAGCCCTAGAAGGCAGGTGAAGAAGTGAAAGGAGTCTGCTACAGCTGCTGGTGATGTTGGTGCATGTTGCTGCTGCTGAAGTAGCCTGTGTTGCTGATGCTGATGCTGTCACTGCTACTGCTGCTCTTGCTGATGATGAGGATGATGCTGTTGCTGATGATGGTGATCCTGGAGCTGCTTGCTACCTCTGTTGCTGCTACATCATCTTCTTCTTATTGCTGGAGCTGAGGCTGCTGCTGTTCTTATTGTTGTTGTTGCTGTTCTTGCTGTTGTTGTTGTTGTTATTGCTGTTGCTGCTGCTGTCTCTTGCTGCTGCTGCTTCTCTCTGGTGAGTGAGTGAGTGAGTGTGTGTGTGAGGGAGTGAGAGAATGAGGGATGGAAAATGAGATGGAGAAATGGGGACAACACAAGACCCCCTTCTCACTCTCTCTCTCCTCATTAAATGAGGCATGGCAAAAGCCATGATGCCCCATGCTCTCTCTCTCTCTCTCTCAAGTCAACCATGAATCAAAAACAAAAATTCAAAATAAAACCCTTTTAAAACTATCATGACACTTAAACAAATATTAAAACTAGGTTAGGGAGAAATGGTTAGTTAACCATGGTTGCTAATCATGGTTTAACCCCAAAAACAACGCTAGTTATCATGCACAAGTGTGTGCAAGCCTAACAAAATTCTAATAAAATACTCATTAAATAGGATAAAATATTTAAAACTTAATTTGGTAAACGTTTTATTAAAAACTATACTTTAAAAATATAATTAGCTACAAAACACATTCTAAGGTGTTACAGGCTCTTTCCTCGTCGAATGAGGTCCAGGATATTCACAATATCACTATGCAAAGCAAGAACTAGAAAAGTAATCAAAAGAAAAAACCGAGGGTTGTAGCATTTGCCAGTTATTGCTAAAGGGGTCACTGCCGGTGAAGGGATCTCGGCCCTTTCCTTATCGAATAAGGTGCAGGATGTTTTACAAGGAACACCGCTATGCAAAGCAAGAACTGTAGCTACTTGTTTTTGAAAATTCGATTCCACAACACTTTTAGGTTTCTTTTCTTTCATTAATCACATTAATGAATTCCAATCATTTAAGTTACCTAAGCATCACAGATAAATACAACGTACGCTTATGCCATCCGCATTCGCCTCGATGTCCCCTCGCGCACCGTTAGGTTAGGTAACTAACGGCAGAGCGGGGCAGGGCTTGCGCGGATGTAAAACATGAGTAACATCTATATAATATATCATATATACTTTATACAGTATCCATCACAACATATCATATGATCACATCACAGATATCGCAGCAGAAAAAACATATGAAATATTGGATATACTAGGAGGTCCGTGTTTTATTTTGAGCCTCTATAAAACACGGATTCCACGGTCGCGATGAATAGCCAAAACCATACCCCTCTACCCCTACGAGAGCGTCAAGCAACCCTACCAATTTTAGAGTTAGGAGACCCGAACTCGACTCCTCGAGTTGGTCTCCCACTGGACTTTAGAACCCAGTTACTTGTACTCTCCTCCTTGGGTCTATTCTAATGCGGAAAAGTAAATAATATACATCAATGGTGATATCAACCTCAACCCGGAAGTGCCCCAATAAAAGAATATTACATACATTTAATTTTACATGAATGAAAACAAAAACTCTCATCTCACATAAAACCCCCGGCTATTCAAAACGCGATGATCCAATATAACATATACAGCAACACATAACATCACATGTCATCAACGTAATTAAATATGCGCATCCGAATTGTCATTGACGTATAGCAACGAAACCAGCGATACACCACATATTACACTTACGGTCGAAGAAAAGAAAGTGAAAAACCACAACAGTTGGAATCCGCAACCTCCTTAGACATCACATGCCTAACCAAATGAATTTCTTAGACATGACATGCCTAACAATTATAAACCCCGCCTTTTAGTCTCAATATCGAAAAAACTTTTAAATAACAAGTCGGGCAATTCAACAAGATTCCCGACAACCTGATCGAATGCTCGTCGGAAACTTTAGTAGACGGCCGCACCCCGATACCGTTGACTAATGCAGTAAGGTGGAACATCGCTGCCGCGAGCACCCGAACGGATTCTTTTAGGGATGGGGTTCTCCTACAGTCACTTAGTCGGGGCTATGGAGCGTGTCTATCTATTAAGTTTATCCGGCGAGTATCCGCGTACGCTACGTGATTGCGACGGAGTTTTGATCACATCAATGTCCCGTGGCAACCGATCAATGAGACTAAATTGCTGGATTTAAAAAATTCAAATTAGTTATCTCATAACTACATTTGTGGATTCCAAATATTGTATCCCGTCACATAATATCCGGACGTCGATAAACTCTTCGATCGATTCATCAAAGTCCCACAATTTCCCGACAGCTCAACTCTTGAGCACAGTTTTAGTAATACCCAGAAGATGCCACAGTACCTATGAACCAGCCGTATAAGGGTCAAACCAACGCCTCACATGTGACAACGCGAAAATACCATAAACCCTAGGGTTCAAGTGGCGGTTTTGACGGCCACATAATGTAGTGAAGGTTTACGTTCTTCTAGAGGGTCCAAGGAATTACTTGCATATTTTTCCGAATACGTTAAACTTGGAAAAATAGGTTTTTGACATTCATTCGAACTTTTTAACTTCACCTAGACAATACGTGATAACCCGAAACAAGTTAAAATTACGACTATGAAACACTCACATGAAAATTTAGCAAAAATAAACAAAACCTGAAGCACCAAAACCCAGGAAATAGAATACTGGAAAAATTTGGAAGGGGGGCTCGGATTTGGCCGGTGGGGGGAGTCTTGCCGGCCCAAACATCACCAATTGCTCCCAAATTCCTTCAATGTTCATCGTATCACACATATATGATTCTGTACATGTTTAAAAAAAAATTTTAGGGCTCGTTTGAAAATCGACAGAAACATGGATTTTAGGGTTTCGAGTTCGGAGTTTGTTTCGTGTTCGTAATCTAACAATATCTGTATAATTTCCTAGCTAGGCTCTGATACCACTGTATGGTTCCTCTCGACAGCAGCGTGGTTTCAGGAGGCATCGTCAATGCCATTTTAAAAAATTTGCCGTTAAAAGGAACTCTAAACTAGAATCGTTAGCTAGAAATATAATACGGAACCTCATGTAAACCATTTACAACTAAGTGAAAACGAAATACAACCTTTGTAGATCGGTCCTTCACTTCATAAGCTCCTGGTAGTAGTCTCTTCGCAGCGATCATCGAACTCCCGGACTCTTGGACGGCTCCATGAGATGAAGGCAACGGTCTTGTTTGAAGTCTTCGAGGCCGAAGATGATCTACGTCGAGGGATTACTAACTCAAGATACCACTTCACCAAAGTGAAGCAAACACCATATACTAAAGTGCTAATCTAGTAGAGGATGGTGAAATAGGAAGTGGGCTCTCTTTAGTTTTATTTTTCTCACAATATTTCTCTCTGTTTATCAAACCCTAGCAAGCTTTTTCAAGGAGGAAGAAGATGAGCTCAAGAAAAATGAGAATGAAAACTAATCAAGAGAGAGAGAGAACGATGGGTGAGATTGTATCATATACTAACTCATGTAGAGACATAACCATGGCCACATTATAATGGTTAGGTTAATTAATATTTTAAGTAAAACAAAACTAGTGGACTAATTCAATGCAACCATAACCTTCATGAAGCTTCAAGGATGTGAGCTCATCATCCACTAATTTTAGAATTACTTTAAATATAAAAACCTAACACTATAATTAGTATGGTATAAGTCTTATACACCCATGTAAGTTGTATCAACAACTATGATACAAAATGAACACAATTAATATATATCTCATATATAATAAGTGTGCACTTGTGAGAATAAATATATGCTTAAGTGAGCTAATATTAGTTAATGTAAATTAGTATATCACATAAAGAATTATATATTAAATTATCAAATCAACTCTTGATTTAATAATCCGGCTATATCACATTATAACCGACTAATATTAAATCTACCAACATATCGAATCAATACTTGATTCGATAACTTGGTTATATCGCATATAACCGATCGATACAAACATCGCGAGAATAGAATACGGCATCACATATTCGCATTATTCTCGGTCCCGCACATATCACATATGCCCTCCTATTTCGTTTTGCCTGAGCCAGTAAAACCTCTATGTAGGACTCTAAAGACTCGTCAATACGCCGGCAGTAGGTGATGATCATATCAAGCACCCACAAGCCGTCAGCGGTACTTGCTAGACATAACTGCTACCTGGGTATTGAGCGATCAGAAGATCAGCAAGCAAGCCAGCTCTAACTACTGCAAAAAAAGCCTGAGAGTGACACTACCGTACAGTCCGGTCTCCTCGTCTGATATGTCGCATATCAAGTCTATTGGTGGTAAACGTCAGACCCTAATAACCGATAAGTCATGCCGATACGAGGCTCATAACGGGTCGAGAAACTACTGGTTACACTTACCAGTAAATCTCTAAACCATACCTGGGCAGGGACTTCCCTGTTATGGCCAATCGAGCACAGCGCAACATTAACCCCCAATACCGGAACAGACGAATCCCCTCCTATCGCTCATTGCCTCCATATGACTCGGGACTGTACCTAAAAACCACCTTTTTGCACGTCCTCTTGGATGTGGTAAAGTGGAAATCAAAGCACTATGGGAATCACACAAGACTCTATGGTGATCTCGGGTCTACAGACTAACCTGTACCAGTGTCACTAGAGAACTGCCATCTGACGTGAGGTATAATACCATCGGGGAGTTCTCGGCGAGTCCGTCCAGTGTACCCAGTCTCCACTGAGCACCTGTATATCATCTCTGATGTCAAATACTAATGGATATGGGATCATCCATCGCCCATCTATATGGGTCGAGAAGGTATACGCTAGTCTACTCTGGTATATCGATGCCCTGTCTCGATACACCAACGACTAGGGACTTTAAAGGATGTACTTATGGACTACCATGGCCCTACTAGTATGATCTGCATCATAGTCCTGGTAGTCAAGTACACATCCTAAGGGCTTTACCAACATGTAACAGAGAGACAATCAGTGTACACGTCAAGGCAAAGAGTAACAAGATAGCATAATATCATGTCGAGCAAGAAATTCCTCCCAACATATGTACAAGCATCCACTACAATATACATCTCATATATAGTAATGGCCTCCAGGGAATACATATAACTAACAACACTAACCCAAGCTATCTCTTCACTAATTACGGAATTAGTGAAGCAAACACCCTATACTAAATGGAAAGTAGTAGAGGATGCTGAAGTAGGAAGTGGGCTCACTTTATATTTGAATTTTTCACTCATTTTCTCACATTTCCATTGAAGCTAGAATTCTTTGAGGAAGAAGAAGAAGAAGCAAGTGATGAACTTGTGAATGAATTCATGTTGTGGTTAGAAATACAACCAAGTGTTAAGAATGTCATGCTTAACCCTTGTAGAGAGTTAACCATGAGCTAGGTTTAAAGGTTAGGTCAAATAATATCTTAAGCTACAAAGTCAAAGATGCTGTCAAGCTTTCAACAAATATTAACCATGACTAATTCCATAATTTTTTAATTACTAAATAATAAAATATAAACCCTAATCTTAACCCTAGCCTGGTTTAACCTATATAAACCCTTGTTGCATTTGTAACCTAGCATGATACAAACATGTACACAAATATACATATCACAGATATACAATGTGCACAAAGTGAGAAAAAGAAATCATAAGTTAGCTTAATATTAGTTAATTTAATATAATATATCAAATATAAAATTATACATTAAATTATTAAACAAACTCTTGATTTAATAATCCGGCTATATTACATATTGTTGGAGATAGTGCCCTCATAGTCAATTATTGGATCGCAGGTACGTGATTGCAATGATTGCGGAGGACCTATACCGGTATGACAGTCTTACTTGAGATGATAGTATGCTATCTGGTTTGCCTTTATCAGTCGTGTACATGTTCAGGTGACTGATTACATGTTACACTTTGATAGAGCCCTTAGGATCTTGCTTTACCACCAACAGTATGATGGCGATCATATACGTGAGAGTTGAGTGGTTTATACGCATATCCTTAATTGTGGTCCCTAGTCGTGGGAGTTTCGAGACAGGGCATCGATACTCCGGAGTAGACTAGTGTATACAGTCGAGACCCCGACGAGGGGCTGTGGCCGGTCTCACAAGCCACTGGTGTCAGTTGGATCACCTAAGATGTATACAGGTGCTCATTGGGTTATGAGTACACCGGACAGGACTCGCCGGGAATCTGCTAGTTAGTATTATATCTATCGTCAGATAGCAGTTCCCTGGTGACATGTGTACAGGTTATTTCATCGACCTGAGGTCGTCATTTGTCTCGTGTGAGTTCCCACTGTGCTTTGATTTCTACCCTACCGCGGCTCAAAGTAGTCGTGCAAACAGGTAGTTTTTGGGTACAGTCCCGAGCCATATGGAGGCACGTGAGCGGATCGGCAGGGGATTCGTCTCTCCCGGTATTGGGGGCGAGATCATGCTGTGTCTAGGAGAGCCATTACACAAAGCCCACGGCCGTGGCAGGAGATTTACTGGTAGGTACTCCAGTAGTATCTCAGGGTGTTATTGGGCTTCACTCCGACACGACTTATACTGCTATTGGGGGTCTGACGTTACTAGCCCCCTAGGCAGATATGCGATACTCATAGACGAACGGACCGGACTATATATACATTGTCACTGTTAGGCTCAGTAGGGTTTTCCGGATGAGTGCGCTCATCGGCATCCCTTGAGGTCAGTCAATGGGCAGCCGTTACGCATTGCTAGTGCCGCTGACGGTTTGTGGTTAAACCCACTGCCAGGGTACTGACGAGTCATTAGAGTCCCCCACAGACAGTTTCCCAAGTTCGGGCGAAACGTTGTAGAGGCCGTATGGTTTTATTGCAGGGTTCGGATAATGCACGTGCGTTTACGCACGTGTTATTTTTCGGGCAGATGATACTGGTCGGCTTTGGTTTAAGCCGGATCCGAGTATTTTATTGAGTAGGTATAATATCTTTGTCTCAGTTGCATTTTTATTCGGTCGTAATACAAATGCGGGTATATTTATACAGTTTCGGGGTTATCCTGAAAGTCGTTTCAGGATCACTTTTGGAAGTTGCCAGTTTCCAATTTTCTATCAGCCGTCTTTTAACATTCGGTTAAAGACGGATTTATCTTTTCTTCAGATGGAGCGAGTCATCATTCTAGAAGGTTCTAGAAGTGATGAAGTGGCTTATGAGTCATCTTGACATTAATGGTTGCACTAATGAATTGATGAGGTGTTTATATGAGTCATGCTTTGTTTTAATGATTCTTGTTTTGGTTAAGATATTTTGAGTGAGAAGCTTTCTCTTGTGGTCACCCCCCCTCTCCTACGGTCACCTCCCTCTTGCTATATATGGCCGGCCCTCTCTCTCCTCTCTCTCTCTCTCACTTGTTATTTTCACTTGAAAAGATATGATAGTATTTGGGGTGCATGGAATTTTACAGTTCATTTCATTCCATCACCCAATTCCCTCGGCAACTTCATTAACCGATCGTCCACAGATTAGGACGAAGTGAGACAAAGTCATCTACTCATTCTCTACATCATTCTTGGTCGTCTCTTTTAGCAATCTTGACGATCGAGTTGCCTCAAGTCAGAGGCGGGAGCCCGTTTAAAGAATCGTCGACGTGGTGCCACCTCGACGAAGGAATCGGAGATCAACGCGATCGGAGCAGCCGCAACGGAGCGTGGGATGATGGTTGAAGAACGAAGGACTCGGATCGTTCGGTATAACCTTTCTACACTCTTTACAGTTTGTTAGTTTAGCAATAATGGCAGATCCGGGTTAAAGTATACGATAGCGCCAGTTTAAAAGTTTTTGTTCCGCATTTGGCGTCTGTAGACTTCCGCGGCGCTAGCGTAGACTTACAGTGGTATCAGAGCCTAACCATTTTGCTATACTAACTTGTGCTAACGCGTTTAAAACATCGATCGAACCGGAATACTAAAAACTGCAATTTCTATCTTGACAGTTTCTGTTAATTTTAAAACTGGTCAAAATGACATTTGGACCATACCAGAAAATCAAGCAGGGTTTTTTAAGAAAACTGGAGAAATTCGACAAAGTGAATCAACTGTTCCGCGGCGGATCCGCGGCCCAAGAATGGGTTTGGCCGCGGATCCGCCGCAGAAAAGTGACTTCACACGGCCAAATTTCTACAGTGCATTCGATGTTGGAAATTGGGATTTTTGGTATATATCATTTTGGCCCAGGTTTTGTTACTGTTCACCAGTAAGTCATAGGGCCCACTTTTTTGATATTTGGTCGATCGAAATTTAAACATGTTAGTTTACAGTGCTTACATTATATCTCCGACCGGGAATGTCATTTGATCGGTAAACCGCGTCTGATTGCTATAGTTCTTTTAGACGGGTTTGCTAACGTGACATTCGCGTTGATGTTCTGTGTTGTGCTGTGATGTTGCGGATTTGTCGTGGTGGATAGCAGTGTGCAATGGTAGTACAGTTTGTGTTTATTTGTACATTTGATATTGCGGGGCGAGCATCCAACATGTGGACTGCCGTCACTGCCTGTTGTATAATATTCTTTTGGGGCACGACCAGGTTGCGATCGATGTACTTATTGTACTATTTTTTATTACTGTACTAGGTTTTGCCCCGAGAGGGAGTGCACGGATAGCCGGGTTCTGGGGGGCAACGGGTCCGCATCTCATGGCTTTGAGAGGCAGAGGGGTCCCACTCTAGAATTGGCAGACTATTCGCCGCACTCGTAGGGGGTACAGGTTGACCCAAGGAGGGGTGCCCAAGCTTACCGGATTCCGTGAAGTGCTGGGTGGTCCATTCACTATGCTGTAAGGGGCTGCCTCGCTTCAGGTTTTGGCGGGTAACTTGCCGCACCCGTAGGGGTCTAGGTTTCATTGCACAGGCTATCCACACGACAGGGGAACGTCGGGTTTCAGCAGCGGCTCTGTGAAACCCGGGGATCCCAGATATCTGTATTGTTCTGTGATGCTTATTACTTTTCTGTAATGTTGCATATTATCACGCCTGGAGCGATTATTGTATATTGGTTTATATACTATTAGATGTTGTATATGTTTTACACCCGCACTAGTCCAGTCCCCGCTCTGTCGTTAGTTAAGTAACCTAACGGGTGATGACGGGACCCAGTGACGAATGCGGATGGCATATACGTACATTTTATTTTCGTTCTTTTCTGGTGTGATTAAATGATAGGACTGTGTTGATTCTGATCAATGCAAAGTAAAACAAACCTGTTTGGATGTTGTTGGAACAAATTTAAAAAGTGTTATTGCAAAGACGTTTTCTTTTATTATGCATAGCGGTATTCAGTGGAATATCCTGCACCTCATTCGACGGGGCAAGGGCTGATATCCCTTCACCGGGACTGACCCCTTGGGCAGAAGTTTGCGTCAGGGTAATAACTTCACTATAGTCGATTACATGTTGCTTTGCATAGCGGTATTCAGTGGAATATCCTGCACCTCATTCCACGAGGAAAGAGCCGAGATCCCTTTACCGGGAGTGACCTCTTTAGCAAAAGGTTTTCGCCACTATATTTTAAAAAGCTATCAGGTTCCTTCAACGAGATCAAGTTCATTACGTTAAAGGTTTTTCGCCAAAAACCAGCCGTAGCCCTCCGTCGTTTCTTATGGATGGTCAGTAATATTCAAGCTATGTTTGTTGGCTTTCGTCAAGGCATAGTGTTTGGTAGTTGCTGGGGTATTCATTTGTTGCATAGTTAGATGTGTTGGTTTGGGACAGTCGTATTACCTTGTTGGCTTTCGTCAAGTGTATGTACGGGTGGGTTCAAAGTAACAAGATAATGACGGGCAGAACTTGACATGTGACTTATGATTTGTTGACTTTCGCCAAGGTCATAAGAACATGGGGCAAAAATCATATCGGGAGTTTCTAAAGAAACTGAAACTTGCCAGGCATGCGCATACCTTCTGGAGTGTGACAACGCGAGTGGATTCCGTCACGTTATCATGCGATGAGAGTTGGATCCCGATTCCCACTGATGAGTTGGTTTACTCTTCGGGTGATTCCGATTGATTCTTCTTTAGGTTTGGAGGAGAATTTGACAGTACAGTGGGAGGTTTCCGGATTAGATAAAGTGATGACCATTCTGATCTAGGATAGAGTGCACGCAGAGTGTTTCTTTTCTCTCTCTCTTTGGCAGCGACCTTTGACCGACCCTAGACTTTGACTCAGTGACCAGGTTGACCGAACCTTCTTAAAATACTGGCTTTTGGATTGTCTGAGTTGCATAAGTCATTGCCACTCCTTCTTTTACCCTTTGCATTTCTCAGAACACCCGTATTACTACGGATATCCACTTCCATTGGATAGATCCATCGTACGGTTATATACGAACTCGAAGGGACTTCTTCGGGGATGGATCCAGGTTCAGCAGAAATAGAATTGGTTTATTCAGTTGTCTTTTATTATCACGTTCTCTCAGGTTGCGAGAGCTCCTTGGTTTAGGAGAGTACACCTATTACGCTTATTGGATAGTCTTATTCCAAACCATAGGCTGGTGCCGAAAGGTAGGGAATGAAGAAAACCAATTAGCCTAAGTAGGGTGTGCAGAAGGTAATATGTAAAGACAAAATAAAGGGATTAGAAAGAGGGCAAAATTAATTGCGACTGATATCATTCACGACCAAAACCGCGTACTTCATCGCCGCTCCTATTTCACCTTTAAACGAATAAGGTATTATTCAGTTGTCTTTTATCGTCACCTTCTCTCGAAATGCGAGTACTCCTTAGTTTAGGAGGGTACACCTATTATGCTTACTGGATAGTCTTCTTCCAAACCATAGGCTGGTGCCGAACGGTAGGGAAGGAAGAAAACCATTTAGCCTAACGATGGTGTACAGAAGGTAACGACTAAAGACAAATAAAGGGATTTGGAGAGATGGCAATAAAATATACGGTTGAAGTCATGAATTGGATTATGGAAGAGGCATTACTATGAATACCAGGATACCCCTACGAAACATTTTCATGTTTCAGTGCATTGTTAAAGAAAAACTGTTTTTCCCGATTAGATACTTACTCCAAGTGTATGTATTTACCAGGTTTCATTCTCATATCTGTATGGTTTTACGGATGATGAGTGGGAGTAAGATATTGTGAATTAGGTGATCATCCTCATTATATCGGAATTCGTTGTAATTGGTGATATTTGAGGAAATCGCCAGGGCACAGTTTTCCACCTACAACGCACAGGTTATGAGTTGTTCAACTCAGCGGACTTATACAGAGTATTGTATGTTGTCCAGTATCCATCAGGACAAAGGGGTAGGTCCTCGTACTATGTTCTGTTTACTTATAACTTCTCTAGTATTTAGACAAGTGTTTCGTAGAAATACATGGTCTAAGTTTTGAGAAGTTGTGGGAATAAGAATAAAGTAGAGAACAAGGTATCACAAGTATCGGGATTCTTCAAAGAGATCGAAGATGTAGATTCTTGTGATTGGTATTCAGATGATAGTGATGGTTTCGAGAAACGTGTTTCTCTTTCAGGTTACTCATAATTGGATGGATTCCTAAGTTGAGTGATGCTGATTAGCCTCTTTCCATTAAGATGAAATGCACTGGAGACAGCTGCATGATTTGAATCTGGTTCCAATTAAATAAGTGCCAAAGTTTCTGTATCGGATATAGAATAGTTCGTACCTTAAAAGATGTTAAGGTACGGGGAATTGTCCAGCTTATGCTTAAAACCAGACTCTGGATAACTCAGGGCACGTTTCTGTAATGGCTGTTTGTGGGTTGACCATGGCTATGACGAGGGTTGATATTCTACCATTTGGAAGATCAATAGTGATATTGTTCTTGACTCGCCACAGTTTTAGTAAAATGGATCTTTTTCAGAAAACAGTAGTGGGAGTATGGTAGAACTGGAAGTGATTCCAGAACCGCGAACGATTATGGAAAATTTAATAGGACATATACATTCAATCAGGCTTGACACTCCAATAGCCACTCCGCAGATATGGTAGGTAACCTCAGACACCCGAGAGGTACTTCGGTAGCCTCAAGGACGGTGACAGGGAGGTTCTTATCTACCCAGACTTGACACTACTGTTGTTCCAGGCTGTGAGACCCAGTAGGAGGGTTGTCGTAGTCAGTGGGAGCAACGGAAGCATAGTGGGCAAGTAGCTTATGTCTATTTATAGACTTGAGCAGTTATAGTGGAGATAGATCATCTAATTTTGATGTGACAGTCATAGGTTTGACTTCAATCAGAATAAGGGATGGATCAGTTAAGAAGGTAGTAGGGTGTGATGTCATGGTATCTGGATGACATACACAGAGTAGAAAGTAAAATTCCTATACTACGATCGGTTGTACTGTGGTCGTCACACAGTTGTTTCTCCAGACAGGATATGGATATAATATTTGACATTCTGGTTTCTGGATCTATGGCTTTAGATCTGGATTTGGGTAGTTTCCCAATGTGGGTACTTTGACAGATATTCTAATGGTTTTTGGAATAGTTGACTCCTAGCATGGTGGTGTACCTGCAGGTGATGAAGTCACCCTCTCTAAAGGTGTCGTATAGACTAAAGGGGAGAGGGATGTGCATGATTGGCAGATCACTTGCTTAGGCAATTGAGTCAATCATGAGATGTCAAGTACCACACCAAATGTTGTTTTTGCACTAGATGCGATGAGTTTATATTAATCCAATCCTGGAGAAACATAAGGAAGCAGTTTTAGAACATAAGTACATGTTCTACGGATTTGATGACGGCAGCCTCTTTCGGGAGATGGTTATCATTCCAGGCTTCAAAGGTGACATGGTTGACAGAGTGATTGTCAGAGTTATAGTTTTTCCCTCTGACAAAGAGGGACAGTATTATGGACAGGTGGTTCAAGTGGATTCTGTGGGTGGCATGGTGCCGGATACTGATTAGGTTCAGTGATCGATACAGTCTAAGAAGTTTGGATTTGGAATTCATTTATGAACTAGGTCCCATCAGATATCCAGACATATTCTAAGACAGGTATTACTCGATTCGGGAGATGGTTTTCTCCGCGAACTTGAGATTTAGAGAGATATAGAAAGAAACATCTAGGCGGATCCACTCACTAAGGCTATTTCTCGAACACAATAGTTTTACAAACGGGCTTTGTGATACTGATTAGTAGAGGAGTTGGGTGTTGGTTTCACACGGGCTGTGAGTACGCAACATCGCAATAATTAGCCTTGAGTGCAAGTGGGAGATTGTTGGAGATAGTGCCCTCATAGTCAATTATTGGATCGCAGGTACGTGATTGCAATGATTGCGGAGGACCTATACCGGTATGACAGTCTTAGTCGAGATGATAGTATGCTATCTGGTTTGCCTTTATCAGTCGTGTACATGTTCAGGTGACTGATTACATGTTACACTTTGATAGAGCCCTTAGGATCTTGCTTTACCACCAACAGTATGATGGCGATCATATACGTGAGAGTTGGGTGGTTTATACGCATATCGTTAATTGTGGTCCCTAGTCGTGGGAGTTTCGAGACAGGGCATCCATACTCCGGAGTAGACTAGTGTATACAGTCGAGACCCCGACGAGGGGCGGTGGCCGGTCTCACAAGCCACTGGTGTCAGTTGGATCATCTAAGATGTATACAGGTGCTCATTGGGTTATGAGTACACCGGACAGGACTCGCCGGGAATCTGCTAGTTAGTATTATATCTATCGTCAGATAGCAGTTCCCTGGTGACATGTGTACAGGTTAGTTCATCGACCTGAGGTCGTCATTTGTCTCGTGTGAGTTCCCACCGTGCTTTGATTTCTACCCTACCACGGCTCAAAGGAGTCGTACAAACAGGTAGTTTTTGGGTACAGTCCTGAGCCATATAGAGGCACGTGAGCGGATCGGCAGGGGATTCGTCTCTCCCAGTATTGGGGGCGAGATCGTGCTGTGTCTAGGAGAGCCATTACACAAAGCCCACGGCCATGGCAGGAGATTTACTGGTAGGTACTCCAGTAGTATCTCAGGGTGTTATTGGGCTTCACTTCGACACGACTTATACTGCTATTGGGGGTCTGACGTTACTAGCCCCCTAAGCAGATATGCGATACTCATAGACGAACGGACCGAACTATATATACATTGTCACTGTTAGGCTCAGTAGGGTTTTCCGGATGAGTGCGCTCATCGGCATCCCTTGAGGTCAGTCCATGGGCAGCCGTTACGCATTGCTAGTGCCGCTGACGGTTTGTGGTTAAACCCACTGCCAGGGTACTGACGAGTCATTAGAGTCCCCCACAGACAGTTTCCCAAGTTCGGGCGAAACGTTGTAGAGGCCGTATGGTTTTATGGCAGGGTTCGGAAAATGCACGTGCGTTTACGCACGTGTTATTTTTCGGGCAGATGATACTGGTCGGCTTTGGTTTAAGCCGGATCCGAGTATTATATTGAGTAGGTATAATATCTTTGTCTCAGTTGCATTTGTATTCGGTCGTAATACAAATGCGGGTATATTTATACAGTTTCGGGGTTATCCTGAAAGTCGTTTCTGGATCACTTTTGGAAGTTGCCAGTTTCCAGTTTTCTATCAGCCGACTTTTAACATTCGGTTAAAGACGGATTCTTTTCTTCAGATGGAGTGAGTCATCATTCTAGAAGGTTCTAGAAGTGATGAAGTGGCTTATGAGTCATCTTGACATTAATGGTTGCATTAATGAATTGATGAGGTGTTTATGTGAGTCATGCTTTGTTTTAATGATTCTTGTTTTGGTTAAGATATTTTGAGTGAGAAGCTTTCTCTTGTGGTCACCCCCCTCTCCTACGGTCACCTCCCTCTTTCTATATATGGCCGGCCCTCTCTCTCCTCTCTCTCTCTCTCTCTCTCACTTGTTTTTTTCACTTGAAAAGATATGATAGTATTTGGGGTGCATGGAATTTTACAGTTCATTTCATTCCATCACCCAATTCCCTCGGCAACTTCATTAACCGATCGTCCACGGATTTGGACGAAGTGAGACAAAGTCATCTACTCATTCTCTACATCATTCTTGGTCGTCTCTTTTAGCAAACTTGACGATCGAGTTGCCTCAAGTCAGAGGCGGGAGCCCGTTTAAAGAATCATCGACGTGGTGCCACCTCGACGAAGGAATCGGAGATCAACGCGATCGGAGCAGCCGCAACGGAGCGTGGGATGAAGGTTGAAGAACGATGGACTCGGATCGTTCGGTATAACCTTTCTACACTCTTTACAGTTTGTTAGTTTAGCAATAATGGCAGATCCGGGTTAAAGTATACGATAGCACCAGTTTAAAAGTTTTTGTTCCGCATTTGGCGTCTGTAGACTGTCGGGGCGCTAGCGTAGACTTACACATATAACCGACTAATATCATATGTAACAACTTATCGCATTAACACTTGATCCGATAACCCGGCTATATCGCATATAACCGACCAATGTCACAAATCGTGAGAATAGAATACGGTATCTCTTATCGTATAAATCTCGGTACAGCACTTATCACATATATGCTCCTACTCCGTTTCGCCTGAGCCAGGAAACTTCTGTGTAGGACTCTAAAGACTCGTCAATACGCTGGCAGTAGGTGATGGTCATATCAAACACCCACAAGCCGCAAGCGGTCTGCTAAATGTAACGGCCACCCATGTATTGAGCGATCAGAAGATGAGCAAGTAAGCCTGCTCACACTCCTGCGAATCCAATCAGTAACACTACCGTACAGTTTGGTCTCTTCGTCTGATATGTCGCATCTCTCATCTAGGGGTGGTAAACGCCAGACCCCGGAAACTCAATAAGTCGTGCCGATGTGAGGCTCATAACGGGTCAAGAAACTACTGATAACACATACCGGTATATCTTTGAAGCAGCCCTGGCCAGGGAATTCCTGTTATAGCCAATCGAGCATAGCTAAACATAAACTCCCAATAATGGGAGAGACGAAACCCCTCCTATCGCCCATTGCCTCCATGTGATTCGGGACTGTACCCAAAAGCCACCGTTTTAAGGTGGAAATTAAAGCGCAGTGGGAATCACACAAGACTCTATGACGATCTTGGGTCTACAGACTAACCTGTACCAGTGTCACCAGAGAACTGCCATCTGATGTGAGGTATAATACCATCTGGGAGTTTTCGGCGAGTCCGTCTAGTGTACCCAGTCTCTACTGTGTGCCCGTATGCTATCTCTGATGTCAAACACTAATGGATATGGAATCATTCATCGCCCATCTACATGGGTCGAGAAGCTATACGCTAGTCTACTCTGGTATATCGATACCCTGTCTCGATACACCCACGACTAGGAATATTTGAAGGATGTACTTAGCGACTACTCTGTCCCCACTAGTATGATCTGCATCAAAGTCCTAGTATTCAAGTACTCATCTTAAAGGCTTTATGAACATGTAACATAAAGATAATCAGTGTAAATGTTAAGATAAAGAGCAACTAGATAGCATACTATCTTGTCGAGCAAGAAAGTCCTCCATATATATGTCCAAGCATTCACTACAATATACATCGTATGTACAGTAATAGTCTCTACGGCATACATATAACTAACAATCTGTAAGTCGATGCTATGCACCCCGCGGAATCGCAGGGAGGCCGAAGGTGTAAAAAATGACAAGTTTAGCATCATAACATCGACTGTAAGCCATGATCGTAATCTAAACCGTATCTAGCAAAAGCAAACGAGGTATAAATAAAAGTATAGAAGTTTATACCTCAAGAAATCTGGTCCTTCTTCTCCTTATCTCACTGTCCTCCTCACCTGCACGAACTCTTCGAAGTGGTACGGATGTCGTCTCCTCGTCGGTTTGCTCGAATCCTAAATGATCCACCCAAACGTTTGTGCACCAAGCTTTTTTTCTAAACCAAAGAAACTAGATCAAGTAGTTTGCTAAACTAAATGATCTAGGGTGTGTAGATGTTGTAGATGGATTGAGGAGTCTAATTTAGCTCAAGGTTACTCAACTCATGAGTGTTCTTGAGCTTGAGGGAATTGGAGATGGTGAATAGAAATGGTATGAACTAGGAGATTAAGAAGGATAGGGTTTTTCTCTCTCTTGTTCTAAACTGAACTCTACACTATTATGAATTAGAAAAACTAATTCAATAATAGATAATAGTTTCAATGGTCAAACAAATGACTCATGGGTCAGTTGACCAACATGTGTCCATAAAACCCAAGTCCTTATTCATGCATAATACACATCATTTTTTAATTACCTAAAATTTATTAATTATTTAAAACTAAATGATTAATACAATTAGGTCTTGCCATCTACAAATACATTTTGTACAAATTACAACAACTCCCCTCGTCCGTATATAAATACCTGTATTCGTATTCCGAAAAATACGAATACCGAAGACGACAATCCATCAGTACAATACTAGGATCCGGCTTAAACCAAAGCCCACTAGTATTGTCCGTCCGACTCATCGTGCGTGCACGAGTGTACGAACGTGATCGAACCCTTTCGTAAAACTATACGATATTTACATTTTTTACCCGATGCAGGGAAACGCTCTGTATGGGACTCTAAAGACTCGAGTCTACGCTGGCAGTGGGTTTAACCACAGGCCGCAAGAGGTACTAGCTGTACGTAGTGGTCCCCAAGTATTGTCGATAAGAAAGCCGATGAGCATAACTCATCCGAACTCCTACTGAGTCTGTATGTGACAATCACCGTACAGTTCGGTCCGTCCGTCTAAGAGTATCGCATATCTGGCCTAGGGGGCGGTAAACGTCAGACCCCTAATAGCGGTATAAGTCGTGTCGGAGTACGGTCCAATACACCCTGAAAAGCTACTAGAGTACCTACTAGTAAATCTTGCTTGCCCTGGCTAGGGACTATGTGTAATGGATTTCCGAACACACCACGATATCAACCTCCAATACCCGGAGAGACGAATCCAATCTAACCGCCACTGCCTCCAAGTGCTTCGGGACAGCACCCAACTACTACCTGTTTACACGACTCAGTAGAGCCGTGGTAGGGTAGTAATATAAGAACAGTGGGATCACACTTGAGGCAAAGCAGCAATGTCAAGTCAACGGACTAGGCTGTACTCATGTCATCTGGGTACTGCTATCTGACGATAGGTATATTACCAACCAGCAGTTCCCAATGAGTCCGTCCAGTGTAAGTCACAACCTAATGAGCACCTGCATACTATCTCCAGTATGACGTACCGATGGTTGTTGGACAGACCATCAACCAGGCTGGGAAGGGAAGCGTATACACTAGTCTACTCTGGAGTATCGATGCCCTGTATCGATAATCCCGCGACTAGGGACCTGTATAAGGATGTGCTTGTAGATTACCTAGCCCCTACTAGTGTGACTGCCATCATAATGCTGGTAATTAAGCATAGATCCTAAGGGCTCTATTAATATGCATAGGCGATATGTTAAAAGAAACATATGTACATATTGACAGGGAAACAAACCAAGTAGCATACTACTATTTTGAGCAAGAATGTTATTACAACTGTGAATATCCTAAGCTTCCATTAAGTAATATACAAACTAGTATGATACAGCAATGGCCTCTAGGGCATATGCACTAACAATCTCCCACTTGCACAAGGGCCATGTACTGGAATATCGCAGACCTATCATCTCGAATAGCCTCTCGAACTGCGTCAGAGAAATAGCCTTTGTGAATGGATCTGCAGTATTGTCCTCTGTAGCAACTCTCCGAACTTTGATCTCCCGGCGATCCACGATCTCCCTGATCAGGTGATACCGCCTCAAGATGTGTCTGGAATTTTGATGGGACCTGGGTTCCTTTGCTAAAGCTATAGCCCCGTTGTTGTCACAATACAGAGGTATTGGACCAACAATGGACGGAACCACCGGAAGATCTGTCAAGAACTTCCTCATCCATACAGCTTCTTTAGCGGCGTCAGAAGCAGCAATATACTCCGCTTCCTTAGTTGAGTCAGCAACGGTATCCTGTTTGGAACTCTTCCAAAATACCGCCCCTCCATTGAGGGTGAAGACATAACCCGACATGGACTTAGAGTCATCCTTATCGCTCTGGAATCTGGAGTCAGCAAAAGCCTTGATCTGGAGGTCTTTTCCACTATACACCAAGATCATATCCTTAGTCCTTCTCAGGTACTTGAGAATGTTCTTTACGGCTATCCAGTGCTTCTCTCCTGGGTCTAACTGATACCGGCTTACCACGCTTAGTGCGTAAGCTACATCTGGTCTGGTACACAACATCGCATACATTATAGAGCTTACTGCAGAAGCGTAGGGTATAATAGACATGCGATCCCTTTCCAAATCGATCTTGGTAGACATCACTTTGGAAAAGGTGACACCGTGACAAACCGATAGGTTACCGCGTTTGGAATCTTACATACTGAATCTTTTCAGTATGGTGTCGATATACCTGGATTGTGAAAGTTCCAACATCCTCTTTGATCTATCAAGATAGATCTGGATCCCCTGTATGTAAGAGGCATCACCCAGGTCTTTCATAGAGAACCTTTGTGATAAGAATCTTTTGACAGATTGCAAGGTAGGAATGTCATTTCCTTTCAAAAGAATGTCGCCTATGTATAATACGAGGAACACAACAGTTCTCCCTACAATCTTACTATATAAGCACAGTTCATATGGATTTTTGATAAAGTCGAAGTCTTTGACCGTTTCATCAAAACAGATGTTCCAACTCCACGATGCCGGCTTTAGTCTATAAATGGACTTAGGCAGCTTGCACACTTTCTCGCTACTCCCACTCTGATTAAAACATTATGGCTGATCCATATAGATGCACTCTTCCAAATGTCCATTTAGGAAAGCCATCTTTACGTCCACTTGCCAGATTTCATAATCATAGAAGGCAGCAATGGCAAGAATAATCTGAATGGATATAAGCATAGCCACTGGAGAAAAGGTTTCATCATAGTCCAAACCAGGTCTTTGATGAAAACCTTTTGCAACAAGTCTAGCCTTATAGATTTCAACCTGTCAATCAATACCAATCTTCCTTTTGAAGATCTATTTGCAGCCAACGGGTTTTACCCCTTCTGGAGCAAAGTCCAAAGTCCATACTTTGTTAGTGTACATAGACTCCATTTCGGTCCTCATTGCATCTAGCTATTTTACCGAGTCTCTGCTCTGAATGGCTTGCTGGAAGCTAGTTGGCTCATCATTGTCAATGATGTAATCCTCTCTATCCCTGTCTATGAGAAATCCGTAGTATCTCTCGGGCGGATGAGAAAACCTACTACTCCTGCGGAGTGGTGCAGGAATGTCCTGTTCTTTTGAATTTTCTTGTTCCACTATGCTTTCAGTAATAGCTTGTGGTTCTGGAATTTCTTCCAGTTCTATTGCGCTCCAACTTATCTGATTTTATAAAAATTCAGTCTCCAAGAAGCAGGCATGACGAGAAACAAAAACCTTTTGTTCCTCCGCGTAATAGAAAAAATACCCTTTAGAGTTCTTTGGACATCCAACAAACTTGCACTGTACTGAGCGTGCCTCGAGTTTGTCCGTATGCTGCTTTTTAACAAAAGCTCGACATCCCCATGTCTTAAAGTGTTTAAGATAGGGTTTCTTCCCACTCCACATATGATATGGTGTGGTAGGCACTGTCTTAGTAGGAACCCGGTTCAAAAGATATGCAGCTGATTCTAGTGCATAACCCCAAAAATATCGCGGTAACTCAGCATTACTCATCATGGAACGAACCATATACAATAGGGTTCTGTTCCTCCTTTCCGATAGACTATTGTGTTGTGGAGTGTATAGAGGAGTAAGCTGAGAGAGAATTCCATTCTCTTTTAGGTAATCCAGGAGCTCGACATTCAAGTATTCACCAACTCGATCAGATCTCAGTGTCTTGATACTTTTGCTGGTTTTTTTTTCCACTTCATTCTTATATTCCCGAAATTTCTTAAAAGCTTCGGATTTATGCTTCATCAGGAATACATGTCCGTACCTTGAGAAATCATCCGTAAAACTAATGAAGTAAGAATAACCGCTTCGTGCATGTGTATACATTGGACCACACACATCACTGTGTATGAGTCCCAAGAGCTCTCTTGCTCTTACTCCTTGTCCAGTGAATGGAGTTTTTATCATCTTTTTTTTGAGACAAGATTGACAAGTTGCATAATATTGATATTCGAACGGATCCATATATCCTTCTTTATGCAACTTAGTCAACCGTGTTTCATTGATGTGACCCAGTCTACAATGCCATAAGAAAGCATGATTAATTTCTGGAGACTTTCTTTTGTGTGTATTCTGGACATTGAAAATCTGCGGTTGATTTAATATGTATATACCATTGTTTAATGTACCCGACCCAATCAAGTTATGATTAAGGTGGATGTTTACGACATCACTTACAAATGCAAAATCATAACCTTCTTTAGACATTAAAGATACTGATATGATATTACAAGTCAAACTAGGTACATAATAACAGTTGCGCAAAACCAAAACATGTCCATTAGTCAATCCTAAGTGATATTCCTCCATGGACACAGCATCCATGCTTGCTCCATTTGCAACTCTGAGGGTCATATCACCCGCCTTCAAAACTCTACGGTTTCTCAGTGCCTGCAAAGAATTAAAGATACGAGATCCTGAACCGGTATCCAATACCCAGGAAGTAGAGTTGATTGACAGACAGTTTTCAATAACATACACACTTGAAGCTGAAGTCACAACCTGCTTCGTTCCTTGGTTCTGGGCTTTCCAGGCCATGCAATCCTTCTTCCAATGGCCCTTCCTGTGACAATAAAAACATTCTTCCTTCCCTACAGTTTTCCCCCTAACTTTTGCTTTTCCCTTTGCTTCAACCTTACCAACACCGCCTTTCGCTTTGGTGAGGGCCTTCTTCTTCTTTCCTTTGGCTTTCGCCTTGGACCTGGAAGAAGATGTACCACCAACAAATAGAGCGGGTGTTTCTCTTGCTTTCTGCAGGGTGCCCTCAGCACTCCTCAACAAGTTGAGAAGTTCTGGAAGTTCAGCTTCTTTACTTTGAATATTAAAATTCAAAATAAACTGGGCATAGGTGGAAGGAAGAGATTGGAGAATCAAGTCTGTATACATCTCATTCTCTAACGTGGTCCCGAGGTCTGTAAGCTCCTCAATGTAGCCAATCATCTTACGGACGTGTTCCCCGACAGATGATCGACGGCCAACCTCGCTTGAAACAATTTTTTCGAGGTCTCGTATCTTGCGATACGAGATTGCTCTCCATATAATTCTTTTGTATGGAGGAATATGGATTCTAGATCTATATTCTCGTGCCTCCTCTGATGTTCATTGTTCATAGAAGCAAGCACGAGGTACATGGCCTTCTCGCAGTCAATCTCCCAGGTCTTACAGATTTCCCTGTCTGCGACACTGGAGTCTGGGCCTGGGGCTGCGGGGGATTTTATAGTAAGAACATAGCCCAACTTGTCATAAGTAATAGCCATCTTGACATTCCTGAACCAATCTTTATAGTTTGGCCCTGTCAACATGTTTTTATCTAATAGCAACTTAAGGCCTGTCATGTTTGGTCACTGCAATTAGGAGAGAGAGAAGAAACACTTTAGCATGATGCTCTTGCAAGTTTATAATTGTTTTTAGTTTGTCTAAACAGGATGGCTCCCACTGTTTCTCGAATCCCTCTTCGAACCAGAAAAGAGAAATTAGTTAGGATTTAATCTCACTGTACAATTCTTGCTTAACCGTTCA